>CM066031.1:451175766-452531976 GCA_033557465.1 Ichthyophis bannanicus
TGTATACGAATATCCCCCAAACAGCAGCTTTAGACATTGTTAAGACGACGCTGGAAACTAGAAATGATCTTTCCAACACAATGATAGAATTCCTAACTGCTATAGCCACTTTAGCTATATCTGAGAATTACTTTTGTTTTGAGGATCAACTGTACAAACAAAAAACTGGAGTGGCGATGGGAGCCACTTGTGCTCCATCAGTGGCGAATTTCTATATGGCCGGTTTTGAGGAGTGCTGGTTAAAGGATTCTCCCTATTTGTCCCATATAAAAAGTTGGAAGAGATACATAGATGACATTTTCCTGCTTTGGCAGGGTTCAGACATTGAGTTGTCATCTTTTTTTCAATGGCTAGACCAGCTAGATGCAAATATTAAATTCACTCATCAGTACCATAGGACCATGATAACTTATCTTGATGTACAGATAACGAGAGGTGAAGATCAATGGTATACCTCCATATATAGAAAACCCTCCGATAGGAACACCTTGCTTCATTACAAAAGCGCTCATCCAATTGCGCTGAAGGAAGGGCTCCCGTTCTCACAATTCCTACGAATACGTAGGAATTGTTCCACTGACCAGGAGTTCAAGGTACAAGCACGACAGTTACAACGTAATTTTGTACAGAGGGGCTATCCGAAAAGTTTAGTTAAGCGAGCGTACTACCGAGCACTTTATAATAACAGGACATTATTACTCACACCTCGTCTTCGACGAGCAGAGGACAGTAATGATACCATCAATTTAATAACGAAATTCTCACCCCTGAGTCGGGATATACAACGTACTATACAAAGACATAAGAATGTTTTGTCCACTCTCTCAGGTCTTGAGGATAAGCGATTTCGATGTGTGTGGCAACGCCACCGTAATTTAAAAGAGTATGTGAGTCCAGCAGTCTTATTACCATTGGATCAAGACCACAGGGCGAGAGGACATAGGCCTTGTGGAAAGTGTGACATTTGTGCTATTACCGAGGAGACGCTGATTTTTCAATACCGACAGGTTAAATATACGATAGCCTCGAGTACCACTTGTGATTCTACTAGGGTAGTGTACGTAATACGATGCCCGTGTAACCTTTTATATATAGGTAAGACTTTAAGAACATTTCGCATCCGCATGAGAGAGCATCGCAGTAAAATACACTGTAGGGCAGTAGCAGCTCCTATAGTCCAACATTGTATAGACCATGCCCACAGTTTTGAACAACTTACATGTTTCTGCATAGCACAAATAACCCGCGGTACTGTAGATCAGACATTAGACCAAGTTCTGATCCAACGAGAACAGCGTTGGATATTCGAGTTGGACACGGTAGCACCGCAAGGGCTAAATGCCATGGTCGAATGGTCGGCGTGCCTGTAAAGCAGGGTCCAGTTATGTGCTATTAAGATCAACGATTATGCGAATGAATAACGCAGTATATTTGCGATACCACCGTAATAAACTTATAGCGGGTAAACAAGGAATAGATAGGATCGTTCAGGGGAGAATAGTCCATTGTTGAAACTGATTACACTGATCAACTTATGACGTCATCAGGGAGCTCCTATAAAGATGCTGTCAAGTATATGATCCGCATGCGCGGCGTTTTTTGCTTTCATCTCGGAGGACTGAGTATTGAAGAACGAGTATCTTAAAAAATAAAACGTGGGCAGCTGTTTGTGAGTATAGGGGGACATGGTCCCGAGTTAATGATAATTTAGGTTTTTAGTATGAGTTTTAATAATAGGATAATAGGTTTAGGTTAAGACACGGTGTTTTATATATTTTTAGGATTCACACCCCATCCCCTGAAGAACCGCATCAGGAGAAACGCTCTGAGGCGCTGAGGGGAGGCGTCGGGAACGGGGGCAACTTGAACATTTGAACACTTGAAAGAATTTAAGTCTTAGTGCGGTATAAGTATTTCAATGAAGTCTAAGCTGTGAAAACTCTAGGGTTCGATCTGTACAAGAATTGCTGTTTAAGATCACCACGAACAGAGTTTCTTTATATGAATAAGGACAATAGATTGCAAACATTACAAATACAGCAAATATCGAGGCTCTAACCGTTTAAAGACCTGTGGACATTGGATTTCACTTCAGCTATTGCTTCTTATACTATTAACCGCACGGTGTTATTGAGGTCGTTGATGCTAACTAGCAAAACTGTTCCCTACAATTGGCATGTTTGCCTAAAGGACGGTTGCTATTGTAAGTCTGAGACCTCTTCATTTAGTTAAAATAATGTTATTCCTTGAGATAGAATAAGCACTGTTTCTAAAAGTGTGTTTGCAACTATTATACCTGGATATATTGAACGTTGTTCTTTTTGGTAGTGACGATTAGCGTTCTAAAATTAGACCACTTGATACGTGAAAAATGATATTAAAACTATGGAAATATAGGACTTAAAAGGGGTTAAACTAGAAAGCCGGAAAGAGAAATCTATCTGCATTGACATGATATACAGACCTCCTTCACAGGGAGAAGAGGTGGATGGAGATTTAATAGAAGACATACTCAGCATAGCCAGGAAAAAGGAAGAGCTACTGATAGGGGATTTCAATATATCGGATGTTGATTGGCACATCTCTGCTGCAGTATCATCTAGAAGTAAGGAAATCCTGGATTTTCTACAGGGAGAACTATTCAGGCAACTGGTAACAGAACCCACAGGTGAAGGGGCCATACAGGACTTGGTGCTTACCAATGGTGAAAGTGTTTTTGATGTTATAGTAGGAGATCATCTCGCATCCAGTGATCACCAGATGGTGTCATTCAGTAGTAGGACTACGGCTGATAAAATCCATTCAAAAGCGAAGGTCTTAGACTTTAGGAAAATTAACTTTGCCAAGATGGGCCAATATCTCAAGGAGTCGTTAGTGGGATGGGAACAGCTGGGGGATGTAGAAAAACAGAGGGCAAAACTGAAAGGGGATATTTTAAGGGCAACCAACCTTTTTGTTAAAATGGCAAATAAAGGTAAAAGGAAAAGGAGACCGCTATGGCTTTCAAAAGTAGCTGAAAAGGTGAAGAAAAAGAGGGAGGCCTTCATGAAATACTAGAGATCACAGAGAGAGGAAGACAGGAATCTATATTTTGAAAAAAATTAGAGATGCTAGCAAGGTAGTCAGGAAAGCAAAGATTCAAAAAGAGGAGGAAATAGCATTGCAATAAAATGGGGGTATAAGACATTTTTCAGGAAGGGCAAAAGAGGCATTGTTAGACTCAAAGTTGAAGGGGAGGAATATGTAGAAGCTGATGAGGATAAAGCGGAATTGCCTAACAAATATTTGGGTTCACAGATGAAGATCCAGGAGAAGGACCTCAGAAAACACCCACAAACAGGAACAGAAGCGAGGGGCATCTTGATCGATTTTCAGAAGACTGTGTTCATGGGGAGCTAGCTAAACTTAAAGTAGACAAAGCGATGGGACCAGATGGGATACACCTGAAAATACTGAGGGAACTTAGGGACGTTTTAGCAGCTCCACTGACTGACCTTTTCAATGCACCTTTGGAGTTGTGAGTGGTACCAGAGGACTGGAGAGAGGCACATATGATCCCTTTGCACAAAAGCGGAAGTAAGGATGTGGTTGAAAACTACAGGCCAGTTAGTCTAACCTCTGTGGTGAGTAAATTATTGGAAATGCTGCTGAAAGAGAAAATAGCGAGGTTTCTGGAGTCCAAAACATTACCAAATCTGAGGCAGCATGGATTCACCAAAGGCAGGTCTTGTCAGATAAATCTATTTGATTTCTTTGACTGGGTGACCAGGGAGTTGGACCGAGGGAGAGCCCTAGATGTGGTGTATTTAGAATTCTGTAAAGCCTTTGACACCGGAGACTTATAAACAAACTGAGCACCATAGGGATAGATCCTAAAGTTACTGCTTGGTTTAGAAACTGATTGAGTGGGAGGCGGTAAAGGGTACAGGTAAATGGAGCTCACTCTGAGGAGAAGGAGTTTACCAGTGGTGTGCTCCAGGAATCTGTTCTTGGTCCGATTCTTTTTAACATTTTTGTTAGTGATATTGCGGAAGGGCTGTTGGGTAAGGGTTACTTCTTTGCGGATGATACCAAAATCTGCAATAGAGTAGACATCCAGGAAGGTGTAGATAACATGAGAAGGCATCTAGCTAAGCTTGAAGAATGGTCTAGAATTTGGCAGATGAGATTTAATGTTAAAAAATGCAAGGTCATGCATTTGGGCTGCAACAATCCAAGGAAGCAATATATCATAAGGAGGGAGGAGTGGCTCAGTGGTTGGGACAGGTTACCTCAGGCCAGAAGGCCAGGGGTTCAATTCCCACTATGGGGACAAGCAACCTCAGGCCAGAGGGATTGGGGTCCCTAGTTCCATGGCCACCCCCTGTGGCCTTGGGCAAGCCACACAACCCTACATTGCCTCAGGTACACTTAGATTGTGAGACCTTCAGGGATAAGGAACAAAACGTACCTGTTAGCATACATGTAAACCACACTGATTCCAAAGAGTGCAGCATTAAAAATAAATAAATAGGGGATGAACTACTTCTGTCCACAAAACAAGAGTGGGGCCTAGGTGTGATTGTGTCTGATGATCTTAAAGTAGCCAAACAGATTGAAAAGGCAACAGCAAAGCCTAGAAGGATGCCTGGTGCATAGGGAGAGGAATGGCCAGCAGACAAAAGGAGGTGATAGTGCCTGCCTCTGTATAAGTCTTTGATGCAACCTCCTTTGGAGTATTGTGTGCAGTTCTGGAGACCGCACCTTCAAAAGGATATAAACAGGTTGGAGTCAGTGCAGAGGTTTGCTACTAAAATGGTTAGTAGTCTTCGTTATAAAGCTTAGGAGGACAGACTTAAGGATCCTAATATGTACACTTTAGAGGAAAGGCGGTATAGAGATGATATGATTAAGACATTTCAATACCTCTGTGGCATAAATACACAGGAGAAGAGCTTATTTTGATTAAAAGCAAGCTCTGCTACAAGGGGACATAGGATGAGGGTGAAAGGGGATAGACCCAGGAGTAATATGTGGAAATATTTCTTTATGGAAAGAGTGGTAGATGCATTGGAATAGTCTCCCAGTGAAGGTGGTAGAGATGAGGACTGTATCTGAATTTAAAAAAACATGGGACAAACACAGAGGATCTCTTAAGGAAAAAAGAGGACTATTGTAGTGGTTGATATGGAAGAGCAGACTAGATATGCTATGTGGTCTTTTTCTGCCATCATGTTTCTATGCTTCTATAGAAATACAGGGCTTAAAAGGGAGAGAGGAGGCACTGTGGGATATACAGACCCCCCTCACAGGGAGAAGTGGATGGAGAGTTAATAGAAGACATTGGAGGAAAGGTCCATAAAGCATTATTAAAAAGGGACCCAGGATATCAATGCTTGACCCAAATCAAGCATTGTGGAACCTGTATCTTTTCAGGAAACTGATAGGTACGTATGACCTAGATTGGCCACTTTTGGAAACAGAATACTGGGCTTGATGGACCTTGGTCTGACCCAGTATGGCATTTCTTATGTTAACATAATTCACATGGTCTGGACTTGGTGCTTACCAATGGTGAAAGTGTTTCTGATGTTATAGTGGGAGATCATCTCGCATCCAGTGATCACCACATGGTGTAGTTCAGTATTAGGACTAGGACTGATAAAATCCATTCAAAAGCAAGGGTCTTAAACTTTAGAAAAACGAACTTTGCCAAGATGGGCCAATACCTCAAGGAGTCCTGAGCGGGTTGGGAACAGCTGGGGGATGTAGAAAAACAGTGGGAAAAACTGAAAGGACAGTATCTGAATTCAAAAAAGCATGGGACAAACACAGAGGATCTGTTAAGAAAAAAATGGTACTGTTGTAGTGGTTGATATGGAAGGGCAGACTTGATAGACCATGTGGTCTTTTTTTGCCGTCATTGGCGATGACATTTGTAAACTAATAGGGAATGTAATAATTCATATTCTCCACTAAACCCTTGCACAACTTCTATCTTGAAAGCTATCCAGGAATATGTTAGCAAATCAATAGCCATGATTATTAATGCATCTTCCCCTGAAGGCCTGCTGCTGTTACAGCTTAAACAAACCTCTGTTTGACCCATTTGACCAGAAAGCTAATCTCAATCAGTCAGACCCTGCTAATTATCGACCCATTTCTGCTTTGCCCTTAGCTAAAGCGATAGAATCTGTAGCACTGAAACAATTACAGGAGTTCATTGAGAAGCATGACATTCTTGATGGTTGTCAGAATTTCACACAGCACATAATAATACCAAGACATTATTAGTCTCAAGTTTAGAAGCTGTTCACGCTGGTACCTGATCGTGTTAGTACTGTTGAGATCTCTCAGCTGTGTTTAACACCATTAGCTCTAATATATTATTGTCTCACCTATGCAACACTGAGATTTCTGGAGATGTTTTGCAGTGGTTTACTAAATAAATGATTGCAGCATATGCACATTGGAACATCAGTTTCAACTTGTTTTTTTTTCTAGATACTGGTCTCCCACAAAGTTCTGTCCTCTCTGCAATACTTTATAACATTTACTTTAGCCTAGTTTGTAAACCTCTTGTTAATGTAGGGGTTGCTTATTGTCTTTATGCTAATAACATTCAATTTTCTTACCTGTAACCACTTCTTTGACCAATGCACTCAGTCAGGAACAGGTATCGAGAAGCAAATGGGCCATTTCTCAGTGAAAGCTGACTAATACTGTAAGCTATCCTTGAAAATTGGCAAGACAGACTCGATATTGCTAAACTGTTCAGTATCCACAGGTGTTCCACCCAACTGTTTGACTGACAGATAGAATTTATCCTTCTCATGTGAGAAACTTAAGGGCTGATGTTAGATCCAGGTCTTTCCTTTCTTTTACAGGTTAAAATCATTATCACAAATGCTTTTTTTTTTAAACTTAGTCTGGAAACTTTTGAATGCTTCTGATTGAAGAACTGTGATCTAATTACTGTGTATTTGGGTTTGCTCTCTAACACAATGAATGATTTGGAAGAAGTGCAGAATCTCACAGCCTGGCATCTCTTGCGCTGATCATATATCCTCAACATAGTTTACACTGTACTGGTTGCCTATTCAATGGCAAATTAATCAATGGCTGATGATGCAGTGTGCATTAAGCATGGATGCGCCTTTGTCCTGTGACATACTCTTCCCTCTGTGGAATCTAGCTTATTAGACATTCCTTTTTCCTTTTACATGTCAGTTGTATTTATACAAGACTCAAGCTTGCATTCTTACTGTAGTAGGGCCTGCTCTTTGAAATCTACAATCTGAAGCTTGCTTATTAGCCTTCTGAAACAAGCTAAAACTGTTTTTCTTTCAACATACATATCTGCATCTGTCTTAAATTGAAAATAAGTTTATTTTGATTCTCTAGGAGACCATGAGCCTGACGGTGCAGTAACCGCTGATTAAATTGTGGATTTGGCCTCCATGGAACTTATTTGAGCACTTCATTAAAAAAAATAATTTGGCCTATATGGAACCTATTGGACCACGTTAGACTTTCATGTGTCATCAAATTCTATGAAAGATGCTCTGTTGTTAATTAGTAGCCACCCATGTTATAATGCAAGCTGCGCTATGAGATTAGTCTTGCTAGTAATCAACCATCTGTTTGTTTTATTGTAGTCCTGTTTTGAATTATAGATAAGGTGGCCAATGCAGTAAAGTGCGCTAGGCTTTCTGCAGAGGTAAGTTCGGCTTTGCGCACAAGTTTGTGTGCTAGCAGGGGTGCCCTATATAAAAAACATCCTGCACATGAGCTAACTGTGAAAAGCCTCAGGTAGATGCAGTACATAGCTCATTGAAATTCCACGGTAATGAAGATGTTGGCTATGCAACACAGAGCAGAGAAGTGCACTGAAGGATAAAAAGCTGAAAGCAAGGTTTTCGAATGCTGAGGCTTTCATGCAAGGTCTGAGAAGGAATAAAAGCTGAACTCATTTTGTATGTGGTCAGCACTAGTGAGGATTTTATGCCTGTTTCTTCTCTTTACTGCAAGTATACAGAAGTGGAGGAGTAGCCTAATGGTTAGAGCACTGGCTTGAGATCACGGTTTGCTTCCCACTAGCACTCCTTGTGGCCTTGGGCAAGTCAATTAACCCTCCATTGCCTCAGAAGAAAGGCCTGACAATCTACTTCCAGTTGCACTGCCAAGAAAACCCAGGAGCTGCTGAGTCACCAGGAGTTGGAATTGACATTGATATACAGGACCCACAACTTTTTCTGGCTTTGTTGAAGAGGACTGTTCAGTATGCATCCTTTGATGCTACCGGGCCTAGGGCATTATTGGCTATGGTCGGTATTGAATCAGCATTTCACTTGTTACTAGGGCATCTGTCAGCTTTTCACAATTCTATTTTGATAAACGTAAGCCAATGGGACGTTCCATTTCTTGTGCTTACTTCCAAATGTTCATTCCTGCACTGGTTTTTGGTGTGTTGGACAGGATTGGTTAATATGGTGCAATAGCTGGATGATTTCCTGTTTGTGGGACAAGCAAAAGTGGGCACATGCTCATTTAATGGACTCATTTCAATCATTAACTCAGGTATTTGGTATTCCATTGGCATCCAACAACACAAAGGGTCCAGTGATGGTCTTTACTTTCTTAGGAACTGAGTTAGATACTGTCGCAATGGTGGCCCAGTTACCAGAAAACAAGGTTGTTCAGTTGAAGGAGCTAGTGACATCAGTAGGCTCTGCTAAGAAAGTTTCACTAAAAGTAATGTAATCACTATTGGGGGTCATTCAATTCTGTATCCTGATTTGGCATACATTTCTGAGAAGATTGGCAGCCTCTACGGCAGAAATCAAGAAACCGCATCACTTTATTAGGGTTTTGGTTGTTATGAGGAAGGATTTGCAGGTGTGGGACAGATTTTTGTCAGACGTCAATGGTAAAACTGCACTCTAGTGTGAGGAGGTGTCCAACGCAGATTTATAGCTGTTTTCAGATGCTGCCGGTTGTTTGGGTTTTCACATTTTCCTTAAGGGCTCATGATGAGAAACTGATTTGACATGAAACATTACTTTCTTGCAGTTGTTCCCAATAGGTGTGGCACTTGATATTTAGCTAGAGTGACTTCAGAATTAAGTCATATTTTGGTGTGATAATCAGTGTTGTTGAGGTCAATCAATCGACATTCCTCCAGGTACTTGAGAGTGTCAGCTTTAATGCGCAAGTTTGTTTTGAGTTGTTTGCAATTAAATGTCATGACAAGGGTGAGACATGTACCTGGAGGTATTAATAGGACTGCTGACTCTCTTTCCTACTTCAAGTGGGCACTTTTCAGGTCTCTGGCCCCAGACATGGATAGAGAAGGACACAGCTATTGCAGATCACCTTTGGAGGATTGACATTCCAGAATTTTGAAGCTATTGCAGAACTCTGTAGCCCCAGCTACATGGGCACCATGCTTGAGTGGCTACAGCAAAGTTGCTGAAATCTCACAAGAGAAGAACTGACATTCTGACAGAGTGGATGAGGGCTGATTGGCCCAACATATTGTTTTGACCAAAGGACAAGGTTATTCCAAGGGGGTAGTTAAGCTCTATTTAGCAGGATTTTCCTTTCTCTCTGAGGCAAGGAGATGAGGAACTCCTGCTGGTAGTTTTCTGGTTAGGAAGTTGTTGAAAGGCTGGGGCAGGGTGGATGTTTTAAAAACAGATAGCAGGCATCCTATTTCCCATGAGATTCTAGTGCAGTTGTGGTGGGGACTACCTCTGGTGGTTGCTTCACTGTTTGAGGTAGCACTGGCTGGGTAGTTTTATGCCTGACATTCTTCAGTGCCTTCAGCGTAGACGTATTAGTGACCCAGTCAGCTAAGTTACTGGAGGGGTATGACTAGCGTGAATATGCACAATTTGGTAGGCACTAAGTACCTTACTACTACTACTACTATTGAATATTTGTATAGCATTACAAGACGTACGCAGCGCTGCACAGACACATGTTAAAGATGATCCCTGCTCATCAGAGCTTCCATGCTACTATCGCCAGGTCTAAGATGGATCAGAAGGGTCAGGGGGCTCTGGAGGTGCTTTGTGTTTTGGATGGGAACGTGACATTTCCAGTGGACAACTTACATGATTTGCAGGTTTATTGGATTACTGTTTAAACACACTGATGCTTCACCGCTGATGCGTTTCCAGTTTCCAGTAGTTATGCAAGCAGCTTTGATGCAGTTGGATTTTACTCTTGCCAATTTTCCCCTCATTCCTTTTAAACTGAAGCAGCTACAAGTGCTGCAGCTGTGGGATTGGAGGATGATATGATTCAGTGGATAGGGAGATAGATATCTGGGACATTATCAGGTTATAAAAGAATTGAAGGACAGAGCCCTTTCCAGAGCTATCTTTATCTTTGCCTTGCAGATCAGTGGAGGTCCAGGCAGTCCTTTGGTAAATTGGTCATTCCTTTATTTACATGGCAGGACATCATGCAGTGACTTAACTCTGTGGGTAGCACTTGGGTTTGGTATCTGCTGAGGTGGCAGTGGTTTGGCTTGGGGAATGTGGCATCAGGTGGTACCAACTGTTGCGCTTGCTTCATCATCAGGTGAAACTGCGTCAAAGCTCAGTGGGTATACTAGTCTATTAGGGTGGTAGCGATTTAATGAGTTGGACTTGAAAGCAGCTGATCAGAGCTGCAAAAAGGGATTTTGAACAGGTTTAATTCAACTTCCCAGGGGCATACTTGTGTTGGTCTGACAAATTCCAAGGCTGAATTTTAAGTGGCAAAAGAGATGGTCAAGGGGATTAGTGAAGATGAAATACCAGCAGGGCTGGTCCGTCCACTAGGCAAACTAGGTGGCAGACCCTGGTGGGCAGCATGGCTCTCCCTGATGCCACTTCAGCTCTGTGGCAGGCCATAAAACACCTGCATGCGTGCACGCAGTAATGGCCTGCAGCCCCTGCCCTCCTCCGACAGGAAGTCAGAAGGGGGCAGGAGTGGCAGGCTATGAATGTGTGCATGCGCATGGGTACTGTAAGACTTGCAAGGGCGCTGAAGTGGTGACTGTGCTGCTGCTTCCAGGAAAGTAGGGATTGCTATGCCTCCCCCTCCTCCCTGAGGTGGGATCGATGCTAGTGGGGACAGCACGGAGGGCTGCTGGGAGGGGGGCAGCACGGAGGGCCTGCCTAGAGCGGCAGAAATCCTTGGGCTGGCCCTGATTGCCAGATTGGGTGTTGGGTTGCAGAGAGAGGGGGTATGCAGATTAAAGTACTGGGCAGATCTTAATTGTTCTGGCCTTTATAAGAAAAACAAAGTACATATGTCTATGATTGGGTTGAAGTTATTTTTAAATGACTTAAAAGAGGCTTTGTAATTAGTATTGTACCAGGCTCAGAAGATGACCAATTTTTAGTGTTATTTGGGGGATCATACAGACAGATTTGGTCTGCCCTTTGCCCATAGTGGTTGCTTGAGCCAAGTTGTACTATATAAACTGTTGGTTTAACAGTATGATGACTGCTATCAGGCAGTAGCAGTGAGGGAGTAAAATGGACAGAGGCCTATCAGGTCTGGAAGGCACCACTGCATGACTTGAAGTCCTCAGCTAGTAATATAGCGAGGTTGGGCATTTGGAGGGTGAGGATGTGTGGCTCTACTCTGGATGGGGCACCTCCACCTAGCTAGTAATATGGCGGGGGGGGGGGGGTGGGGGGGGACCCCAATCTGGTTGCAGATTGTGAGAGACTGTTTTGTGCTGTCCTAATAATTTTGGTTCGGGCAAGAGATTCTCTTCTGGTTTGAATGTTAAATAAAGCTGCAACCACTATTTAAGTCACATTGTTGTACTGATATGTTCTTTTCTAGAGGGTATGAGAATTGGGAGAGAGTTCATGGTATATTAAGGAAGCGATAGTAGGTGGGGGAGTGTGAAGGGAGGGGAGCAGAGAAAGGAGGATTTACCTAGCCAGACCCCAATACCTACTGGGTACTTTGTTACTGCTTTCCCTTCACCAGATGTCTTTTCTCTGTTCCTCTTGCTGCGATCCCTTTGTACGTTTGAATGCTGACCATTTCTGCCTTGGTGATTTTAGCTCTGTGGAAAACCATGACAGTATCTTTTTGATTGCTTTTACTTTCCTAGTATGTTGCTTTTAGTTTAATCCATTGTTGTTCTACTTCCAAAAGAACCTCCTTCCCTTGGTCAGCCTCTTTCTAAGGTGCTCTCACTTTTTAACAAAGTTAAGGCTTGTGGATGGTACTTTTATAACAGGGCATCTAAGTTCATTGAGCAGGAAGGTTCTCATTTGTTACCTAGTTTATAAAAATACATAGAGGCCTATTTCTTCTTTAGAAACTACTAGCACAAATCAGTACAAATCGTGCCTAGAATCCAGGCACAAACATTATACCAGCTCTTGAACAGATGTAAATGTTAGCATGTACCATACACACAGATGTATATATTTTATAAAATACATGCATAAATTCAGGGCCGATACAAGGGTACTGGGTGCCTTAGGTCAACCTTCAACCTTATCACCCACCGAGATTTTAATAATTAAATTCAACCATCATGATCAACCAAACACCACTTCTCCCATAAAAATCCAGTAAAAATGCATAATTGTATATCATACTGTTAAATATGAAAAACTTTGCTTTGTATGTATGCATTTGCCCACTTTCCCTGCAGGTAAAAGAATGTGCTGATGGTCCTTTGAGTTTTTCTGGTTGTCTGGATCTATTCTTTTGTTTTGACTGCTGCTGCTCTTTGCTGCCCTTCAAAAGCTGTTGCACTGGGTCACTGCCTGGTTTGCCTGATGGTTGGGCCAGCCCTGTGTAAATCTCGGTTCTGCCCGTACTTTGCTCAAAGTGTGAACACCTAGGGGGTTATTCCGAGGCATGAATAGCAGGGATGGTCCTGGTCCTGTCTACCTTCCCCGCATCTTGTATGGGGAAGGTAGATGGGGGCGGGAAAGGGGTGGATCGGCGGGAGGCGTTAGGGCGGGCAGTGGATGGTCATTGGCCCTGGATGTAGAAGACCGATTCTAATGTTGGCTCTACATCCGAGGCTGGCGACTTGCATGGGGAACTTATTCCACCTCTGAAGTGAAATAAGTTCCCCTAGTCACCAGGGATTGGTGGGCCTGGGGCACTGATGGGGCAGGGGGGGCCGAGGACATTCCCCACATCCCAACCCTTAGGAGGCCAGATTGGGGGTCGGGCTGTGGGGAATCAGCTTCAGGAACCGGCAGCCGGGGATCACGGCTCTTCAATGGAGCCACGGTGCCATGGCAACCGGACGCCATGGTGCTGCGACTCCAATGAAGAGCCCTGACTGAGTTAGCCGGGGAAGGCCTGTATGTGCAGACCTGTATGTGCAGGCCAAATGGAATCGGGGTCCTGGCCTGCACATATAGGTCTGTTCACGATTCTGATCCCGTGGGGCTAGAGGTGCCCCGTGGGATCAGAATTGCGACTCCCTCTGTGCATCTGGTTCCAGCCGGATGCACAGAGGGCCCAGACGTGCAGGATGGAATCGGACCCCTACTGTACATGTACAGCCAACTTGCGCCGTGCGTACTTTTAGATGTAGCCTAAATTCATAAGAGGCATTTTCCACCCATAAATTGGCGTTTTTCATACAGAAAAGGTTTATAAAACTGCCTTCTTGAAGTCCAATACTTTGACTCTTGCATGTTTCTCTTTGTCTTGGCTCATATGTTAAACTGCACCATTTCATAATCACTAGCAGTTGACCAGATGCTAAAAGTACATTTGCTAGGAATGCACATTCAGTTTACCTCCTGTTATGAAATAAATGGCATGATAACAACTGATATTCCTACTGAAATTCTGTACACAATATCACAAAAATGCTAAATTTTTAATTATTTTATTTCGTATTATATTATAATTTAAGTATCACTCAAAAACAATATGCTTTGTTATTTTGACAAACAAAGAATGCAGAGTTCTCTGTAAATCAGACTTTTTCACACAGAATTTTGAATTTTGTGTGCAGAATTCCAGCAGGAATAATCTAATGAGGATGTTATCATGCTGTCTGAACATTTTCAATGTTATCTCTGGTTAGAAACCTCTAATGGCTCTGCCAGGTAGACTGAACTGACCTTATTGAATGAACTGAGGAACTTTCTAGGTTTGGGAGGGTTCACAGTTGATGTGCATCCATCCTACTCGGATGAGGGAAGAATATATAAAAAGGGGAGTGAGAAGCCAGGGTGTGTCTTCTGGCTGGCTAAACCACTGCACCAACGAATCCCTGAATAAATAGTCAGAGGAGGCTTCAGGAGAAAGAAGAGAGCTGCACCTCTTAACATAGAATGAGGAGTCAGAGGAAACTCCTGGAGTTCAGCTCACAATCAAGGGTCCTGAAATTAAAGAAACCGGAGCCTGAGGCTGTGACTGGTCTTACCTGGAAGCAGGGCTGTACCAAGAGCTGTGTGAGTGGTGTGGCCGCAGAGGGCACAAGCACAGAAGAGCGTGCTGATGTCATCACTGGGCTTCCACAAAGCTCAAACAGAGTGAATTATTGCACGTGGCTATGTGGAAAGGGTTGTCAAATTTGTTAATCGCACAGGGCACATTTCTAGCTTGGCATGCTCCTGCCTTGTCTTTGAAGAGGAATACAGGAGCCCTTTTACTAAATGATGCCAGCTGTCAGCATGGGATTGGTGTGCGCTAAAGTCTTGCATTGGACACACATTGATAGCTAGTGTGGGGCCATGACTGCACTGCTGGATTTTGGTGCTAATTGTCCATGGTGCGTCAGGCTTGCAAGTGGGAGGTTTAAGAACGGAGAGTAGGCGGTGTGAGCGACGCACAGGCAGTTCACCACTCGTACCTGTACGGTGGCAAGTAGCATGGATGTACTCAGCACCACCTCCGTAGGTGGCATTGAGTCTGCCATGCTATTGTCATGCCACAGCAGGGCCATGTGCATGGTGGCGATTGCTGGGACTTGTTTTCCATGCTCCTGGCAGTAAATGCTGTGGTGTTGCACTAATGTGCCATGGATTCGCACGTTATCAGCATATTTGGTGCAACAGCACAGTGCCCTTTAGTAAAAGGGCCCTATAGAGTTTTTTCTGAAATGTCCTAGGAGAAGAACTCTTTGGAAACCCAGAGCCTAGAGATTGTGTCCAGGAGTTTGAGGTTGGGCATGTTGAGAAATTTACTATTTCCAATATCAGTTCTGGATAACTGCTGGAGACGTGGCCATGCTCGTTGAAGATTTTGCAGTGTATGAGTTCTTCTATTTTTCCTACCTTCAATTTGATTTTTCTAGACTCTCAGTAATTGTCTCCAGTTTAGAATAGAAGCCCAAACTAAACTTTATCTTTGATTTGCATAAGACATGTGAGTGGTCTCTTAAGGTCAAGGGCTCTCAGCATTTGCTGGCCCAACCCCAAGGAACTCATTCTAGGCACTGCAGAAGTGTATAATTGCTGCAGCCACTGAAGGTACCTTAACCTGTACTTGGAGTGGACCTCTCTAAGAGACAAAAAGAGATTACATGTCATATGCACTACAGAGCACCTTGGGGGCCTTTGTAAATAGATCACTTTTTAATATCCATAGTAATTGCACTTATTACAAGCATATAAAAAGAGCATGTTTAGTCCATTGGGTATAAATGTGGGTATAAGGGCAATCAAAAAATGTGGTTTTTCAATTACATACACTTTCAGGTGTAAATGTTGCATGAATGTTTTTTAAATTCCAAACACATCTTCAAAGCCAATGTGAGTGTTGAGCAACACAAATAAAATGAGCTGTGGTCAAAACCTGAAATCCATCTTTGCTTCCTCGTTTATTCATTTTGAAGTACACAAAGAATATGGGCTGCAATAAATAAACACAGCATGGAGGAGTAGCCTTGTGGTAAGAGCAACTGCCTAGTACCCAGAAGATCAAGGGTTTGATGCCCACTAGCACTTCTTGTGACTTTGGGCAAGTCACTTTACCCTCCATTTGCCTCAGAAGAAAAGGCTGGCAATCTACTTCCAGTGATACATTGCCAAGAAATCCTAGAGGTAGCTGGATCACTATGAGTCAACACTGACTTGATGGCACACAAAAAAACAAACACAGCATGGCTAGTCACCTAAGCTGAAATAATGTGCTAAGCTTCTTCATGTCCCTATAATCTCTCCTTTCCTTCCTGCATTACTGTACCTAATTAAGCTGCAACTAGGAATTTAATCTGCAACCATGTGTAGCCTCCATATAACTTTTAACAAAAAAACGTCCTGTGCTTACCAGTGAAAAGGAACAAAATATCAAAACTCCAATCTGTCTTTCACCCAAACAAATGACATTTCTAACCCAAACATATCTTTACCTTTACAAGGAGGAAAAGAGACCTCAGAGGGCCCCTCTGTAATAGCATAGTTTTTGAGAACTCAATGACAAAGCTCTAGTATTTCTGCTGAGTTTTGTTCTAGGAGGAGGAGAAGGGGAGACAGAGAGTGTGGAGAGATTGTCTAGGAGTGGGGAGTAACAGATGCAGATTTGTGCTGGATAGTAGGAATCTAGCTTGCTGATTTAACTCTTAGCACCTCCTAGGTTTGGCACATCCCCCCAGCTGTTCCTATCCCACTAATGACTCCTCGAGGTATTGTCCCATCTTGGTAAAGTTAGTTTTCCTAAAGTCTAAGACCCTCACTTTTGAATGGATTTTATCAGCCCTAGTCCTAATACTGAACCACACCATGTGGTGGTGATCACTGGATGCGAGATGATCTCCTATTATAATATCAGAAACACTTTCCCATTAGTGAGCACTAAGTCCAGTATGGCCCCATCATGTGTGGGTTCTGTTACTAGTAGCCTGTAGAGAATCCAGGATCTCCTTACTTCTAGATGATACTGCAGCAGGGATGTGCCAATCCACATCCGGCATATTGAAATCACCTATCAGTAGCACTTCTCCTTTCATGGCAATGCTCCATATGTCTTCTATTAAATCCCCGTCAGCCTCTTCTCCCTGTGAGGTAGGGTCTGTATATCACGCCAATGCAAGTGGATTTCCCTTTCCCTCTTTCTACTTTAACCCATAGTGCCTCCTCTCTCTCTTTTAAGCCCTGTAAGTCTATAGCTTTAATATTATTTTTTACATATAGTTCCACTCCTCCTCCCCTTCTTCCTACCCTGTCTCCCCTCATACACACTAAAATTTCTAATTAAACATTGATGGACCAGTGGCTCCTATCATTCACCCCTTTGATTCCCTCTCCAAACCTAACTGCAGGTGTCACGAGCCCCCCTGTACCCCTCCGATGCAATCTCCTCTCCCCAAATAACCTTAAATGTAATGGGAGGCAGGAGTGTTGCCCACATGCTCCCTGCCTCCATGCTGTTATTTTTCAGAATAGCAGCCCTTGGCCATGCACAGTGCATTCTGAGATGTACCACAGAGGGAGAGGTCCTGGGCTGCATCCTGGGAAGGACAGCATGGGGTCAGTCAGTCTTCTCACCTGATGATATCATCCCATGATGCATTGCGGGCAGTGGCATAAATTCCTCCCAAGCAGCTCCTGCAATGCGGGAGGCCTGGGCAGGAAGGGGGCCCGTACGCCAGAATGACAAAGTTACTTTAATCTGTGTGCCACACTGCTTCCATTCCAGGCCTGGAGGTGTTCCACTCAGGCCGAAGTCTCGCTGGGCAGAAGTCTCGTGATATTTGGCCCAGGAGGAACACCTCTGAGCCTGGTACAGTGGCAGCATGGTAAACAGGTTAAAGTAACCTTGCTGCACAGGGCCGCCGCCGCTGGAGTGAGGGGAGAGGTTGATGGGGGGGGGGGTCACAGCACCACTTCTACTGCACCATGGAGGGGGTGAGTCACTGGGGGGGGGGGGCTGAAATTGGGGGCTCTCAGCAAAAGTTGGCTTGGGGGGCCCCTATTAGAACTATCACCACTGATCGTGGCATGGGGTAGAGTGTCATTCTGCCAAATAAGCCATTTTTTTCTTTATTTGGCAGATTTATCTCCCATAGGATGCATCCTAAGATGCACTGTGTGGAGGGTCACATGCTGCCATTTTGAAAAATGGCAGCATGGAGGCAGAAGCATGTGGGCAATGCTTCGGCCTCCCATAACATTAGGGGAGGAGTTTGCAGCAACTACAGTTGATATTTTGAGAGTGGATTGGGGAGGGTGAGGGATAGTGGCCACTGAGCCACCAATGTTTTATTGCAAATCAGAGTAGGGGTATGGACCACCAATATTTTTTGAGTTGAAATCTTTGCATTAATTTTCAAAACAAAACCAAATACAAATCAACAGCAAACACAATAACTACTCCCCCCTCCTCCCTTATATCAGGATGCCAATATGGTTTATGGTTTATTCTTAAGTTTGATATATCAGCTTTGGCACCAAAGAAGTTAATAAAAATTAAAAAAAATACAAGTTACAATAATAAACAAAAACAACATTTAGGAATAAGAGTCATAAAGGGCAAAACAGAAGTTACAAAAGTGACAGAAAAGGGAGGAAGACAGAAAGATTAAATTAAGGTTAATGAAGAAAATAGGATAGGAGAGGGAAGGGGAAGCCCTGTCTACCCCCCTTCAGAAACCTTCATATGCTTGCTCAAAGGTGTATGATCTGAACTTTTTCTTAAGAGATTTCAATGAAATGCCTTATCTAACATACAGAAGAATAGAGTTCCATTAGGCAGGGGGCCAAAAAAAAGATTGCTGATTGAAGAGTAGGTTCATGGTGAGTGCAGCTATTGGGTCGAACTACAAGTTTATTGAGGTGCTGAGAGTGTAGAATTCTAGTAGGTGTATAGGGTATGAGAGCATCAGAAAGATAAAATGCAAAGCCAGTATATTATGCCTTGTGGGCATGACAAAATAATATTAAGGCTGTGTATGAGACAGAAAAAGACAAATTTCAGAAATAAAACTAACAGACAAAAAAAATGGGCTCCATCTCCCAGAGACATATCATTACAGCAGGATCACAACATTTCCCAGTACAACTTTGTTCCTATAAAAGGAAACATTTCTCAATATTTGCACTTTTCCAAGCCTTAATAGCTTCATACTTAAAAATGATGCAGACCAAACTTCACATATAATGAACATCAAGAATTAATGTGCTCTTCCAATTGGCTAATACCACGTTTAACCCCAAAGTAACTAAAATATTTAACAATTTACTTTCATTAGTGTCATTAGCCTGTAAAAAATGCTCCACCAGCGAATAAAACAATGGTAATCTTAATGCAGACAGGGAAACAATCTTTGGCCATACATTCTACCAAAGCTCATAGGATAACTGTACATGGAGGGGAGTAGCCACCTAGTGGTTAGAGCAACAGCCTAGTACCCAGGAGATCAGAGTTCAGTTCCCACCAGCACTCCTTATGATCTTGGGCAAGTCACTTTGCCAGGCCTTTTCTTCCAAGGAAATGGGTCATTATCTTGCTAAGAAAACCCAGGAGCTGCTGCGTTGCCAGGTGTCAGCATTGACTTGACAGCACTTAAAAAAACATGTTGCTATAAACCAAACTCCAATGCACCAAAGAAATGTGGGACATTAATACATTATCAAATTACATGGCACTCCCGAACTTTACTTAAGTTCAAGCTATTTCAAATTCATCCACAACAAATCTACAAAATATCAACAGAAGCAGCTGTACTTTCATATGGTTTTTAGGGCAGAAGGAAAAAGACATCAGTACTTCAAGAGCCATGTGTCTCTAGCTCAGTGCTCTTATACCAATGGAACTGGCTCTCCAGACTAAATCATAGGCATAAAAAAAACCCCTTCCATTTTCAAATATTATATAATCACCTAACACTACCGTGACCTTCCAACTAGATAGCGTTGGTACTGTTGCTACTTATGTTGCTAAAAACTCCTGCCCTATGCAAAAGATGGACAACAAAAATATCTTATATCAACTTTGGCTCTGCTTGTGAAGGCACATTCTGACCTGACTGTCCATCCCCTTGTGAGGCCGACCAGAAATGGGATGCCCAAAGGTAGACCCGATTCTGATCCTGCGGGGGCTAGAAGTCCTCGCGGGATCAGAATTGGGTCTATGGCCCAAACGTGCAGGCCAGGCCCCGATTCTAGTCAGCCTGCACACCCAGAAGATCCCTGGCTACCACAGTCAGGCTCCTGAATGGAGCCGCAGTGCCATAACGTCCCATCGCCATAGCACCACGGCTCCATTCAGGAGCTGCAAATGCCGGCCACCGCAGATATTCTTCTTTTCCCGCAGCCGGACCCTCAATCTCGCCCCCCATGCCCAGGCTCTGGCTGCGGGGATCTTGCTCCACCCATAACCTCTTTGTCTCAGCCTGGCTGCAGGATCCCCCACTGCCCAGAGGGACTTATTCCACCTCTGCGGTGGAATACGTCCTTCGTCCATGTTCATGGCCCTGGACATACAGTGCCGACCTCAGAATTGGCCCTGTATGTCTGGGGTCACGGCCTGCCCATGCCCCGCCCTTGCTCCATCTCGGACATGCCCCCTCCTGCCCCCATCTAAGCCTCCCCATGCTAATGAGCTGTCCATACAGGCAGGCATTAGCCAGGGCCAGCAGGGGAGCGAATAGCGAGGATGAACATCCAATCCGGACGTCCATCCCCATCATTCAGTGTAGTGAATGACCCCCATAATGTTTAGTGCTACACCAATGCTGGGAGCATTTTGCTAATGCTATTTTCAGGGAGTTATCCTCACTCAAACTCTGGCCGGAATCCCTCTTAAAATACAGTGTTCACCATCAGTTTTGGTGCACCATTGCCAACGGCCTTTGTATGTTGGAGTATTTTAAAGGGGTCCAAAGTGCTCTATGTGTAAAAAAATACATTGACTGCCATAGAGGGTCCTGACAAAATGGTTCTATTTGTTTTCACCTAAAAAACCTCCCATTGAAAATCCTAAAGGTCCTGATGCCAAATTTTCTGAAGATCTATAACAGTCTGTTTCATATTCCCCCTATGCATAACATTGAAACCAGATGCTTAGACATCTCTAATACTTGGCAAAACCACATCACACTGGGCAGGCCAGAAGAAAATAATCTAACCTTCCAGGAAGTAATGGCATGTGTCATTTGCAGCTATTTAAAATGGTCCTCCCCTGGGAAATCATATGTTGTCTGAAACTCTTCAAAGGACATAAAAGCTTTAAACTTTACAATATCACCTTCACACCTTCTCAGCACCATTTTATTCCCGATTCATAGAAAAGGATTATAGCATAGAGGGGATGACAATGACCCCTGCCAAGGCATTTAAGCATATGTTTCTAGTATCTGGAAGGCCAAGTATATTGCATATACGATGGGACATTGTCAAATACCTTTAAACACTTTCATGACAGGAAGAAATCAAAGCTCTATAGATTGAAACAACACATTCTCCAATCAAAGCCAGCCTGAGCCATCCTCACCTAGACCATGGATCTACCAAGATCCCTGTCTCAATAGATAGGCCATATGATCCTCACTCTCACTGTCTCAATAGATAGGCCATATGATCCTCACTCTCAGACCTTTTACACCCCACTCCCCCCAACAGAGCGAGAAGATCAACAGCCTGCAACACTTTACTTCTACCAAAGGCCATCACCAAATGCTCAAAGACAACGAGCAGCCGTGCTTTTTCTCTTTACGCACCTTCCTGCTGGAACTCCCTCCCTGCAGACCTCCGTGCCATAACCAACCTCTCCCAGTTCAGGAAGGCAATCAAACACTATCTTTTCTTACAACGCTTCTCCATTCTTGACAACATCACCTAACCCTTTTATCCTAGCTATTGCGACTCCCACAAGTGAACGTACCTAATGCCTTATTCACTGCATTTAAACTACCCCCACGTCAATCTTCCCCTAAAGACAAACATGTCGATCTGTATTCTAATTTGTACATAGTCTATATAGTTCTCCCCGTTCTCCATGTTTTATTTCCCTGTTCTCTGTAAATGTCAATGTTAGATTGTTACACATTGTACATTTTTGGTTATCTGTAAACCGCGCTGATGATAAATAGTGCGGTATAGAAGAAATTGCAAATAAATAATAAAAAAATAAATATGATGGTTTACACATGGAGGAAATTACTCCTCCCCCCAACAAGGATTTAGCAAACCATAAATTAGTGCTACAGTATTTCAACTTCACTAATAGGAGACGTCAGTAAGTCCATCATTTGCTGATACACCTCTGGGGGAGACAAGGTCCAAAGAAACTCATCCATTTTGTCCAAACCCATGAAGGGACCAGCAGTATAAAGTGAGGTATAAATTGCTTTTCAGTATCTTCCTACTCACGAAGCAGCTTACTGTCTAAAGCATACAGTCAGAAACCTTCTACATTTCCATCTAATCTTAAGAAGCCAGTAATTTACCAGCCATATTCTTCTCTGAATAATGTTTAGAATTTATTAGGGCCAACGATTCCCATGTTCTTGTACTCATTAATTTACTATATTGCAATTTAGCCTGTATCAACTCCTGCAAAACATCAATCACCCATTTAAATATGAGCCCAACTGCAAGGACAAGGTAACACGGACATTTTATTGATTTTATTTAATAGGATTTCTATATTGCCTGAAACTAAAATAGGCTCAAACTCCATCAGAATTACCATAGGAAAGAGTTCTTTAGATAATTAAACGTAATCAATATAGGAATATGGATTGTGGGGAGAAGAATAAAAAAGTAAATTAAGTGGCATCTGGGTGAACCAACTTCCAGAGTTCCACTAATCCCAGAACCACAATTAAAGCTTGCAAGATACATAAGAACATAAAAAATGCCATATTGGGCCAGACCAAGGTCCATCAAGCCCAGTATCTTGTTCCCAAAAGTGGCCAATCCAGGTCACAAGTACCTAGCAGGTTCCCAAAAAGGCACACAGGTTCCACAGTGCTTGTATTGGAGAAAGCAGTGGATTTCCTGGGTCCTCTTTAATACTGGTTTATGGACCTTTCCTCCAGGAACCTGTCCAAACCCTTTTTAAATCCAGATACACCAACAGCTTTTGCTATATCCTCCGGGAAGGAATTCCAGAGTTTGATTATGCATTGACTCAAAAAATATTTTCTCTTATTAATCTTAAATGGGTTACATTGTAGCTTCAATGCATGTCCCCTAGTCTTTCTACTTTTTGATGGAGTAAACAACTGATCTACATTTACCTGTTCTACTTCATTCATATCTCCCCTCAGCCGTCTTTTTTCCAAGTTGAAGAGCCCTATCCTATTAAGCCTCTCCTCATAGAGATATCCTTCCATCCCCTTTACCATTTTGGTGGCTCTCCTATGTACCTTTTCTAATTCCAAGTCATCCTTTTAAAGATATGGTGCCCATAATTGCATACAATATTCAAGGTGTGGTCACATCATGGAATGATACAGAAGCATTATAACTCATATCCTTTGTTTTATTCTCCATTCCTTTCCTTATGATTCCTAGTATTCTATTTGCTTTCTTGGCCACCACTGCACACTGGACGGAGGGTTTCAAAGTATTATCCATGATGATGCCTAAATTATTTTCCTGGGTGGTGGTTCCTAATGTGGAACCTTACATCATATAACCGTAGTTTGGTTTCTTCTTTCCTAGGTGCATAACTTTGCACTTGTCCAGATTAAATTCCATCTGCCATTTGGATGTCCAGTCTTACAATTTATCAAGCTCCTCTTGCAATTTTTCACAATCCTCTTGTGTTTTAACAACTTTGAATGATTTTGTGTCATCTGCATATTTGATCACCTCACTCGTTATTCTCATTTCCAGGTTATTTATGAATATGTTAAAAAGCAGCGGCCCAGCATAGATCCCTGGGGTACTCCACTATTCACCTTTCTCCATTGAAAAAATTGGCCATTTAGCTATACCCTCTGCTTTCAAACTTTTAACCAGTTCCTCTTCCACAATATTGCACTGCCTCCATTCCAGGACTTTTTAATTTGGTCAAGAGTCTCTCATGAGGGACCTTGTCAAAGGCTTTCTGAAAATCTAGATACACTATATCAACCAGCTCACCTTGGTCTACCTGTTTATTCACACTTTCAAAATAATATAACAGATAAGTAAGACAAGACTTTCATGTTAGCTTTCTCCCATTAAACCATGACTATCTACATGTTCAGTAATTTTTTGCTTTATAATGGTTTCTACCATTTTGCCCAATATTGATTTCAGGCTTACCGGTCTGTAGTTTCCAGGATCACCCTGGAACCCTTTTTAAAAATTGGCATTACATTGGCCGTTCTCCAATCTTCCGTTACTACAGATGATTTTAATGATAGTTCACGGGTTACTAATAGTAGGTCTGTAATCTCATATTTCAGTTCTTTGAACCCACTTGGATGTATAACATCTGGTCCAGTTGATTTGCTACTCTTCAATTTATCAAATAGTTGTAATACATCTTCCTGGTTTATCGATATTTCTTTCAATTCTTCTGATATATCACCTTTAAATACCATTTCAGGCATGGGTAACTTCCCTAAATCATCTTCACTAAAGACTGAAGAAAATAATTCATTCAGTCTCTCCGCTATGGTCTGCTTCTCACTTAGGGCCCCTTTTACCCCTCTATCATCCTGTGGTCCAACTGACTCTCTCACAGGTTTTTTCCTACGAATATAATTGAAAACGTTTTTATGTGTTTTTGCTTCCATGGCAAGCTTTTTTTCAAATTCTCTCTTTGCCTGCCTTATCAATGCCTTGCCAATGTTTATGTTTTTTCCTATTTTTGTCATTTGGCTCCTTCTTACATTTGCTGAAAGATGCTTTTATGGCTACAATAGCCTCTTTGACCTTACCTTTAAACCATGCTGGCAGGATTTTGGCCTTCCTTCTACTTTTCTTGAATCGTGGAATATATCTGGTCTGGGTTTCCAAGACAATATTGTTAAACATATTTTGTAACTGCTCCTTTTAGTTTTTTCTTAACTATTTTCCTCATTTTATCATAGTCTCCCTTTTGAAAGTTGAAAGGTAGTACTGTGGATTCCCTTGGAGCTTTGAAAGGCCACAGGTAATAGTCTTACTTATGGTCCAGTGCCACACTTAAGGGTAAACTAAAATCTCCAGCAATTATTATGGGAAATGACCCTATAGGAACAATCTTTACCACCGCCAGTAAAAATTTCAAGCTAATCACTGTTTGGATCATATACAGTAATCAATATAAACTCCCACATAAGAACATAAGATATGCCATACTAGGTCAGACCATTCCCAGTATCAGTTACCTGTCAGGTTCCCAAAGGTGTACACATTCCATGCTGCTTATCCTGGGGTAAGCAGTGGATTTCCCCAGTCCTCTTTAATAATGGTTTATGGACTTTTCCTCCAGGAACTTGTCCAAATCTGTTTTTAACCCAGCTACACTAACAGCTTTTATTGTATCCTCCAGCAAGGAATTCCAGAGTTTGATTACCCTTTGAGTGAAAAAATATTTAGTCCAATTAGTCTTAAATGTGCCACATTATAGCTTCATTGTGTGTCCCCTAGTCTTTGTATTTTTTGAAAGAGTAAACAACCGATCTACGTTTACTGATTCCATTCTTTTTTTAAAATGTTTAATTTATTCAGTTTCAAAAACAACACAAGAACAACTCTTGCGCAGAAAAGGATAAATAAGTCTGAAATCATACTATATCATGTACATGTCAAAAAAGAAACAAAATAAAAGACCCTCACCCACAAGCACTCAAACACTGAAGGGGAAGGTCACAAATCAAAACAAAATGTATCCAAATGGATATAACAAAAAGAAAAGATGGATTCTAAAGGGAGACTATAATTCATGCCAACATGGGAACCCTGCTCTACCACAGGGCCACTGTTATGACCATCAGAGGAAGCAGTCTGAAGAAATAAAGGAAGATAGTTGCTGTAGGGGTCATTCCGAGCCACGTTTAGCGAGGATGGACATCTGGGTCCTTTTTGTGAGTGGTGATTGCAAATATGGAACCTTGTATTGTATAACAGTAGTTTGGGTTGTTCTTCCCTAAGGGGGTCATTCCGAAATGCCAATAAGCTGCCTGGACATGTGGGATAGATGTTTTTCTTGGAAAAATGTCTAGATCTGTATTCCTAAACCACATGGCCCTCCATACACACGCAAAAACGGGAATCTTAGAATGTGGGCGGGAGGGGGCGGAAGGGAGCATGGCAAGCCTCAGAGGTGTGGAAAGCATATTCTGGAATGGCCCGTCTACATGTTTCCCGCAGATGCCTACGTTATACCAGCAGCAACGTGGAATAAAGCCAGCACTTAGAAAAATATCTGCTCTGACAGCGGCCCGCTTAGAAATATTGTGTAGCAGAGTGTGGCCAGTGCTAGATGCTGGGTGGCCACCAGAAGGTACTTTTGATATCCAAATTGTATCCCGTGTGCACAAGATAGTGCGCAGTTATAGTCCTGAACAGTTTTCTTATATAGACTCCTGGCTAGGTATATGTGAGAAGCAGCCCCCCTGGATGAAGAGTTGCAGTGAGGGACAGAAAAAGATTATGTTAGCAACTACCACGAGAGTCCCTGCTAAGACAGAGAAGCCCCCGATTTATGCAGAGCCAGAGCCCCCAGAGGTTCTGGGATATCCACCCGCCTTTCTGTATATCCCAGTCTCGTCAGCTCCACTCCGAGTGCCCCCACCAGTACCCCGAGTAGAGCCGGAGGTAGCAGGGGTACCTCCAGCCGAGGTGCCTCCACCCGAGCATCCACCTCCAAAACCTGAAGAGCAGACCCCTCCTCGTAGAAGTCAGAGTCCTAGTCCTGCAGAGCAATCACCCCCCGAGGAATCCGCTAGTGGAGAGTCAGATGCCAGTCCAGAGCCATCCACCGATCCAGACGCCAGTAGCAGAGTCACTCCCAGATCCACTACGCTGCGTGACACCCTCAGACCCCGAAAAGAAGGCCAGAAAGAAGCCCGCCAATTGCCACTGCGGCAGGTTCCAGGATTACCCATTAAAAATGACGAGGGTCAGGTAGTGCCCGGACCGACCAGTCTAGTTTATGTGCCTTTCTCCACAACAGATTTATTAAACTGGAAAACACATTATGCCTCCTATACTGACAAACCCCAAGCTTTAACCGAGTTAATGACTAGTATTATGCAAACCCATCAGCCTACCTGGTCTGACTGCCGCCAGCTCCTGGCTACCCTCTTTACTACTGAGGAGCGGGCACGGATAGTGCGAGCAGCCACTAAATGGTTGGAAGAGAACCCTGAAGCTGGGAGAAACCTAGATCTAGATCCCCGACAGGCAGCAGCCGCAGATTTCCTAAATGAAGATCCTGGATGGGACCCAAATAGTGATATAGGAGAAAAGGCCCTCACCCGGTTTCGCCAGGCTTTACTGCAGGGCCTGAGGAAGGGAGGCCAGAAAGCTATGAATATTGGGAAAGTAGCCAAAGTTCTTCAGCGCCCAGATGAGAGTCCAGCTGCTTTCTAAGAACGATTAACTGAAGCTTATAGACTTTACACCCCATATGACCCAGCAGCTGAGGAGAATTTACGCATGGTAAATACCGCTTTTGTGAGTCAGTCCCAGGGAGACAAAGTGAAAACTGCAGAAATTAGAAGGATTTGCGGGCATGAACGCAGAGCAGCTAATGGAAGTCGCACAAAAAGTATATGTGAATCGTGATGAAGAATGCAAAAGGGAAAGTGACAGAAGGATGCGGAGAAAAGTGGATCTGCTTGCTGCAGCACTAGTGGAAGGATGCGGAGGAGGATATCCTAACAGAAGAGCCAGAGGACGAGGAAGGGGCCGAGGGAGCACTCGGCCCCCCTTCGGCGCAAATCAGTGCGCCTATTGTAAAGAGGAAGGACATTGGAAGGATACGTGCCCAAAACGTGGCTCCACCCCCTGGAGGGGACGTGGGAGCACCAGGAGAGCGGGAGGGGGGGGGGGGGAGATTCCAGCAGCGAGGGGGGATGCAGCGCGCACAGTTTCAACAGACTCAGCAGAATGAGACTGCCGTGGAAGGAATAGTCGCTGAGGGCTATTTCATGGATGATGAGGAATAGGCCAGACCGAGCTCCAGAGCAACAAGTTCCAAAGCAAGTTCCTGTGTACTTACCAGCATTGCAGCCCCACCTGGCGGATGGGCAGAGAATAATCCACCTGGCCTAGCAAAGAATATAGCTTCTGTACTTGTTACCCTTAAGCCCATAGCAGAACCAGTGCATGTGCGTCAGTATCCCCTCCCGAGACCAGCAATTGAAGGCATTCATCGCCATTTGAAGAAATTATTGCAGTATGGACTTCTCAGAGAATGCCAATCACCCTGGAATACCCCCCTTCTCCCAATCAAGAAGCCTGGGACAGGTGACTACCGCCCAGTGCAGGATTTACGTCGAGTGAACAGTGCAGTTGAAACCATACATCCAGTAGTACCAAATCCTTACACCCTCCTGGGACTGATTCCAGCAGCCACTCACTTCTGAAACAGGGCATTATTCATAGGAAAATGACTTTTGCTGCTAGCCCTCTCTGGGGCATTACTAATAGGAATGAGACTTTGCACCTCTACCTCCTTACTAGTCCCCTGGCACTGTTTTACAGTTAACACATGCCCTGCAGATACAATGGAAGTTACACACAGCATATAGGCCCCAGAGTTCAGGGAAAGTAGAGAGAATGAACCGGACCCTGAAGTCTCAGTTATCCAAACTTTGTCAGGAGGCCCACTTGAAGTGGCCCCAAGCTCTCCCCATTGCCCTTCTCCGAATACAGTCAGCCCCATCACGCCATTAGGAGTATCCCCATTTGAGATCCTGTATGGGAGGCCCCCGCCTATAATTCAGGGGATAAGGGGAGATATGAATCAAATTGGAGCACAAATCACTAGGCAAGAATTGTTGGCTCTAAGTTCTGTTTTGCAGGGTCTTCATACCTGGGTGCAGGACCAGTTGCCTATCAATCTAACAGAGACATTGCACCCTTTTAAGCCTGGAGCCTCGGTGTGGGTAAAAGAGTGGAAGAAGACACAGTTGGTGCCCCATTGGAAAGGGCCATATATTGTTTTGCTATCAACCACGACAGCAGTTAAAGTGGCAGAGATCGACTCCTGGATCCACCACAGTCGAGTGAAGCCAGCAACAGTTCCTGAGAGTCGCCCCTGGACTTCGATCGCTAATCCTGCATCACCGTTGCGACTCACGCTGCGAAGAAGAGATCCATCATTATAAAGATGCCAACTTGTTCCTGAACATCAAAGAAAGAGACGTTCTTCAGTTCTGTTTAGCTACATTCCAGACCCTATCAATCCTTATCTATCTACCTCAATCAACCATCATCTACCTCAGTAATCATCAAAGACTATAATCATGATGATTACCATTTGCTGCTATTTCCTTCTTGCGGTAGCCCTAGGACTCTTGAGAACCACTCTTGCCTTGCCCCCTTGTGCAGCCTGTATAACCACCACCCGAACTGGAATGCAAGTCACCTAGACTCTACTTTTCTACTCTTACTATACTTGCGCTGGCATAGTCAGCCGGTGTATCTATAATGGTACAGAACTGAATGTTTGCACTAAAGGAAAGACTCGTACTTGTTTCAGACCTCGACAGAATCCGTCGTACTATGTCTTGGAACTGCGATGGAATGATGAAGATGGAGCCCTTATCAACGCTACAAGTCAACTCTCTGATCCAAATCAACCTGTGTACCTGTATTTTGATGCTTGTGACTTGATTAACAGAAATAATTATTACAGGTGAGGATCATGGGAACAAGCCTACTATTATGATGAGAAGTATATGTGTCCTGAAGGTGCGTACAACTGGGGAATATGCACTGGGATACATTCCCCAACAACCTATAGCAGAGCATCAGAAGCAGATTATTTCTGTCCAAAATGGGATTGTGTGTACTATGCTACCTGGTCCGGTAGCCCTACAGGGCAGACGGGAGATAATCGCAAGGCGCTGCTGGAAAGATTACCTCTACTGAAACCTGAACAGTGCAAGAAAAGTGCTTGCAATCCTCTACGACTTCAAATCTTCGATCCCAGCCAGTGGAAGCAAGGATTTCGATTTGGCCTGCGCATAGCAGGAGGTGGAACTGATCCTGGAACCGTTCTTTTCATCCAGCTGAATGTAAAGACTCATGTTTCTTCACCTTATCGCATACATCATACCTTCCATGAGGGCATGAAAGCAGAATTTGTTGTTCCCCACGCTTCGCAGAATTTATTAATTGAACTGGCTGGAGCCGTGGCATCCAGCCTCCATGTCTCGGACTGTCTCTTCTGTGGAGGAACTCAAATGGGAGACCAGTGGCCTTGGGAAGCACAAGAACTGAACTATTCCGTGCCATATAACCAAACAGATGTGCATAATACTACTAATGAATGGGTCCTAGCCCACTCCATAGTGGGTAGACTATGCTTCGCACGAACAGGACCACAATTGATCGCACCTGTGGGACAGTTGGTCTGTTTGAACCAAAGACATTATAATGCCACTACTGGGAAGACATCTTGGTGGTCAGGTGCAAATACCCCAGAACCTTCTAATCCTCTGATCATCTTTCCTTACTTGGCCAGCATATGGACTAATCTGGCTACTCACAGCACTTGGCAAGCGCCACCTGGACTATATTGGATTTGTGGCACCAGAGCATATGCTAAACTCCCTGCCCAATGGGGAGGAGCGTGTGTTCTAGGAACCATACGTCCCTCGTTCTTCCTTTTGCCCCTTTCCCACGGAGAACAATTGGGGTTCCCTGTATACAAAAGTCGACAGAAACGTGAAGCTCTGAGAATTGTCCAGTGGGACAAATGGGATGCATCCTCTGAAGAATGGCCACCAGAGCGAATTCTTTCTTACTATGGACCTGCTACCTGGGCGCAAGATGGTTCTTGGGGCTACCGCACCCCTATATATATGTTAGATCGTATTATCCGTTTGCAAGCTGTTGTTGAAATTATAACCAATGAAACTAGTAGAGCACTAACCTTGTTAGCTAAACAAGCCACACAGATGCGTATAGCCATTTACCAGAACCGCTTAGCTTTAGATTACCTGCTTGCAGCTGAAGGAGGTGTTTGTGGAAAATTGAATTTAACAAACTGCTGCTTACAAATAGATAATGAAGGACAGGTTGTAGAAGATATAGTCAACCACATGAGAAAGCAAACGTATGTCCCAGTCCAAACATGGCATGGCTTGCAACTAGATGGCTGGTTTGGTTCTTGGTTTTCAGGCCTAGGCGGCCTGAAGACACTTATTATACTTGTATTCTTGATTGTGGCTGTTTGCTTATGTATCCCATGTTGCCTTCCCTTATGCTTGTGTATGCTACACTCCGTTATTGATAGTACCATTGACCGCAAGGCAGCGGCACATATATTAGCATCATGGGATTATTACCCTATACCACACAGTGATCCCTCTACTATAGTCTGAAGTATTTTGCTATTTGTGTGATTAGATTCTCACCCTTTCTCACTTGCGGGTGTGAATAATCAAAAGGATGGAATGTGATAGGCGATGGCCTAGTGTGTAGCAGAGCTAGGCCTGAAGCCCTTTTCTCCTGCTTTAGAATGTTATTGCTGACTTTGGAAAATTACAGAATGCTGTTAGCTGTTAGACAGAAAAGCCGCTCTATACTGCCTTGATAACATTTCTCTCTCTCCTGTGAGATAAGAGAATAAAACTTCTCCACTGTTATTGTTTTGGTAAGCCAGATGTCTGTTTCAGTAGAAGGCCGCTACACTGTATCTTTGCTAGATGTGCTCTGACCTTGCAATTAGGATGAAAATAAAGCAGAAAAGCAGAAAAGTGTAAGAATATTTTGTCTAGCGTTTTGAGCCAGGGCTAGAGAAATGTGCACAGAGGGAGGGCAAGGGGGTAAGCCCGGTCAGAGGTGGCTATTGGATGAAGGTATGTGGGCTACCAGGACCAATGAGAAGTTTGGCCTGTATTAGCTTGGAGAAGAAATGTATAAATGCTGTTGACTGACATAGCTCAGGGCTCAGACATTTTGTATGCTATTGCTGAGACTGTATATACAATAAAAGGGAGTTGAATCCTCGTCAATAGACTCCGGGTATTATTGGGTTGCGGGCGCTTCGCTATTACAGAATAAAGCCAGCACTTAGAAAAATATCTGCTCTGAACTTCAACACGTCCCATATAGATGAATGGCTGTGACACGTCTGTATCAAACTGGTGTGTCTGCTGTCTGGGAGGGCACAAGATGCAATTGTAAAGAATAGAATGCGCAGGTGGGGCCATTTGTAAGGTTACGGAACAATAACAAACACCCCTACAGAAATGTAAAACACTGCAATAATCTTTATTCTGGCTATTGTGATGAGGTGAGTGCAGCCCAGCTCGGGAAAACTGAAAAAAAAGAAGGATTTTTTTTCATTGCGGGGGATGGGAGCCCAAAATCCTAGGTTCCATACTAGAAGCACTGAAAGAAACCTAGAGGGCAGAGCTAATGCTAAACCAATCACAGACCACAGGACAACCCTGCAGAGGAGTAGGAGGTCCAAGTGGGAGGAGCTAGGAAGGGAGTTGCCCAGCTCAACAGTTAACAGGGGAAGAACAAACAAAAGAGAGAGGCACAGTTTGAAGGAGGGAGCTGTGAGCAGAAGGTCCAGGAGGAGTGCAGGAGCAAGCACCAGTGGCAGCTGCAGTTCAAGGCCTAGCCCAGGTTCAAGTCCAATTCCCAGGAGGCACGGACAGGAGAGATCTGGGGCCAAGCTGTGGAAAACCCTTGCAGCCAAGGAGAGCAGCAAATGGAGGAACCATTATAAAGGCAGCCAAGAAAGGTATGCAGGGAATGAGCAGTGCCACCAGAATAGTTCTTGCTCTGACTCAGAGGAGACCTTCATACACCTGAAGCCTCAGCACAGCAAGAAGTATCTTGGGAGGGAGGTTAAGCAGGAGAGACACACAGGAGACCGGCTTGGAGGAGCCAAGGCCAGGCAGTGTGAGAGACTGTTTAACATTGCAAAGGCTCTTAAGGAAAGGATACCAGAGCACTTCCAGAAAGCACCTAGCTGTAGCTCAATGGAGAGCATGGAGGTAGGCCCTGAAGGAAGTGTTATTGAGTCAGAAGCCTCTGAGATGGAATGTGAGCTGTGCACTAAAATACAATAGTATTGTGAGTTAGAAAACAGTGAAATACAAAAGGAAGCTGTTGCAAGTTAAAGGCAGTTTTCAAGAGTGGAAAGAGAAGAGTAACCCTGGAGACAAGAGGTTAGGAATCTCTCTTAAGAAGTAAAACTGCAAAACTTCAGTGAAGGCCCAAACAGCTAGAACTGTTTGTATGGGGCGTGGCAACAGCGAGGTTGGAAGCTGTGAAAAGTTTTACAAATGCTTTTGTGTTTTGAAATGGCAAGCAATTGCAGTGAAGAATAGAAACTGCTGTGAGTTTTGTTTGGACATTCTGATTTGGAGAAATTATCCTGTATTTCTTTTGTCTGGAAAAAGTGCTTAAAGAATTTTTATGTTCATCACTTGCCAACTTTGGAAACCGAATAAAAATTTCCTGTGCGCTTTGAATAACCACTTGGCTTCTCTTATTAACACAACTACAACCCTCGAAGGGATAAAGGTGGCCAGCTGTCCCTACTAGGCAACCGCCTGGTAGGGGTGCGAGCGTCACACTATGCTGACATTTGCTGTTTGTGCTAAAGGAGCTATTCTAGGCTTCCCAAATAATCCCAGTGTTCGGAAAGATGGAAATGTAGATGTAGGGATGGTATGTGAGGTAGTATGGAGCAGATTCGTGTTTGGCTGAGAAATGCAGAGCAGATGTTTATGTTTATGTTTATGAAAATTTGATATACCGCCCATCCAGAAAGATCAGAACGGTTTACAATATAAAATCACATAAAACAATCAGAAACAAAGCCAATTAAAAACAAGTTTAAAACATAGCCAGAAAAAGAGAAGCGAAATACAATCATAATAGGAAAGAGGGGGTTAAAGAGCACAACATAGACTGCAATGAATAGCTTATACGAAAGGGGAGAGAAGGTCAAAGGCAATGGAGAAGAGGTGAGTTTTAAGGTTACATTTAAAGGTAGGATGGTGAGGTTCAAGTCGAAGGGAGGGAGGTAGGGAATTCCAGAGGGCAGGGGCTGTGAAATACAAGGCCGAGGAACGGGTAGATTGGAGGTGCGCCAGAGGAGGGGAAGGAAGAGTGAGGTGGTTGAGGTGGAATGATCGAGGTGTGCATCTGGGGGTGTGATAAGTGAGGAGGTCGGCCAGATATTGCGGGGTGCTAGTATGAAAAGCTCGGTGGACCAAAGTTAGCAATTTGTAGTGGGAGCGGAACGGTAGGGGCAACCAGTGGAGACGGAAAAGAAGGGGTGAAACATGATCACGAGAGGAAGAATGGGTAACGATACGGGCGGCAGTATACTGAATACGTTGGAGACGGTGCATTTGAGACTTAGGGAGACCAAGAAAAAGAGAATTAGCGAAATCGACACGGGACATAACCAAAGAAAGAAGTAAGGTAGCAAGTGCAGGAGGAGTGAGAAAAGGCCGAACAGCACGAATTTGACGTAAGAAAAAGAAGGATGTTTTGGTAACATGGGAAATATGATCATGGAAAGAGAGGTGAGAGTCGAAAATAACGCCGAGGTAGCGGAAGGAGGAAACCAGTGGGACAGGGGAACCCGAAAAAGAAGGGGCTAGGGAGGGAGGAGAACCATTACGAGAGAACCAGATGTGTTGTCCTTAGACACCATGCCACTATGTGGTGCAGGGCATGGCTTTTGCAGATTATATTATTTGTGACTGCAACTGTGGGCACGTCTATACCTGCAGTTTCAGAATCAGATTTATTACATGCCCATTTTCAGGTTAGACATTTCTGCCAGCTGGACATGAATGTTATAGAATCACGCTCCACATGCATAACTTTGCATTTGTCCACATTCAATTTCATTTGGACGGCCAGTCTCCCAACTTTTCAAAGTCCTCTTAAAAAGTTTCACAATCTTCTGGTGTTTTAGCAACTTTGAACAATTTTGTGTCATCTGCAAATTTCATCACCTCACTCATTATTCCCATTTCCAGGTCATTTATAAATATGTTAAAAAGCAACGGGACCAGCACAGATCCCTGGGTTTATCCATTATTTACCTTTGTCCATTGAGAAAATTGTCCTTTTAGCCCTACTCTCTGTTTTCTATCTTTTAACCAGTTCCTAATCCACAATACTACACTGCCTCCTATCCTATGACTTTTCAATCAAGATTCTAAACACAGCCCACCTCCCCACATCATCATGGCAGGAGTCCAAGATTTGACAGATGAGACTTTTATTTAGCAAATTAGCCACACCATTTTTCTTTTTTTCATGGTGCTGAAGAAAACACACATTCTTTACCCACTTTCTCTGCAGCTTCCCATGTCCCACACAACCAAGATGGGTTTCTTGCAATAAAGCCACCCTGGTGTTAAATTGTTTTAAATAATTTAAAATGTTCTTATTTTTAACAGGGTGGTTCAGTCCCTTAATGTTCAGGGAGACCATATTGCACACCCCTGCAGGACACATATACCGCAGTAAACAGACTACTCCCACTCACAGCGATCCACACATTCAAACACCATTCTCACACCATTCATTCTAAGAAAAGCTCCTAGGCATCTCTTCAAACCCAGTCTTTCCAATACAAGCTTGCGAGCTGGAAACAGTGGAAGAAAAGAGACCACCTTCAAAAACACACAGTTGACTAAATAAAAGCAGAAGAGCAACCTCCCTAACCATACTTAAGTCCATTTGTCCCAACCTTAACCATGCCAAATCAACCACACAGTCATCATAATTACATCTTCACACACTGTTCCCCCTCAACCTCACACAACACCCACACCCTTTGATACTCTCCAATTATTGCTTCTGAGTCTACCCATCACCATATTATGCACACTCAACCATAGAATAAGCAAAGTAAAAAATATCCAGAAAATAGCAATAAGAGAACCAGTCACCCCAGTTCTGTAAATAATCCTTAGTCCTAGCTAAGGCATCCTACAAGCACACCAATCCTCTACTCTTCACCTCAAGTGGACATCTGAATGGATTCCTGCTTGTCTAAAAAATTCTTAAGTTCTTCCATTTCTTGAACTGTGAAGGTTTTATTATTCAGAATCACTAAATACCAGTGGATAAAAGAGGCCATAGTGGTCCTGCACTGTTTTCACTCTTGCACGCAGATCCAAGAATTTCTTTCAATTTTGGGCTGTAGCATACACGTAGTCTGGTGTAATTCAAATCCAGGAACCTTCCCATATGAAATGGGTCTTCTCTCAAACAAGCCATAAAAGTTTCTGCCACCTGTGGGAACTGCAAAAGTTGCATAATCACTGGTTGAAGATAGTGGCTTCCCTGATTGTACCATGCAGGAAGATGGTGAGCTCTTTCTATTTACAAAGATCAAGAAAACATGATATTCAACAATTTTGACAGAAACTACTAAAAAAAAAAAGCTACTGCATCTGACCCCTCAAGGTGCTTAGCTAAGCCATAAATGTGCAGATTGTTGCAGCAACTCCGATTGCTGGCTTCCTCCAGTTGGAATTTTAGGTTCTCTACCTGCTTAAGTTGGACCACGTGTGCCTTGACTTCAGGCTTCAGCCTCCATTCTGGCTACTCATTCCTCCACTTGGGTCGTTCAGAATTGGAAGTCTTCTGACTTATTAATGGTGTGACAATGAGAGCTGTGCTGACTCAAGGGAAGCACAGAAAAATGGTGACTATGTCTTTAAGACAGGAGACAGGCAAGCTTTTCAGAGGGCTAAAGCTACAGCCAAGCAAAAGAAACACATACTTGCTGAGGCTAAGTCAAGCCCAAGCCCCAACGTGAGTGCAGGCTTGGATTCTAATGACAACCACCTGTGCAGAGATAAGGGTGTGGTAGCTAGGAAGCAGCTTTTCAAACCTGCTTCAGTGCAGAGAGAGAAAGAGCAAGAGGAAGGACGAAGGAAGGAGAGAGGAGCAGCAACAGGAAGGAGCAAGGAGATGGGGGAAGTTTAACTCCACGTGGGAGCAGCAGTTCCAACAGCAAAGGAAGCAACCCTTGGATGGAAGTTACGCTTGAGCCAGAGACCAGCAGATGTATAGCTGGGGAGGTTGCTGAAGAGCTGGGACAAAGTGCAGTTCAGTGTGTGCAAGAGGCAGTTCAGAAAACCCAAGCTGCCAGAAGGGGAGTGAAAGCTGTTGCAAACGAACATAACCAAGACCCAGCCAAAGGCAGAGACGTAGTGCTGAACACAGCTGAAGCAGTTAAGCTTTTGTTCCAGGGAAAGAAGCCCCATGCTCCTGATACAGCCAATGCTTACCAGGGAGAGCAGTTCTGGAAAGGACTTTTGAAGTTGCTACAGAATAGTAAGTTGGAAAACATTATTGAAACTCCTGAAAGAGATAAGCAATTTGCAGAACAGGAAGGTATGCAAATTGACTCTCTTGAGTCAGATTCAGTGTATGACAAATCACCAATGGATTGTTCTTTTTGCATGAGGGAAATTGAAAGCTGCTAGAAAGGACTGTAAAAAGAACCTTATGAAGATCAATTTTTTCCTTAGCCAGGAAAGTGCTAAGAGTTTCTTTAAGCTAAAGAACTTTGCTAAGAACAGAGTGTGAATTAAAGCAGCATTATTGGAAATTGAACAGAATTTACCTATGCTGTTTGAATGAACAGAAGCTGTAACACAGGTGCTGAGATGTGTACTAAAAACAGCTGCCGTGTTTAAAGAAGTATTTCAGTTCTTTAACGTCACGTGTACTTTTGTTCCTGTAAGTTTTTTTCTGTTTTGGAGAATAATCCTTTTGCCTGCATTATCATTGAATTTAATGCGTAGAAAGAACCCAAAAATAAATTTCTTGTTTTTGCCTTAAACAACCCCCAGTGGTCACACACTACTTTGTCTTTAATGAAAAGAACTACAAGTCCCAGGATTCCTTGCTGGAGACAAAAATAGCTTTATTTAAGGACAAGGCAGGGGGTCACGACAATGGACATTACCTCGGCCTTCACTGTCTCTAGAGCTGAAGCATTTTCAGGAAGTATAATGCAAATAGCTTTGAGCTCCTCTAAAATTGCCCCAGAAAAGGTTTCAGATGGCTTTTCTGCCATTTTCTTCTCAGGCATGGGAGGGTCTGATTTCAAGGGCTTTGTCCCGAGGGCAAAAGTAGCATCAGTTTTACCAGATTTTGCCACCATAGTGCCCAAATGTCACACTTGAGTCTGAATGTATTCAATAGTTGCAAAATATCTTAATATTAGAGTGACTACAGAATGGAGGAGTAGCCTAGTGGTTAGTGCACTGGTTTGGTGACCAAAGGACTAGCATTCAATTCCTGCGAGAACTCCTTGTGGCCTTGAGCAAGTTACTTAACCTTCCATTTCCTTGGAAGAAAGGCCTAGGAAATCCAAACAGCAATGCCATTTACAGAATGGAGGTAGATATCAAAAACAAAACAATTTCATCCTATATATACCCCAAGTGGAACAAAGGAAAGCTTGTATAGAAAAACTTTAATATTTAAGGAGAAAAGGAACTCAGTAGTATCCAAGCTGAATGTCACAGGCATCACACAGCTGGCCCTTGACCTATACTCGCTACATCAGTGATCCTGAAAATCTCCTTTTTTATTAATTCTTCCAATTTTTAATTTATCAATTGTTTCATTATCATTTTTTAATTTCTTCAATTATTTCAAAATTGCCTTTCATCCTGTAGAGCATATTAAAGTAGCTGAACAGATGATATTAGTAACATCTAAAGTATAGCTTAATGATGTTATGATGAATCATGCCTCTCAGGCAAACACTTAGATGTATAGTCAACCAACTCCCCAGCGCCACGTATGATGCCACTTCAGGAGTTTTGCCCATGCTTCTTCAGGGGGTTCCAGATCCTCAAATCCATAGTAATGCTGTGAGGGATAAAAGGCAGTAAAAGAACAGTAAAAAACCTATTAGGCAAATTACTTACTTGCCCTAGAGAAACATCATTCCCGGCAGGGGACACCATTATTTTTTACAAGGAAAGACAAGTAGTATCATAAGGACAACCCAATAAACTATCCACCTTGTGGATGGTCACTGGAAAAAAAAAAGTGCAATGCAAAGGAAGGACCAGAAAATGCAGAACAGGTTCACCATAGCTAACTGTCAAAACATCACCGTCACTAATAAAGGACCCACATAAGAGAGCAGTCAACATGGCAAACAGTACAACTACATGCCCAAAGGCACCATCATCGCTCTCTACTTATGTGCACAGTTGTGGAGACCAATGATGGTGCTCTTGGGTATGTATTAGTGCTGTTTGCACTGTTGAATGCTCTCCCTTTGAGGGTTCCCTCTTATTGCCAGGGATATGGATTGACCTGTAGATATATGGAAAACCCATTCTGCATTTTCCTTCCTGATCACACAGGCATCTGGTGATGCTGCAGTCACCCCTATAGTCCAGTACCGGCCAGTCTTTCATGTCCCTGCCCCCACCTCCCCCCGGATTTGTGGATGAGAACACTGGATCTTCCCATGCAACACTCAAACCACACACATACACACATACACATTCTCCCTTGCAGTCGCAACTGAACATATCTCTGCCAGAAAGACGTCCTGCATCTATCAACAACAGGCAGTATAACATCATGGCATAGAATCACAGGACTCCATCAACAGTCCCATTTACCAGGACATAGGAATTGTTATGGAACCCTAAATTTGCTCCTTTAGCACAAACAGCAAATGTCAGCATAGCCAGAATAAACACTGCTTAATATTTCTGTGGGGGTGTTTCTTAATGTTTCTTTACCATACAACCTTCCCTCACTTCTGCTTTCTGTTCTGCATCTAATGATTTTTAGGACTGCAGACTCACCGGTGCATAACATATTTGGAACAGCCATTCTTCTACATGGGATGCATTGAGGTGCAGAGCAGAGTATTTTTTAAATCCTGCCCTTATTTCAAGTTTCTGCAGGACTAACTTGGATGTACGCAGGTAACACTGAAGAAGTACACGGGACTTTCCTGCATACACTTTATACATCTCCGTGGCTGGCCATTCCCCTGTTCCTCCCTCTTCAGCCCACGTTCTGAGATCCCCATGCTAGCGCCATGTACATTTATTTATTTAACATTTCTTATATACCGTTTTTTCAATTTATCAAAGCGGTTTACATTGAAACTGACAATTCTTACAAGGAACGTTATAAGTACTATTTACATTTGACTGTTTACAAGGTTATAACTATTTACAGTATAAAGATACTAAGGTAGATGACATCTTGTTATGGGGCAGTTGTGTAGGAATTTCAATCTGGTGGTTATGTGCTTCATATGCTGTTGTAGTGCTTGTTGAAAAGATAGACTTTTAGATATTTTCTGAAGTCGGCGATGTTATATCTCATAGGTGGTGTGGGAGTGAGCTCCATAGTGGAGGTGTATAGTGTTCGAATGCTCTGTGAAGCAGTCTTTGTGAAGAATTGGATGGTATGGATGGTGCTGAGAGGGTGTTTTGGTGGATCTTCCTTCTTGAACGTGTCTTTGGTACTCTTTTGATGATTTTGTTTAAACATTGAGCGGACTGGTTATTTAAGAAATTGTATGTCATCATTATGGCTTTATATTCTATTCTGGATCTGATGGGTAGCCCGTGGAGGTCTTTTAAGGCGGGAGTGATGTGCTCATGTTTCTTTAATCCAGTAATTAATCTAGCAGTAGTATTTTATTTATTTATTATTTATTTATTTAACAGGTTTTATATGCCGCCTTATCGTCATATTCAAGGCAGTTCACATGGAACAAACATAGCAATAAGCTTTTACATAGAACAGGGAGTAGCAACTTAGAGGAGTTTATGTGGTATTAGATACATTTAACTAAAGCTAAACTATTGTCTGAGGCATTGTTGCAAGTGAGATGATATACAATAGTTACATTATAGTTGCATTAATTAGTGCCAGTTGCAAGGTGTGGGTTGTGTTCTTAGGTAGGCCATGTAGTATCATATTGCTGTAGTCTAGCTGTGGGGTGATTATTGCCTGGCAGACAGTTCTGAAGTGGTTCAGTTCTAGTATGGGTTGTAGGTTCGTAGCATCTTAATTTTGTAGTACACTTTGGAGGTGTTCTTTTTGATATGGGCTTGGAAGTTGAGCCTCTGGTCTAGGGGTATTCCAAGATATTTTACCTCATTTTTGATTGGGATTGGACAATTTCCAATTAGTATGTTGTTTGGTGGGATGAATGAAGTGTTTCTTGTGATTTTGAGGGCTTCAGATTTCTTGTAGTTGATTGTTAAATTGTGTTGTGCTAGCCATTCGGTTGCTTCTATAATGCATGTGGTGATGGATGAGAAGTCTGGGTTTGTGGTGTCGATAGAAGAGTATATCATAATGTCGTCGTAGATGGTAGTGTATGTTGTGTTTTTGTATGATCTTGCAGACTGGTTGAATGTGTATATTGAAGAGTAAGGCAGATAAGGCTGAGCCTTCAGGTAGGCCTTGATGTAGAGTAAATGGTCTTGATTTGCTATTCTTTATCCTCACGTCTGTTGCTCTGACAGTTAAATAGGAGCGAAACCAGGTCAGTGGGGTGTCACTTATTCCAATCTCTGCCAGTCTGTCCATGAGTGAGGAGTGTAATATTGAGTAAAATGCAGCAGAAATATCAATGAAAATAAGTAAGAAGCCATTTTAAGTCCCTTTAAGGACTGTGTTCATCAGTGATGTGAATAGAGTTTCCACTCCATGGGATTCTTGGAATCCTTGCTGCTGTGGGTCGAGGAGGTAATTTGAATCCACATGGTCCTGTAGTTGACGCTGTACTGTTTTATCAATTTTCTTGGCTAGGAGTGTTATGCTAGATATTGGATGGTATGAAGATGGTGAGCTTGGGTCAGAGGCTGTGCTTTTTATGAAAGGTCTTATTGAAGAGATTTTGAGCTGTGATGGCATAATTCCTCGTGCGAGGGAAAGGATTACTATTCTGTATAGCATTTGTGCTAGTTCTTGAGACATAGCCTTTATCCAGATGGTGGGACAGGGGTTGAGAGGTGATATTGTTGTGTTCAGAGTTTTTAGTAAGTTGGGGCAGTGTTCTTCAGAGATTGAGTAGAACACTATCCAATTCTTTGAGGTATCCTGTTTTGATAATGGTGATGCAGGAAGTGAAGGCAAGCTTGTTGACGTGTGGGGGCAATTGTACATGCAGGGCCATTTGGTTTTGGAATACGGTTCTAGACATTTTTGCAAGAAAAACATCTATCCCTCACGTCTAACCAGCTTATTCATGTTCTGGAATGATTCCCTTCATGTTTTGCTGAAATGTATGCTGTGGAACTTAGAGAGTGAATAAATTGAACCTTGCTTTGGAACCACTGTGAAATGTCAAGTTTAAGTGGGGGGGGGGGGCTATTAGCAGAGGGAGGAGTGGCCTAGTGCCTGCTGCAAGTTACCCTGGGCTAGAAGGCCAGGGGTTCAAATCCTGCTAGAGGACAGCAACCTTGGGCTGGAAGGACTGGGGTTTCTAGCCTTACAGGTGCTCCTTGTGACCTTGGACAAGCCACTTAATACTCTGTTGTCTCAGGGACAACAGAAATATATATACAGTACCTGAATGTATACTGCTTTGATTTGTAGAAAAGCAGGCTATAAGCCTAGCCAAATAATTAAAATAACTACTAAAAGATTTATACTGCCTGCTCAAGTAACCACCTGAGGTCTACTTCAAAGTCTACCACTCTATCAAGCTAGAACCCTAAACTCTTAAGGTCTCCCTGAACAACAGGCTACACATGGAAAAATATGGGGCCTGCTATTCAAAAGCATTTACATGGTTTGCAAACCATGCAAATGCTGCTCAAATGGGATATTCAGCAGCACTAACATGGTTAGTGCCATTGCTGCATGTTCTTAAGCTAACTGGTTAGTGTTAGACTGTGCCAGGAGCATTCCCAGGCAGTACCTGTCACTAACTGGTCAGTGGTGATATTGATCCACTGCCTGGTTAATGACACATGGCAAAAGTCAGGTGTGGTAAACACTGATCTAACTTTTACTGCAGAAGCTAATCGGGCAACAGTGAATATCGTTGCTGCCTGGTTAGTTCCGTGGCAATCTAGGTAAGCCGATATTTAATGCCGGAGCCCAGATATGGCCCCAGCATTGAATATGCATGTTTGAAGTTCAGCGCCTGTGGCTAGCCACTGTAGGAGTGCTAGCCGCTGATGCTGAATATCAGGCCCATGGTGTCTAACAAGTGGGAAAATTGTTTACCAGGTTGTAGAATGCAGCCGGTTGAGGACTCAGGATCCTCTGAGCTATTTTTCCTCCATTGCTAGCACAATTTACCATTCTATATTCTGGGCAACAATCATGTCTTTGTTTTTCAAACAATAGGGCACATTGATTCTTGAGGCACTGTGAACCACAGTGAGTGAAGTCAGTTTTGGCATCCTGTATTATTTTTCTAAGTGTCAAAATATACTGCTTACACCTACCCATATCAGTTTACTTCAGCCAATTTCAAAGGCTGTAGTAGTAACACTGATCTATGAATTTATTGCATATTTTATTTAAACAAAATCCTGATGTGCTTAATAGCTACTTGAGAGATTGTATACAGTCATCTCAGGGGTAGATGTCTTTCACACATTTCTTCTTCTTGAACAGTATGAATATTTCAAGGAGGTAAGGGGAGAAAGCAACAAATATTGTTAAATACAATTGAAATTAAAGTACATTATAGAAGGATTTATAAACACAGCTATGATAATGTGTATGGTTTTATTCAAACCTAATATACTGCCTTTAATATGCTCAAAGTGATTTACGAAAAAAAAGATAAAATTCTTATAAGAAAAGAAACAAATAAAGAGAACACCAATTCATAAATAGAACAGAGAAAAAGGAAAAAGTTGGGAATATAGCAGAGACACCGCTAGTCACCAAACACCCTGAAAAATAAGTGCGTCTTTAGGGCAGTGCAAAACCTTTTTATAGGTCACTTCAGTATGGAGGGATAAGGGGAAATTGTTCCATAAGAAAAATGCTGAAGATCTTATGGACTCCAAATAGGCACAAGATGCTGGTTTAAGAATAAGGGGTATGTTTACTAAACCATCTTAATGTCACCGGTGCTAGTTGCAGCGTTAATGTGAAGAATGCCATATAAGGTAGTGGGCGTTCTGGCGGCAAGGTAGCAAGAATCTGTATCGCGCGATAGAGGGTGTCTTGGCCCATTAACGCGCGGTAACCTTAAGTCCATGACAGCGTTGTGTTAGAAGCTGTAGAAATGTAGCCCACTGGTTATTACAATGAGTGTGGAGGCAGATGTCATGAGTTTAATCCCACAGTGGTGTTATTTAATAAGGCTGTCTGAGGGATATCCTTTTAATTTAATGCAGTGCGGTCAGCAAAAACACCCTCACAGTGCCATAACCTAAGGTGCCTCATAGGGCACATTATAAAGTGCCCTGTCCGCCAAGGCACGTTATAATGTGCTCTATAGGGCACCTTATGAGGCACCATAAGGGGTGTGGGTGTTTGTGCTCCTCTTGGCTGATGCTTTAGGGACTGAACATGTTTATGGTGTATGTGCGCTGTAGGGTAAAACATAGGGCAGGGGCCACAGCTGGGACTTGAACCTGTGACTTTATGCCCCTGAACACACTGGTTGTGTGTACTGCACCAAACTGTTGCCACAGAGGCAGGTCAGTCCCTGGGGATACCATTACTGTTCTTCAGACAGCCCTTGTCTGTTGCACTGCATGCTGCCCACCTAAACAGGGCTTGGCCTTGGTCTGCTGTGGGCAGCTGCCACTGCCCCCTCCACCACCAGCACCCCTCCCCCACCATGCTGACATGCCCTTATGCTGGTGGTGCTGGTGGTGTGTAGTCCCAGGCCATCCAGTGTGCCTGTAGGCGGCTGCCTGTAGTGTAGGATCTGGGGTAGGGGTGCCTACATAGGCATCCATGCTTACCCCCAGCACCGCCTGTCAATGTTATGTGCCTTTTGGGGTACCTGCTGGGTACTGTTCCCTGGGACACTGTGGGACACACACTCGTGGGCATGTTTGACCTTGGTCAGTTGCTGGCTTGCTGATTTGCAGTTTCCGTGTCCTATGTGACACCTAGGCATCTACCTAGTCTACCCTGTGCCCCAGCTGCCCTACTGCATGTCCTGCCTGCAGCCCCCTGTACCCCATTTTCAGCCTCACCGCAGTGCCCTTTCGTACTTGGGCACTATGCTGTTGCTGCACATGTATCACTACTATCACTTTTCTTGGTTTCCCTGCCTTTGCTGTACATTGCTGACTGATCTGGTTTTTCTCTCCTGCAAATGTGCCTCTAGCACGAGGTTTTCACTGGCGTTAATTTTCAGACCTTCATTTCACAGCGTTAGTGTGCATAGAGCCTCTCCCCTCCCACTCTCCGCCCATTGACCCCTTCTCTCCGCCCTCTGGGGAGCCTTACTCTACCCTCTGTGTGCCTTAACGCTACAGAAGATGTGTTCAAGCGAAACCTCACGCTATCGCGCGATAATATTACTTTAATGTGTGCTAATATTACGTATCACGCAATAACATTATGTATCGTGCGCAAACAGCACCGCTGCAACGTTATCACTGTTTAGTAAACATGCCCCTAAGTCTATTATCATGTAATACTCGTAAGACCCACCCAGGAACACGTAGAGTAGTCAAACAAAGAAGGTAGGGTGGAGTACCTGTAGAGAGAACTCTGGGTACCAAAAGTAAAATTTTAAATTGAATCCGGAAGGATATCGGCAGTCAATGGAATTTATTAATAGGAGAGAAATGTGGACAAATTTATGTGCATGTGCTAATCTTCTTATGGCCATATTCTGAATAGTCTGAAGTCGTTTTAAATAAAGCGGGTGAAAAACTGGCAAAAGCAATGTTATAACAGTCTAAATGAGAAATGATTCGTGCATGGGTTAAAGTATGAAGAGCAGATGTATGTATGTATGTATTTATTTATTTAGCCCGCTTTGTCAACCTGGTCAAAGTGTGTCACAATGAACATTTATATCGAAATACATGAAAAAAACAGACCGGACATAACACATATGGCAGTGCTAGGTTCATAACGCAGTTTCCCTAACTCTTCTCAGGACTCGGTAACCCCGTAATATCTCTTGAACAAATATGTATTTAAGTCCTTCCAAAACAATTAAATATTGGTTGTTGCATAAATATTATTTGGAAATGCATTCCATAATAAAGGCGGATAAACTATAAATGCTCACATACAGACTACTTGAGTAGTCTTGGTTCGCGATGATGGTATTCTGTAAGTATTCCGCAAACATGCCCTAGTCCATTGATTAGACACATGTTGTTGCAAAGAGTCAGATAGACAGTCAGCTGACAATTGCTGAGATTTTATGGACTGTTAGCAAGACTTTATTCTGCACCCTACTAGCGATGGGGAGATAGTGAGTATTACGGGCCAATCAAAGGGCTTTGAAAGCATACACTGGAAGAACCTGATAAATAATATTACAATAATCAAAGCAAAGTGAAATGAGTGCCTGAAATACAGTTTGAAAATTATCTTCACTTAGCAGTGCTTGCAGTCTTTGCACAACATAAATTCCATGATAAATGTTTCTTATAACACTATTAATAAGTGCATGAAATATTAATTTCTGCTCTAGGATAATTCCTAAATAATGAACCTTGGTGTTCACCCCAAGTGCTATATTCCCTACTTGAAATGTTACTGGTGGAATAAAGATAGGATCACATGAAAGAAAAAGCACCTCGGTCGTTTCATAATTAATCACTAACCCATGAGCAGAAAGCCACTCAACTGCAGCCAAAAAGCAATTCACTATGGCAGTGTGCGAAACATTGATGGTTGCAAATGGGGCATAGATCATAATGTTGTCAGCGTATAGATGGCAATTGACTCTAAATGAGTCAGTTAGCATGCACAAGGGTTGTACATAAATATTAAAAAGGAGGGCAGAAAGTGAGTAGCCTTGAAGAACCTCACATCACAAATGCTACCAATCAGAAGCATCAATGCCAATGCAGACATGTTGGGTGTCATAGCACCAGGGCTTTTTTTGAAGGGGTACACGGTGGTACAGAGTACGGCACCTTTTTCATTGCCTACTAAAATTGACCCATGGTCCTCATGTATTAATGAAAGAGCCCTGCTTTTGAATATCAATACCTTAATGTCTAGGAAAAATGTTCTGGATAGGACAAATATGATCTAAACCACTACAGAACTAACCCACCTAATCCTAAGGACTGAAGACATAGTAGCAGTGTTTCATGAGGTACAGAGTCAAATGCAGCAGAAATATCTGGAAAAATCAGAACTAAACCTGTCTGTGGTTTCTCCAATCACCAAATAAGTCAATCTAACTTGCTAAGCAGAAGTGTTTCTGCTCCATGATGTAAATGGAAACTGTGCTGTTGTGAATCAAGTGGGGCATTTTGGTCAATGTACTGCTGTAATTGCTACAGTGCCACATTTTCAATAATTTTTGCAATAAATGGAAAACTAGATATAGGGTGGTAAGAGGCGGGGTCATAGTGCCCATCTTTGTACCTTTCAGAACAGGGTGAACACTGGCCCTCTTCAATCTATCTGGCAGAATTCCCTGTTGCACAGACAGTCATATAATATGCAAAAGACCTTGCATCAGATCAGTTCTGGTGACCTTAATCCAGCTAGCAGGACAAATGTCAAAGGGGGATGCTGTTGTATTCAGTACCATAATCACATTAATTAACTTTCCCAAGTGATATTATCAAATGTATTCCATTTACTAGGAACACTACAAGCAGCTGACATACATGGCATCCTCAAATTTGCTATAGGATCTTACTCTTAAAAGAATCAACCATTACACTTGGACAAGGAGCATTCTGCTGATCTGTAGGAGCAGGGTCCTTCACCAAAGCCTTGACAATGTCAAGACGTTCCCTGGGAGAATTGAGGGATAATTAAATTCTCTGTTCATAATATGCCCTTTTGCTTTCATCTATCCGAGACTGATATTCTTGCAATGCCACTGAATACTGTTGATGGACAACATCTTCCTTTGTCCGCCTCCATTGCTTCTCTAATTTATGGATAGCTCTCTTCATATCTTTAAGATCTATAGTAAGCCACTGTGCATCACAGTGCTGCTTATTGACTCATAATGATTGCAAAGCCAACACTATCTCTCCTATGGTGTTATCCCAGGTTTCCACCAATAAACCAGTATCATCCCCTATCTTCTCTAAACAATTAGATGCTTTCTCCACAAATTCTTCTTTATGAAAACTTCTTAAACTCATCGACAAGGCCGGGTTGCTGGTCTGTCTTATCTGTGGTTCTTTGTGGAAGATTGAATAGAATCAAACTGTGATCAGACTATGGCACAAAGTGCAATGTCAAAGAGATCATAAGGCTAACTCGAGTTATATCAGAGGGAACAAAAACTAAATCTACAATGTTCCCTTACACTTGAGTGGGGCACTGAACTAGCTGCTCAAAACCAAGTGCTACTATTGCCTCAAGGAAATGATCATTGTCCTTTTTGTAGACAGGGGACAAATTGAAATCACTAATGACAAGTAAACATGTGGAGCCTGATTCATAGAGAGGGCCATCAGGGCTGTCCGGATGTCCCCGATGAAGACAGGGCTGTGTGGACCTGATTCTGGTCCACAGGAACAAAATGTGCCCGGCATGCTCCTTCTGTCTGTGGGGAAGTCCTCCCCACAGGCACCCCAACATCTGCGGCTTCGGCACCCATTTTCCCATCACCCGACCCACGGCTGGTCTGCCATAGCCTGAATCAAGCAGCGGGGACACCCCGCACCCAGTCCCAGCCCAGGGGGGCTCCTCAGGCCCAATCAGGCCAAAAGTGCTGCTTATATCACTTTTGAGGTGGTATAAGCAGCATGCCCCCATGGATCCGGCAGGACATACAAGGCGTGACCTGAATCAGCCCTGTACATGCTGCCGGGCTGACCCACTCCCGCTCCTCCCCCCCCATTCCCACCCACTCTCACTCCCCACCGGCTCTCCCAGCCTGATGCACAGGATGTTCAGGGAGAATCGGAAGGGGAATCGGGTACAGATGCTTGTGGGGCAGCCCCACAACCTATGTTCGTGAATGTCCTCCATATTGTCCACTGCATTAGTGGTTACAACATCCAACAGTGCAGATAAACAAATAGAAAGCATCCTGTTCTTTATCATTACAATATCACAACCAGTAGCACCATCAAATGATAGTTTGACAAAATGATGACATTTCCTTATTAGATTAAACCCCTACCCTTTTCCTAGAGCGAGCGTGATGAAAGATGACATAATCACGTATCTATATTTGATTCAATAATGCATTAGCACCGTGTGCATGGACACAAGTAACGGAGCTGGCGGAGCACAAAATGTCAACCGTGTCAGTGAAGAAGCCTGTTTCTGAAATGAGAGTTTGGAGTCAATGATGATTCCAAGATATTTAAAGAAATCAGTAAGTGTAATAGACTCCCTGGCTACAACAGGCGATAGAAGCGGTTGTAAGCAGGAGTCTGCTATCCATGTGACAGTGGTCTTGGAGGGATTCAAAATGCACTTGTGTTTCTTCCAGCCAAGCAGGCACAATGGCTAAGCAAGAGTTCATGGGTGACAGATCAGGAGATGTGTAATCAGAAGAAGCAACAAGCAATGCTGTCTGCACCGCAAAGATATGTATCGCAAATCTTGTATTATTGTTAGCAGAGGGCTCAACAATGTTAAAAAGAAAGGGTACTAATACCGAGCCCTGTGGAACTCCATATGTTAGGTTATGTGGTGATGATGTAGCCGATCCAGCAGAAACAGTAAAAGTATGGTCAGTAAGAAAAGATGAAAAACCAACAGAGAATATTACCAAGTTAATAATTTGGAATGATCCAGTAAATCAAAAGTCTCTGATGGATCTAATGATACAGTTATTATGACCTAACCTCTGTCCAAATCTTGCTCTCATGCAGTAAAGCAGTTTATAGCATAAAGTCAGATTCTGCTATACATTAACAGGGGATATTTTCAGCAGCGGCAGCGGCAACGGCCAGCACTCTTAACTTGGCGGCCATTGCGACTTTACATTAAGCCCATTTATTCAGTGCCAGGCCATATCTGGCAACCAGCACTGAATATCCAGCTTGCCAAGATTGCTCTGTTGCTAACTGAATTGCAAAAGTACTTAAAGTTAAGACAGTTTTTCACCTGTACTAACTTTGGGTGATTTAGCTAACTGGTTACTGACTGAATATCACCGCCGACCGGCTAGTTAATGGCTCTGCCCCATTGCTAGCCGGGTAGCGATAGGGCATTTGAACCTCTTAGGTGGGGATATTCAGCAGCCAGCTTGAACTTGTGAGGGCATGTTATGGTGAACTGACTGTGTCCTGCACAATATAGACACTGGCTTAACCCCTTCCTTCATTCTCTTTCTGCCGAAGATAACCTAAACCCTACACAGGTCATCTCCATGTTCCTCTGCCTGCAAAGTGTTAGCAGGTGGTAGGATAATGGTGGTAGTGGGGTTCTAGGAAGGTAGTTGAAATTTTGACTGATGATTCCAGGTAGGTGCAAACATGAAGCTCTAAATACATCCAGCTTCAGGGGTAAATCTTGTCAGATCAATTCATTCTTAATCCGGTCAGAAATTCCATTCCAGAAGGCTGCCCCCAAAGCCTCATTATTCCAGCCCAACTCCACAGAGACAGTGCAGAACATAAGAACATAAGATTTGCCCTACTGGGTCAGAACAAAGACCTAGATGCTCAGTATCCCGTTTCCAGCAATGACCAATCCAGGCCACAAGTATCTAGCAGGATCCTGGAAGGTAGACAGATCCCATGCTACTTATCCCAGAGATAAGCAGTAGATTCCCCTATTCCATTTTAATAATGGTTTATAAACCTTTCCTCCAGGAACTTATCCAAAACGTTTTTTAAAGCCAGCTGCACTAACCACCTTTACTACATCTTCTGGCAATGAATTCTAAAGCTTAATGATGTACTGAGTAAAACATATTTTCTCCAATTAATCTTAAATGTATGTGTGGAAGAGTAGCCTAGTACCCCAAGGTTACGGGTTTGATTTCCACTGGCATTCCTGGTAGTCTTAGGCAAGTCACTTTACCCTCCGTTGCCTTGGAAGGAAAGGCCTGGCAATCCACTTCCTTGCCAAGAATACCCAGGGGCTACTGGGTTGCCAGGAGTCAGCATTGGCTTAAAAAATAAATCTTAAATATACCATTTTGTAGCTTCATTTCATGTCAGCTAATCTTTATACTTTTTGAAGGAGTAAACATGTTTTACTCTGCACATTATTTTATAGACCTCTATCATATCTCCCCTCAGCCATCTCTTCTTCAAGCTGAAGTGACCTAACTTTTTAACTTTTTCTTCCATTCCCGTTATCATTTTTGTCATCCTCTTCTTTTTTTTTCCAGTTCTGCTGTATCTTTTTTTAGAGGTGGCGACTAGAACTGCATGCAATATTCAAGGTGCAGTTGCACCATGGAACGATACAGAGGCATTATGAAATCCTTTGTTTTATTCTCCATTCCTTTCTTTATAATTCCTAGCATGCTATTTGCTTTCTTGTGTGCTGCTGCACACTGAACAGTGTATTTCAATGTATTATCCACAATTATACCTAGATCCTTTTCCTGGGTGGTGGCTCCTAAGGTGGAATCTTTCATCATGTGGCTTTAGTTTGGGTTGTTCTTCCTAAGGAGGAAATTCCAGATAACGAATAAGGGATTTGTATGTGTGCGGGGACGTTTATGTGCCGAAAATATCCCCAGCCATATTCTGAAATACTTTTGTCGTGCATGTCCAGCACTAGCACAGGGATCTCAGAACATGCCCAGAAGGGGCAGAACAGGGCCATGGTCAGCCACGGAGATGTATAAAGCATATTCAAGAAAGGCCCATGTACATTTTAAATATTTTCTGCAGAAGTCCATATTATTCCTGCTGAAGCATGGAATAAGGCCAATACTTAGAAAATATTCTGCTGTGCTCTGCAATCCATCCTATATAGAAGAATAGTTGTGACAAGTTATGTGCTGAACTGGTGTGACTGCAGTCTGGAAAAACAAAAAATGCAGTTATAAAGAACAGAAAGCAGGGGTGAGGGAATGTTGTAAGGTAAAGAAACATTAATAAACACCCTTACAGAAACAGTTATTGTTGTTGCTAAGTGCCATTGAGTCAGTGTCAAATCATGGCGACCCTCTGGATTATTGTCCTAAACTGTGTTTGGTCTTCAGTTAGGTGGCTCATTGTTGACAGAGTGGCACCCATAGCTGCTGTTATTGTATCAATCCATCTCATTGCTGGCCTTCCTCTTTTGTGTTGACCTTCTACCTTGGTCAAGCATGATATCTTCCTCTAATGTTCTCTCTCTTCGCATGATGTGTCCAAAGTATGAAAGAAGGTCTTGAAACCTAAGCTTTCTTTGGAAGCTCAGATGACATCTTCTCTAGTACTGGCTAGTTTGTTCTTCAGGCAGTCCATGGTATACACAATATTCGTCACCAGCACCATAATTCAAAGGCATCAATTTTCTTCCTGTCTATTTTTTCACTGTCCAACTTTCGCATCCATATGACGTTAATGAAAATGCCATGGCTTGAACAAGTTGAATCTTTGTATGGAGAGAGACATCTCTGCTCTTGAGAATCTTGTCTAGATCCTTCATAAGCATTCTGCCAAGAGCAAAGCATCATCTGATTTCTTGGATGCTTGTTGCTTCTTTATTGATAGTTGATCCAAGTAGGTTAAAGTTGTCCACTATTTCAGTTTCTTCTCCATCAATGATGAACTTATTGATTTTACCGGTTGTCAGGATCTTTGTCTTCTTTACATTAAGGTGCAGGCCTATTTTAAGACTATGTTCCTTGATCTTGAGAAGCAAATGTTTCAGATCGTCTTCACTTTCAGCCAGTAATGTAATATCATCAGCATAGCGAAGGTTGTTGATAAATCTCCCACCAATCTTCAGACCTCTGTTGTCTTCATACAGTCCTGCTTCTCTGAAGATTTGCTCTGCATATAAATTAAACAGGTAGGAGGAAAGTATGCAGCCTTGTCATATACCTTTGCTAATTTTAAACTATTCTGTTTCTCCTTGTTCCGTTCGAACTGTTGCTTCTTGATCAATGTAAAGGTTGTGCAAGAGAACGATTAGGTGTTCGGGTATACCTTTGCTTCTTAATGTGGTCCAGAGTTTCTCATAGTTTACACAGTCAAAAGCCTTCCTGTAGTCAATAAAATATATATAGATATTCTTTTGGACAAACAAAAGTTGCAGTTACAAAGAACAGAAAGCAGAGATGAGGGAATGTTACAGAAATAGTAAGAAGAGCAATAGTGTCTATTCAGGCTATTCTGAAATGTGCTGTTTGTGCCAAAAGAGCTAATCCAGGGGACCCTAACAGATCCTGTGTTCTGAAAACTGGGACTGTAGATGTACAAATAGTATGTGAGTAAGTCTGGAAACAAATCATGTTGGAGTGAGAAAGGGAGATCATATGTGTAGTCCTGGGATGTCAATGCCATTATTGTATGGCAGCTGTTAGTGATAGGTTCAGTTTGGCAGAATGATGTCTTTTGTGACTGCAAGTGAGAGTGTGTGGCTTGGGGGTAGCATGGGAGGATCTGGTGTGATGATCTGCAATTCAGGGAGGCCATGAATGGCTGGCCGGTATCTGGACCATATGGATGACTGCAGTGTCACCAGGTGCCAGTGTGATAGGGCAGCCATACATCAGCTGTGCCAAACACTGGGAAACATAGTTGATGTTGTGCCAACATCCTCCAGATTGTACCATGAGGCCTAGATCCTTCCCCAGTCCTGGATCTATGCAAGCTGTGAGAATGAAGATATATCTGGAGGCTGGCTACATGGGTATGATGGCACAGGGATTCCCCCTCCCATGCCCACACAGGCCTAATCAGAGGAGCAGTGCCAGAAAGCAGACAGTGGGAAGGGAGACAGGGTTTCCCCACAGATAGCAGATGCATACAGACTGACATGCACCATGATGGGAGAGGGGTAGCTGCTGTGAGAAATGCCAGTACCCAGATATGTGGGAATCAGATTCCATCGCCAGAAGGCCATACTACTACTGCATGACACTGCATCCCAAGTGCAGTGTCATGCACTTGGGATGCAGAAATCCAAGGGAATTGTATGCAATAGGGGGCGAGAAGTTGGTGTGCACAGACCAGGAGAAGTATTTTGGAGTGATTGTTTCTGAGAATCTCAAGGTGGCAAAACAGTGTGACAAGGCAGTGGCCAAAGCCAGAAGGATGCTGGGTTGCATACAGAAAAGAGTTATCACCAGAAAGGAGGAGGTATTAATGCCACTGTACAAGTCACTGGTGAGGCCTCACTTGGAATATTGTGTTCAATTTTGGAGACCATATCTCACAAAGGATATAAAAAGACGAAACAGTTCAGAGGAAGGCAACCAAAATGATTTGGAGCCTGCACCAGAAGACATGAGTAGAGTCTTGAAGACCTAAATATGTATACGCTAGAGGAGAGGAGGGACAGGGGAGATATGATACAGACCTTTCAATACCTAAAGAATATTAATGAACAAACAAACGTTTTTCAAAGACGGGGAAGCCATAAAACTAGAGGGCATAATATGAAACTGCAAGGGGGTAAACTGAAAGGCATTGTCAGGAAATACTTTTTCACAGAAAGGGTGGTGGATGCTTGTAATGCCCTCCTGATGGAAGTGGTGGGGGCAAATACAGTGACAGAATTCAGAATGGCATGGGACAGATGAAGTGGATCCGTTTATAGCAACAGGATAAAATCAAAATAAACATAACTGTCTCTTATATCTGAACAAATACACTCCTAAACAAAGGCATGGGCAAAGGTGACCTGCACGGAGCGACAGGTGCACCTGCTCTTGCCACCTTGCTGGGCAGACTAGCTGGACCATGCTGGTTTTTATCTGCCATCATATACTATGTTACTATGTATGTTACTACTACTACTACTGCCGATCATTTGTATAGCGCTACAAGGTGTATGCAATGCTACACAGACACACGGAAAAGATGGTCCCTGCTCAGCAGAGCTTACAATCTAGTCAAGACAGACAACACAGAAGCTATGAACAGGATACATATAGGGGGAATGGTAAGGAAGCACAAGGGAGATTAGGCAGATCAGATCCAAAAGCATCAACAAAGAGATGAGCACTCAGCCTGAATTTGAGAAAAGCCAGAGAAGCCTGATGTATAGTCTCTGATAGTTTGCGCCATGCATAGGGAGCAGCAAGGTGAGCGGATCGAAGTATGGAGTTGGCAGTAGAAGAGAAGGGCACAGATAGAAGCGATCTGACAGATGAGCAGAGTTCCCGAGGAGGGGTGTAACGAGAGATAAGAAAGGAACAGTAGTGCGGACCAACAGAATGAGCGCACTTATAGGCCAGAGGCACAAAATTGGGCATACATTTGTTGCTCAGCAATATTATGCAACCTTTTGGAAACTGTAATGTTGGTTTTGCGTTTTGTGACCATGGTAAGTATGGAGAAGTAGCCTAATGGTTAGAGCATTTGCTTAGGAGCTAAGAGACTAGTGTTTGATTCCTACTAACAGTCCTTGAGGCCTTGGGTGAGTTACTTAACTCTCCATTGCCTCAAGAAAAATCTAAGCTATCACTATCCCTGTTTAATGTACATTACCAAATTTAGGTTACAATGTAAACTGTTTTAACTTGAAATGAAAAAGCATATAAAAAAACCCTTAGCATTTTAAAGCTTTTTTGTAGAGATGATCGAGGCAGGGATCACTGGGACCATTTTATAATGCCGAGAACCATTTGATGCAAAGTATGTCCTGACATACATCTTCATATATACATTCTCTCATACCATATTAGGGTGCACTGGGGTTTTCAGGGCTTGAAGAGGACTGGTATATGGTTTAGGTTGCAGCAGCAGGCATTTCTATTGGTATTTATGTCTAGTGTGCATCAGCAAACTAATGTCAGCATGAGGAGCAGCTTAGGAGATGCACTTTTTACCGAGGAGGTGTGGCATCCGCAGGTACATCCCGGAGACAGACAGGATCTGAAACGTGCAACTTTTAAGAATATGGTGGGCGCAAGGACATCCAAAATGTTTAACGTGTTCCATAATATTGACGGAGGATGTGTTTCTCCATTATAATGCATGGCCTGTGCCTGCGCTCGTGCTTGGGCAGTGTGCCGGATGTGTGCATGGGCTGGCTGAATACTGCTTTGCCTGGGCCACGACAGACACATCTATCTCCTTGATTCCTGATCTGCAGATGCAAAATTAGGTTCAAATGGGGCCCGTTTTTAATTTAGATATGTCCGTAGGCCGGACATGCATGTTATGGAATCAGACTCCACTTGCATAACTTTGCATTTTCCACATCAAATTTCATCTGCTAGTTACATACCCAATCTCCCAATTTCTCAAGCTCCTATTGCTATTTTTCACAATCCTCTTATGATATACCCCCACAAGTTCAAGTTGGACTTTGTGTCCTGTCCTCTGAATTTGGACATCATTCTTCTGAACAATGAGGCTTAATGCCTTTCTGTCTTGGTTCGCTAATCGTGTGAGGATATTAGCCCTCATTAATTTGGGGGCAGCCAAAACTTCATCAGTCATAATTTTCTTCACTTGCATGAGATACCACTGAAGCCAAACTCATTCCCGTTGCTGTTGTTGCCATAGGCAGTAGGCCCTCTGGCTCAAGGAGGTGTGCAGCAAGTCACCATAGATTTGAACCTAATGGTGGGTACCTATACCTGGAAACCATTTCAACATGGTTCATCTAAAAAAGGCAGAAGACAGGCCAAACAACTGCCAGCATGGTTTAATGGTAAGATGATAGAGGCTGTTATAGTAAAAACAAAACAAAACATCCTGTTGGAGTTATCTTATCTTCAGGAATATAATCCCCTTACTGATTGGTGACAAGGACAAAACATTTCCTGATCTCTTTCCTGCCAAGGAATTAGATGCCTGGCAGCCCCAGTATAAAGAAGATTTTTGTAGTGAGTCAGAATTGTGACTGGAAAGGTGATGCTGTCTAATTGATGCCTCCATTCTTCCAAGGCCTACTTGATGGCAAGACGTTCCCTGTTCCATATATTGTAGTTGCGCTCGGTAGGGGAGAATTTCTGGGAAAAAATATCCACATGGATGGAGTTGGAAGCTTGATTCTGACTGACTACAAGAATCTGCTTTCTATTAAGACTGTCAGGCATCTGAATACTTGGCAGGCCTTTTGGGCCATGTTCTTTGCTCAATTATCTGTGTGCCAGAACCAGGATTCCTTCTTGTATCCTATGTGATCTCCTCTAGTCACTTCCAGTGACAGTTAAGCCTTAGACTTTATAACCAATTTTTCACCTTTAAACATTTGTAAAGTAATCCTGGTACTTGCTGACTATTTTTCCCCTATGGTGCATTTTTCTCCTATTACTAAGTTGCCGTCTGCTCCCCAACTGGCATGCTGACATAAGATTCCAATCTCTATTGTGTCCAATCATGGCTTTTAATGTATTGACAGATTCTGGAGGGCCTTCTGCAAGAATTTGGTTATCGCCCTCCAGTTTTCTTTCAGATACTATCCTCAAACCAATGGCTTAATTGTAAGAATTGGTCAAGAGCTGAAGCAGTTCTTTTGATGCTTTGTGTAAGCCAACTAAGATGACTGGGTGAATTTGTTTCCCTGGGCTAAGTATGCCCACAACAACTATGTAAATGAGTCCATGGATGTCTTCCATTCTTTGCCATGTATGACCAACATTCTGTCTGTCATCCCTCTTTTATGGCAACTACGGAAGTCCTGCCCCCAACAACTCATTGTGACATTCCAGGATATCTGGAAGCAAGTGAACTATAGCCTCAAGAGAGTGGTGACATAATGAAAGAAGTTTGCAGATAGGCATTGCAGGCCAAAACCTCAGTTCAATTAAGAGGATAGTTTGGTCATCCACATCTGAAGATCCCATATAGTAAACTGGGTCCTAGATTCATTGGGCTATATGTCATTTCAGACAAAGATCAACCCAATAACAGATGCATCTATAGCTTCCAGATTTCCTGAAGCTGCTTTCCACCTTCCAAACATCCTTGCTGAAACCCATTGTGCCGGATCCATTTGACATATAATGCTCAACAAAAGAACCTCCAAAATACACACTGAAGGAAAAAACTAAATACAATGAATAAACCTCCAGGGACTATCCTACTCCTCAAATGGTTATAGTGGAAACACCTGTCTTTTTTAATACACTTAAAAATATTGTAGAAATGAGGGAGAGAGCATCAGCTTGAGCCCCACTTGGTCAACTGCAAATGTACCAAAGATCATAGGCTCACCTTATCAGTCATTAGTCTCATCAACCTCACCCCAAGTCCATAAAGTCCAATAATGTCCTTTATTAATCCATTTTTATGTAATTATTTATATATTTTTGCTCTTTTATCATATAGGGGTGCGGGGATGTTAGTTGGGGTGGGGAATGGGCGGCCTGGGGGTGGAGAGTGGGTGGGCAGTGGGCGGTCGCTGGCCCTGGATGTACAGGGCCAATTCTAATGTCGGCCCTGTACGTCCAGGGCCGGCAAAATGGACATTTCTTTATAAAATTCGGGGCACGGAAGGGGCTGGACACTTCCATCAGATAATCCAGGCACTGGGGAAACCCCCATTGCCATCAAAATACTGTCGAGGCAATATGCGGTGCCCTTGTTTCTCAGGGAGAGCATGCCAAACTTGCGCTGACTTCTGTGTGCATGTGCTTGGTTTGCTCTCCCAGTTTAATGCTGCCATTTGTGCCACAGTTTAATGTGTAGCTAATTTTCATTTGTGCCCCTTTCTGCATGACAGCGCTGAAGTTGCACGCTATCGGTGTGCTTCAAAGAGGTGTACAGAGTTCATAGCACACAACTTCAATGCCAGCTTTCTGCATTGGCCTGAAAGATCCATTAAAGTGCAGTACAATGTCAACGGTCGCAATGGCAGGATAGGGAGCCACAGATGTTTAAAAAGACCATACCGGCATGCTTACCTAAGCAAACCTTGATGATGTCATGGCTACTATCAACTTTATTGGCAAGACAAAAATTACAGATAGACTCAAATGATAGTATTAAGCTTTAAATCATCATTTAAACCATGTTGTTTTACTGACTGTAACTCATATATTCAAAACTGTTCACTATATGACAATTTTGCCCTCCGATCACCCCCCTCCCCCTCCACACACACACTGATACTGGTACAAACTCAATAACAGTCCACGTTAAATCCTCAAATGTATGATTGAATATTTGACAGTATGGCACCTTCGGTGTTGTAAGGGTAGCAGTCTTCAACCTACTCATATTCGCTTAGATGAATTTTTACTGGGCGAGTCATCTTATCCACATACACAAGTTGGCATGGGCACATGATAATATAGATAACAAAAGATGTGGAACATGTTGTGGTATGCTGGTATTTGGATGCACTGTTGCAACAGTGAATGAGCAAATGCTGCAATGTTGACCAAGTGCATGGCCAGGAATCTAATTTACTGCTATCCACAAAATGTCAATATGCATCATTCTGTATACTGATGGGCAACCACAGACTACAATATTCCTCGAAACAGTACAGCAAAGAGCTTATTGTTATATTCTAGCCACCACCCAATGAAATGACGCCATTCTCAGCCTATAGGACAGTTTCTGCGAATTTGTCACATGTTGCACAGTGACAGAATACAAAGCAGAGGCAGCCATGTTATGGGAGAGGTTACTACAATGAGGATATCCAAAGTTAGCCCTTAGACAAGATATTTTTTGATGAGCTTTGTGTGCTAATCAGCAGTTGCTCCTTCAAGATCGCAATTTGTGCTGCAATATTCTAATTTGTCCAAGCAAGTAGCCAATATGATTTATACTCACTGGCATGTTTTGGCACTACACCAGGTGTTTGGTGAAGGTCTGAAGGACATGCCAAAAAGTCACACAAAGACCCTCACCAAACACCTGGTGTAGTGCCAAAACATGCCAGTGAGTATAAATTATATTGGCTACTTGCTTGGACAAATTAGAATATTGCAACACAAATTGCAATCTTGAAGGAGCAACTGCTGATTAGCACACAAAGCTCATAAAAAAATCTTGTCTAAGGACTAACTTTGGATATCCTCATTGTAGTAACCTCTCCCATAACATGGCTGCCTCTGCTTTGTATTCTGTCACTGTGCAACATATGTGACAAATTCGCAGAAACTGTCCTATAGGCTGAGAATGACATCATTTCATTGGGTGGTGACTAGAATATAACAATAAGCTCTTCGCTGTACCATTTTGAGGAATAATGTAGTCTGTGGTTGTCCATCAGTCTTAACCACTAGTACATACAAAAATTGGATGCTAGATAAATGTAACAAATCTTCCACTGTAGATGACCAAAGACAAAAGATGTTATCAATGAACCACAGACACAATTTTACATATTGGATCCAAGTAGAACCATAGAGATACACCTCTTCAAAACTGGCTACATTTGACAGGCAAGCAGCTCTCCCATATCTCATTCTGGTAGATGGGCAGCTGGAATTTGAGGTGGAGGAGATTCTGGATTCTAAAGTATTTTGATGGAAAACATAATAGCTAGTACATTTGAAAGGCTTCAGTCTGAAGGAGAAGTCGTGTATCAATTCAGCTGACTTTCATACCTCTGCCCCTCTGAAGAAACTTTTAACCAAAAATTTGGTGGGTCTTCTAGAGACCAACCCTTGGGGAGGGGGTAATTTGAGGTTCTTCCACTAGCCTTCAAGGGGCTTAAATCCTGGGAGAGTTTGGCCAATATGAATTTCTGATATACTACCAGTGGGTGTCAAAAAGGGGCGGCCCAAGGGGGGTGCGGGGCCATGTGCGGAGATTAATTGCGGAGCCTCATTTGCATAGGGAGCCTCATTTACATAAATATTTGCATCATGTTAACAAGCATTTTTAGTAAATATGCTTCTTAATGAGTGTCTGGATATAGAAAAACTAACAGATTTCTATGTTACTATATTCATAAGACCATAAGAACATAAGATATGCCATACTGGGTCAGACCAAGGTCCATCAAGCCCAGTATCCTGTTTCCAACAGTGGCCAATCTAGGTCATATGTACCTAGCAGTATTCCCAAGAGACACAGGTTCCACAATGCTTGTATTGGGTCAAGCATTGATATCCTGGGTCCCTTTTTAATAATGGTTTATTGACCTTTCCTCCAGGAACTTGCCAAACCTTTTTTAAACCCAGCTACACTAACAGCCTTTACTACATCCTCCGGTAACAAATTCCAGAGTTTGAGTACACGTTGAGTGAAAAAATATTTTCTCTTATTTGTCTTAAATAGTTTACCCTGTAGCTTCATTACATGTCCCCTAGACTTTCTATATTCTGATAGCGTAATCTATGTTTACCTGTTCCACTCCATTCATTAATTTATAGACCTCTATCATATCTCCCCTCAGCCGTCTCTTTTCCAGGTTGAACAGCCCTAACTTTGTAGCTTCTCTTCATAGGAGTAGCCTTCCATCCCCTTTACCATTTTGGTGGCTCTTCTCTGTACCTTTTCTAATAACACTATATCCTTTTTAAGATACAGCGACCAGAATTGCACACAATATTCAAGGTGCGGTCGTACCAAGAAACAATACAGAGGCATTATAATATCCTTTGGTTTATTTTCCATTCCTTTCCTTATGATACCTAGCATTCTATTTGCTTTCTTGGCTGCTGGTGCATACTGGGCGGAGGGTTTTAAAATGTTATCTACGATGACACCTAAATCTTTTTCCTGGGTGGTGGTTCCCAATGGGGAAACTTGCATCGTGTAACCATAGTGCGGGTTGTTCTTTCCTAGGTGCATAACTTTGCACTTGTCCACATTAAATTTCATCTGCCATTTGGATGCCCAGTATTCCAATTTATCCAGATCCTCCTGCAGTTTTCCGCAATCCCTTTGGGTTTTAACAACTTTAAACAGTTTTGTGTCATCTGCAAATTTGATAACCTCACTAGTTATTCCCTTTTCCAGGTCATTTATAAATATGTCAAAAAGCAGCGGACCCAGTACAGATCTCTGGGGTACTCCGCTATTCACCTTTTTCCATTGGGAAAATTGGCCATTTAGCCCTACCCTCTGCTTTCTATCTTTTAATCAGTTCCTGATCCACAATAGTACACTGCCTCCTATCCCATGACTTTTTAGTTTTGCCAAAAGTCTCTGAGGGACCTTGTCAAAGGCTTTCTGAAAGTCCAGATACACTATATCAACCGACTCACCTTTGACTACCTGTTTATTCACACCTTCAAAAAAACATAACGGATTAGTAAGACAAGATCTTCCTTGTCTAAAGCCATGTTGACTGTATCCCATTAGGCCATGACTATCTACATGCTAATTTTGTTTTTTATGATGGTTTCTTTCATTTTTCCCGGTACTGACGTCAGGCTCACCGGTCTGTAATTTCCTGGATCACCCCTGGAACCCTTTTTAAAAATTGGCGTTACATTGGCGATCCTCCAATCTTCAGGTATTACAGATGATTTTAATGAAAGTTCACAGATTACTAATAGCAGGTCTGAAATCTCATATTTCAGTTCTTTCAACACCCTTGGATGTATACCATCCAGTCCAGGTGATTTGCTACTATTCAGTTTATCAAATAGTTGTAATACATCTTCCCGGTGTAGCAATATTTCTCTCAATTCCTCTGCAGTATCACTTTTAAATACCACTTCAGTCTTGGGTAACATCCCTACATCTTCCTCAGTAAAGACCAAGGCAAAGAATTCATTCAGTCTCTCAACTATAGCCTTGTCTCCTCTTACTGCCCCTTGTACCCCTCTATCATCTAACGGTCCGATTGACTCTCTCACAGGCTTTTTGCTACGAATGTACTTGAAAAAGTCTTTATTTCGTGTTTTTGCTTCCATAGAAAGTTTCTTCTCAAATTCTCACTTTGCCTGCCTTATCAATGCTTTGCATTTAATTTGCCAGTGCTTGTGCTGTTTCCAGTTTTCGTCGTCTGGCTCATTTTTCCATTTCCTGAAAGATGCTTTTTTGGCAGCAACAGCCTCTCTGACCTCACCTTTAAACCATGCTGGCAGTTTTTTGGACTTTTTTCCACTTTTCTTAATGTGTGGAATACAGCTGGTCTGGGCTTCCAGGATAGTATTTTTAAACAACACCCAAGCTTGATTCAAGTCTTTAACCTTTGCAACTGCTCCTTTTAGTTTTTTCTTAACTATTTTCCTCATTTTATCATAGTCTCCCTTTCGAAATTTAAAAGGTAGTACTGTGGATTTCCTTACTATCCCTCCTCCACAAATTAAATCCAACACGATCATGCTATGATCACTATTGCCAAGTGGCCCCAACACCTTTATCTCCTGCACCAGAACTGGTGTTCCACTAAGGACTAGGTCCAAAATGGCTTCCCCTCTGGTCGGTTCATGAACCAGCTGATCCAAGAAGCAGTCATTTATTTCATCTAGGAACTTTATCTCCCTAGCATATCCTGCCATGACACTGACCCAGTCGATACCGGGATAATTGAAATCACCCATTATTATTACTGTGCTGTGACTTTTGTTAGCTTCCTTGATTTCTTTGAGCATTTCATCATCCATTTGTTCATTCTGGCCAGGCGGTCGATAGTACACCCCCACTGCCATCACCTTCCCCTTCATACATGGAATTTCAATCCATAGAGATTCTACAGCAAATTTTGTTTCCTGCAAAACTTTAATCCTTTCTGACTCAATGTCCTCTCTAACATAGAGTGCAACCCCTCCACCAATTTGATCTGTTCTATCATTACGATATATTTTGTACCCAGGTATTCCAATGCCAACCGCCAGACCGATTAGGAAGTACTAGAAATACTCACCATTTAGAACTCATAGCAAATCCACCATATCATAACAGCTCTACCAGGACTCACAAAGCACCAAACCCTACCTATCAAAAGGCAACACTGCACATATTAAACCAATACATCTCAGAGAATACCAATGCATCTCCTACTGTGGAAAGAGAACAAGTAACATGGTCAATTAGAAACTACATGAACGGAATACCTCAGCTTCGTTAAAATGCAGAACATAGACTGTCACCAAACAAAGAACAAGGGATCACAATTTAGAAATAGGAAGACAATAATTAAACTGGGAACCCCAAAAGCCAAACTTGGGATGTACAACAACACTGAAGAAATAAAACTATAAATTAATTTCCTCTTGTACTAAACAAAACACAAAAGACGTTAACGATGCACATTTCCAAGAGCTGATATATTCCAGTTAATAAATTCAAAATAAAAAAGTATTTTTCTACCTTTTGTTGCTTGTGCATTTTCCTTTTCAGTTGCAATTGCTCCAGTCACTTTCTTCTGGTTTCTTTGTGCCTTCTGCGAGCTATCCATTTCTCCTTTCTTCTCTTTTAGATTTTTTTCCAAATTTTTTCTCTATATCTGCTTTAACATACTGATCTTTCCCCTTTTGCTCTTTCCTCCATTTATTTTCTTATTCCTTTATCATCCACTCAAATTTCACCCTTCCATTCTCAATCTCCACTTACTCTTCCAATACCCGGCCCATCGTATACTTTTCTTCCCTCCCACACAAAATATCTTTTCCTCTCTCCATTCTCATTCCCCATCCCAAACCCTTTCTAGTCCTCCCCCAAAATCAGCTCCCTTATAGTTCTAGACCCACCCAGCATCTGCCCCCTTCTAGTCCCAGTCTCCCAAGCTTCCACATCAGCCCATTTCCAGTCCTAGCCCCCCATATGCTGTTTTCCAGTTCCATTCCAGCCCCCCCATCAGCCCATTTCCACTCCAAGCTCCCCCATCAGTCCATTTCCAGTCCTATTCCAACTCCCATTAGCCCACTTCCAGTCCTATTCCAGCCCCTATCAGCCCATTTCTAGTCCTATTCCAGCCCATTACCCATTTGCAGTCCACGTTCCCCCATCAGCCCATTTCTAGTCCTATTCCAGCTCCTCATCAGCCCACTTCCAGTCCTAGCCCCCATATGCTGTTTTCCAGTTCCATTCCAGTTCCATTCCAGTTCCCCATCAGCCCATTTCCACTCCAAGCTCCCCCATCAGCCAATTTCCAATCCTAGCCCACTTCGTCCTATTCCAGCCCCCATCAGCCCATTTGCAGTCCTAATCCAGCTCTTCATCAGCCCATTTCCAGTCCGTTTCCCCACCCCCACCATCACAGCCCATTTTGTCTGTTCCCCCCCATCACAGCCCATTTGCAGTCCGTCCATCCCCCATCACAGCCCATTTCCAGTCTGTTTCCCCCCCCCCCACCATCACAGCCCATTTCCAGTCCATCCCCCCCACCATCACAGCCCACTTGCAGTCCTCCCCCATCACAGCTCATTTCCAGTCTGTTTCCCCACCCACATCACAGCCCACTTGCAGTCCTCCCCGCATCACAGCCCAATTGCAGTCCGTTCCCCCCATCACAGCCCAATTGCAGTCCGTTTCCCCCCCCCAACATCACAGCCCATTTCCAGTCTGTTTCCCCCATCACAGCCCATTTCCAGTCCGTTCCCCCTCCACCAACACAGCCTCACTTGCAGTCCTCCCCGCATCACAGCCCAATTGCAGTCCGTTCCCCCCATCACAGCCCAATTTCCAGTCGGTTCCCTCCCCCCATCACCGCCCCTCCAGTACTAGCCGCCCCCCCTCCCCGAAGAGCCCTGTGTCGTCTAAGGGACTGCAGAGGGAGCCGGGGAAGCCCACGCGAGGCCCTGGCTCCCTCTGCACAGCCCGCCAGCATGAAGCAGAATGCCGGGAAAGGTTAAAGGCAATGCCCCCTGAAGTGCGGGGCCCTGTGTGAGCAACATTCTCGCTCAATGGATGGGCCGGCCCTGGTGTCAAAGTGTCTCACAAGGCAGTCTGGTCATTACTATTCACTCCATGGCAGTTTCCTGCCAGAGGCCATCTTTTTCCTGTCTAAATACCTACACATCCTCTGGAGAACCCATATGTGGACCTTGCCTGCTCATGAGTTGCTTTGCATACAATTGCATGTGACACAACTCATTCATATTTTTATTACAATATGTCTCATGAACTGTGCATTGTCATGCATTAACACACTTAAGTACGTGTTAGCCTTAATGCGCTTTAGTACATTGGCCTGTAAGAGGAGCATTTAGAGACTGTTTATAGCTTCTGAGATCTTTGACATTCTTAAGAGAGCATGTGAGGTTACTCTGAAAATTATGAGAGGAGGGATTCTGTGAGCAACATTAATTCTATATAAATAATTCTTTGAAAGTAGATGATGAAATCGCCTACAAATTCTACTTGTACTGTGAGAGCTTAAGTTTAATTACTTACAGTACAACTTTAAAATGCCAAGAGAGGCCAAAAATTCAGAGTTTATCCTGGTTCAGTGACATTTCTTTTAGGGGTAAACATGCTTAATTTTCAGCAGCTGTTATCATATCATACATAGAGAATGTCCATAACTTTAAAGAGCATTGGTTGAAGCCAAGATTATGGTAACTTCAAATTGCATTCTTTGCCAACATGCCTCTTTAATCGTTTCTCATTTATTTAGTTTAAAAACCTGAAGTAACTCAAAATATAAATTGTGTTCTATGCTTGCAAAACTATCTTGGTCGTTTTACTATATTGATGGTGGATGTTTAGTGGTTTAGCAACTGCATGAGGATATATGGATAAGTTATTCATATATCTTTATGCACATATTCAGCAGGGCTTTCCATATAAAGTTAAGCAGTCCAGCTTATATGGATTAGTTACATGGAAAGAGAGTAAATATTGCTGTTATCCAGGCCCCCCTTCAGATATATCGTTAAAGGCTTTGCCATATATCAACTTATATGAACAGTATCTATTGGTTTAGTGTTGTGGCAAATTCTAATAAAAATACTTCTGTGGTCAGCACCCAATGTCGGCTGTTTAAGTGCTTTCGAATATTGACCTCATGGGGTAATTTTATAAGGAGTCACACGCACCTGAATCTCAGTATTTTTGTTATTTGCATGCACCAGTGGCCACATATGTGTGTAAATGGCCTCTTTTACTCTGGATGCTATTTTATAAGTATGCACGTAGATCTGGTGGCGTGTACTTTCACTGTAGGTGAGCGCATGGGTGGGGTTTGGGCAGAGCACAGAAGTACATGCATGAATGATAAAATCTTATGATTTGCACACGTTCATTATAAATCTAGGTGTAGGTATTAATACCACCCTAGGGTTGGTTCTGTAAGTGATCATGCTTTGATTTAAGGCGCATTTTTGGCCACTTAAGCTAGCATTTTATAAAGAAATGTAGGCACCTACTTTTCTTTATAACATAGGCCATCTTCATCTAGGCACACGGTTATAAAATTACTCTCCACATGCACAAAACTAAACAATATTGAAAGCTATGCAATTCATTTCAGAGATGTATATTATAATGGAGATTGGTGTCAGGATATTTTCTACTTAAATGAAAATAACTTTAAGCTAAAAATGTCTTGTTGAAGTTACGTTTTCATTATGCAAACACCCTTCACTAAAATCATTCCTCCAAGTGTCTATTACAAATTGAGTATTCCACAACTGTCTTCCAGAAGGGAGATTTTAGGCCATTCCTGGATATCTATCTTGTTGCATTATGAGACTTGCAATGCCCATTTCAATGGGTAGAATCAGGGACTATAAATACCTTAAATACCCTAATGCTTTGGGATGGAAGTTCAAAACCAGGACTGGTTGGGGGGGCGGAGCCTGATGTCCAGCGGGTTAGACGCTTCGCGCTGAAGCTCCCGAGGGGCCTACTCAGAATCCTGACTTAATATCTGCATAAACTTAATATTTTACACCGAACTTACCGGGGTGCCCTGGGGGGAATGGCGATCCACAAACCAGTGCGCTTGGACTTCGGGTCTCCTTCTTCTTCGCATGGAAAACGTTCCAAAACAGAGTTGTCTTCCCCACTAAAGATGGTTCCACTTCGGATAAGCCCCGAAATGCAACAGGAGATCCTGGAGGAAATACGTGGTGTGAAGGAACTGGTACAGTCCAACGGAGAAGCGCTCCGAGCCATGCGAAAAGATTTCGGTATACTTCAGGACCGGCTTGAAGGTCTTTCACTGCGGCTGGACAATATGGCGGGGGTCCTCGATTCGCACGCGGTGCGCTTGGTGAACCTGGATAAGGCTGAGCGTCACATACAGAATCTTCAAAAAGAGTTAGAGGATTGCAATAATCGTGCTCGTCGTAATAATGTAAGGCTCATAGGAGTTCCAGAGGGGGCGGAAGCAGGAGATATCCGAGAATTTCTGGTCAAAACTCTCCCTTCCTTGCTGAAGATTACCTTTTGTAGAGATCTGGAAATTGACCGCGCATATCGTGCTCCTACTAACATCGCACTCAATCGGACGACCCCCCGGCCCATTATCTTCCGTTTGCTGAGGTATCAGCAGGTTGAGCAAATTCTCAAAGCCGCCCGGGTGATGCAACATCTGCAGTTTGACGATCATAAAGTCTCTTTCTTCCCCGACTTGGCAAAATCCACAGCTGACCGGCGGAAGGGACTCCTTGCTTTTCGTCCTAGACTTCAACGGTTACAGGCTCGCTATGGCCTCTTCTATCCAGCGAAGCTCAGAGTGACTCTCCATAACCAAACTAGAACCTTCGAAGATCCTGCTCTGCTAGCAACATTTTTAGATTCCAAAGAGGCAGACCAGATGCGCTAAGTCAACAATTCGGATAGACTCCGCTGGAACTGCCCGCCATTTTGAATGGCCCGGCGCGGTGTTCACTGCCTGGAATAGAGACTGCCTGGACCTTCCTTTCTTTTATTTCTACCTCTCTTGGTCTCCTCTTCCTCCATGATGTGCACCTCGGTTGGATTCGGAGCATGCACAGCTATACCGGTTATATGCTTTAATTAAGGCCTTCTCTGGGGTTTCACCCCGCAGACATCAGGTCGCCTGTAATTTTTGGGGTTTTGCTTCTTCTCTAAGGCACTTCGGTGCTCCTATTGTTCTATTGGGCGCTTCATGATTTTCATTGGCTTATTTTCTATCATATCGTGTGTACAGTCATAAATAGTTGATATGAGGGACATTGCGCAACTCGGTGCGCCATCATGTTCCTTTCTCAGAATGTTTGACCTTGTTGTATGGCCTTATGTATGTTCTTATTACTGAACGTAAAAGGCATTAATAGTCCAATCAATAGAATGACCATCCTTAGTTATTTTAATCCTGACCATACTGATTTAGTGTTTCTTTAGGAAATCCATTTCATCTCTGTCGAACCACTGAAATTTGCTGCCACACCTTATATGGTGGCTGCCTATTCTCCCGCCGTTTCTGAGCGGGGCGAGGTAGCCACCCTAGTTGAGAAATTTTGGCCAACCACTGTAGTGGATACTAGCTCTGATGGGGAGGGTAGCTGGGCCTGTGTATATTTTAAGGTTGGAGATAGTGCATTTGCGTGTATTGGTATTTATGCTCTGAATGTGGATGACCCTGTTATTGTTGCCCGGCGGTGCTTCTGCCAAGTATTTGCTCCTTTGATAGATAGACTGCCGCCTAGAATGAGTGGTCCGCCCAAGAGTCTCCACACCCTGCCAGCCCTGATGAAAGATTTTGCGTGAGTTGATATATGGAAGTTGCTTCACCCCTCAGACTTAGAGCTCATCTTTTCTCAGCCCCCCCCACCACTCATACTCTAGATCAGATTTTTTTTTTGTTTCTTATCTCCTTAGTACTGCTATCCTAAATAGACAAATACTCCTGATAGGTTGGCCAATTGGAATGCCATCCAGTGCGCTTGATGCTGGGCATGGTCTACTAAACTCCTGTTAAGTATGAATGTCCCGCATTACAGTATTACTGGAGTCGGGTCTGGGGTCGTCTTCATTCTGGGTATTGCTATTTCCTATTTCTTTAATCACAAAATATTGGGAAAATAGCTCTTTTGAGTTCTATTGAATGGTGAAATATATCTGTCTTTATTGTAAATAAGTGCAAATACCTAGTATGGCTGCCTCTTCCGTTCAATTATTCCCTATCGGTCTGGCTAGAAGACGCTCAACGATTCTGTTTAAAAATTCAATGCTCTCAGTTGACTGTTTGATCCTGTATTAATCTTTGTCACATGCTCATCCGGTATCATAGATTCTACTTCTGTTTGTTTGATGTACAATAATTGCTGTATGTAAGCGCTCATATGATGATTCTTATCAGCTTAGAGAAGAAGCATTGGGGTGGGGGGTAATTGGGGTTGCTTTCTTTACTGTATGTGTGTATTTGTTTCTTCTGGTGTGTTGTTACTTTGTTTTGTTGTAAAATGAAAATAAACGTATTAAAAAAAAAACAACCCAGGACTGGCCAAAAATGTCCCCTCCTGGAACAGGGTAACTTGACAGCTCTGGTATTCAATATCTTGCTCAATATTTCACTTGACAATAGAAAAAATGTTTATTATGTTCCCTCAGTTGGAAAGTCAATTATAATAACACCTGTTTGTCTGACATTCCTGCTGTTGTCATGTGCCATCAAATCGATGCTGAGTCATGGCAACACATTTTCTTGGCAAGTTGCAACCAGAAGTAGATTGCCAGGCCTTTCTTCCACACAGTTAGTCTACAGTACCAGAATTCCAAGGTGGTCTCCCATCCCACTACTAGCCAGACACAACCCTGTTTAGCTTCTAGATAAGACAAAAAACTGGCTTTTTCAGGGTAGCTCAGCCATAGTCTGATATCCTTGCAACTAGATACACATTTTTCTACCTCCTATAGGCCAACAGATCAATACATTATTCCTGCAATCATTATTCCCTCTGTTCCCTTCTGATATCAAGTTTTAAAGAAAATTAGTATTCTATCCTTATCAAGTGCCAACTTGCTGGATCAGTGGTAATAGTTTGATCCCAGGGTCAAGTCCTCCCTTCTGTGGATTGTCTGTGGGCTCAGAATGCTATAAAATCTGTGTTCACAGCTCTGAGTGGGAGAGTCAAGTGTGTTATGCGGAAGGTGATTTTATAAAGTCCTACATACTTGGCATGCAATATTCTGTGGGTATTTCATGCCTATTTTTTAAAGACAAGTATATGTGTGCCAACAGGAGCATAAGTAGTCGAAAAGATGCATTAAATCTAGTCACAGTCACTTACACAGCCCTATGGCTGTTGTAAAGGCCTGTGCCTAGATTCGTCAAGAGCGCATGTAAATTATAGTATTTTAAAGTTATATGTGTACTTGTACACTCCACACATGATCTGACCAAACTCTACCCATAAACACATCTACAGTGAAAATGTATGCCCTATGTGCCTTATAGAATAGACCAGCTGAAGTATCTGTGCCTGAAATGGTATATAAAGGTGATGTATTGGAAGAATCAAAAGAAATATCGATAAACTGGGAAGATGCATTACAACTATTTGATAAACTGAAGAGTAGCAAATCACCTAGACCAGATGGTATACATCCTGGGGTGTTGAAAGAACTGAAATAAGGGTTTGCAGACATACTATTAGTAATCTGTGAACTATCATTAAAATCATCTGTAGTACGAGACGATTGGAGAATGACCAATGTAACACCAATTTTTGAAAAGGGTTCCAGGGGTGATCCAGGAAACTACAGACCAGTGATACTGATATCAGTACCAGGCAAAATGATATAAAGAATAAAATTACTGAACATGTAGATTATCATGGTTTAATGGGAGAAAGCCAACAAGAATTTAGCCAAGTAAAGTCTTGGCTTACTAATCTTTTATACTTTTTTGAAAGTATGAATAAATAGGTAGAACAAGGTGAGCCAGTTGATATAGAGCCTGGTTTCAAAATGAGTATGGCTATGCCATGGGCACATCCAAAGCTAAGATGTGCCCAACCAAGCCCAATTCCGCAACCACTTGTGGAGACACACATGGGGATAAGGAAACAGCCCGTGGATGGCAACGGTGCTTCCTATACAAGTGGTGGCACTCGTGACACATCCAGTGTATATCCATGCCTCCAGCCCCACCACATGTCCATGTATAACCCCCGAAATGCTTCTGCCCCTGTCATGTTCCTGTCCACATGTAACCCCCACTCCATGCAGCTCATAACATGCGCAACAGGAACCAGGAAGGAGTGCCCCCTCCCCCCCCTGCTGAAAGCCATAACACACACATCAACATGGCGACAAGGCTGCCCATCTTTAGTGAGACAGAGACACAGCTCCTGGTCACCATGGTACTGCAGGAGGATGAGATTCTCTGGCCGACTGGGCACAGGCAATAAGCCCATGCAGCTACACAAAGGGGCTGGGAATGAATAAGGACCACCCTCACCCAGTAAGTACAATAAACATGGGAGTAGAGAGAAGCAGGTAGGCAGTAGTAGCATCCATGCTGACACTGAAACAGGCATGCACAAAGTCTGAGAAGCAGACCAGAAGTAGCATGGACTTGCCCTGGGCAAGAAGCAGGCAGGGTGTGCAGTGACAGCATGGCAAAAACAGAGCAGACCAGCACAAGGGATCCATGCAACAAGGGAGAACAAGATGCATGCAGACACACTGTGAAGGCACAATGTGGACACAGAGACAGATGTGATGGGTCAGATAGTGCAGAATGTCAACAATAAGAAAGTGTGCCCTATGTCAGATAGTTGGACCCTGAAGCTACCAAAACAGGGGAACCAGTGCCCATTGTGGTGTGGTGACCACCAAACATGTAAAATGCACCACATGAACAGTAACAGAAGGGAGAAAGCACCCCACAATGGTGGCAGGCAACACGTATGGTGTCTGCAGCACACCAGCATGTATGCCCAGTGCCATAGATTGCATTGTGTGGCCATGTTCTGTTAGCTGAGATGGGCTTGTGGAGCCCAAGTGGAAATAACACCAAATGTAATGCAATATGAGGACAACCCCCAAGACAAACATGTGCCACACAAAGAGATTAACCAAAACACCATACCACAAAAAAGTGCCTTACTGAGGCATATCTGACAAAGAAAATCAGCCTGTAAACGTGGACAACCATTAACCAAAAATAAGGTGTTAGAGGAAAAGACCTCAGTAAACCCCACAGTGAACAAAACATGACACACAATCAAGATGAATGGTGCACAGTATAACTATAGGTTGGTCAACCCACACAGCAGCAGTTGAAAAAACCTCTCAGTGAGGAATGGCCACAAGAAGCTGGCCAGATCAATAAGCAAGCCGAGAACATAGCAGGCAGATAGTGCAACAGCAAAAAGGGTAGACAGTATGTAGCTGCACAAATGGTAACAGCTGTCACATAAATGTGTCTGTGCACAGTCCACACCTTGTGATGTATCAAGATATGGCAGCTATGCAGATGTGTGATCACAGAGCTACATAGCATATCCTGGCCAGTCATGGTTGCCCGACTGCTGAGGTATGTGTAAACCCACCTGTAGTCATACTGTAGACCCCTACCCATTCTTGTGAGTTGCATCATGATGAGACAGGGGAAAAATGAGGGTGTGTCCGCTCACAAAATAATTGTCCTAGAATCCCTAGATGATAAGCTACACAGACAATATGAAGTGATATTACAGCTATGCTGAGGTAAGGAGCTATGTAGCAGCAAGGGATGTATTATGAAATGTCATGGACAGCTGGCATCCCAAGTGGGAATCAAATCCTGCTCCTAGGCTTAGAAGGCAGGCACAGAACCATTAGACCAGTGCTGTAACCCATCATGCATTTCAGGCAACCCATCATTCATCTATCTTCTCCTTTCTCTCCACATCTCTCTCCCCTACCACTAGTGCGATTGCTGCTGTCCTGTCAAGAATTGTAGTTCTTTTTTGCTTCTGAACTTTTCAGCCACTTCTGTATTTTGCTTTTATTTAAACCACCCTGCTGGTTTCCGAAGGTACAATATAGCAAGAAACTCAATAAAGATAAAGATAAAGGCAGTGTAGGTCAGGAAGGCAAGCACCGAAATGCAGACTGTGGCAGCACAAGACTAACGCTGAAGGTACATTCCACTGCCAAAGATTTGAGAAATGCCCCCACTGTGCAAATATGAGCAAAGGAGAGCCACACGCAGGCCCAAACACACATGGCAGAGGGGATAATAAAAACAATTCCCCAATGAATGCCAGTGTACCATGTATAGCAATACCCTGTGTTGCAACAGTCACAGTAAGGGGAGGGAAACCCCATGTGAACCAGCACCCCAAATGCAGACAATGAAAGGCACAACCAGAGGTGGCAGTGATGGCCAATCCCCCAAAAGCCATGGAGATGAAAAGAACCCAGAATAGTGTATCCCCCAAACAAGGAGTCATACCTAATTCAACATGTGAGAAACCCCTCACCTGAGAAAATGAATAGAACAAGATAATGAAATGCATAATAGTCCTGAATGGTGCATATCATCCAGGGCCATTGAGCATTGTATAAGTAGGCACCAGTCGTTTGCCCAAGTAAGGGTTCCAAAACATGCATTTGTGTAACAGAACCCACTGGAGCACCATGCATGGGGGCGATCCATAGTCTGATAAGTGTGAGGTGTCCACAAACCCACCACACCACCAACCACATGAATAGGAGACAATAGGGAGGCATAAGACTGAAGTCCCAGGGAACTCAGAAATGGAGCCATTATCTATCACATGTGCAGCCAGTGTGTCACTGGAATGGGGAACCAGGTCCCTGAAGCAGCAGCATAAGCTGTACAAGTAGCATTTAGGTCAGATGGCTAGGAAAGGTCATGGAGGGGCAGGAGATACCACAGTAGTGTAGCAGGGTGCACTGATAAATCATGCAGCATTCCCTGGGACAGACAGAGTAAATGCAGAGGCACCATAGACAATGGAGGATAAAGGGATGTGTCCCAAAGTGAGAAATCAAACCCACATTCCCTGGTACTGAAGGCAGCAGCCCAACCATTACACCACACCATAACTCTGACAGTGTCCCCACATGTGACCACAGAGACTGGGGCAGGGGCACAACACCAAAATGTATAGCACACCACTCTCCCACGCCCCCCCTGGCCTGGCAGGCTGAGGAACCACCTCCGGACTGCCCCCTCACGCCCCCATCGCAGGCTCCCCATACAACACCGCTGTACATACGGGGAGTCTTTGCACCAGGATCAGCAGGGAGATGAATAGCAGGGATGTACGTCCAGACAGGACAACAGGAGCTGGCACACACACTGGGGGTCAAACAGGATTTTATTAATAAAGTCCTGTTTAACACCCAGCATGTGTGCCAACTCCTTTTGTTACCTACTTACTGTGGTGTAGGTACCTGTTGCTCTGCTTTGTTGTCATGTCCAGACAGGATATATATCATCACTTTTCATGGTGCAGAATGACTCCCTATGTGTCCATGGTCAGGGGTGTTAGTGCAGCAGCTCACCAATTAGCCATCCTCCTGCAATCTCACCCCTCTTGAAGCGGGCATGGATTTCAGACTGGCTCAGGATGAGCCTGGATATTTGGCAACAACATTAGTGATTTTCCCATGGGCATTGCATACCACTTGCATGTTCATGGAGTGGTAGGCTTTGCGGTTCCAGTAGGCTGTCTCATTGCAACACGGGGATGGAGAGCCACGTGTGTTCCATCCACCATCCCAAGCACTGATGGGAATGCTGCACATCATGGAAGGCCTGCATGGTCTGGTGCTGCTGCTGCTGTGTGTGGGAAAAGGATATGTTCTGTGCCATGCTCTGCAGGTAGGCGCACAGGAACTGTGTGAGGCACCTTGATACGGGGGCCTGGCTGAGTCCTCCCATAGCAGCTAGGACAGTCTGGAATGACCCAGTCTCAAGAAAGGCCAGTGCAGTTGTGACCTTGAGATGTACAGGGACCAGATTTCTCCTGTGCGTGGTGGGTACAAGGTGTGGCTCCAGCTGCTGGCACAGGTCATTTATTGTAGCCCTATCAAAGTGGAACCTGGAGACGCAGGCCTTATCAGTCATGTCCATGTAATTTACCCTCTGCCTTGGGACCCCTGCATGTGGGTAACTCCTTGCTGCCTCCTCCCCATCCTGGTCAGCGCAATGTAGCAGGGCCATCACATACCATCTGCAACTGTCCTCTATGGTGTCCTCCTCCCACCAGCTGCCAGCCCAATGGTGCCCTCCCATCGCACACATACTTGAAGGTGACTGTGGTTATCTAGCGGACACAGGTAGGCCTCAACACAATCTCACACAGTACCTGTCCTGAGGTTGTGCTAGCCAACCCCCTGGTAGTGCCGTGTGATGGACACATGCACATATACATGTAACTGACACCGCACACAGGGCATGGACCCATGCATGCACATGCATCCAGTGATATGCACATGTGTGGCATAAAAATAGATCTTCTGTAGTCAATAAAACAAATATAGATATCCTTTTGGTTATCTTTTGTCTTTTCAAGGATCCATCTCAGATCTGCAATGATGTCTTTCGTTCTTCGCCCTTTCCTGAACTGTGCTTGCACTTCAGGCAGTTCTTGTTCGAGGTAGTCTTCACTGAATTATCTTGGGTAGAATCTTGCTGGCATGTGGGATCAGAGCAATTATGTGGAAATTTTCACAGTCAGCTGGATTACCATCCTTTAGAATTAGTATGAACACAGATGTTTTCCAGGTAGCCGGCCATGATGTTGTCTTCCAAATTTTCTGGCAGAGCCTTGTAAGTATAGTAACAGTGACATCTGATTGCTGTAAATACTTCAATGGGAATGCCATCAATACTCAGAGCTTTGTTATTTGATAATGCTTTCAGTACTGCATCGACTTCTTCTTTCATCACTACCGGTTCCTGATCATAAGATACAGGTTGAAACAGCTGTTGGTCCACTTCATCTTTATGGTAGAATGACTCTGTGTATTTTTTCCACTTTTTCTTGATCTTCTCTACATCATTCAACATGGATCCCTGAGCATATTTTAGCATTCCAATTTGAGTCTGATATTTTCCCTTTAACTCTCGTAGATTTAGGAAAGCCGATTTTGTTTTTCATCTAATAGTTTCAGATTCTATTTCTTTGTATGCATCATTTTAGTACTTCTCCTTGTCTCATCTTGCTGCATGATTACCTCTTTCTCCTCTGGCTTTAGCTTCTCTGTGTTTCTGGGGAATTTTCAGAATTTCGACAGTCATCCATTTTGGCCATATTTGCTTTTTCACCTTTTATAGAGACTTCTCACTTTCTTCGGCACAACTTTCTTGATGCCATCCCAAACTCTTCTGATGCTCTATCATTTGTATCCAAAGCAGAGAATCAATTTTACAGGAAGTTTTTAAATTCTGGTGGTATATTCGCAAGATCATATTTTGCTACATTCGTAAGTGACTTGTTCTTTTACAGATTTATCTTGAGTTTGCGTACTAGTAGCTGGTGATTTATATCACAGTCTGCTCCAGGCTTTATCTTTGTTGACGTTTTTGAGTTTTTCCATTGTTAACTTCCACAGATGTAGTCAATTTAATTTTTGTACAATCCATTGTGTGAGATCCTTGTATACAGTTGCTGCTTGTGTTGCTGGAAGAGGTGACTGAGATGAATGAATAAATCATTGGTTTTGCAGAATTCTATCAGTCTTTATCCAGCTTCATTTTTGTTGGCAAGTCCATATTTTTCAATCATTATGCCTTCTTATTTGTTCCCAACGTTTGCACTTCAATCACCCATGACTACCAGGATATCTTATTTGCATGTTCTGTCAATTTCAACTTGTTCATAGAACTGATCAACATCTTCCTCTTCTGCAGCTGTTATTATTAACAATAGCCTTTCTTTTGGTTTTGTCCCATTATCATGGAAAAAAGTTGTTCTTAAGTCCATTCTGAAGAAAACACACCTAGACCTGTTAAATCCAGTGAATTATAAACCTATTTCCTATCTCCCATTCTTATTTAAAATTACCAAAAAGCTAGTCTTTTCACAACTTACAGATGATCTTGAACACACTAATACACTACATCCCCATCAATCTGGATTTTGCCCCAGTCATAGCATCAAAATGTTTTATCTTTATTCATTTTATAATAATCACATCATTTATTAAAGCTATAGAATTACAGGGCTTAAAAAGGAGAGAGGAGGCACTGTGGGTTAAACTAGAAAGAGGGAAAGAGAAATCCATTTGAATTACAGGGAGAAGTGTGTGGAGATTTAATAGAAGACATACACAGCATTGCCAAGAAAGGGGGGTGCTACTGATATGTGATTTCAATATGCTGGATAATGATTGGCACATCCCTCCTGCAGTGTCATCTAGAAGTAAGGAGATCCTGGATTCTCTACAGGGAGAACTATTCAGGCAACTGGTAACAGAACCCACAGGTGAAGGGGCCATACAGGACTTGGTGCTTACCAATGGGGAATGTGTTTCTGATGTTATAGTGGGAGATCATCTCGCATCCAGTGATCACCAAATGGTGTGGTACAGTATTGGGACTAGAGCTGATAAAATTCTTTCAAAAGCAAATGTCTTATACTTTAGGAAAACTAACTTTGCCAAGATGGACCAAGGAGTACTTAGCAGGATGGGAACAGCTGGAGGATGTAGAAAAACAGTGGGCAAAACTGAAAGGGGATATTTTAAGGACAACCAACCTTTTTATTAGAAATGTAAATAAAGATAAAAGGAAAAAGAGGTTGCTATGGTTCTCAAAAGAAGTAGCTGAAAAGGTGAAGAAAAAGGGAGAAGCCTTCAAGAAATACAAGAGATCAGAGAGAGCGGAAATCAGGCATCTATATTTGGAAATACTTAGAGAGGCTAGCAAAGTAGTCAGGAAAGCAAAGATACAAAAAGAAGAAGAAATAACCAATGGAATAAAATGGGGGGATAAGACATTTTTCAGATATGTTAGTGAGAGGAGGAAGGGCAAAAGTGGTAATGTCAGATTCAAGGGTGAAGGGGAGGAATATGTAGAAGCTGATGAGAATAAAGTGGAATTGCTTAACAAATATTTCTGATCTGTTCACAGATGAAGGGCCAAGAGCAGGACCTCAGAAAATACCCACAAATAGGAACAGAAGCGACGAGGATCTCGAATGATTTTCAGAAGACTGTGTTTGTGAGAAACCAGCTAAACTAAAAGTAGATAAAGTGATGGGACTGGATGCATAACATCTGAGAATACTGAAGGAACTTGGGGACATTCTAGCATCTCCACTGACCGACCTTTTCTGGAGTGGTGCCAGAGGACTGGAGAAAGGCACATGTGGTCCCTTTACACAAAAACGGAAATAAGGATGTGGTTGAAAACTACAGGCTGGTCGGTCTAACCTCTGTGGTAAGTAAATTATTGGGAAGACTGCTGAAAACGTAAATAGTGAGGTTTCTGGAGTCCAATGGATTACAGGATCAGAGGCAGCATGGATTCACCAGAGGCAGGTCTTGTCAGTCAAATCTGATTGATTTCTTTGACTGAGTGACCAGGGAGTTGGACCAACGAAGGGCCCTAGATGTGGTGTATTTGAATTTCAGTAAAGCCTTTGACATCGTTCCGCACAGGCGACTTATAAACCAACTGAGCGCCCTAGGGATGGACCCTAAAATTACTGATTGGGTTAGAAATTGGTTGAATAGGAGGCAGCAAAGGGTATAGGTAAATGGAGCTCACACTGGGGAGAAGGAGGTTTCCAGTGTTGTGCTGCAGAGATCTGTTCTTGGTCCGATTCTTTTTACCACCTTTGTTAGTGATATTGCAGAAGGGCTGTCAAGTAAGGTTTGCCTCTTTGCAGATGATACCAAAATCTGCAATAGAGTAGTCACCCAGGAAGAAGTGGATAACATAAGGAGGGATCTAGCTAGCTTAGCATCGGGATGTTTCTGGGGCACTCCAAAGCAGAATGGAGGCGGCACCGCTCGCTAACCAGACAGCCGTGATATTGAGCCGCTGCCCGGTTAGCGATATGTGGCAAAGGCCAGGTGCAGGAAACCCTGGCCTAACTTTTGCCATTGCCCATTTAGCAATTAGGCTATATGACCCCAACATTGAATATCTGGGTTTAATGTTCAGTGCCGGCGGTTAGCCACTTTAGCAGTGCAAACCGCTGGTGCTGAATACCGGGGCCCCTACTTTTATGTCTTCATTATTGAGGTCAACACTGTTTCATTCCTGTGTCCTTTTCTAAAACCCAATTGAAAAGGATGAATGATCTCATTTAACTTACATTAGGACAGCATCTGTACATAAACTACTTTTCCATATTTGAAGCAGATCTAAAATTCTTAAGTGTAATTGGTCCCCGAGCGCACAATTTATTTGGCTGGGATTTTCATAATAGCTTCTTTCAAAGTCAAAGAGAAAATTCCTTGGATCAAAGAGGTATTCATAATACTTGTTAACCATGGGACTAAAATATACAACTTCTAATCAGACATAAGTGTAGTGGATCTAATTCACAAAATGATGGCTTAAAAAGTTGTTAATAACTTTTCCATGTCTTGATCGTTAACATTGGAAAACGTTCTCTAAAGAGCCTTGACCTCTCAGATTAATAGCACCATTTACCTCAAAAGACTTCAACTCTGACTGATAGCTGAAAGACCTGTCTTCCATAACATCATGCAGGCCCGCTACAGTACTTTGGAGTCTGGCAAATTCTGAAAATATAGTTTGTCCTCGTTATCAATAGTTGTTCCCAAAGTAGGAGTTTTAAACAAGGATTGAATATCCTCAAGCTTTGAAACACAAGTCTCTAAACAACTCAGGAAGAAGTTCATTCCCCTATCTGGGTGTCCGATTTCACTTCTGACAATCCTTTTAAAAAACAAAATAAATCTTTTAGTTGATTCTAAGATGTGTCCAGCTGCCTACAGAAGTAGTCTTGCTTCTCTATAAGCTTTATGTGTTCTGCAGCATTGTCAGTCTTCCCCCAGCCTTGCCTTTCTCCCTTTCCTCTCTAATTGGCATTTTTCCTCTTTAAGGAGTCTTAAGCCAGAGTGATACTACAGGCTTCTAATGCTCTTATCTTTGTTCTTAATGACCCTTTTTGGAGCAATTGAATCAAGAACATCCCATAAAGAATTTTTCAACTTCTAAAGGCCTTCTTATGCATGTAAATGGGCTTTCACAATATTAGCCCAGGGGTTACACATGCAAAAGTAAGTGCGGTGATAAGGTGGCACATACTTTTATGCAACCCATATGCACACTTGTTCTGGGGCAGAGTTTGGGTGGAGCGCAGAAAGAATCGTGATTTGTGCCAGTGTTTCATAAAATGCACATTTTTATGTGCTACAATTTATGCCTTCTTCAATCTGGCCGCTATTTCTGCTAGTTTACTCCTAGTATTTTCTAAAGACACATGGGCCCTTTTATTAAAGTGCGCTAAGCAGTAAATGTGCATTTTTGTGTGCAATAACTACCTGCTAGGGCCCGCAGCAACTGTTATTGTGGGAGCATGACAATTACCACATGCTGATTTCTGCACTGCCACTTGCGTGGTAGGATACAGCAGGACTGGTGCTAGGGTTTCTAGCGCTCCCCTGCAACCTATAAATCGGCATCCCTCCCTCATTATTATTAATGTTGGCTGTACCCTACCCTCCTTTTTCACAAAACCGCTTTGTGAACTCTTTTCCAGCGATATTAGTATTTCTCCTTCAAATCCAGTGTTGTAAGAAAATTGCAGCAAAAGAACAATTGCATAGCCAAAATAGAAATAATTAGCAGTAAATACTTAGCATCATACAAACAGGCTGTAATAGTCCCAAAAAAATCTGATTCTGGTCATCTCACTAACAACAACATAAACATTCTCCAGTGCCAGACATATTGTGAATTAATATAAAACACTGCAAAAGTCACTGAAGATCTACAAGGGCAAATCTACCATACCATACCATACTATACCACCATACACTTCCAAAACTCATACAAAACACTGTAATGGGCCCCAAAACATCCATACACCTATTTGAAAAGCTGTACAAGTCAAATTACTACAGGACAGATACCTACGTACAAACTCCATGTTAACAGAACACCTTGCCTTGGTCGCACACTCGGAACACAGACCCTCACCAAGTACAGAATAAGTGACCACAACCTAAAGTAAAAATATGTAAACAAAAATTAAAATGAAACCCCAAGAAGCCAGACTCAACATGTGGTGCCTGCCACACCAGATAAGAGATGCAGTTCCCCATACTGTGTGAAATATAAAGATAGCGCAAAGTCCAATCGCTAAATTGAAAATAAAATTATTTTTTCTACCTTTGTTGTGTGACGATTTTTGATCATGCTGGTCCTGATCTGAGGTTTCTGTTTTCCTCTGTCTTCTCTTAGCTCTCTTTCTATGGTCTATAGCCCATCTGCCATTTTTTGTCTCTCCTTTTGCTTTCTTCATTTTCTCCCTTTACAGCCTCCCCTCCCAGTGCCAACCCCCTTGCATTCCCAGCATCGCCACTGGTGTCTATTCCCTTGCAGTCTCCCTCCTTCTCCATTGTCCAGCCCCTTCTAGTCCAAATACCATCCCAGGTATCACCGAACGTCCAATCCCAGTGCCCCCTCCCATGTCAGTTCCCTTCCAGTCACCTCTTCTCTGTCTATCCCCATCCGCAAGTGTCAGCTCCCTTCCAGCCCCCTTCTTCCCTCCAGCCCCCTCCTTCCCTTCTTTTCCACTCCCTTCTAACCTCCCATGTAAGCTCTCTTCCAGCCCCCACCTTTCCCCCTGTCAGTTCTCTTCCAACATCCCTCCTATTACCCAGCCACCTTCCAGCCTCATCCCCAAGAGTCTGCTCCCTTCCAGTTCCCCCCAATGTCTGTTCCCTTGTAGCCCCTCATGTCTGCTCCCTTCCAACTCCCCCATGTCTCTGCTCCCTTCCAGCTCTCCCCGTATCTCTGATCTCTTGTAGTCCACTGTCTGCTCCCTTCCAGTCCCCCAGTGTCTGCTTCCTTCCAGCTCCCCTCATGTCTGCTCCCTTCCAGTTCTCCCCCCATGTCTGCTCCCCCCCATATCTGCTCCTTTGTAGCCCCCCATGTCTGTTTCCTGCCAGCCCCCCAGTGTCTGCTCCCTTGTAGCTCCTCATGTCTGCTCCCTTACAGCTTCCCCAGTGTCTGCTCCCTTCCAGCTCCCCCCAGTGTCTGCTTCCTTGTAGCCCACCATGTCTGCTCCCTTCTGGCCCCTTGCCTTCCCTCTTCTTCCCTTCTCTCCTCTCACTGACTCATCCTTCAAAAGAAGAAAGCAGCCGTGGGAACATTTCTCTGTTCCTGCGGTTCTGCTCTCTTTTAAACTGCTGGACTGAGGAGTTTCTAAAGGCAATGTGCATTTCCTGTTTCTCATGAAAAACAGGAAATGCTTGTTACTGCTGGAAATGCTGCAGTCCAGCAGTTTAAAAGAGAGCAGAGCCGCAGGAACAGAGAAATGTTCCTGCGGCTGCTTTCTTTTTTGAAGTGGTGGGTGGCAGGTGGCTAGCAACGATGCCCCCCCCCCCCCCACCGCTGGCATCCTCCTGCCAAACTTACCCAGCTTACTGGGTAGCACTGGCTCTGGGTTACAGAATGGGTGGGGTCAGGGTGGACAATGAGAGTGATGAGCAAATGTGCTGTCAATGTTGCCATTGGTGCTGGTGCAGCTAATGCCACCTCAAAAGCAGTAATAGTGCCATGCATTAGGGAAGGTATCTGTGTATTAACTGGTGAACATGCTGGTCATCTCTCCGAATGTCACCATTTAACACATATTAGGTTTGGCAATAAACATGCATTAGATGCAAGAAACTAACACACTTTAGTAAAAGAGCTCCACTGGCACCTGCTTGTCTTTATAAAATAGGCTTAAAATAGTCATTTAAAGGGCCAGCACTTATAGGTGACCTGCTATAAAATTACTTCCATAAGTCACCCCTTCACCAGTGGAGGAGTAGCCTAGTGGTTAGAGCAACTGCCTAGTTCCCAGCAAGTCATGGGTTCAATTCCTAATGGCACTCCTTGTGACCTTGGGTAAGTTGCTTTCCCCTCTATTGCTTTGGAAGAAAAGGCATGACAATCTACTTCTGGGGATACATTGCCAAGAAAACCCAGAGGCAGCTGGATGGCCAGGAATCAGCACTGACTTGATGGCACAAAACAAAAGTCTTAACTATGCCCAGCCCTATCCTCAGGAATATCTCCTTCTAGGTCAAATAAACTTATACTGGGTTGTGTGCATATAATCCAAGCAGTATTAGAAAAGGCCATTTTTATGTATAAAATGCTGTTTTACCTGGGAAAATGGCATTTAAATTTACTCTCTTAGAAGCATAGGAACCAACTTGCAAATTGTTTTGCAAATGAGGTTTCATTTAGAAAAACTTCAAAACAGGTAAAAATGCAGAAATGTTGGTGTTTTATACTTATTTTCACGCAAAGACCATTTGCAAAAGTTTCATATATTTTTCATTTGCAAAAAAGTAACATTTTGCTGCATAACATCTACTACCAGAAAAGTTTATTTAAATTCAGAATTAAGGAGCTGCTGCAAAGCACAATCATGTAAAGCATATACCCTCTCTCCCCCCCCCCCATTCCCTTCCCCGCAAATGACTGCCCAACCCATCATTTGTTTCTTAAACTGCTTTATTAGTGGATTTTTCAGGCCACAGCTTATGGATACACCATCGCTTTTCCCCTTAACAACAAAAATCATAATCATAGTAAGCATATGTACAAAATGGGTAACAAAAGTAAGAATGAGGAATAATGAATACACCCTGATTTTAGGCTAGCTAATTTGGAGGGGCACTGCTGTCCCAGCTGCCAGGTTTGGCAACCCCGGCCCGTCCTGTGGCCAAGGTTGCCGCCCCTCCCCCGTCACCAGCTGCTCGGTGTTGGTGCCTGGGTAGCTCCCCCTGCTTCTGGTAATCGAGGCCAGGCACCCCTTGTCCCCTGGTACCTGGCCCCCCTTTTTGCTGGGCCCAGGCACCCTCAGCCCGGTACCTGGGCCCCTTTTCTTTTCTGGGGTACCCATCCCCTCCATCTATATCCATGAGGTCCCGCCTGCTGTGACAACCCCCCCCCCCCCCATCCCTATCTCCCAGGTGTGGAGGGTGGGGACATGCTCTCTGCTGGGGAAAAGGGAAGTGGCTGTTTTCACCCCTTTCCTTTATCCCAGCACCCCCCCACCCCAACCCCCCTTCCCACAGCCTCGGCTTCCTCTTCCTGGCCCTCCCCTGCCTGTGGCCAGTTCATGAGGTCCATCCCTTTTATCAGGCTGGTCCCGCCATGATCTCAGGCATGCCAGACTGGCCTCGGGTCATTTGTCATTCCCCCTTCCCTGCTCCCTCCCTCCCCCCCACTTCCCACCCCACAAATGATGGCCTGACCCATCGTTTGTTTCTTAAACTGCATTATTAGTGGATCTTTCAGGCCACAGCTTGCAGGTACACAGTCACTTTTTTCCCCCCTAACAACAATAATCATAATCACAGCAACCATATGTTCACAATGGGTAACCAAAGTAAGAATGAGTAACAATGAATACACCCTGAGTTTAGGCTAGCTAATTTGAAGGAGCACTGCGTCCCAGCTGCTAGATTCGGCAACCCTGGCCCACCCCGTAGCCAAGGTTATTTCCCCCTTTTCTCCCCATCACCAACCACTCCGTGTTGGTGCCTGGGTGGCCCCTCCCCCCGCTTCTGGTAATCGAGGCCAGGCACCCAATGTCCCCTGGTACCTGGCCCCCCTTTTTGCTGGGCCCAGGCACCCCCAGCCTGGTACCTGGGCCTCCCTTTTCTTTTCGGAGTACCCCTCCCTGCCTTCTCTATCGGTGAGATCCTGCCACCAGAAGGGCCCACAGCCCGACTCACCGCATAGTGAGTGCTGAACCGATGGCCTGCTGAAAACCCTCTATGAGCAGCTCCAGGCCAATTTTGTTCAGGTGAATTCCATCTCCTGAGTATACAGTATACAGTCCAGTCCAGTATACAGTCCCCCCCTTCCACGATGCCCTGATGATCCACTACTACCCCACCCACTGCCTGTACCAACATCCTGACCTCCTTCTTCAGCTTCCTCCTGCTTTTTTCGATACCCCTTGGGTGATCTGCTCCCTTCTACTGCTGCCATGGGATGATGGGGGACCAGATGATCCCAGCCCCCAGCTCAGCATGTATCCAGGCCACATCCACCTTAATCCCAATGATAAGATCGATGCCCTTTCTGGACACCAGATCGTTACCACCCAGATAGAGGACTGCAAAGTCCGGTGGGTGGCTGACCCATCTGTGACTGGCGAGGGCGGGCCTCAGTCGCTCCCACCACATCCCCCTTTGTCCCATCCACTGTATACAGATGCTGTCAGGGTGGAAGCCGAGCTGCCTGCCATAGTGCTCTTCTGCTGCTCTTCGTCCAGCCAATAGACATAGTGGTGTCCCACAATCCACAATGAGATCGCTCTGAGACCTAGCGGGCAAGAAGAAGAGCATCATCAGCAAGTGTCAGTGGTGTCAAATGTACAGCTTATACTAGTTGGAAGCCCACCTCCTGATGGCCTGTATTTGCTCTGCTCCCGGGTTCAGACCGTGGGCCGTGGTGGCTGCCCTAATTCTAAAGGAGGTTAGCTTCAGCCTCCTATCATCAAACCCTGTCTCCCTTAATGTCCACAGTCACAGTGCCCAGAACTGCTACTGTGAGGGGCAGGAACCATCCTCATGCCGGAGCAGGGACCCCCCAACTAGGGGAAGGTGCACTCTCAAGTAAGCGCGCATGGCCTCGGCCGGGTAAAGCACCCAGACCACTGTAGCATTTAGCCATATTGCTCTCCACTTCCCCAGCCAATCCGTCTTTGATCTGGCCAGAAACAGGTGTATTCTGTCTCCCAGAATCGCAACATCACCTGACTAAATAGCTGCACTGGCTGTGTCCGGCCTGGACTGGACTGGAGCTGGAAACAAGAAAGAGCATCAGCCAAATCATTGCTTTCCCCTGGGACATGAAAGGCCATGATGAATACATTCAGTTCCAGACTCAGCAGCACCAGCTTCCTAACCAACTGCATTACCATCCCTGCCTTCGCTGTTTGCTTATTGATGTTGAACACCACTGCTGCGTTGTCCAAATGGAAAACTATTCTCCTATTGGTGAAAGGTTGCTTCCATTTCCTTAGTGTCTATCACTATCCCCAAAAAGGAGAGGCACTGCGCTGGCCCTTCAGTCTTGTTAGGGGCTAGCGATACCTCCAGTTCACCTGCCTTCCTCTGGAAGGTGCCCAAAAGGCACTGGCAACCCTGCTTATCCCAGGCCATGAGCAGGAAATCATCCAAGCAGTACATGATCCTGCCCTGGTGCAACCCCTTCTCGGCCATCCATTGAAGACCGGAGCTGAACTCCTCAAAGTAGGCACAGGATATTGAGCATCCCATTGTGAGGCATTTATCAACATAGTACCACCCCCTGAACCAGAGCTCCAGCAGGTAGAAGCTATCCGGATATATCAGGAGCAGCCGGAATGCGGTCTCCACATCCATCTTCACCATCCATGCCCCTTTCCCCAAGCCTTGGAGCCCCAGAGCCCAGGTCCACCAAGGCATACTTTATCAAGCATGCCGCAGGGTCCAGGTGGTCATTTACGAATGCACCATCTGGATATGACAAGTGGTGAATGAGCCGGTACTCACCTGGCTCCTTTTTTAGGACTAGGCCCAGAGGGGAAACTATTAGGTTAGGCAAGGGCTTACTCACGAATGGGCCAGCCATCCTACCCAGCGCTGCTCCTTATCAAGTTTCTTCTGGATCACCTCTTTCTGCTCCAGCACAGATTTTAAGTTCCTTGCCCCTCCCCCCCCCCCCCCCCATCGTGGGCCCAGCAGGCCATTGTAAGGAATAGTGAAGCTGTGGGTGAACCCATTGAGTAGCCATCGTGCTTTTTCTGGATTGTAACCCCTCGGGTTCTGCCACAGCGCCTCAATATTGATAGCCACAGTGGCCCAACCTCCCAGGCTGCCTTAACGCAGGTGCAAGGGGTCACCCCCTTGCCGCTTCCCACATCACACCTGTGGGTGGCTTTCCCTGCAGGTTGCACATACATGTTGGTATCTGCATGGATTATTGAACCTGCAAGCTCCCCCACTGTACAACTTGCAGACGCCCTGGTGGCCAGGGAAGCTGGACAGCAATGGGCCAGAGCTACCCTCCCCGATCCCCACCCTGCCGTCTCCCCAAAACGGCTGTTGTGGGCCTGCATACCTGCCGGGTGAACTCCCCACCATGGCCCCACTTGCTCTGCTGCCCTGCTAACCCTGGGTCATCAACCGGATGCACAGGTCGATGTCTTTCCAGTCTCAGCAGAGCCCTTTGTTGCCTGCCATGTTCAGACAAAATTGTTTGTTGTATTCCAGCCAGGTGGTATCCCCGTGCACCCTGTAAGCTTCGCAAATGCTGTCCTCATATTTTAGCAGGCCCCATCACTGCTCCGGGTGCTTCTCACCAACTATGCTGGCCAATACCTGAAAGGCTGCACACCAGTTGGCAATTGTCCGTGGGACACTATCGACCTTCCTGGAGACCGGCTTGCATTTGTAGTGACAGGCCTAGCATTCGCAAATAGCGTCACCCTTCTGGATGAGCAGAGAGGATATGTCTACAGAGTCACCCTTCCAGATCTTTTCTTTCTGTCCGGCAGGAACATGATTGTCAAGCGAGCTCATGATGCACACATATTCTGCTGGCTTGAAATCTGCTACTAGCTCCCTGTCCCTATTTGGGGCCACCACCCTTGCCCTGTCGGTGTTCACGGGAGCAACACCCCTCAGGGGGGATTGGGGGGTGCTCTGGGCCCCCCCCTGCTCCCTTCATACCCTGCACCACTGTGGGCACTCCTGCAGCCCCGCTGTGCCTGGTAAGCACCTACAGAAGCACCTGCAGGAGTCCCTCAATACCCTGTTGGTTACTGCCAGCTGTGTTCCCTACCCCCAAACTTGGGCCACTGCCAAAACTGCCTCCCTCCCTCTTGTACTATTTCCCCGCCCTGGGGCTGCCTTCCCTGCACCCCTGCCCAGGCCTTCACCTCCCCTGCTTCCGTCCCCTGCAACCACTGCCCTCCCTTCTGTCCCCGCCCCCTTCTTCTCCTGTACTATTATACCAACAAGACAATTGCTCATACTCACCTGTCCTGCCGGCTCTGGAGGGTGCTGCTGCACAGCATGCACCCACTTTTTACATGGCTGTCCCATCCCTGGATGGCATTCTGCCAAGCAAACTCAAGAGAGCCTGGATGCATCCTGCACCGTGGACTGCAGCCATGGCCCTGATCTGCTACTACTACTACTACTGAACATTTGTATAGCGCCAGAAGACATACGTAGCACTGCACAGACATGTAAGAGACAGTCCCTGCTCATCAGAGCTTACAATCTAGTAAAGACAGACAACACAGCAGGTGTAGACAGGGATACATCTAGGGAGAATGGTAAAGAAACAGCAGGAAATCAGGTGAGTCAAGATCCGAAAGCAGTAGCGAAGAGGTGAGTTTTCAATCTGGATTTGAAAAGGGTCAGAGAAGGCTCCTGACATACAGACTCAGGTAGTTTGCTCCAGATATAAGGTGCAGCAAGGTGAAAGGAGCGAAGTCTGATGTTAGCAATAGAAGAGAAGGGCACAGATAGAAGCAATTTGCCACAAGAGTGGAGTTCCCAAGGGGGAGTGTAGGGAGAGATAAGAGAGGAAAGGTAGTGAGGAGTTGCAGAGTGAATGCACTTATAGGTCAGCAGCAGAAGTTTGAACTGGACATGGAAACAGATAGAGAGCCAATGAAGTGACTTGAAAAGAGGGATAATATGAGCATAATGAGGCTGGAGGAAGATTAGCCGCACAGCAGAGTGTTGAACAGATTGAAGGGGAGAGAGATGATTCAAAGGGAGACCAGCAAGGAGTAGGTTACAATAGTCAAGACGGGAGGTGATTAAGGAGTGGCGTGCTCTTACACAGTCTCTCTCTTCTTTTCTTTAAAAAAAAAAAAAATGTGACCATGCCTGCACCAGCTCCTGTTCCCTCTGTTGCCTGCTCACCTCCGGAGGGCTCCTGCACTGGATGCTGCTACCAATGGTAAGCATACCTGCTGCTGCCTGCTCCACTGGGGCCTCCTGTATGCCACTGCTGCTCAGGTGCTGATTGCCCCAGACCGCTCCTACCGGCCTTGCTGTCCACCATGGCTATGAAAAGAGCTTTTTATCTTTGCCCGCGGCTCTAAGAAGAGCATCTATTTCATGTGGCTCTGAAAAGAGCCTTTTCTTCTTTCTTTTTTTTTTTTGCACCCACGGCTCTGAAAAGAGCTTTTCCTTCTCTCCAACTGCACATGGCACGCAGCTCTCTCCTGCTCCCGTGGTTACTCCTGCTGCACGCAGTGCAGAAACAGCTTTTCTTTGCTTCGGTTGGCTCTAAAAAGAGCCTGCATGCTTTGCTCTTGCGGCTCACGGATCGCCAGTCCCCATGGAGAGCCTCTAAATGCTGTGTTCTCTCGTGCTCTCTGCCAGGGAAAAGGGAAGGGGGCCACTTTCGCCCCTTCGCTTTATCCTGGCCCCCTGCCCCCACCCCCTTCCCACTGCCTTGGCTTCTTCTTCCTGGCCATCCCCTGTCTGCGACCGGGTCATCGGGCCCACCCCTTTAATTGGGCCGGTCCCGCCATTAATTGAATATGTTGAAAAAGGATATGTGGGTTGGGGTATCTTATGCCACCTCAGGGAATTTAGTTATCATTTTTGCCAGTTTCTCTATAGGTAAGTTTCTTGTGAAACTTGCATCTTTAGCCAGTTTTCATGGGAAAGGGTCACTAGATCTGAAAAGCTGGAGCAGGTTACCTATAATCTAGGGCACAGTTACAAGTTTTGACTTTCTTATTTAAAGTCTTACATGAACTTGTGCCTGCCTATTTGTCTGCAGTTCTTCAGTGTTATTACCCTTGTAAATCACTACAGTCACCAAATCAAAATCTACTATGGGGGTTATTTTAGAAGCATACCCACATCTAAATGGCAGATGCATATAAAAACCATTTTAAAACAACAGGGGATTTTGAAACAGGCAGAGGCTCACTATTTTTAAACTTCTGGGAGGCATGGTAAGGGAAAAGAGAAGGAGTAGTTTGGGTAGGGTAGGCTACAACATACATATGGACTCCCTATTTTACCAAAAAACTTTAGACATCCGCATTTACAGTTGCCTTGAAGTACAAATAAACACCTGTTGGAAGGGGTGGCTGTAAGTATAGAGGTCTACCTTCCCCAGTTATCCACAAACCTAGATCCCCCCCCCCCCCCATCACCTACCAACTTTGATTCCTCCCCTAATGACCTGCTAAACCATCCTATCCCCTCCCTGATTTCCCCAACATGTGATCCCCACAACACATCTGATCTCCCCTACATCAAATCATCTAATCCCCCCTAAGCAAGCTACCACTAGCATGACGACCTCCCACCCAACTTTCAAAGACCCCTAAAGTCCACCCCACTCTTGATCCCTATTCCTGTAATTATGGCAGTCCTTGGTATCTTGTGGGAGCAGGAGTGATCCCCAGTCACTCCTGCTCTGATGGTGCCAGATTCTAAAATGGTGCCAATGATCCCTAGTGATAATCTTGCTGTACTGTAGTAGAACTATGAGGTTATGACTACAGGCCATTGACTTCATTTTGGAACTCAGTGCTGTAAGACCAGGAGTGACTGGGGACCATTCCTTTTTCCAATAGAAACTAGGAACCCTGGTAAGGTCAGGTATAAGGTTCAGGAGTGGGGCTGGGGGTAGGGTTGATGGGGAGCCTTGCAGGAACCTTTGTTGTTGGAGAGGAGGTCAAATTGCAGGGTCTTCTTGCAGGGTGTGTGCTTATGGGGGGACTGGATACTTGGGCGGTTATGGGGATCGAAAGTGTTGGGGGGATCACCAGTCGGGTGGATCAGGGAAGGAATCAGAAGGTTTAGCAGGTCTTTGGGAGAAGGATCATGATTAGAGGGTGATGAGGGGGGGGGGGATAGAATGGCATTGCTTCCATGCATATGTGTGGGATATTTCTATCTTTTTCCCCACATGCAGCTTTTTAAAATTAATGAATATAGAGACAGATCACCGTGCAGTCCTGCATCTATTTTCTAAGAGATTCTATGTTTGGCAGTCTTTTGTAAAATACTTTGGGAATTCTGCACATCCCAATCCAGACAAGAGAATTCACATCCCCATGTCCTATCTAAAATCTGACTCTGTGGGGTATGTTTATTAAGCAGCGGTGGCAGCTTCCATGCAATATCAGTAGCCGCTACCGCTGCTTAGTAAACATACCCCCATATGTTCCAACAGCAAGTATCTTATGTAGATCAGATTCAAGCTTGTATATTTTTGTTGGGAAGTTCATCTCTGGAATGTTTTACCATTGAATTTAAATTTGGAACAAAATTAAGTGAAGTTTCAAAAGGGACTGAAAACAATGTTGTTTGAACAAACATTAGGACAGCTTTTGTAGACTTATTTATTGTATTGATTTTATGCTATCTTTTATTAGTATGTATTGATATAGTACTTATTTTTTATGCTTTATTGTATGCCACTTAGAAATATTGATTTGGGCTTATAAATATTTTTAAATAATAAATAAATATAAATAAAACCTACAAAATATCCTGTGAGTTAGTACATCAGTTTATGGCCACTATCTTAAAGCTTAAATGACTTTCTACCCAGCTGCATCAAAAAAGCTATACTGCACACCTGAATATGTAGTATAGCATTTGCCAGGAAAGGAGCCCCCTACTGCCCTACTCAATTCCGCAGCTCTGGAAATATCTTCCTCCTAGCCTAGGTAGTTTTAAACACATCAGGAAAACCATGCCTTTGCTCATAAGAGAAGACAGTTCAGATTAAATCTGCACCACAGCACTCCCCCTTTCTAGAAACAGCATGTCCCAAGATAAAGAATAAAAATGTTAAACTCTATGGCCGGCGTTCTGTCCCGTGAACAGCGGAGTTGGATATATGGACCGGATGTCCAACTTGCACTCACCTCCTGATGCCGATTCTGTTGCCAGTACTCCCCGCACATACACAGCGCTTGTGCAGAGAGTGCTGGATGGGGGAGGGAGGGAGGTGATGGTGCTGGGGTGGAGGAGGGGTGGTAAAGAGGAGGGGCCAGCTCCTGGGACATACAGAGGCAATTCTGGTCATGCCTCTGTACATTCCCTAGCACCGAGTTAGACGCTTGGTGGAATAAGTGCTGGGCACTTCGCTGTTTGCGGGCTGCAGGCCCCCCAACCCCATCATGCTGCCATGGTACAGCACCCCCTGCCTGAGCCAGGCCTTGGGTGCCCCTGCCAAGGGTCAGATGGTGGTGTGCTGGGGCCGCTCGAGGACCGGGCAGTCAGCACCTCTGGCTGGATGTCTTGGTGCCATGCCGATGGGATGCCAATGCACCAGCATGCCAGCTGGAGCACTGTGTGGTGTGGACGGGCAGCCCAGGAGATGTCCCCCACAGCAGAATACAGTGCATGCCAGGATGTCTAGGCGCCTGATTCCACAATCGCGGGTGCGTCTACCTCCAGTGTTGTGGAATTGGAAACAACTTGGCCCCATCCAAGTTTTAGCCATCCCCATGGCCCAGGCATGCACCGTATCGAATCGGGCTCCATGAGGGGATATCCTAAAGGGTTTAGCCAGTTAGCATGACCCGCTAACCGGCTAAATCCCCAGCAATTCCTACATGCAGCAGCATTATCTGATAGTGCTGCTGAATATTCCCATAGATCTCAAGAAAGATGCCCAGTTCCAATCAGGTTAGAGCAGGGTGGTCGCGGCAGCTATCCAGTCAGCGGTGAAATTCAGCCACTAAGTCGATTGCTAGAGCATATTGAGTTATGAAAGGTCAATAGCTGTCCAAGCTTTATCTGGGTTAGCTATCCAGTTCATGGCTCAATATCGCCGCTGATTGGTAGCTGCAACAATTGCTGGTGATACCGGATATTCGGTGCCAGATACTGGAAAGGCTCTGGTGCTGAATATCTGGTTTTAATTAGAGAAGCGATGGTTGGATGTTTTAAAAGCACTGGACTGCCACTTCTGAATATCGACCCCTATTTCTTTTGATAAATCAGCATCCTCACATTCTTTGTATGGGTGGATCTGAAGATTTGTCACCAATTTCAATGCATGTATAGTTGTAAAGTCCTTTTGCCTTCTTATTTAAAGTGGTTATGTTAACCTAAGGATTGATATGATTCTTCTATCCCTGTTGGTAGCCTATAACTGTTTCAGCCCAGCAACAGAAGGACTGACAGAGCAATACTTCTGGCTCTATGTATGTTGGCTGACCACAGATGAAGTCTTTTCTGACCTGAACAAAAGAATTTCTCCATGGACTTAAGGCCTCAATTCTGAACTCTTAGTAAGTAGCCAGACCTTAGTTCTAAGGCATTAGGATAGAGATGTCTATTTAGCAAAAACAGAATCAGTGACTTACACAGACTGTATTTTTCTTTCTATTGTAAATACCTGTCACTGTTATACCTCAGCCCTAAATGGAAACCACTGGGAACACCAGCCTGGGGTGTGGAGCATCTTTGTACTGCAACATCATGCTCCCCACTTTCAATAACCCATTTTAACATCTTCAAGGTCCCTTCAACAGGACTCACGTTGCCTCTCGCTTTGAAACCAGGGCAGTGAGTGGAATAGTGAGAATGCATTGGTAGCTTTCTAGTTAAATGTATGTGGGATGTTTTAAAAGATATACGTATACAGAATATCTAAATACATTTTGATACCGTACCTCACCCCAAAGGAGAAAGAACAAAGAAAGATACACACTTTCTACTTTGGTCTGTGACCTGATGTTGTTTTTCCTAAAAACACGGTTAAAGTCACTCTGTCCTGCGGAAAATGGGGGCTTTCATCGACTCTTTGTGGCTGCATCTTAAATAGCCAAACCGTCTGTTAATTGGTCACATCAGAAGAGTGAACCTGAGTAGCCTTAAAAGCTTATATTTGTCATCTTTAGCTAATCATCATGTTGGTTCCTTTAAAGCATCACAACCTGGAAGAATCTAGTCATCGGAAACCAAATGGTAACTGGAAATGGTTTCATTACTAGCTAAATGGAAGGTATTTTTGAGAGAATGACACACCATACAGCAGGGGTTGTAATACGTCTCTTAAACACTGGCGCCTGTATGTACCTGTCTTAGAATTCCTGTTGACAAGAAAAGGAGACCGAAACAAAGAGTGTGGAAGCCTGTTCATTTGTTGATTCATGCATCAGAGCTGCCTGAGAGCTAATCAGCTTAGGAATCAGTCAATAAGTAGTCGTCTAGACAATGCTAAAATCTTGAAAGCAATAGAGACACGGTCAATTTTCTCTAAATGTCATTGGAAAGATATGATGCTTACTTTAAATACTATATGCAGTTAAATACATTCAAGCTGCTGTGCCTGGCCATGTCTTATAATTTACAATCCATTTCCCTTTTCTTCACTTTATTCCTCAGTTGCCCTTTTCCCTCTTACAGCTTTCTTTATTTGTACCAGTAATAAGATTTTTCCTAAATAGTACATGTTTATAAAATGTTTTTTTTAAAGTGCTCACAATTGCCTAATAATTGACCTCTGGTCTGTCAAATTCTTGAAAAGGTTGAATGGGTGGAGATATTTAATCTGCAGCATTTTCTCTCTCATGCTGAAATAAAAGGATATGCACAATTTACGGTGTGCATCGGTTGTTTCCATATCTCTGAATTTCATGGACTAAAGGCCACTGTTAGCAGGCAACCAAGATAATAACTTGATAGCATCTATTATGGGTGCAGTAGGCATCAAGCTACACAACGGCATCCAAGACAGTTCAGATGGTTACAATGTCTTTGCCCAAAGCTTCCTACCAATTCCGCATCATGGGGCCGATGCGGAAACGTTGGTGTACCACTCACACATAGCTAGCGTAACATCTGCGCATACTTAACGCCACACCAAAATGCAGAAAGGGGATTGGCACAAGCGTTACCTATGTACAAATGATTGTGCAGTACCTGTTAAAATTACATTATAATGAGCAGTCCATATTCAAATGACATGGTAATGAGGTCATTAGCTATTCTACCTGGATGCAAAGAACTGCACAGAAGACCGAAACACTGAGTGCAGAGTTCAGTAACACCAATGTTCAAATGCTCAGTCAAAAATGAAGTACAACTTTGTCATGTGTAAGAGAAGGAAACTTTGGTGTGTGAAACTTCGGCATGTATAGGAGAAAACATATCGGTGTGTGGGAGAGCAGAAGTGTGTTCTGGTGTGATTTACCCGCTGGTGGTTTTGTAATGGGTTCCAGTTCTTACTGTGTTTACAAAAGGTTTGGGTGCCCTCCACAAACCACTGTTTCGAGCTTGAAGGACTACAAAAGGGGACTGCTACTTCTGGAGAGAGATCTGCAATTGTAAGCATTAACCTCTGGGAGCTTTTCTAAATCTTAGGGAAAAAAGAATTCTTTGGATTAAAACTGATTAATCTGTGAACCCAGTGTATTTGTTAAATCAGTCAGGGCCTAGTAGCAGCAAAGAGCTTTCAGTTTAAATTTAAAAAACAGAAGAGAGCTTTCAGGTTAGATTTAGAACCCAAGACTCCCTCTATCCAAGCAAGGGTTGTGGGACTCCCCCTGGAGATTGGTCACAGATTACCTTAGAAGCACAGGACAGGGTACTACTGTCTAGCAGCCAGCTTTTAATAAGTGTTCTTTCCCTCCCTCTCTCCCCGACATCCACCAACCTCTGAGATAATCATAGCTTTATAGGTGCTTAAACCTCTTAAAGGAAAGGAGGTGCCATATTCACTCTCAGGTTCAGCTGTTTGTCCTCATCAGGCATACATTAAGGACCTGAGATTAATTAAGCTTCAGGTGAACAAAGTACATTAAACATATTAGGTATAGTGTTATTAGTATAAGTATCCCCAGCAACCCTTAATAAGTAAAGAACTTAAATATCTAAACACGACCTTAAACTAAGATGCAGACAGCAGTCCAGCAGCGAGATGGGGATTTTCCAGTCTTTTGCATTGAGTGTCACATGTATTATCTTCTCCCAGTTGGTGAGGGGTCTTATGTGTGCACTATTTATTTATTTTATTTTTATTTATTTAGCTGCATTTATATCCTGCTTTTCACCGGGTCAAAGCGGTTGGGGATACATTTAACACGAGGGGATATGAGACACATACACTAATACTTACAGGGAACATGGGCAATGGAGGGTTAAGTGGCTTGCCCAAGACCACAAGGAGCACCTGCGGGACTAGAAACCCCAGTCCTTCCGGCCCAAGGTTGCTGTCCTCTAGTGGGATTTGAACCACCGACCTTCCGGCCTGTAGTACCTTGCCCCAACCACTAGGCCACTCCTCCCTTGCACTAGATGCAAGGAGCTCTTTTCTCCTAGGGAACAAGCTGATTTCTGGAGGCTAGAGTAGCAGACTTGGAGGATATAAGGAAGACATAGAGGTACATAGATGAGACCTACAAGGATATAGTCCTGAAATCCCACCTCCAGTCTGGCAGCATCCCTGTTGCCATGGAGGGGAGAGGTCACGTGACAGAAGAGCATCACCCTGGTGTGGCAGGAAGTGATCCTGTAGCTAGGACCTGTCTTCCAGGTGATGTAAAACCCTCTCACACTGAGGAAGTTTCTCCAGGGTCATATGCCCATTAGGGAAGGGTTAGGACAGCCATTATAGTTGGTGATTTGATCATTAGGCAAGTAGATAGCTGGGTGGCTGGTGGACATGAGGATCACCTAGTAACATGCCTGCCTGGTGCGAAGGTAGCAGACCTCACGTGCCACCTAGACAAGGTCTTAGATAGTGCTGGGGAGGAGTTTGCTGTCTTGGTACATATCGGTACCAATGACATAGGAAAATGTGGTAGGGAGGTTCTGGAGGCTAAATTTAGGCTTTTAGGTAGGAAGTTGAAATCCAGAACTTCCAGGGTAGCATTCTCCGAAATACTTCCTGTTCCACGCGCAGGACCCAAAAGGCAGGCAGAGCTATGGAATCTCAATGCATGGATGAGACGATGGTGCAAGGATGAGGGTTTTGGATTTGTTAGGAACTGGGGAACATTGTGGGGAAAGGAGATAGAGCAGCTTTTAAACTACATAATAGGGGATAGCCAACAGTTGCCCAAGAGTGCATGATTCGGAACAATGTATCCTTAAAGGACCATTTAATTTCTCAACAAATAGGGGTGTCCTGCATGGAGTGGTAGGTTCACCCCTAAACAAGGATGTCGGGGGGGGGGGGCTGCATGGAGCAGCAGGTGCACCTACTCTTGCCATCGTGCTGGGCAGACTGGATGGACCATGCTGGTCTTTATCTGCCGTCATTTACTATGTTACTATGTTACTACCAAAAGAATGAAGTTAGGGCATATCAGCAGAGAGGTTTCAATAAAGACAAAAGTAGCCCAAATGCTCTTGAGTACAGAGAAGATAGAGCTTAAAGATTCCCAGTTATCGCTGCCTACCGATAGCCAGATTAATATGAATAAAATGCAGTCTCTAAAATGCTTGTATACAAATGCTAGAAGTCTAAAAAATAAGATGGGAGAGTTAGAATATATAGCACTAAATGAGAGGTTAGATATGATTGGTATCTCAGAGACATGGTGGAAGGATGACAACCAATGGGACACTTTGATACCTGGGTACAAACTATATCATAATGATAGAGCTGATCAAATTGGTGGAGGGGTTGCACTCTGTTAGAGAGGGCATTGAGTCACAAATGATTAAAGTTTTGCCGGAAACCAAATTTTCTGTAGAATCTCTATGGATTGAAATTCCATGTAAAATGGGGAAGGCTGTGGCAGTGGGGGTATACTATTGACCGTCTGGCCAGAATGAACAAATGGATGATGAAATGCTCAAAGAAATCAGGGAAGCTAACAAAAGTTACAGCACAATAATAATGATGGGTGATTTCAATTACCCTGGTATTGATTGGGTCACTGTCATGGCAGGACATGCTAGGGAGATAAAGTTTTAGAAGAAATAAATGACTGCTTCTTGGAGCAGCTGGTTCATGAACTGACCAGAGGGAAAGTCATTTTGGACCTAGTCCTTAGTGGAACACCAGATCTGGTGCAAGAGATAAGAGTGTTGGGGCAACTTGGCAATAGTGATCATAGCATGATTGCGTTTGATTTAATTAATGGAGGAGGGATGGTAAGGAAATCCACAGTACTACCTTTTAACTTTTGAAAGGGAGACTATGATAAAATGAGGAAAATAGTTAAGAAAAAACTAAAAAGAGCAGTTGCAAAGGTTAAAGACTTACATCAAGCTTGGGTATTGTTTAAAAATACTATCTTGGAAGCCCAGACCAGCTGTATTCCACGCTTTAAGAAAAGTAGAAGGAATGCCAAAAAACTGCCAGCATGGTTTAAAGGGGAGGTCAGAGAGGCTATTGTTGACAAAAAAGCATCTTTCAGGAAATGGAAAAAAGAGACAAATGACGAAAACTGGAAACAGCACAAGCACTGGCAAGTTAAATGCAAGACACTGATAAGGCAAGCAAAGAGAGAATTTGAGAAGAAGCTTGCTGAGGAAGAAAAACACATAATAAAGACTTTTTCAAGTACATTCATAGCAAAATCCCTGTGAGAGAGTCAGTTGGACCATTAGATGATAGAGCGGTAAAAGGGGCACTAAGAGGGGACAAGGCCATAGCAGAGAAACTAAATGAATTCTTTGCTTCGGTCTTCACTGAGAAAGATGTAGGGATGTTACCCATGACTAAAGTGGTATTTAAAGATGATACTGTGGAAGAACTGAAAGAAATATTGATACACCGGGAAGATGTATTACAACTATTTGATAAACTGAAGTAGCAAATCACCTCGACCAGATGGTATACATCCAAGGGTGCTAAAAGAACTGAAATATGAGATTGCAGAACTGCTATTAGTAATCTGTGAACTATCATTAAAATAATCTGTAATACCTGAAGATTGGAGGATGGCCAATGTAACACCAATTTTTTAAAAGGGTTCCAGGGGTGATCTGGGAAACTACAGACCAGTGAGCTTGACATCAGTACTGGGAAAAATAGCAGAAACCATCATTAAGAACAAAATTACTGAACATGTAGATAGTCATGGCTTAATGGGAGAAAGCCAACATGGCTTTAGACAAGGAAGATCTTGTCTTACTAATCTGTTATGTTTTTTTGAAGGTGTGAATAAACAGGTAGACAAATGTGAGTCAGTTGATATAGTGTATCTTGACTTTAAGAAAGCCTTTGACAAGGTCCTTCATCAGAGACTTTTGGCAAAAAGTCATGTGATAAGATGCAGTGTACTATTGTGGATCAGAAACTGGTTAAAAGATAGAAAACAGAGGGTGGGGCTAAATGGCCAATTATCCCAATGGAGAAGGTGAATAGTGGAGTACCCCAGGGAACTGTGCTGGGTCCGCTGCTTTTTAACATATTCATAAATGACCTGGAAATGGGAATAACAAGTGACATGATCAAATTTGCAGATGACACAAAACTATTTAAAGTTATTAAAACCCATGAGGATTGTGGAAATTTGCAAGGGGATCTTGATAAATTGGAAGACTAGGCATCCAAATGGCAGATGAAATTTAATTTGGACAAGTGCAAAGTTATGCACCTAGGAAAGAACAACCCAAAGTATGGTTACACGATGCAAGGTTCCATATTAGGAACCACCACCCAGGAAAAAGATTTAGGCATCATCGTGGATAACATGTTAAAACCCTCCACCCATTGTGCAGCAGCGGCCAAGAGAGCAAATAGAATGCTAGATATCATAAGGAAAGGAATGGAAAATAAATTAAAGGTTATTATAATGCCTCTGTAACGTTCCGTGGTGCGACCGCACCTTGAATATAGTGTGCAATTCTGGTCGCTGCATCTTAAAAAGGATATAGGATATATTAGAAAAGGTACAGAGAAGAGCCACCAAAATGGTAAAGAGGATGAAAGGATCCCACTATGAAGAGAGGCTAAAAAGGTTAGGGCTGTTCAACCTGGAAAAGAGATGGCTGAAGGGAGATATGATAGAGGTCTATAAATTAATGAATGGAGTGGAACGGGTAAACGTAGATTGATTGTTTATCTCATCAGAATATAGAAAGACTACGGGACATGCAATGAAGCTGCAGGGTAAACTATTTAAGACTAATAAGAGAAAATATTTTTTTCACTCAATGCATAATCAAACTCTGGAATTTGTTACCGGAGAATGTAGTAAAAGCTGTTAATGTAGCTGGGCTTAAAAAAGGTTTGGACAACTTCCTGGAGGAAAGGTCCATAAGCCATTATTAAAAGAATCCCATGATATCACTGCTTGACCCAGTACAAGCATTGTGGAAACTGTGTCCTTTGGGGAAACTACCAGGTACTTATGACCTAGATTGGCCACAGTTGCAAACAGGATATTGGACTTGATGAACCTTGGTCTGACCCAGTTTGGCATATCTTAGGTTCTTATGTTCACTAAACTGAAGCACACAAATTTCCCCACTGCTGTGAGGATGAACAATTATTCCATGCTGGAAATTGTTATTTTAAATTTTGCTACAGATATGTTGCCTCTAGTACATAATCTTTCTGCGCATGAGTCAGGCACCTGCTACACATTTAGCGCAGAAGTTTGTGCATATCTTATTTGCATACATTTTGTTTAGGGCATACCGGCACACAATTTTTGCAGTGCTCTCGTACTTGAAAAGCTTACTCATAGCATAGAGTACATGGCTCTAACGCTGGTTTTCTGCATTGGCCCCCATATGTGACTGACGGAGCAAGTCCTAGTTTTTCCCTATTGCATGTTTAGAGATGAGATTCTGATTTCCATGAGAAAAGCAGCACTACAGGTCCTTGTCTGCTGTGAAATTAAACTGACTGTTTTAGTCTGTTCCCTATGACATGGATTTTCTGGCAATCCAACCCTATCACAAAGTTTAAGGGAAAAGTTTCAAACTAACTGCACAAGGATAAAGTCTGAGGATACTTAAGTTTCTACCAGAGGATTTTGTATCAATTTTTGTAATAAAGATGTGTGTGAACTTTCACAGTGCACAATAATCAAAGTGCGATCACACCATGGAGCGATACAGAGACATGATGTCCTTTGTTATATCATCCATTCCTTTCCTTCTAATTCCTAACATTCTATGAATTTATTGGCTGTTGCTGCACACTGAGCAGAGGGTTTCAACATACTGTATGATCCAAGAGGATGCCTAGATCCTTGTCCTGGATGATTATTTTTAATGTGCTTAAAGCTCTAGCACAGGGTTTCATAGTGTGACTTTAATGCTGATTCCCACTCCCCTCCTTGGTACATTTAATCTGGAGCGGGAGCATTGCCCACGTGCTCCCGCTCCTATGCTGCCATCTTGAAAATGCTGGTGCCTGGCCCTGCGTGGTGCATCTAATTTCACTTTCCTTATTGTCTCTCCAGTCCAGTCCCGGAATCTCTGGGGATGTAACAGAGCAGTAAAAAACCCTTAACGGGAGGGACACGCTAATCCAGCCTGAAGCACTGCCGATCCATCTAGACGATAATATTTTACAAAGGAATTTAATGATGACCAAGTAGCCGCCTTACAGATGTCCACCACCGGTACCAAACTGTACTCAGCCCAGGATGCAGCTTGCGCCCTTGTTGAATGCGCCTTAAGTCGGACAGATATTGCCCTACCTTTCAACAAATTTTTTTAATGTTTTTATTTAGCTGTATTTATACCCCGCTTTTCACCAGGTCAAAGCGGTCAATTGGGGGATACATTTAACACAAGGGGATATGAGACATATACACTAATACTTACAGGGAACATGGGCAATGGAGGGTTAAGTGGCTTGCCCAAGACCACAAGGAGTGCCTACAGGACTAGAAATCCCAGTCCCTCCAGCCTGAGATTGCTGTCCACAGGTGGGGCTTGAACCCCCAGCCCTCCGGCCTGAAGTACCTTGTCCTAACCACTAGACCACTCCTTCCTCTGAAGTGAAGCTATGGTTTCCTTGAGCCACCTGGCAATAGACGCTTTGGAAGCTGCATGCCCTTTTCTTGCACCCCCAAAAAGAACAAACAGCCTATCTTTCTTACAGAATTCCTGTGTTCTCTTCAAATACGTCTTTAATGCTCTACGCACATCTAAAAGATGCAATCTTTTGACATGAACTTCTTCGGCACTATCCTCAAATACTGGTAAGGAAACTACTTGATTGACATGAAAAGCCGACACCACCTTGGGTAAAAATGAAGGTACTGGTCTCAATACCACCTTATTTTCATAAAATGATAGAAAAGGTTTTCTATAAGACAAAGCCTGTAATTCCGAAATCCTCCGTGCTGACAATATCACTACTAGAAAAACCACCTTGAGCAAAAGATCCTTCAATGATGATCGTGACAATGGCTCAAACGGTTCACGTACCAATGTTTCCAAAACCAAATGGAGATCCCATTTCGGTACGGTCAGTCTACACAGTGGCCTCAACAATGAAACTGCTCTCAAAAAATGTTTCACATCCGGGTATGCTCCTAGCACCTCACCATTTATCTTACCTCTATAACAAGAGAGACCTGCTAACTGCACTCTCAATGATGCAGCGGCTAATCCTTTCTCAAACCCATCCTGCAAAAAAGAATTTGAGAAATAGAAGCCTTTAATGCTTCAAAACCTTTGTCATCACACCACGCTTCAAATATTCTCCAAATTCGAATATATGCCAACGAGGTAGACCTCCTCCTTGCTTTCAACAATGCGGAAATCACTGCTGATTAGTAACCTCTGACTTTTAGCCTTGCCCTTTCAAAAGCCAAGCCGTAAGCAAGAATCGATCCACCTGCAGCATGCGTAATGGACCCTGTCGCAAAAGATCCTCTCTTATCGGTAGAAGCCATGGACAGTCTACTAATAACCTTATGAGATCTGCGTACCATGGTCATCTTGGCCAATCTGGCACTATCAATATTACGTATCCCTTGTGCCTTTCTACTCTTTGTAGAACACGCCCTATTAATACCCACGGAGGGAAGAAGTACAGAAGTTGTTCCTCCGGCCACCTTTGAATGAGAGCGTCTAGGCCTACTGACATTCTCTCTCGTCTTCGACTGAAAAATCGATTGACCTTCGCTGACTCAAAGGTTGCCATGAGATCCATCATGGGAGCTCCCCATCGATTCACTATCATTTGGAACACCTGCAGATGCAGAACCCACTCTCCTGGGTCCACTTTGACCCGACTCAAAAAAATCGGCCTCCACATTGTCCATCCCTGCCACATGAGACACTGATAAAGCTCCCAAATTTATCTCGGCCCACACGAACAATTGTTCGGCTTCGGCTTCCAGGGAGACACTGCCTGTGCCCCCTTGACGATTGATGTAAGCCACTGCTGTCGCGTTGTCTGACAGAACTCGAATGGCTTTCCCCTGAAGGTAATGTTGAAATGCTTGTAGTGCTAAGGTTACCGCTCTCAATTCCAATCTGTTGATTGACCAAACTTTCTCCTGTTCGGTCCATTGGCCTTGAACAAACCTTCTCTCGAAGTGAGCTCCCCAGCCCATGAGACTGGCATCTATCGTAAGAGGAATCCAAACAGGCAATTCCAGAAGCATTCCTACCTCTAGAACTCCTGGCTTTAACCACCATTGCAGAGCATGACGTGTCTCCAGAGGACAAGGTAGCCTCTGCGAGAGAGGATCCTCCTGGTGCGACCATCTCCTGAGTAACCGCCCTCTGTAATGGTCGCATATGAGCTCTTACCCAAGGAACTAACTCTAGCGTTGCTGCCATGGTCCCAAGCAACTGTAAATAATGCCATGCAGTGGGATCCTTCCTGTCCAAGAATCTGCACACTAGGTTTCTTAATCCTAGCGCTCTTACCTGAGGAAGAAACACCCTTCCTATTCTTGTATCGAAGCGCTCTCGCAGGTGTTCTAGATTTTGTGATGGAGTCAATTTGCTCTTTGCCACATTGATAACCCAACCAGGACTTTGTAACAACTCCACTACTCTGGATGTTGCCAACTCACTTTCCTTTTCGGATTTTGCCCAAATGAACCAGTCATCTAGATATGGGTGAACTAACATCCCTTCCTTTCGCAATGTTGCCGCAACTACCACCATCACTTTCGTAAATGTTCGTGGAGCCGTTGCTAAACCGAACGGCAATGCCCGAAACTGGAAATGACCCATAGGAACTGCAAACCTTAGAAATTTCTGATGCTCCAGATGAATTGGAATATGTAGATACATCTCTGACAAATCCACAGACGTAAGAAATTCTCCTTTCCTTACAGCCATTATGACAGGCTTCAGTGTCTCCATACGAAAATGAGTCACACGAAGACAACGATTTACTCTTTGAAGATTCAAAATTTGTCGAAAAGATCCTTCCTTTTTTGGAACCACAAAGTAGATGGAGTATCGACCGAAGCCACGTTGGTCTGGTGGCACCGGGACGACAGCTTTGAGGTTCAAAAGTCTTTGCAAGGTCTCTCGCACAGCTGTGCATTTGATGCGTGCCTTGCAAGGAGACTGAACGAACAAATCAACAACTGGGCGTTGAAACTCCAGAGCATATCCTTCTCAAATGATCTCCAACACCCATCGATCGGACGTGATCTGGACCCAGGCAGGATAAAAATCCCGTAGACAACCTCCTACGGGTACCAAATTTGCCTGGGCCCCCTTGACTTCATTGTGACTGTCTAAGATTTGTGGAAGAGGAGGATGCAAAGCCCCTGCTTGCTCCTTGAAATCCTCAAAATCCCTGACCTCTGAAAAATGGACGTTCTCTTTGAAATTGTCCAAAACGATTGGACCGAAAATTATGAAAGTCTCTCTGCTGACCCCTTGTCGCCTGCATTGGATGTCCAGACTTTTGCTTGTCCTCCGGCAATCTCCCGCCTTTGGACTCACCTAAGTCCTTTACCAGCTTATTTAAGTCATCACCAAACAGTAGTTTACCCCTGAAAGGAAGCTTACTGAGCCTTGCTTTAGAAGAAGCATCTGCCACCCAGTTACGCAATCACAGAAATCTTCTAGCTGCAATTACAGAGGCCATACTCTTAGCCAAACCTCTAATAAGGTCATAATGAATATCAGCCAAATAAGCAGCCCCAGTCTCTAACCGGGATGCTTCTGCCGTAGGGTCTTCCACATTTTCTCCGTGTACCCACTGACACCAACGAAGACAGGCTCTGGCTACCCATGCACCACAAATTGAAGCTCGACGGAAAACATGAACCACTCTCGCCTGGTCCTCTTGTTCTGTGAGTTTTCCTTCCTCTAATTCATCTTCCAATTCCAAATCGGATCCAAATCCTCCAAGTGAACCTTCAGAGGTTATTGAATGTTCCTGTCGGCCTTTCTCTGTATTAGCTTTCTTAACAGGTACTGCACCCTCAGCAACTTCCAAAGGAGTACCCGGACGCTTCCCCTCCCCCCCTCCCCCGGTAAAGGGTAGTGGACCCTTTTTTTTTTTTTTAAACTTTTATTTTCATTTTGCAACAAACAAAAGAAACAACACACCAAAAGAGACAAAACAAGTATACAATAAGGAAAAGTAAACCCATTACCCCCTACCCCGATGCTTCTTCTCTACCCGATTATATCAGCATGTGAGCGCTTCCAATTAACAGTGATTATACATCAAACGATCAAAAGAGTATCTACAATACAGCATGATCATGGGACAGAGATATATACAAAGTTAGACAGTCAGATGAGAGCATTCAGCAAAATGTACATAATTATTGAGCATCTTCCATTGAGACCAATGAGAAGGAGTCTGAACGGAGGAGGCGAACAGACGAGGTATTTGTCATATTTACTGTAAAGACAGGCATGATTCCACCATTCATTGGGGCTCAAATGGGAGCTAATTTTCCAGTATTACTTAATTAGGGAAATAGCAATGCCAAGCATAAAGTTCGAAAGGAGATAAGCCATTTTTGGGAAGAGAGGGGATCCCCGCAACTGGGCGAAGTCCCACTATCCTCCAAGAAAGGGGCTCCGGAGAGTGCGAGATAGACTAAATACGACCCCAGACCCGACGCCAGTAATACTGTAGTGCGGGATATTCTTGCATAACATGAGGCAATGAACCAATGGCCGCAGGACATGTCCAGCAACCATTGCCCTGAGTAGTGTTCCATTTGTCTAATCTGTGAGAAGTGTAAAAATGTAAAAACACCGGTGGGCTAGAAAGAAGAGGGTCTGAATGGGTGAGGCGGATCGGGAACCCGTGTCCCTCTACTCCAGATAAGGCTCTATTGCTCCGAGGTCAAAGTCACATGCAATTCTCTTTCCCATACTTTCTGCGCTATAGGGGTATCTCTAGTTATAGCATTACAGAGGGTTTAGTAAAATTGGATGCTACACCCGGTGAACTACCGAGAGATCGGAAAGTCTCCAATCAACCTTATGTAGAGAATGCCGATGGCGGGAGTACTCTAGTACACCGAAGGCGATGCTGAAGTTGCACTGACCAGAGTCGGGAGTCTAAAGATTGCATAAGAGTATTAAAGGCACCTAAAGTGTCTAAAAGCATTGGTGGATAGTGGGAGTCTGATGGGAGAGTCATACCAGGGAGAAAGGTAAGAGGAATCGGTTTGCAAGGGCCCGCTTCTATATCTAGCCACACAGGTCTACTCGGTACTGGATCTTCCAACCAACGAGCACCTTGTTTGAGAAGAAAGATTGAGAGAACACTTGAGTAAAATCGCCACCAAGTATTAATGGAGCATTGGCAGAGGCCAAGGCCAACTGCGCTATACTTGCATAGTAAGCAGGGTTGTCCACATTCGGGGCATGATGCAAATACACGTGAATTCACTATCTCCAACCTCAAGATGTACACGGGCCCATCTACCCTCCTTGTCAGCGCTAATATCAGGTACAGTAGCGTGCTAAAACTTCTTAACCAGAGTGGCTATCCCATACCATTTGAAAACGGTGGGAGAATAGGCAGCTACCATGTGAGGCTTAGCATTGAGTTTCAGTGTTTCAGCAGAGTTTAAATGCGTTTCCTGAAGAAACACTAAATCAACATGCTCATGGCTAAGATAGCTAAGGATTTTCTTTCCTTTGAGTGGACCATTAATGCCTTTGACGGTGAATGATAAGATTTTACATAAGGCCATTCAGAAAAGTTAAAAATTCTGAGCATGATAGCACACATAAGTTCACTATGTCCCTCAAACTGACTGTATCTGGCTGTACACATGACATAGGAAAAATAAACTAATATAATACAATGAAGCGCCCCACATTAACAAAGAAAACCGCAGTACGGTAGAGGAGAAGCAAAACCCCAAAATTACTGGCGACCATGTGTCTGCGGGGAGAAACCCCCGAGAAGGCCGAAATTGAAAAAACACATAACCTGTAGGACTGTGCGTGCTCCGAATCCGACCGAGGCACACATCATGAAGGGATAGGAGACCAAAAAACAAAAGTCATAGAGAGAAAGAAAGAGAGTCCAGGCTATTTCTGTGCTTGGCTATGACCGCCGCATCGGGCCCTTCAAAATGGCGGATAGAGCCGGCAAATAAGAGTCCAAGATTTGGGATTAGCGCATCTGCTCTGCTTCTTTGGAGTCTAAAAATGTTGATAGTAGATCAGGATCTTCGAACGTCCTGGTTTGGTTGTGGAGAGTCACTCGGAGCTTCGCTGGATACAACAGGCCAAAGCGAGCCTGTAGCTGTTGAAGTCGAGGGCGAAAAGCAAGGAGTTTCTTCCGACGGTCAACGGTAGGCTTTGCCAAATCAGGAAAGAAGGAGACCTTACGACCTTCAAATTCCAAATGATGATTCGCTCGGGCAGCATGTAAAATTTGTTCCACTTGTTGATATCGTAGCAAGCTAAAGACAATAGGCCGGGGGGTCGTGCGGTTGAGCGCCATGTGGGCAGGAACACGGTGTGCTCGATCGATTTCCAGTTCTCTGTGAAAAGTGATCTTCAGCAAGGAGGGAAGAGTTTTGAGCAAGAATTCTCTTATATCTCCTGCTTCCACCCCCTCCGGCATTCCGAGGAGCCTCACATTGTTGCGACGGGCTCGATTATTGCTATCTTCTAACTCCTTTGGAAGATTCTGTATCTGGCGCTCAGCCTCGTCCAGTTTGCCCAAGCGCACCTCGTGCGAGTCGAGGACCCCCGCCATGTTGTCCTGCCGTAATGAAAGACTTTCAAGTCGGTCCTGGAGCACTCCAAAGGCTTCTCGCATGGCTCGAAGCGCTTCTCCATTGGACTGCACCAATTCCTTCACGCCGCGTATTTCCTCCAAAATCTCCAGGTGCATCTCGGGGTTTTCACGAAATGGAACCATCTTCTGTGGAGAGGACACCTCTGTTTTGGAGCGTTTTCCGTGAGAAGAAGAAGGAGACCCGAAGTCCAAGCGCGCTGGTTTATGGGCCGCCACTCCCCCCGAGGTGCCCCGGTCAGCTCGGAGCGAAATAGTAAATTTGTATAGGTATTAAGTCAGGATTCTAAGTAGGCCTCTCGGGAGCTTCAACGCAAAGCGTCCTACCCGCTGGACATCAGGCTCCGCCCCCCGTAGTGGACCCTTTTGTTCATTTCCAAATGCTTGCTGAAGCAGAGATACAAACTCCTACGAAAATAACGCCGCCAAAACACCAGAAAGAATAGATGGTGTCTGAGGCAAATCCGGAATAGAGGATGGCCCTGCTACCGGTTCTGGCAAAAGTACCTGTGTTGACACAGAGTCAGATATAGACAAGGAAGCAACTTTAGCACCTTCTCCACTGTTCTCTAAAGCCTGCTCCATAGCTGCTGCTTCCTGGACGCAGGTTCTACACACACCTGTTTCAGACAGGGCTCCTCTTCTAGTGCCACAGACTAAATACTGTGGCCTAGAAGGCATTACGCCCCTATAACGCTGTTTCTAAAAACTATTCTTCCTGATAACTCTTCAGAAGAATACGTCCCCGCAATTTCTTTGCAAACTGTTTAGACTGACTGTAATCATTACATTTTTTTAAAAAATATGTTAATGTTAAAATTCCCACTCACAATTAACCCCAAGGTTAAATATTTCAAAAATCATGGACCCCCCCCCCAACCAGATCTCTCTAGTAAATTTAAAAGTTTTAAAACTTTACTGTAACAAACGGCCGTTTTTCCTGTGCGCGCGACACTAAGCACAGCCTGAGCCGAAACCAACTGCCATTTTGCCTCCTTAGTAAAGCATGACTAGGCCCTCTTACCTTTGGCCCTCTGTGCCTCCAAGTATAGAAACACTCCAACTTCTCTCTATAATGCCATAAAAGCGGTTTCAGCGTAGGAGGAGAAATCGTATGTTTTGTAAGTGCCGCCGTTCAACGCTGCTCTGAAGAAAGAATGCCTGACACCTCCGGTGGCTCCTTTAAACCTCCGCTCCTCACCCAAAACAGGTGGGTTCGGGAGGCGGAATCCTGCTTTTATTTTGTGCCGGACAAGTCGACAGAGCAGCTATTCTTTAAAATAAATAGCCACGGCTTAAGCAGGGACACGAGGAAAAGGAGAGAGAAAGAGAGGGGGGGGGGGGGGCGCCTCAGGACTCCTAAGTCTCTAAATTCAATTGACTAATTATAAAATTAAATAATTATATATAAGACAAATTAAATTAAGCTAATTAAAATAAATTAATTAACTATTTCACTGCTTAATTGTCCCTCTAGTGAGCCCTGAATCTCTGGGCTCATACAACCTCCAGCTGCTTGGAGACTGAATCAACTGGAGCAAGGAGGCGGTCCCTCGGGTGATATCAAAGGAGTGTCATTGTTCAGTCTCCAAGCTTCTGGAAGAGGTACATTATTCCCAGAGATTCCGGGACTGGACTGGAGAGACGATAAGGAATTGCCTTATTATATCTTCCAAGATCACCAAGGGGTATGTTTACTAAACAGTGGTAGCGGCATCTGTGGGATATCGGAGCCACAGCCACATTGAATTCAATGAGGCTGTGGCTCTGATACTGCATGGAAGTCGCTACCGCTGCTTAGTACACATACCACAAGATTTGTTTCAGTTCCTCCAATTAATCATCTTTAATATCATTTCTGGCATGAGTACCTTTCATACAACTTCTTCAGTAAAGACCAAAGCAAAGAATTTATTTAGTTTCTGTTATGGCCTTGTCCTCCCTTAGAAGCCCTTTTACTACTCTATCATTTAATAGTCTAACTGACTTCCTCAGACTTTTTGCTTCAAATGTACCTAAAAAAAATTTTATTATGAGTTTTGACTTGCTCAGCAAGCTTCTTTTCAAATTCTCTCTTTGCCTGACTAATTACTGCTTTCCATCTAAATTGCCAGTGCTTATGCTATTTGTTATGTTCTTCATTTGGATCCTTTTTCCAATTTTTAAAAGATCTTCATTGGCTATAACAGTCTCTCTCACCTCACCTTTGAACAATCCAGCAGTCATTTGGTCTTCCATCTTTTTTAAAGCCTGGAATACATAGAAACATAGAAATATGATGACAGAAAAAGACCACATGGCCTATCTAGTCTGTCCTTCCATATCAACAACTACAACGGTCCCCTTTTTACCTTTATAGATCCTCTGTGTTTGTCCCATGCTTTTTTAAATTCAGTTACTGTCCTCATCTTTACCACCTCCACTGGGAGACTATTCCACGGATCCACTACTCTTTCCGTAAAGAAATATTTCCGCATATCACTCCTGTATCTATCTCCCTTCACCCTCATCCCATGTCCCCTCGTAGCAGAACTTGCTTTCAATTGAAAGAGGCTCTCCCCCTGAACATTTATGCCATGGAGGTATTTAAACATCTCAATCATATCACCTCTATCCCGCCTTTCCTCTAAGGTGTACATATTAAGATCCTTCAGTCTGTCCTGATATGCTTTATAATGAAGACCACTAATCATTTTAGTAGCCACCCTCTGCACCGACTCCATCCTGTTCACATCCTTTTGAAGGTGCGGTCTCCAGAATTGCACACTATGCTCCAAATGAGGTCGCACCATAGACTTATACAGAGGCATTATCACCTCCTTTTTTCTGCTAGCCATTCCTCTCCGTATGCACCCAAGCATCCTTTTAGCTTTTTCCATCGCCTTTTCTACCTGTTTAGCTACTTTAAGATCATCAGATACAACCACGCCTAGGGCCCGCTCTTCTTTAGTGGACAAAAGTACTTCACCCCCTATACTATATTGCTCCCTTGGATTGCTGCAGCCCAAATGCATGACCTTACATTTTTTAACATTAAATCCCAGCTGCCAAATTCTAGACCATTCTTCAAGCTTAGCTAGATCCCTCCTCATGTTATCTACACCTTCCTGGGTGTCTACTCTATTGTAGATTTTGGTATCATCCGCAAAGAGGCAAACCTTACCCGACAGCCCTTCCGCTATATCACTAACAAAGATGTTAAAAAGAATCGGACCAAGGACAGATCCCTGGGGCACACCACTGGTAACATCCTTCTCCTCAGAGTGAGCTCCATTTACTTGTACTCTTTGTCGTCTCCCATCCAACCAATTTCTAACCCAAGCAGTAACTTTAGGGTCCATCCCTAGGGTGCTCAGTTTGTTTATAAGTTGCCTGTGAGGAACAGTGTCAAAGGCTTTATTGAAATCTAAATACACCACATCTAGAGCTCTCCCTCGGCCCAACTCCCTGGTCACCCAGTCAAAGAAATCAATCAGATTTGTCTGACAAGACCTGCCTCTGGTGAATCCATGCTGCCTCGGATCCTGTAATCCGCTGTATTCCAGAAACCTCACTATTTTCTCTTTCAGCAGCGTTTCCAATAATTTACTCACCACCGAAGTTAAACTAACATTTGGTCTAGGCTTCCAAGATGGTATTTTTAAACACTATCCAGGTCTGATGAAAACTTTTAACCTTTGCAACTGCTCCTTTTAGTTTTTTCCTAACCATTTTCCTCATTTTGGGGCATGCTTATTAAAATGTACTAAGTTAGTACACGTTGAGGCCATATTTTAATATGGAGGAAAGGCTGGATCTGCATTGGGTAATAGGGGCATGCCTGGCATGTCCCCATTCAGTTAGCATGAGTTTGGCTTGGCCCCCATGCTAAGCCATTGGCTGCAGTAAATGTGGATGCACTTACCACTACCCATTGGGGTGACAGCAAGTGCATTCATGCTAAATGCAGCATTGACGATTAACGCAATGTGGACACTCCACACCAAACTCCCAAATCTCTGACCCAAACTGTGCTAAGTGTGATCTTTATTATGGCCTCATTTTTAGCATATGATACGGTTATCACAGCCTTCCTAGAACATGCTAAACCCATGCTTTTAACGCACATTAGTAAACATGCCCCTTTATCATAATCTCCCTTTTGAAAGTTAAATGCTGGTGCTTTTTTGGCCTAACTTTACATGCTTTGTTATACGGTTAACAGACTGAAAATTTCTGCTAACCAGATAACTCTTGGACCTCCCTCACCCTTCCATGAACCGCGACAGTACTTGCTGCATAGTGCTGTAGTGCTCAAAGGAGATAATCCGTGGCACTGTCCAGATAGTTGCATTGAATAACATCTGGTGTGTGTTGCTAACACACACTTTCACATAATGACTATAGATTTTACCCTTTCTGTTACTGTGATTTAGAACAATTATTCTGAATGCACTTCTATTCTAAGACGCTCTTTCTCAATTTCCTTAAAATACGCCCATATAAGGAGCAGTTTTTCACAGCAACCACCACAGTGGTTCTAAACTAAGGGATTGGCTCTAGTACAAAAGCATTCTATCTCAGCCCCTTTCCCAGTGTTGGTACACTATATAGCTTGAAAGTTTTATTCTCAACACTAATATTATCGTAGCATAACATCTTTGGATCTATTTTACATATAACATCAATGTATGAGTAGTTTTGATAGATGTCATAGTCTATGAATGTGATTTGGCTGATCATGAGGAGGATGGACGGGAAGTGATGGGATGCAGAAGGACTGTTTGTAGAAGGAAAATAAATGGATATTCCAAAGGTGTTGGGTAGAGTTTGGTATGGCTCCTGTCATAATAGGAAAGGTGGTCTCCAGGGAGGCAAAGAGAGAACTTGATAGTTACCGAGAGCAATTCATGAGAAAGAAGGAAGAAAAATCAAAACACTCAAGCAGTAAAAACAAAAACTGAGGTGATATCAGATTTGATGAATGAAACGAACGCAGATATTTTCTGCATAACTAAAACATGCTTATCAACTAATGAACAATTGATTATCAATTTTGCCCAGAGGGATTTGTAAGTGTGAAGGAGGTACAGAAATGTGGGAAGGTGTTGGTGAAGCAATCCCTCTCATATACGAATTTGGTAGTTAGTGAAATAGAGGGTAGTGAAGTTTTACTCTTACATTTTAAGCAGTAAGGAATGTGTGATGAATTGTCCAGCAGGGGAGAACAGATGTGAATTATATTGGTTAATGGGTTCATGGATTTTCTTGGAACATTAGAATATGATGTCTCCTAATTTATAGAACTGTGAGATTTCAATATACATGTAGATGTTACAACGTGGCTGATAAAGGTTGAGGATTTCTTTAATGGGATCTGGGGTATAGGCTCAAATTGTAACAGGGATTACATACTTGAAAAATCAAACAGTGGACCTGGAGAAATGCTAGATGGATGGGGCTAAGAAGAGAGGAGAGGTGCTGAATGGATAAGGGGGAGAGGATGTGTTTTGACTCCCAGCAATGGAGATACACAGTATGACACACGGGATGTGCAAGCAAAAAGATTTCATTTTTCCTGTGTTGTTGTACAGACCTCCCTCACAGGAGGAAGAGGTGGCCGGAGAGTTAATTGAAGACATACACAGCATTGCTAGGAAAGGGGAAGTGATACTGATAGGGGATTTCAATATGCCAGATGTTGATTGGCACATTCCGGCTGCAGTATCATCCAGAAGTAAGAAGATCCTGGATTCTCTACAGGGAGAACTATTCAGGCAATTGGTAACAGACCCCACACGTGAAGGGGCCATACTGGACTTGGTGCTTACCAATGCTGAAAGTATTTCTGATGTTAACTTGTTTCATGTATCTGTTGTTCATTTGTAAACCACTATGATTACCTGAAATAGCAATATAAAAAAAACACACAAATAAATAGTGGGAGATCACTGAAATCCTTGAAAAGGGGAAGATGAGCTGAAAATTATGGCCCTGAAAGCATCAACCCTGAAACTGCACCTTCGCAATATAATGCTTAAACTGGGGCTAAAGAAGACGGTAGCAATAGGGCAGAACTTTCAGATGGGGATAACATCCCCAGTGCAGCTATAGGCCATTGCAAACTTACTCATAGAGATTACCTACAGTAATTAATGAAAACAATAAGGGGGCTGCTACTTTCATGCAACAAACCCTGTATTTCAATTTAGAGGGTATTCAAGCAGAGCTTACCAAAAACTGGAAGAAAACAACAATAATATCAAAGGAAAATATGCCAAAGCCAATTAGAGCAAAGTTTACTACTATTACTACTATTACTTATCATTTGTATAGCGATACAAGGCATATGTAGTGCTGTACATATACATATAAGAGACAGTCACTACTATAGAGAGCTCACAATCTAATCAAGAAAGAAAACACAACAACTAATGATTAGAAAGATAACACAACAACTAAGGATTAGAAAGATAACACAACAACTAAGGATTAGAAAGATAACACAACAACTAAGGATTAGAGTAAGTCTAGGGGAATGATAAAGATACACATAGGTGGTGAGCAGGAGAACAAGGGGATCGAGATCCAGAAGCAGCCTTGAAGAGATGTTTCTTTAGTCTGGATTTGAATAGGACTAGAGCTGGAGCCTGATGTACTTATTTGGGTAGTTTGTTCCAAGCATATGGAATGGCAAGGTTGAATGAATGAAGTCTGGAGTTGGCAGTGGCAGAGAAGGGCACAGATAAAAGAGATCTGCCAGAAGAACAGAGTTCCCGAGGAGGGGTATAGGGTGAGTTAAGAGAGGTAAGACAGTGAGAAGCAGCAGAATGAATGCACTTCTGGGTCAGTAGGAGAAGTTTAAACTGGATGTGGAAATGGATTGAGAGCCATTGTAGTGACTTGAGAAGAGGAGTTACATGAGCATAGCCGTGCAACTGAGTTTTGAACAGATTGAAGTGGAGAGGGATGATTCAGGGGGAGACCAGAGAGAGGCAGGTTTCAATAGTCAAGACAGAAGGTAACTAGAGAGTGGATAAGGGTCTTAGTATTGTACTCCAGAAAGGGAAGGGTGAATTTTGCTGACTCAAATCGATTAAATAGATAACAAATTGATTATATATATTGCAAAGATAGTCACAAAGGGGGAAGTGATCATATTGGTGACTTTAATCTACCCAATGTGGATTGGTCTACTCCTTCTGCAAATCTGAAAAGAAGTAAAAAATTGTGGATGCTTTCCAAGATGTGTTACTTAGACAAATGGTGATGGAACCAACCAGGGAAAGCTCAATGCTGTATTTAGTGCTCACCAGATAGCGGAGATAACGTGTCGAATGTCCGGGTGGGTGCCCCTGTGAGCAGCAGCGATTATCACATGGTGTGGTTTGAAATGAAAGCCAAGGTGCAGTCCAATCTTAGCAAGCTCAAAGTCCTAGACTTCAAAAACATTGACTTCAGTAAAATAGTCAAGTACCTGAAGGAGGAGTTGGCAGGGTGGGAGGGGATAAGGGAAGTGGAACTGCAATGGGCTAAACTAAAGGTGGCAATAAAAGGGGCAACAGATAAATATGTAAGGAAAGTAAATAAAAACAAGAGGAGAAGGAAACCTATTTGGTTCTCCAAAGAAGTGGCTGCTCAAATAAAGGCAAAAGGGAGGAGAGAGGAGGGAGGAGTGGCTCAGTGGTTGGGACAGGTTACCTCAGGCCAGAAGGCCAGGGGTTCAATTCCTGCATTGGGACAAGCAACCTCAGGCTGGAGTGACTGGGGTCTCTAGTCCCATGGCCACTCCTTGGACAAGCCACTCAACCCTCCATTGCCTCAGGTACACTTAGATTGTGAGTCCTTCAGGGATAAGAGAATACAAAGTACCTGTTAGTATACATGTAAACCACACTGATTCTAAAGAGCATGGTATATAAAATTAAAAAACACAGCTTTCACAAAATTCAAAACTTGCAAACAGAGGAATATAGGATCAAACTAAAAAGAGAAATAAGGAAATCAAAGGCAGAGAAAAGATAGCTAAAGATATGAAGTGTGGCAACAAGACTTTCTTCAGGTATATTCAGGAGAGGAAGAAATCAGAGGTGGAATTGCAGGACTCAGAAGTGCTGCAAATGGACTTGTGGAAAGTAACATTGAAAAAGCAATGAATTGCCAAACAAATACTTCTGCTCTGTTTTTACTAAAGAAAATCCTGGAGAAGGACCACCTGTGACTCCCAAATATAAAAATGGGGAATGAAGTAGATACCACACCATTCACAGAAGATGATGTGTTAGACAACTTGCAAAAATGAAAGTGGACAAGGCCATGGGACCAGATGGGATACATCCCTGGATACTGAAAGAGCTCAGAGAGGTTCTTGCAGGGCCATTAAAGGATGTTTTTAGCAGATCTTTGGAAACAGGAGAAGTTCCTCAGAACTGGAGAAGGGCTGATGTGGTATCTCTTCACAAAAGTAGTGACAGGGAAGAAATGACAATCTACAGACCCGTGAGCCTTACCTTGGTGGCGGGAAAAGTAATGGAGGTGCTCCTGAAAGAGTGAATAGTGGACTTTCTCAAAACCAACAGGTTGCATGATCCGAGGCAACATGGTTTTACCAAAGGATGATCTTGCCAAACAAATCTGATTGAGTTCTTTGACTGGGTGACCAGAGAACTACATCAGGGACATGCGATGGATGTCATCTAACTGGATTTCAGCAAAGCCTTTGATACTGTTCCTCATAGGAGGCTTATCAATAAACTCAGTAGTTTGGGGATGGGTTCCAGGGTGGTGAACTGGATCAGAAATTGGTTGACTGACAGAAAGTGATGGTAAATGGAGCTCACTCGGATGAAAGGAGGGTGATTAGCGGGGTGCCCCAGGGTTGGGTCCTGGGACCGGCACTGTTCAATGTATTTGTGAGTGATATTGCTGAAGGACTGAATGGAAAAGTCTGTCTTTTTGCAGATGACATGAAAATTTGCAACAGAGCGGACTCTCCTGAGGGAGTAGATAAAATGAGGAAATATCTACAAAAGCTGGAAGAATGGTCTAATGCTTGGCAGTTAAGATTTAATGCGAAGAAGTGCAGTGTCATGCATTTGGGAAGCAGAGATCCAAGGGAAATGTATGCGATAGGGGGTGAGAGGTTGGTGTGCATGGACCAGGAGAAGGACCTTGGTGTGATTATTTCTGAGGATCTCAAGATGGCAAAACAGTGCGACTAGGCAGTGGCAAAAGCCAGGAGGATCTTTGGTTGCATAAAAAGAGGAATTACCAGCAGAAAGGAAGAGGTACTAATGCTACTGTATAAGTCACCGGTGAGGCCTCACTTGGAATACTGTGTTCAGTTTTGGAGACTATATCTCATAAAAAGACTGGAAACGGTTCAGAGGAAGGCGACCAAAATGATTTGGAGCCTGCGTTAGAAGCCTTATGAGAAGAGACTTGAAGACCTAAATATGTACACTCTGGAGGAGAGGAGGGATAGGGGAGATATGATTCAGACCTTTAAATACTTAAAGAGTATTAAAGAACAAACAAACCTCTTCCAAAGATGGGAAGCTGTAAAACTAGAGGGCATAACATGAAGCTGCAAGGAGATAAATTGAAAGGCAATGTCAGGAAATACTTTTTCACTGAAAGGGTGGTGGATGCTTGGAATGCCCTCCCGATGAAAGTAGTAGGGGCAAATACAGTGACAGAATTCAAAATGGCATGGGAGAGACACAGTGGATCCTTTTATAGCAACAGGATAAAATCAAAATAAACTTAATTATCTAATTTCTCAATAAATAGGTGCCCTACACGGAGCAGTGGATTCACCCCTAAACAAAAACATTGGGAGGGGTGACCTCCATGGAGCGGCAGGTGCACCTACTCTTACCATCTTACTGGGCAGACTAGATGGACCATACTGGGCTTTATTTGCTGTCATTTACTATGTTATTATGTTACTATGAAAGATAAGAGTCAAAGATAACTCCAAGGTTCCAGGCCAAGGAAACAGGAAGGAATAAAGTGTTATCCACAGAAAGAAAGAAGGAAGGGAGAAGTGAGCTCAGTTTTGATCATGTTCAGTTTCAGATGGTGGTGGTGTGGCAGGTGAAGGCCTGTGATCCACAGTGTCTGACGTAAACAGACAGGCCTAACTAGCTTGACCTGTAAATGAAGCCTGTGAAGAGGCCCATAGGAATTACACATCCCCCAACATGCTGCTATTGTAGAATTAGAACTCAGTAAAAGTATTGGATTAGCTTAAGACAAGCAGAACTGAAAGATGGAAAAATACAGAAAAATATGTTTAAAAGTCACTGATAAGAGAATACAGCTGTAAGGGATTTAATTAAAACTGCTGACAGAAAGGTTACAGAGCCCTGCTTCCCTACACGTACAAACTAGCTCAATGGCCTTGAAGTAGGAAAGTAACAAGTTGGTGAACTAGCCATTGTAATTGAGACCAGAAGGGGGGTGAGCAGGTGCTGAGCCCACTCAAAGAACATAATTGGATAATCATATCAGTACCGGGACCAATAGAAGGGGTACGGGAGGTACGGGAGGTTACCGGGACCAATGAAATGTTTCTCTATACCTAGAATGGAGCAAAAGTCTATAAAAGTTGTTGTATTACCAGAGAACATTGCTCAGCCATTTTGAATTTGATCTTGCTTGAGACTTGTGCACAAATAAATGATTTGGACCTTCTGAACAGACTCCTGGTATTATTGGTTTGTCTGCGCTCTGCTGCTACATATTCTTGGTGCGTTGGCCGGGAAGGTGTGGTATTAGAGGGTATATAGGGCAATATACCACGACTTTCCGCCTCTACAGGTTTGGTCCTGCCGGGATCGCGCCCTTTCGACGGGGGCTCGCTCCCTGGCGCCACCGGTCCCTTGCATCGGAGGGAGCTGGCCGGACCTCAGCGGGTGCCGGGCCCGGCTGGAGCCAACACCTCGAACCCGAGTGAGGGGAGTCCGAGGTCCAACTCATGCGCTTGCTTGGGAACTTTGAGGACCGGATCCGGTGAGTAAAGTTTTGATTTGTTATGTCTAGACAGATAAGAAAGAGCAGTGCTGCCATTTGAATATTGAACTTGGAACTTGGAAATTGGTAAGAGAGCTCTCAAAGATGGGCCGATTAACCCCGCATGGGTATTCGCAGGGCGAAACCCCCGTCTTCTTGTATTTTGGAATTTGAACAAGACTAGTCAGAATGGATAGAAATGAATGCATTCTGGGATACGTTGCTAGCATGATTGTGTGAATGAAGTGTGAATGAGAGGTCTGGCAGCACGGACCAAGCGAAGGCGGACCCCTGAGTAGTACAGTTCCTGACCGGGCGACCGCGTTCAGGTCGCAAAAAGGGGGAAGCGACTGTCGTCTTGTCTTATTTGTTTTCCTTAAATGTTTCTAGGGCCGTGAGGACCCCTCACCCACGGTCCATCCTCCTTTTCCCTTTTGTCTGTTGTTGCGCGCACACATCGAAATGGGAGGGGCGGGGTCTACTAGGAACACTCCATTAGAATGTATGATCGCACATTTTAAAGAAGGATATTCCGGAGATTATGGTATTAAAATGACTGCAGCTCGTTTAAAGATTTTGTGTACTAGGGAGTGGCCCGATCTAGACCCTACCTGGCCCCGAGAGGGAACTTTTAATGTAGGAATTATTCAGTTAGTGCACCGTAGAGTGCGAATAGCGCACCCCGATCAGTACCCCTATATAGATTCCTGGTTAAGTATTTCTGAAGATCCGCCCCCATGGGCGAAGCGCTGTTATGAAGAGCAGTGCAGAATAATGTTAGCAAAGACAGATTATAGTCAGAAAATAGAACAGCCTAGAAAGAAAGGGAAAGGTGAGAAGTACAGGAAGAAACCCATCCTGGTAGATCCTGATTCCCCAGAAATGATTACCCGACAGCCCCAAACCCAGCGCCCAGTGAGAGTAGCCCCATGTCCTGCCCCAGAGCCCTGGAGACATCAGGAACGGGACCCAACCCCTGAGCCATTACCCAAAGAGCAGGTAGATGAGCTCCCTTTAATTGAAGAAGATGATTCTACCGAGACAGAAAAAGGAGAATCAGATACAGAAACAGAAAAGGAAGAAACTGAAAATTCCCCAAGTGATACTGATAGTGTAAAAGCGGCTGCTAGTGTTAGCTTGCCAGCAAAAAGTAAATCTAAAGTAAAGCATGAAGAGAAGAAGAAAATAACCCCTGACAAGAAAGTTACGAAAATATCTCTTAGATCCCAAAAGACATCTACTGCCAAGATGATGCCTTTACGGCAAGTCCCGGGAATACCCGTAAGAAATGAGGACAATGAGGTGGTACCGGGGCCCCTAAACTATGTGTTTGTCCCCTTCTCCACTACTGATTTGTTGAATTGGAGGACACATTATGCCTCCTATACCAATAAGCCCCAAGAACTTACAGAATTAGTGAATACTATTATGGAAACTCACCAACCAACATGGGCAGATTGCCGCCAGCTCCTGTCCACCTTATTTACTACAGAGGAGCGGACACGAATTAGAAAAGCAGCTATTGACTGGTTGGCAGATAACCCTGTAGCGCCAGGGGAAGGGGCAGAAAGAATAGATAATCGGGAAGCGGCCCAGAGAGAATTCCCGAATGAAGACCCCCGATGGGATCCAAATACAGAGAGAGGATCTAGAGCCCTAGCTCGTTTTCGCCAAGGCTTTATACAAGGTCTGAAAAGGGGGGGCCAGAAAGCTATGAATCTTTCCAAAGTTACTGAAGTTACCCAAGGCATAGATGAGAGCCCAGCAGTGTTTTATGAAAGATTAACTGAAGCATATAGAATGTATACTCCCTATGATCCCGATGCACCAGGAAGCTTGTGCATGGTAAATTCTGCTTTTGTAAATCAATCACAACCAGATATTAGACGTAAATTACAGAAATTAGAAGGGTTTGCAGGCATGAATGCAACTCAGTTATTGGAAGTTGCTCATAAAGTGTATGTGAATCGTGATAATGAAAGACAGAGAGAATACGATCGAAAGATGAAGAAGAAAGCTGATTTTTTGGCTGCGGCCATAGTTGAACAAAAAAGGGGAGGTATCCCTAGTCGACGGAGCAGAGGAAGGGGGCGGGGCCGAGGTGGAAGCCGGCCCCCGCAAGGCGTAAACCAATGTGCCTACTGCAGGGAGGAAGGACATTGGAGAGATGCATGCCCACAACTTGAAGACGCCCAAGATGACGAAAACAATTATCAATGGAGAGAAGAAAGACGAGGCCATCCCCGAAACCGCGGAGGAGCCAATCGAGAGCAATACCAGCAAGAAAGAGGAGAAGCCGTACAAGCATTGGCCACGACAGCCCATGATGAAGATGACGTGGATTAGGATAGACCGGGCTCTGAATTTGCTTTGGGTCTCCAGGAGCCTATGGTCGGAATACAAATAGGAGACCAAGTTATGAACTTTATGGTTGATACTGGAGCAGAACATTCAGTAGTAGACAAGAAAATAGCCCCATTCTCCACAAAAGCAGTCACCATTGTAGGAGCAACTGGTGCCAAAGCTACAAAACCTTTTCTTCAGAATCGCATATGCAGTCTAGGAGGACAGCAAATAACTCATCAATTCCTTTACATGCCTGAATGTCCAGTGCCATTACTGGGACGAGATATGTTAGCCAAGCTACAAGCCCAGATATCCTTTACAGAAAGAGGAGAAATGCAAATGACCGTGAATTCTCAAGCCAAGCCAGCAGGAATAATGCTGCTTACAGTTCCCCGAGAAGAAGAATGGAGATATTACAGTGATGAATCTGCCCAAGATACCTATTTTGAACAAACTTTGAAAAGTATTGATGCCCCACCTGGAGTATGGGCAGAAGGCAGTCCTCCTGGCCTAGCCAAACATATAGCTCCAATAATTGTAACTCTCAAGCCTGGTGCTACACCAGTACATGTCAAGCAGTACCCTCTCCCAAGAGCTGCAATTGAAGGCATCCACCGCCACTTGCAAAGATTACTAGAACATGGCCTACTAAAAGTATGTCAATCCCCATGGAACACTCCACTTCTGCCAGTGAAAAAGCCTGGAACAGATGATTACCGCCCAGTACAAGATCTAAGAAGAGTGAATGAAGCAGTTGAAACCATACATCCAGTTGTACCCAATCCTTACACTCTTCTAGGACTGATACCTGCTGAAGCTACCCACTTCACTGTTCTGGATTTAAAAGATGCATTCTTTTGCATAAGATTAGCCCCTGTAAGTCAGATATTATTTGCATTTGAATGGCAGGACCCTATCTCTGGAAGAGGGGGCCAACTTACTTGGACACGATTACCCCAAGGATTCAAGAATTCACCTACCATCTTTAGTGCTGCACTGAATCAAGACCTTTCAAGCTATCCAGTGGCTCCGGGGAAAAGAGTGCTTCTCCAATACGTGGACGATCTGCTGATAGCTGCTGTATCAGAAAGTGAATGTATACAAGCCACCAAAGACCTCTTGCAGTTACTAGATGAAGCTGGATACAAAGTTTCCAGAGCAAAAGCACAACTATGCCAAAAAGAAGTGAAATACTTGGGCTTTCGTATAACCAAAGGAAGCCGAAAATTAGGCAAAGAGAGAAAAGAAGCAGTATGCAGAATTCCAACCCCAACTACCAGAAAGCAAGTCAGAGCCTTTCTGGGAGCGGCAGGATATTGCCGAATTTGGATTCCCAACTTTGCTCAAATTGCCAAACCATTATATGAAGCCACAAAAGGAGAAGAAAAGTCGCCACTGGAGTGGGGACCTGAGCAGGATACAACCTTCAAGACGTTAAAGGAAGAATTGATGTCATCACCAGCACTCGGACTACCAGATGTTCACAAGCCTTTTCACTTGTTTGTACATGAAGCACAAGGAAATGCCTTAGGCATGTTGACTCAAAAATTGGGAAATTGGGAACGACCTGTAGCATACCTATCGAAACAATTGGACACTGTGGCCAAAGGATGGCCACCTTGCCTGAGAGCAGTTGCAGCTACAGCATTGTTAGTGAGTGAAGCAGATAAGCTCACACTAGGACAGAATCTACGAGTAACTGTGCCACATGCAGTCCTTGCCCTTATGGAACAGAAAGCAAATCATTGGCTCACCAATTCCCGAATGTTGAAATATCAGAGCATGTTATGTGAAAACCCACAGATCCAATTGGAAGTGAGCCATGCCTTGAACCCAGCCACATTGATACCCATTAGTGAAGAACTCCCAGAACATGACTGTATAGAAGTCATGGAAACTGTATTCTCAAGCCGACCTGACCTGACAGATGTGCCCATAGACAATCCTGACCAAATCTATTATGTAGATGGGAGCAGTCTCATCATTAATGGACGATGCTGTGCCGGTTATGCAGTAGTCACTCAACATGAAATCGTTGAATCATCAGCCCTTGCATCATGCACATCAGCCCAGAAAGCAGAATTAATAGCACTTACTCGAGCATTACTGCTAGGTGCAAAACTTGTGTTAAATATATATACAGACTCTAAGTATGCCTTCACCACCTTACATGCCCATGGAGCTCTCTATAAAGAACGAGGGCTCATCACGTCCGGAGGAAAATCAGTCAACTATGGCCCAGAGATACTAATGTTACTTGATGCAGTATGGGCCCCAATCCGTGTAGCTGTCATGCACTGTAGAGGACATCAAGCAGGAAAAGGAGAAATTGCTCGAGGAAATAGGTTTGCAGATGCCTCAGCACGACAAGCAGCCATGACAGGACAAATTACACCACAAGCCATGCCAATGCAGGCAGCATTGTTTCCAGTACCCTTGAACTTATGGACACCACGATATACCACCAAAGAATTAGATTACTACTGTAACAAGGAAGATGGAGTACTGAAAGATGGGTGGATTGAGCTGCCACCAACAGAGGGCAGTCAACCCCCAGGACGAATAGTAATCCCTGAATTGTTATGCCCAGCTTTTGTTAAAGCCTTCCATGAAGCCACACACTATGGAAAAAGTGCTATGGAAAAAGCACTCAGACCGCACTTCTGTATCACCATGTTAGCAGCCCTATCAGCTTCAGTAGCACGCCAGTGTCTAATTTGTGCCAAAAATAATGCCAAGCAAGGTCCCACACCACCACCCCGAGTTCAGTCAGGAGGTGTAACCCCCATGCACCACCTGCAAATTGATTTTACTGAAATGCCAAAAGCCAATGGATATCACTACCTATTGGTATTAGTTTGTACTTTCTCTGGGTGGGTAGAAGCCTTCCCAACCAGAACTGAAAAAGCTCGAGAAGTCACCAAAGTTTTACTGAGAGAGATTGTCCCTAGATTTGGAATTCCAGCAGTAATAGGGTCAGACAATGGGCCCTCATTTGTTTCTCAGATTACTCAACAGTTAGCAAAAGCTTTGCAGATACAATGGAAGCTTCACACTGCATACAGACCCCAGAGTTCAGGGAAAGTTGAGCGAATGAATCGTACCTTAAAAGCCCAAATGTCTAAGCTTTGTCAGGAGACACGCCTGAAGTGGCCCCAAGTGCTCCCAATAGCTTTACTCAGAATACGCTCAGCTCCTGTAAAGTCAACAGGATTTTCCCCTTTTGAAGTTCTGTATGGTAAACCCCCACCAATAGTGCAGGGAATTAAAGGAAGTCTAGCCCAAATTGGTTCAGAAATAACCAGGCAAGAACTCCTAGCTCTTAGTTTTGTTCTGCAGACTCTCCATACGTGGATCCAAGACCAGTTGCCTATCAACTTGACGGAACCCTTGCATCCCTACCAGCCTGGTACCTCGGTGTGGATCAAAGATTGGAAGAAGACACCGCTGGAGCCCCATTGGAAGGGACCATACACCGTCATCCTGTCTACCCCAACTGCAGTAAAGGTAGCAGAGATCGATTCCTGGATCCACCACAGCAGAGTCAAGCCCGCAGCTGATCCAGAACCTGAGCAGTGGACAGCAGAGCAGCATCCTGATGCACCTTTGCGAGTTACTCTGAGACGGCAACCAGCAGCTTAGACACTTTGTCACAGTGCCCTGCAGTAGCCAAGTCTTTCGAAGAGGATTGCTGTTTTCCATACAGCAAGAGTTTGTTTCAACGAACCTCATATGTGTGATTTTACACACTACTTTGATGCTACATTGATTGACCATATTTCAGAAGCCAACTAAAATTGATAAGTTGGTTAATGTGTGATGGACAACTTGAGAATCTTCAATCAACACTCAGCACCCGTTGAATTGCTTCATTAGCAAACGGGACGAAGAAAAGAACATCGTGATCAAGATTTTCAAGCTGAGGAATCAGAAGAACTCCAATCAACATGTATCTTTATCTTTGTTTTGCCCTGGTTGCCTGTTTTGGAGGCTTTGAATTGACTCATGCCTTGCCTCCATGCACTGCTTGCATTACTTCTACTCGGACTGGACTAAAAGTAACTCAGACTTTGATTTATCACTCTTACTATTCCTGCACTGGTAAAGTAACTCGGTGTATTTATAACACCACTGAACTGAATGTCTGTAACAAGGTAAATCTAAAGTATGCTTCAATCCACATCAGAATCCATCCTATTATACCTTAGAAATGCGATGGAAAAATGCAGATGGACCCTTAATTAACGCCACACGTCAACTAACAGATCCTAGTAAAGATGCTATTTTGTATTTTGATGCTTGTGAAGTAATCAACAGAGATAGTCGTTCTAAGTGTGGTGATTGGGAAAAAACATACTCGCAGAGTGGCAAATATATGTGTCCGGAAGGGTCCACTGAATGGGAAGCATGTACAGGAAAGAAAGTTTCAGCCAATGTATATAGTAAAGCTCCAGAATCAGATTACTTCTGCCCAAAGTGGGAATGTGTTTTTTATGCTACTTGGATTGGTATGGTATGGAATAAAGATAATCGAATGGTTACATTACAGAAACCATTACATGTCAAAGACCTAGACAAATGTAAGAAAAATGCTTGCAATCCTTTAGAGTTAGTCATACAAAGACCTGAAAATTGGAAACAAGGATTCCGATTTGGTTTACGAATTGATGGAACTGGATCAGATCCAGGAACCATAGTATATATAAAATTAAATACACAAGCCCATAGATCATCCAAGCATCAAATCCACGACATATTCTATGAAATAATGCATATAAATAAGTTTGACATGCCCCATCCTTCCCAGAATTTATTTTTGGAATTAGCTGGAGCAGTAGTATCCAGTCGAAACATCTCAGATTGTTATTTTTGTGGGGGGACACGAATGGGTGACCAATGGCCATGGGAAGCCCAAGAATTAAATTACTCAATGACTTACAATCAGACTGAAATACACAAGACTACCAGCGAATGGGTGTTAGTGCACACAATAGTTGGACGTCTTTGCTATGCCAGAACTGGACCCCAGTTCAAACAACAGGTAGGACAGCTGGTCTGTCTTAGCCAAAAGTTCTATAATGACACAACCAAAAAGACGTCTTGGTGGTCAGGAATTAAAGAACCTGAACCCCCCAACCCATTAGCCAGATTCCCTGAACTTGCTCACTTATGGACTAATCTTGCCAAACCTCATGCCTGGCAAGCCCCACCTGGCCTATATTGGATCTGTGGAAACCGAGCATATGCCCGACTCCCTACATACTGGGGAGGAGCATGTGTCTTAGGAACTATCAGACCTTCCTTCTTCCTTCTAAACACAGAACATGGAGAACAGTTAGGATACCCAGTGTACACTACTAATCACAGACATAAAAGAGCATTGAGACAGAAGAGAGCACCCCTCCAGATAGGCAAGTGGGAGAAGTGGAAGGGTGATGATTGGCCACCAGAAAGAATCATTGATTATTATGGGCCTGCCACCTGGAATGATGATGGTATGTGGGATTATCGAACCCCAGTCTATATGATTAATCGTATTATCCGCTTACAAGCAGTAGTTGAAATAATAACCAATGAAATTAGCCAAGCTCTCACACTTTTAGCTAGACAAAGTACCCAAATGCGCACTGCTATATATCAGAATCGTTTAGCACTTGATTATTTGTTAGCAGCTGAAGGAGGAGTATGTGGTAAACTGAATTTAACCAATTGTTGCTTAAAAATAGATGATAAAGGTCAAGTAGTTGAAGAAATTGCTGAAACTATGCGAAAACAAGCTTATGTGCCAGTACAGACTTGGCATTCACTAAAGTTTCCTAACTGGTTTGATAATCTTTTCTCATGGATAGGAGGACTTAAGACTTTCCTTATACTAGTACTAATAATCATTGCTGTCATTTTACTGTTACCATGTATAATCCCATGTTGTATGCGTTCTATTCATAGTGCTATTGAAAATACAGTTGAGCGGAAGACCGCAACTAAGATTATGGCCTTATACCAACCTAAACCTCCTATATATAGTCGGAATCCTCTGACCATAGTATAACTATTTTGAAGTGATTTAATTCTCACACCTTATTAAATAATAGGGTGAGATTAATCAAAGGGGGGAATGTGGCAGGTGAAGGCCTGTGATCCACAGTGTCTGACGTAAACAGACAGGCCTAACTAGCTTGACCTGTAAATGAAGCCTGTGAAGAGGCCCATAGGAATTACACATCCCCCAACATGCTGCTATTGTAGAATTAGAACTCAGTAAAAGTATTGGATTAGCTTAAGACAAGCAGAACTGAAAGATGGAAAAATACAGAAAAATATGTTTAAAAGTCACTGATAAGAGAATACAGCTGTAAGGGATTTAATTAAAACTGCTGACAGAAAGGTTACAGAGCCCTGCTTCCCTACACGTACAAACTAGCTCAATGGCCTTGAAGTAGGAAAGTAACAAGTTGGTGAACAAGCCATTGTAATTGAGACCAGAAGGGGGTGAGCAGGTGCTGAGCCCACTCAAAGAACATAATTGGATAATCATATCAGTACCGGGACCAATAGAAGGGGTACGGGAGGTTACCGGGACCAATGAAATGTTTCTCTATACCTAGAATGGAGCAAAAGTCTATAAAAGTTGTTGTATTACCAGAGAACATTGCTCAGCCATTTTGAATTTGATCTTGCTTGAGACTTGTGCACAAATAAATGATTTGGACCTTCTGAACAGACTCCTGGTATCATTGGTTTGTCTGCGCTCTGCTGCTACAGTGGGATATCCAGAAAACATCAGACAAACAGGCTGAGATACAGGCCTAGATTCCTAGAGAGATTTCAAGTGCAGAGAGGTAGGTCTGAGAGTCATCATTGTAAAGATGGTACTGAAAACTGTGGAGGATATAAGTGCACCAAGGAACTGAGTATAGAGAGAGAAAAAGAGCCTTGAAGTACACCAACTGAAAGCTGGATGGCAGTAGAGGTGGATCCATCAGAACATACACTACAATCGTAATGGGAGAGAAAAGAAGCAAACCAGGACAGAACACAGCCCCTAAATTCAAGACATAGGCACAGGGCATAGGCAGCGGAATGTGGTGGGCCATAGAAACAAAATAGCATAGGAGGGAGTGGAGAATGGTTTGTTTGGTCTCTGCAACCAAAAAGATGTGCTGCCCCTGGAGCAGGGTATCAAGGATAAGGTAGTGATCAACAGTATTAAAAGCAGCAGAAAGGTCAAGAAGGATGAGGATTGAGTAAAGTCCTTTGGATTTGACTAGGAAGAAGTCACTGGTTATTTTGGCAAGATCCATTTCTGTAGAATGCAGAGGATGAAAGCTGGATTGCAGTGGATCCAGAAGGGCTTCAGAAAAAAGAAAATCAAGACAACAGTGGGGAACCGCACCTTTGAGTAGTTTAGAAGCAAAGGGGAGGAGGGAGATGGATCGATAATTAAAAGTACGGGTAAGGTCTAGTGAAGGTTTTTTGAAGAGAAGTGTAACCATGGTGTATTGCTGATGTTATAAAGAAAAAAACAACTCTCATTGGACAAATTAAAGTACCTGAATGATGACATCATAAAACCATTGCGTGGTGATGCTGAAGGAGAACTAGAAAGAGAAAAAGGAGATCTGGAGATTAGTGCAAGAAGAGAAATGCCACAGCAGTCAAGGAGTTCCAGAAGAAAGGCACCAACACAGCCAAAGGGTGCCAGCAGAAAGCTGCCAAAAGAGCCAGAGCAAGTGGAAGAGGCAACAGTTGAGATAGCTGTGATATATAGAGGTATAGTACAAGAGAAAGAAAGCAGTATAGGATAGGGATCAGAATAAAGGAAAAAGGGAGGACAAACAATGGGTATATAACACAGGAGGTTGAAAGTAATGTAGGAAAGCAGGGTCAAGAGCAGAAGAAAGAAGAGAGGCGCAGGAGAGGGATCAGGAGCAGTTGATCTGGCCTACATAAATACTATTCTGGGTCCAAGAAAGGGAAAAGCTCCCTAATTAAACCTGGGAGCCCAAATAAAAAGTATGGTAAGTTGCAGCATGGGACAGCAGACTATGGACAAGATGGTTTCCAGCAAGCATAGAAAAAATAGTAAAACAGACAATGCAGATTCTTTAAGCCAGAACTGGAAACGGTTACACTTCTGTGATGTGCTGCTGTCAGAAAGACTCATGCACTGGAAACTGTGTAAAGATCATAACATTGCTGTACCAGAAAAGCATTGGGATTTCAATTGTAACAGAACTGTGAAGACTGAAGAGGTTGTGATCACCGGGAACAATCCAACTCTTTTGATGGCAAAAAGCACGACACAAGAAAACCAGACATAGTGGAAAAGATGAAAAGCACAAGAATGGCTTTACTAATAGAAGTGCCGGTGCCAAGTGACTATTCTGTACAATGCATGGCGCAGCGGAAGATCCTTGAATGTTAAAATGCTATCAGAAACTAAGAAAATATGGCAGAAAGATGAAGAAATATTCCCAATTGTTTTGGGTGATTCAAAGGTATTTCCAATTGTACTTTGATAAGTTGCCTATAAGGCAGATTTTCGGATGGGAAGTAGAGATGGGAATTCACAGGTCCAGGTCAGGATGAAGAGAATTCCTAAAGTATTTTACAGGAAATTCTGCCAAATGTAGAGCCTCTTATAAAATAGGCACAAGACTGCATGAGCATGACTTTCCACATCTGGTGGGCACAGAAATTTTAAGAAGCTGCATACAGGGAAAAATATACAAACACTCACATGTTTTGGGAGAAGCTTCTTAAAATCACTACTTCCAATCTGAATTTGCACCCAGTCCAGCATCACTGGTTGGTCCACTCTGATGACACCCCCACCCCGACCTTACTGTCCTCACCGATAACTCCCCTGCACGTCAATCTCCTCCTAACCTCCCACCATATCCGAACCCTCCTATTCTCATCAAAGCCATCTGATTTGCTAGTGCCTCCCCTGAAGTCATCAAATTCCCCTACTCCCCAACCCAAGCCATCTGATAGTAAGCTAAAGCCAAGGCCACGCTTAGCCCCACCACCTGATCCATACCTTTGGCAACACTGGCAATACTGCGAGATTATTATTAGGGGTCATCGGTGCCATTTTGGAAACCAGTGCATGATGGTCAGGAGCCAGTGGGCACCTCTCCCGCTCGCATTAGGCAACAGGGATCCCTGTTAAGCTCCAAAAGGGGATCAGGGTTGGGGGTACTGGAAGGGGGTCAAGTTTGTCAGGGGATGGTCGAATGGTGGGAGGATTTAGTGCCAGGGGTGGCTTTCGTTGCAGCTTGCTATCATGTTTTGGGGGAAAGTAGGGAAATTGGATGGCTTCAGGGTAGGCAGTAGGGAGATTGAATGGATTTAGGGGGAGTAGGGGTGACCAGATGTGGTGGGATATTATGGGGAGACTGAGGTGAGGACAGCCTCATACATTTGAAAGACTGAGATCATGCCCAACATACCTGAGTTTAGGAGGAGGTTAATTATTGCCATCGTATTCACAAAACCAATCCAAGAAAACTGATGATCATTCAGGACCACATAGTTTGGAGTAAAATATCTTCAAAAGATATTGGGAAAATGCTGATAATCCGATAGAGAGAATGTGGTAAAAGGAGAAGTAGCCCAAGTACATTTAAATAAAGAACAAAGCGAAATTATTTTAAATTACCTCCATCAACTGCTGGGCAGGCTATGAATACAAATAAAACAAATGATAAGGGTGCACTTGAAGGACCTTTACTAAAGTGTGTTAGGTTTTCTACCTAAGGCATGTTTTGTGCATTAAGTGCAAAGCTTCTATGTTAATGGTCAGGGGTATGACCAGCATGTTCCCTAATGCATGACACTGCCACCGCAGGTGCACTTAACTCCATATATTGAGGTGGCATTAGGTGAGCCTGAACTAATGGCAACATGGACAGTTAGAGTGTGATATGTCTCCCCCCCCTACTACCTGCAATGTGCTCACCATGCACTGCTCTTCATCCCTACCCCATTCATTCAGAATGGCAGTTAACGCATGATTCAGCATACGGTGACTGTCATGCCTCCAAGGTAACAAATCCCACATGCAAAAATGTACTTTAACTGCTTAGCACACTTTAGTAAAAGGGCCCCACCTTCTCTCTTACAGTCTCCCTCTTTCTCTTCTACCACCCATGTACCCTCCCTCCCCTCTCTTTCACTTTCTACCCAATCTTGCACTCTCTTCATTCCCTAACACTGGCTTTTGACTCCCCTTGTTCCCTTACTTCCCTTCTCCCTTCTTGCATTCACCCTCTTTTCAGTTTCTCTGGGGAAATGTTTCCAAATAAGTTAGTTTTGTACATACCATGACAGTCATGAACCTCATTTCTAGGCCAGGCTATAAGGAGTATGATCTCAGTCTCTCACATTTACTGCCAATACTTGTCGTAATACTTGCATCATGCCAAAGAAAGCCTACTTTTGGAGTTTATAAGATATAACGTATAATTTATCAAAGTGTGCTTGGAAATTCTTCTTAATCAAGTCTGTGGCACCCAATATGATGGGAAATAACTTGGTATCCTTTTGCCACATTTTCTTGGTCTCTGACTGCATTTCTTGGTACTTGAAGATCTCTTAACGCAATTCACAGAACAGTTGCTTGGAACCGACTCCTCTATCATCAATGCCGTTCTAGTATTTGTCTCCTTTAACACTATGACCAGCTTCCTTGCATCCAGCTTTTTATTGGTTGGAATGGGAGTATCCCAGGTGATCATAACCTCTTCATTCTCTGTAATTCTCCCAAGATCATGATCCCAGTGCTTTTCAGGCACAGTGATGTTGTAATGTTTACAGAATTTCCAATGGATGAAGCACACTACTACGTTATGCCTTTCTGTATAGAAAGTATCCACCATGAGAACTTCACAGCCATTTATGAAGTGAGTCACTGTTTCCAGCTCTTTCTTTCAGAACTGACTATATGTTTGTTTTGCCAGTTTTTTCAATATTCACTGTAAACCTTCTCTTCTGTAGTTCATTGTCTTGGATTGCAACTATCAATCTCTCAGCCTTCGGTTTCAATTCACCTCTCCTTAATCATTCATTTGAAGATCATTCCTCCTTTGTAACTCTTCCCTTATGCTCCGCCCCTTGTCTCTAATCCTACCCCTCCAATTCTGTCCCAGTCTCTTCTCCTCTGTAACCCTGCCCCTTCCCTTATGCTCTGCCTCTTCTATCCTCTAACCCTGCCACCTCTCGTCCTTTCTATCCCTGCCCTTCCTTCCCCTGTGCTCCTCTGGTCTTCCATGCCAGCAGGTGCCAGGTACTCCTGTTGGTGCTTTGATGCTGTTGCTTTTCTCTTCCATGCTGGTGGGACTCTGAAACTCCCACTGGCTCTTTGAAGCCACTGCTCCTCCCCTCCATTCTGGCAGGACTCCGGGACTCATGCTGGCTTTTTGAAGCCACTGCTCCTCTCTTGGCTCTTTAACCCACTGATCTTCAAAGGCTGGAATGACGCCTTATGCATCTGTCTGTTTGTGCATGCACAAAAAAGCAGACGTCTATGGACAAACAACCACAAAAGCAGATCAGCCCCTCAATAATAGGTCTTTTTCTTAAGCAAAATGCACCTAGAAATAAACATGAAATTATCTACATGTGAATGCCAGAAGTCTATAAAATAAGACTGGAGAGTTAGAAGGTACGGCACTAAATGAAGATGTAGACATATGAAACATCTCAGAGACCTGGTGGAAGGAGGACAACCAATGGGACATGGTGATACTGGGGTACAAATTATATCAAAATGATAAGGTGGATCAAATTGGTGGAGGAATAATGCTATATATAATGGATGGCATGGAGTCAAACAGAATTAACAGTCCTGCAGGAAACAAAATACAGTGTGGATCTTTATGGATTGAAATTGCATGTGTAATGCAGAAGAACATAGTGATGGGGATATATTATGGTCCAGATGATTAGGATGAAGAGACAGTGATATGCAACAGAAATTAGAAAGGTTAACAAATTTGGTAGCACGATAATAATGGGAGATTAGAGTTACCTCAATACTGATTGGGTAAATATCTAATCAAAACATTCCAGGGAGGTAGAGTTTCCAGAGGCCATAAATAACTGCCTTGTGGAGTAGCTGTTACCTGAGCCAATGAGAAGGGAAGCCACTTTAGATCTAGTCCTTACTGGAATGCAGGACATGGTGCGAGGGGTAACAGCTATGGGGAACATATGGCAATAGTGATCACAATGCAATTAAATTTGTCTTTACTAAATAGAGAATACTAAAAAAAATGACTACTGTCACATTTGATTTTAAAAAGAGGGACTATGAGAAAATTAGAAAATTAGAAAATCTTCGAGGAATAGCTGTCAGGGTCAAAGGTTTACATGAGGCATATACATTATTTAAAAATATGATTTTGGAAGTCTAGATATAATATGTTGCATGCCTTTAAAAAGGCAGAAAGAAGATCAACTGATTGCTAGCATGGTTTAATGCTGAGTCAAATAAGGTAATTAGAGCCAAAAGTATGTTTTAACAAAAATGTAAAACAGACTCCAGTGAGAAAAACAGAGATAAGCATAAGCACTGACAAGTTAGATGTAAAACAGTTATAAGGCAGGCCAAGTGACATTTTGAAAAGAAGCCTGATACAGAGGCAAAATCTAAAACCAAAGCTTTCTCAAGTATATAAGAAGCAAAAAGCCCATAATGAAGTCAGCTGGACCTCTAGATCAGTGCTTCTCAACCAATGTGCTGGGGCACACTAGTCTACTTTGATGTGCCTTGATGGTGGCAGCCGGAGGCATGGCTTTCTATGGTCTCAGGAGAAGCTTGTGCCATTTTTATTGGAAGTGCCATGGAGAACAACCCTCTGTTTCCCAACATAACCCCTCAGAGTCAAAATGCAGCAGTTAGGGAGGGATACTTGGGAAGAAAGGAGCCAACAAGTAGGAGATTGATGGAGAACAACTTAGTTACTGTAGGTGGAGATGGAGAACTGAGAACATCAATTCTTGTGACAGAGAGAAGTGGAGGGTGAAGGATGGTAAAGGAAAGAAGTGAAGAAGAAGAGAGGTGAGATCCAGTTGTGATTGCACAGAGATGATGCTGCAAAGGAGAGATTTAGAGGTACAGAAGAAAGACAAGAAGAACAATAACATGAGAGGAAAATGATTGATGTCAGAGAGAGGAGTAAGGGAGAAAGTGGTGTAGACAGACAAAAGAAGAAAGAAACGGAAATAAGAGCCTTGGGAAGAAGTTAGAAGAAAATAGACAGGAAGGAAAACAAAAAGGATTGGGACCAACATGATTAGAAAAAAAGCCTCACCCTGACAAAGATAGAAAAAAGCATTTTATTTTCAGTGTAGTAGTTAGAATATGTAACAGTGATTAGCTCTATGGATTCTGCAGTAAACTGGATATACTGGAACTCAGCTGAAAATCTCTCAACTGGGACAGCAGATATGTCTTTGCCAGTAGGATGCATTTTCCACTGAAGGCTAAGAGAAAAGACAAGTCGAAGAAGCATCTCTCTGCAACTCATCTGCTTACCTCTCAAGTTTCTATGAATTCTTTCATTCAAGGTACTGGTGGGAGGGCAGCAGCAGGGAAGATCCTGGCAGTGTTGGTGCCAGAGTCGGTGAACTTGGCATCCTGACCTGCGGAGACTCTGACGCAACCAGCACTCTTATTAGGCGCTCTACTGGATGGTGTGCCGCAACCAGCACTCTTATTAGGCGCTCTACTGGATGGTGTGCCGCAACCAGCACTCTTATTAGGCGCTCTACTGGATGGTGTGCCGCAACCAGCACTCTTATTAGGCGCTCTACTGGATGGTGTGCCGCAACCAGAACTCTTATTAGGCGCTCTACTGGATGGTGTGCCGCAACCAGCACTCTTATTAGGCGCTCTACTGGATGGTGTGCGCATGACCCGGCAGGATTCCAAAGTGAGGCCCGGAACTGCAGGAGGGCATGCCACTGGCAGCGGAGGAACTCAAGTCCAGCGGGCTTTGCGTCTGAACAGACCGACCAGTTTGGAAGTTGATGAATGTGGCAGTTCCTGCCAGATTGCACTAGTGCAAGTGATCTCTGCACTTCCCTTGTTTTTTTTCTTCTTTAGTACCAGATTTCCTACTCCTTCTTTTGAATCTACATTTTCCTTGCCCTGAGGATTTTACTTTAGAGCCTATTTGGGAGGCCATTTCACAGTTGGGCAATGCCCTTTATCCTCAATTACAGAGTTTATTTACAGATGTTCAGGAAGCTACTTTGAGAATTGAGTCATCTGAGAGATCTATTTTGTATTTTGAGTGACTTCTTGGGAAGATTCCTGGGGGTGGGTAGCCTGGGGTTGATATGTCTTGTAGGAGGATAGCACGTTTACAGCTCAGTGTGGCTACAGCTGCCAAAACAGCAAATAGAACATCAAGGATTAGTTAAAAAAGGGAATGAAGAACAAAACTGAGAATTATGCCTCAGTTTAGGATCATGGTGTTACTGCATTTTGAGTTGCCTCATCTCAGAAAGGATATAGCAATGATGGAAAAGGTTTAGAGAAGGGCAACAAAATAGTAAAGGGGATGAAACACCTTTCTTATGAAGAAAGGCTGAACGGGTTAGGACTGTTCAGCTTGGAAGTGATGACTGAGAGGGGATGTGCTAAACGTTTATGAAATCATAAGTGGGGAGGAGAACAGTTCAATAGGGGATGGCGAACCTTTCAAACAAGGGGGCACTCCATGAAGCTATCACCACATCATATGCATTCTTAAAGCATTACATCTGGAATGGTTGGGGCCAACATCATTTTGAATAATTGATTTTTATAGATAACTGATGTTGCCTCACAGTGGCATGAACCACTACTACTACTACTACTGAGCATTTGTATAGCGCTACAAGACATACACAGCACTGCACAGACATGTTAGAGACAGTCCCCGCTCACAACACAGAAGGTGTAGACAGGGATAAAACAAGGGGGAAAGGTACAGAAACAAGGAGATCAGGTGAGTCAGGATCCAAAAGCAGCAGCGAAGAGGTGAATTTTCAGCCTGGATTTGAAAAGAGTCAGAGAAGGTGCCTGGCGTACAGACACTGGTAGTTTGTTCCAGGCATAAGGTGCAGCAAGGTGAAAGGAGCGAAGTCTGAAGTTAGCAATAGAAGTGAAGGGCACAGATAGAAGCAATTTGCCAGAAGAGTGGAGTTCCCGAGGGGGTTGTAGGGAGAGATAAGAGAAGACAGGTTGTGAGGAGCTGCAGAGTGAATGCATTGATAGGTCAGCAGGAGAAGTCTGCCACCCAGCTGATGGATGCAGAGCTTGGCTGGCCCTCCACTCCTGTCACCTCTTCTTCCCACCCAGTTTGTATCACAATCTATGTTGTCATGATATTGATTTGGTGCTTTTAAGCTGGTCTGCTGCTGGCGATTAGGTGCTGCACCAGCAGCAGATGGAGGGAAGTTCTGCCAGGTGACCTCATAGGAACCTGCGCGATCTGAACTTTGGCATCATCCTGGAAACAAGGGTCATGTTAAGCCAAACTGCACCCTCCATGTTGTCCATAGGTGGCCTGGCACTTCAAAGCAAGCCTGTCATAGGTGGCAAGTTGCTGCCGGGGGATTGCCACCAAAGGGGTGAACACAAGAGGTATGAGCACCTTTGTGAGCCCTGTGACTCTATTGCATTCTGTGAATGGAGTTCCCTTACTAGTATTTGGATGCTGATTAAAGGTGGAAGTGATTCTTTTATAGCTGCCATGAGATGAGTAGTCATGTTTTCTGATCCCCTGTCAGAGAGGAAGATTGGATGCTGATGGGTTACTGGGAAGGTCTGTTTATTATTTTCTTTTATATTTTGAAATGTTTGAAATATTTTAATTGGATTTTGCTACTTTATCATTGCCTATTATTATTATTTCTGTTTCATACTTTATGTTGTATTGCCAAAATGAATTCATTATGATATTGTATCACAATTTATTTATTTAGGGCCCAATTCTGTCCGATCTGAACCGGACGTACAAAGAGGATCATGATTCCTATCCCGCGGGGCACAGCTAGCCCCACGGGATCAGAATCGCGAATAGCAATGTATGTGCAGGCCGGGACTGCAATTCACTCTGGCCTGCAAATACATTAGTAGCCCAACTAACTCAGTCAGGGCTTTTAAATGGAGCTGCGGCGCCATGGCATCCTGTTGCCTTGGCATCATGGATCCATTTAAAAGCTGCGATGCCGGCTGCCAAAAGAAAGAGTTTATTTTCTGCAGCCCGACCCCCGATCTGGCTTCCTAAGGGGAATAAACCCTGCCCCCCCCCCCCCGCCCCATCCGCACCCCAGGCCTTCCAAAAACAAACGTCCAGGGAAGTTATTCCACCTCAGAATAACTTTCCTGGACAATTCGCCGGCCCCGGACATACAGGGCCAACATTAGAATCGGCGACCGCCCACTGCCTGCCCACTCTCCACCCCCATGCCGCCAATTCTCTGCACCGTGTAACTTCATTTCCCAATCGGCGGGGAAGTTATTCGGGGGCAGGTGAAGCCATGAATAATGGGGATAGATGTTCCATTGGGCCGTCCATCCCCGCTATTCATGGCTCAGAATAACTTCCATAGTATTTAGCTCATCTTTCCAGTAGTAGTAATTCAGTTCTGGGAGTATGCTTCTGAAAAAAGAATGTATTCATTTCTGCACAGAATTTATGATATGATCCCACTCTGCTGACCTCAAAATCTCATTGAGTTCTGGGACTTCCCAGACAATACTGTTAACATTAATCATTCTGCAGAAATGAATGAAGATGGATGTCCCCTGGGGGTGGCGGTTCTCCAGCCTCTTGACTCCCTGAATCTGCCTCTACACATTTAAATAAATCAATGTAAGAAAGAACTCTCTATGCCCCTGCATATGTCCAAGTATCCGGCACACACATGTCTATTACTGTGTATAACACTTTTCTAAGAAACAATGTACTGATAAAATAAATCACTTGTATCCTTAGCTAGTCCTTTTGGACTCTGATTTTTTTTCTGTTAGATTTTATAATGCAAAGCAGCTCCACACAGTTGAAACATATTTGTATGGAGGAGTAGCCTAATAGTTACAGCAGCTGAATAACCAGGGAAGCTGGGATTTGAATCCCACTACTACCCCTTGTGATCTTGCATAAGTCACTTAAACCTCCATTATGTCAGATACAAAATTAGATTGTAACCCCTCTGGAGACAGGAAAATATATACTGTACCCAAATGTAACTCACCTTGAACTTCTAAGAAAATCATGAGCTGAATCCAATTCCCCATTTTTGTATGTAATTCACTTGGCGATTTCATTTAAATGTATAGTGAATCATTAAATTAAGAATAAAATAAGCTACATACCATGAATACTGGAATATTTATTGATATCCTTATAGATTGTCTGCATAGACTTATATCATAGACTTTTACATGAAGAGATCCTTTTATTAAAGCACTTAGGTTTGCGCACTTACTGTGCATTAGGAGTAGAAAAGAAACGCAGTGCAAAAGGTGTGCGGTAACTGTCAGGCTCTCAGGGACATGAAAGGTCCCTTACCATGCGTTAGATTCATTCACAATTAGCATTAAGCGCACCCGTGCTAACTGCAAAAATGACAGTGTGCATTAATTCCCACAAGCAGTTGACACCCATTCCCTGCCCCTAACCTACCCAATCTCCATCCTATTGTGCAATGAGCAGTTAACATGGGAATGGTGTGCATTCTCATGCCAGCATGGGAACACTTACAATGGTCCTGCCCTAACAGTTAGTGTGTGTTAATTCCTGCATGAACTGCTAAGCATACATTAGTAAAAGGACCCCTAACATTTATAGACAAAAGTTTCATTTTATTTAGTTCACAAAGACTTGCTCTCTTAATCAACCTTTGCACGGAGGAGTAGCTTAGCAGTTAGAGCATTATCTAATATCCAGAAGTTCAAGGATTTGATTCCAACTGGCACTCCTTGTGACCTTGAGCAAGTCACTTTACCCTCCACTGCCTTGGAAAAAAAGGCCTGGCAATGTATCTACTTCCAGAGATACATTGCCAAAAAAAACCCAGACGCAGCTGGGTAACCAGGAGTAAGCACTGACTTGATGGTACTAAAAAAAAAATCCAACCTTTAGCAAATTAAAGTTTACTTGCCAGGCAGTGTCAATACTTTTCGGTACAGCTCTTTTCTCAGGAGGTCTAACCAGTCCCTGGCTGACATACTGATATTCTTCCCTCAGGGGACAAACTGCAGATCTCCTAACATTCTCAAAACAGTGGTTCCTAGAGTTAACAATAATGTCATTGGAGCAAAAGGTGTACATATATGAAAGCCCTTTGCTATTTATGTATTCATTTAAGATTCATTTGATATACTGCAGTTCTTATTATCAATGTGGTTTACAAAAACCACAGCAAAACAGATGACACTATTCAATGCAATCCAGGGGCGGCACAAAGGGGGTGCGGGGCCATGTGCAGAGAATCATTGTGGGGCCTCCTTTACATAAGTGACCTCATTTGCATAAATATTTGCATAATATTAATGTACGCTAATTTTTAGTAAACATGCCTCTTAATGAGTGTCTGGATACAGAAAGACTACCAGATTTCTACATTACTATACTCCAGTGCCAGCCGCCAGTCACATTCTTTTATCTTGTCTGTCTTGACTGGATTGTAAGCTCTGACAAGTAGGGACTGTCTCTATCTGTGTTTCTACAACACTGCGTATGCCTTGTAGCACTTTATACATTCTTAATAGTAGTAGTAGTAGTATTAGAAAGTACTATAAATACGGCCCATTTAGAACCCATAGGAAACCTGCCAAATCATAAAGCACTACCAGGACTCACAAAGCACCAAAGCCTACCTATCAAAAGACAACATTGCAAATATTAAACCAATACATCTCAGAGAATACCAATACATCTCCTACTGGGGAAAGAGAACAAGTGGCACTGTCAAATAGAAACTACATGAACAGAATACCTCAGCTTGGTCATACATGCAGAACATTGACTGTCACCAAACAAAGAACAAGGGATCACAATTTAGAAACAGCAAGACAATAATTAAACTGGGAACCCCAAAATCTGAACTTCGAATATACAACAACACTGGAGAAATAAAACTATAAATTAATTCCCTCTTGTACTAAAAAATGCAAAGATGTTAGCAGTGCACCTTTCCCAGAGCTGACATACAAGGCGTGACAAAAAAGAAATGAGACTGTGGCAGCCACGCTAATGACTCAATGCCAATTGGCTAACCACTTATGTCACTGTGTTGCGCAACATCTCACCACTATTCTGCTATTATATTTTTCATCTCTCTCGCTCTGCTTTTTTTTACAGGTTTTTTTGTAGCACACTGCTCCATCGCTTTGTCACGCAACAGGAGGTGGCAGAAATATAGAGCAAAGAATCAACTTGAAATTTCTGGTTAAGTTGGAGAAGGGCTCAACTGAGTGTCTCCAACTTCTCCAAAAGGCTTATGGAGTAGATGCAATGTCAAGGCCGTGAGTCTTCGAGTGGCACAAACGCTTCGAAGAGTTGGAGGATGACCCCAAGTCAGGCTGGCCTTCACCGACAAATATGGCTAAGAACATTGACAGAGTGAACCAGCTGGTGCAGAGTGATCGCAGATTGACAGTGCAGATGATAGCTGAGGAGCTTAGCCTGAACAGGGAGTCAGTGCGGACCATCTTGGTGCAGGAGCTGGGGATGCGGAAGGTGTGTGCCAAGATAGTGCCCAGGCTTTTATCGGATGACCAGAAGCAGCACCAGGTCAATGTTTGTCGAGACTTGCTAGAGAAGATCGGAGAAGATCCAGAGTTCATTGGCCAAGTAATCACAGGAGACGAGACTTCCAGTATGACCCTGAAAGCAAGATACAGAGCCTGCTTTGGAAGACTCGAATGTCACCCAGACCCAAGAAGGCACGCATGTCCAAATCAATGATCAAGGTCATGCTGATCACATTCTTCTACCAGAAGGGAGTGGTCCATCATGAGTTTGTACCTGAGGGTCAGACAGTCAACTAGCACTTACAACATAAGATATGCCATACTGGGTCAGACCAAGGTCCATCAAGCCCAGTATTCTGTTTCCAGCAGTGGCCAATCTAGGTCATACATACCTAGCAGTTTCCCCAAAAAACACAGGTTCCACAATGCTTGTATTGGGTCAAGCATTGATATTCTGGGTCCCTTCTTAATAATGGTTTATGGACCTTTCCTCCAGGAACTTGTCCAAACCTTTTATAAACCCAGCTACACTAACAGCCTTACTACATCCTCCGATAACAAATTCCAGAGTTTGATTACACGTTGAGTGAAAATATATTTTCTTTTATTAGTCATAAATAATTTACCCTGTAGCTTCATTGCATGTCCCCTAGTCTTTCTATATTCTGATAACATAAACAATCGATCTACGTTTACCAGTTTCACTCCGTTCATTAATTTATAGACTTCTATAATATCTCCCCTCAGCCATTTCTTTTCCAGATTAAAGAGCCCTAACCTTTTTAGCCTTTCTTCCTAGGGGTATCCGTCCATCCTCTTTACCATTTTGGTGGCTCTTCTCTGAACCTTTTCTAATAACGCTATATCCTTTTTAACATGCGGTGATCAGAATTGCACACAATATTCAAGATGCGGTCTCACCATGGAACGATATAGAGGCATTATAATATCCTTTGTTTTATTTTCCATTCCTTTCCTTATGATACCTAGCATTCTATTTGCTCTCTTGGCCACCGCTGCACACTGGGCCGAAGGTTTTAACATGTTATCCACAATGATGCCTAAATCTTTTTCCTGAGTGGTGGTTCCTAATGTAGAACCTTGCATCGTGTAACCATAGTTTGGGTTGTTCTTCCCTAGTTGCATAACTTTGCACTTGTCCACATTAAATTTTATCTGCCATTTTGATGCCTAGTCTTCCAATTTATCAAGATCCTCTTGCAATTTTCCACAATCCTCTTGGGTTTTAGCAACTTTAAACAGTTTTGTGTCATCTGCAAATTTGATAACCTCACTAGTTATTCCCTTTTCCAGGTCATTTATGAATATGTCAAAAAGCAGCGGACCCAGCACAGATCCCTGGGGTACACCACTATTCACCTTTCTCCTTTGGGAAAATTGGCCATTTAGCCCAACCCTCTTCTTTCTATCTTTTAACCAGTTCCTGATCCACAATAGTACACTGCCTCCTATCCCATGACTCTTTAGTTTTGCCAAAAGTCTCTGATGAGGGACTTTGTCAAAGGCTTTCTGAAAGTCCAAATACACTATATCAACCGACTCACCTTTGTTCACCTGTTTATTCACACCTTCAAAAAAACATAACAGATTAGTAAGACAAGATATTCCTTGTCTAAAGCCATGTTGACTATCTCCCATTAAGCCATGACTATTTACATGTTCAGAAATTTTGTTCTATATGATGGTTTCTAGCATTTTTCCCAGTACTGATGTGAGGCTCACTGGTCTGTAGTTTCCTGGATCACCCCTGGAACCCTTTTTTAAAAATTGGTGTTACGTTCGCCATCCTCCAATCTTCAGGTATTACAGATGATTTTAATGATAGTTCACAAATAGCAGGTCTGCAATCTCATATTTCAGTCCTTTCAACACCTTGGATGTATATCATCCGGCCCAGATGATTTGCTACTCTTTAATTTATCTAATAGTTGTAATACATCTTCCCGATGTATCGATATTTCCTTCAATTCCTCCGCACCTTTAAATACCACTTCAGTCATGGGTAACATCCCTACATAGTCCTCAGTAAAGACCAAAGCAAAGAATTCATTGTCTCTCCGCTATCGCCTTGTTGCCTCTTAGTGCCCCTTTAACCCCTCTATCATCTAATGGACCAACTGATTCTTTCACATTTTTTTGCTACGAATATACTTGAAAATGTCTTTATTACACGTTTTTGCTTCTGCAGCAAGCTTCTTCTCAAATTCTCCCTTTGCCTGCCTTATCAATGCCTTGCATTTAACTTGCCAGTGCTTGTGCTGTTTCCAGGTTTCGTTGTTTGGCTCTTTTATCCATTTTCTGAAAGAAACCTTTTTGGCAACAACAGCCTCTGACCTCACCTTTAAACCATGCTGGCAGTTTTTTGGACTTCCTTCCACTTTTCTTAAAGCATGGAATACAGCTGGTCTGGGCTTCCAAGATAGTATTTTTCAACAACACCTAAGCTTGATTTAAGTCTTTAACCTTCGCAACTGCTCCTTTTAGCTTTTTCTTAACTATTTTCCTCATTTTATCATAGTCTATCTTTCAAAAGTTAAAAGGTAGTACTGTGGATTTCCTTACCATCCCTCCTCCATTAATTAGATCAAACACGATCATGCTATGATCACTATTGCCAAGTGGCTCCAACAACCTTATCTCTTGCACCAGATCTGGTGTTCCACTAAGGACTAGGTCAAATATTGCTTCCCCTCTGGTCAGTTCATGAACCAGCTGCTCCAAGAAGCAGTCATTTATTTCATCTAGGAACTTTATCTCCCTAGCATGTCCTGCCATGACAATGACCCAGTCGATACCGGGGTAATTGAAATCACCCATTATTATTACTGTGCTGTAACTTTTGTTAGCTTCCTTGATTTCTTTGAGCATTTCATCATCCATTTGTTCATTCTGGCCAGGCGGTCGATAGTACATCCCCACTGCCATCGCCTTCCCCTTTTTACATCGAATTTCAATCCATAGATATTCTACAGCAAATTTTGTTTCCTGCAAAACTTTAATCCTTTCTGACTCAATGCCCTCTATTGACTCAATGCCCTCTCTAACATAGAGTGCAACCCCTCCACCAATTTGATCAGCTCTATCATTATGATATAGTTTGTACCCAGGTATCATAGTGTCCCACTGGTTGTCCTCCTTCCACCATGTCTCTGAGATTCCATTCATATCTAACCCCTCATTTAGTGCTACATATTCTAACTCTCCTATCTTATTTTTTAGACTTCTAGCATTTGCATACAAGCATTTTAGAGACTGTATTTTATTCATATTAATTTGACTATTGGTAGGCATGGGTAATTTGGGATCTTTAAGCTCTGTCTGCTCCATACTCGAGGGCATTTGGGCTACTTTACTCTTTTTTTGGAACCTCTCTGCTTTTGGTAGTATCCTTTAAGGATACATTCTTCTGACCCATGCACTCTTGTGCGACTGTTGACTTTCCCCTATTATCTAGTTTAAAAGCTGCTCTATCTCCTTTTTAAAGGTTAATGCCAGCAGCCTGGTTCCATCATGGTTAAGGTGAAGCCCATCCTTTCGGAAGAGCCCCTCCTTTCTCCAGAATGTTCCCCAGTTCCTAACAAATCCGAAACCCTTATCCTTGCACCGTTGTCTCATCCACGCATTGAGACTCCGGAGCTCTGCCTGCCTTTTGGGTCCTGCGCGTGGAATGGGAAGCATTTCGGAGAACGCTACCCTGGAAGTTCTGAATTTCAACTTCCTACCTAAAAGCCTAAATTTAGACTCCAGAACCTCCCTACCACATTTACTATGTCATTGGTACCGACATGTACCAAGACAGCAGACTCCTCCCCAGCACTATCTAAGACCTTATCTAGGTTGCACGTGAGGTCCAATATCTTTGCACCAGGCAGGCATGTTACCAGGCGATCCTCATGTCCTCCAGCCACCCAACTATCTACATGCCAAATGATTGAATCACCAACTATAACAGCTGTCCTAGCCCTTCCCTCATGGGCACATGGCCCTGGAGAAACTTCCTCGGTGCGAGAGGGTTTTACATCACCTGGAGGACAGGTCCTAGTTACAGGATCACTTCCTGCCACACCAGGGTGATGCTCTCCTATCACGTGACTTCTCTCCTCCATGACAACAGGGATGCTGCCAAACTACCAGCAGGTCCTCAATCGCCTCCATGACTGGGTTCGGTGCAGCAGGCGGACTCTGTGGAGACACAAGTCGTGGCTGCTCCACCACGACAACACACCCGCACACACTGCGCTCAGTGTGAGGCACTTCTTGGCCAACAAACAGATCACAGTTCTTGATCACCCTCCTTATTCCCCAGATCTCGCAAGGAGGAGGACTTTACTGAGTTTTTCCGTATGTGGCAGAAGTGAATGCAGAAGTGCATTAACTCTGGGGCGGGGGGGGGGGGATTACTTTGAAGGGGACAATGTCTCTGTAGATTTTGTAATAAAACATTTACGGGACAATCTCGTTTCTTTTTTGTCACACTTCATATTCCAGTTAATAAATTCAAAATTAAAAAAGTATTTTTCCACCTTTTGTTGTTTGGGCATTTTAGTTTTCAGTTACAATTGCTCCAGTCATTTTCTTCTGGTTTCTTCATGTCTCCGGCTAAGTCTCCATTATCTGCTGTCCATTTGTCCTTTCTTCTCTCATCTAGTTTTTTCCCATTCTTTCTCTACATCTCTTTTGACATACTGATCTTCCCCTTTTGCTCTTTCTTCCATTTCTTTCTTTTTTTCTTTTTCATCTACTCAAATTTCATCCTTCCATCCTCAATCTCCATTTGCTCTACCAATACCCGGCCAATCGTAGAATTTCTTTCCTCCCACACAAAATATCTTTTCCTCTCTCCATCCTCACTCCCCCAGACCCATCTCCTTCTAGTCCTCCCCCAACACCAGCTCCCTTCTAGTTACAGCCCCACCCAGCCTCTGTTCCCTTCTAGTCCCATTCTCCCATCCCCTCGCATCATCCCATTTCCAGTCCTAGTCCCCCATCAGCCCATTTCCAATCCTAGCCCTCCATCAGCCATTTCTATTCCAAGCACCCCATCAGCCCATTTCCAATCCTATACGCCCCCATCAGCCCATTTCCAATCTTAGCCCCCATCTGTCATTTCCAGTCTTATTCTAGCTCCCCATCATCCCATTTCAAGTCCTAGCCCCCCATCAGCCCATTTCCAGTCCAGGTTTCCACCCCCCCCATCAGCCCATTTCCAGTCCAAGCCCCCCCCCCCAAATCAGCCCTTTTCCAGACCTAGTCCCCCATCAGTAGAAGTGTCAGACAGCATTCTCCTTTTATGCTCCTCCATTATAGAATGACCTACCTAAATCAATAAGAGCCATCAAGGATTTATCAGACTACAGAAAAGCAATAAAACCTTTTTTCTTTTTGGAATATTATGAGAACACCCCATGAACACTAGGTACATACCTAAATATCACAGTCTGCAGACCCAGTTCCTCCCAGATATCTGGCTCCCTGGCATTCCCTTCCCAACACAATCAAGCACCTCTCCCATCCAGACAGATTACCCATACCAAGTTCATACACTTTCCCAGATGCTCCCTTCATATACGGTCCCTCTGATATGGACCTTCTCCAGGCTATGCATCCTTCAACCCAATCCTCATAACTAATTACTCTGTATATACCATTCACTGCAGTAATGTTACTCACTGCAATTACGCATGTAAATTATTTGTAACACCATATAATCATCCAAGTTTAGCAACCTTGTTCCATGTAAACTTCTTCTTGGTTCATGTTATATGTAAACTGCTCTGAATCCTATGATAGGGTGATATAAAAAAAAACTGTTAAATAAATTAAATTAAATTAAATAAATACATTTTCAGTCCTATCCCTTCCCATCAGCCCATTTCCAGTCCTATCCTAGCCCCCCTCCCCCCTCCCCCCTCCCCCCGAAGAGCTCGGTGCCACTCTGACAGGCTTGAGACAGAACCAGGGAGGCTTGAAGCCCCGGCTCACCTCTGCACCGCAGCAGAGTGAAGAGCAACATGTTCCTTCATTCCAGCAGCTGTGTTCTCCTGAAGCACACTGGTGCACTGAGGTTAGAGGGTATTTCCTGTTTGCTGGCACTCATCATGCTTCAGGAGAACACAGCTGTTGGACACTGCTCTTCACACCAGTACTGTGCAGAGGTGAGCCGGGGCTTCGGGCCCCCTCAGCTCCCTCTGAAGCTGATCAGCCCTGCAAACCGTACACCAAGTGCAGAATGAAGTTGGTGCGGGGGCCCCTGAAGTGCGGGGCTCTGTGCAAACAACATTCTCACTCAATGGATGGGCCAGCCCTGATGCAATCCCAACCAGAGCCAGCAAATGCACTAGATGAACTAGGCAGCCATCTAGAGTGTCATAGTTTGGGAACTGCAGTGGTACTGACATCCCTTTAAATGAATTCTGAGCTCTTCTGCCCATCCAGCCGAACTTAAATGACAGCACCATAGTAGGCAACAGGTACTGGCTGCAGAGATAGCTTTGCAGGCAGCTTTGACTGCAGTTGGATCTCTGCCCCCTTCTCTTTCATGATCATGGTATCCTGTGCTGTGCCTGTAAGGGGGTGGAACAAGCCTGGAAGTTGTGTGTTGCAGCTGTTGGAAAGGGTGATCATTTGCAAGCCTGTCTATACAGTAGCTGCAGCCCATCAGCTTGCAAGCTTCCCAGTCTCTGGGACTACAGAAGCCCTGTCGATCATCATCCCTCCCAAGATGCCTATGCTGGGCTGGGCTGCAGACTGCACGACCCTGCAAAATTTAAAGCAAGCAGCAGTTCAACAACTGGTGCCTCTAAGGGCCCAGCTGCAGTGTGGGGTTGTGTTATTGTCAGGGCGGCCCCAGAGTTGGTTCAAGGTGCTGACACCCTAGGACTTAGTCTCCCCTTTGGCTGTCAAAATCTATTGTTTAGCTTTGAATGTCCTACTCTTTTCTGCCCTCCAGAAGTTGCCGTCCTAGGTGGCTGCCTAGTTTGCCTAGTGGTTGGGCCGACCCAGGTTGCTGTGTTGAAATTGAGGGCAGCAGACACAAGAGGTGAGAGATATGGGAGGAAGGGTGAGGAGGGACTCAGAAGTGTTCATTTTCACAGACCAGCCAACTGCCCCAGTGTCCTTGGAGGGGAGAGGAAGAGAAAGACTAGAGAGGTTATACTCCTGCCATAGAGAGTCTAGAGATAGAGAGAGGAATGCTCCTGTAGTTTGCCTGGGGGGAGGGAGGGCATGGTTGAAGGTTCACCTAGGGCCAAATATCCTTTCATCAGCCTTAATCACATCAAAGGTACAAATAAAAAAAATACAGACATGACATAACCAACAAGAACCACCAGATAGGGAGAGGTAGAACAACAATCTCAATCAGAGCCAAAAACAGCCAGAGAAACAAAAATGGATGGAACTGAAGCCAAAACAATCGCTGCAGGCAAAACAATTAATGACTTTAAAGAAATTCAACCACATTGTTAGAACTTTCTTAAACTTATTAGAGGACGTCTCTATCCATAAGTCCAAAGGAAGAGAATTCCAGAGCATGGGAGCTTAACAAGCAAACGTGGAGTTCCAAAACCCTTCATTTTACATGTATGCCCCAAGGTAACCACAAATAGGTGGCCTCTGAGGAAGAGAAGGAACCATCAATGGAAAATAAAAGTGAAGCAGTCCAGAGTAAAAGAAATGATTTTAAACAAATGCTAAACCAAAGTAACACATCCCACTCAAACATACACAGGGGGCCGTAAACTAGTGGACTCCGATATCGCACGGAGCCCATTACCACCATTTAGTAAATATCCCCCATAAAGTTTTGGACTATACAGGCCAGTTAGGCTGACCTCTGTGCTGAACAAATTATTGGAAACTCAGCTAAAACAGAGGATAGTATGAGGTTTCTGGAATCCAATGGATTATAGGATCCAAGAAAGCATGGTTTTACTAGAGGTAGAACTTGTCAGACTAATTTCTTTGACTGGGTGACCAGAGAGTTGGACCGAAGGAGAGTGTTAGATGTGATATACTTAGATTTCAGTAAAGCTTTTGACACTGTCCCACACAGGCAACTCATAAATAAATTGAATGCCCTAGAGATGGACCTAGGTTGAGTGGGATGACAACAAAGAGTATAGGTAAATGGAGTTCACTTTGAAAAGAAGGATGCTATCCATGGTGTGCTACAGGGATCCGTCTTTGGACTGATTCATTTTAACAGTTTTGTAAGTAATATTGCTGAAGGACAGTAGGATACGTTTTCTGCCTCTTTGTGGATGATATCAAAATTTGCAATTGGATGTACACCCCTGAAAGTACAGATAACATGAGGAGGTATCTAGAAAAGATTGAAGAATGTTCTGTTCGATGTAAACTGCCTTGATACCACTGAAAGGCGGTATATAAGAAATGTCAAATAAATGAATAAATTTGGCAGCTGTGATTTATTGCTAAAATATCAGGGTCATGCATTTAGGCTGCAAAAATTCAAGGGAGCAGTACAGTATAGGGGTTGAAGTACTGTTCATGAAAGAAGAACAGGACCAGGAGGTAATTGTTCCCGATGATCTTAAGGTGTATAAATATGTAGAAAAGGCAACAGCGAAAGCCAGAAGGATGCTTGGGTGCATAGGGAGAGGAATGGCCAACAGAAAAAAGGAGGCGACAGTGCCTCTGTATAAGTCTCTGGTATGACCTCATTTGCAGTATACTGTGCAATTCTGGAGACCACACCTTCAAAAGGATATAAACAGGATGGAATCGGAGCACAGGGTGGCTACTAAAATGGTAAGTCATCTTTATTATACAGCAGACAAATATCTCAATATATATATGCCGGAAGAAAGGCTGGAGAGGGGAGCTATGAGAGAGACATTTAAATACTTTTGTGGCATTAATGTACAGGAGAAGAGCCTCTTTCAATTGAAAGAAAGCTCTGCAATGATGAGACATAGGATGAAGGGGAAAGGGGGATATACTCAAGAGTAATTTGACAAAATATTTCTTTACAGAAAGAGTGGTAGATGAGTGGAATAACCTCTCAATGGAGGTTGTAGAGAGAAGGATTGTATTTCAATTCAAGAAAGCATAGGACAAACATAAAGGGGTATGTTTACCATGTTTCTATTCATTGCCTATATTTGTGAGCCTAGTGCTGAAAAACAGCGCTAAGCTCCTGATTTTTTTCCCTGCCCTAAAACGTGCCACCAACTTTTTATGCCCCAAAATGTAGGTGTTTATCAAAATTATGGGGTATGTTTACTAAACCGGGCTAACGGTTAACCCGGGCTATCTGCAACTAGGTCCCATTGAATAATATGGGACCTAGTGGCAGATAGCCCGGGTTAACCGTTAGCCCGGTTTAGTAAACATACCCCTATGAGTCTAAAGTTAGGTACTCTGCCCTAGTAAATTTTCAAAGAGGCCAATTTGGGATCATAATTCTCAAAATTAGGAGCATGGTGCTGATATTTTTAAAAAAGATGACCTCCTAAAATTAGACTCCTAAGTTAGGTTCCCCTATATTTGTGCCCTATTTTTAGCCAAACTTAGGGGCATGTTTACTAAACATTCCTAACGTGCGGGGCCGCGGTAGTGTGCCTGTGCCATATAAGGAGTGGGCGGGTCAGGCAGAAAAAAGAAAAAAAACGGGAGTAAGCGATCGCACATTTGCGCGGCGCGCTAATGTGCGCCGTGCAAAATAGTGTGTGGGAAGGCTAAGTGGCGCCCTGATATGCACACACAAAGGAACAGAGTCATAGTACAATGGTTAAGACACTGACAGCTGGTGCAACTGCCATGGGTTCAATTCCCCATTGTGTGCAACAAAAAGGGCTGGCTGAGGCATTAATTTTAATGGGTAAAGGTGCTTTAGGAGGCATATTAATTTTGGGCGGCATAAGGAGGTGCACTGTTAATCTTGGGCGGCATAAGGCGGTGCACTGTTAGGTTTGGGCGGCATAAGGCAGTGCGCTGATGCCCAAGCACAGGACCAGAGCCACAGCACAATGATTAAGACACTGACCAATGGTGCAGGGATCAGGGGTTCAATCCCCCACAGTGCCCAATGAAGAAGGCTCACTGAGGTAGTGCATATTATGGGGATGAGTGCTGTAGGGGGCAATTTATTTTTATTTCAGTTAGCACTACTAGCAAACGCACTCACAAAGCGTGTTAACATAAGGCGGCCCATAAGGCACATGTTAAAGTTCACTGTCTGCCAAGGCACCCTAGAATGTCCCCTATAGGGCACCATATATGTTGCATCACAGGATAATGTATAGTGCACCTTATATGGACAGCAACCATAAGGTGCCCTATAGGGCGCCCTATAAAGCACCCTCAGAGGCACCTTATGGGTACAGTACACTGAGGGTGTGTTTGATGGCAGCAACATATGTACATTAAATCTAAAAAAAGCTTTGGACATCCCTATCAAATAACCCCACTGTGGGCTTGAACCCATTGCCTCTGGCTCTACAGGCAGTGAAGTAACCATTGGGCTACAGCTATATAGCTGCCAGCAAGCCCCTGGCTGGCTGCAGAGAGCCTGCATGTCACCACACAGACAGTCTGCTGTGGTAACCAGGATAGGGTTAGGCCACCCATACCCATGATGCACTGCACATGCAAATCAGCTGTCCACAGATGAACACAAGATGGGGAATGCACCCCAACAGCTCCCCGGCCTGGTAGGGGGACGTGTCCGTGTGCACCCACACAGCACCTTGGCCAGGTAGGAGGTACTGACCGAGTGTTTAACTGGCACAGAGTAGCTACACACAGTCACATTGTGCGGGAACTGTGCTCACCCTGAGTGTGCGATGAGGCGCCCTGGACCAGGTCCACAGCACCCTCCAAGGCAGAGCTCCAAAACAGTCGTAATCTGTCAGATAGGTAGTTTCTGCAGGAACACCTTGGATATCTCTGTCTGTTTCAGTCAGGGGAACCCCCACGGACCCCTAGGTAGGCCATGCACCACCAACCACCACACCCCCCCCCCCGAGGGTGGCAAACAGGGTCTTCCATCAACAGATATCCTTCCCCCCCCCCCCCCTGCAGTGTTGGCAGTAGAGTGGACCATCAACCCCAGTCCTGTTGGGGAACAGACACCCTACAGCAGTGTTTCCCAACCCAGTCCTACAGGGCACACCGGCCAGTCAGGTTTTCGGGATATCCCTAATGACTATGCATGAGATATATATGCATTAGAGATATCCTGCCAACCTGACTGGTTTGTGGCCCTCCAGGGCTGGATTTGGAGACCCCTGCCTTACACCTCTGTCATTTAAGATTGTGAGTGGGCAAGGTACAGATGTCCTAGACATCGAAAGGGTATATAGAATGTGACACATTCCTCCTCGATTCTCACCACCACCAAAATATTGTCTATTAGACAACTTTTTGGTGGTGGTGAGAATCGAGGAGGAATGTGTCACATTCTATATACCCTTTCGATGTCTAGGACATCTGCACCTTGCCCACTCACAATCTTAAATGACAGAGGTATAAGGCAGGGGTCTCCAAATCCAGCCCTGGAGGGCCACAAACCAGTCAGGTTGGCAGGATATCTCTAATGCATATATATCTCATGCATAGTCATTAGGGATATCCCGAAAACCTGACTGGCCGGTGTGCCCTGTAGGACTGGGTTGGGAAACACTGCCCTACAGGGCAGTCCAAGCAGCCCCACACACACCCAGACCACAATATCAGACAGACAGTAGGCCTGGATATGCTAAGATGCACCCCACCACCATCTGATATTCCCCTGCATCAAGCCATCAGCCACTGCACGGCACTCCAGCAGGGCACATACCAGCTGTGAACAGTCTGCTGGTTAGTCCCGCTGGAAATGCATGCACCCACAACTGGGATGGCAACACACACAAGCAGATACATCAATGACTAGGCCCCAACAGGTGACCCATATATATCACATGAGGGAAATGCTATGAAGCACTATGGGGGTGCCTAGCCATGCTGCCGTCACTGCACAGTCAGGGTGGAGTGACAGCCCAGCAGCACATACAGAGGTCACCCTGTCTGTGGAGGTGGTGGACGGCCACTACAATGTCCCTGCCAGTGCCCTATGCCCTGTGCAGATGCATCCTGGCCAGCCCACCCTGTCTGAGCTATACCCATGGTACCTTGCTGCTCATTATGCACATCATCAGGCCAAAACTGGCAACAGTGTTGGCAGTGTGGGCTGTGGACAGTGTTTGCAGCCAACACACACTGTATAGACAGACACACACTCCCACACGTATGCCAGCATTGTGCTACTATAGAGGGGTTCAGAATCCTTGCCCACCACACCAGTCCTGGGCACAGTACAGGCATGGGTATGGTATGCAGTACGGTTGGGGGTCACTCCCCAGGGTGGTAAACACTGTCAGGGGCCAGACCTGACGCACACACCGCAGACATCAGATAGATTGTTATGATGGAGCTCAAAGAGCAGACTGTGCGTAACGTAGGGATATCTATCTGCCAGTACTCATAGCAAACGTTTGAGAGCTGTGTACCATATACCCAGGTGTAGGGTGACATTGCTAAGGTATGCAAGTGCTGGTATTGGGTGCTGCACGCAGGGCCCAATGTCCTGCCTCTCCAGGAGGCATTGGCCAATGGGGCCTGTGGGTGTGGGTGTGTCTGCCCCTGTTGGCTGCTGCTGTACGGCAGAGGTTCCCAAATCCAGTCCAGGTTTGCAATACACTGGTTGGGGTTTCCTGCTGTCCCTCATGAATATGCATGAGCTACATCTACATGCCATGGGGGTGGTGCATAGATATACAGCACAGTTATTTGTATGTGTGGCAGCATGGAACCTGAATGGTGTGTGGTCCTCCAGGACTGCATTTGTGAGACTCTGCTCTAGGTAATGCCCCTGGTCATGGTGTCTGTGCTTGGTGGTGTAAAAGATAGGCGTATGACCAATGCATATGTCCCCAGCAATAAAGGATTGCCCTTACTAACATGGTTTAGTTGTGGGGAAAATATGTGGACAGGATTGGTAGTAGCCCCAGCTGGGCTTTGAACCTGTGACCTTTTGTTCCTGCACACACTGTCTGTGTGCACTGCACCACTGTGTTGCCACAGATGTGCTGAATTCCCTGGGAAGTCCATGACTGTACATCTGACAGGGCCTATGTTGCAGTGGACGTGCCAGCCTGCACATGGCTCGGCCACTGTCTTCTGTGGCTAGCAGCCACTGCCCCCTCCACCACCTGTACCCTACCGCCAACATGCTGGCATGTCCGTATCTTGGAAAAGCATATGACCTGATTGCGTTGTGGCACTCCAGGACTGCATTTGGGGGACTCGGCTGTCGGTAATGCCCATTGTTATGGTGTGTGTGCGGTGTTGGGTACAAAATGGGTGTGTGAACCATGCTTATGTTCTCTGCAATAAAGGAGTGTCTGTACTATCTCTGTTTAGTGGTGGGTAAAATATGGGGACTGGGTTGGCAGGAGCCCCAGCTTGGATTTGAACCTGTGACCCTCTGGTCCTAGAGGTACTGCCTCTGTCCGCTGCACCACATTGTGGCCACAGTGATAGTGCAGTCCCTGGGGGTGGGAAACCTGACCAACAGAGTCAAAAACCCTGCTCTGCACATTTGTACTGTGGGCTCCGTCACCATGTCTGGTGACATAAGTGAAAATACACCCCTCAACCGACCACGAACAACTGGGGATAAATATAACCAAGCTGGGCAATAGTGATATTAATGGGCAACCATAGCAAACACTCCCAGGAAGGCTCAGAAAAAAGGAAATGGTTTTCGGAAGGGTCTCCCCTCCGTAGCCCCTTCCAACCTTCAGTTCATTTTTTTTTAGCTTTCCTGGGTGTGTTTCTTATGTTTGCCCATTATTATCGGGGTTCCCCAGCTGCCTTCCTATTTTTAATATTTTTGTTTGGGTCTTTTTCTATCTTTATTTGCACTTTTGTTCTGTGCACATGTATCACACTGCTCACGTTTTGCAGGTTTCCCAGGTTTCCCTGTACATTGCTGACGCGAAATGGTTTCTCTTCCTTTTAAATGCCCTCTACTGTGAGTGTTTCACTCGCGCTATTTTTAACCTGTGAATTCGGCCCCGATCATGTGCGGGGAGCCTCTCCCCTCCCCTTCCCCGCCCATTGACCCCGTCTCTCCGCCCCTCGGGAGCCTTCCTCCGCCCTCAGAATGCCTTTCCACGCCTCTATCGGACATTTGCGGGCCGGGTACTTGTGCGGGGTGCGTTGGTGCGCCGCGCAATTGTGCGGGGCCCACGCGCACTTTTGCAGGGCGTTTAAGAGCGTTTCTGAGCGTTTGAGTGCCGCGTTTCCGTGCGCTATTGTGCGGCACGCAATTGTGCGGCTTTTAGTAAACATACCCCTTAGCTTCCTAAGTTTTCAGCTGAAAATCCATCTTAATTTAGGAGATTCAAAGTTATGCTTATAAATTTAGGATTGTTATTTGTTTTCACTTTACTTGTGTGGAAGAAAGGCCTGGCAATCTACTTCTGTATCTTGCCAACCCTTCCCCCCCCCCCAATGGATAGTCACAACAAAACAAATTGTGATATATGCTGGAAGGTGAGTGCCCCCCATGTTAGTAGACACTCAATGGGCTACTGGGGAAGAGCTGAAGACTCCTCAGAGTAAAGTCAGCATTTCTGACGCAATTAGAATAAAGCCCTCAGGACATCTGACTGCTAATGCAGCTGCATATGAACTAAAAGTCAGAAGCTGCAAAGATGTCTTGCATAATGGGAAATGGAACATGAAGCGTGAACCAAGAGAAACTGGAAGTGATCAAAAACAAAATGGAATGTGCACAAATGTTGGGTGCCAGAGAACTGAAATGGACTGGCATTGGGCATTTTGAATATGATGATCACATGCTTTACTATTCTGGAAATGAAAGACAAAGAAGGATAGTACTGCATGTATAATTTAAAAAAATCTTGCAAATATTGTAATGAAATACAATGCAGTCACTGAAAGCTTAATTTCTATTCGTCTACGAGGAATGCCCATCAACACAACTCTTATTCTGGTATATGCACCAACAACAGATGCACTGAAGAGGACAAAGTTGATCAGTCCCATGAACAAATATAAGCTGAAATTGATAAGCAAACAAGATGTACTGATAGTCATGGGTGACTGGAATGCATGTTGGGAACAAAGAAGGCAAAGAGGTTGGAAAACATAGGCTTGGCAACAGAAACAAAGCTGAGTAAAGATTGATAAATTCTGCAAGACCAAAAATCTATTAATCTCAAACACTGTCTTCTAGTAACACAAGTGACAACTTTACTTAATAGATTGTACAAGATTCTTGACTACATCTGTGAAAGTAAACCATGGAAAAGCTCAATAACATCAACAAAGTTAAAACCTAGGGCTGTCTGTGGTACAGATCACCAGCTACTAATATGCAAACTCATGTTAAAGCTGAAAAAGAAAAAAACTACTCATGAATGTAGCAAAGTATGAGCTTGAAAATATATTAGCAGAATTTAATGACTGCCTGCAAAACTGACTCGTTGCTTTGAATTCTAATGACAGAGTACTAGATGATTTAAGGCAATGATATCAGAGAGAGGAGTGGCCTAGTGGTTGAGGCAAGTTACCTCAGGCTGGAAGGTTGGGGGGTTCAAATCCCACTAGAGGACAGCAACCTTGGGCTGGAAGGACTGGGGTTTCTAGTCCCACAGGTGCTCCTTGTGGTCTTGGGCAAGCCACTTAACCCTCCATTGCCCATGTCCCTGTAAAATAGTTATCTCCAAGTTATAATGTCCTGTTCAATGTAAACTGCCTTGATACAATGAAAGGTGGTATATAAGAAATGTTAGATAAATAAATGAAAGTTGTGATAGAAGAAAGTGAAAAGTCTCAGTAAAAAAGCAAATATGGGCAAAATGGATGACTAATTGCTCTGAAACACAGATAAAGCCAGAGGAATAAGAGAGGTAATCATGGAACTTATCAGAAATTTCCAATGTGCAGCAAGATGAGACAAAGAAAAGTACTATGGTGACACATGCAAGCAAATAGAATCAGAAACTATTAGATTGGCTTTCATAAAGCTACAAAAGTTAAAGGAAAAAATTCTAGCCTTGACTTGGGATGCTAAGATCAAGAAAAGGTAGAAAGAATATGCTGAGTCATTAAGCCATAAAGATCAAGTGGATCAACCATTGCTTCAGCCTGTATCCTATGATCAGGAGTTGTTGGTGATGAAGGAAGACATTGAAGCAGCATTGAAAGCATCATCAAAGAAGAAGGCATTTGGCATGGAGGACATTACCACTGAAGTATTACAACAATCAGATGCAGTTGTTACAATACTTACAGAGTCTGCCAGGAAATTTAGAAGACAACATCATGGCCAACTGTCTGGAAAAGATCCGCATTCAAAATAATACTGAAGTAAGGTGATGCCACTGATGATCCCATCAAGATTCTACTCAAGATCATCCAACAAAGCAGAAATATCTGGCAAATCTTGAATCTCCACTTGCTGTTTCAACGTAACCAGCAAACATACATCTTATTCACAGGTAGCAAAGCCATTGAAGGAACCAAAGAAGCATATTTGGTACTTTAGGAAAGTCCATTAATCTCAAAATCAAATTCCTCATCTGGTTGCTCTAATTTGTGATGGATTATTATCTTAACCTTAACAAACACATTAATTGTAGATCTGAGTCCTTGAATTTCTTTATATAACATAGTGATTTTCTCCCAAAGTTCTTTAAAGATGCTTCATAGCTTAAGATGGCATTTGAATTGTCATGTCCAGCATCACCCATCTCTCTATGCCCCTTCCACCGCCTCCCCCCCCCTCCCCTTTTCAAGCATCCAGCTAAACAGAATTGGAAGTTTGGAGCCTAGAGAGAATTTACAATTAAACTGAGAAACAAAAGTAGAAGCAGAGAATGCATCTGTTGATTTTTAGATGCCAGTATCTGTGAAGCAAAAGATTAATGCTGATTCTTTTTAAACCAAAGTTTCACCCAGTAATGCAAGTTTCAGTGAAAATCACGGTGTGCCATGAGTTTCTTAGAGGAGAGTGGTAAGAAGAAGTATGTGAAGTTGCCTTAACACAGAAGGTGTGGAACAGGGACCAGATTTAAGCCACAGAGCTTAAGAACATAAGAAATGCCATACTACAGTAGGTCAGAGCAAGGATCTGTCAAGCCCAGTATCCTGTTTCCAACAGCAGCCAATCAAGGTCACCAGTACCTGTCAGGTTCCCAAAAGGTACACAGATTCCATGCTGCTTATCCCAAGGGTAAGCAGTGGATTTCTTGGTCCTCTTTAATAATGCTTTATGGACAGGAACTTGTTCAAACCTCTTTTAAACCCAGCTACACTAACAGCTTTTACTACATTCTCCGGCAATGAATTCCAGAGTTTGATTACACATTGAGAGAAAAAATACTTTCTCTGATTAGTTTTAAATGTGCTACATTGTAGCTTCATTGTGTGCCCCCTAGTCTTTCTACTTTTTGAAGGAGTAAACAATCAATCAATGTTTACTCCATTCATTATTTTATAGACCTCTATCATATCTCCCCTCAGCTGTCTCTTTTCCAAGTTGAAGAGCCCTAACCTTTTAAGCTATTTCTCATAGGCTATCTTTCCATCCCCTTTACCATTTTTGCGGCTCTTCTCTGTACCTTTTCTAATTCTGCTATATCCCTTTTAAGATATGGTGACCAGAATTGCATACAATATTCAAGGTGCAGTCACACCATGGAGTGATACAAAGGCATTATAATATCCTTTGTTTTATTCTTCATTCCTTTCCTTGATTCCTAGTATTCTATTTGTTTTCTTGGCTGCCACTGCACCTTGGGCGAAGGTTTTCAATGTATTATCCACAATGATGCCTACATCCTTTTCCTGGGTGGTGGTTCCTAATGTGGAATGTTGCATCTTGTAACTATAGTTTGGGTTGTTCTTCCCTAAGTGCATAACTTTGCACTTGCCCACATTAAATTTCATACGTCATTTGGATGCTCAGTCTCACATTACATCAAGGTTCTCGACAATTTTTCTTAATCCTCTAGTGATTTAACATCTTTGAATCATTTTGTGTCATCTATAAATTTGATCACCTCACAGTTATTCCCATTTCCAGGCCATTTTTGAATATGTTAAAAAGCAGCGGGCCCAACATAAATCCCTGGGGTACTGCACTATTCATCTTTCTCCAATTAAAAAATTGACCATTTAGCCCTACTCTCTGTTTTCTATCTTTTAACCAGTTCCTGATCCACAACAGTACACTGTCTTCTATCCCATGATTTTTAAACTTCACCAAGAGTCTCTCATAGGGGACCTTGTCAAAGGCTTTCTGAAAATCCAGATGCACTATATCACTCGGCTCTCCTTTGTCTACCTGTTTATTTACATCTTCAAAAAAATATAACAGATTATTGAGATGGGACTTTCCTTGACTTGGGAGGTAATCTTCCAGGGCAAATCTTTCAGTTCCCAGGAGGTCCTTGGAGACAGTATCTTCACCTCAACCTATCAACAGGACCCTACAAATAAAAATCATTCTGCAGCTGCAAGAGCTTGCTGCAAATCCAAGAGGGCTCACTGGGGTCCTGCTACGTGTTGATTTAGCCAGCAAAGTACTTTGTATATTGACCTCCAAAGGAAACAAACTATTAAGCAGTTGTCTTTTGTTGCATCTGGTAGAACAGTTAACTGAAATGAAAGCCCTCATTCTCTTGCGAGGCAGAATCACATGTCATTTGCAATGCCATAAATGAAATTAAATCTTTGATTAATGTATGTGTGCTGATTCATCCACTGCTCACAAGTGTATTTTAATTCTTGATTTGACTTTAACTGCTTTGACGTAAAGGCTGAGAAATGAGATACTGAATGGGAATAATAAATAAAATAAACTAAATGCATTTTCATAAAGAAACAAAATGTGCCAGGAAAGAGCTATGCCCCATCTATGTGTCAGCTGCCTTTTCTTGACTTGCTGCATCTAATGAGATTTTATGTTACTGTAGCTCGGAAATATCTACAGTAAGATCAATAAAAGAATTATATTTAAATAAAATAGCTTGTCTTCATGGTGCAGTAATCGCATATCTTAGCAACTGTTTGCTTTGGTTTACTACAAGCAATTAGTCAGAAAATTGTTTGCATAATTGTTTTATGGAGCTTTTGGTAAGATAACTGCTTAGCTGTGAAGGCTTATCTGAAAGTAATTAAAGTGTTTTGGACTGATATGGGACACAGACAGCGACACTAGCAGTGATCTCAAATGTTCCAAACACCAACTCAGAGCATGCTAACCATCTCTAAAATAGTCATACCTGGCAAAATGGTAAGGAAATAGTATTCAGCTATGCAGGATTCATCAGAGAGCCAAATTTGTGAGCTTTGGTTTCCCTCGCCTAAGAAAGTGGGTCAAAGCTACATTTTAGATAGAACTCTTGACTTTTCCATACTCCTGCTCAACATTAGCTACTTATTTATTTTCTATCTTTACCAGCCTTTGATTAATTACACCACCCAAAAGATTGAAATGTGTTCCAATAAAGCAATCTTAACATTTTTAAGGCTTTTGTTCCTTTACTGTGCCCCATATTGTAAGAAGGATGAGGAGATGCTGAATTACAGTAATTAACGGTTGTTCATGTTCTCTACAGATAGGATAACAGTTCATAGACTTAAATTGCAGCAGGGAAATTTAGATAATGAGGACAATTTTCAGAAAACATTTTCTGAGGTAAATACTTATTTACCTAGGCAAACTGGCTAAAATTAAGTAGCGGGATCAACGACATGGATAGTTTTAGCCGGATAAGAAGTAGGTGTTCTGGGTATGTGTTTGGGTCAGGGAAGGAAAATATCACACCTAGATTACATTTTCAAATCTATGATATTATTTTCAAATAGAAACATGCTTGTAGATCAGGTGTTCTCAACCCAGTCCTCAGGACACACCTAACCAGTCAGGTTTTCAGGATAACCACAATGCATATGCATGAGAAAGATTTGCATACAGTGGAAGCATGCAAATCTCTCTCATGCATATTCAATCTGAAAATCTGACAGGCTAGGTGTGTCCAAGGAGTGAGCTGAGAACCCCTGCCATAGATAAAGTAGGTGCAAATATCTGGAGGTGTTTTTTTGTTGGGATAATTTCTTGATTGCACTTTTCCTTTGACAACTAATACAAAGCCCATGGGTAAGAATACCTGCAGTGAAAACTCTACAGCAGTAAAAATTTAGAAAAACCCAATCTTTTGGTTACCATTCACTGCTCATCTTGTGAAAGCCCAAATGTCTGGAGATGAAATGAGCCCTTTCATGGCTGAAATTTTACCAAAACATGGAAAAGTTGTGGTATTAGTCATCTATATTTCAGGTGAAGGCAAATTTTAGTTAGTACATGGAGATGGGAATTGAGGCATTGAAGTCAGGATGCACATAATTCCATCAGTGTTTTAGAAAAGGCTCTGCCAAACATGTAGCCATTTCTAAAATACACGTCTTTGTGGATGAATGAGTGTGAGCAGATTTCTTTAGTAAGGTGGCGAGATCTTCAGTGTTGGTGTGAGAGGATCTGTAGGAAAGGCAGATGAAGAGGAAGTGGTTGGAGAATGTGATGATGTCAAGGTTGGGGGTGGAGGCATGGCTTATGGTGTTGAATTCAAGGCTCTTCCTTTTAAGTATGCAGATTCCACCGCCTCTACTGGATATCCGAGGACAGTTATGATATTCTAGACTAGCTCTGGTGGGTGGGGGAGTAATAGGTATAATCTCGCTCTCCACTATGCGTGGCCCTCAGGCATCACAGAGATCCAATCGGGTAATCATTTGACGAAGCAAACTCAGGTTTGTGGTGGCTTGACTTCCCCTCCCAGTCCTATCAGTGTCAGACAGAATACAACTAAAACCCCCTTCCATCAGCACTTCTCCCTGCTGGTGGGATAGTGCTGCATCCAAGATTTCAGCCAGTGTGTCACTGATTTGGGAGGGAGGGACATAAATATTAATGATAGTAAATAAGATTCCCTTTAAGGTCCCAATCAAAATGAGGAACCTATCCCCAGGATCGTTGTACTGAAAAATCAGCTGGAAGGAGCAGTTCTGGGAGAAAAGGGTTACCACCCCTCTCCTGTGATAAGTTGCATGCAAAGACCTGCGGGAGCATACAGGATTGCATAGGTAATCCTGTCCGGACAAGTGAGATTCCTGAAAGAAGACTATATCAGCCTTCTCCCTTCTCAGTTGGTCTAGCATTCGCCTGTACCTTACAGGGTTGTGGAGGCTCCTTACATTCCATGAGATGATACTAACCATAATTCTCCAAAAGATCCTCCACTGCTTCAACAACCCATTGGCCAGTATCTCCCATTTGATGCAAAAAAAGGTTTGCCTTGTGCCGTCCCATGGTGTGCTATGCCCCCTCCCCCTCCCCCTCCCCTCCCCCTCCCCCTCCCCCTCCCCCTTCCCTCTCCCCTCCCCTCCCCTCCCCTCCCCTCCCCCACCCTCGAGAACCCTCCCAATTCAATCCCCCTCCCCATACTTCTTGAAATGAGCATGAAGTATCTAAATTAGCATCGGAAATGCCATGTTAGGAGGTGCTGATATCATGAGACAGGAGCATCCCCTCCAACCCTTCTATTCTTATAGGGGTGTTGACCCTTCTGAAATCCACCCTACGGCCTTCTGATAAGTGTGACACAATGAAGACTATCCAATTGCTAATAAGCAGCCCAGTATCCATCCGGGACCACCGTCCCAAGTTGGGGTTGCTACCTCTGCAAAAGAGACTTCTCTATGCAGACTGTCATGCCTGCGGTTTTAAACCTGCATTGCTCATCCCACAGGACCCACCCTCCAAATTCAATTTTGGTTAATGACAATCATCAAAAGTGAATCCAAGTAATTTAACAATTTAACAAAGCCATCTCAGACACAGCGATGAGAAGTGTGTATTCTATGAGCCATTGAGGACAGCAACCCTAATAGAAAAAGGGAGCAGAGTTAGCATTCCCACATGGAATCAAGGGGGTTTAGTAGAGTCCATTGCTTGATCATGAGAGTCCTCCACAGCATTAGCAAGGTGTCTTCGGGCTCCAGGTATCTTGTGTCTCTTCGGGGTTGAGGTTTGCTAGTCCCGCTGCTCTCTGGGCTGACTTGAATTGTGCCTTTCCCCATTTTGTAGCAAATCCACTATATCAAGGCAGTCTTCTAACTTAACAACCTTGCACTGGGTATTGTCTCATTCAAAAATCAAGGTGAAAGGGAATCCCCATTTGTATTTGATTGATTTCTTTTGTGACAGCTGAGTCAGAGGTCTGACATTTTTCCTTCATTCTAGTATGTATTGGGAGAGATCCTGAAAGCCCTGAATTTCCTGACCCTGAAAAGCAATGGACCATTTCCCCTTAAGATACGGTAAGAGTATTTTGTCCTCGAAGGAATGGAAGCATGCTATGATGGGCCGAGGGCAGGACCCAGAACCAGCCTTGGACCTGAGGCTTCAGTGAGCTCTCTCCAGCTTGACTGGTCTGGAAGCCCCGGGGAAACAAAAGGTGTACAGCTGCTGGATTAGTTCTTAAGTGATCTATTTATTCCAAGGAGATTCTGGGATGCCCAAGACTCTAATGTTATTCCACCTCTGATGGTTTTCTAAATCATCATGCACTTCTTTTAAGTCCTTGGGGAGCATATCTAGTTTATAGATTTTAGATTGGAAGAGAGCGGTCGCATCTATCTGTTTGCCAATGTTGATTTTGTTCTCGGTGACCCGGTCATCCAAGGACTCACTCACCACCTTGGAGAAAGCCAAACAAAAGAATTTAAGTTCCTGTAAGATCTCCATGAGGTCTGCTTTAGTGGCCGGTGAGGATAAAGTGGAGGGATCCTCGGAATTAGAATCAGGACCATGAGCTGGGTCTGAAGACAATGTGGCTGCAGGTTCAGCGATGCAGACAAATTGGGATAGGGCCGCAGCATTTGACCCCTTGTCAGACATGATGAGCTCTAGCACACTCGTTCCCCATAAGGTATCTATAAAGAGCTTCCTCCTTCTCTCAGATGGTGAAGCTGACAGTAGATGGAAGACTGCTGGAAACATCTGTCCAGCAACAGTAATGGAACCATTTAAGCAAGAGAGTGTGCTACACTGGTGGCCCCCTTTTTTTCCTTCTGTATACCGATTGAAAGTAAACTCTTCTCTCTTCCAGGTCACTCATTGATTCAATGAGTGGCAGCCAGACTGGTCATGCAGAGCAGAAATTAGACTACTGTCGCCCCCCCCTCCCCACCCCGCCGGCCCCAAAAAAAATTGTGATACCTGCTCTGCTCCTGGAGGCTCAGGCTGCGAAGAGATCCACAGCTAGAGCAGATGAGGGATATCAAACCCTGTAGGCTTCTCTGTAGTACCTGGTCTGTGCTTCCTCTGCAATCAGTGGCCTGTCATGTCCTCTTATGGCTCCAGCCTCTCTCGTCGGACAGTACCCGCTGCTGTTTAATAGGTCGTGAGAATCCAGATTGGGGTGAAGAATCAGCACCTCCACTATTTAATTGTCAGACAATCAGCGCAGCAGCACAGAACCAGAGAAGGCTGCCTGAACCTTCAGCAGGTGACGGAGCATGTGCCATGCACATAAGCAGGCCACGGCTCCTGTTCTCTGCAACTAGCAATCACATGAGTAGCTGGAGCTGCGTATGAAAGCAGTGGGGGGAGGGGGACCTGCTGGGGATCGGCAACTGGAATTAGGAACTGAATGCAGGCAGCAGCTGGCGAAATCAGGCCATGCCAAATGGATAAGTAAAAAGGATGGCGATCTTCACAGAGTTCCCCATAACAAACATCAGGCATCCAAGCCACTTACTGGGAGAATTGCTACATTTGGGAGGTCATGTTCAACATTTGATTCACCTCAGTGGCAGGTAGACTAAGTGTTGCTGAGCTCTGGTTCTATGCGGCCATTCAGCTCATGCTTGCAAGTGCCCCCCCACACACACCTTTTTCATTGACGTTGACTCTTGGCTTTCCTTCTTTCTGGATTCATCTCCCCCTTCCCTTATTCTCAGAGATTTTAACATTCATGTTGACAACCCCTCTGACCCTTATGCTTTAAAGCTCCTTTCCCTTGCCTCCTCATTCAACCTTGAACTGTGCTCTACCCAGAGGCGGTCCAAGGGGGGTGTAGGACCATGTGCGAAGACTCATTGTGGGGCCTCATTTGCATAAGGGGCCTCATTTGCATAAATATTTGAATAATGTTATCGTGCACTAACTTTCAGTAAATATGCCTCTTAATGAGTGTCTGGATAAAGAAAGACTACCAGATTTCTACATTACTATATTCCAGTGCCAACCGCCAGGCACATTAGGAAGTATTATAAACACTGCCCATTTAGAACTGATAATAAATCTGCCATATCATAAAAGCACTACCAGGATTCACAAAGCACCAAACCCTACGTATCAAAAGGCAACACTGCAAATATTAAATCAATACATCACAGAGAATATCAGTACATCTCCTACTGGGGAAAGAGAACAAGTGGCACTATCAAATAGAAACTGCATAAACAGAATACCTCAACTCGGTTAAATATGCAGAACATAGACCATCACCAAACAAAGAGCAAGGGATCACAATTTACAAATAGACAATAATTAAACTGGGAACCCCAACGGCCAGAGTTGGAATATACAACAATACTGGAGAAATAAAACTATAAATTAAATTCCTCTTCTACTAAACAAAAACACAAAGACATTAGCAATGCACATTTCCCAGAGCTGACATATTCCAGTTAATAAATTAAAAATAAAAAAAGTATTTTCTACCTTTTCTGGTTGGACATTTTAGTTTTCAGTTGCAATTGCTCCAGTCTCTTTCTTCTGGTTTCTTTGTTTCTCCAGCTAACTCTCCATTGTAGAATTTTCTTCCCTCCCACACAAAATATCCTTTCCTCTCTCCATCCTCACTCCCCCAGACCCATCCCTTTCTAGTCCTCCCCCAACATCATCTCCCTTCTAGTTCAAGTCCCAACCAGCATCCGCTCCCTTATAGTCCCATTCTCCCATCCCCCTGCATCAGCCAATTTCCAGTCTTGCACCCGCCATCAGCCCATTTTCAGTCCTAGCCCCCCATCAGCCATTTCCAGTCCTATTCCAGCCCCTCATTTATTTATTTATTTATTTATTTAGAGGGGTTTTTTTATACCACACTCTTTAAAATCAGCTCAGTTTACAGTCAACAGCAAATTTGTACAGTGCAGGCTGCCCGCACTGTACTTACAAAGAACAGGGTTTGCAACTTGGGTAACTGGGGTAACTATGTACAGGCTACACAGTAGCTTGGCTATTCGTTTAATCCTGGGAGTACCAATAGAGTCAAAAGTGACCCCATTGCAAGTTTCACAACGCGTATTGTAGCGCCCTCTATGGGTTAGGCGGTTGCCTATATGTAGTGGGCGTACCTCTTTATGTCCCTTATCACCTGAATTCCCAATGCTGAGGCTTCTCAATAATGTAGTTGTGTGGTAAGAACCAAAACAGCCGAGGGTTTCAAAGGTAACAGGAATTTTATTTTCTACTTAACCAACTGAACTTCTTTGTCAGCAGTTCAGATATAACCAGAACAAAAATGGGATACTTCTCCATTCAAAAAGGAAAAACAAACTTTACAGCACAGTTCAGGCCTTAGCCGTTTCAAACAGCTTGTTTTAAACGAAGCAATAAACCTTGCCTTCAGTCAACATTACATTCTTAGGTCCCAGGCTTGGTATAGCACAAATCTGTATCACTCAGGGCTCTGCACAGCACCTTGGCTTCTTGGTTACAAGCTGCTAAGCCCGTGTACCATTCCTTTTTAAAGACATTGGCATTCTTCACTTTCAAGTTGCAAATATTGTCTTTTAAATTCCAGCATTCATAGCCTTCTTTGAGCCTGTCTGACTAGCTCAACATTAGTGCTTCAATTAACCAAATTTCCAGCAGGTCATAAACTTTCCAAAGCTTCTGGCTTTTCACTACTTTTAAAAAACCCATACAGCTTTTACTTCTTATGACTCACACAGTAAGAGCAATCCATTTCAACATCAGAACATACACTTTCTGAAAGGCATTCTTCTACTTCCATACTTTCCTCATTTGGTTCAATTAGCACCTGGCTGGCCTCAGCGTCCCTAACGGCAGGTTTCAACTGCTCCAACAATTTCAAAACCTGTTCCCATTGGGAATCCTCACTACGCTGAGTTGCAGGGGAAGGATATAGGAGATCTTTCTTTTTTAATAAATCTTTTAAAACTTGCAAGGGGCTCACCTTGTTCCCAGCACCCAGTCTTCTCTCAGGCAGTGCCACCGGTAGAACCTTCTCCACAGCTTCCCTCACAGAGATTCCTGTTCCTTGCTTTCCACCAGCATTTCCCCCAGAATCAACTCTCCTGTGTTCCAAGCCAGCTGTACCCTTCTTACCAGCTAGGCTGCCTTCAGGGCTTGAGTTGTCTGAATGCTGCATGCAATAAGGATCTCCTTTGAGGCTTCTGATAGAGCACTTTTCTCTTACATGTGTCCTAATCTCCTTACTTCCTGTAGTTTCAAGAGATTCTCTGCTAGTGTCCAGCCTGCTAGGGAACGTCTCCTCCTCAGAGGATTTCTCTCCTAGACTCCGTCCACGGACAAGATCTCCTCCTGCTTTCCTTCTTCCTGGTCTCTCTCCTTTCACTCCTCCCTGCTTATATGTTTGGGGCTGCCCTATTGCCTCAGACTCCACCCCCAGGCTTCCCTCGTCACCTCCCCTGGTCACCATGGGGCTAGGGCGTGGCTCACTCTCTACATCTCTGTGCACAGAGTTTTTTTCTTTGGTTAGAGTTTTAACCCTTAAACTCCCTGAAGCTTTCTTCTGCCCAGAGGTAAAAGGCTGTTTTTTCACACTTTCTTTGGGCTCTATACCTGTCACGCCACCACAGTATCTCAGAAGCTAGTTGTTCAAGAATGCAATATTTTTATGACTTTTCACATGTCAATATTCTCTTGCGCCATGAGAGGAATAATTTTCATCTGCTAGGTGAAGCTAGTGATGAATTGCAGCACAGAGTACCAGTGAGGTCATTTTTGACCCCAGTTGTTTACGTCCGGTTTGGATTGTGATACAATTTGCAGTTTTGTGAATTTTTTGATCTGACAAAGGTATTTATCATTAATTATGTATCATTTATTTTTTGTGCTCTTATTTTATGAAAATTACACATTTTCTGTAATTGATATCATACGTTCTCTCATTATTTCCGATGAAATCTAAAGACTTTCAGCTCGTTCATCACGATTATTGTACACCTATAGTAAAACTGCTTTGCGTTTTATTCAACTTTATCTTTGTTTATTTATTTTAGGTTATTGTTTATGATGTCAAAACGAAAGTATTCAGCTGCCCAAGTAAGAGAAATATTGCAAAGAGATGCTGACAGTGACGGCTCTGAGTCGTCTGATGATGCAGCATATTCAGCAAGCGAAGAAGCATATCAGCCAAGTTTGGGCGATAAATCTGATGATGACAGTCATGATTCAGATGGTGACAGCAGTTGGTTGTCAAGTGAATGTGAGACTGATGTTGAGCCGGTAACAGCACCTGCAGCAAAGAGTCAAGTTACAGGTCGAGGCAAAGGTCGAGGCTGTGCTGGACGGGGAAGAAGGCAGGAGTCCTTGGTGTCAGTATCATCTGTGAGGAATCTTAGTTGTGATCGTAGAAGAGCTAAGAGGTCATCAACTATAAGCACAAATGTTGCCATTGAAGCCTGTGTATCTAAGGATGCCACATCATAGAACAGGAAACCTATAAAGCAAGCTGCTGGAAGATACTCCAGAGCAAGTGTCATGCCCATACAACAAGGTCCTACAAGGTATGCTGTACGAAATGTTGATGGCCCTCTCGCAGCATTCCACTTGTTAATGAGGAAGAACTTATTGAATGAAATCATGATGTGGACGAGCAAACAAGGAAGACACATTTATGACGACACCTGGAAAGATTTGACAGTTAGAGAATTTCAACGTTTTCTTGGACTTCTGATCCTCTCAGGCGTGTACAAGTCACGAAATGAATCCATAGTTCAGTTGTGGAACCTTGAAGATCGTCGTTCTGTTTTCGGCAAAAATATGGCCCATAACCATTTTCAGCAAATTTCTTGTGCTCTCAGATTTGATGATGCAACCAACAGACGTGAACAACGAGGCGTGGATAAGCTTGCTCCAATCAGACACGTTTTTGATACCTGGGAAGCAACTCTAAGTGACGCCTTTGTACCTGGTGAAAATGTTACTGTGGATGAGCAACTGCTTACATTTCGTGGCCGTGTTCCGTTCAGACAATATATTCCCAGCAAACCTGGGAAATATGGCATAAAGCTATGGATGTTGTGTGACAGTGCAACGTCATATGTTCTGCATCTTCAAGTATATACAGGAAGGGAACTCGGACAAAACAGGGAACAGAATCAGGGTGAAAAGGTTGTGCTGCAACTCACTGAAGGATTGATGTGATCTGGCAGAAATGTTACTGTTGACAATTTCTTCTGCAGTTTATCCCTGTAACGGAAATTGCTAGAAAAACAAATGACACTTTTGGGGACAATTCGAAAGAACAGAAAAGAATTACCTCCAGAATTTGTAACAGCAAAGTGCCAAGAGGTATTCACTTCACTGTTTGCCTTTCGCGATGATGCCACTCTGGTTTCCTATTGCCCGAAGAAAGGAAAAGTGGTTGTTCTTCTGAGCAGTTTGCATGATCAAGAAGAAGTAGATAACACACATCCAGACAAAAAACCACACATGATCTTGGACTATAATTCTAGTAAAGGTGGAGTAGATACGGCAGATCAAATGTTGCGCACGTATACCATAAAACGAATGACAAGACGCTGGCCAGTGACAATCTTCTACAACATGTTGGACATCAGTGCTTTGAACACATTCATTGTTTGGATGTCACTAAATCCAGAATGGCAGTCCAAGTCAAAGCACAGACGTTGTTTATTCCTCTTGGAATTAGGAAATCAGCTGCTTCAGAGTAATTGCAGCGAGACTTCTTCCAGCATTGAAGAAGCCACTGATGCTGTTTGCAATGTTGGGATCCCAAAGAAAAGGGCAAGGTGTCACTGCTGTTCCAGAGAAAAAGACAAGAAAAGCAACATAGTTTGCACCTCCTGCAAGCACAATGTTTGCAAAGAACATTCAGAAATTGTCTGTGTCTCATGCAAATAACTGTAGTACTTTACTGTGTTCATCAAGTGCATGCAAAAACTGCTTTCATGGCAACTCTTCTTCATGTAATTTTATGATAAAGCATTCAATTTCAAAACATTTAACCTTCATATAATAAATAATTAATTCGGAATAATATTTTGTCTGTTTAGTCTAAAATTTTCATGGTTAACAATTAAAATTTGTCGTGGGGTCATTTATGACCCCAACGGTATTCAGCGTGTGCAAAAAATCTTGGTAATTCCAGGGTTAAGTAGCTATATGCAGGCTAAGCAGTCGAGTCAGCAAAGGTGGAGTGGCGACAGGGCTACTTGGCGACTTTTACAAGATTAGGTGACTATATGTATATGCATCAGCCCATTTCCATTCCAAGCTCCCCCCATCAGCTAATTCCAAGACCACTTCCACATTGTATGCCAAGCAATCATAACACCAATTCTGGACTATGGAAACTCTTTATATGAAGGACTTCCAAAACAGACTATCCCACCACTGCAACTGGTCCAGAACACTGCAGCATGCATCATCACGAGCACTTCAAAGTCAGAACACATCACACCCATTCTACGACAACTACATTGACTCCCAATACTTGCAAGGGCAAAATACAAGTCAATCCTGAACATATTCAAAGTCATCCACGCTGTTCAGCAGACGCTGTCCAGGATTTAATAATAAGGGAAGTAACTAGCAGACCTAGGAGGTCCAACAATGGTAACAGACTCAGCATGCCAGCAGGATATCATAAAACAAAACAAGCGACATCTAAAAGGGCTCCCTCACTGTCAGCTCCTCCCCTATGGAACACCCTCCCTGAAGAACTAAGGGCCCTAAATGACACCAAGGACTTCCGCAAGTCTCTTGAGACCCTCCTGTTCACGGAAGCCAAGTAACGTAATTTGCTAAGCACTGATCTCCACTGCAATTCACCCACCAATAACCACACTCAGATGAGAACTAAATGTAGATAGTCTGAATGTTTGTATGTCTGACCCCCTTTCCTGTTAAATGTATCCCTACAATCTGTGTTAACCACTTTGATTGAAGGTTAAGGTGGTATACAAAACTGGCTAAATAAATAAATGTCCAATTCTAGCCCCCCGTCAGCCCATTTCTAATCCTTGCCCCCACCATAAGCTCATTTCCAGTTCTGGCCACACCATCAGCTCATTTCCAGTCCTTTTCCAGACCCCCATCAGTCCATTTCCAGTCCAAGCTCCCCCCATCAGCCCATTTCCAATCCTAGACCCCCCATCGGCCATTTCCAGTCCAAGCTTCCCCCATCAGCCCATTTCCAGTCCTAGCCCCCCCATCAGCTCATTTCTAATCCTATTCCAGACCCCCATCAGCCCATTTCCAGTCCAAGCTCCCCCATCAGCCCTTTTCCAATCCTAGCCCCCCCCCCGTCAGCCCATTTCCAGTCCTAGCACCACCATCAGCTCATTTCCAGTCTTAGCCCAGTGCATCATCAGCCCATTTCCAGTCCAAGCTCCCCCCATTAGCCCATTTCCAATCCTAGCCCTCCATCATCCATTTTCAGTCCTATCCCAGCCCCCCATCAGCTCATTTCCAGTCCGTTTCCAGCTCCCCCATCAGTCTATTTCCAGTCCAAGCTCTCCCCATCAGCCCATTTCCAGTCCTAGTCCCCCATCAGCCATTTCCTATCCTATCCTAGACCCCCACCCCCAAAGAGCCCCGCAACTGTTTAGGCTGCTGCAGAGGGAGCCGGAGAAGCCCGCACGAGGCTCCAGCTCACCTCTGCATAGCCGCCAGCGTGAAGAGAAGTGTTTTCCCTCACGCTGGCAACTGTGTTACAGTGAAGCATGTTAAATGCCAGAAAAGGTTAAAGGGCATTTCCCCCTGAAGTGCAGGGCCCTGTGTGAACAACATTCTTGCACAATGGACGGGCCGGCCCTGGCTCTACCACCCTTACTCAACAGCTAGGCTACTGCCTTGACCTTGTCACTTTCTCTAACTGCTTACTCTCAAACATCTGCACCTCAATTCTTCCTTTATCTGACCATCACCTGATAAGTTTCACTCTTCATCACCCTCCGCTTCAGTCTCACCCAATCTCCTCCAGCATCTTTAGGAATCTTCATGCTATCGACCCATCGGCTCTCTCCACTACTGTCTCATTACCTCCTTCCTCCACTTTGTTATCTGAATCTGTTGATGAAGCAATATCTTCCTATAACACTGCACACTCCTCTGCTCTGGATGCTTTTGCTCCTTTCATGCCATGCTCTATGAGGCGTTCTGTATCTTACCTCTGCTGTCCTTGGCAACCCACTACCTACATTCCTGTGCCCACTGAACTGAATACATTTGGCTCAAATCCCGCACCCTTGTGGATTTTCTACAATTCAAATTCATGCTAGCCTCTTTCCAGTCAGCCATAGCACTTGCCAAACAAGAATATTATATCCACCTGACTAACTCTCTTGCCTCTGACCCTTGCCATCTCTTTACAACTCTCAACTCTCTCCTCAAGGTGCCTCTGCCTCCAACCCCTCTTTCCCTTTCTGCCCAGACTTAGGCTGACTATTTTCATGACAAAGTCCACAAGATTACAATCAAATTCCCCACGAGGCCATTTCCATCTCCTCTTCTCTTTAACTCCTCCCCTCAACCTCTGCCACCTTTTCTTCCTTTTCTAAGATCTCTGAGGAGGAAACCACACATCTTCTTTCTTCCTCCAAACTCACTACCAGCTACTCTGACCATATTCCCACCCATCTCCTAAGCTCCATCTTCTCTGCTGTCATCCCTTCCTTCTGTCATATCCTCAACCTGTCACTTTCCACTGCAACTGTTCCTGCAGCCTTCAAGCATGCTGTGGTTACACTTCTCCTCAAGAAACCCTCAGTAGACCCTACCTGTCCTTCTAATTATCAACCCATCTCCCTTCTTCCCTTCATTTTTAACTACTTGAACATATGGTTCACCACCATTGTCTTGACTTTCATTCTTCTCAAGCCCTTCTGGATCCATTGCAATCTAGCTTTTGTCCTTTACATTCTACTGAAACAACTCTTACTAAATTCCCCAGTGACTTGTTCCTGGCAAAATCCAAGGACCTTTACTTGATCCTCATCCTTCTTTATCTTTATCTTTATTTGCAAGGCTTGATATACTGCTCGTGCATAAGCATCTTGGCCTTTCTGCTGCTTTTGACACTGTCAACCACCACCTTCTCCTTGATACTTTGTTCTCGCTTGGTTTTGAGGACTCTTCTATCCTGGTTCTATTCCTATCTCTCCCATTGCATTTTTACTGTTCATTCTGGTGAATCCTCCTCTACTGCTATCCCACTCTATTGGTGTACTCCAAAGGTCTGTCTTGGGAACACTCCTTTTCTCTCTATATACCCAGTCCCTTGGTGCATTCATCTCCTCCCATGGTTTTCAGTACCACCTTTATGCTGATGACTCTCAGATCTACCTCTTTATACCTGAAATCACTCCAGGAATCCAGACCCAAATCTCTGCCTGCCTATCTGATATTGCTGCCTGGATGTCTCACCACCATTTGAAATTGAACATGGCAAAAACTGAGCTTCTTATCTTTTTCTCTAAACCCACATCCACCCTCCTTCCTTTCTGTATTTCTGTGGATGATGCCATACTCCTCCCCTTTTCCTCGGCTCACACTTTTTACTCCTCCTTCTCCTTCTCCACACACATCCAACTGATAGCTAAAACCTGTCATTTTTTCTCTATAACATCAGAAAAATTCACCCCTTCCTTTCTGAACACACTACTAAGACACTTATCCACTCTTTAGTCACCTCCCATCTAGACTATTCCAATGGTCTCCTTGCTGGCCTCCCTCTGAATCATCTCTTTCCTGTTCAATCTGTTCAAACTCAGCTGAAAACTGCTAATCCTCTGCCAGTTTCGCTATGACCCCTCTTCTCAAGTCACTTCATTGACTCCCTATCTGTTTTCAAATCCTATTCAAACTTCTCCTACTGATGAATATGTTTATTCATTCTGCTGCTTCTCACTATCTTTCCTCTCTTACTGTATCTCTTCCTACACTCCTGCCTGGGAACACCGCTCTTCTGGCAGATCACTTCCATTTATGCCCCTTTCTTCCACTGCCAACTCCATAGAAACATGATGGCAGAAAAAGGCCTATCTAGTCTACCCTTCCAGGACAACTACAATAGTCTCCTTTTTACCTTTAGAGATCCTCTGTGTTTGTCCCATGCTTTTTTGAGTTCAGATACTGTCCTCTTCTCTACCACCTTCATTGGGAGACTATTCCACGCATTATCCACTCTTTCCATAAAGAAATATATTAGCACATTACTCCTGAGTCTGTCCTCTTTCACCCTCATCCCATGTCCCCTCATCGCAGAACTTGCTTTCAATTGAAAGAGACTCTCTTCCTGTGCATTTATGCCACAGAGATATTTAAACATCTCAACCACATCACCTCTATCTTGCCTTTCCTCTAAAGTATACATTTTAAGATCCTTAAGTCTGTCCTTATATACTTTATAATGAAGACCACTAACCATTAGAAGCCACCCTCTGCACTGACTCCAACCTGCCTATGTACTTTTGGTCTCCAAAATTGCACATAATACTCCAAATGAGGTCATACCAGAGACTTATATAGAGGCACTATCACCTCCTTTTTTCTGGTGGTCATTCTTCTCCCGATGTACCCAAGCATCCTTCTGACTTTCGCTGTTGTCTTTTCTACCTCTTTAGCTACTTTAAGATTGTCAGACACAATCACACCCAGGTCCCACACTTCTTTTGTGGATATAAGTACTTCACTCCATATACTGTACTGCTCCCTTGGATTTTTGCAGCCCAAATGCAGGACCCTGCATTTTTTAGCATTAAATCTCAGCTGCCAAATTCTAGACCATTCTTCAAGCTTAGCTAGATCCTCCTCATGTTATCTACTCCTTCCTGAATGTCTACTCTATTACAGGTTTTAGTATCATCCGCAAACAGGCAAACCTTACCCGACAGCCCTTCCGCAATATCACTAACAAAGTTGTTAAAAAGAATCGGACCAAGGATAGATCCCTGCAAATAGGAACAGAAGTGACAGATCCCTGCAGCACACCACTGGTAACCTCTTTCTCCTTAGAGTGAGCTCCATTTACCTGTACACTTTGCTGCCTCACACTCAACCAATTTCTAACCTAATCAGTAACTTTAGGGTCTATCCACACTGTTTGTTTATGTCACATGTACGGAACGGTGTCAAAGGATGAAATCTAAGTACACCACCATCTAGGGCTCTCCTTCGGTCCAACACACTGGTCACCCAGTTAAAGAAATCAATCAGATTTGTCTGACACGACCTGCTTCTGGTAAACCAATGCTACCTCGGATCTTGCGATCCATTGGACTACTGAAACCTCACCATTCTTTCTTTTAGCAGCGTTTCCAATAATTTACTCACCACAGAGGTTAGACTAACTGGCCTGTAGTTTTCATCCTCATCTTTACTTCCATTTTTGTGTAAAGGGGCCACATTTGCCTTTCCCCTGTCCTCTGGGACCACTCCTGAATGCAAAGCAGCACTGAAAAGGCCAGTCAGTGCTGCTGCTAGAACATTCCCAAGTTTCTTAAGTTTTCTCAGAGATACCCCATCCGGTCACATCACTTTATCTACATAGTCTTCTGAAAATCGTTCGAGATCCCTGTCACTTCTGTTCCTATTTGTAGGTGTTTTCTGAGGTCCTGCTCCTGGCCCCTCATCTCTGAACACAGAACAGAAATATTTGTTAAGAATTCCACTTTATCCTCATCAGAACTAGAAAACAGCAGCACTGTATTTTATTAATGATACTTGTACATATCCCCTGTATACAATGTTTTATAACCCACATTTGTAATCTGAGGTTTGAGTTAATGTTACTAGCCTATTCTCAAGTTCAGATTTATTGTACAACAGTATGCATATACATACCCTGTTTTGTGTAAACCGCTTTGAATGGTATAAAGGTGGTATATAAATAAATAAATATTTCCTCCCCTTCACCCTTGAGTCTGACAATACCACTTTTGCCCTTCCTCCTCTCACTAACATATCTGAAAAATGTCTTATCCCCCCACCCCCTCACCCCCCCCCCACACTTTATTGCATTGGCCATTTCTTCTTCTTTTTGTACCTTTGCTTTCCTGACTACTTTGCTAGCTTCTCTATGTTTTTCCAAATATAGATGCCTGTCTTTCTCTTTCTGTGATCTCTTGTATTTCCTGAAGGCCTCCCTCTTTTTCTTCACCTTTTCAGCTACTTCTTTTGAGAGCCACAGCAGCCTCCTTTTCCTTTTACGTTTATTTACCATTCTAACAAAAAGGTTTGTTGCCCTTAAAATATCCCTTTTCAGTTTTGCCCGCTGTTTTTCTACATCGCCCAGGTGTTCCTATCACACTAATGACTCCTCGAGATATTGGCCCTTCTTGGCAAAGTTAGTTTCCCTAAATACCCTTGCTTTTGAATCGATTTTATCAGTCTTAGTCCTAATACTGAACCACACCATCTAGTGATCACTGGATGCAAGATGATCTCACACTATAACATCAGAAACACTTTCCCCATTGGTAAGCCCCGTCCAGTATGGCCCCTTGTGGATTCTGTTACCAGTTGCCTGAATAGGATCTCCTTACTTCTAGATGATTCCACAGCAGGGATGTGCCAATCAACATCCATCATATTGAAATCACCTATCAGTAGCACTTCTCCTTTCATGGCAATGCTGCATACGTCTTCTATTAAATCTCCATCTACTTCTTCTCTCTGTGAGGGAGATGTGTATATCACTCCAATGCAAATGGATTTCCCTTTCCTTCTTTCTAGTTTAACCCATAGTGCCACCTCTCTCCCTTTTAAACCCTGTAATTCTATAGCTTTAATAACATTTTTTACATATAGATCCACTCCTCCTCCCCTTCTTCTTACCCTGTCCTTTCTGAATAAGTATAGCCCAATATAATTACATCCCAGTCATTGTAGTCCAAGAACCATGTCTCTATAACCGCCACTAAATCCAAGTCAGCCTTTTCCATTAAAGCCTCAACACTAAACATTAAAGCATCAACTCCAGACTTTGATCTTTCCACCTTGCTGCTCTTTATGCTTGGAACAAACTACCTGATTTGGTATGTCAAGCTTCATCCTTGGCCCTTTTCAAATCCAAGCTAAAAACTCATCTCTTTGAGACTGCTTTTGGATCTTGATCTGTGTAGTCTCTTGCTCTGCAACTATGTGTTTTCTTACCATGCCTTTTGACATATCCTAGTCCCCAGCTGTTCTGTTGTCTGTCTTGACTAGGTTGTAAGCTCTGATGAGAGGGACCATCTCTTGTATGTCTCTGCACAATGCTGCGTACACCTTATAGCACGATACAAATGATCAGTAGTAATAATTCAGTACTAGTAGTAGAGAAACTCTTGAAGATACCATTTTATATTTGAGTAAAGAGATTTCCATTCATAGTGATACACTAATGTAAGCAGAATAGAACACAGAAACATAGAAATATGATGACAGAAAAAGACCACATGGCCTATCTAGTCTATCCTTCCATATCAACAACTACAACAGTCCTCTTTTTTCCTTTAGAGATCCTCTGTTTGTCCCATGCTTTTTAAAATTCAGTTACTGTCCTCATCTCTACCACCACCCAATAAAAACGTGGAATGCAAATGAAAGGACACCAAATTTTATTAAATAATATCACTCCAGCCAAAGGCCCAACACAGGCCGTGTTTCGGAAAAGCCTTCTTCAGGGGTGTGTAGGCTGCATGTGTAGGAACAATCATCTGATGGAGCGTCAAATACGAGATGCCAAAAGGCACAAATAACTGTAAAATGAACTACTCTTTTTATCCGTCCTTATTCAATAAACCAGCATTAGGATGCTCTGCAAACAAAAGTCTAACTGCCAGGATAAAAAACTCATCTCTACCACCTCCACTGGGAGACTATTCCACGGATCCACCACTCTTTCCGTAAAGAAATATTTCACCTGAAACTATCCCCCTTCAAACTTATCCCATGTCCCCTCGTAGCAGAACTTGCTTTCAATTGAAAGAGGCTCTCCCCCTGAACATTTATGCCACGGAGATATTTAAACATCTCAATCATATCACCTCTATCCCGCCTTGCCTCTAAGGTGTACATATTAAGATCCCTAAGTTTGTCCTCCTATGCTTTATAATGAAGATCACTAACCATTTTAGTAGCTACCCTCTGCACCGACTCCATCCTGTTCACATCCTTTTGAAGGTGCAGTCTCCAGAATTGCACACTGTACTCCAAATGAGGGCGCACCAAGGACTTATACAGAGGTACTATCACCTCCTTTTTTCTGCTAGCCATTCCTCTCCATATGCACCCAAGCATTCTTCTAGCTTTTGCCGTAGCCTTTTCTACCTGTTTAGCTACTTTAAGATCAGCAGACACAACTACGCCTAGGTCCCGCTCTTCTTTAGTGGACAAAAGTACTTCACCCCCTATACTATATTGCTTCCTTGGATTGCTGCAGCCCAAATGCATGACCTTACATTTTTTAACATTAAATCCCAGCAGCCAAATTCTAGACCATTCTTCAAGCTTAGCTAGATCCTTCCTCATGTTATCTATACCTTCCTGTGTGTCTATTCTATTGCAGATTTTGGTATCATCCGCAAAACATCAAATCTTACCCGACAGCCCTTCCGCTATATCACTAACAAAGATGTTAAAAAGATTCGGACCAAGGATGATCCCTGGGGCACACCACTGGTAACATCCTTCTCCTCAGAGTGAGCTCCATGTACCTGTACTCTTTGTCGCCTCTCACCCAACCAATTTCTAACCCAAGCAGTAACTTTAGGGTCCATCCCTAGGGTGCTCAGTTTGTTTATAAGTCACCTGTGAGGAACAGTGTCAAAGGCTTTACTGAAATCTAAATACACCACATCTGGGGCTCTCCCTCGGTCCAACTCCCTGGTCACCCAGTCAAAAAAATCAATCAGATTTGTCTGACAAGACCTGCCTCTGGTGAATCCATGCTGCCTCGGATCCTGTAATACGCTGGAGTCCAGAAACCTCACTATTTTCTCTTTCAGCAGCGTTTACAATAATTTACTCACCACCGAAGTTAAACTAACCGGCCTGTAGTTTTCAACCACATCCTTACTTCCACTTTTCTGTAAAGGCACCACATGAGCCTCTCTCCAGTCCTTTGGCACCACTCCTGACTCCAATGAGGCATTGAAAAGGTCAGTCAGTGCAGCTGCTAGAACGTCCCCAAGTTCCCTCAGTATTCTAGGGTGTAACCCATCCAGTCCCATCGCTTTGTCTACTTTAAGTTGAGCTAGTTTCTCATGAACACAGTCTTCTGAAAATTGTTCAAGTTGTCCCTCGCTTCTGTTCCTGTTTGTGGGTGTTTTCTGAGGTCCTGCTCCTGGTTCTTCATCTGTGAACACAGATCAGAAATATTTGTTAAGCAATTCCGCTTTATCCTCATCAGCTTCTACATATTCCTCCTCTTCACCCTTGAGTCTGACAATACCACTTTTGCCCTTCCCCTTCTCACTAATATATCTGAAAAATGTCTTATCCCCCCATTTTATTGCATTGGCTATTTCCTCCTCTTTTTGAAACTTTGCTTTTCTGACTACTTTGCTAGCTTCTCTAAGGGGCTTGTTTACAAAGCCGCGGTAGCGGTTCGCGATCGCTATCGGAGCCGCGGCCCCATTGATTTCAATGGAGCCGCGGCTCCGATAGCGATCGCGAACTGCTACCGCGGCTTTGTAAACAAGCCCCTAAGTTTTTCCAAATATAGATGCCTATCTTCCTTTCTCTGTGATCTCTTGTATTTCATGAAGGCTTCCCTCTTTTTCTTCTTCTGAAGACGCGTTGACCTTTCTTGGACAGAAGTGGATGGATACATGGCTTGCAAAAGAGATAATAAATTTAGACATAAACTCTACCTTTGCTGAATATGACCAAGTCTAATGCAAAGGTCAAGAACTGGAGGTGGCAACCATTATTTTTCACCAAAAGCAGTGATTTAGGGGGCTAGTTACTAAGCTATGATAAAATCTCTCATTTTACTGCAGCCTAACTTACTGCGGGAGCTACTAACATGTGGTAACTCAGTACTGTAAGTTAGAAATTTCCACAGTAAAGGATTAATGCAGCTTGCAATCTATATTGCGTGCTGCGTTATTCTGCTTTCCAAGAGAATGCTTAAAGGAGCCGACTTCACTAGAAAAAGCACGCAGTCTGAGGGTCCCCCTCCCTCTGGCCGCAGAAAACATGGAATGCCTCTGGCCCCCTGCCCCTATTCCCCAAATCCACTTTTAAATATCCTCTACTTCCAAAGACCCTCTACCTCCTGGACCCCCCACCCTCACCCCGAAGACCCTCCACCCCCTTGCTCAGCTTTAGTTTACTGTAAATAGCCCTGGTGGTCTAGGGGATTTCTGGGCAGGAGCCTAATTCAGTTGCTCCTGTGCATTGAAAAGGGTGCTTGTAACCCCTAGCAGTAATACTGTGAGTTTACAGTTTGGGGTCACAGGTGCCATTTTGAACCCAGTGTTGTGATGGGCAGAAACAACTGGAGATCTCTCCTACCTGGAAACTCCCTAGACCACCAAGACTATTTATGATAGACTTGGGATGGGTAAGGGGCAATGGGAGGGGCTTTGGGTTGAGGGGGTTGGTAGTGTATCATTGGGGGTTTGGTGGGTGGGGCTTCTTTGGAGGTGGGGGACATTTAAATGTGGATTTGTGCAATGGAGGGCCAAGGTGCTGAATGTTTGCTGCAGCTGGGAGGAGGGGGACCCCTAGACCTTTTCTATCAAACCAGCCCCTTTTAAGAATGTATCCAGGAGATGCTCCCAAGAGAAAAATAACACCAGCTTCGAACTGATGTTATTTTTCCTAGAAAAATGCAGCTTACTCTGTTATTGAATAATAATGAGGTATTATGCTTGAATGTGCAAGATTTGTATCTCATTATTAGGAAAGATGTGTTGAGGTAATTTAAGGTGCGTTATGGTAATTTAAGATGCGTTACATGAGTTAAGGAGCAAATAACATGAGTTATTCTGGTACCACCCTCTGCATATTAAAGGAGTTCACACATGGCTAAAATAATTCATTTCTCCAGTTTGAGTTGCAGTCAAAGATCAGATTGACAAGGAGGCAGTAAATCAGTTTAGTCTAACACTCTATCGATGTTGAAAAGTAACAACCAGTATAATTTTCTAAACTGGATTCTTTCCAACTCTGAAGATTCTACAAACTATTTATGTGAATTGATAATTGCATTTGGAATGTAATTAATAGAGGGGCACCACTGCTTTTCCCAGAACTGGTTTCATCGTCGACCTCCATTGCTATCTAGTCAGTGCTGATATTCAACAGCTAACTGAATAACAAAACCATATAAAGTTAGAACAGCCATTGACCTGTCCTAGTTTTATGGGGTTATCTATCTAGTTAATGGGCTGAAAATCGCCACTGACAGAATGGGTGCTGGGACCTCCCCAGCCCCCCACCAACTGCCCTGGCACTATCTGGATTGTGCAAAGGTGGTTTATGGGAATATTCAGTGGCACTGGCTGGTTAGTGCCAGTGAATATCTGGCTCAGTGTGGCTTATGTGGTTATCAAGTCCTGCTAAGCATATAAATCCTTTTGAATATTGGGCCCTAAAAATAAGCAGAGTGTTATGGCTGATGGGATACATTCAAGGGTATTGAAGGAACTTATGGAAGTTCTGGTGGCCCCGCTGTTTTACCTATTCCATGCTTCCTCAAAATTGTATGTGGTCTTGGAGGATTAAAGATGGATGGATGTGATCCCTGCCTCTTAGAACTGATCACAACAACCTACTCAACAAGACTAAGAAGAACCTCCAATCAAAACCTTCATCCATCTGCTCATGACCAAAACCACACAGCAAAGCAGCAACTGAGCATTCTCCTTATATGCCCCATCAATGTGAAACTCACTACCAGATAACATAAGATCAGCAAAATTCATCACCGAACTAAAAAACTAAAAACCCACTTATTCAGAGAATACTATGGACCTGATGACAAAACATAATCTACGAGCTAAAATACCACATAGAAGGACAGCTAAGCTGAAACAATCATCCCTCCCCATAAAACACAGACCATCTCTACATGTAAATAGTTTTCTCCCCTCACATAATGTATCTCGTATTTATCTCCAAGTTATAATCCCTGTTTAATGTAAAATCATTCCTCTGATTGTTATGTTGTTTGATGTAAACCGCCTTGGATAAAGGCGGTATAGAAAACCTGTTAAATAAATAAATAAAATAATAAATCTCTCCCTACAAAAGTGGAAATAGGTAGGATGCTGGGAACTTCAGTCTGGTTAGCCTGACTTTGGCGATGAATAATTTAATGGAATCACTGCTAAAACAGAAGATAATACAGTTTATGTAGTCCAATAGATTACAGGATCTGAAATAGCATGATATCACTATCGTATTCTTTGACTGAGTGACCAGAGAGTTGGATTGAGGGCAATTGCTAGACATGATGTCCTTAGATTTCAGTAAGACTTGATACTGTTCTGCATAGATGACATAAATAAACTTAGTGCCCCTGCTATGGGTCCTAAAGTGACTAACTGGGTTAGGAGCTGGGTTGAATGGGAGTCAACAAAGGTTAGAAATAAATGGAGTTTACTCTGAGAATAAAGCCATTATTAATGGTGTGCTGAAGCAAACAGTCATTTATTTAGCAATGTTTATATACTGTTTTTCACTGGGTCAAAGTGGTGTATATTCATGTATGGTATATGTTTCCCTTATCCCTGAAGGACTCACAATCTATCTTTTGTACCTGAGGCAGCAGAGGGTTAAGTGGCTTACCCAAGGCCACAAGGAGTGCCTGTGGGACTGGAAACCCCAGCCCCTCCAGCTTGAAATTGCTGTCCTCCAATGGGATTTGAACCCCTGCCCTTGGCAATTTGCCCCAACCACTATGCCACTCCCTTGGCCAAGTCTTTTAAAAGATAGTGATATCTGGAGTGATATTAAGGTGGCCATACAGGTATATAAGACAACAGAAAAAGTCAGAAGGATTCTTGAATGCTTAGAGAAAAGGAGGTGATAGTGCCTTTCAAAGGTTTCTGGTGAGATCTCATTTGGAGTACTATGTGCAGTTCTGAAGACCATATCTTCAAGAAGCTATAAAGTGGATGGAGTTGGTCCAGATGGCAGCTACTAAAATGGTCCAAGTTTTCTACATAAAGCATATGGGGCCAGATTTAAAGATCTACATGTGTATACTTTGGAAGAAAAGTGGGATAGGGGAGATGTTTAAATACATCCAAGGTATAAATGTACAGGAAGTGAGCTTTTTTCAATTAAAAGGAAGCTAGAATAAGGGGTCATAGGATGAGGTTGAAAGGGGGTAGACCCAGGAATAATCCAAATAAATGTATTTGCAAAAAGGGGTGGATGTGTGGAACAGAGAGAGAGGTTGCGGAGCCCAAATCAAACAGCTCTGTCAAGTAGCTGGTCCTTCAGTCTGGAAAATACTGCCGATGACAAAGGCAGCTTGGTAAGTCCACATAAATTGGTTTGCAAATTGCCCTCAATTGAATAACAAAATAAAGTCTTGAAGTTTGTTTTGTAATTTGTCACAGCTCATCTGTATGAAAATCATTTCAGCATGGGTACTGGAACTGTGACCTCAAAGCCTAGAAAGTCATTTCATACTCATGAATACATGTATTCATCTACTTCAGGCAACTTTGAAGATGGTACAGTAATTGTGGAGTGACACAAACAACCTCTCTGGAGGTTCAGTCTGTCAACTTAGCATATTAGGTCTGGGAATATATTGTACATTTTTGGTTATTTCTGTGAACTAAGCTGGGCTTTTATGTGGATTGCACAGAATAACATATTACAGAAACAATGAAATAAGATGCTGCACCAAGCCCTATGACAAGACCTTATTAACATTTCAGGATAGCACTATTTTATTGTACAGTCAAGCATGAGAAATTAATTCATGTTGCCATGGAGTTACGGGGGAGCAAGGAAAAAAGTGCTAAGAAATTGGTCTAATGTCACCTGCTTAACATGTGTGTACAAGTTTGTGACTGTTTACTTCTTTTTATTAATGGGAATACTGAAATTGTTTTTCACACTCCTAGCAAGCGAGGTTATGCAATAAGTCATATAGGGCTCTTTCTATTATGCTGTTTTGTCTCCATATTTATGACTAATTTTCTCATTTGCTTAGTACAGTTGGAGATGGTGGAGGTTCAAGAAACATCAATTATGAATTTATGAAATGAGAGAAATATGATTTGCATAAGGAGCTGAGGGAATATAGCTTTTAACAAGATAAATAGATTTCACTAGCTGTTATTTGTTTAGAAATGTTAGATTGTCAATACTGTGGAAGAAAGAGTGTTTAAATTCAGTTTCATGTTGAAAGCTGATGCTCCCAAGGAAGAACAGTCCATGACATGAAATGGTTTTGAGGTCTGCTTCATTGAGCTTCATTCTGTTTACATAGCCCCTATTCCTATGGGTGTTTTTTTAAATGTAATAAAGAAATGTTTAAAGTTTTGTCCCACAGGAACTATTTCTTGATTACAAGAAACATCAATTAAATTATCTTTACTAAGGTTACAATTTAATACTATATTGATGCTTAATCCCATTCCAGTTGAAAATATTTTAACCTATTTATCTCTTCCTAACCTTAAAAGTGAAAGAAATGCTATCTGGTTTCCATTAGTCTGACTAATTAGGTGATTGTGCTAGACAGTTTTTTTTTGTATACCGCCTTATCCTTCAATCAAAGCGGTCACAACACAATTGGGGGATACTTTTAACACGCAGGGATATGAGACACATACACTAATACTTACAGGGAACATGCTAGTGCTAGTGATAGCGCCTACTAGGGAGAGAACATCTGTCTGTCTGGATACATGGGTTTATTTGAGCATGCACAAAGAAACCCATACCTACCAATAATGAGAGCAGAAAGGAGCATGGCGATGAGAAGATTATGTGAGCCAAATAGTGACAGCAAACATAGCAAAGGATTAGCAGGAATCCAGCCCTCACCAGTTGAAAACCTGGCAGCTTTCCATAGCTGTATATAAGAAGGCAGGATGGCAGAGATTGCAGAAAGAGGAAGATAGATAATCTGGAAAACCTAGGAGAAGCTGGGAAAGTAGTCAGGAAAGGAAAGAAGCACATGAAATAAAAAATAAAATATAGAGGCAAGATTTTTTTCTAGATATGTTAGTATAGAAGGAAGTGCTAAAGTGGTATTGTCAGACTGAAAGGTGATAGAGAGGAATATGTAGAAGCAGAAGAGGATAAAGTAGAATTTCTTAACAAATATTTCTGTTCTGTGGATACAGAAGAGCTGGTAATGGGGCCTCAGAAAATATACATAAATAGGAATAGAAGTGAATCAGATCTTGGACAATTGTCAGAAAACTGTGTTTGTGAGATAAATCAATGATACCAGATGGGATATATCCAAGGATACTGAAGGGTATTAAAGAAGTTCTAGTGGCTCCACTTTCTGACCTTTTCAAAGCTTCTGTTATCCATTTTGTGATGATCACTCATTGGACATACAGGATCTAGATTAGGCTTGGTAAATGTCTCTTATGTTTTTGCATAATTTTTGGTACAATAATATGACAAAAGAAATGTCTTTGGAGTAAGTCTCTAAAGCAGTAAATAGATTCAAAGGGGAAAAATCCAGGAAGAATTTTCCACAGAGCTCTAGACCAGACAAACTTTGAGGTAATGAGGAAATAGAAATGAAGATCACCAGAAATACAAGATACAATTAAAAGTATGCTGGCTAGAACTAACAGCCTGGGTTATACAGTGTATGATAGCATCTCTTGCAAGATGCCTTTCTTTTAATTGAATGATCATTGATTTGAGACTAGAATGTAAAATAGGGGGAAAAAAGCCTTTTGAGATTTTTTATTTGCCTGAAACTTCTAACCTTCCAGCTGTGCATATTGTTTGGGCAGCAGCCACAGCTACTATTTTAAAAAACCAAATTGTGCACACTCCTAATACAAACAAGGTGCCTACTTTTATGCAGTTTGGCATTTTATGATAAGCCAGTTACATGCATATACGATTAAAATACCAACATTTATGCAAGTATTTGCCACCTGAATCTAGACAGTTCCTTATAAATTACCCCCAAAGGTCTTTATACATTTATTCCCATAGAGGCCAATTCTAATTGGGGCACATCCTGGTCACTGGACATCCAAAAAATAAATGGGCCCATTATGTACCTGATTCTGCAACCGCGGGAGCTAGACATTCCCGCGGTTGCAGAATCAGGCACTTAGATGGCCCAGTATTGCCCTAATTCAGCAGTGCGGGATGTCCATTGCCCTGCTTGGTAGCCCGCCCTATGCTTCTGCTGGTGTGCCGGTGCTGTCGCATCCTGTTGCCATAGCACCAGGACATCCAGCAGGAGTGCAGAAGGCCTGACATCATTGCAGGCTTCCTTTCCCTGCCATCCAATCCTCGGTTGGGGCAGTCAAGGCCAAGATTGGATGGTGGGGCATACTTGCCCCTGCGCCATGACTTTGGTGAGGTTGCCTAGTCTGATCTCTGCCGTCGGTAGGACTTATTTCACCTCCAAGGTGGAATAAGTCCCACATCCATCTTCCCGATGCCAGATGTACAGGGTCTTGATCAGAATAGGCCATGTACATCCAGGTGGCTGTGCCCACCCATGCTCCGCCCTCGCTTTGCCCAGTTGCCACCCCTCCCTCCCCCATCTGGAGCTCCTTGCAAGAAGGCCCTGTGTGTGCAGGGAGCTATTGATTCAGAATATGGTCCCTGCGAAAAGCGGGGATTGCACTCCATACTGGACATACATCCCCACTATTCACAGATCAGAATGACCCCCATAGTGCATTATGTAATTTCTGTGTAAAAAAAAATGTTCAGTTATCTATATTGCCATGATAATAGTATACCGCATTATTGTTTTACAACAAGTTATTTAAATTAAAGGCAATCATTTTAAATAAAATTATGAAATTTTCTTGTACCTAAGATGTAATTTTTAATCTGATGAACAACTTCAATCACGCCCGCTGAACTATTTAACCTATTTAACTGAAGCTTAGTGGTAATCATTGCTTGTTTAATGCTTTCCATCAGATACTATTTGCCAATCAGCCGATAACTGCTGCCCATAGCCAGCTGCATTTTCAGTGGTAAAGTTACTATAAGCAAGGATCTGTATTTTTGCAGAAGTCAAATGGTAGATTTTGATGGGTTAGAAAATTATGGGACACCTTCAATTAAAATGAAAGGATCAATTTTGAAAGGCATTTATCTAGTACCTGTTAACCGGATAAATGCCAGTAAGAAGCTATATTCAGTAGCACTTTATGGATAATAGGCTGAATATTCTCTCTGCACCCCACAGCATTATCCAAATAGTGCTAAGGGAGTCTGAGGGGAGAATGAGAGAGGAGCTGCTAGTTATCCGTATAGTGGTGATTTTCAGCTCCACTCTGTTGATAGCTATGTGATAACTTACTGTAGGTTAGAAAAAAGCTATCTGCATGGCATAGCTATCTGTATGGCCTTTACATGGCTTGACCCCATGTGTGACCAACTGTATCCGAGGCTCCAGCTACTGACAGAGGTGGGGAATGTGTGTAATTCTGGTCTCTGCACCTCAAAGATACCCTGTAGCAAAATTAGAAAAGGTACATAACAACATAAGAATGTCATACTGGATCAGACCAAGGTCCATCAAGCCCAGTATCCTGTTTCCAACAGTGGCCAATGCAGGTCACAAGTACTTTTATTTACATTCTCTTATATACCGCGCTATTCTGCATCAGTGCGGCTGTCAGTTCCCAAAAAGGTACACAGATAGCATAATACTTATCTTGGGAAAAGCAGTAGATTACCAAGGTCCTCTTTAATATCGGTTTCCTCCAGGAACTTGTCCAAACCTTTTTTTAAGCCCAGCTATGCTAGTAGCTGTTACTACATCTTCTAGTAACAAATTCCAGAGCTGAATTATTCATTCAGTGAAAAAATATTTTTTTCTTATTGGTCCTAAATGGGCTTGTAGATGCATTGAATGTCCCTTAGTTTTTCTATATTTTGAAGAAGCAAACAACCGATCTACATTTACCCGTCCCACTCCATTCATTTATAGGCCTCTATCATATCTCCCCTGAACCATCTCTTCTCCAAGTTGAAGAGCCTTAATCTTTTAAGCCTTTCCTCATAGGAGTATCCTTCCATCCCCTCTACCATTTTGGTGGCTCTTCTCTGTATCTTTTCTAATTCAGCTATATCCTTTTGAAGCTGCCAGAATTGCACACAATATTCAAGATGAGGTCGCACCATGAAGCAATGCAGAGGCATTATAATATCCTTGGTTTTATTCTCCATTCCTTTCCTTATGATTCCAAGCATTCTATTTGTTTTCTTGGCCACTGCTGCACACTGAGCAGAGAGTTTCAAAGTATTATCCATGATGACGCCTAAATCCTTTTCCTGAGTGGTCATTCCTAATGTGGAACCTTAGAACATAAGAACATAAGATATGCCATACTGGGTCAGACCAAGGTCCATCAAGCCCAGTATTCTGTTTCCAACAGTGGCCAATCTAGGTCATATGTACCTAGCAGTTTCCCCAAGGGACACAGGTTCCACAATGCTTGTATTGGTTCAAGCATTGATATCCTGGATCCCTTCTTAATAATGGCTTATGGACCTTTCCTCCAGGAACTTGTCCAAACCTTTTTTAAACCAAGCTACACTAACAGCCTTTACTACATCCTCCGGTAACAAATTCCAGAGTTTGATTACACGTTGCATCATGTAACTGTAATTTAGGTTGTTATTCCCTAAGGAGGTCATTCTAGAACATGAATAAGGAGTTTGTACGTGCAGCGGGGATGTTTATCTGCTGAAAACGTCCCTGACCATTTTCTGAAACACTGGTATCAGGCACATTCACAGTGCTAGCATGGGGAACTCAGAACATGCCCAGAAGGGGCAGAACAGGGGTGTGGCCAGTCATGGAGATGTGCATAGCATATTCCGGAAAGACCCATGTATTGTCTGCGATATTCCTGCTTATATCCCCGTTATTCCAATTGAAATGTGGTATAAAGCCAGGTCTTAGAAAATATTCTGCTGTGTTTTTCAATTCATCCCATATTGAAGAATGGTGTGACAGCAGTCTGGAAAAACACAAGATGCAGTTACAAAGAACAGAAAGCAGAGGTGAGGGAATGTTGTAAGGTAAAGAAACATTAATAAACATTCTTACAGAAATATTAAGAAGAACAATAGTGTTTATTTTGGCTATGCTGAAATGTTCTGTTTGTGCTAAAAGAGCTAATCCAGGGGACCCTAACAAATCCTGTGTTCTGAAAACTGGACTGTTGATATAAGAATAGTATGTGAGTGAGTCTGGAAACAAATCATGTTGGAGTGAGAAAGGGAGATCATATGTGTAGTCTTGGGCCGTCAATGCTATTATGGTATAGCAGCTGTTAGTTACAGGTTCTGTTTGGCAGAATGATGTCTTTTGTGACTGCAAGTAAGAGTATGTGGTTTGTGGGTAGCACAGGAATATCTGATGTGCTTCTCTGCAGTTCAGGGAGGTAATGAATGGCTGGCTGGTACCTGGACCATATGAATGACCGCAGAGTCACCAGGTGCCAGTGTGATACAGCAGCCATACATCAGCTGTGCCAAGCACTGGGAGATATAACTGATGTTGTGCCAACATCTCCCAGTTTGTGCTATGAGGCCTACATAGTTCCCCAGTCCAGGATCTATGCAAGCTGCGAGAGTGGTGATATATCTGAAGGCTGGCTACCTGAGTATGATGGCACAGGGGCCTTACCAGGGGAGCAGTGCCACAAAGCAGACTATGGGAAGGCAGACAGGGCTGCCCCACAGATAGTGGATGTATACAGACCAAAATACGTCACAATGGGACAGGTGTAACTGCTTTGAGAAATGCCAGTACCCAGATATGTGGGAATCAGATGCCACAGCCAGAAGACCATACTACTACTACTCCTGATCATTTGTTTAGTGCTACAAAGCGTATGCAGCGCTGCATAGACATGCATAAAAGATGGTCCCTGCTCGTAAGAGCTTACAATCTAGTCAAGACAGACAACACAGCAGCTGTGGATAGGATACATCTAGGGGGAATGGTAAGGAAACACCAGGGAGATTAGGCGGATCATATCCGAAAGCAGCAACGAAGAGGTAAGCGTTTAGCCTGGATTTGAGAAGGGCCACAGAAGAAGCCTGACGTACAGACTCAGGAAGTTTGTTCCAAGCATAAGGAGCAGTAAGGTGAAAAGAGCAAAGCCTGGAGTTGGTAGTAGAAGAGAAGGGCAAAGGATTGAAGCAATCTGCCAGAAGAGTGGAGTTCCTGACGAGGGGTATAGAGAGATATAAGAGAGGAAAGGTAGTGAGGAGCAGCAGAATGAGTGCACGTATAGGCCATAGGAATGAAAAGGGCATACATTTGTTGCTCAGCAATATTATGCATCCATTGGGGAACTGCAATATTAGTTTCAGGTTTTGTGCACTTCGTAAGCGTCCATCCTTAGCAGTTTAAAACATGTTTGTAAAGATGGCCAAAAAAGGAATCACTGGGGCTGTTTTATAATGCCAAGTACCATTTGATGCAAGGTATGTCCTGACATACATGTTCATATTTACATTCTCTTACACCATATTAGGGTGCATTGGGATTACCTAGCACTTTTCAGGGCATGAAGAGGACTGGTATATTGGTCTAGGTTGCAGCAGCAGTCATTTCTCATTGGCATTTATGTCTAATGTGCATCAGCAAACTACTGTCAGTGTGAAGAGCAGCTTAGGAGATGTATGTTTTTACCGAGGAGGCGTGGTCTCCACAGATACATCGTGGAGGCATGCAGGATCCAATACTTACAACCTTTCAGAATACGGTGGGCATGGGGACGTCCAAAATGTTTACCCATGCCCCACAATATTGACGGGGAACATGTTTCTCCATCATATCACATGGCCTGTGCCTGTACCCATGCACGGGTCACATGCTGGATGCATGCACGGACAGGCTGAATAGGGGTTTGCCTGTGCCACGCGGACACATCTAACTCCCCTATTCTGGACCCATGGGCACATCTAGACCCGCTGATGTTGAATTAGATTTAAACAGGGCCCGTTTTCAATTTATATATGTGTGCAAGTCAGACATGCATGCTATTGAATCTGCCTCTAAGTGCATAATTTTGCACTTGTCCACATTAAATTTCATCTACCATTTGGACGTCCATTCTTCCAATTTATATAGGTCCTCTTGCAATTTTGTGTCATCTGAAAATTTGTATCATCTGCAAATAAGATAAGCTAACTTGTTATTCCCATTTCTGGGTCATTTATGAATATGTTAACAAGCAGCAGGCCCAGCACAGATCCCTGGGGCATTCTACTATTCATCTTTCTTTATTTAGAAAACTGACCATTTAACTCTACTCTCTGCTTTCTATCTTTTTTACCAGTTTCTGATCCACAGTAGTTCACTGCCTCCTATCTCATGACTTTTTAATTTCTTCAAGAGACTCTCATGAGGGACCTTCTTGAAGGCTTTCTGAAAATTCAGATACACTATATCGACTGGCTCTCCTTTATCTGCCAGTTTATTCACACCTTCAAATAAGTATAAGACATTAGTGAGAAAAGAATTTCCTTGGCTAAATCTATGTTGGCTTTCTCCCATTAAACCATGACTATCAACATGTTCAGTAATTTTATTCTGTACAATGGTTTCTAACATTTTGCCCAGACTGATGTCAGACTCACCGGTCTGTAGTTTCCTGGATCACTCCTGGAAACCTTTTTAAAAATTGGCATCACATTGGCCATTCTCCAATCTTCAGGTGCTACAGATGATTTTAATGATAATTCACAGATTACTAATAGTAAGTCTGCAATCTCATATTTCAGTTCTTTCAGCACCCTTGGATGTATACCATCTGATCCAGGTGATATGTTTAGTTTATCAAATAGTTGTAATACATCTTCCAGGTTTCTCAATATTTATTTCAATTCTTCCGATACATCACCTTTAAATATCATTACAGGCATGTTTAACTTCCCTATATCTTCTTCAGTAAAGAACAAAGCAAAGAATTCATTCAGTCTCTCCACTATGCCCTTGTCCTCCTTTAGCATCCCTTTTACTCCTCTATCATCTAATGGTCCAACTGACTCACTCAGAGCTTTTTTGCTACAATGTAACTTGAAAAAGTTATTATGTGTTTTTCCTTCCATGGCAAGCTTTTTTTTCAAATTCTCTCTTTGCCTGCCTTATCAATGCCTTGCATCTAACTTGCCAGTGCTTATGGTGTTTCTTATTTTCATCAGTTGGACCTTTATCCATTTCCTTTAAGGTTCTTTTTTGACTACAACAGCCTCTCTGACCTCACCTTTAAACCATACTGGCAGTTTTTTGGCCTTCCTTCCATTTTTCTTAAAGCATGAACTATATCTTGTCTGGGTTTCCAAGATAGTATTTTTAAGCAACGCCCATGCTTGATGCAAACCTTTATCCTTTGCAGCTGCTCCTTTTAGTTTTTTTTAAACTATTTTCCTCTTTTTATGATAATCTCCCTTTTGAAAGTTAGACGGTAGTACTGTGGATTTCTTTGCCACCCTCTTTCCGTTTATTAAATCAAATGCGATCATGCTATGATCACTACTGCTAAGTGGCCCCCAACACCCATATCTCTTGCACCAGATCCTGTGTTCCACTAAAGACTAGGTCCAAAATAGATTCCCCTCTTGTTGGTTCATGAACCAGCTGCTCCAAGAAGCAGTCTTTTATTTCATTTAGAAATTTTATCTGTGACACTGACCCAGTCAATATCTGGGCAATTGAATCACCCAATATTATTACTGTTTTGTAACTTTTGTTAGCTTTCCTGATTTCTTTCAGCATTATATCATCCATCTGTTCATACAGAGAAGGGCAACCAAAATGATAAAGGGGATGGAATGGCTCTCCTATGAGGAAAAGCTCAAGAGGTTAGGACTTTTCAGCTTCGAGAAGAGACAGCTGAGTGAAGATATGATAGCGGTCTATAAAATCCTGAGTTGAGTGTTGAGTGGAACAAGTAAGGATGAATTGATTATTTACTGTTTCAAAAAGTACAAATAGGGGAAATTATTTTTTCTCTCAACATATAATTAAGCTTTGGAACTCATAATCAGAGGATGTGATAAAAGCAATTAGTGTAGCTGGGTTTAAAAAAGGCTTGGATAAATCCCTGCGGGAAAAGATCTGTGCAGTTTCCAGGTCATGCTGCATCTTAGTAAATGGAATCGATGTTTCAGCCATCATGCTGTGGTTACTTCAGGGTGAAGTAGTTATGCAGTGGGTGTCTGTTCTTATATATAAGAACATAAGAACATCAGTGTAGTTTGTCTTCTTACTTGGGGGGGGGGGCAAAGGGTAAGGAAGTTATACTGGCAGTGGAGGGAGGGGGACCTGTTCACCATTAGTGCCTGCAACATTTGTGGTTGGCACTGCCCCCCCCCCCCCAAACTACACCTATGCATAAGAATATAAGAAATGCTATACTGGTCAGACCGAGGGTCCATGAAGTCCAGTATTCTGCTTCCAATAGTAGTCAATCCAAGTCACAGGTACCTGTCAGGTTCCCAAAAGGCACACAGATCTCAAGCTGCTTATCCCAGGGGTAAGCAGCAATTTCCTGATCCTCTTTAATAATAGTTTATGGACTTTTCCTCCAGGAAGTCACCCAAACCTCTTTTAAATGCAGCTACACTATCAGCTTTTACTACATCCTCTGGTAACAAATTCTTTTTCTTTTTTGCCATTAAGTCAGTGCTGATTCTTAGCAACCCAGCTGCCTCTGGGATTTCTTGGCAATATATCACTGGAAGTAGGTTGTCAGGCCTTTTCTTCCAAGGCAGTGGAGGATAAAGTGACTTGTCCAAGGTCACAAGGAGCACCAGTGGGAATTGAACCTTTGATCACTAGGCAGTTACTCTAACCACTAGGCTATTCCTTAATTGCTGAGTGTTGAGTGAAAATATATTTCCTCCAATTAGTCTTAAATGTGCTATATGGTAGCTTCATTGTGTGTCCCCTAGTCTTTCTACTTTTTGAAGGGGTAAACAGCTGATCTACATTTACCAGTTCCACTCCATTAATTATTTTATAAACCTCTATTATATCTCCCTTTGGCCGTCTCTTTTCCGAACTGGATTGGTGAGATTGAGACAGAAAATTTGAATTACGATGGAAAAGTTCATTGAAAAAAAGACAGAAAATTTGAATTTTGATGGGATGATAAGGTCTGGCTATATTGGAGGTAGGTTGCTGTTACCGAACAAGTGCCATCAAAAGTTGATTTCTTCAGGTGTTTGCACTCAGCAGCACAGGATGAGGACCAGGAACATTCTTAAAAGAAAGTTTACAGGCCCAGGACACAGTTCCTGGACTTCTCTAAGGCAATCTGCATCAGGAGGCTCTGTTTTGACAAGCGTACTATTCTCTAGCTCTGCCAGCAGCTGGAGTCTCAGCTGCAGTTGCCTGCACAGTGGGGACAGGCCTTGTCAGTGTACCTGAGGATCACCACAGTCCATGCCATTTATTCCTCATACAGCTTCCATTTCATTCTGACGGCCACAGCCAGATTCAACCAGTTGACCATCATTCTGCACCAATCAGTTTCCAAGAGTTTTTCTCAGTCACACTGCTGAGTATATTGTCTTCCCTTAGGAATGAGATGGCTCATGTCCCATTACTGTCGGAGGCAATTGCATAGGTGCAGCAATGAAACTACCACAGGGGAGTGAGGCCAGCTACCAGAATAGAAAGTCCTTTCACTTACTGAACATTCAGACAATTACTTTCAGTTGCAACATATGGGGTCAGGAGAATAGCGCAAGAAGGAGGAAAGAAGCATGGTGCAGATGCCAGACATTTTGTAGAAAGAGACTTATGTGAACGATGAACTGAAGACCCTACCTATTGAAAAGGAAGCCATCAATGTGCTAGAAAGGACTTGAAGCTCCACAAAATAGTCTGAAATAGTGCTACCTTGCTGTCAGCTTTACACTGACAGCAAGGTAGTGTTGGGCAACATATACAATCAAACCAGCAGATCCCATGTGTATGCCAACAACAGAGTAAAATGCATCCAGAAGTCGACACAACTAAAACAGTAGCATTATGTGCCCACCATTCTGACAATGCTACAAGAGCCATTCCAGCATCTCAGCTGACGCAGACAACATGGTTGACAGGACCAGATTTTCTAGTTAAACCAAACTGTGCACTCCTAACTTCAGAGAACTCTTCTGAGCTCGTGAATCCTGAATCCAACTCAGAAATAGAGATAACCACCCTCACTACTAGCATTGCTCCTGAGAAGGAACCTGGGGGCACTTTGTTTCAACCACTTTTCAAGATGGGAGATGCTCAGAAGAGCCATAACTCACCTCATCCATACTGCACTTTCATTCCATTGGACACTGGATAATCAAGCACTTGTCGCCATTGGCATCTCTGCACAAAGTCCCTCACAGCAATGAGCTCTCTCGAGCAGAGCTGACCAGACCATTTTACACTACATGCAAAAAGAAATATGATATAATATGATAGATGTCTATAAAATAAAGAATTTAGTGGAATGGGTAAGCATAGATAGGTTGTTTACTCCTACAAAAAGTAGAAAGACTGGAGGACATACAATGTAACTACAGTGTAGCACATTTAAGACTAATCAGAGAAAATATTTTTTCACTCAATGCACAATCAAACTCAGAATTTGGTTCCTGAGGATATAATAAAAGCTATTAGTGTAGCTGCATTTAAAAGAGGTTTGGACAAGTTCCTGGAGGAAAAGTCCATAAACATCTATTAAAGAGGACCATGGAAATCCACTCCTTAACCTTGGGATAAGCAGCAGAGAATCTATGTACCTTTTTGGGAATCTGACAGGTCTAATGAAAATAGACACGTTTGGGCATGTGGTGCTACACTAGACTTGAATTTCATCTTTTATAATAAAGCAAAATGGACTATGTTGGGTAGGTTACTACTACTATTGAGCACTTATAGAGCGCTAGCAGTCGCACGCAGCGCTGTACAAACATACATGCAAGAGACAGTCCCTGCTCATCAGAGCTTACAATCTAGTTAGGTTATACCTGTATTAGATGATGTTTTTGATTCTAAGTCCAACAAAAAAATATTTTGTGTCACTTTCCTACAGGGGACCCTCACTTTTTGAATCCAGCAAGCCAGACATCTGCAAAGATCTTGTCTTGCTTAAAGATAACCAAGCTCAGTGTAACAACTGGCCATTGGGACTTGTTATTGAAACCTTTCTCAGAAAAGATGGTCCAAAGAATCGAAGCAGAACCATGAATCAAGGGATGACAAAATCCTTCCTCAGACCCATCTCTGAAGCAGTTCTCCTTGTACCTCATGAAGACACATGAACTTTATGGACTGTTTGTCATTCCATTGTTTTGTTTCAGATCCAGTGAAATTAATAAGATTTCTTGGACCACTGAGGGACTCTAAATTTGTTTCATGGACTTTGCCTCCCTTGGTATATTTGTTTCTTTATAAGATTTAATAATAGTAGCATCTACCAATGCCAGACAAGTAGTGTTCTGCCAACCCAGTTGTTTGTGCATCTTTTTCATTGTATTGTTATGCCTGTTGCAAGTTAGGGCAAGCAGCTTCTTGCTTGGTCTATAATCCTGTTCCTATAGGTTAATAGGTTCATGCAACCCATCCCCTCCAGTCTACTTGAGACCTACCTGGCTTCATGCCTCACCTCAAGGTACAACCTTTGAACCTATTGGTCTATTGCAGTTCCCTCTAGCCATTTGGGTAATCCTCTGCATTCTTCTATTTACTGCAAAAAAATCTCCATCTCGGGGACAGAAAGAAAAGCTCTAGGATGACGACAAAAAAGATCCACATGCATCTCTGATTTCAGAATAGCACCAAATGTTTAAAACCTTAAAACTGTCTGCGGACACATCCATAACTATTCCTGTCCCTTGGCACAAATAGGAACTTGAAAAATGCTTGTTTCAGCCAATTTTCATCAATAAGGATAAAAGGGGCATTATTTCTTGTTGCCAAAATACTTTCTCCCCCTCATAAAAGGATGGCAAGTGAAAATCAATGCCTATTTGAATACTGCTATGGTGTTGCATATTTCCATTTCTAAAAGGGCAAGCTGAGACATGTATATGCAGTAATGTGTACACGTGCATGTTCTGAAATGCCATCACAAACATGTATACGTTGCCGATACCGGTGACATCCATATTTCGCACATTCATGTTTCGAAAATCAGCCATCTCCCTGCACATGGCTGGGTCCTTATTCTACACATCCCCATTTTTTTTATATGTTTGCAGAAACGTTTATCTTTTGAGGCAGTGATAGGTATGTCTACCTTTTCTGCTGCCTCTCACATGGATGTGGCATTTCATAAGTTGTGCAAAGCCTGGTTATTTGAAATTTCATTTATATAGAATATCTGTTGTTTGCTATAATTTTAGGAATTTTTTATGTATATTTTAATTTATTTTTGCAAAATCCGTCCTTTCCTTTCTGAATACACTACTAAGCCGTTTATCCACTCCTTAATCACCTCCCGTCTTGACTACTGTAACCTACTCCTTTCTGGTCTCCCTTTGAATCATCTCTCTCCCTTTCAATCTGTTCAGCACTCTGCTGCACGGCTAATCTTCCACCAGCCTCGTCATGCCTACATTACTCCTCTTCTCAAGTCACTTCACTGGCTCCCTATCTGTTTCTGCATCCAGTTCAAACATCTCCTACTGACCTATAAATGCATTCACTCTGCAGCTCCTCACTACCTTTCTTCTCTTATCTCTCCTTACAACCCACCTCGGGAACTCCTCTCTTCTGGCAAACTCCTTCTATCTGTGCCCTTCTCTTCTATTGCTAACTCCAGACTTCGCTCCTTTCACTTTGCTGCACCTTACGCCTGGAACAAGTTACCTGTGTCTGCATCTGTGTCTGCACCTTCTCTAATCCTCTTCAAATCCAGGCTGAAAACTCACCTCTTCGCTGCTGCTTTTGGATCTTGACCCACCTGATCTCCTTTTTCTTTTCCTTTCCCCCTTTTTTTATCCCAGCCTACACCTTCTGTGTTGTCTGTCTTAAGAACATAAGATATGCCATACTGGGTCAGACCAAGGTCCATCAAGCCCAGTATCCTGTTTCCAACAGTGGCCAATCTAGGTCATATGTACCTAGCAGTTTCCCCAAAAGACACAGGTTCCACAATGCTTGTACTGGTTCAAGCATTGATATCCTGGGTCCCTTCTTAATAATGGTTTATGGACCTTTCCTCCAGGAACTTGTCCAAACCTTTTTTAAACCCAGCTACACTAACAGCCTTTACTACATCCTCCGGTAACAAATTCCAGGGTTTGATTACACGTTGAGTGAAAAAATATTTTCTTTTATTAGTCTTAAATAGTTTACCCTGTAGCTTCATTGCATGTCCCCTAGTCTTCCTATATTCTGATAACAAATAACATTCTATGCTCTGATAACATTGAAATCGTTACTGACTTTAAAAGGACCTAATCTGTAGCATCTTGGTGTGCTGAACATGAATATAACATTAAAAAGATTTTATTGGCTCTCGTTTTGAAGATATTGTATACAGTTCATTTTTGACGTTTCACCGTGTAAATTTATCCAGTAGGATATCAACAACATCCCAAATAAGCCTTGAATGATGTAATATTGCATCGCATTGCATAATACCAGCATGCACACATCATCCAGAGTTGAATGCATCATTTTCTGATGCAATGCAATACTACTGCCAGATGGCTGCTGAAGCCTCTGACGTCAGCAGTGTACTATACGCAGTCGGAAAGGAAAGTAATCTGGTATTCTGTTCCGATATTGAAAGCCTCATGAATGCCTTAAAAATCACTCATGACCCACAAGACTGGAGACTATTTATAGACTCTTCGAAACTGAGTCTGAAGGCTGTGCTTTTGAACAATGGAAACCGTCTTCCATCTATTCCAGTAGCGCATGCCGTCCACATGAAAGACCTCAACTCAATTAGAATACCGGAAATCCCCTCACAATCATAAATTTTTTCTTGTCGGGTATAAACTGCCAGAGGGAGAGAATTGCGCTCCCCCTCCCTCTGGCGGTTTATACCCGACAAGAAAAAATTTATGATTGTGAGGGGATTTCCGGTATTCTAATTGAGTTGAGATATTTGTGGATTGAATACCGTATTTCGGGGTTCACAGTTTTGGTCCACATGAAAGAGACATACGATAACTTAAAGCATCGACTGACTTCCATTAACTATAACAAGTGCAGCTGGCACCTCTGTGGTGACTTGAAGGTAGCTGCCCTTTTAATGGGACTGCAGCAGGGATATATAAAATACATGTGTTTCTTATGTGAGTGGGATAGCCGAGCAAGGGATTGGCACTACTTGCGGAAGGAATGGAATTGCAGACAAAATGTAACAGTTGGAGAGAAGAATATCCAGCACCCAGCTCTGGTTGAGGCTCACAAAATCCTGCTACCACCCCTTCACATCAAACTAGGTTTGATGAAAAACTTAGTGAAAGCCATGGACCGCACTTCGCCAGCTTTCTGAAACCTGCATGAAAAATTCCCTCGACTCAGCGAAGCAAAGATTAACGAGGGAGTTTTTGTGGGTCCTCAGATTCGAGAGCTCTTCAAAGATGACCGGTTCAACAACTTGCTGCAGGGTGATGCGAAACAAGCATGGAATGCTTTTCGCCTAGTGTCAACAAACTTTCTCGAGAATGTTAGGGCAGAAAACTACAAGGAACTAGTAGAAGAGATGCTGATGCAGTATCAGAAACTTGGTTGCAATATGTCTCTAAAGATCCATTTCCTTGATTCCCATCTTGATTTCTTTCCTAACAACTGTGGTATGGTTAGTGATGAACAGGGCGAATGGTTTCACCAGGATATCGCAATGATGGAGCAAAGATACCAGGGAAAATGGTCCACTACAATGCTGGCTGACTACTGCTGGACACTCCCCAGAGAAGCTCCCAAACAGCTGTACAAGAGACAGGTGAAAAAATCTAAGAAGTAGTCTATGACTTGGTTTTTTACAGGTATTAACCGAAGGCCTATTATATTTACTATTGACATGCATTTCGTGATGTAAACATTAATTCTTGTAGATTACAAAAAAACCCGACCCAACTTTGCAATTTCACTGTCAGATTCGTGTTCAGCATATAAAAATTGATAAGAAATTACTATTTTTATTTCAGTAACATGACTTTTGTAAAAATTTGTTGACCAGTGTAATGTAAACAATCGATCTACTTTTACCCGTTCCACTCCATTCATTAATTTATAGACTTCTATCATATCTCCCCTCATCCGTCTCTTTTCCAGGTTAAAGAGCCCTAACCTTTTTAGCCTTTCTTCATAGGAGTATCTTTCCATCCCCTTTACCATTTTGGTGGCTCTTCTCTGAACCTTTTCTAATAACGTTATATTCTTTTTAAGATACGGCAACCAGAATTGCACACAATATTCAAGGTGCGGTCTCACCATGGAACGATATAGAGGCATTATAATATATTTTGTTTTATTTTCCATTCCTTTCCTTATCATACCTAGCATTCTATTTGCTCTCTTGGCTGCTGCTGCACACTGGGCCGAGGGTTTTAACATGTTATTCACAATGACGCCTAAATCTTTTTCCAGGGTGGTGGTTCCTAATGTGGAACCTTGCATCGTGTAACCATAGTTTGGGTTGTTCTTCCCTAGGTGCATAACTTTGCACTTGTCCACATTAAATTTCATCTGCCATTTTGATGCCCAGTCTTCCAATTTATCAAGATCCTCTTGCAATTTTCCACAATCCTCTTGGGTTTTAACAACTTTAAATAGTTTTGTGTCATCTGCAAATTTGATAACCTCACTCGTTATTCCCCTTTCCAGGTCATTTAGGAGTTTGTCAAAAAGCAGCGGACCCAGCACAGATCCCTGGGGTACACCACTATTCACCTTTCTCCATTGGGAAAATTAGCCATTTAGCCCAACCCTCTGCTTTCTATCTTTTAACCAGTTCCTCATCCACAGTAGTATACTGCCTCCTATCTCATGACTCTTTAGATTTGCCAAAAGTCTCTGATGAGGGACCTTGTCAAAGGCTTTCTGAAAGTCCAGATACACTATATCAACTGACTCACCTTTGTCCACCTGTTTATTCACACTTTCAAAAAAACATAACAGATTAGTAAGACAAGAGCTTCCTTGTCTAAAGCCATGTTGGCTGTCTCCCATTAGGCCATGACTATCTCCATGCTGAGTAATTTTGTTCTTTATGATGGTTTCTACCATTTTTCACAGTACTGACATCAGGCTCACCGGTCTGTAGTTTCCCAGATCACCCCTGGAACCCTTTTTAAAAATTGGTGTTACACTGGCGATCCCCCAATCTTCAGGTATTAGAGATGATTTTAATGATAGTTCACAGATTACTAATAGCAGGTCTGCAATCTCATATTTCAGTTCTTTCAACACCATTGGATGTATGACTAGATTGTAAGCTCTATGAGCAGGGACTGTCTTTTTCATGTCTGTGCAGCGCTGCATACTACTTGTAGTGCTATTCAAATGCTCAGAAGTAGTAGTAGTAGTAGCAGTAGCAATGAACAGCTTTGTAGACTGTTTTGATCGGTGTCATATCGTGTTTTGGGCAACAATATGGGACCAGAAACACTAGGGTTCAAATCCCAGTACTATTCCTTGTGGCCTTTGGCAAGTCACTTAACCCTCCATTGCCTAAGCTACAAACTTAGGGCCCAATTTTGATCTGGGTGGTGCTATGCACCGCGTCGACGCATAACCCACATCCTCCCACCTAACCCTTGATCTACTACTGAAAAGGCATGAGCTAAATATGAAATAATAAATACTAATAATAAATAAATCTAGCAGCCTGAAAATACATAAATAAATAAATAAACTTGTTCTGTACTGGTTAAAACACATTCTAGATCTGGCTGTACATGAGGGCATTTTAGGCTTTCCCTCAGCTACTATGTTTACGTTTATTAAAACTTTATATACCGCCCAATACAATTAGCATCTGGGCGGTTCACAATACATAAAATCAAATTAAAAAAAATGTTAAAAAGAGAGAGAGCTGCGAAAAAGAGCCAGAAAAGGAACGCCATAAAATTAAAGAAAGGGATAGATACAGAGAAATAGATTGGGGGGTAAAGATGGGTAACATGAGGGAGAGAGAAAGGGATGACAACAACAAAAAAGAAATATAAGACAGGGGTAAGGGGTGTGCTGTCAGAGGCCTAAAGGGGGGGGGGGAAGGTGGGACCGGGAGAGGAAGGTTAAAGGCAGAACAGAAAAGGTGGGTTTTAAGGTTAGTTTTAAAGGACGGGTAGGAGGTTTCCAAACGTAGAGAGGGGGGAAGGGAGTTCCAGAGCCTTGGACCAAGAAAAAAGAAAGAAGAAGACCGAGTAGATTCGAGGTGCGCTTGGGAGGGAGGGGGTAGAAACATACGGTTAGCGTGAATGGAGTGGAGAGAACAATGAGGGGTATGAAGGTGAACCAGGCTAGAAAGATATAGGGGGATACCTGAATGGATCACCCTGTAAACGAAAATAAGAATTTTGAATTGGACACAAAAGACAACAGGAAGCCAATGAAAATGTATTAACAGAGGGGTGACGTGATCGAACCGTGAAGCATGGGAAAGGACACGAACAGCGGCATTTTGAACAGGTTGAAGACGACAAAGTTGTAATTGGGGAAGACCAGCAAGACAAACATTACAGTAGTCGAGACGAGATATAACAAGGGATATGATGAGAGTAGTCATGGAGGAGATAGTAAGAAAAGGTCGTACAGCACGAAGTTGTTTAAGGGAAAGGAAGGAACGTTGGACAACTGAGGAGATATGGTCTTTAAAGGAAAGAGAGGAATCAAGAATCACACCCAGGTACCGCAAAGAGGAGACGGTGGGGATGGGTGAAGAAGAAAATAGGGGAGTGAGGGTAGGAGTGGGATTACCAAAAGTGAACCATATGGCCGAAGTTTTCGAGAGATTAATAGGGAAACAGCCTAGTATATCTTACCCATTCAGTTTGAAGACCTCCTCTATGTAACTGCTAAATGTGCAGAGTTTAATTGTTAAATGTAAACCGCTGCTGATCACTGGAAGGAGCAGTATAAAAATGTGTTCAAATAAATAAAATAAATGATGCAATTTCACTGTTTGGAGAACTCACACAGCTAAAAGAATTTGTCTTGTTCCACAATGTGCAAACTTGTAGGAAGTAATCTTTGCTGTTTTCTGGGTCATGACACATCTTCATAAGTGGAACCGAAGTTGCAGCCATCATGCTGTGGCTTTCTTCAGGGTGAAGTGGTTAGGCAGTGCATGTCTATACATAAAAAAACACTATTGGGGTCATTTTGGAAGCCCTATTCATGCTTTAGATGTCTGAAAGCAGGCATAGAGACACCTGAAGCATAGAGATGTCTCCAGAGCCATTTTAAAAGTCAATTCTGGGGACATCCCCAGCAGGAGGATGTTCAAGTTTGAATGAGGCGTGGTTGAGACATGTCTATGGCAATCCCAGGAACCTGAATTTCCCGGCCTGATCTCCAAAACATCACAGACAACCAGCATCATGTCTAAGTTTAGACCTGCTCCAGGCATGAATAGTGCTCATTTTGGCTGAAAAACATACAGAGGGTGTAGAGAAGAAGGTGCTCCATCATCCCCAGTACTCAGCACAATGTCAATGATAGGAGCATGCCTTGTTCCTGGCCCACTACTCTAACCATTAGGCTATACTAGACATCAAGCTCTGAAATATGGTTCTGGGGATGTCTATGTAGATGCCCTTGCAGATCTCTATTGGGCACATTTGTGAAATTGTCATGGATTATATGTGCATTGTATAAGCTACATTTTATTTATTTAGACAGTTTTTGTATACCGCCTTATCCTTCAATCAAAGCGGTCATGACACAATTGGGGGATACATTTAACACGTGGGGATATGAGACACATACACTAATACTTACAGGGAACATGGGCTATGGAGGGTTAAGTGGCTTGCCCAAGACCACAAGGAGCATCTGTGGGACTAGAAACCCCAGTCCTTCCGGCCCAAGGTTGCTGTCCTCTAGTCGGATTTGAACCCCCAACCTTCCGGCCTGAAATACCTTGCCCCAACCACTAGGCTACTCCTCCCTCCTGTATGTAAAGCACATGCATGTATATGCATGTGCTTTACATACAGTACACATGTGCTTTATAAAACTACCCTGAAAGTTTTTCTTCATGAAAAGGCTATGACCCAGGTTCCTTGGAGTAAAAGCTGATCAACTTCCCTAAGGCACCTGGGTCATAGCCTTTTCATGAAGAAAAGCTTTTGGGGTAGTTTCTCCAAATGGGTTAGTTTTGCAAATACTATGCCAGTCATGAACCTCATTTCTAAGCCAGGGTATGTGGAGTATGATTTTAGTCTCTTAAATTTACTGCTAATGCTCAGTGCAATACTTGCATTTTGCCAAAAAAAGCTTGCTTCTGGAGTTTGTAAGATATAACAGGTATGCGTAGTTTGTCAAAATGTGCCTGAAAATTATTTTTTATCAACCCTGTCATTCCCAGTACAATGGGAAAGATTTCTGTATTTTTCTGCCACATTTTGTTTGTCTCTGTCTGCATTTCTTGGTACTTCAGGATCTTCTGCCTCTCCAGGCGATTCACAGAATAATCACTCGGTACCGAATCTCCTTTACCACTATGTCAGGTTTCCTGTCATCCAGTTTCTTATCCATCAGAATGGGAATGTTTCAGGTGATCATAACCTCTTCATTCTCTGTTATTCTTTTAGGGTCATGATCCCAGTGTTATTCAGGGACAGTGATGTTGTAGTGTTTACAGAGTTTCCAGTGGAGAAGGCATGCTATTTTGTTGTGCCTTTCAGTATAGAAATTTTCCGCCATCAGAACTTCACAGCCTGTTATTAGGTGAATCACTGTTTCCATCTCTTTCTTACAGAATCAACATATATCTGTTTTATCAGTTTTTTCAATACTCGCCATAAACCATCTCGTCCATAATCCACTGTCCTGGGCTTCAATTAATCTTTCATTCTTCGGTTTCAGTTCACCTCTCCTTAACCATTCATGTGTCCATTCTTGATTGACAAAGGGTTCCTGGAGTAACACACTGTATTTCCCACTGTATTTGTGCATCTGCCACTTGTTTTTCCTTGTTTCTTGATCTAATTCTTTGAAGAGTTTTTTCTCTTGTTTTGAAAATTCTGTTACTTCCTTTCCCATGCTCACCTGTGAATTCTCACTCATTCCTTCTAATCATCAGAACGCTTGTCCAAGTTTGATAATGGAGACAGATTCTGGATGTTTACTTTCATATTTCAACACTCTTTGCGTATTTGGATCCCATGATGCTGTCAGGTAGACCTGGAGGCCTATGATAATAGCTCTGTAGGTGTAATCAATCTCTATAATTCCTAGCACTCCTTCAGCTTGAGGAATGTACAGTCTTGTCATACACTGATTCTTGTAAATTACTTCATGAGCACGCTACTGGACGATGTAACTGACGGCAATTGAGAAGAGCATTTTGCCTGTTTACACGTTGTTCTACACCCTGTGACCCCTAAAGAAGGCCTCCGGCCGAAACCTTTTAGTTGGGTCCTCCAATAAACTTTGTTTGCACAACCACACCGACGTGTAGGCCTGGTCCTTGGGTTCCGCTCCTGGTTTCTCTCATACACTGATTCTTGTAAATTACTTCATGAGCATGGAAGAATTTTCTTGTTTGCACATCCAGTTTTTCAAGATCTTTATGAGGCCAGTCCATAATTCCAAGCTGTATGAGAGTACAGGAATTGCCAGCTGATTGATGGCTTATATCTTATTCTGTGATGTTAAAGCTCTTTTCAATAAAAAAATTTAATCTCCTGTAATATTCTTTACTGATCTTCTCTCTCAGGTTTTTGCTCGTCATTCCTTCTTCTATTCCAAGATAATTATATAATAATTTTAGCTGCACAATATTGTATTTGATTAATTTTGGTAATGTCATTAAATGGTCCCTTTATACTGGATATGGCATTGTTCATCTTAATTATCATACTTCTAACCTTAGGTGTTAAATTTAGCTTGGGTAATCTTTCCCTTGCTGGGAACCCAGCATATTCATCTCTTTCCATATAGACTAGGAGTTCTATCTTGAATTCCTCCACCTCTGAGTCTTTCTCCTCTGTTGCTTCTACCTCATTTTCTTCTTCCTCTTTGGTTAATTTTTTGACCCTTCCTTTATTCGGCTCACACTCCTGCAGTTCCAGATCTCTCAACTCCATCTCCTCCTCAACCTTTCTTTCCTTTTCTGTGTCTTCCTTTCTTCTGGTAATCTCACCTAGATTCTCCCCCCCCCCCCCCACCTCCCCACCTCTCTGTATTTCTTTGTCCACGGAATCTTTCAGTTGCTTCAAGATGTTAACATTCATATACTTCTTTTCTTTGATCACAGCTTTTGGTTGTGTGAACTCAGGAGAGATGCAGGAAAATACTTCTTCATGGAACAGCCTTGCTGCAGAGATAGTGAGGGCAAACATATTATCAGAAGTCAAAAGGTCTGAGATAGGCATGGATGATCCCAATCAATGAAAAAAATCAGTGCAAAATCGAGAATAATTAAAGTATGCAACAGTTTGTTGCAATTGATTGAAAATTTTTATTTCATTTGCTGCCTTATAAACTGCATTCCTAGGAACCAAATCGACCACCCAAAGCAGTGTACAAAAAGTATATAAAGTGAAATATAAAACAGATAAAGTAGAAAAAAATAAAAAAGTATAACAGACACAGTTGGGGTAACATTCAGTCCCTGACAGCTTTTCTTTTAAATGTCAGCCACCATAGATAAAAAAGAATCTGGATATTCAGTGCTGATATCTGGATACTGGCTGATGCTGAATATCCAGATTTAGCAGTCAGCAACAGCACTATCTGGATAGTGGAGATATTCAGCTGCTATCCGGATAAGCAATCTGCAGAGCACTTGACAGTTTTATTGCTGACCTAAGTTATGTGGATTGTTATCTGGAGAACAGCACTGAAAATCATCGCTATCTGGATAAGTGCTGGCTCTTCTTCAGCTCTGCCCATGGACCACCCTGGCTAGTACTATATGGATAGTGCTGAGGCAGTCGGAGAAAATGTTCAGCAGCACTATCCAGACAGTGCCACTGAATATCACTCTCATCAGGACTTACCTTGTTCGCAGGTTCTGCTAACCAGGTAAGTCCTTCAGAATCCAATGGTATTGAAAGAACTTAGGGAAAAACTGGTGGCTCTGCTGTCTGACCTTTTCAATGATTCTTTACAGTCAGGAGTGATCCCCGAAGACTGGAGATGTGCGAATGTGATTTCCTGTCCGCAAAGTGAAAGTAAGGATGAGGTTGGTAACTACAGACCGGTTAGTCTGACCTCTGTGGTGAATAAATTCATAAAAATGTTGCTAAAGCAGAGGATGGTGCAATTTCTAGAATCTAAAGAATGACAGGATTGCATGTCTTTACTAGAGATAGGTCTTGTCAGATGAATCTGATTAATTTCCTTGGCAGGGTGACCAGAAAATTGGGAGGAAAGCACCAGATGTGATATTCTTGGATTTCAGCAAGGTCTCTGACACTACTACTATACTTCTTATCATTTGTATAGTGCTACAAGGTATATGCAGCACTGTACATAGAAATGTAAGTCCATGCTCATAAAAACTTATAGGCTAATCAAGACAGACAACACAACATTCAAGACAGAGCACAACTGGGGACTAGGATTGGCGACTTATAAATAAAATGAGTGCCAATGGGCTGGACCCTCAAGTGACTGGGTAAGAAACTGGTTGAGTGGGAGGCAACAGAGGCTAGTAGTAAATGAAGTTCACTCTGAAGATAGGAGCATTACCAGAGGCATGACACAGGGACCGGTCATTGGTCCTGTTCTTTTTAACATTTTTGTAAGCAGTATTGTGGAAGGTCTGTTGGGAAAGGTATGCCTCTGAGAATGATGCCAAAATCTGCAACAGGGTAGACACACTTGAAGGTATGGATAACACCAGAAGGGAGCTAGCAAAGCTTGAAGAATGGTTGAGAATTTGGCAGCTAAGATTTAATGTTAAAAAATTGTGAGCGTGCATTTAGGCTGCAAAATCACAAGGGAGAGTTATGGTATGGTATAGAGGGTGAGGTAATTCAATGAATGAAAGAAGTGTAGGGCCCAGAACTGGTAATATCAGATGATCTTAAAGTGGCCAAACAAGTAGAAAATTCATCAGCCAGATCCAGAAGGGCACATAGGGAGAGGAATGGCCAACAGGAAGAAAAAGGTGATAATGACTTTGTGTGAGTCTCTAGTGAGACTTCATTTGGAGTACTGTGTACAGTTCTGGAGACCACACCTTCCAAAGGATATAAACAGGATGCGGTCGGTCCAGAGGGTGGCTACTGAAATGGTCAGCAGTCTTTGTCATAAGATACACTATATGGGAATAGACATACAGATCTCAATATGTATACTTTGGAGGAAAGGTGGGCGAGGGGTGATATGAAAGATATTTAAATACCTCCACGGTATAAATTCACAGGATGTGGCCATCTTCCATTTGAAAAGAAGCTCTGAAATAAGAGGTCATAAGATAAAGGTGAAAGGGGATAGACTCAGGAGTAATCTGAGGAAATATTTTTTTACGGAAAGTGTGATGGACGCATGGGAACAGCCTCCCAGTGGAGGTAGTGGAGACAAGAAACATATCTGAATTCACAAAAGCATGGGACAAATGCAGATGATAGGATTGTAGAACTTAATAGTGTTCAAGTTGGGCTGACTGGATAGGCTGTATAACTTTATCTGCTGTCGGTTTTTATTGTTTCTCTGTTGACCCCAATGAGTGCTTCAATAACTCATCTACCAACCCCCAATATCCTTTGGATCCTGATCCTTGTTTTTTTCCTTATGTCTCCTTAACCTTCTGGGAGATATGATAGAGGTCTATAAATTAATGAATGGAGTGGAACGGGTAAACGTAGATCGATTGTTTATGCTATCAGAATATAGAAAGACCGGGGGACATGTAATGAAGCTACAGGGTAAACTATTTAAGACAAATAAGAGAAAATATTTTTTCACCCAACGTGTAATCAAACTCTGGAATTCATTACCGGAGGATGTAGTAAGAGCTGTTAGTGTAGCTGGGTTTAAAAAAGGTTTGGACAAGTTCCTGGAGGAAAGGTCCATAAACCATTATTAAAAAGGAACCCAGGATATGGAACCTGTGTCTTTTGGGGATACTGCTAGGTACGTATGACCTAGATTGGCCACTGTTGGAAACAGGATACCGGGCTTGATGGACCTTGGTCTGATCCAGTATGGCATATCTTATGTTCTTATGTTCCCTATTTTTACTCCTGTTCTTAGCTACTGAATTGTCTGTCTTGATTAGATTGTCAACTCTGTCAAGCAGGGACCATCTTTTATATGTATTTGTACAGCACTGCGTTCAGCTTGTAGTACTTTATAAATGATTAATAGTGGTGGTAGTAGTAGATATACCCTAAAATCTTTCTCTCAACAGATCACCCCTTAACATATTTACAACTATTGCCCAACTCCCATCCTCTGCCTCCCAGCAAATGCCCATTACTATCAGTTAGACTGGGAGCAGTTAGGATTTTACGATGCAAATTGCATGAGTCTGGCAGTCTTTAGTCACCATCAATGTCTGTTTTGATATGCATCTTTGCAATTAATCTTATACTTTTTTAGTGGTAGCTCATGGCATATTACATTCAAGTACAGTAAGTATTTCCTTGTCCCTAAAGAGCTTACAATCTAAGTTTGCATCAGAGGCAGTGAAGAATAAATTGACTTCTCAAGGTCACCAGGCGCATCAGTGGGGTTTAAACCAGTTTTCAGTTCTTTTTAGCTTGTTGCTCTAACCACTAGGCTACTCAAACAATGAATTGCTGTTTTCTGCTGACTGCCTGATCCCACAGAAACTCATTGCACTTAATGAGACCAATTTTCTATAGCTCAGATAGGTGCAAAGTGTGCATGAACTTTTAACATAATTCTTGGTAGCTAATTTTCGAAGAGAAACTTGCCAGGTGATTTCTCTTACAAAATAGCTGGTTTAAAGTGTGTGGGTTAAAGGTTCCTACATTCCTTACACTAGTATTGGCATGGATGTCCATACTCAACGTAAAGTAACGTGAATACATTAGAAAAATAATGCATGCACTTTTCCCCCACCCCCAATAAGTATGAATGTTATGAAAACCAATATGCGCACTTTTCAGCCAAGCAAAAAACTGGGTAAATGACTTTTAAAAATTACCCTCCCCTTATCTGGATATCTGAACCTAGGTGAGAAGCTTGGATTGTCCCCTTCCACAGATCCTTTCTTGCCATCTTAACAATTCTTGTATTTGCCAAACAGAACACAAAGCGAGGCTGTCTACCTAAAAAAAACCATTGATTTCTAAAAACCTTTATCTCCCATAAGAATTTTTTTAAGTAAATTAAGGGGCAGAAAGAAGAGGAAATGGAATGTGAAACATTATCATATTGTCTCTGCTTTGATTATGTCTCTAAAAAGAAAAGGAAAATGGCACGGCAGCATAAAGAAACTGAATCCCTAAAAGGAGCCTGAAAAAAGGTTAAAGAAGTCAACAGTAATTAAATGGTGATTGAAGCTGAAAGAAAATTGATCTGTGCTAGCTGAAGGCCATTCTTGCCAGTTGGGATGTTATGCATCACTGGGTAGGGGAAAGAAAGGTTTTGACTGTTTTGATATGGAAATATTTGTCACATCTTACTCTTTAGACGATGGTGCTGTGACTCCAGCCGGAGGTGAATTTTTGGTACCCTAGATCCAGTGTCCTAGGGATGCTTGTGGATATTGTGAGGAGACAAGACGCTCTGGCAAAGCTATGTGAGGTCAGAAGTCATGGGAGGTTCATCAGTCTTCATGCTGTTTCACACAGGAAGGCAGAAGAGGTAGGGAAGGTAAACAGAAGCAAAACTTGCAGATTTAACTACACGATACAGAGTTCTGAGAGTGCCATATAGTTGTGGACAGGCTTCTGCTAATTGCTAGTTAAGCCATGCAATGACACATTGAATCCTGTTGGTTCCAAAGCTTACAAACTGCTTCAGCATTAAATTGGAGTCATTTGCAACAGAATGAAATTAAAGTTGGATTTAGTTTAAAAGGAAATTTGTAAGATATGTAGGGTTGCCAGATACCTTTGGTCCAAAATCAGGACATTTTTTCAAAAAATACTTTTTCAAAACACTTATAAAAATCCATTTGATTAGGCATCAAACACAATAAAACATTATTTACATGTAATTACTGTTTGATGATATTTGATTTAGCAGATTTTCATCAGCCAACATATTTTTGTACATATTACCACAAGCTAATGAATAGTTTATTTTAACTTGAAGCAAACAATTTTAATTAGTTTCATTTCTCCAGTTTATGTACAATAAGCAAATAAAAATACTTTTATTTGTATTATAATATTCATCTTAATCATCTGTCAAAATTTTACAGAAATTAAGGTCAAGTCAGGACAAAATGACAAAATTCAGGACAAAATCAGGACATTTTTCAAATCAGGACAAACTTCCAAAAATCAGGACATCTGCAACCCTAAAGATATAACCAAATAATTCTCATTTTCTCTTTCCTCCTTCTTCTCTCCCCTTTAATACAGTTTCATGCCATTTAATGTTAGTTTACTTAAGGAACGGGTAATATTACTGTTAACTGGGTAACTTGAAAACTCACAATCTAATCAACTTTTCTTAATTTTTAAGAAAGCAATACTAAAGTACAGTAGTTTGGAATTTTAAGATCCATTTCCTCACATCTTGCAAGAATGATTGCTGTTGCTTTTACGGAACATCATGCAATAGCAGATGTTAATTTAGGGGTATGTTTACTAAAACACCAGTAAAGTGCGGGCCCCGGTAGTGTGCGGGTGCCATATAAGGAGTGGGCGTTCCGTCCTGAAAAAGAAAAGCCGGAATTTACATATGCGCTAAGGTGCGCGGCGCCCATGTGCGCCCCGCACCTTAGTGCATGAGATAGCTGCATGGGAGGCATAAGTGGCGCGCTGAAGAGCAAGAGAAAAAGCAGAGCCACAGCACAATGGTTAAGACACTGACCAATGGTGCAGAGATCAGGAGTTAAATTCCCCACAGTGCCCAATGAAGGTGGCTGGCTGAGGCATTAAATTATGAGGCGCAGAAATACTGGGTGTCATAAGGCAGCGCACTAATGTTTTTGGCAGCATAAGGCGGCACGCTGATGTTTATGGAGGCATTATAATACTAGGCGGTATAAGTGGCGCGCTGATGTGCAAGAAAAAAAAGCAGAGCCACAGCACAATGGTTAAAGCAATTACCAATGGTGTAGGGAGCAGGGGTTCAATCCCCCAAAGTGCCCAACGAACAAGGCTGGCTGAGGCAGAACATATTAAGGGGAAGATTGCTTTAGGAGGCATTTTATTCATATTTTAATTATCACTACTAGCAAAAGCACTCCCAAAGCGTGTTAACATAAGGTGCCCTATAAGGCACATTTTAAAGTGCACTGTCAGCCAAGGCACCCTAGAATGTTGCTTATAGGGCGCTTTAGAGGGTGCCGTATGAGGTACTGCAAGGTCAGTGTACTGTTTTTAATGGCAGCACTGTGCAGTTTAAGGAATGAAAAGCATAAGTAGGTGTGCTGACAGGCAAGGAGGAGCAGCAGTGGAGCACAATGGTTAAGGCACTGACTGTTGATACAGGGGTCATGAGTTTGTTCCCCAGTGTGCCTGATACGTAAGGCTGGCTGTGGCATCAGCTTTGCATTATACATATTTTGTCCTGCAGCACTTTAATTTTATGTTATTAATTGCTGCCAGCAAACACGCCCTCACGTGCTGTAATTGAAGATGCCGTATAAGGCACCCTATAAGGCACTCCATAGGGCACATTAGAAATTGCACTGTCCACCACAGCACCCTAAAATGTCCCCTATAGGGCACCCTATAGGTTGTGTCACAGGATATTGTATAGTGCACCTTATATGGACGGGAACCATAAGGTGCCCTATAGGGCACCCTATAAAGCACCCTCAGAGGCAACTTATGGGTACAGTACGCTGAGGGTGTTTTTACTGGCATCAAAATATGTACATTAAAAAAAATGCATTGGACAACCCTATCAAATAACCCCACTGTGGGTTTGAACCCATGACCTCTGGCTTCAGAGACAGTGAAGCAACCATTGGGCTACAGCTCTATAGCTGCTAGCAAGCCCCTGGCTGGCTGCAGAGAGCATGCACGTCACCACACAGACAGTCTGCTGTGGTCACCAGGATAGGGTTAGCCCACCCATACCATGATGCACTGCACATGCAAATCAGCTGTCCACAGATTAACACAAGATGGGCAATGCACCCCCACAGCACCTCGGCCCGGTAGAGGGAAGTTACCATGTGCACCCACACACCACCTCGGCCTGGTAGGGGGTACTGACCGTGTGTTTTACTGGCACAGAGTAGCTACACACCGTCACATTGTGCGGGTACTGTGCTCACCCTGAGGGTGCAATGAGGTGCCCAGGACCAGGTCCACAACACCTTCCATGGCTGAAAGAGGCCATGCTGGAGGTCCAAAGCAGTGTTAATGTGTGAGATAGGTAGTTCCTGCACAAACACCTTGGATATCTCTGTCTGACTTAGTCAGGTGTAGCCACCATGGACCACCCCCCCCCCGGCGGCAAACAGGGTCTCCCATCCATAGATCCACATTCTAACTCCCTGCAAAGGTGGCAGTAAAGGGGTCCATCAACCCCAATCATGCTGCAAAGCAGACACCCACAGGGCAGTCAATGCAGCTCTATACACATCCATAACACAATAGCAGACAGATATTAGGCCTGGATTATGGTGAGCTGCACCCCACCACTATCTGATATGCTCCTGCAGCAAGTCATCAGCCACTGCACCCTGCTCCATCACAACACATACCAGCTACAAACAGTGTGCTAGTTAGTCCACAGTGCATGTTCCCAGTGGAGATGCATGCACCCAGAACTGGGATGTCAGCATACACAGCAAGCAGATAAATCAGTGACTGGGCCCCAAAAGAAAACCCACATCTATCACATGAGAGAAATACTATATAGCACTATGGGGGTGCCTAGCCATGCTGCGGTCACTGCACAGTCAGGGTGAGAGTGATCTCTCAGCAGGACATACTGAGGTCACCCTGTCTGTGTAGGTGGTGGCCGGGCACTAAAATGTCCCAGTCAGTGCCCTATGCCCTGTGCAGATGCACCCTGGCCAGGCCACCCTGTCCAGCCTATACCCATGGTACCTTGCTCCTCATTATGCACATTGGCAGCCCAATACTGGCAAAATTGCTGGCAGTGTGGGCTGTGGAAGGTGTTTGCAGCCACCACACACTGGATAGGCAGACAGCCACCCCCACACCTATGCCAGCATTGTGCTACTATAGAGGAGTCCAGCAGCCATACCCACCACACCAGTCCTGGGCACAGTACAGGCATGGATATGGTAGGCACTACTGTTGGGGGTCACTCCCCAGGGTGGTAAACACTGTCAGAGACCAGACCTGCAGCGCACACCGCAGACATCACAATGTTTGTTATGGTGGAGATCAATGAGCAAAATGTGCTTAACGTAGGAATTGATATCTGCCAGTTATCATGGGCAACGTTTGATAGCTGTGTACCATATACCCAGGTGTAGGGTGGCAGTGCTAATGTATGCAACTGCTAGTATTGGGAGATACAGGCAGGGCCCAATGTCCTGCCTCTCCATGAGGCATTGGCCAATGGGGCCTGTGGGGGTGTGTGTGGGTGTGTCTGGCCCTGTTGGCTGCTGCTTTACGGCAGAGTGTCCCAACTCCAGTCCTGGTGTTCCAACCACTGTTCGGGTTTTCATGCTGTCCCTCATAGATATGCATGAGCTACATCAGCATACCATGGGGTGGTGCATAGATATGCAGCACAGGCATCTTTATTAGAGGCAGCATGGATCCTGAATGGTGTGGGGCCCTCCAGGACTGCATTTGGGAGACTCTGCTCTAGGTAATGCAGCTGTTTATGGTATCTGGGTTTGGTGTGGTAAAATATAGGCATATGAACCATGCGTATGTTCTCAGCAATAAAGGTTTGTCTGTACTATCACGGTTTAGTTGTAGGAAAAATATGTGGACTGGATTGGCAGTAGCCCCAGCTGGGCTTTGAACCTGTGACCTTCTGTTCCTGCACACACTGTCTGTGTGCACTGCACCACTGTGTTGTCACAGATATGCTGTGTTCCCTGGGGAGTCCATGACTGTACATCCGACAGAGCCTGTCTGTTGCGGTGGACGGTGCCAGCCTGCACAGGCCTAGGCCACTGTCTGCTGTGGTTTGCAGCCACTTCCCCCTCCACCACCTGTACCCTTCTGCCAACATGCAGACATGTCCCTATCTGGGAAAAAGCATATGACCTGATTGAGTTGTAGCACTCCAGGATTGAATTTGGGGGACTTGGCTGTAGGTAATGCCCATTGTTATGGTTTGTGTGCGGTGTAGGGTAAAATATAGGTGTTGGAACCATGCTTATGTTCTCTGCAATAAAGGAGTGTCTGTACTATACTGTTTAGTGGTGGGTAAAGCTATGGGAGCTGGGTTGGCAGGAGCCCCAGCTGGGATTTGAACCTGTGACCCTTTGGTCCTACAGGCACTGGCTGTGTCTGCTGCACCACACTGTGGCCACAGAGATAGTGCAGTCTCTGGAGATAGGAAACCTGGCCGCACGAGTCAGACACCCTGCTCTGCACAATTTTACTGTGGGCTCATTTACCTTGTATGGGGACAAAGGTGCGAATAAACCTCACAAATGCCCTCCGAAAAGGGGAAGAAAACCAAAACCAAGCTGCGCAACAGTGATATCAATGGGCAACCTGGAAAACACTCCCAGGAAAGCTCCATTAAAATGCAGTGCTCACCAATCACAAACTTTCTAAGCAGTTTACAATAAAACATAAGAAATATTCAAATATTACAATACATTCATAAGCAGACAAACACATAACAGTAATACCATTACAGCCCCTCCCCCGGTATCATCCAATATAGATGATTTATGATGACGCAAATAGTCTGGTGACCTCCTATGGACTAACCAATTTATTGAGGAATGAGTTTTCAAGGACAAGAATCCACTTTATAGGATGCATGAAGTGCAGTTCGGCAGGTGGGTAAATACACTTGAAAATCGAGGAGATATTGGAACGGAAGGATACAAAGCCAAAGAAGACATTGAGATGTACAGAGTAAAGTGTGCAAAAGGAGTGATAATATTGGCACTGTTAAAGTAATTGATTAGCTATGGTGGATGACAGAAACCAAAGATGGATAATTTGAGCACAGTCAAGTCCATTCACAGGTAATCGGTCGTGAAGCTGTTGTCTGGGGTGATACCTTATCATTTACTGTATGAATGTATATTTACATGTATTCTTTATAATTGTGTATGTTTAATTTTCTTACATTAACAACACCATTATTTTTTATAGATTTTATCGCTAGCCACACAAATAGAAGAAGGAATAGGGGGATATTCAAAAGGATTTAGCCAGTTAGCAGGACCTGCTAACCAGCTAAATCCCAGTGATCCCATAGTGAGTGACACTATCCACATAGTGCCACCAAATATCCCCACAGACCACAGAAAAGACATCTGGTTAAAACCAAGATGGTCTGTGGGCAGAGCGGGGATGGTCCCAGCAGCTATCTGGTTAGTGACAATATTCAGCTGCTAATCAGATAGTTAAACTGCATAAAGGTAGGAGAGGTCAATCGCTGTCCCCAATTTTATCCAGTTTTTGCTGTCCAGTTAGTGTCTGAATATTGCTGCTAAGCACAACAATGCTGTCCAGTGAAATTGGATATTCAGTTCTGGATACCGGATAAGCTCCAGGGCTAAGATGCTACTCTTTTTGGAGCACTGTGGGTCACATCAAGCAGACTCAATTGCACACCCATCATAAACAGACCATGCACTCGATACTTCCAATGTACCTGCTAACAGCATATCAGCCATTAACCTCACTGTAAACAGTCATTGAATGTTAATAACCACAACTAGTTACACTGTACATAGTTAATTATTGTTCTGATGTACAACGTTAACCCTGTTATGATGTAAATGTTTAAGTTTTCTTCCTTGTAAACCATTTTCATTGCCTGATAAGGGGGTATAAAAAACTTTAAAATAAATAAATAAATATCTAGTTTTAATGAAAATGACAGCAGCCAAGCTTTTTGAAAATGCTGACCGCTGCTGCTGAAAATTTGCCTCACTATATACATGTTATTTTGTTTCTTATATGTATTTGGAGCTACTAAGATATTGACAAACAGAAGAATTTCTATTTTCAATGGCTAGCTATTGGAAAATCTATTTTGGAGAGCATTATAGGACAAGACGAAAAATTGTTTGGTCCATGATTATATTGTGAATGTTGACATTTTTTCTACATTTTTAAGAGCTTGCATCACAATAGTTTATAGCAGGGGTCTCAAACTCAAATTGCTGTGAGGGGCAAATGAGGACTTATAAGGTAACCTGCGGGCCGCAAAATCACCACACACATACACAACATACATCGCAGCAGCTGCTCCCGTCGCTACACAAAAGATGAACTTACCCTTCAGGCTGCTAGACAGACCCGAGTCCTCTCCATAGCTGCTTAACATGCCGGAAAAGGAAGAAATGGTCGCTTGCAAACAGCGTGTTCTGTTGCGCGGAAGGAGTTTGTCCCCACCCCAAATGCATCATGGGCCACACAACATTCTTTCACGGGCTGCGTGTTTGAGACCCCAGGTCTATAGAGATGTACATTCATTTTCAGATGAATAGCAAAATGCTACAAATGAGAGCATTTTCATTTCATATATTTTAAATGAACTGAATGACCAAGAGGCTGTAATGAGCCAAATTCTCATGCATTCCATGCATTTTCAGCCACAAATCATATCTAGTAGAAGGGGTGGTCAGCCAAATGGAGTCACTTTGGGAAGGGGAGAAGGCAGAACCACAAGGCACTTCACTAATCATGTTGAAACGTTTTAGCAAGCAGCCAAATAAGCCTATCCCTTCTCCCCTTCCCATAGCTGATAATGTCATCAACAGCTAAGAAATTGAAAGAAAGCAGAGCACAGTGCTATTTTCTCTTCTGCATTCAAACAGAGGTCAGAGAGAATGGTTCTAGTCTCAAAATTGTGAAAGTCAAAAACTTGTAAAAAAACAGAGAATAAAGGATTATAGAAAGAAAGAGAGACACCGACAGACAGTAACAGTCAATTTTCTGTGTCAGCGTCACAGAAAATTAACATAAAAATTTCTCAGGCTATCTGGGTATGAGTTTAGAGCCATATATAGCAGAATGAAGGCAGGATTAAAAAAATCAAAACAAAAATGGCAAAGGGAAACAGACAGATTGTTTATTTCTCCATATTGCAGAAAACTGATGGGACAATATTCAGATCATAGCAATCAGCAGTTTCTTTAATGCAAGCTGCCATCATCAAAATATACTGGATATTTAATGGCAGTATCTAGATATCAGTTACCACAGAATATCAGGTATTTGCAGTCAGCGCCAATAGAGGCAATATTCAACTTCCATCCAGATAGTCAATCAGCATAAACCTAGGAGAGCTTTTTACCTGTCCTAAGTTATGTAACTACTATTATGGATAGTGGTGCTGAAAAACAATGCTATCCAGATAAGTGCCAGTTCCTTCCCATTTCCATCCATGGACTGCCCTGGTATTACTACTACTACTACCTATCATTTGTATAATATTAAAGGTATACGCAGCACTGTTCATATCAGAGCTTACAATCTAATCAAAAGATGACAACATCACAAAAACTGGAGACTAGAGTATGTTAAGATACACATAGATGGTGGACAAGAGTGTGAGGGGCATCAGGATCTAAAAGCAGCCTCAAAGCAATCAGAGGAAATATTTGGTGTCCTATCTGGATAGTGCCACTGAACATTGGCCTCACTGAGGTTTATAGGTTAGCATGTCCTGCTAACTGGATAAACCCTTTTGAATATCAGTCTGAGTTGTAAAACTCTTAGGGGTATGTTTACTAAACTGCGATAATGCAGCAGCAGCTACATTAACGCGCGTTAACGTTACCTAACGTGCGTTAAAGTCACCGTCCGCGGTAAGTCCCGCAGAGGGTGGAGAGAGGGTGGAGAGAAGGGGTCAATGGGCGGGGAGTGGGTGGGGAGAGGCTCCTAAAACACTAACATGGGGAACTGAAGGGCTGAAAATTACCGGGACTGAAAACCTGTCGTTAGATGCACATTTGCAGGAGGGTGAGACCAGTTTAGCGTCGGCAATTTACAACAAAGGCAGGGAGCCCAAAAAAAGTGATAGTAGTGCTCCATTTCTAGCAACAGCATAGTGCCCAAGTATGAAAGGCCACTATGGCGATGGTGCAAATGGGGCATAGGGAGCTGCAGGCAGGACATGTAGTGGGGGCAGCTGGGGCACAGGGTGGGCTAGGCTGTCACCTACCGTATTTTTCGGACCATAAGACGCACTTTTTCCTCACCAAAAAGTGGGAGGAAAAGTGCCTGCGTCTTATGGTGCGAATAGAAGAAGTTTCAGTTTTCCTCAGACTGTCTTCTTCCTTTGTCTCGAGGTGCGCTCTCCACTGTTGGCAGCATGCGGCTCCTTTTCACCTCTGCCGCGGCTCCGGAGCACACTGGGAAGAGGAAACCGCAGCGGCACCCTTAACACCACCACTCACCGAGAAGTTTTCTCACACCCAGGACCAAAGCCTCCAGACAAGACTCAACACTGCCGTTCTTCTCCTCCATCCCACAACCCTGCAAGAGTGAAGATCCTCTCCTCACACAAGTCAACGCCCCCTCTCGATGAGCTCACCAGCATCCCCCCGTCACCAGGAGACGCGCGCCAGAGACCAGAACGCGCTCGGAGACCAGAGCCTCCACAAGACTCGTCGGCGGTCGCTGTCCTGACCAATGCTGGGCCCCGCAGCTTTCCTCGTGTGCTGAAAGAGAGAGACCGATAGGAAAGCAAACCACCAATTCCAGCATTCCTCTCCACCGGCTGCCACATCCCCTCCGTCGGCGCCACTGCCCATGCGAACGTCTGCAGCAGCTCCCGCCCAATAGGAAAAGAGATTGGGGAGGCAACGAGCCAATGGGCCGCGACGTCCCGGGGGCGCAGCCCTGCGCCAGCTGCTGGGTGGCGGCGGTCCGAAGACGGCGGACGTGAACGGTGAAGCGAGAGTGGTTCACTGGAGCAAAGAAGGTACGGTATCCTTTCTTTCTGTCGTTTTGACAGAGAGTGACCGAAGGGGCAGAGAGCATCCAAGGCACAGTCAATTAGTGCCTCACGTAGTCTGAACGTGGACCAGTGTAGATAGAAACCAGTGTGTACAGTGTTAGCGGTGCTTCTTTGCTGTGGAAGTAAATAGTTGTTTCTTCTTGCGTGACATGCCTTAAATTAGCGCTACGTCGGTTTATGGGTACTATACATAGTACTATAGCACTTATGGAAAATGTTGCTTTTCAACCCATTAAAAAGTCTGCAGCTGTACTTGGTCAAGAGGAGGTCCTTTCGGGTGTCGGCATGTTGGCGACACCTGCAGTGATCACAATGGAAATGCTGTGGGAAGGCCTGGCAGCACTGAACACCTCCCTGATTAATGTTTTGGGGTCTGTGAGTACTGAGCTTTCTGAATTTCCCTAGGTCTCCTTTGTTATCACCTATGGAGATGGTGAGGAAGTATTTTGGGGAAATTTGGTTCAGAATATTTTTTTCCTATTTTTCTCCTCTAAAAACCAGGTGCGTCTTATGGTCGGGTGCGTCTTATGGTGCGAAAAATACGGTAGGTGGTACATAGGAACACAGAAACTGGAAATCAGCAAGACAGCAGCTGAGCAAGGCCAAACATGCTCTGTAGTCAGTGTTCCACAGTGTCCCATCCAGGGGACATTACCCAACAAGTACTCCAAAGGAGTGGAGGAGTAGCCTAGTGGTTAGAACACTGGCTTGGTAACCAAGCAACCAGGGTTCAAATCCCACTAGCACTCCTTATGGCCTTGGGCAAGTCACTTAACCCTCCATTGCCTCAGAAGAAAGGCCTGGCAATCTACTTCCAGTGACACTGCCAAGAAAACCCAGGAGCTTCTGGGTCACCAGGAGTCAGGACTGACTCAAAGGCACACATTGCATTTTCATCCCAAAGGACACACAGGTACCACTCTGCCTGTAATAGGGCAATCAGTGCACATCTGGGGACCACTCTAACAAGGGTCCACAGACCTTACCCAGGATGCATCCCAAACAGTTCATAAACCCAGATAACTGAACACCCTTTACTGCAGCCCCTCGTAAGGCATTACAGGGTGTGACTACACATTGTTGGAAACATATATACACCCAGGAGGCCAAACTGGGTACACCGTACCTGAGGTCCATTCCTTAGCCTGTCCACAGTCGGCTGTCACTGCACAATCTACTTACATTTACCCTGTCCACCCTAGACAATAGTTGCTAGAGCACTGACCTGACATCCCCCCAGCCATCTCTCCCCCATGTGGAAGAGACATAACATTGGTAGGCGGTGATGGAGGGGATGTGTGGATGTCCATGTATGCTTCCCCACCCCAGACCCTGTGCCCTAGGCAACCGCCTACCTGCACAGTGGATGGCCTGGGACAGCACACTACCAGCACCGACAGCATATGGGCAGGTAGCATGGCAGGGTGTGTGTGTGTTGATGCTGGAGAGGTCAGTGGCACCTGCCTGCAGTGGACCTAGACCATGCCCTGTACCAGTACATGATGTGCAGTGCAACAGAACAGGTCTGGCTGAGAAAAAGGAACGGTAGCCCCAGGGACTGCTGGGCATCTGTGGCAACAGTGTGGTGCAGTACACATAGCCAGCATGTCAGAGCAGAGGGTCACAGGTTCAGGTCCCAGCTGTGGACCCTGCAGAGCATGTCCCCATATTTTACCCTACAATGCAGAGACAACATCAACATGTGCAATCCCCAAAGCAGCGGCCAACAGGGGTACAGACACCCACTCACACAGGCTCCACTATCCAAAGCTCAATGGAGAGTCAGGCTGTTGGCCCCAGCATGGAGCTGCACTTATCACCAGAGCACTACTACTACCTCCTGCACAGTTTGGCAATGTCGGCACTGTGATCAGGACCAGTGTGGCGGGCAGGGTTGCCAACCAACCCTAACTTTGCACATTACTGCAATAGGAGTGTGTGCGTGTGTATGTTTATCCATTTTTTTTGTGGCTGCCTACACCTCACTGGGCCCACAATGTCCCACTGTTACCAGCGTTAGCCTGCAAATGTGCATAATGAGGAGCAAGGTATTGTGGGTATGGCTCAGACAGGGTGGACTGGGCAGGATGCATATGCAGAGGATTTAGGACAATGTCTGGGACATTGTAGTGCCAAAACACCACCTGCATGGACAAGGTGGCCACAGCACGTCTTGCTGTTAGGGCACTCTCACACTGACCAAACAGTGACCATGGCATGGCTATGTTCCCACATAGTGCTACATAGTATCTGTCTTAAGTGACATATGTGTGCCCCCTTTTCCTGGAGATCTAATCACTGGGGCACCTGCACCATATAACCCAGGTCTGGGTGCACATAGTTCTACTGGGCATGTACAAACTAGACTGGCTAGTGGAGTGTCCGTGGCTAGTTTGTGCATGGCTGGAACACCTGGCATGGTGCATCAGGTAGAGTCTGGCTGTGCCTGCTGCTAGTGAATGTCAGAAAGGAAGAGCAATGGACAGGTAGTCTACTGTAGTGCACAATATTGCACCTTACACATGTTGCGGTGAACATGCATATGCCCATAGACTGCAAAAAATAAAAAAGAAAGCCGCCGACAGGCGGGCCCGCGCCTGTCGGGCCCGCGCCTGAGGGCCTCGCCAGAGGGCCCTTTGGCACGGCCCTTAGGCAAAGGCCCTCCTAAAAGAACCCAGGAATCATCCAAGATTTCCACAGCTCCACTCCCATCCTACAACAGGACCATCCTATATTCACCAGCATATCCACGGTTTAGACGCACAGCAAGTATACACTATCCATTAGGCTGAAGTAAACTCTTCTCTAGTTTCAATATAACCGCCTACATTGTATTTGATAGTACACTCTCTTGTGCCTCTGTGCCTACGCTACAGCCAACCATATCTGTTACAGTTTGTTACAGTTGCCTGTATTGCCTGATTTGTTACAGTTGCCTGTACTTTACTATTTCACTATAACTGCCATTGCTACAGTCGCCTGCATTGTATTATACCATCTGTTACAGTTGCCTGTATTATATTATAACCGCCACCTGATACACTTGCTGTTATTGCACTATTACTGCCGTTGCTACAGTTGTCACAGTTTTCTACAATTGCCTGCATTGTACCATAACATCTTCTATCCATATCCTAATCAGTTGTAAACAATTTGTAATCTGACACATAATTCTCACAACATCTAAGACCTCCTCAACAAGGAACCAAAATGTCTCCTCACCTCATCACTCTTCTTAGTTTTTACCTTCTCACAGACTGGCTCGGGACCTCCTCTGCCTACTCTTCTTCCACCATTCATATCCCCATCCTCAAAAACCACGGAAAGAAATGGTCTAGTAACTCTTACCAGTATCCAGCTAAGGAAGCTCGAATACGGCACTCCCACTTGATTCACATCGCATTACTCCAAACCAGTAAACCAAAGCAACAAGACTCCCCACCTTCCCAAAGCATAAAATGTGCCCTTATAAACGCCCGCTCGATTAAAAAAAAATGGCCTGTAATCCAAGATATAGTTACCCATCACAATCTTGACGCACTCTTGATCACTGAAACTTGGCTATCAAAGGAAGATAATGTCCTCATTAACCAACTCATTCCACCAAATTTCTCCATACACACAACTCACAGAGAGAATAAGAAGGGAGGAGGAGCACTCATTCTCACCAAGTCCGAACTCCTTTTCAATACAACTAACTCCTACAGCTCAGACAATCTGGAAATAATCACCATAGTGAACAAGCAATGCTCCATCAACTTGATTTACAGAACCCCTTCAAGCTCCCCAGATGACCTTCCCACCATATTAGACATTGCTGCCAATACCAGCAACCTTAACACTCCAAACTGGATAATGGGAGATCTCAATCTCCCATCACTACAACAACATCAGTCCTCTTCATTCCTCAATGCCATCGAAAATCTTGGATATCAACAACTAATCATGGAGCCCACACATATCAAAGGAAACATCCTTGACATGGTCTTCGCCCCACAATCGGCTTCTACACAGAACAGCAACATTATAAAATCTATCAATGATGTACCATGGTCAGACCATAAACTCATAATCCTACAAATTCCCTTGGGCAACACTCATTCCCTAAACAACAGAAACCTTGACAACACACTAAGAGCCCCATCAAGAGGCTTTCGGCCCTTCAATAAGGATTTTATAATGACAAATACCCAACCACTCCTCAACAATACAACACTCAACCTGGAAGAAGCAATTGAAGCCTGGAATAACAGCCTCAATGCCATTGCTATTCTACCACACAAAAACAACGCATCAAGGAAAAGAACCTCCGCTCCATGGTTCTCTCCCGATCTGCGATCTTCTCTTATGCACCTCAGAAGACTCGAAAAACGCTGGCGCCGATCACTGGCCATTGATGATCGCACAGCCTACAATCTCTATTTAGCAACTCACCGTGAAGCAATCACAACCAAGAGAAAGCAGTATCACACAGAGATGCTCAGAAGATCATTAAACAAACCTCGTGATTTGTTCAACCTAGTAAAATCACTATCAAAAGAGCCATCATCAGAACAAAAATATGATATTCACCCACAAGAATTTGCTGATCACTTGCAATCTAAACTCCTACAGACGGATGAGCTACAGAATACAGATATTCAAGAAACAACTTGCCAAAACACCTTATCTTCACTTTCTGCACCCTCAGCTAAACAAATTGAAGACACAATCTCCTCACTCAATACCTCCACCGCTCAAACTGATCCTTGCCCGGCCTTCTGGATAAAGGACCTTAGAAGTGCATTTAGCCCGTTCATTGCAAGAATCATGAACCTCTCATTCACAACTGGATCCTTCCCATCTGCTCTAAAGCTCACATCCATCAGACCACTATTAAAAAACTCCAAACTAGACCCAAAAAGGGCTGACTCATACAGGCCTATCGCTAGCATTCCCCTCCTAGCAAAAATTTTTGAAAAAGAGGTGCAACGCCAAATTCAAGACCACATAGATTCCGCAGCTCCTCTCGACTACTTTCAACATGGCTTCAGAGAACATCATGGAGTTGAAACACTCCTCACCACCCTCCTCAATAACATACTCACCAGCATAGACAACATCCGTCAAGGCGTTGTGCTAATCTTCTTAGATATAGCAGCGGCGTTTGATTCGGTAAATCACGAGATACTCATTACACGGTTGAAGGAAAAAGGCATCGATAGTTCAGCACTGGAATGGTGTAAATCTTACCTGAACACCAGAATGCAATATGTAAAATCTGCAACGGGAGAATCAAATCTTTTCCATCAAAAACAAGGGGTACCGCAAGGGTCATCTCTTTCATCTCTCATGTTTAACATCTACATGCAGCCTATCTGCAATATCATCAGATCATTCAACGTGAAATGTATGATATATGCAGATGATATCCTACTTTATATGCCATTTTCTACATTGCAACTAGATCTACTGCCCATAATAAATTGCTTCAATGCGGTATCAGAATGGCTTCTCTCACAGAACCTCCGCATCCAACACAAGAAAACGGAGGTTCTCTTTGTTACGAGAGACCCTAACTTCATTCCACCATCACATATAAGTGTTAAAGGAGCTGATCTATCCACCAAAGAAACAATAAGATACCTTGGAGTCACCCTGGACCACCGTCTTAATATGAAAACACACGTAAACAATATTACAAAGGCTGTGTACTTCAAGATACGCACACTCAGGCATCTACGCTCATTACTGGACCCAGACGATTTTAGAACCATCTTCCAAGCACTCATCCTACCCCATTTCGATTTCGCCAATTCAATTCTACAAGGTCTCCCACAATCCACTCTAAGTTCTCTTCAACTGGCCATGAACACTGCTGCAAGGGTTCTACAAGGAGCATCCAGGAGTGATCATGTGACACCAATCCTCAAACATCTTCACTGGCTCCCGATACAAGGCAGACTCATATTCAAAACCCTAATTCTCACATTCAAGGCCATCCATGGTTTGTCTGCAAACTCTCTAACTGATCTCACACAAGCATTACCTCCAACTAGATCCAGAAGACAAATTGCGATAAACACCCTAATAATGCCGAAGGCTATAACAACTTGTAGCCGAGCAACAGCGAACAGAGCCTTCATGTTTTGTGCCCCAAAACACTGGAATTCCCTACCACCCGAAATTCGTGCCATAACTGGCATAGTCCAATTCAGAAAGGCCCTCAAACATAACCTATTCATTAAACACTACCCTACATAAAGTGCATAATATTCACTACAAACGAACCACATTCCCTCCTTTTCCAAACATTTTTGATAATTTTACATAAATACCTCTTATGTGATCGGATTAACAGATCAATATTCTATGTATATAGTTTTACCCCATATTATCCATTTTTATCTTATCCAAGTTTATTTTCCGGTTTTATGTAATACCGAGCAGCCTGTTGTTCTGGTCTTTGGTTCTCTGTAAACCGCGCTGATTGTAAATAGCGCGGTATATAAAAATTGAAATAAATAAATAAATAAATAAATAACACGTGTTGCAGCACTGCAGATATGCAGTACTCATAATAATGCATGTGGCATCTGTTTGGGACATGCATTGTTACGTGCCATAATCTGACCATATATTCTAATGCGCTTAGACGTATCTCAAAAGGCACGTTATTGTGCGTGCTGCGTGCCAGACGGCCTGCTACATGGGTTCTCTGCAACGCGCGTAAGACACACTACTGCATGATGATCTAGCAGACACGATGGCCACTTGGTGGAACATATTTCCATCGTGGTTGTTTGGGATAGTGGTTGCAGACATGTGTGGAGCCAACATGGGTTTGGGTCCCACAGGTTCCTTTTCCTTTCTTTTTGTTTGTACTGCTTTCCTTACCATACAATGGCTCCAGCTTTGTCTCTTCTCCGCACACCCTTCCTTCTCTTCACTGTACACTGCAGTGTCCCCTCCATGCAGCCTATCTGTCACATGCTAGATGTTACATATGCTCCCTTTCTTTAGGATGTCTGGGTGGGCATGTGACTCAGTGGTTTGATATTGGTGTCAGTGAGCTGTGTTTGGGCTCTTCAGTGTACTGGTTAAATGCCCTCTTATTCCTTTTGGGAGTCCCTGCCCATTTTGCCCTTATACACACATCATCCACACAGATGGCCCTTCAGACTGACCCCTGACACCCTTTCCATTACCGTTGTTTACTCCTCTGCATGCTGCATTCACTGCACACCATTTCATGGTGTGTGTGCCTGTGTTACCTGTGGCTCACGTCCCCATTACAGACTGCGATATCAGCTGCCTGTGGTCTATGGCCTTACACCTACGGCTCCGTTTCTCATGTGGCACCATGTCTGCACATCCCTCAGCATGTCTTCTACTGTCTGCATGCCTTAGATTGCAACCCCCTTCGGACGCGCTGCTACTTCCTGTCGGCTGTGATGTTACCTGACACAGCTTGCTTTAACGATGCACCGCTCACTCCTTTATATGGGCATCCGTAACATTACCGGGGAAATTAACAACGGTAACATTACCATGGTTTAGTAAACATACCCCTTAGACTCTTTGAACCCAGAGAACCTGCAATAATAGGAAAAAAGAACCCCAAAGTGTAGGCAGGGCATATTGTTCACCTGTCTCTGCTGGTCATCTACTACTGCTACTTATCATATTTAAAGTGCTGCCAGGTATTCGCAACACTGTACAGTTGGAGTCGGGAATGGTGCCAGAGGAATGGAGAGAGGCACATGTGGTCCCTTTACACAAAAGCGGAAGTAAGGATGTGGTTGAAAACTACAGGCTGGTTAGTTTAACCTTGCTGGTGAGTAAATTATTGGATGCGCTGCTGAAAGAGAAAATAGTGAGGTTTCTGGAGTACAACAGATTACCGGATCTAAGGCAGCATGGATTCACCAGAGGTAGGACTTGTCAGACAAATCTGATTGTTTTCTTTGACTGGGTGACCAGGGAGTTGGACCGAGGGAGAGCCCTAGATATGGTACATTTAGATTTCAGTAAAGCCTTTGACACCGTTCCCCACAGGTGACTTATAAACAAACTGAAAATCAAAAAAAGAAAAACCACATGGGTTAGATCGGAACAAGAATCAATAAGAGAATATTAAAAAGGGACCCAGGATATCAATGCTTGACCCAGTACAAGCATTGTGGAACCTGTGTCTTTTGGGGATATTGCTAGGTACGTATGACCTAGATTGGCCACTGTTGGAAACAGGATACTGGGCTTGATGGACCTCAGTCTGACCCAGTATGGCATGTCTTATGTTCTTATGTTCTTAAGAAAAATCCAATCTCTAAAGTGGGAAAAAACACGATTATAATTTTTTAAAATGTTGGAAGGTTCACTATGTAGGGGGAAAGGGGAAAACCCCTCTGAACAGTGAGCCACTCCGTTTTAATCTTTTTTATGAGTGTGCAAAGTGAAAACCTCTGCAAAAACAACCTGAAGCCAACATGCCAAGAAAACAAAATTTAATAAACCAACAAGGTTATTTTAAAACATATACTTAGCTGGCAATCGGAGCTGTAGAATCGTAGTCATCCAAACTACAGCAGGAGGAACCGGCCAAAGATTGTCCACCAAAGGTAACTTGTTCAGTGTCAAACGCGACACAGCACCATGTTTCGAGTCCGAAGACCCTGTCTCAAGTGTTGCTTTGATGAAAAGAACAAGTGTAAATCGCCGTCAACAACTGAGCACCCTCGGGATGGACTCTAAATTTACTGCTTGAGTTAGAATTTGGTTGAGTGGGAAGTGACAAAGAGTACAGGTAAATGGAGCTCACTCTGAGGAGAAGGAGGTTACCAGTGGTGTGCCCCAGGGATCTGTCCTTGGTCTGATTCCACAGGTCTGCGACTAAAAAGCTGTTTGATTATTTTCATCTAATTTCCATGTATTTTGGTGTGCTGAAAACAAATAAAATATTGAAAAAACTCCTAGACATCATGATTTGCCACAACATGCAAAATTGTCTTCAAATTTATCAATTTTTTTCAAATTACTATTAATTAATTCAAATTACTATTAATTAATTCACATAAGTGCATTTAAGATATAAAATGCCAAAAAAAACTTAAAGGGGTTGTCCAAGTTATGTAAAAAAAAAATTTAGCACTGTAAATCTGATGGTCAGCAATATATACATAAGCTAAGCAAGTTTTAAGTCCGTGCTTCTAATGGTAGAAGGGGTTAATCTTTCCTGAAAAATCCAGTGGGAGGGAGACACAGGGCAGATAGCAGCAGCTCCGGTCAGTGCAGGGGGGCGTGGCCAACACTGTGACATCTCGTGTACAGACACAGAGCTGCTCTCTCCTGCATGCCACACTTGTGCACGAATCATCATCAGGTTCTTGGTTCTAGGCTGTTCACACTTTTTCATCGCAATTCGTGTTAGCTCGTCATTCTTCAACCATTATGTTATGGCTCCGCGAAAGTGTATTAATTCGCCAGACAGTTTCTGTTTCATCTGTGGTGAATATACAGTATTGAAGCAACAGCAGAATATTACAGACTTTGTGAAAAAAGTATACTTTGCATACTTTGGACTAAAAATTGGAGATCAAGATAAAGTCTGGGCGCCTCATAAAGTGTGCAAATGGTGTGTTGAGGACCTCCGAAATTGGTTCAAGGGTAAGAAAAAATCTTTCCGTTATGGGATTCCTATGGTATGGCGAGAGCAAAAGAACCATAGTGACGACTGTTACTTTTGGCGAGGCCGCAGGGCAGGGTCCCTAGCGGCCGTAGGTAACCAGGCGCGCGGCCCGGTGGGACCCTGCCCTCGGCGTGAAAAAGGGGGCGGGGGCTGGGGTGGCATTATTTGAACTCATTGGCTCGCCCCGTTGATGGAGGTGGGCGCGAGCCAATGAGGAGAAGGGTAAAGGGGGGGGGGTTTTAAGAAGAGCGCGCGGCGGCGGCGGTCCCTTGACGAGACCGGTGAAGAGGACGGCATCTTCTCTTCTTCGCGGCAAGTTCGTGCTGTGCGAGGCCTGCAGCGAGGCGCGTCGAGGAGGTCCGGTGCAGAGGGTCCGGTGCAGAGGGTAGGAGTGCGCAGGACAGCGGGAGCCAAAAAAAAAAAAAATTTCTTTTCAGCAGCGGGTGAGGTGGTGGGAGAAGGCCCGGTGAAAGGAGGGTGGTGGAGTTCGGGGGCTGCTGTAGGCACTGGTCGCGGGTGGGGAAATGCCGCCACGGAGAAGAAAGGAGGGACGGAAGGGGACGTCGGGGGGAGGGGATCGCACTACGGAGGCCAGGAGAGGCGGCAAGGCGGGACCTTCCACGGGGCGGAAGGAGCGGACGTCAGGAGGGGCGGCTGCAGGGGAGGGTGGACAGAGGGGGGTGATTGGGGCCAGAGGAAAACGAGCTGGCGGCGGGGGAAGGGCCAGGGGGGGTAGGGGTAATGAGGTCTGCGTTGGGGGAAGAGATCGAGGGAGATCTTTGGCCAGGGGGGGCAGGGGGGTTGGCGGCCTGGCACTGGAGCCGGGTCTGGGGGTAGTAGCCACAGGGGGAGCTGGGGGTGGCAGGACAGCTGATGGGGCAGGCAGCAGGGAGATGGGGTATGGAGAGGCAGGGCGGGGGATGGTGCAAAGGGGTGCAGAGTGTGGGGTTGCAGAGGCGAGTGGGTGCAGTTGGGGAGGACAAGGGATCGGGGGGTGGGGGGGAGGACAAGGGATGGGGGGTGGGGGGGAGGGGGGCCAGGCTGGACAGGTTGGTCCATGCCATGGTTTGGGGCTCACCCATATGGGCAGGGCTCATGGGGGCAAGGAGGGGCAGTGGGCGGTGGGGGATCTCCAGCGGGAGGGTCGCCATGGGAGCATTGGAGGAGCGGAGGCCAGGGCTGTTCCCGTGCAGAGTGGATGTCTGCTTGGCCGCCTTGTGGCCCCTCGTTTGTCCCCTCTCCCCCCGCTGTTTCTGCTTTGTCTTTCCAGGTGGACAGAGACGCACGCGAGGCGGCGCAGATACCCGAAGGACAGAGTGCGGCGATGGAGGATGTGGCTGGGGTCGTAGCCGAGGGACCTCGGTGGAGTGAGGCCGGCGCTGGGAGCGCGATCGGAGCGCAGGCGGTGCGAGATCCCGCAGTACTGCCACAGGAGCTGTCGGCGGGTGGCGGAAGTGACATGGGTGAGTTGTCTGGGTGCAACGTGGCAGGAGGGGGTGGGGGGGAACAGGTGGGTGGGAAGGACAAGGGAGGGCGTAAGGTGAAGCGCAAATGTCGGCACGGGCGGCGGAGCCAGCACAGTTCGGATTCTTCCTCTGCGTCCTTGGCGTCCTCATCATCATCCTCGATAGCGCCTTCTCGTTCGGGACCCGGGCTGGAGTCAGGACTGGGTGGGACAGTCAGCGCAAAGGGAGTTCCTAATGTGGTGGCGTTCGCGGAATTGTGGGAAGGAGTCCCACGGCACCTACGGCGTAAGATATGGAAGCGGCGCTATGTCGATATATTCCGATTGTTGGAGGGCAGGAGGCGCTCGGGGGAGAGTAAGAAGAAGCGGAAGGAGGATGAGAAGGCGGGTCGCGTACGGAAGGTGTCCCGGAATGTTATTAATTGGGTGCGAGCCTTTTTGAGGTTAGCTAGTGTTTGGGGTCGGCAGGCGCCAGAGGATTATGGCATGCTCTTAGCATATGCGGACTCCATCTTGGAAGCGGCGCAGACGCATGGCGGTTTTGCATGGCTGAATTATGATGAGAAATTTAGAGATAAAATGGAGGAGAGTAAAGGGTTGTCCTGGGGCACTCAGGACATTAATTTGTGGTTAACCCAGATGTCCGGTGGTGCGGGTGTGAGCGGTGGAACTACGGTGCGAGCTGGGGGGGGTGGTTTGGCAGGTATGGGGCGGTCCTTTCGGGCAAACGGGGGTTCTCTGCCGCAGAGAGCAGGGGCTGGGGCTATGGGAGACATCTGTTGGCGTTTCAATAGATCCTCGTGCCCGTTCCCCGATTGCAAGTTCCGGCACGCGTGCTCAGCCTGCGGGGGGGGGGGGCATTCCGCACTTAAATGCTTCAAGAAAAGCGGCGGGCCCCCCCCCTGCGGCGGTCCCCAAATAGGCTTGCGTGGATGGAGTTGGCTCCCACCCCAATCGATCGGGAGGTGATTAGGGATTGGTTGGGGGCTTATCCGCGGAAGAAGGACCGGGAGCTGTTGGAGCAGGGGTTTTTTGAGGGGTTTATTATTCCAGTGCAAGGTACAATAGTAGGTAGGGTGGCACGTAATTCCCCGTCGGTGCGGCGCTTGGCGTCGGTTGTTCGCGAGAAGTTAGCGGGGGAGTTGGCTTTGGGTAGAATTGCCGGCCCATTTGCGGAACCGCCCTTGGCGGAGTTGGTACTGTCTCCTTTGGGGGTAATCCCTAAGAAGGAGAAAGGAAAGTTTCGGCTGATACATAACCTCTCCTTTCCGCTGGGTGAGTCGGTGAATGCGCATATTCCTAAAGCGTTATGCGCGGTTCGGTACGCGTCCTTTGACGAGGCGGTCGGTTTGGTGAAAAGTTGTGGCCCTGGGGCCCAGTTAGCGAAGGTTGATATCGAATCGGCGTTTCGTTTGCTACCCGTCCACCCCTCTTCCTTTTATTTGTTGGGATTTGCGTTTGACGGGGAATTTTATGTGGACAAGTGCATGCCCATGGGTTGTTCCGTGTCGTGTGCCTATTTTGAGACCTTTAGTACATTTTTGCACTGGAAGTTAGAGCAACGGGTTGGTAACAGGAATATCGTGCATTATCTCGACGATTTCCTTTTCGTGGGGGCGGCGCATTCTGAGGTGTGTCAGCAGTTGATGGATGGTTTTCAATGCATGGCTAGTGAGTGTGGGCTTCCGCTGGCGGCTGCCAAGACGGAGGGCCCGGCAACTTGTATTACGTTTTTGGGGGTGGAAATCGACTCGGTCGAGATGGTGGCGCGCCTCCCTATGGAGAAGGTGGTGAAATTGTGCGTGTTGGTTGCGAACGGGCTAGCCTCTGAAAAGTTATCCTTGAAGGAGGTGCAAATACTCATTGGATCACTGAATTTCGCGTGCAGAGTTATTCCAATGGGCCGCGTTTTCATGCGTAGCTTGTCAGCCGCCACTGTCGGGGTTAGGAAGCCGCATCATCGAATTAGAATATCCCGGGTCATGAAAGCCGATCTGAGAGTGTGGGAGGTTTTTCTGGAAGATTTTAACGGGGTGTCGGTGCTGATGGAGGCGGAGGTGTCCAGTGTGGATTTACAGCTGTTTACGGATGCAGCAGGTAGTGGGGGTTTGGGGATTTATTTTGGAGGGGATTGGTGTGCGGCCCGCTGGCCGCATGCATGGCAGGCGGAGGGCCTGACAAAGAACATTACGTTCCTGGAATTGTTTCCGCTCTTAATGGTGTTGCATATATGGCCCGACCGGTTGAGAAACCGCAGATTAATATGGTGGTGTGACAATGAAGCTGTGGTTGCGGTAGTCAACAGGTATACGCCGCGATGCACGGTAGTAGCGGGCTTAATGAGAGCTATCGTTTTTGCTTGTTTGCGTTTAAATGTCGCAGTGAAAGCTCAGCACATCCCGGGTTGCACTAACCGAATTGCGGATGCTCTTTCTCGTTTCAAGTGGGACCTGTTCCGGAGGCTGGCGCCGGAGGCGAGCGAGGAAAGCAGGGAAGTGCCCGAGCATTTATGGACGAGTGGCCTGCAGAAATGGTATGCTTGTTGAAGAACTCTCTGGCCCCGAAGTCCTGGGCAGCATACTTGAAAGGCTTCGACGCGGTATGGGGGTACTTGGAAGGAAAAGGATGGAAGCCTGGAGCGGAAGTGGACAGCTGGTTAGGACAATTTATAGTGGAGTCAAAAGGTGCGGGGATGTCCAGGGCTTCGGTTCGGACGAAGTTGGCTGGATTTGCATTCTTTGCCAAGGCAGCGGGTTGGGGGTTTGCGAGACCTGGGTTTTTGGTACAGAAGTTGTTGAGGGGTTGGGATAGAGCGTGTCCTGCACCTCCGGATGCGCGGTTACCTGTGACGCATGATCTTTTGGTGCGGCTCAGTTCAGCACTGCCGTATGTGGCGTCATCGGCTTATGAGGCGGTGCTGTTTAAGGCATTGTTCTGCCTGGCCTTTTTCGGGGCTTTTCGGGTCGGCGAGCTGGTGGCTAGCTCGGGCAGGCAGGGGCCGGCCTCGGGCTTATTATTGGGTCACGTGCAAATTGGAGGTGGCCAGCTGAGGATCAAGTTGGCTAAATCAAAGACCGACCAGTTGGGCAAAGGACTTTGGGTAGTCTTGCAGGAGGTAGACTCCCTTCCGACGTGCCCAGTGGAGGCATGTTTTTCGTGCACAAGAATGCAAACGTTGTGACGCGTTTTCAGGTTACGGCAGTGCTACGACTGACCTTACGGTATCTGGGCATGGATCCTAAGCGCTTTGCGCCGCACTCTTTCCGCATAGGTGCGGCGACAAGTGCGGCAGCGGCTGGGATGTCAGCAGTGGCTATTCAGAACATTGGCAGGTGGAGATCACAGGCCTTCAAAGGTTATGTGCGCTTGTGAGACGGCGGGAGGGCAGGAGAATAATGTTTGCTTTCTTTTTCAGATGCTGTGCGGTTCCCGCAATGGTGCTGGATGATCGGGCACTCATTTGTACATTGGGCAGGACTGCAGGCAGCTGAACGACCGTTGGGTCCTAATTTGGGACTTGACCCGACAATGGTGTCTCTACTATGGCTTGGTGAAAGGGGGTTGCGTTGGCAGCAGCTTTTACCATTGCTTCGGCACCATCGACGGGTGAGAGCGGAGCCGGCCGTTATTCTGCTGCATGTGGGAGGGAACAAGGTAAAGAATTGGACTTGCAAGCAGCTCATTCGGGCAGCAAAAAGGGATTTGGCAGAGGTGCTGAGGATGTTCCCTCAGGTTATCATACTGTGGTCTGACATCATTCCAAGGCCTGTTGGCGGGGGGCAGAGGCGATGGTCCAGGGGGCTAGCGAAGGTCAATCGACAGATTGGGCGATGGGCATGTCAGCACGGGGGGTATCAGATTATGCACTCCTGGGTAGATGTAGATTGTCTGGGACTCTATCGCCCTGACGGTGTGCATTTATCGCAGGTGGGTGTGGACCTGCTATTAAATGACTGGCAGGAGGCCTTGGAATGTGTGGTGCAGTGGGAACCTCGATGGTCGCAGCTTTAAGGGGGGGGGTGGTGCACGGGCGTAAGTGGCCCTACGCCGGGTGGCGGGATCCCGGAGGTTTCCGGGGTCCGGAGCCTTAAGCTGGAATGGGGGTGGGGGCGGGTGCCCCCAACCCGGGTGACCCCTGTCCGGTCTTTGCTAGTAGTATGGCGAGGCCGGGGAAAAGGGGGGTGGATTTGCCGCTGGCTCGGCCGCGGCGGGAGTGGAATGAGCTCACCTTGCTAGTGGTATGGCGGTTGAGGGCTCATTCTGCTCGGGAGTTAGTATGACAGTAAGAAGTTGGATGTTGAAAACAATGTTTGGATTGTGTTAACTTAATAAAGCTGCGACCATTTGAGCCAAAAGATCAGTGTTTATGTATTTCTTATGGGTACGGGCATGGCAAAAATGTGAAAGGGGGGGGGAGCGGGGGCCACCGGGTCCGACCTGCCTTGGTTATGGCGAGGCCGCAGGGCAGGGTCCCTAGCGGCCGTAGGTAACCAGGCGCGCGGCCCGGTGGGACCCTGCCCTCGGCGTGAAAAAGGGGGCGGGAGCTGGGGTGGCATTATTTGAACTCATTGGCTCGCCCCGTTGATGGAGGTGGGCGCGAGCCAATGAGGAGAAGGGTAAAGGGGGGGGTTTTAAGAAGAGCGCGCGGCGGCGGCGGTCCCTTGACGAGACCGGTGAAGAGGACGGCATCTTCCCGCCCGCCCACCCTGCATTCAGGATATGGGGGTTGGGTTGTCGCAGCTGGTGGGGGGGGAAGCGGGATCCCGGAGGTTTCCGGGGTCCGGAGCCTTAAGCTGGAATGGGGGTGGGGGCGAGTGCCCCCAACCCGGGTGACCCCTGGCCGGTCTTTGCTAGTAGTATGGCGAGGCCGGGGAAAAGGGGGGTGGATTTGCCGCTGGCTCGGCCGCGGCGGGAGTGGAATGAGCTTACCTTGCTAGTGGTATGGCGGTTGAGGGCTCATTCCGCTCGGGAGTTAGTATGACAGTAAGAAGTTGGATGTTGAAAACAATGTTTGGATTGTGTTAACTTAATAAAGCTGCGACCATTTGAGCCAAAAGATCAGTGTTTATGTATTTCTTATGGGTACGGGCATGGCAAAAATGTGAAAGGGGGGGGGAGCGGGGGCCACCGGGTCCTACCTGCCTTGGTTATGTTCATGCGATGTGAAAGGGTTTAATTCCAAATTGAAGCATTCCATTTCATACCCCAATCTTCACTCGGCAATTTGTCCCATCCCCCATGGCACAGATATACCAGTACCCAAGCCCTCTGCTACCTTGGAAGAGATACCTAGCTCCGATGAAGGTGAAGTCATACTTGAACCAGATGATGAATCAAGTTCTGACTTTGAAGATGATACAAGACCAAAATTGTTTTCTCAGGAGGAGATGAATGATTTGGCAAGAGACTTGAATCTTCCCAAACATGCCGCTGAGTTACTCGGATCAAGGCTGAAAAGCAGGAATTTATTGTTGCCAGGAGTGTCATCTTCATGGTTCAGACATCGTGAAAAGGAGTTCGTTCCTTACTTCGCCCAGGAAAACAAGTTGGTTTATTGCATCGATGTCGAAGGTCTGATGGGTCAATTTAAAATCCAATATGATTCAGAGCAATGGCGCCTTTTTATAGATTCTTCAAAAAGAAGTCTCAAAGCAGTTTTACTCCACAACGGTTTTTACGCTTCCATACCTGTAGGTCATTCCGTACACTTGAAGGAAACCTACGAGAACTTGGAATTGGTTCTTCGTAAACTTAAATATGAAGACCATGGTTGGCAAGTGTGTGGGGACTTGAAGGTCTTGTGCATGCTGCTCGGGCAACAAGCTGGGTATACCAAATATCCTTGTTTTCTGTGTCTATGGGACAGTCGAGACCAACAAAATCACTGGACCAAGAAGAGTTGGCAGCTGAGGGTGCTAACAGTCGGTGAAAAAAATATCCTCCGAGAAACTTTGGTACCTTCCCATAAAGTTCTTCTTCCACCTCTCCACATAAAATTGGGATTGATGAAGCAATTCGTAAAATCACTTCCAAGAGATGGAGAATTCTTCAAATACTTGGTCACCATGTTTCCAGGCCTGTCGGAGGCAAAATTGAAGGAAGGTGTGTTCGTCGGACCAGACATTAGAAGGCTTATAGTTGATCAAGAGTTTGTCAATACCATGACGGATCATCAAAAAGAAGGGTGGATTGCATTTAAAGAAGTCGTACAGAAATTTTTAGGCAATAACAAAGATCCTCACTACAAAAAGATCGTCGGACGAATGCTGAAAGCATTTCAAGCTTTAGGTTGCCTGATGAGTTTGAAAGTGCATTTCCTCCAGTCCCACCTTGACTACTTTCCTGAAAATTTGGGAGCTGTGAGTGAGGAACAAGGTGAACGATTCCACCAAGACATTAAAGAGATGGAAAGGAGATACGAGGGAAAATGGAGCATTACAATGATGGCAGACTAATGTTGGATGCTTCAGAGAGACATTCCAGATGCTACTCACAAGCGTAAATGCACCAAGAGGAGCCTCACAAGGAAGAAGAATCAAGTTTAGTGTGTGTAGGTGAGCTCATTTCAGATCAAAAAAGGATTTTCATGAAAATATTGTAATAAAACTTTAATTTTATGTCTATTTCCATTTATTTTGAGGTATTGCCTTATTTAACATAGTTACCTAAATTGTCAGGAAACGTGATGTCCTATGACAAAATGGAGGTCATTTTCGGATTCAGCGCACCAAAAAACATAAAGATTACATGGAATAACCAAAACAGCTCTCGAAAAAACTTTTTTTGCAGACCTGTGTTCTTTTTAACATCTTTGTTAGTGATATTGCGGAAGGGCTGTCGGGTAAAGTTTGCCTCTTTGCGGATGATACCAAAATCTGCAATAGAGTAGGCACCCAGGAAGCTGTAGACAACATGAGGAGGGATCTAGCTAAGCTTGAAGAATGGTCTAGAATTTGGCAGCTGAGATTTAATGTTAAAAAATGCAACGTCATACATTTGAAACATAGAAACATGATGACAGAAAAAGACCACATGGCCTATCTAGTCTGTCCTTCCATATCAACAACTATAACAGTCCACTTTTTACCTTTAGAGATCCTCTGTGTTGGTCCCATGCTTTTTTTAATTCAGTTACTGTCCTCATCTCTACCACCTCCACTGGGAGACTATTCCATGGATCCACTACTCTTTCCGTAAAGAAATATTTCCGCATATCACTCCTGATATGGCCTGCAGCAATCCAAGGGAGCAATATAGTATAGGGGTTGAAGTACTTCTGTCCACAAAAGAAGAGCGGGACCTAGGCGTGATTGTGTCTGATGATCTTAAAGTAGCTGAACAGGTAGAAAAGGCAACAACTAAAGCTAGAAGGATGCTTGGGTGCATAGGGAGAGGAATGGTCAGCAGAAGAAAGGAGGTGATAGTGCCTCTGTATAGGTCTTTGGTGCGATCTCATTTGGAGTATAGTGTGCAATTCTGGAGACCGCACCTTCAAAAGGATATAAACAGGTAGGAGTTAGTACAGAGGGTGGCTACTAAAATGGTTAGTGGTCTTCATTATAAAGCATATGAGGACAGACTTAAGGATCTTAATATGTATACTTTAGAGGAAAGGCAGGATAGAGGTGATATGATTGAGATGTTTAAATACCTCCATGGCATAAATGCACAGGATTAGAGCCTCTTTCGATTGAAAACAACTTTGCTATAAGAGGACATAGGATGAGGATGAAAGGGGATAGACTGAAAAGTAATATGTGGAAATATTTTTTTACAGAAAGAGTGGTAGATCCATGGAATAGTCTCCCAGTGGAGGTGGTAAAGATGAGGACAGTGTCTTGAATTCAAAAAGGCATGGCACAAACATTATCTCTAAAATTAAAAAGGGGACTGTCATAGTGGTTGATATGGAAGGGCAGACTAGAGAGGTCATGTGGTCTTTTTCTGCCATCATGTTTCTATTTTTCTATGACATATAAAAAGAGATTGTCCTTGCTCAATAGAGTCTGATCAAAATAAAATGCTTGTGAAGGGTAGGAACCAAAATCGTGGTTGAAGCAAAAGAGGGAAGTTAGTTGATGCTTCCAAATGATCAAGGTCATCAGCAGGACTAATAGGAACAAAGAGGATGGTCTCCAATTCACAGTCGCCAGCCAATGTGAAGAGATATTTCTTTAACGGGAGAGTAGAAACACTGCAGCTTCCAGTGTAGCTGTGAAAATACCCGTTGTCTGCACCCATTTCCACAGAGAGGCCAAGGAAGGCAAAGACTGTGCAAGGTGGGGAGGGGAAGGGGGAGATAGGAGCCCAGCTGCAAGTAAAGCAAAAAAATCAGAGTGGCAGGCACACTGTTCCTTGCTGAGAAGTGTATTGCTTAGCTTTTGGCAGATACAGAAGGTCAGAGGTAACATTTTGAACCCAGGCACCAATGGGATAAATTGAAATCTGGCCAAAAGCATATTTTTTCTCAAACAATTGGGGATAATGACTAGTGGCAGTGATGGTTTTAAATATTCATTAGCAGTGAGCTTTTCTTCTTCTTCTACTGTTCTTTCTGATGATCTATGCTTTTTATTTCTACCTCGTTGTTGGTGATTTTTTAGTATTTTGTATTTGTAATCTCCCCTGAGGCATTGTGAACAGCGAAATAACAAGTTTTTATAAACATAGGCATAGTGCTTCAAGAATGACTGCTCAGCTGGGATGGGATCCTCCTTTCGAACAAGGATAAAAGCTTCTTCCAGAAAAGATTTGCAGAGAAATTGAGGAAAGCGTCAAACTAAGGTTGTTGAGAAAGGGTGATCAAAACCCCTTAATAAGTAAGCCACTGACAAGAGTAAATAAAAAGGGTAACAAGAAAAACATCATGGGGGGACACTCACAGAAAAGTGGAGGAGTAGTCTACTTGTTAGAGCTGTAGCCTAGTGACTGAGACACCAGGGTTTGATACCCACTGGTACTCCTTGTGGCCTTATGCAAGTCACTTTACCCACCATTAGTTTGGAAAACAGGCCCGGCAATCTACTTCTGATCACAACAGCCAAGAAAGTCCAGGGGCTGCGGGGGTTACCAGGGGTTAGCATTGACTCCACAGCATGCATTGCATTTGCATGAAAATGTGGTATACAGAGAACCACATCTGGGAAATAGCTATACCAGGATATAATTTCTTCAAGAGGAACAGAGAAGGTAAAAAAGGGAAGTGGTGGTGGCTTGTTATATTAAAGTTGCTGAATTCCAGAGCTTACAAAATAAAGAGGCAGTACTGTGGGTTATTCTGAATAAAAGGAATGAAATTTCTATCAATGCTGATGCAATTTACAGACCTCCCACACAAGTAGAAGAAATGGACAATGATTTAATTGAAGACATCCCCAGATTTGCAATAAAAGGGAGCATGCTTTTGGTAGTAGATTTTAATCTGCCAGATGTTTATTGAGTCATTCCAGCTGCAGGACCAACTAGAAGCAGGGAGATATAGAAGGATGATACTAGACCTAGTACTTCATAGCATATCACACGTCTCAGTAGGTGGTCACCTAGAATCCAATCATCGCTTGACAAAGCTAAAGTGTGTATGTGTGGGGGAGGAGCGTCACACAAAGTCTAAGATCCTGCATTTAGTAAAACACAATTTAGGGGTCAAGATTCAAAACTGGCAACGAAACCTTTTTTGAACTTTAGCTGTGGTATTTAAAAAAAGACAGATATATTCAGCATGCCAATAGGTGGTGGTGCTGAATATAGATCAAGGGGCCTGTGCTGGGAATGCACATTGGGCCATGTTACTAGCACAGGGAGCCTGCACTGATGTCAGGGGTCATGTGCGTTCGCACCCCTGAAGTTAGCATGGGCCCAAGCTGTCAAGCTTCGCAAGCCAGCATATGGGTGCACTTAATGCCACTCACTGAAATGGCATTAAGTCCACCTGCACTAAGGGCATCAAACATGGTTATCACAAACCATTAACACCCATGCTATCCATGATGCGCAGGTAACACCTTCATTCTGCCCCTGTCCAGTCCAATCCCCATCATGCCAATCCAGATAGCGTGGGATTTTGGCACTGGGCCCACGCTACTTTTTCACGACATGCCCAAGGTACACTCTAAACCCTGTGCTACTGGGTAGCACAAATTAGTAAACATGTCCAGAAAAGCCACAATATGTATAACTAAGCAGTTTAATTTAGGACAGCTTTTTTGTTGGCCTAAATTCAACTGCTTAGCTATATGGATAATGGATGAATATGGCTGCTATACATATAAAGGCACATTTTAGAAAGGTTGCCTAAGTGCAATCTGGAATATTCAGGTCAAAACATTTCAAAAATCATTGGAATGGTGGCAGTGAAGGCAGACACATGTGCATTGCTTCTAAAATCACACTGCATGTGCTCTCAAAAGATAAAGTTCACACAAGCACTAAAACAGACAGACTCGTTCATGTCGATAGGCGGACTACATGCTAGCTTCATACTGATTGTAGAAATAATGTCTGGACACCTCTGTGACAATATTCTAGGATTGGAGGTCTACATTTTGCAAGTCAAGATGTGCAGCGGCGTCGCCCACAAGACAAGTGTCATCACTTGCCTGTATGTTTCCTTGCCATTGGGAAAACTATCACAAATGCGTGAGTGCCTTCTTCTGAACTCCCCGCAGGTGTTTGGATGCTGAAACAAGCATTTTTCTGGTACATATTTATACCATGGAGCAGGTATGGACATGGACAACACGTAAATGTTTATCTTTTCAGGACAACTCAGGACACATCATGAGCATGATCGCACTGGACACGTATAACTTTGGAGGTTTCTAAAATGGCTTCTGGGTCATTTTTGTGATTCTCACATCTGAATGACCAATTTCAAATGAGAAAATCACCAATAGAGCTTTTAAAATGACCCCTTTAGTTAGGCAGAATGCCCTTGCTTTGCTCTCGCACTCTTTGGATAGTGCCAGAGCATTTAGAAGGAATATTTAGTAGTAGTATCTGTCTAGTGTACAGTTAACGGGCATTGCCATGTGCGTACTGTATTTGGGTCCTAGTTTATAAAGGAAGTGTGTGCGTCCTTTACTTTATAAAATATGGCTGTAAAGACACCTCAACCCACTTGCGGTATGTGCCCACTCCTAGATTCTTTGGAAATGCTCATAAGTTATATTAGTTTATAACGTGCACATGTAAAATTCCACTTTTCCCAAGTTTCATCACTTCTTATGCCCACACTGAAAGTATGCTTATAGAACAGCAACGGACTAAAGCTTATTATTGCACGTTAACAGCTAAAAAGGGGGTGTTGCTAACTCAATTCTGCATTAGCAGCTGTGCTGTTAGCAAGCAGTAGAGACCCTTGCTCCACGCTAGTAGCATGGCTGCCTTCCCCTAAGTGCCAGGAGCACCCCAAACAGCTACTGTGCAGATTTTTCAGTTAACCTGCATTAATTACAAAACCTTAATGTGGCTTCATAAAAAGGTCTCTAAGTTGGTTCACTGCTTATCCATATAACTTTATCCTTGCTATTTCTATGGTTGGTCTTAAACAGATAAATGTATCCATACAGTGGATAATTTTATAACAGGCCATCGGGATTTACATGCAAATATATATAAATCTAGGTATTCTAGTGATACACCTATGCACATGACGCAGTTATGATTCTGTACAGAAAATATGTGTACGCATCCGATCACATGTACTGACACTGTGAACATACACAGGGGCAAGGTTAGGGTGGAGTGGGAGCAGAGCACAATAAGTTATGAATTAATATATGTGGGTTTCTTGCAAATCTAGATGCAGGCATTTACACTAGCCTTACAGTGATTGAAATGGCTGAAAGGTAATGAAGAGACTGCTGGGCTTGTCCAATAAGTCATATGGTAACTGGGTGCTTGGGGGCATTTGGGGCCCCTGTTGGTTCCCTTGGTTGCTGGTTTTCCTGAGGAAGTTAGTATGGCTGTAATATGGGTAAGGTAAGGGGGGGTGCGGCTTGTGGCAGTTGGTAGGGTTTCTGGGGGAGGAAACAGTTAGGATCCTGGCTACGAGTTTAAAATTGTTCACGCAAAGTGATATGTACATTGATTGGTTGGGGGGCCATATGACATGGGGCAGGGGGATGCTAATAGGCTGCTCCTTCAGCCGTTGATCTCCTTATTTCTCCTCGCCGCACCCGAGGATGGAGCCTTTTTTGGCCCAGTCCACCCTCCCATATTGTTACTGCCAACGTTGAGTGGTTCCCTGGGGTTGGTATGGGGTACTGATGTTGCAGCTGGTTGTGGGTAGCAGTTACTCAAGTCAGTAAAAGGGGCTATTTGTTCTGTGCCCTTGATCTTGTTGAGCTAGTAGCAGGTGTTCTCAATCCGGAAGGGATAACATGGGGATGTCTGTTATTGGGGTCCTTACTTCAGTGATGTCTGATGTTTTACTAGTAATATAGCAAGGTTGGCAGTGGGGCTAATGAGCTTCTGGTAGTGGTGTGGCAGCAGGGATTGGGATCTATCTTATTAGTAGTATGGCAAGAGAGGGTCCTTATCTGGAGTCATCAGAGGGAAAGTATGATGTGAAGATTTATGTATGCATATTGGCTCGGGTGGTTTCATGTGGCTGTTCTGTGGGTTCAATAATAAAGCCATGCCATTTGTATTTTTTCCATATACAATGCTGTTGTCTGTGTTATTTTGTTCAAATGACTACTGGGGGGTTTAGCGGGGTTGTGGACTAGAAGGGGGCCCCGGTGCCTTATGGGCTACGATGGTTATTTGTTTAAGTACCATAAATTTTTGAAATCATGAGTGCTTTTGAATGTAGAACCTCTTCATTTATATTGCATCCAATTCTAGAGATCAGAAATGACAGGATAGAGTCAATCTAAAGACCAGCTGCTAGAATGATCAGTGGTCTCCACCATAAAACATATCAGCAGAGAATTAGGCCTTAAGGGGCTGATTTTATCAGGAGTAGCACAAAGATACACCCATGAATGCACATCTCCTATTTTCAAGGACTTACACATATGAATGGACCCTTACACATGTATTTTAGGTGGTCGCAGTTCAGTAAGCACATGTGTAAGTCTGACTGTATGTACCTGCTGGGAAATTATCTAAATCTTGGAGAAAAGGAAATTCTTTGAGTTAAAGCTGATAAATCTGTGTATTCTAGAATTTAGTATTTTTGTTAAGTCACTCAGGGCTTTTGCCACCATAGAGTTTTCATTTAAATTTAAAGTCAGTCAGGGCTTAGTACCACCAGAGAGCTATTAATTTAAACCAGATCAGAGTATAGCTTAGCATAGAAGCTAGAATAGGGTAAATATTCTTTGAGTAAAAGAAATAACTTGTTTCTAAAGACCTTTACAAAGAGGCCTTCCAGTAAGGAGGCAAGAGATCTGTGAAATTGTTTTAAATAGGTGTTAAAGCCAAGTGACAGATCAAGGAGCAATTTGAAAGGCTCCCTCTATCAAACCAAGGGCTGTGAGGCCAATTCACATCAGCAACATCCAAAATCTGGACGGGCCGGTCTTGCAACTGATTCTGATCCCACGGGGCTATACACGAATCAGGTTCAACCGGCCTGGACAGGCAGGCTGCACCCTGATTTTGAGCCACTGTACGCATAGAACACTCCCTGCCTAACCCTCCCAAAGCTTCTACATGGTGGCCGATGCCGTGACATCCCATCACCATGGCATTGGGACACCATGCAGAAGCCCAGATGTCCTGCACTGCCTGACAGGCCCTGATCCCTGCCACCCGACCACCGAGAGGGCCTGCCAGGGTCAGGGTCGGGCTGCAGGGAACATACTGTATCTTCTCACCTGGGTTGGGGGGTCCTGGCGCGCTGACATCCATGTCAGGGGGGACTTATTCCACCTCCAGGGCAGAATAACTCCCCCAGCTAACTCCTCCTGTCTGGATGTACAGGGCCATAAACGGAATTGGCCCTATACATCCGGGTCAGGGTCCCACCTCTGGCCCACCCATGCTCTTCTTCCAGCCCGCCCTCTCACAGAGCTCCCTGCACATCTCCTCTGTACATGCGGGGAGATCTTTGTGTTCCAAATCAACCCCTTGGCGTTTAGAGGGGATGTATGTCCAAACTAAACGTACACGAAACGTAACACAGAATGACCCCTTGTGTGAATTACCCAAGAGATTACCTTAGAAGCACAAGTCAGGGCTCTGTGTAGCAAGTCAGCTTTTACTAAGGGGCCAGTGCAGAAAACTGGTTCTGAAGTTGCGTGCTATCAACTCTATATACCTCTATGCAGTGCACCAATAGCAAGAGACTTCAGTGCCGACATGCAGAAAGGGGCACATATGCATATTAGCCATGTGTTAAACTGTGATGTGAATGGCAGCGTTAAACTGGGAGAGCAAGCCAAACACACATGCACAGAAGTCGGCACAAGTTTGCCATGTTGTCCCAGAGAAACAGGAGCATCACATGACTAATTTGCATATGCACCCCAGCAATATTTTGATGTCCTCGTGGGCTTTCCCTGATGCCTGGATCATCTGAGGTAAAGTGTTAAACTTCCCCTAAGATAATCCAGGCATCAGAGAAAGCCCCAAAGCCATCAAAATACTGTTGGAGGGCTAGTAGCCCCAACAGAAAGCAAATCCCTGGTGGCCCAGCGGCCCTGGTCCCCCACCCGTCCAATTAAAAATAGGCTCTGAAACCTATTAAAAGGAAAGAGGTGGTCAAATTCATTTTCAGCTAGTTATCCTCATCAGGAATAGACCCTGAAATAATTAAGACCATGAAATAATTAAGACCCTGAAATTAATTAATCTTGAGGTGAACAGAGTCTCTTCAACTTATTGGGCCCGATACTGAGTTGGGCACATAGCCCTGCCTGCCAACCCTTAAATATATGCGAGGGTTTTCCTTGCCTATCTATTAGGTGCAGGTTATTAACCGGGCAGCATGCAATATTCCTGCTGCCCAGTAGCAACAGTCTCCACCTCCACTCCACCCTGGAATGCCCCCAACACGTCCCAGTGATAACCGGATGGCATCGGAGCATGTAAGGGAGTTAAGAAGGGGTGATTCAAGAGCACTAAGCATGTAAATGCTGCTGAATATCACCATTTAAGGCATTTACATGATTTACTGAATTGTAAACCATGTGAATGCCTTTTGAAAATCGGGCCCATTAGGTATAGTAGTATTAGCACAACTATCCCTAGCAACTTTTAAGTAAGTAAACAACTTAAATAGCTAAACAAAACCTTAAAACTAAGATACAGACAGCAGTCCAGCAATGAGATAGGGCTATCCAGTCTTTTGCATTGAGTATCACATGTACCATTTTCTCCCAGCTGGTGAGGAGTCTTACATATATACTTGGTGCGAGGAGCTCTGTGCTCTCAGGGAACTAATCCAGTCTCTGAAGGTTAGAGTAGCAGACTTGGAGGATCTAAGGAGAACAGAGAGGTATACATAAGAGACCTACAGGGACTTAGTACTGAAGTCCCACCTCCACTCTGGCAGCTTCTCTGTTACCATGTAGGAGAGAGGTCATGTGAAAGGAGAGCATCACCTTGGTGTGGCAGGAAGTGATCCTGTAGCTAGGACCTGTCCTCCAGGTGACATAAAACTCTCATGCACCGAGGAGGGTTCCCCAGGGATATGTGCCCATGAGGGAAGGGTTAGGACAGCCATTATAGTTGGTGATTCAGTCATTAGGCATGTAGATAGCTTGGTGGCTGGTGGACATAAGGATCTCACATGCCATCTAGACAAAGTTTTAGATATTGCTGGGGGGGGGGGGAAACCTGCTGTCTTGGTACATGTTGGTACTAATGACATAGGAAAGTATGGGAGGGAGGTTCTGAAGGCCAAATTTAGGATTTTAGTATACAGAATGTCCAGAGTACCATTCTCTGAAATGCCTCCTGTTCCATTCTCAGGATACAAAAGGCAGGCAAAGCTCCCGAGTCTCAATGCATGGATGAGACAGTGCAAGGAAGAGGGTTTTGGATTTGTTAGGAACTGAGCAACATTCTGGGGAAGGGAGGGGCTTTTTTGAATGGATGGGCTCCACATGGACTTAACAGGGATGGAACCAGACTGCTGCTCTTCGCACGCAAACTATGGAACTCCCTCCCCTTCGAACTGCATCTCATTGATTCCCTCAAAGACTTCAAAATAAACCTTAAAACTCATTTGTTCAAAGACTATTTCAGCACAGGCATCTAACCTCAAGAAGACCTCCAAGATCTAACCAACTGATTATCCCTCTCTCACCCATTCGAAGACATCATCCCTATTCTACCCTCCTTACCCACCCCTAGTAACCACTATCCCTTCAACACCTCACTTTATATAGTTTCTTAACTTTAAGAAATGTTGTAATATAACTAGTTATATTGTAATCTTATGTCCTATGTAAAGTTCTGTTCTTGTTCCTTGTAAACCGCCTCGGCTACTAGATGAAGCAGTATAAAAGAACTGTTAAATAAATACATAATAAATATATAAACCTTTAAAAGGAGACAGAGCAGCTTTTAAACTAGATATTAGGAGAAAGCCGACAATCGCACAAGAGCACATGGTTCGGAAGGATATATCCTTGAAGGATACTAGCAAAAGAGGGACATTAGGGCATTCCAACAGAGAGGTTCCAATAAAGACAAAAGTAACACAGATGCCTTTAAGTACAGAGCAGACAGAGCTGAAAGATTCCAAATCACCCCTGCCTACCGATAACCAGATTAATATGAATAAAACACAACCTCTAAAATGCCTGTATGCAGAATGCTAGATGTCTAAAAAATAAGATGGGAGACTTACAATATATAGTATTAATGAAAGGTTAGATATAATTGGCATTGGAGAAGGAGTTGTGCTCTATATTAGAGAGGGCATTGAGTCACACAGGATTAAAGTTTTGCAGGAAATAAAATATACTATAGAATCTCTATGGATAGAAATTCGGTATTAAAAGGGGAAGGAGATGGCACTGGGGGTGTACTACTGACTACCAGGCCAGAATGAACAGATAGACGATGAAATGCTAAGAGAAATCAGGGAAGCTCACAAAAGTTACAACATAGTAATAATAATGGGTGATTTCAATTGCCCCCAGTATTGACTAGGCCAGTGTCACAGCAGGACATGCTAGGGAGCTAAAGATTCTAGATGAAATAAGTTTCTAGTTTAAATAAATGATTGCTTCTTGGAGCAACTGGTTTATGAGCCGACAAAAGGGGAAACTATTTTGAACTTAGTCCTTAGTGGAACACAAGATCTGGTGCAAGAGGTAAGGATGCTGGGGCCACTTGGCAATAGTTATCATAGCATGATTGTGTTTGATTTAATAAATGGAAGAAGAACAGCAAGGAAATTTACAGTACTGCCTTTTAACTTTCAAAAGAGAGATTATGAGGAAAATAGTTAAGAAGAAACTAAAAGGAGCAGCTGCAAAAGTTAAAGGCTTACATCAAATATGTTGGTTGAAAGTACTATCTTGGAAGCCCAGACCAGATGTATTTCATGGTTTAAGAAAAGTGGAAGGAAGACCAAAGAACTGCCAGCATGGTTTAAAGGTGAGGCCAGAGAAGCTGTTGTAGCCAAAAAAGCATCTTTCAGGAAATGGAAAAAGGAGCTAAATGATGAAAACAGGATCATAAGCACTGGCAAGTTAGATGCAAGGCATTGATAAGGCAGGCAAAGAAAAATTTTGAAAAAACGCTTGCCATGGAAGCAAAAATGCATAATAAAAACATTTTCAAGTACATTTGTAGCAAAAAAAACCCTGTGAATCAGTTGGACCATTAGATGATAGAAGGGTAAAAGGGGAGCTAAGAGAGGACAAGGCCATAGTGGAGAGACTGAATGAACTCTTTGCTTCAGTTTTTGGTGAAGAAGATGTAGGGAAGCTACCTATGCCTGAAATGGTATTTAAAGGTGATGTATCAGAAGAATTGAAAGAAATATTGATAAACTGGGAAGATGCATTACAACTATTTGATAAACTGAAGAGTAGCAAATCACCTTGACCGGATGGTATACATTCAAAGGTGTTGAAAGAACTGAAATATGAAACTGAAGACCTACTGTACTATTAGTAATCTGTGAACTATCAATAAAATCATCTGTAGTACTGAATATTGCAGAATGGCCAATGTAACACCAATTTTTAAAAAGGGCTCCAGAGGTAATCCGGGAAACTACAGACCAGTGAGCCTGACATTAGTACCGGGTAAAATGGTAAAAAACATTATAAAGAATAAAATTATTAAATATGTAGATAGTCATGGTTTAATGGGAGAAAACCAACATGGATTTAGCCAAGGAAAGTCTTACTAATCTCTCATATTTTTTGAAAGTATGAATAAACAGGTTGACAAAGGTGAGCTGGTCAATGTAGTATTTCTGGATTTTGAGAATGCCTTTAACAAGGTTCCTCATGAGGGACTCATGGCAAAATTAAAAATTTATGGGACAGGAGGCAGGGTACTATTGTGGATCAGGAAATGGTTAAAAGATTGAAAGAGGAGAGTATGGCTAAATGGCCAATTTTTCTCAATGGAGAAAGGTGACTAGTGAAGTACCCCAAGGATCTGTGCTTGGCCCGCTGCTTTGTAACATATTCATAAATGAGTATAACGAGAGGTGATCAAATCTGCAGATGACACAAAATTATTTAAAATTGTTAAAACACAAGAGGATTGTGAAAAATTGCAAGAGGACCTTGATAAATTGAAAAACTGGACGTCAAAATGGCAGATGAAATTTAATGTGGACAAGTGCAAGGTTTATGCACCTAGGAAAGAACAACCCAAACTATGGTTACATGATGCAAGGAATGAATTCTTTGCTTCGGTCTTTACTGAGGAAGATGTAGGGATGTTACCCATGACTGAAGTGGTATTTAAAGGTGCGGAAGAATTGAAGGAAATATCGATACATCGGGAAGATGTATTACAACTATTAGATAAACTGAAGAGTAGCAAATCACCTGGGCCGGATGGTATACATCCAAGGGTGTTGAAAGAACTGAAATATGAGATTGCAGACCTGCTATTAGTAATCTGTGAACTATCATTAAAATCATCTCTAATACCTGAAGATTGGAGGATCGCCAATGTAACACCAATTTTTAAAAAGGGTTCCAGGGGTGATCCGGGAAAATACAGACCGGTGAGCCTGACGTCAGTACTGGGAAAAATGGTAGAAACCATCATAAAGAATAAAATTACTCAGCATGTAGATAGTCATGACCTAATGGGAGACAGCCAACATGGCTTTAGACAAGGAAGATCTTGTCTTACTAATCTGTTATGTTTTTTTGAAGGAGTGAATAATCAGGTGGACAAAGATGAGTCGGTTTATATTGTGTATCTGGACTTTCAGAAAGCCTTTGACAAGGTCCCTCATGAGAGACTTTTAGCAAAACTAAAGAGTCATGGGATAGGAGGCAGTGTACTATTGTGGATCAGGAACTGGTTAAAAGATAGAAAGCAGAGGGTTGGGCTAAATGGCCAATTTTCCCAATGGAGAAAGGTGAATAGTGGTGTACCCCAGGGATCTGTGCTGGGTCCGCTGCTTTTTGACATATTCATAAATGACCTGGAAAGTGGAATAACGAGTGAGGTTATCATATTTGCAGATGACACAAAACTATTTAAAGTTGTTAAAACCCAAGAGGATTGTGGAAAATTGCAAGAGGATCTTGATAAATTGGAAGACTGGGCATCAAAATGGCAGATGAAATTTAATGTGGACAAGTGTAAGGTTATGCACCTAGGGAAGAACAACCCAAACTATGGTTACACGATGCAAGGTTCCACATTAGGAACTACCACCCAGGAAAAGGATTTAGGTGTCATTGTGGATACCATGTTAAAACCCTCGGCCCAGTGTGCAGCAGCGGCCAAGAGAGCAAATAGAATGCTAGGTATGATAAGGAAAGGAATGGAAAATAAAACAAAAGATATTATAATGCCTCTATATCGTTCCATGGTGAGACCGCACCTTGAATATTGTGTGCAATTCTGGTCACCATATCTTAAAAAGGATATAGCGATTTTAGAAAAGGTTCAGAGAAGAGCCACCAAAATGGTAAAGGGGATGGAAGGATACTCTTATGAAGAAAGGCTAAAAAAGTTAGGGCTCTTTAACCTGGAAAAGAGACGGCTGAGGGGAGATATGATAGAAGTCTATAAATTAATGAACGGAGTGGAACGGGTAAACGTAGATCGATTGTTTACCTTATCAGAATATAGAAAGACTAGGGGACATGCAATGAAGCTACAGGGTAAACTATTTAAGACTAATAAAAGAAAATATTTTTTCACTCAACGTGTAATCAAACTCTGGAATTTGTTACCGGAGGTTGTATTAAAGGCTGTTAGTGTAGCTGGGTTTAAAAAAGGTTTGGACAAGTTCCTGGAGGAAAGGTCCATAAACCATTATTAAGAAGGGACCCAGGATATCAATGCTTGAACCAATACAAGCATTGTGGAACCTGTGTCCCTTGGGGAAACTGCTAGATACATATGACCTAGATTGGCCACTGTTGGAAACAGAATACTGGGCTTGATGGACCTTGGTCTGACCCAGAATGGCATATCTTATGTTCTTATGTTCTTATGGTTCCACATTAGGAAAAACCATCCAAGAAAAAGATTTAGGTGTTATTGTGGATAATATGTTGAAACCTTCCACCCAGTGTACAGAGGCGGCCAAGAAAGCAAATAAACACTAGGAATCATAAGGAAAAGAATGGAGAATAAAACCATGGATATTATAATGCCTCTGTATCGTTCCATGGTGCGACCATAGCTTGAATATTGTGTGCAATTCTGGGTGCCGTATTTTAAAAAAGATATCATAATTAGAAATGGTACAGAGAAGAGCCACCAAAATGGTAAAGGGGATGGAAGGATACCTCTATGAGGAAAGACTTAAAAGGTTAGGACTTTTCAACTTGGAAAAGAGACAGCTGAGGGGAAATATGAAAGAGGTCTATAAATTAATGAATGCGGTAGAACGAGTAAACATTAATAGGCTGTTTATCAAAAAGCAGAAAGACTAAGGAACATGCAATGAAACTACAATATAACCCATTTAAGAGTAATAAGAAAAATATTTTTTCACCCAACGCATAATCAAACTCTGGAATTCATTAGTGGATAATGTAGTAAAAGCTGATACTGTAGCTGGGCTTAAAAACGGTTTAGACGAGTTCCTGGAGTTAAGGTCCATAAACCATTATTAAAGAGGACCCGGGAAATCCACTGCTTACCCCGGGGCAAGCATTGTGGAACCTCTGTACCTTTTTGGGATACTGGGATTGATCTGCCTTGGTCTAACCCAGTATGATATTTCTTATGTTCTTATGTACTTTCAGTGTGGGACTGCAGAGGGGTGAAGTTTGGGTGGAGTGTAGGCGAAGTGCAAATTTACACACGTTATAAAATAATATAACTTACATGCACATGCTTGAAAAATCTAGACGCAGGCATTTAGATCTGCCATAGAGCAGGCATAGATGCTCACATCTATTTGCATGTGTTTTTACATCACTTTCTCCCTATTTTATAAAGTACAAGTATGCATGTATTTCACTTCATAAAATAGGCCTCAAATGCATGTATTCTAACGTGCATTATCGCTGGAAGTTTAGAAAATTACCCTGTAAATGTGTTTTTGGTGGAAAGAGGAAAAGGGGGATAAATACACATGAGGCTGGCCTTTTTTTAAAGGTAGGAAGCTCCACAACGAGGGGTCACGGGATGATGGCTAAAGTGGTAAGGCTAAAGAATAATACAAGGAAATATTTTTTATAGAAAGGTTGTGGATTCATGGATTAGTCTCCTATTGGAGGCTATGAGACAAAAAGTGTTGATTTCATATGTGAGAGAAGCACAGGAGATCTCTGAAGGTGGAAAAAATAGTAAAATGTCAGGTATCGATTAAGGTCTGTGATAAGTAGGATAGGAGAAGGCAATGGACAGATTGGATAGGCCTCATAGCCTATTTCTGCTGGCATGTTAAACTCGTTATGAACCTGGAAGTTCCCTCCTGCTCCTTAGCATTTCCACCTCAGTCAGAAACAGGACCAGAATCTGATGCCATGAGACGTCATTTGTAATTCCCCTGTTTTATAGCCACTCTCCCTTTATACCCAACTGTCATTGCCGTGGTGCTCCAGGGTCACCCCAGGCCTCCTTACAGAACCCTGCAATCACGACCCTAGGTATGACCCTTAATCAATGTCCATGACACCCCATTCCCATCTGAGCTGTGAATGCTCCTCTCTAGCATCCCCAGCCCTACTTTCCGGGAGCAGAAGACTGAACTTCAGGATTGATCCAAAAACCTTCTGCATGGCAGTACACAGCAATCATCACCTGAGCCACTGGATTGGCCCCAGTTAAACCTTTTGATAATGGACCCCACCCCTGGTTTTTCTTAGCTACTTCCAAACACTATCAAACGAGCTTTTTCAGACAGCAAATTTTGAACAGCATTTAGTTATTCTTAGCTTGAATCTTAAAGGAGTAGGAGGGAGACCCTTGTATGGTGTAATAGCATTAGTGATAACCCTCTTCTAATCCTGCTTTTAGAACGGTAAAAGAAATGAATTAAGGAATTTCCAATAATACCTTGTAGAAGCTATTTTGAACACCTTCCAATTATTTGTTTTCAGTATTAACAATTAGAGAGATGAATGAAATTGTAAAATCAATGTGGATTACTTTTTCCATTAGTAAAGATTCAGCATAAATGTTTTATACAAACAAAGCAAATTTTCCTCTCATAAAAGTCTAATGGGAATACTTTCTGTTCTTAAATCTGTGTGAAACTTCATCCTTGTCAACTGTATCAAGGATAAGACTCATCTGTAGCATTACTCAGTCGTTTAGATTCATTACAGAGCCAATTGCATCAAATAATTCACTGCTTTTAAAATGTGTTTTTTTATTTAATTAAATATCTATTGCCTTCACATTATGAATCATATAGATACAGAACCTGAGGTAAATTCGTATTAGGGAGTTTTGTTTCACCAAAGTGACCTTCTGGAAATAACCGCACAAGTAGGTTTTTTTTAAAGGAAAATTATCAAAGCCATTTACATGGATAAAAAAATCATTTTGTCCCCATTAAAAGGCCATTTGAAAACTGCCCATTGTAGAGGTACAATAATAGGGAAGGTTAATTACAAAACAGGACAGAAATAAAGAACAATGAATTAAAATTAAAAAATATATATTGAACTAAGCAACAGTGCATACTATGGGCAAATAGTGTGCTCTTCTGAGTCATAACATCACTATTCAGCCATAGTGCACCCTATTACACAATAGGGTTCACTATTTGCGTGCATTTCTCATTTTGTTTCAAATAAATGCATTTCCCTAGACATACGCATGTAAACAATGATTGTAGAAAAGCTGCTATGTACATGTGTATATCCACAGCACACACAGATTTCAAGGAGGAATGTTCTGGGTATGTAGAGCACTTTTAAAAGTCTACATGTACTTCCCATTTTACAGGGGATATACATATATTGCAAAAACTTTCTCTGTTGGCATTTACATCTCCTCCAAAGCACTCATAACTGTGAACTTTTCATTTGGAGCTAGTGAGTGAGGGAACAATTGTGTTTATTTCTCTGAGCTTAAAACCTCCTCAAGAAGCCAACAGTCTGAGATATATAACTTGGCTCATTAATTGAATTCTCTTGGATGTGTAGGGGCATGTTTACAAAAGGTTTTAACATGGTTAATGAAGTTTATGCATATTAAGTGCCCACAGTCCTTTTATTCTATGGACACAGTGGCACTTAACACATGTTAAAGATAGTTACTCACCTGTAGCAGATGTTCTCCTTGGACAGCAGGAATGAGTCCTCATGTATGGGTGATATCCCCAATGGAGCCCCATGTGGGAATGCTCCCCAGTTTCTATTGGAAACTTTAGGAAGGCTCCACCATGCCTGCATGCTTCCTTCCCTCCTGCTGCCATGACGCCATCTTGAATCAGTTTGATAACAAAGCTGAAGCCAAAGACTACTCCTCTGGGAGGTTGGAGGGCTATGAGGACTAATTTAGGCTGTCCACAGAGAACACCTGCTATAGGTGAGTAACTACCTTTTCTCCATGGACAAGCAGGAATGAATCCTCACATATAGGACTCCCAGGTTACAGGCTACCAAGGAGGCCACTGAGAAGCCTAACAGGGGCAAACTCAACTGAGGCCTGCTAATAGGCCTTAATGGTCAAGGGACCAATTATGTGCAATAGCAGTGATTCTCTCTTCCCTTTTTTTTTGTTTTTGGAATCCTGCACAGAATAGAATGGGCCTAGTGGGGATGGAAAACATCATGTCCAGGGGAGTTATTCCTCCTCGGAGGTGGAATACCTTCCCCAGACATTTCACCGGCCTTGGACGCACAGGGCTGACATTAAAATTGGCCCTGTATGTCCAGGGCCGACGACCGCCCACTGCCTGCCCAGACTCCGCCCCTGGGCTGTCCATTCCCCTCCCCCACACCCGGCACAGCCGGGGGGGAAGTTAGTCTGGGGCAGGAGCCGGCAGGAATAGCGGGAATGGACGTCCCATTGGTCCGTCCATCCCGCTATTCGTAGTACAGAATAACCCCCACAGTATATAACAAATCTGCCATACTAACTCCCAGAACTAAAAACACCAAAAATCTCTTATATCAGCCCCTACAATACTTAAATACCTTCTACTAGGAAAAGAGATCATGTCAAATTGCTAAAGAACCTTACTCTAAAACTTGTAGCCCCCTTTTACTAAGCTGCACTAAAATTTTACACATGCCATTACAATAATGAACTTCACTCCTAAGCCAGGGTTTCTGGTGTATGATTTCAGTCTCTCAAATTTACTGATAACACTTAGCACAGTATTTGCATCGTGTCAAAGAGAGCCTTCTTCTGAAATTCATAAGATATAACATTTATAAGCAACTTGTCAAGGTGTGATTGGAAATATGAAGTAAGTTGTGATGAAATCAAGTAAGTTTGGGATGTTGAATAGGTCCAGAGTTGCGCTTTGAAAGTTAAATTATGAAGAATGGATTTTAAATAAGTTAATGTACATTTGTTGATGTCCTTCGCAGAAAGTTATACATATACTCCCCGAGGAAGCCTAAGGGGTATGTTTACTAAACCGTCTTAATGTTCCCGGCGCTAGTTGCAGCGATAATGTGAAGGATGCCATATAAGGAGTGGGCATTCCGGTCTTAAGGTAGCAATCATAGGTTATCGCGCGATAAAGTGCGCCGTGTCCATTATCACGCGATAGAGGGAGCCATGCACGTTACCGCACGTTAACCTTAACTTTGCGTGCTGACCTACAATCACAGCAACAGAGGTGTAGCACACTGGTTAATACAATGACTGCTGAAAGAGGGGTCATGAGATCAATCCCCCAGTGGGCCTAATGAATAAGGGTGGCCAAGGCAGTTCCTTTTCCTTCTTGTGACAGTCCAACAATCTGTGCTGCTAGCTAAAAATGCCATAATCTAATGCACCTTTTAGAGCACACCAGAAGGCACATCCTAAACCACCATGTCAGCCAAGGCGGGTTATAATGTGTCCCAGAGGGCATGTTGAAAGGTTGTCAACCCTCAAAGCACCATATTAGGTGCCCCACAAGCTGGCTGAATCTAAGGTGTGACTAAAGATGCCCCAAGGATCAGGGTCGGCCCGTCCATTGAGCAAGAATGTTTTTTGCACAGGGCCCCGCATTTCAGAGGGCCCCGCGCAAAGAACATTCTGCTTTAAAAGTAAATTTTAAAATTAAAAAAAAAAAGCTGTCTGCTGCCACTGCCGCTGCCGCCGCCGCAACAGCAACGGCAGAATCGAATATCCCGCGGGGCCCTCCCCGCCCGACAGAGCCTGCCCTCCCTGCATCAGCTCCGTCTCCGCAGTCGCACCGGCTTTCAGAGTGCGAAGGGAGACTAGTTTCCCTTTCGTGGCTCTGTTAAGCCCACAGGAGCTGATGGGACTTTCCCCATCAGCCCCCGCAGGCTTAACAGAGCCGCAAAGGAGAAACTCTCCTTTCGCGATCTGAAAACCGGTGCGACTGCGGAGACGGAACTGATGCAGGGAGGGCAGGCTCTGTCGGGCAGTGGGGGGCCCCACGGGATATTCGATTCTGCCGTTGCTGCCGCCGCCGCGGCAGCAGCAGCAGCAGACAGCTTTTTTTTTATTTTAAATTTTCCCTGGGCTGTTGGGGTGGGAGTTAGGACTGGAAATGGGCTAATGGGGTTAGGACTGGAAGAGGACTGATAGGGGGTTAGGACTGGTAATGGGCTATGGGGAGCTAAGTCTGGAAATGGGGTGATGGGGGGTTAAGACTGGCAATGGGCTATGGGGGTGCTAAGACTGGAAATGGGCTGATGAGGTTAGGACTGGAAGTGAGCTGATAGGGGGTTAGGACTGGTAATGGGCTATGGGGGGGGGGCTTAAACTGAAAATTGGGTGAGGGGGGTTAGGACTGGAAATGGGCTGATGGGGTTAGGACTGGGAGTGGGCTGATGGGGGGTTAGGACTGGTAATGGGCTATGGGGGGCTTAAACTGAAAATTGGGTGATGGGGGGTTAGGACTGGAAATGGGCTGATGGGATTAGGACTGAGAGTGGGCTGATGGGGACTTAGGACTGGTAATAGGCTATGTGGGGGGGGGCTAGGACTGGTAATGGGTTGGGGGGGGGTTCCTAGAACTGGAAATGGGCTGAGTGGAAGGGAAGGCTTGAACTGCAAATAGCTGATGGGGAGGGGGGCTTGGAATGGAAATGGGTTGTGAGGGGAGGGAGCTAGGACAGGAAATGGGCTGATGGAGGGGGCTAGGATAGGACTGGGAATTGGGTGTTGGGGGGAGCTAAGATTGGAAATGGGCTGAGTGGAGGGGAGCTAGGATTTGACATGGGCTGATGGTGGGGCTAGGAAAGGACTAGAAATGGGCTGATGGGAGGCTGGTATTGGAAATGAGCTGATGGAGGGACTTGGATAGGACTGGAAATGGATGGGGGAGCTAGGACTGGAAATGGGCTGATGGAGGGGGGCTAGGACTGGAAATGGGCTGATGCGGGGACTAGAAGGGAGTGGATACTGGGTGGGGCTGGAACTAGAAGGGAGCTGATGTTGGGGGAGATTAGAATGGGATGGAGCTGGAAGAGTGAAATGGAGAGGGGAAAAATATTTTGTGTGGGACGGAAGAAAAATCTACAATTGGCTGAGTATTGGGAGAGTAAGTGGGGATTGAGGATGGAGGGGTAAAATTTGAGTGGATGAAATAGGAATGAGGAAAGAGCAAAAGGAGAAAGATTAGTATGTTAAAGCAGATGTAGAGAGAGAATGGAAAAAAATTAGAAGAGAGAAGAAAGGACAAATGGACAGCAGACGATGGAGAGTTAGCAGAAGACACAAAGAAACCAGAAGAAAGTGGCTGGAGCAATTGCAACTGAAAAAAAAATGCACAAAAGGTAGAAAGATATCTCTTTATTTTGAATTTATTAACTGGAATATGTCAGCTCTGGGAAATGTGCATCATTAACATCTGCGCTTTGTTTAATACACGAGGAAATTAATTTATAGTTTTATTTCTACAGTGTTGTTGTACATTCCAAGTTTGGCTTTTGGGGTTCCCAGTTTAATTGTCTTCCTGTTTCTAAATTGTGATTCCTTGTTTGGTGATGGTCTGTGTTCTGCATGTGTAACTGAGCTGAGGTATTCTGTTTATGTAATTCCTATTTGACATTGCCACTTGTTCCCTTTCCCCAGTAGGTCATGTATTGTTATTCTCTGAAATGTATTGGTTTAATATTTGCAGTATTGCCTTTTGATAGGTAGGGTATGGTGCTTTGTGAGTCCTGGTAGTGCTGTTAGGATACGGCGGGTTTGCAATGGGTTCTAAATGGGCAGTGTTTGTAGTAGTTCCTAATGTGCCTGGCGGTTGGCACTGGATTATAGTAATGTAGAAATCTTTTAGTCTTTCTTTATCCATACACTCATTAAGAGGCATGTTTACTAAAAGTTAGTGTATGGTACCATTATGCAAATATTTATGCAAATGAGGTCCCTTATGCAAATGAGGCCCCGCACCGAGTCTCCGCACATGGTCCCACACCCCCCTTGGGCCGCCCCTGCCAAGGATGTATAGGTGACTCAAGAAATGTTGGCCAAGGGCACTTTGCAATCAAAAATTGGTCTGATACTTTCAGAGTAATACACCGTTGAGCCAAATGATAAACAATTACTCTAATTATAACACGAGAATGTCTAAGAGACAAGTTCTAACTTCCCATCTCAAATATTAAAGTGGTTCGCATCGGGTCTCAGACTTGAATGAGCTATGGTATTGTGTTTCTTAACCAAATGCTCAAATTTGCATCAATGACCCTTCATTTTCATTTTCATTATGTTGTTGTGCTAATTTTCATTATATCATTTAAAATACACGTTGTTCTAAAGGTAAATAAGTCAGGCTTAGCTTTTGTTGAAGGCTCCCAACGCCAGTCTCAGTGCCACTGCGTTTCACGAGGTATCGTTTCGTCAGGGGTTACTGCACTGACTTTTTTTTATCATCAAGTTTTAACTGGGAAAACAGATAAAATATTCTCTAGTTAACAAACATCTTCTCCATATCATATTCATGAAGACATATATATCGTACAAATACTATGCAATCATTGCTTTGGATCACAGAGTAGCTCACCACATGCTTTGCTCATCAATCAATCTTCTTGACTTGTAAAAAAACGCCGCGCATGTCTCCCCGGGTGGCCTTAATTCTCAGATAGACTGGAATTTATGCATATAATGTTGACGTCATTACGCTTTTCTGGTCAGCTACCAATAAATGGAGCCTTCACTTCTTTTAGATTGCATGCGCGGCGTTTTTTTACAAGTCAAGAAGATTGATTGATGAGCAAAGCATGTGGTGAGGAACTCTGTGATCCAAAGCAATGATTGCATAGTATTTGTACGATATATATGTCTTCCTGAATATGATATGGAGAAGATTTTTGTTAACTATAGAATATTTTATCTGTTTTCCCAGTTAAAACTTGATGATAAAAAAAGTCAGTGCAGTAACCCCTGACGAAACGATACCCCGTGAAACGCAGTGGTGCTGAGACTGGCGTTGGGAGCCTTCAACAAAAGCTAAGCCTGACTTATTTACCTTTAGAACAACGTGTATTTTAAATGATATAATGAAAATTAGCACAACAACATAATGAAAATGAAAATGAAGGGTCATTGATGCAAATTTGAGCATTTGGTTAAGAAACACAATACCATAGCTCATTCAAGTCTGAGACCCGGTGTGAACCACTTTAATATTTGAGATGGGAAGTTAGAACTTGTCTCTTAGACATTCTCGTGTTATAATTAGAGTAATTGTTTATCATTTGGCTCAAGGGCACTTTGGTCACCCAAGTTGAAAAGCAAGAAAGGCATGGGCCAAACACAGATGTAACCCTAACACTACACAAAGCACCAAGGAAAGACAATGCACAAGTGATGGAAGGAAATAGATCTGAGCTGATGGACCAGACAAATCTGCGTCCAGCCCATGTGGCAGCTGGAAAAATGGACAAAAATATTGGGGGCAGCTGTAGCGATGCTCAGGTAATGTACCGTGCAACAATGACAGTGTGTGGCAGAGGTTGGGAAGACGTGTCCAGCACAGGAGGTAGAGGTGGCAGGATAGGTGCAATGACAGGAGGACAGAGGAGTAGCAGTGCCATGCAGAGCACACACAGAGGCAACCAGGAAGAGCTGCAATGCAGAAACTTGTACCAGTGCAGGACATGGGATAGCAGCTTGCACATCAGGGCAGGACGGCACACAGCTGGCAGACACACATGGATGTACAGAAGGATGTTGGCAACAGTGATAAGGGTACAATGTGCAAACAACACAGATCTGCACAGATATGACTATTACAGGAATGAAAAGTAGCTGTGCAGGACAGGCATACAAATGAAAGATAACAGAGAGGATCAAACCTATGACCATTAGCACAAATGTCAATGCACAAACCAGTAGGCTACACCACCAATTTGAGGTCATTAGCAAAGGCTGCATACAAGAATACTGCAGGGCATCACACAAGAAGCCTGCTGTCTGCCAGGATAGGCAAACCTCCAACAGTAACCATGATGGAATGCACATGCAGATCTGGTGTGTACAGCTCAGGTCACAGTCTGTAATTGGGACCAGAGCCACATATAACTACATGCACACACACAATGAAATGTTATGCAGTGGATACAACATGCAAAAGAGGAAAGAACCTAAACCCAAAGGGCAGCAGGGGATGCTCTGTGGAGCAGGGCAAAATATGGAACAGAACAGAAGCAGAGCATGTGAGAATTGAACCTGCAAACAGGTGTGGCACAGACCAGCTGAACCACAGCAATGCCAATCCCCCAAACAGACTGCCTATGTGAGCACTACAAAGAAAGAGACATATGTAACAGCTAATATGTGATGGTTAGGCAGCACAGAGGGCACACTTTGGTGTACAGTGAAGATAGAAGGGTGTGTGGATAGGTTATGAACCTGCAGGTAGCTCATGGTCAGGTTAGCACAACACAAAAAAAATAAGGAAACCCCATGTGGGAATCAAATATGCAACCTATGGTGTTACAACACATGTCCGGAAACACTATCCCAAACAACCACAGCAAGCACACTGCAAAGAAATTACCTCAAAGGGAATGTGTGTATGGGAACCCGTAACACCCAGTGATGTGGCAGATGGCTGGCAGATAGACAGCTGGCACCGTACAAGGATGTGAGCACAGGTGGGCCATGTACATGACCATGCAATCACTAAATACGTGTGTCAGTGTGGTCAAGCAGCAGGACAGACAAATGTACGTCCAACACATATATTTATTTTGGTTAATCATCGGAGATAGTGTAGATACCGCCTATCATAATATCAAGGTGATTGGATAACAGGGCAAAAATCAAAAACACATTTTGCAGGGCAGCAACCCACATGTTACAGAAAAGTCACTGGCCCATCTACAGATGATGGGCAGGAGAGATAATGTGCATCAGGTGCATGGTGTGCAGTATGCATTAGGCCCCCACCCCCCACATGCTGCTGCATGCCCCAAATGCGTCAGTTACATATGTGTGCATGTAGACAGTAGGCGGTGCATGATGAGGGCCCAACACACATCAATCATGATCTGTTCATAAGAATATATCTGTCTGCCAACACAGGAGGCACAAAAATTAAACAGCATATGTTGTTAAGAGTAAGAAAGTGTTAACACAGATATTGAAATATATGTTACAGCTGTCACATAATGCCTGATATAGGAATCAAAGCAGCAACAATTTAACCCAAAACAATGGTCAAATGCAAAATGAGGATATGCTAACAGGTAGCAGAGGCACATGAACACAGAGAATTCAAATGAAACAAACCGCAGAAATATGCAGAGATAACACTATGCAGAAGGTCCCCCTGCACTGGTTGGTGTGGATACAGTGTCTGTACACATATAGCACGGTACATGGAATGCACAAATGAAGGAAGAAAATGGACACTCACACTGCCACACACCAAATATAACGGGGCAATGTGAGTGCCAGAACCTCAGGGGATAAATAGGACTGTGCAGTGTGATCCTCCCCCCTTGCTGATACCCGTAGGTATGTAGGGTTTAAGGAGGTTAAGTTCCTTCCTGAACCAAAGTTTCACTATTTCCTGAAGCAGTGCTTGTAGGGAAATGTAGTTTCTTTAAGAGTTCAATGAAGGGTAGTGTGACTCAAGTGTTTCAAGCAAAAGGATTTATTTCCCCTCCCGGGGTGGATTTCACAAGGAATAAAGGTAACACAAATATCTTGCACTTTGGCAGAAAAAGGACAAAATAAGATATCCAACTTAAATAGCTTTAGTCAGCGTTAAACATTTTTCTTCCAGCAAATTAAACACCACAGTACTGTTTCCTACAGCTCTGTTCCCTTCTCACAGTAAGTCTGTATTTTCTTCACAGCACAATTTTAACATAGAGATATTATCTCCTCAGCCAGTGAAATCGTACAGTCCATTTCTTCCGTAGGAGTATTTACACAGGATGGCTCTGTTTCCATAAATTCTACCTCTGGGGTAGGAATTGTTTGCCACGCTCCCTCTGGAGCCGCGCCCTTTTCTCCAACCCTAGGCTTTATGGTAAACTCGGGGTTTAAGTACTGTTTGAAACAAGCACTCCCATTATAGTCCTTTCCACCATAGTCCCAACCTTCTGGATCAATAAACTCCCAGTAATTATTATGATTCCAGCCCTTAGGCTTACCTTGGAACCTGGCTGTGGAAGGTTTTCTCCGTGGTTTATAGATAGCTGTTGGTTCCCAACCTGACTTATGCAAAACAGAGTTCAACTGCCTTCCTGGCTTTTCCTTCTGTTTATAATCCAGAGAGTCTTTCAGCTGTCTTGGTCTGCTCCTGCTGTATCTTTGACTCAGAGCCTCTGACCTTTCCTCAGCTAGAGACTCAGTCCACCTCCTTACTGGAAGCTGGCTTTTCTTCCTCCAAGGGGACTCTGCTCGTCTCTCCTCTTGTTCACTCTCTCTTTCACTCTGGCTTTCCTCCTCTCTCTCTCCTCTCTCTCCTCTCTCTCCTCTCTACCTACTGGGACCTCTTTATGAGTCAGCTTTCTGGGGTAGGGCCTGACTCCGCCCCCTAGCAGGTGTTCTGAATTACTTTGTAACTCTCTGTTAAACTGGTAGCAGGGACGTGTTTCTTTCTTTCGGGCTTGGTTTCCCTGACAACCAGTAGCCATGTGCTTTTGTTTATATTGCAGCCCTGCACTTTTTACCTGGTTTTTGGGAGTTTCTACAGCGCTAGAAGGACTCACTATGTCACAGCAGACATGCAATATTAGGTTTGTAAATCAATGCAGAGTGTCACGTCTGTACAGTAAACAAACACAATAACCTGTATATAGAGATGGAAAGAAAAGTCAAACATGTCACAGTAACCCACACAGAAGCCATATTGACACATGCTGTGTTGCACCAACATAGTCAGTCACATGCACATGCACCGGGTACATTGAAACATCATACAGTGATGCCACACATGCACTGTGACACCCTTGGTGAGTGCAAACATCAAGTCAAGATGTTGGTGTGCAGTAAAGTGGTGTGGTGGCAAATACTGTGTCAAGTCCAAGTCGAGGGTAGGCGGACATGGACAAGAGGACCTCTCCATTATTCCCCCTGTGCCACACGCATAGCTGTATGCTTGTGTTGAACCAAACAGATGTGTGTATCCTGTGTTCCATGTCACACACATGGGCAAAACACAACACAATGTCAGAAGGATGTACAACATACAGCGACAATGTCAGCCCCCGCTGCACACGTGGGGACCAGTACACAGTGTCCACAGTGCAAAGGGTGTCTGCAACCCAACAAGTCCCGTTAAGACTATCCTTTAAACCCTGGGCATGCATAGTCAAGTGTGACATCCCAATATGCCACAGTACTGGAAAGGTCATGAGTGTCTCCTGCGATGAACACGACACCCAGCCAGAGCACGGCAGCAACAGTGTGTTGGACAGGCCTGTCATGTCCAAAATAGCAGTCCAACAATAATACTGTCCATCCTAGGCATGTGTCCCACTCGCAGAGGTCAAACATCCTATGGCACCATTTCCCATGGATAGTTCCGTGGTGTTGTTGTGTCCTCCAACAGGTGGGTGATGGTGACACCGGATGCACTGTAATAGATGTGCTTTGTGTGTCCTCTGCCCTGTGTCAGAAGAGGATAAACAATGCATTGGTATGTTGCTTGCAACATCAGTCCAAATTTCAGAGAGTCAAACATCAATATGTACGTAATGAAACGTCACACAGGCAAACATAACATGATCACAACACAGAACACAGTGCATGTTGTGGACATTTGGAATTGGAACCACAGACGAGGGTGTCACATGGATATGGTCATATTCATGCCCATGTTACACAGGCGTTTCACAGCTCCACCCCATGTGCATCAGTGTTCATGTACAGAGATCCAACATGAAATGTCCATGAAACAAACGGTAAATCATTAAAAGGCTAATGTCATTTCCAAAAGTGTCTGTTTGGGATCCCCTGAGGCTCTCAAAGGCCACAACATGTCAGTGAAGGGAGAAGATGTCATCGAAATGTGTACAATCACCATGTCCCCATGTCCAGCCACTATTGATGCATGTCCACATTATGGCGATATCTGTGATACAAAAATGCTGTTGCGCAGTGGTCTGTCAGCACACAAGAGATAAGTCAGCTCACAACACACAACACATGTCCAGAATATTCACAAGGTAAACAGCAGTAAGGTAGAGATAGCACAGTCACCATCGCCCCCAGGTGTACAGACCCCCCACACCACATGATAATGCAAAATGCCTGCATGCTGTATCATCACACAGCCAACCCCAAAACACCCACCCACACAGTATGCTAAGGTGAGCGTGCCAGCAGTAGCATATGGCCTGTATGTGCACAATTGGAGATTAGTGGAGATAAAGGCTTGTCAGATGCAATGATACACTGCTGTTGGCTGATGCAACAATGTCAGGGAAGGGTGTACATGCAGCCCACCACCCAAACAGTTAGGACCTGCACACACTCGCAGCTCTGTTGGACATGTCCCAGAGACAGTGTTGGAGAAGACAAACTGGCCAGGAATACATGTGGATATGTGTGCCAACAGCAACATATGGGATATGGGGGTGCAGGGTAAAGAGGTGAACAACAACATATGTACAATATCACAGATCACTGCAGACATGTGCTCCCCCTGACTGTCGTCACAGACAAAGTAGCTGTAGGTCCACCTACCACAAACTACTGCATGTTGGATGATGTACAGTCACCTGCCAATGCACCACTGCACTAGGAGGGTCACCAAGTATGTCCTGTGGATTGAGGAACACAAGAGAAACATACATATGTCATGTTGGTGCTGTGCAACACACACTTCACCTTCACGTCCTCAGCTCGCAGACCCCCCCAAGATCCTTTACAGACTGACTGTTCCCCATCACACTGTACAAATTCGCTTCATGCTCAAGTTATCACTGAAGTGTGTCTGTCAAACTACAAGGGCCCGTACTCTGTCCATCCCCTTCCTCACCTCTCTGCTGACGTAAAAACCATTGAACAGAACCTCCTCCTTGCTACCATGTCCCTGCTCGGCTCTAAGGCCGCAGTACTATCCTGTGTCCACCATATCGCTCCCACTGCCCCTTCAGTGTGTGTTCTGGTGTCTCAATGTCCTCTGCTACCCTGCTGTTAGTTCCTGTACCACAGGGAAATATCCAGGAGCCTCGTCCTTATCCTTTGTCGATATACATTTCCTTGGTGTGGCTATCTCATCCCTTGACCTACATTACCAGCTGTGTGCTGATGATTTGCAAATATATCTCTCCACACCTGAGTTATGTGTGCCAAACCACACCCCGATGTCTTCCTGCCACCTGACATTGATGGCTGCATGTCATCCCACTGTGTGAAATTAATAATGGCAAAGCATGGATATCCTTTATGTGCACCTAAACCCTCCCCTCCAGTCAGAGCGTCTTTGTGTGTGTGGTCATACCTTCCTTTCTCCAGGGTCAGCAATGTAGGTGTTGTCTTGGACTGTACTCTCCACCTCTACACACATACCCAGCTTGTAGTTGAGGCTTGTGGTTTCTGTCTAGATGTCATCAGCTATATTTCCCCAGTCCTCCCTGAACACACAACTAAAACCCAAATCCACCCCCTTAATCAGCTCCCAGCTTGCCTACTGTAACCTACACCTTGCTGATCTGGCTTTGAATCATCTCTGTCTGCATGAAAATATGCAACACTGCACTGCATGGCCATTCTACAGCCATACACATAATGGCTATAATACCCCCACTATCAGAACACCTCACTTATACATCCATGTCAAGGCTTTCCTGCTGACCTATACATGCAGGCACACTGTGGTGTTCTAGTAACTTCCCTTACTGATCACAACTACCAGTAATCCAACTTTAACTGAGCATGTATATAGTGCTACATGTCACATGTAGTGCTATACAGAAACAACTAACACACAGTCCCTGCCCATCAGAGTATACCAAGCAATCATCAGCTCATATTACAAAATGTGAAACACACATGTCTAGGCAACTGGTCACATCTATGGACTGCTCTCCTACTGTTGACCACATACTACACGCCTTTCACCTTGCTGCACCCAAAGCCCCAAACTAACTACCTGTGGCTGTACAGCAGCCCCTATCCCAATCAGCCACAAATCATGTGTGACAGCTTAACACCTCCCACAAGCCTACTACACCTGACACACATAATCCACCACCACCCACTGTTGTGCCCTGCTCACATCATCTGCGTTTCAGTAATCACTAGATTGTAAGCTGGGATGGCCAAGCAGTGTCTTTTATATGTCAGTGCAGTGTTGCATCTTACTGCTATTGGGATACAAATGTTCAATAGTAGTAGTAGTACACACATATCTAAACAAATGTATGTGGCAACATATGCAGCACTTACATGAGAACACCTCCTCAATCACCTGCCACCTGACTGCTGTGCCCTCACGTGTGTCACCACGGCCACGTACAGGAGGGCAGATAGGATCATCCTCCAGATCCTCATTAATTTGGACAGGGATATGGTGCCTTAGAGCAATGTTGTGCAGGATGCAACAGGCTATAATGATCTCTGCCACAGTCTGTGGTTTGTATTGTAAGGCCCCACCTGTCCTATTCAGACACCTGAAGCGACTCTTTAAAACGCCAAAGGTGCACTCTATGACGAAGCGGCTGGAGGCATGGGCTTCATTGTAACGCCTATCTACACGTGTCCGTGGTTGACGCACAGGGGTCAGCAACCAGGGGCGACACCCATATCCTGAATCACCTGCAGAAAGAAATGTAGAACGTTAAAGCAGGAGCTGATGTCCACCCAAATGGACATAAGTATGTACGTGCAAACCAAATGCTCAAAACATCTGGACAGAAACATATGACATCACATGATGGGACACTACAACTATGCATCAGCGTGTGAAGTTATGACACACAAAACAAGGGGTAGGTGTAAGGATTGCAATCAACATAATCTGTAACCACGACACAAATGCTAGCATCCATTCTAACATCAACACGCAGCACCGTAGCACTGTAGAGCTGGAGGGCAGTACCCCCCCCCCCCACCCAATGTTAGATCACACACAGACAGATGAGACACACACACAACTAGGGTTATACCTGAAAGACAGACATGTGCAAATACAGTTAGTCAGAGGATCACCATGTGCATGTCAGAGATGAGAACTACACACCCAGCAGTATACAGTCCTCATACTGGCCTGCTTCAAATTGTCTGAATAGTGCCGAGTGATGAAGGATATAGGAGTCATAAGAACATAAGAACATAAGATATGCCATACTGGGTCAGACCAAGGTCCATCAAGCCCAGTATTCTGTTACCAACAATGGCCAATCTAGGTCATATGTACCTAGCAGTTTCCCCAAGAGACACAAGTTCCACAATGCTTGTAGTGGGTCAAGCATTGATATCTTCGGTCACTTCTTAATAATGGTTTATGGACCTTTCCTCCAGGAACTTGTCCAAACCTTTTTTAAACCCAGCTACACTAACAGCCTTTACTACATCCTCCGGTAACAAATTCCAGAGTTTGATTACACGTTGAGTGAAAAAATATTTTCTTTTATTAGTCTTAAATAGTTTACCCTGTAGCTTCATTGCATGTCCCCTAGTCTTTCTATATTCTGATAACGTAAACAATCGATCTACGTTTACCCATTCCATTCCGTTCATTAATTTATAGACTTCTATCATATCTCCCCTCAGCCGTCTCTTTTCCAGGTTAAAGAGCCCTAACCTTTTTAGCCTTTCCTCATAGGAGTATCCTTCCATCCCCTTTACCATTTTGGTGGCTCTTCTCTGAACCTTTTCTAAAATCGCTATATCCTTTTTAAGATACGGCGACCAGAATTGCACACAATATTCAAGGTGCGGTCTCACCATGGAACGATATAGAGGCATTATAATATCTTTTGTTTTATTTTCCATTCCTTTCCTTATCATGGGTCATGGGTGGACCCTGCAAACCTAGGGACCACATTCAGAATATGCATATTTGCATCACATACAACCTGAACATTCAGGGAATGGTAGTGTTTGCAGTTGCAGACCACTACCTCCCTATCTCTGGACGGGACCAGGGCAACATGTGTGCAATAAATAGCTCCCTTCACGTGTGGTATCCCGGCAAACTCCTCAAAGGCTTGGTTCAGGGTCCCTCACTGTTGCCTAGTGTTGGGAATGGCAATGTAATTCCCCACCTGGCTGATCATCGCACGCAGTAACTGGTGGAGACAGCGTGAGAAGGTGGGGCGGCTCATGCCACCCACTGCGGCCACAGATGACTGGAAACAGCCAGAGGCAAAGAAATGTAGAGCACCAAGGAGCTTGAGCAAATCCGGTATGGCATGTGACCGACCAGTCAGGAGCTCGAGGTCAGGTCTTAGATCCTCATAGAGCTCCCTAATAGCTCCCATGCTCAGGCGATAGAGGGAGATGACCTGGTCCTCATGCATGCCCTGGAGCTGGGCCCTGGGCCTGTAGAGGCGAGGCTGGAGAGCCTGAAACTCCGCATGCCTTCTGTGCCATGCTGGCACAGCCTCTGCCTGGCCTGCCTCCACAGCTGCAGGTCTGTGTTGCAGCGGGACTACACCCATGCCCTGTGCCTCAGCCCCATGGACACCATCTCCCCCGTCAGGCAGCCGCAGCCCCTGATCACCTCCCACTGCACATGCAGCAACCACAAAGCCCGCCATAAACTCCACCCCCTCAACTCCTCCAACTCACTCAAACTCAGACACTCACCTCACCAACCTAGCCACACACCTCCCCCAACACACAGCAACCCAGCCACACAACCCCACCACCACTCACTAACCCAGCCACTCCCCACGACACACCTGCCTCTGACACTCTACTTGCTTCACCAACAACCAACAGCGCACGCCTTCTCTCCCTCTCCTACACAAGCCCCTCAACATGTACCAGGTGTGCATGTGTATTTATAGGTTTTTTTACGTTGCGTGCGTTGCGCATGCGCAGCGGTGCGAGCACGGTGGTTGCGCTTGTTGTGCATGCTCCGCAGAGATGCAGAAGGTGCATGCACAGGACACCATGTTACACATGCGCTGTGCATGAGCGTGAGATGCACTGAGCATGAGCGTGAGATGTGCATGTGCTGCGTGAGGTTACGCGCATGCACCAAGCCTCATGCTCACGCACAGCGCATGCATAACATGGTGTTCCACGCTTATGTGGCACATGCGCAATGCATGCAGCTGACGCGCTCGTGCCACTGCACATGCACAACACACGCAACGTAAAGATACCTATAAATACACATGCACACCTGGTACATGTTGAGGGGTTTGAGTAGGCGAGGGAGAGAAGGCGCGCAATGTTGGTGGTTGTCAGTGAAGAGTGTCAGAAGCAGGTGTGTTGTGGAGAGTGGCTGGGTTGGTGAGCGGTGGTGGAGAGTGTCAGAGGCAGGTTTGTTGTGGAGAGGTGTGTGGCAAAGCAGGCGAGAGAGAGAGGAGGGGAGTCAAGAAGCAGGCGACAGAGACAGGAGCTCAGTTGAGGAGCAGGCAGCATGGAGAGGAGGTGGGGCGAGGAGCAGGTGTGAGGTGCAGCAGAGGAGCCAAGGAGCAGGGATGTGTGACAGGGAGGGAGAGGGCACAGAGGGCAGGGAGATGGAGCGACAGGACATGGCAGGAGGGAAGGAGGGGGGCAGCTGTTCAGCAGGACCCAGAGCCGCCAGGAAGTGTTGGGCCTGTGGTGGTGGCTGCAGGCCCATCGGGTGTGTCGCAGCCCATACAGGGGCCACCCAGTGCCAAACGAAGGCGTATACCGGTCACAGCTGAGGAACGGAGGAGGGCTGTGAAATTCAGCCAGCAAGAATACCACATCCTGTTGGCCAGTGTGTTGGAGCGGTATGAGGTGCTCTATGGCCGGCTCAGCAACAGCACCACTGTGGCAACACGTACACATGTGTGGGAGGAGGTACAGGAGGCCATAGCCCAGGCAGGGGGACCAACCAGGGAAATGGACAGCCTGAGAGAGATTTAACGACATTAAGCGTGGTGTCCATGCACACATGGTGGCGGAGAGGCAACATGCCATGGGCACCGGTGGGGGTGCCCCCTTTGCCCCAACTCTCACACCCCTGGAGCAGGAGCTCGCAGACCGTCTTGGGCCCATCTACCTGCGTGGACTGCCAGAAGCGCTGGACACCGCCCATCCACAGGCAGGTGGGTATGCACCTTACACCTTGCTGCTCCTTAGGCTTGGAATAAACGTCCTTTGTCTATGCGTCAGGCATCTTCTATGGCCCTCCTCCCACTTAGGTTCAAAGCTCATACAGTATGTTTGCCTCCGTCTTTGGCTCAAGAGTGTGCTATTCTCCATTCTTCCCCTTTTTAATCTCACTTTTCTGTCTTCCTCTCACACTTGTTCCTACCTCCTTCCTTTGACCTGTCTCCCCTACTCTTGTCTCTTTGCTCCTGTTCCAAACCTCCTTCCACACCTGTTAGTGCATTGTCCTTTTAGATTATAGGCTTCATTGAGCAGGGATTGTCTTTTTGTGCTTTCACGTTTACAGTGCTGTGTGCACTTGGTAGTGCCCTATAAATGCTTCGGAGTAGGAGTAGTAGTAGTAGTAGATATGCAGCACATGTACAGGCCACGCCCAAGCACATGTGGCACATGGAGGGGATTGGTGGGGGACCATGCCCAGAGAGCATGCATGCCTTAACACAGGCAACTATAGGGTGATGACACAGCAGCACATGGCAGGGTAGGTACAGGGTGTGTGTGACTGGTACCTGGGTATGTGTGCATGAAAGAGACAGTCCTGAACGTAGTTGAGGACCACAAAGCAGTGGAGAGGCAGGGGGTGTGGTGAACAAGGCCCATATGTGATTGAACACTGCATACATAAATGGTCCAGAAAACATACATGCAAAGCCCAGAGGGTTAAGCTGCATAGCAACAATTCACAGCACTACAGATCAGCAATGTAACAGATGTAAAGGACATATCTGAGGAGTGGCTAATGATATTCCATTGTAATCAAAAAGCATCACAGCATACCTGAGCAGCAATGTAACAGTAAAGAGCCACATTGGGATATCATTTGACAGTATTCAGATAACCTCCTTGTATCATTGTATCATTGTTGCTCTCTAGTGCTATGAAGTTTGGCTGTTCTGCTAGACCCTCTGGGCTGTACATATAGGTGAGTTTGGACACTGATGTATGCAGAGTTCATGCAAGTACAGGGCCTGTCTGTCCTTCAAAGTACTCCTCCTCCTAGGGATATGTGGTTGGGGAGACTAACTGAGGTCAGATTCTTCTACTACTGGAGTTGTCATACCCAGATTGGTCTTGCGTTCCTTCATCACATATGGCTTATGAGGGCTTGCATTGAGTTATTATTTTGTGCCTACACCTTTTGGGGTGTGTTCAGCAGTACCAGCCTGTGTTCTCTGTCACCCTGAGGTTTACTTGTTAAAATAGTATCTGGCATATAGGTCACAGCCAGTCATCATACCTCTGCAGCCAGTCACCGAGCACATTGTGACACGGGGAGACATACAAGAGGGACCTACAACTAGCCCATAAAACATTGGCCTGGGGGTGCACATACACACACCAACAAAACTCATTTAATGTCAGTATGCACCTACTATCCAGGGACATATCACAGACCTCTGACAGGGAAAGGACTAACACACGGGGATGATGATGTAGGCGCAAACAAACATCAAAAAAATCACACATATGTCAAACACTTAACACTCTGTCGGGGCCCACATACAGTGGCGATACTGCACTCACCCTCACCAGACATTGGAAGGCACATTGCCACACCCATACCAAATGCACATAGCACAACCCCCACAACACCTGGGAGCAGCTCTTATACACGTCCCACAGTGCCACACACACATTCCCATACCCACACACACGGTGCAACCCATACATAGCAGTGCTCCACCCATCCCCCCATCCCCTCATACACCCTACCACACCCATGGAGTATGGGATAGCTGTCCAGCTGTACCGCACAGTGTCTGGCAAAGAGGAGGGCCCACAGACACGTCTGGCTGACACAGACATATCCTGCAACACCTAACATGCATACCACTCAGAGCAATGCAAGCACATTGCTCACACACACAATGATGGCACACAATCCCACTCAGGGCTCCCACATGCACCACGGCCACATGTATTGCTGAGGCCACATCCAAGGTCAGGCGGTCAGTCCATACTTGATACTGCAGATAGAGGGCGCGGCACACAAAACACCATCCCCCACATACTGCATCCCATGTGGTACAGTTACACCAGGGAATGAGGCTGCTACCCCCCCCCCACCACCCCCTGCCAGGCACAGCACACTGTAGGCACCTGTGCTGTCCCTATTGTAGGCATACCAACAGCAGGCACAGGCGCACAACACATTGATTATGGCGGGGATGTACTACACAGGTGTACATAGGTGCACTGCGCAAACTCATCTGTGCTATTTACACTTTTTTAACCCCCAGGTGACTACAGGACCATGGAGGCACATGAGGAGGAAGATGTGGCAGGGCCTCAGGATGGTGAGGGGCCAGAGCCCGCAATGTATGGGGACACTGCCAGCAATGATGAAGGCACAACAGGAAACAATGTGCTGGCCGAGGCAGAGGGCACACCACCGGATGTCAACGCTCCAGTGGGGGTCACTAGCAGCAGCTCACAGGCTGTAGAGGGTATGGAGATGGAGGGGAGTCACCACACCATGGAGGCGCCAGAGACATCAGCCACCCCTCCCACAAGCATGGCTATGATCTTGGCAGAGCTGCAGGCCCACAGTGCCTCAGCAAGGCACGATGCCGAAGGTGGGTAACAGCATACACATCAATCCCCATGGGGGTAGACGTAACATCCACAATGAGATTGCATGTGCACCACAATATGTTGGCAACATAGCATATTGTTTCTTATGTGCGGGGGGTGGGATCTGTGCCATGTGCATTCCCCATCTCTTGTAGCATGGCTTGTCAGGAGTCAGCATGTGTGAGGAGCTCAGACACACACACACTGTTCACGGCTATATACCGCAAGGAAGCGCACAGTGGAAAACACCTAGCCCAAGTCACCTAGACAGCTTACATGACTGACCACTCCCCATGGGTATTGTTACCCAGCATAGTTTGTCAGCGTAATCTGTACTGTGGGCCAGCATTAGAGAAAATAGGGCCACCCAGATATATGTATGTGTGTGCCATGACTCCTCACGTCATCTGGCTTATCTCATATGACCAGTGTACAGATCAAGCATTGACACATTAAACTGTGACACTGTACCATGTGTGCGATCTGTGATTCACACGAGCCCTCATCAGGACCCTTTCCTGGCATGAGAATGGCTCATGGGACATACAGATTTAAACATGGTCATGCGATGCTAGTTGTTGCGTGCATGATTCCTCTGCAGACTGATCTGGTGGGATATGCCTGACATGTGCATGTGTCAGTGGGGGTTGCAACAGATATCTCAAACATCACCTTGTGTCCCACCCACAGGCATTCATCAGGCTCTGTTGGCCATTCTCCAGGAGATCCCCCAGCTGCGTGCCACAGCAGACACAATGGCAGGAGCGCTCCTCTGTACTGCGGATGCCCAGGAGGCCATAGCTGCCCATACCCAGCAGCCAGCACCGGCACCAGAGACGGCACCAGCAGTCTCGGGACAGAGGGGTGGGTTGGGCCGTGGTTGCCGTGGCTGGCCACGGAGGATGTGAACATTAAAAATAAAGATATCACAAACTGTTACAACCTATGTGTTCATTTCCAATGTGTAAAAAATAACTAGCCTACACTCAAATAAAACAAAAATCAAGCACTTTGTATGCGGTTATGGATACACAATTACCATCCTTCCGCTTTATGTGAAACAACCACAAAAATCTTAGCTTGTAAACACTTCCGCTTTATGTGAAAAGACCACATAAACTGGAAGTGTTTACAAGCTAAATTTTTTGTGGCTTTTCTATCTAATTGGTTTGGGGATTCAGTGCAGGAGGTCATTGATGTGAAATGGGCATGGAATATTTGTGTTTGTGAGCAAGAGATACAGTGGACACCAGCCCGATAATGCTGAGACCTTCCTTAGAAACATAGAAACACGATGACAGAAAAAGATCACATGGCCTATCTAGTCTGTCCTTCCATATCAACAACTACAACAGTCCACTTTTTACCTTTAGAGATCCTCTGTGTTGGTCCCATGCTTTTTTGAATTCAGTTACTGTCCTCATCTCTACCACCTCCACTGGGAGACTATTCCATGGATCCACTACTCTTTCCATAAAGAAATATTTCCGCATATCACTCCTGAATCTATCTCCCTACACCCTCATCCCATGTCCCCTCGTAGCAGAACTTGCTTTCAATAGAAAGAGGCTCTCTCCCTGAACATTTATGCCACGGAGGTATTTAAACATCTCAATCATATCACCTCTATCCCGCCTTTCCTCTAAGGTGTACATATTAAGATCCTTAAGTCTGTGCTCATATGCTTTATAATGAAGCCCACTAATCATTTTAGTAGCCACCCTCTGCACCAACTCCATCCTGTTCACATCCTTTTGAAGGTGCGGTCTCCAGAATTGCACACTATACTCCAAATGAGGTCACACCAAAGACTTATACAGAGGCATTATGACCTCCTTTTTTCTGCTAGCCATTCCTCTCCGTATGCACCCAAGCATCCTTCTAGCTTTTGCCGTCGCCTTTTCTACCTGTTTAGCTACTTTAAGATCATCAGACACAACCACGCCTAGGTCCCGCTCTTCTTTAGTGGACAAAAGTACTTCACCCCCTATACTGTATTACTCCCTTGGATTGCTGCAGCCCAAATGCATGACCTTACATTTTTTAACATTAAATCCCAGCTGCCAAATTCTAGACCATTCTTCAAGCTTAGCTAGATCCCTCCTCATGTTATCTACACCTTCCTGGGTGTCTACTCTATTTCAGATTTTGGTATCATCCGCAAAGAGGCAAACCTTACCCAACAGCCCTTCCGCTATATCACTAACAAAGATGTTAAAAAGAATCGGACCAAGGACAGATCCCTGGGGCACACCACTGGTAACATCCTTCTCCTCAGAGTGAGCTCCATTTACTTGTACTCTTTGTCGCCTCCCACCCAACCAATTTCTAACCCAAGCAGTAACTTTAGGGTCCATCCCTAGGGTGCTCAGTTTGTTTATAAGTCGCCTGTGAGGAACAGTGTCAAAGGCTTTACTGAAATCTAAATACACCACATCTAGAGCTCTCCCTCAGTCCAACTCCCTGGTCACCCAGTCAAAGAAATCAATCAGATTTGTCTGACAAGACCTGCCTCTGGTGAATCCATGCTGCCTCGGATCCTGTAATCCGCTGGACTCCAGAAACCTCACTATTTTCTCTTTCAGCAGCGTTTCCAATAATTTACTCACCACCGAAGTTAAACTAACTGGCCTGTAGTTTTCAACCACACCCTTACTTCCGCTTTAGTGTAAAGGCACCACATGAGCCTCTCTCCAGTCCTTTGGCACCACTCCCGACTCCAACGAGGCATTGAAAAGGTCAGTCAGTGGAGTTGCTAGAACATCCCCAAGTTCCCTCAGTATTCTAGGGTGTATGCCATCCGGTCCCATCGCTTTGTCTACTTTAAGTTGAGCTAGTTTCTCACGAACACAGTCTTCTGAAAATTGTTCAAGATGTCCCTCGCTTCTGTTCCTATTTGTGGGTGTTTTCTGAGGTCCTGCTCCTGGTTCTTCATCTGTGAACACAGAACAAAAATATTTGTTAAGCAATTTCGCTTTATCCTTATCAGCTTCTACATATTCCCCCCCCCCCCCCTGCACCCTTGAGTCTGACAATACCACTTTTGCCCTTCCTCTTCTCACTAATATATCTGAAAAATGTCTTATCCCCCCATATTATTGCATTGGCTATTTCCTCCTCCTTTTGAATCTTTGCCTTCTTGACTACTTTGCTAGCTTCTCTAAGTTTTTCCAAATACAGATGCCTGTCTTCCTCTCTCTGTGATCTCTTGTATTTCATGAAGGCCTCCCTCTTTTTCTTCACTTTTTCAGCTATTTCCTTAGAAAACCATAGCGGTCTCCTTTTCCTTTTGCCTTTATTTACCATTTTAACAAAAAGGTTGGTTGCCCTTAAAATATCTCCTTTCAGTTTTGCCCACTGTTTTTCTACATCCCCCAGCTGTTCCCATCCCACTAACGACTCCTTGAGGTATTGGCCCATCTTCGCAAAGTTAGTCTTCCTAAAGTCTAAGATCCTCACCTTGGAATGGATTCTAACAGCCCTAGTCCTAATACTGAACCACACCATCTGGTGATCACTGGATGCAAAATGATCTCCCACTACAACATCAGAAACACTTTCACCATTGGTAAGCACCAAGTCCAGTATGGTCCCTTCACATGTGGGGTCTGTTACCAATTGCCTGAATAGTTCTCCCTGTAGAGAATCCAGGATCTCCTTACTTCTAGATGATACTGCAGCAGGAATGTGCCAATCAACATCTGGCATATTGAAATCTCCTATCAGTAGCACTTCCCCTTTCCTAGCAATGCTGCGTATGTCTTCAATTAACTCTCTGTCCACCTCTTCCTCTTGTGAGGGAGGTCTGTATATCACACCAATGCAAATAGATTTCTCTTTCCCTCTTTCTAGTTTAACCCACAATGCCTCCTCTCTCCCTTTTAAGCTCTGTAATTCCAAAGCTTTAATATTAGTTTTTACATATAGTGCCACTCCTCCTCCCCTTCTTCCTTCCCTGTCCTTTCTGAATAGTATAGCCAGGTATAGTTACATCCCAGTCATGGTTTTCTGTGAACCATGTTTCTGTAACTGCCACTAAATCCAAGTCAGCCACTCCCACCAAAGCTTCAACATCAGGGATCTTATTTCCCATGCTACGGGCATTTATACACACTGCTTTCCATATGTTACCCCTGTTACCCATTTCCATAAAGGTATTTAATATATCACCTACCTGGGGGCTTTCACTTACCTGGGGGCTTTCTTCATCTATCCCCAACGAATCTAGTTTAAAGCCCTCTTCAGTAGATTAGCCAGTCTACTACCGAAGATGCGTTGACCTTTCTTGGACAGATGGATGCCATCTCTGCTCTGCAACCCTTGGAACAGCATCCAATGGTCTAGGAAACCAAAACGCTCTCGATGACACCATCCACGCAGCCATGCATTCATCTCCAGGATGCGAGCCTCTCTGCCTTGGCCTTTACCCTCAACAGGGAGGATTGAAGAGAACACCACCTGTGCACCTAACTGCTTCACCCTCTGTCCCAGAGCCATGAAGTCACTTTTGATACGTTCCGAGGTATACCTGGCAGTATCATTTGTTCCAACAAGGATTAGCAACATTGGGTAATAGTCAGTGGGCTTGATGAGTCTCGGCAAACTCTCCGTAACATCTTTGATTTTGGCACCAGGCAGACAGCATACCTCTCTGGACATCAAGTCTGGTCGGCAGATGGACGCCTCAGTACCCCTCAGAAGAGAGTCTCCAACCACCACTACCCTTCGTTTCTTTCTGGTCACTGATTCTGCAACTTTGGGGTACTTGAACTCTGGTTCTTCCCTTTCCAGGGATGCTTTCACCTCCTCCACTTCCAGGGCTGCATAATGGTTCTTCGATTTAAGGGCTGGAGAAGTTGGATTGGTGATTTTGCAGGCCCTGGTGACTTGTGTCCAACCATCGACATTCTGTTGGCACCTATCTTCTCCTGTGCTGGAGAGCTTGGTTGCTGAAAAAGCATCTCATCAATGTACTTCTCACTGTCTTGAATGCTCCTCAGCCTCGCCACCTCCTCTCTGAGTTCCTCCACTTGTTTCCTTAGAGCTTCAGCATGCAGGCACCCTGCACATGGAACTGGTCCTTCAACTGGCATTAGGACTTCTGTCTGGACCGAGGCAGAAGCTGTAACGGGGGCAACAGCTTTAGCAATACGATTTTTCCCAGCCATTGTTCTGTTTGTGGAGCTTAAGTATCTGTTAAAGCAAAACAGAGAGATCTACCAAGTACCAGCCGGTTTCGCAGCTGTCCTTTCAGAGAAAAAGCAGTTAAATCTCTTTAATTATATTCAAAATGTGCTGGTCCAATTCTCTGTGATTTGTTAATGTCACTTAGAACAAACCAGTGTTTGTTCACTTAGAACAAACCATTGTTAGTGTCACTTAGAACAAACCAGTGTTTAACTGAGCAGCATTGGATGGTAATTGTGTATCCATAACCGCATACAAAGTGCTTGATTTTTGTTTTATTTGAGTATAGGCTAGTTATTTTTTGGATATTTTACATTCTACTAGTAACCCGAGAGTTTTTTTGAAGCACATTTCTTTTTTTTTTTAAACGTTTATTTTCATTTTACAACAAGCAAAAGAAACAACACACCAAAGGAGACAAATACAAGCATACAATAAGGAAAAAGCAACCCCAATTACCCCCCACCCCTATGCTTCTTCTCTAAGCTGATAAGTATCATCATATAAGCGCTTACAAACAACAGTAATTGTACATCAAAACAAACAGAAATAGTATCTGCGATACAGAATGATCATGTGACAGAGATTTACACAGATTTAAACAGTCAGATGAGAGCATTTAGCAGTTTGAACATAGTCGTTGAGCATCTTCCATTTAGACAAGTGGTGGGGGGTCTGAACGGAAGAAGCTAACATACGAGGTATTTGCTCATATTTACTGTAGAGACAGACATGATTCCACCATTCATTGGGGCTCAGATGGGAGCTATTTTTACAGTATTTCGTAATTAGGGAAATAGCTATGCCCCAAAAAACCAAGCACGGGGATGTTCACATTGCGTAGTGACATGTAATGAGAAAGATATGGCAGCATGATCTGAAATATGGAGAGGATGAATCCTAGCCGTGTCCACTTAGGATATCAGTGCTTTGGAGATAAGAAGAAAATCTATTCTAGATTGTGAGTGATGGGGGGCTGAGAAAAAGGTGAACTCTAAGTCGGAGGGGTGAAGCAGCCTCCATATATCTACTAACGCAAGATCTTTCATCAGAGCTGTAAGGGTATCAAGACTCTTGGGTGGACCACTCGTTCTAGGCGGCAGTCTATCTATCAAAGGATCAAGTACTTGGTTGAAATCGCCGCCAAGTATTAATGGAGTATTGGCAGAGGCCTGTGCCAACTGCGCAATACTTGCATAGTAAGCAGGGTTATCCACATTCGGAGCATAAATACAAATACACGTGAAGTCACTATCTCCAACCTTAAGGTGTGCACGGGCCCATCTACCCTCCTTATCAGAGCTAGTATCCATTACAGTAGCTTGCAAAGACTTCTTAACCAAGATGGCTACCCCACGGGAGAGTAGGCAGCCAGCATGTAAGGCTTAGCATTAAGTTTCAGTGTTTCAGCGGAGTTTAAATGCGTTTCCTGAAGAAACACTAAGTCAGCATGCTCATGATTAAGATAGCTAAGGATTTTCTTTCTTTTGATTGGACTATTGATGCCTTTTACGTTCAGTGATAAGATCTTACATAAGGCCATTCAGAAGGGTTAAAAATTCTGAAAAAGAACATGATAACGCACATAATTTCACAATGTCCCTCATATTAACTGTATATGGCTGTACACATGACATGATAGAAAATAAGCTAATGAAAAACAATGAAGCGCCCCATATAAAAAAAATAAGCACCGAAGTGCATTAGAGAAGAAGCAGAACCCCAGAAATTACTGGCGACCATATGTCTGCTGGGAGAAACCCCAGAGAAGGCCTAAATTGAAACATATAACCTATATAGCTGTGCGTGTTCCGAATCCAACCGAGGTGCACATCATGGAGGGATAGGAGACCAAGAAAGTTATATATAGAAAGAAAGAAAAGTCCAGGCAGTCTCTGTTCCAGGCTGTGATCACCGCGTCGGGCCATTCAAAATGGCGGGCAGATCCGGCGGATTACAGATCCAAGTTGCTGGATTAGCGCATCTGGTCTGCTTCTTTGGAATCTAAAAATGTTGCTAGTAGATCAGGATCTTCGAATGTTCTAGTTTGGTTATGGAGAGTCACTCTGAGCTTCGCTGGATACAATAGGCCAAAGCGAGCCTGTAGCTGTTGAAGTCTAGGGCGAAAAGCAAGGAGTCTCTTCCGACGGTCAACTGTGGGCTTTGCCAAGTCAGGGAAGAAGGAGACTTTATGACGTTCAAACTCCAGATGATGATTCGCCCGGGCAGCATTTAGAATTTGCTCAACTTGCTGATATCTCAGTAATCGAAAGATGATAGGCCGGGGGTCGTCCGATTGAGCGCCATGTTGGTAGGAACACGATGTGCTCGGTCAATTTCCAGATCTCTGTGAAAAGTGATCTTCAGCAAGGAGGGAAGAGTTTTGACCAGGAATTCTCTTATATCTCCTGCTTCCGCCCCCTCCGGTACTCCAATGAGCCTTACATTGTTGCGACGGGCTCGATTATTGCTATCCTCTAACTCTTTTTGAAGATTCTGTATCTGACGCTCAGCCTTGTCCAGTTTCTCCAAGCGCACCGCGTGCGAGTCGAGGACCCCCGCCATGTTGTCCTGCCGTAGTGAAAGACCTTCAAGCCGGTCCTGAAGCATACCGAAGTCTTCTCGCATGGCTCGGAGCGCTTCTCCGTTGGACTGTACCAGTTCCTTCACACCGCGTATTTCCTCCAAGATCTCCTGTTGCATTTCGGGGTTTTCCCGAAGTGGAACTATCTTTTGTGGGGAAGACAACTCTGTTTTGGAGCGTTTTCCGTGTGAAGAAGAGGGAGACCCGAAGTCTAAGCGCGCTGGTTTGTGGGCCGCCATCCCCCCCGAGGTACCCCGGTAAGTTCGGAGCAAAATATTAAGTTTATGTAGGTATTAAGTCAGGATTCTGAGTAGGCCTCTCGGGAGCTTCAGCGTGAAGCGTCTAACCCGCTGGACATCAGGCTCCGCCCCCCCCTTGAAGCACATTTCTAATGTGTGGCACTGTGATCCCCTACGTACCCTGCAACCCATGTTGTCACCCTGCCCACATGTGCCTACCCATATCCCTCAGGGGTGGGGTGTCTGTACTGCCACCAATCATCACACATAGGTTATACAATGCCCTGTGTGCCATGGACTGTGGCAGGTGGTAACCCTCCTACCTATGCGGGGGGGGGGGGGGGGTAAACCCAACCTCACCCGTTGCCCAGCAAGATGTTCACAGTGGTACATGTCTGTTGTAAGGATCTGTCACCCTCTCCCACCCCATATACTCTCCATTATTGGGCACACATGTGTGACCATCCTCCCTGCTCACACCAGGGCCTACATGGCTGTCTACCCACATAGGCTTGCATGCGGCACAGGCAGACAAAAGTAGCTCGCTTCAGTCGGCTGATCACTGTTCACCAGCACTTGTAGTCCCCCACCGCTCATCCTCGGGACCCGCATTGACCTGCCTCGCCCTCACCAGCTATCCCCCTGTAAAGCCCCTGGGTACTGCATCCCCTCTTACCCTTCCGGCCACATACCTGCTGCTAGCCTTTTCCCCCTATTGCCCCACAGGCATAGTGCATCAGATATGGTGCGCACACATCTCAGGCAGCATGCATGTGACCATAGCTGTTGGGGCACACTGCACATTGGCACATCACATGGGCACCATGGGACACAGACGCCTACGCACATGGGCAGCCCCCACAACTGTAGTTGGAGATGGTCCATATATGTCACCTATGTCTACCACGCATACACATAGGAATCTACACACATGTCCCATGCTCACATGCACAGTCTGTCTGTAAGGGAGACACATGACCATTATGATGTATTAAAACAACTGTACTTTAAAACATATGTACAACAGGTACTATATACCAAAGCCCACATGTTGGGTCCCGGGAGACAGGACAGCACAGGGCATGTGTGTGGGCGCCACAGGGACCATCACATGCTCCTGGGATGCCCATCAGGGGATGGCTGTCGAGATGCGACACCCATACCAGCCACACGCTGCATCTCAGCAGCCATCCACTGAATGGAACCTGCCAGCTACCGGATGGTGCGGTCCTGGGCCTGCTGGCATTGCAGCATGCCTTCCATTGCCACATACAGGTCCTGGACACACCTGCTACCACATACACACAAGGTGCCAGGTGTCGGTGTGGTGGCATGTGCGTGGGCCCTGTCTGTGGCAATGGGCGGCGTAGCTACACCCAGACAGGCACCATCACCACACACATGCGGCAGCTGGCAGGGACCCACAGTGCCTGTGCTGTCCTGTGTCCCCTCCCACCCTCCCCCCTCGACACCCCCTCCTCCCCCTCTGGCACCGCCCACCCACCCTCCACGCTCTCCTCCTCCTCACCCCCAAAACATCACATACACTCTCACCCTCCCCTCCCTCCCGCCCCACCCCACCCTCCACCCCCTCCATGTCCCCATCATCCTCTTCCGCCTCTGCCACCTCTGCCGCCTCCTCCTCCTCTTATGCCGCCTCCTTCTCCTCCACCTCCTCCTCCTCCTCCACTGGCTGGACTGCAGCCGTGAGGCGTGTTGTGGGTGGCCCTGAGGTTGATGTCCCCTCACCAGCAGCTGCAGCTTCTGTGGGGGAAGACAGTCATTAGCACACCATCATGCAATTACAATGTCATATAAACATAGTGTGGCCTCCCATAGGCCGTTGGCCCACTGTGACATGCTGTACGGCGCTGCAGGGGCCGCAACACTCACCACCACATTCCTGCAGCGCCCTCCTTTGTAGCCGCTCAAGGACATCTGGGCAGTGCAGCTGCAACTCCCATCCCTTTTTCCGTAGGTCCTCCACCTGGGTGGAAATGCAATGGGTGGGAACATTAAGGGCCAGATATCTCTGGTGGGTGCCCAATGCATATCACACATCACTGCATACAGCAGGGTGCTGCTGCTGCTCATGGCAGTGGGTCCTATACTACCTGTTTCCAGTGCTGCCTGCATGTGTGGCTGTGGTTCCGGGCATGTGTGGGGTGCCACCTACGTGTCCTTTGGGCAACCCCCAGGCCACCCTTACCCAGATCCTGCGCTCTCCTTGCATTACATGGCAGCACCATGCCATGTGTGAGGTAGGTATGCTGGTCTACAGGGGAGGTATTTCTTGGCCCCTGTGGGGTCCGGCACACACCTGTGTGTTTGCATCACCTACACACATCTACAGACACACACGCCATGACACCATGATATCTGTATTGGAACATGTGTGATATGTTCTGGCGTCGTGCGGGGATTGGGTGGCCCTGAACACATCACCAGGAACCACTACCAGAACACCAGGATGTGTACTCTACCTGTGTGGACACAACTAGGGCCTCCTGTGAATAGGGCATTTGTGGCCGACTGCAACCTAGCTGGGATATAGACCTCTGTAATTAGGTCCATGGCCTCCTGGAGTTAGGGCAGAGCTGTGAAACCCCAACTGATGCAGTTACCCTGACACCAGGATCTCTAATGGACCTCTGTAATCAGGTCCAGGGCCTCCTGGAGTTAGGGCATAGCTGTGAAACCCCAACTGATGCAGGTACCCTGACACCAGGATCTCTAATGGACCACTGTAATGAGGACCAGAGACTCCTGGGGTTAGGGCAGAGCTGTGAAACCACAACTGATGCAGTTACCCTGACACCAAGATTTATAAAAGACCTCTGTAATTAGGTCCAGGGCCTCCTGGAGTTAGGGCAGAGCTGTAAATCCCCAACTGATGCAGGTACCCTGACACCAGGATCTCTAATGGACCACTGTAATGAGGACCAGGGCCTCCTGGAGTTAGGGCAGAGCTGTGAATCCCCAACTGATGCAGTTACCCTGACACCAGGATCTCTAATAGACCTCTGTAATCACGTCCAGGGACACCTGAAGTTAGGGCATAGCTGTGAGAATGAAAAAGATGCAGGTATCCTGACACAAGGATCTCTAATGGACCTCTGTAATCAGGTCCAGGGCCTCCTGGAGTTAGGGCAGAGCTGGGAAACCCCAACTGATGCAGGTACCCTGACACCAGGATCTCTAATGGACCACTGTAATGAGGACCAGAGACTCCTGGGGTTAGGGCAGAGCTGTGAAACCACAACTGATGCAGTTACCCTGACACCAGGATTTATAAAAGACCTCTGTAATTAGGTCCAGGGCCTCCTGGAGTTAGGGCAGAGCTGTAAATCCCCAACTGATGCAGGTACCCTGACACCAGGATCTCTAATGGACCACTGTAATGAGGACCAGGGCCTCCTGGAGTTAGGGCAGAGCTGTGGATCCCCAACTGATGCAGGTACCCTTATACCAGGATTTATAAAAGACCTCTGTAATTAGGTCCAGGGACTCCTGGGGTAAGGGCAGAGCTGTGAAACCCCAACTGTTGCAGTTACCCTGACACCAGGATTTATAAAAGTCCTCTGTAATTAGGTCCAGGACCTCCTGGAGTTAGGGCAGAGCTGTGAAACCCCAAATGATGCAGGTACCCTGACACCAGGATCTCTAATGGACCACTGTAATGAGGGCCAGGGCCTCATGGAGTTAGGGCAGAGCTGTGAATCCCCAACTGATGCAGTTACCCTGACACCAGGATCTCTAATAGACCTCTGTAATCACATCCAGGGACACCTGAAGTTAGGGCATAGCTGTGAGAATGAAAAAGATGCAGGTATCCTGACACAAGGATCTCTAATGGACCACTGTAATCAGGTCCAGGGCCTCCTGGAGTTAGGGCAGAGCTGTGAAACCCCAACTGATGCAGTTACCCTGACACCAGGATCTCTAATGGACCACTGTAATGAGGACCAGAGACTCCTGGAGTTAGGGCAGAGCTGTGAAACCCCAACTGATTCAGTTACCCTGACACCAGGATTTATAAAAGACCTCTGTAATTAGGTCCAGGGCCTCCTGGAGTTAGGGAAGAGCTGTGAAACCCCAACTGATACAGGTACCTTGTCACCAGGATCTCTAATGGACCACTGTAATGAGGACCAGGGACTCCTGGGGTTAGAGCAGAGCTGTGAGAATGAAACAGATGCAGGTACCCTGACACCAGGATCTCTAATGGACCACTTTAATCAGGTCAAGGGTTACCTGGAGTTTGGGCAGAGTTCTGAGGCTGACACAGATGCAGTTAACCTAACACCAGGATCTATCCTAGACCTCTGTAGCCATGTGTGATGCCTCCTGGGGATGGAGCAGACTTTGGGACCACATCACATGCAGGTAACATAACACCAGGATGTGTAATAGACCTGTGTAATCAGGTCTGTGGCCGTTCTGGGGATAGGGCAGGATTGCAATCTACAACATATGCATCTATAGTGGCAACAGCTTGGCCCACAGAATGGTATGTCCACCATGTTCTGCATGTATGACATGTGATGCTTGCTGTATTTGTGTTGCACAGCCGTCATTGTGTGACCTGTCCCCATACACTTACCTCACGGGGGTAGTCGGCAGATCTGTTGTACCACCTGGTGAGGTGCACCCAAGCTCTTCTCACCCGTCAGAGGTCCTGCCTCTTTGCTGCGCCCGGGAACAAACGGCACTGTCTTGTACATATCAATTCACACAGCATCCTGAGATCCCTCCGTGTGAATGCGGGCTTGCGTGAACGCCTGTCCATTTTTTAACTCTTGAGACAGCGCATGTACATGCGCGACGACGCACATTACGCATGTGCCGTGTCGTGGTACTACGCGCTACCTGGCGCAATTATGGCACACAGCGCACGTGGGATTTTGATGGCCAGATCATGTCATAGTATTCTTATCGGAACAGTGAAATGCGCCGTGAACGGTATGGGCCGCTTCTCCAGTCCCCATACACCTGATCTCACCGCCACGCCACCATTTATTAATATAATTGGTGTTTAAGTTACGGCGATGAGGCTCCCCGGCGTTGGCCAGTGGGCGCATTATAGGGCGCCTTAACTTGCAGCGCCCTATAATTCACTTTCTACGGCCCATGCTCAGCACCACCGTAGTCTACAGGACTAGGGTGAGTGGGTATGTTGGCATTACCTGCACACTACAGAGATGTGTCTAACTGTTACAGTCATGCAAAAAGGTGCCACTTCAGACACTCTTCCTGATGTTGTTGCACTGGGGATTCAAACCTAGGAGAACTGGCTATATAGTCACTGTACTAACCAGTGTGCCATGCCTCTATGGCCATTGTCATAGCTAGGACTGACTACACAACAACTGCACGTCAACGCACATACATTCTGCTGTGCTTACTAGGATAGGGGAGACCCACAACTAAGGCAGTTTCCAGGCCACGTTACCATAGGGAAATGACTGTGGAGGCAGAGGCCATGGGTTTGATCCCACAGTGGTGTTATGTAAGAAGGCTGTCTGAGGCATTACCCTTTAATTTAAATCAGTGCTGTCTGAGGCATTTCCTTTTTTAATTTAAATTAGTGCTGCCAGAAAAAACACCCTCACAGTGCCGTAACCTAAGGAGCCACATAAGGCACCCTATAAGGCACTCCATAGGGCACATTATAAAGTGCATTGTCCACCAAGGCACCTTATAATGTGCCCTATATGGCGCTTTATGGGGCGCCTTATAGGGCGCTGTATAGGGCGCCTTATGAGGCACCTTAAGGTTAAAGCACTGTGAGGTGCATTTTGCTGGCAGCACTGATTTAAATGAAAAGGAAAAGCCTCAGACAGCCTTATTAAATAACACTACTATGGGATCAAACCAATGCCCTCAGTCTCCACAGTCATTGAAGTAACCAGTGGGCTACATCTCTATAGCTGCTAGCTCATCCCTGACTGGCTATAGAAAGACTGCAGGTCACCACACAAACTGTCTGCTGTGGTCACCAGGATAGGGTAAACCCACCCATACCCATGATGCACTGCACATGCAGATCAGCAGTCTACAGCTGATCACAAGATGGGGTATGCACCCCCACAGCACCTTGGCCTGGTAGGGGGAACTGACCATGTGTGTTACTGGCACAGAGTAGCTACAGACCGTGACATTGTGTGGGTCCTTTGCTCACCCTGAGGGTGAGGTGGGGCAGCCCAGCACCATGTCCGCAGCACCTGGCTTGGCTGAGATAGGCTATGCTGCAGGTCGACATCAATGTCAGTGTGTGATAGGTAGTCCTTGTAGATGCACCTAAGATATACCTGTGCCCATCTGTATTTCCCAGTCACATTTAGCCCTTGTGGACTATGATGTACACAGAATAGTGCATATCCTGTGTGGGTGCCATGGTCACATGTTATAAGTGAAGGGGGTGTTAGGACCCAAAAGCTGATTATGTAGCACCACCCAAACTGCCCTCTGAGGCTCAGGATGGGGGAACAGAATCTCCCACCAACAGATCCACATTCTACCTCTCTGCAATGGTGGCAGTTGAGAGGAAACATCAACCCCCGTCCTGCTGGGGAACAGGCACCCTGCAGGGCAGTCAATGCAGATCTGTATGCATCAATAAGGCAATGGCAGACAGGCAGAATGCTGGAAAAGCTCAGCTTCCCTCCACCACTATCTGACATTCACCAGCAGAGGGCACAGTCAGTCTCCACCCACTGCACCCTGCAAGGTGTCCCAGGCATACACATACTAACTGCAGACAGGCTGCTAGCTAATACATAGTGCATATTCCTGGAGAAACTGTGTGGACCCAAAAAAGGAATGTGGGCACACACACACCAAGCAGATATGTCAGAGATTGGGCCCCAGAAAAGAGAACCCATAAATATCACTTAAGAAAAATGCTGTAGACCACTATGGGGGAACCTAGCCATGCCATGGTCACTGCTCAGTCAGGGTGAGAGTGACCTCCCAGTATGACATGCTGTGGCCACCCTGTCCGTGCAGGTGGTGGTCGGGCACTACAATGTCCCAGCCATTGCCCTATGCCCTGTGCAGATGCATCCTGCCCAGGCCACCCTGTCCGGGCCATACCCACAGTACCTTACTCCTCATTATGCACATTGGCAGGCTAACACTGGAAACAGTGCAAGCAGTGTGGGCTCAGTAAGGTGTAGGCAGCCACAACACACTGGATAGACAGACACACACTCCAACACCTATGCCAGCATTGTGCAAATATAGAGGTTTGTGGCAATCCTGGCCGCCACACCAGTCCTGGGCACAGTGCAGGCATTGCTATGGTATGCAAAACTGTTGGGGTCACTCCCCAGTGTGGTAAACACTGTCTGAATCAATAACTGTAACACACTCCACAGATATCAGAAAGGTTGCTATGATGAACCTCTATCAACAAATCGTGTTTAACTTAGGATTTGTTATCTGACATTAATCACAGCAACCTTTTGATATATGTGGAACGTGTTCCCATGTTTAGGACGGCATTGCTAAGGTATACAGGTGCTAGTATTGGGAGATGCTGCTCTGCGCGGTGCCCAACAGCCTGACTCTCCATGAGGCATTGGATAGTGGAGCATGTGGGTGTTGGTGTTTGTACCCCTGTTGGCCTCTGCTCTAGCTCTGAGTTTTCGAACTCCAGTACTGGTGGGCCGAACACTGTTCAGGTTTTCATGCTGTCCCTAATGAATATGCATGGATACATTTGCATACAATGGGGGCAGCACATACAAATGCAACACAGGCATATTTATTATGAACAGCATGAAACCTGAATGGCGTTTGGCCCTCCAGGACTGCAGTTGGGAAACTCTGCTCTAGGGATTGCACATCTTTATGGTGTCTGTGTTCTGTAGGGTAAGCTATAGGCGTTTCAGGCATGTTTATCTTATCTGCAATAAAGGTTCCATCTTTATTACCATGGTTTAGTAATGGGTAAAATATGGGGACAGGCTTGGCAGGAGCCACACCTGGGTCTTGAACTTGTGACTTTCTGCTCCTGAACACACTGGCTGTGTGTACTGCACCAAACTGTTGCCACAGGAGCAGATCATTCCATGGGGATACCATGACTGTTCGTCAGACAGACCTTGTCTGTTGCAGTGCATGGCACCCACCTAAAAGGGGGTTGGCTGTGGTCTGCTGTGGGCAGATGCCACTGCCCCCTCTGCCACTGGCACCCCTCCGCCACCATGCTGACATGCCCTTATGCCAGTGGTGCTGGTGGTGCGCAGTCCCAGGCCATCCAGTGTGCCGGTAGGCAGCTGCCTATGGTGTGGGTTCTCGGGTAGGGGTGCCTACATGTACATGCGCACTTCCCCCCGGCACCACCTGCCAATGTTATGTGCCCTTGGGGTACCTGCTGGGTAATATCCCCTGTGACACTGTGGGACACACACTCATGCCCATGTTGGACCCTCGTCAGTTTCTGTCTTGCTGCTTTACATTTTTGGCATTCCTATGCGCCACCTAGGGATCTGCCTAGCCCGCACTGTGCCCCAGCTGGACCACAGCATGTGCCGCCTGCAGCCCTCTGTAACCCATTTACAGCATCAGTACAGTTGCCCTTTCCTACGTGCTCACTCTGCTGTTGCTGCACATGTGCACGCCATAACAAACCTGCCCAATATAAACAAGAAAAAACCCTCATCAGCACTTTTTCAATGTGGGATCATTCACTTTGTAGGGGGACAGAAAATAGACCCTTCCAAACATGATGTCTTCTTTTCTGTGCTTTGTCAGTGGTGTTCCTTTATGTTTATCATTAATATCACTATTGACCAGCTTGGTTATTGGGATTTCAAATGTGGTTTTGGTCATTTTCTATGTTTATTTGCCTTTTTGGGTCCTGCACATGTATCACTACTATCACTTTTCTGGGTTTCCATGTCTTTGCTGTACATTGCTGACTTAAATTGGTTTCTCTCTCCTGCAAATGTGCCTCTAGCGTGAGGTTTTCACTGGTGTTAGTTTTCAGACCCGGATTTCACAGCATTAGTGTGCTTTGAGCCTCTCCCCGCCCACTCTCCGCCCATTGACCCCTTCTCTCCACCCTCTGGGAAGCTTTACTCCACCCTTCAGACCCGGATTTCACAGCGTTATTGTGCCTTAACGCCGCCGCCGCGTTATCGCGCGATAAGTGATGTCACTTATCGCGCGATAATACCACAGCTGCAATGTTAAGACAGTTTAATAAACATACCCCTAAAAATGGGCAAAACCGATGGCCTGGTTTGGGTATTGGAATATTAATGAAATTCCATGTTTAATGCATTGAGGGATTTTCTACATTTAATTCTGAATAATTAAGAAAGAGGCAGCCTCTGTTGAATTGATTTAAGATAAGGAATACTGTATTAGGGGGCTAGTTACTAAAATGCTATAACGTTAATGTACATTATTAATTACTAGATCCTATTGAGTTACATGAGACCTGCAAGAAAATAATACATGTTAATGGTGAATTAGCACATTAACATTAGTGCAGCTTAGTAACTAGCTCCCTTAGTGCACCACTTACAGCAACAATATAAAAATAAGGAGATAGTGATGATAAAATATTTTTGACATATGGTATTATATGACTGGGATTCACTAAGAGGTATGTTTACTAAACTGTCTTAACTTGCGCCCGGCGTTAGTGTGCAGGATGCCATAAAAGGAGTGGGCGTTTCGGTCTTAATGTAGCAAAATGGGATTATCGCGCGATAACGTGCGCTGCGCACATTATCGGGCGAGATGCTGCTAAGCACGTTAACGCGTGGTAATCTTAAGTAGGTGCGCAGACATACAAACACAGACGGAGAGGTGTAGCACAATGGTAAATACACTGACTAATGGTATAAGGGTCATCAGTTCAATCCCCCAGTGTGCCTAATGTGTAAGGCTGGCTGAGGCATTAGCTTTTTCATGTAATTATTGCTGTTTGAGGCATTTCAGTTGTATTTTAAGTAGTGCTGCCAGCAAACACACCCTCACGTACGTAACCTAAGGTGCCGCATAAGGCACCCTATAAGGCACTCCATAGGGCACATTATAAAGTGCACTGTCCGCCAAGGCACCCTATAAGGCGCTTTAGAGAACACCTGATAAGGCACCTGATAAGGCACCTTATAAGGCGCTTTATAGGGGTGGTGTTTGGACCCATAGGCGGATTATGTACCACCACACAACCCACCCTCTGGGGCTCAGGGTGGGAAACAGGATCTCCCACCAACAGATCCACATTCTACCTCCCTGCAATGGTTCCAGTAGAGGGGACCATCAAAACCAGTCCTGCTGCGGAACAGACACCCTACAGGGCAGGCAATGCAGAGCTGTACACATCCATAAAGCAATAGCAGACAGACAGTAGGCCTGGAAATGCTCAGCTGCCCCCCACCACTATCTGACATTCTCCAGCAGCAAGCCTCCAGCCACTGCACCCTGCAAGGTATTTCAGCAAGACACATACTAGCTGCAGACAGTCTGCTAGCTAGTCCATAGTGCATGTTCCTGGAGAAGATGCATGTACCCAGAACTGGGACATCAGCATACGCACCAAGCAAATAAGTCAATGATTGGGCCCCAAAAGAGAACCCACACATATCATATAAAAAAAATGCGATGCAGTACTATGGGGGAACCTAGCCACGCCGTGGTCACTGCTCAGTCAGGATGAGAGTGACCTCCCAGCAGGAAATGCTGTGGCCACCCTGTCCGTGCAGGTGGTGGCCGGGCACTACAATGTCCGAGCCATTGCCCTATGCCCTGTGCAGATGCTTCCAGGCCAGGCCACCCTATCCAGGCTATTCCCACAGTACCTTGCTCCTCATTATGAACATTGGCAGGCCAATACTCGCAACAGTGCTAGCAGTGTGGGCTGTGGAGGGTGTTGGCAGCCACCACACACTGGATAGACAGACACACATCCCCCACACCTATGCAAGCATTGTGCAACTACAGAGGTGTTTGGCAGCCCTGGCCACCGCACCAGTCCTGGGCACAGTGCAGACATGGCTATGGTATGCAATACTGTTGGGGTCACTCCTCAGGGTGGTAAACACTGTCAGACACAAGACCTGTAGCACACTCCACAGACATCAGAAAGGCTGCTATGATGCAACTCACTCAGAAAATTGTACTTAACTTCGGAATTGATATCTGCCAGTAATCATAGCAACCTTTTGATAGCTGTGTACCATATTCCTAGGTTTAGGGTGGCATTGCTAAGGTATGCAAGTGCTAGTATTGGGAGATGCACGCAGGGCCCAACATCCTGCCTCTCCAGGAGGCATTGGATAATGGAGCCTGTGGGTGTGGGTGTGTCTGCCCCTGTTGGCCGCTGCTTTAGGGCAGAGGTTCCTGACTCCAGTCCTGGTGGGCCAGACATTGTTTGGGTTTTCATGCTGTCCCTCATGAATATGCATGTGATACATCTGCATACCATGGGGGTGGCGCATAGAAATGCAGCACAGGCATCTTTATTAGAGACAGCATGGAACCTGAATGGTGTTTGGCCCTCCAGGACTGCATTTGGGAGACTCTGCTCTAAGTAATGCGCATGTTTATGGTGTCTGTGCTCTGTAGGGTAAAATGTAGGTGTTTTGGGCATGTTTACATCATCTGCAATAAAGGTGCTGTCTGTATTAGCACGTTTTAGTAGTGGGTAAAATATGGGGACTGGGTTGGCAGGAACCACAGCTGGGACTTGAACCTGTGACCTTCTGCTTCTGAACACACTGGTTATGTGCACTGCACCACTGTGTTGCCACAGAGACAGTGTGTTTCCTGGTGATTCCATGACTGTTCGTCAGACAGGGCCTGTCTGTTGCAGTGCATGGCACCCACCTATACAGGGCTAGGCCACGGTCTGCTCTGAGCAGCTGCCACTGCCCCCTCCACCACCAGTATCCCTCTGCCACCATGCTGACATGCCCTTCTGCTGGTGGTGCTGTTGGTGTGCAGTCTCAGGCCCTCCAGTGTGCGGGTAGGCGGCTGCCTATGGTGCGGGTTCTGGGGTAGGGGTGCCTGCTGTCACGGAGACCCTGAGTAGAGCCTCTGTGGACCCAATAGGCCAATGCCTAGGGTATTGTGGTTTTAATAAACTGCTTCTCTCCTTTAAACAGAGTCAGTCAAGTGATTAAAGCAAAAATTAGGGGTTTATTCCCTTTCCCGGACAGAAAACATTCTTTGCAAAGGCACACCGGACAAAAACAGCAACTGAATGAAAATAGCTAGAACATCTCTTCTTCTTTCCTTGTTCACGTCACAAGGTCACATTGGCTGAAGTTAACACAAAGAGGTTATGTCATCTGATAGACAAATCGTGCAGTCCATTGGCTCAGGGTCTGTACAACTGTTAACACTCTCCCACTGCATTAAGCCTGGACCACTCCCAATATTCTCCGTATCACATTCCTTACATGTGCTGGAGCATGGCTTATTTTCTTGTGGCTGATAAACCCCTTTTCTTCCAAGGTACTTATCAAAGTCAGGGTTATAGAAACATGGTACAGATAATGTCTCTTTCTGGTTTGCCTCTCTTGGCTCTCTTAGTAGGAAGTCTGAGTATCTTTCTGAGTTAAAACCCTGCTCAGGGCTGTGCCCATTAAAACTTCCAGCCTCTTCTCTATAAAAATAAGGCTTCAAGCTTGTTACCTTACTGCAGGCTTTGAAGTCAGCCTTGGGCTTTCTTTCCCCTGGCCCAGTTCCTCCAGCTTGAGCTAGGTTCCTCCGTGGCTCATGCAATCCCTCAGAGACACTGCCCCACTTCCTGCTCGTGTGGGAATCTTCCCTAGGACTGTCGTTCCAGAGACCAGCTGCTCTACTGCTCCCTTGGTCCCTCCTGGAACTCCCTCTGAGAGCTTTGGGTCCTCCCAGACCTCCAAGACCTCCCCTGGAACTGGAACTTCCTCTGGGACTCTCAGCTCTTTTCCTAGTCTTTCTCTCGTACTCCTTGCTCTTGCTGTTCTGACCACCTCCTGGTTCTGACCAGGAACTTATATACCTCCTCTCTCTGCACGTTACGTCAGATTCTGAGGCCAGGTAATCCTGATGAGTTTCTCTAATTCTACCTGCGTCACTACTAGAGAATTAAAACTTCATTTTAAACCCTTTCTGCTTTACTTGTGCTGACGGCACTGGCTGCTCAGCTGTTTTTACCCACGCTGAGTCTTCCTGTCCAGCCAAGTTTGAGGTAAGCTCTTCCTTTTTACTAGCCCCTACAGGCTTTCTATAGTCCACTGCATCACATATCCCCCCCTTAAGATATTCCGGGATGGGGAATTATCATTCTCACAGCCCGGAATCTCCGCAAGAATCTTCCCCTTCCTGCCGGACCCGCTGTTTACTACTGTATTCCCTTGCCAGGGTTCCTTCCGGCCCGCCCCCATTGCTCTACTCTTACTTGTTATCCAAGAGCGGCTAGCTGCGGCCGTTCTCTCCTGCCAGGGTTTCAATACATTTATATGGTAGGTCTGACGATGGCCCCTGTCGTTCTCTATCACATATGTCACTGGACCTTTACACTCCACCACTGTATAAGGACCCTTCCACTGGGCCTCGAACTTTGGCCCAGGGTCAGCGACCATCACTACCACTTTATCACCAATGGCCAATTGCCGTGCCTTCTTGCCCCTATCATAGTATTTCTTCTGGCTTAGCTGACTGCCTTGCAAATGCCCTTCTGCGACTCGCGAAGCCCTCTGTAGGCGACTCCGGAGCCCACATAGAAATTGTGGAACCCCCATTTCCTCCCCTTCTGGCTCGACCCACTGGTCCCTTAGAATGTCTAGGATTCCCCGTGGCGCTCGCCCGAACATTAGCTCATAAGGGGATGCTCCCAGTGAAGCTTGGATACGCTCCCTACTGGCATACAGGGCAAATGGGAGCATAACATCCCAGTCAGCCATCTGTCCCTCCAACGCTCTTCTTAAGAGCTGTTTAAGGGTCTGGTTGAACCGCTCGACCAGACCATTGGTCTGTGGATGGTATGCGGAGGTTTTTATATGATGGATGCCGAAAGCATCCCATACCTGAGCTAGGTATCTGGAAACAAAATTGCTCCCCCTATCGGTCAGCATCTCCCTTGGGAACCCTACCTCACAGAACAGTTTAACCAATTCTGCAGCTATGAACCTGGCTGATATGTTCCTTAAAGGTATCGTCCAAGGGAATCTAGTGGCGCAGTCCATTACTACGAGGATATACTGAAATCCTCTGGGGGGTTTTATTAGTGGACCTACAATGTCCATTGCCATCCGGCGAACTGGCTTCCTTATCGTCGGGGTCTGGACTAGGGGAACTCCTACCGGCTTGACAGCACTTACTCGCTGACACGAAGGGCACGCTTCGCAGAACTGTTTTGTTTCCCTAAAGACCCCCGGCCAATAGAAACGCTCTAGGATCTGGTCAAGAGTGCTCTGAATTCCCTTATGTCCCCCAACGGGGTGGTCATGGGCCAGTCTTAACACTACAGCCTTAAAGGTAGTGGGGACCACTAGCTGCTTCCTAATGGCCCCGGTATGGGGGTTGCTGCTCTCCCTATATAGAATGTCCTCTTCTATCAGGAACCTGGGGAGCACATCCCTACCTGTCTGGGCAAACTCAAAGGCATGCTTTAGCACTGGGTCCGCCTTTTGTTCCCCTGGAAAGGATGGGAATTTCTTTACTAAGTCACTGGGTACCCAGGGTAAACCTTGCCCATCCGCTACTCCAGCCCTCACCTGAGCCCGGTGGTGTCTTTCCTGGCGTTTTTCGCCTTTACGTTTCTTTTTTTCTTTAGAGGGAGTGCCTATTAACTCCTCATGATGGGGAAGTTCACTTAGGTCCTCTTCCTGAACCCTATCTTCCTCCCCTAAAGGCTCTTCTTCTGCCCCTGTGTGATCAGGATTTTCTTCTGGAGGCTCACCCTGTGCTTCTACAGCCTTTGCTTGAGACCGGGTGGACACCATTCCTCCCCTTATGTGTGAATCTTCCCCAATCCCTCGGTAAAAAGGAGGCCAATCCCTACCTAGTACGATATCGTATGGTAACTTGGGGATTATCGCTACCCAGATTTCTCTCTGGGTTCCTAAACCCTTAACTTTTATCCTGTAAAGGGGATACTGGCTTGTCGCTCCATGCACACATTTTATGCTAGCTTTGCCATCTTGCTGACTCGGGGGAAAATCATTTCGGGCCTGTATGATTTCCCAAAACTTGCGGGAGACCATACTTTGATCGGCCCCCGAGTCCAGTAAGGCTATGGCGGGGACTCCTTGCACCTCTACCTCGATGCGGAATCCCTGCTGTACACGCTCATTACCTTTCGTTATTAGGACCGTGCGATCTAGGCAATCCTTCTTCATATGCCCTATCTTTCCGCACTTAAAGCATTTCACAAAAACACTTTTATCATTTCTCTTAGGTAAACATTCCTTTATGCATCGCGTGTCTATTTGAGGCCCTTTATTTAACTTTACAGGACTGATTAACCCCAGCCTCCACTCAGCGCTTCCTGGTGTCTTTTTGGCCATCTCGGCTTCAAGAAACCGTTCCGTCAATTGCGCTGCCTTTATGGAGGTTGTGCAGTCTTGTAACGTTAAAAAGGTTTTTACCTCCAATGGAACTGCCTCAAAATACTGTTCCAGGACAATCATGTCAATCAGGCTATCCACAGTTTTACCCGCAGGTTCCAGCCACTTTAAAACTAAACTGCGCACCCTATGGCACAGTGCTTTCGGTGTTTCACCTGCTTGTAATTTAGTGGACCTGAGCATTCTTCTGTATACAGCCGGTGTCAGGCCTAGCCTGTCCCGCACTGCTCTTTTGATCTCCTCAAATTCAGCTGCCAAAGCAGCAGGCATTGCTCGGTACGCCGATAGAGCTTCTCCTGTTAAGGAGGCGGCAAGTCTAACTGCCCACTGCTCCTTAGGCCAGTGCGCGAGGAGAGCTACCCTCTCGAACGACTCTACAAAGTCATCAAAATTGTCTTTATCGGTCATTTGACCAATGTCCATATCCCACACTGTTGTGGGCCTACCCTACTGAAGTCTTCTGGTGTTGTCCTCTTCCGTGGTTCTTCCAACAGTGTCTGCACCAAGTCCGTCAAGGGTTTTTGCTGCGCTTGCAGGGCAGCCATGGCCTGCTCCTGACTCTGCTGGGCCAGCTCCCGTTGCTTATCAAATTGGAGGCTCATCCAGCGTAGAACCTCCTGGACGTCCATCTTGCGGCTTTCAGACTCTGTAAAACAAACCACAAACAACCACCAAGTGCGGTACCGCTGAAAAAAAACTTTTCCTTTTTTTTTTTTTTCCAAAAGCAACTCCTTCTCACTTTGAATCCTCCCCAGCCTGTGCCCATATACCCTTTTACCTGAGCCAGGTGGAGGGTCTCGCTTTGAGAAGGTGCTTGTTTTTTCTGTAGTCCACTCCGGTTCCTTCTGGATCCTTCTGGGCATGGCAACGTCCGCTCCTTCCGTTGAGCTGTGCAACGTCCTGGTGGGCTTGCTTCTGGAATGAAAATCCGCCCCAACTACGCCATTTGTCACGGAGACCCTGAGTAGAGCCTCTGTGGACCCAATAGGCCAATGCCTAGGGTATTGTGGTTTTAATAAACTGCTTCTCTCCTTTAAACAGAGTCAGTCAGTCAAGTGATTAAAGCAAAAATTAGGGTTTTATTCCCTTTCCCGGACAGAAAACATTCTTTGCAAAGGCACACCGGACAAAAAACAGCAACTGAACGAAAATAGCTAGAACATCTCTTCTTCTTTCCTTGTTCACGTCACAAGGTCACATTGGCTGAAGTTAACACAAAGAGGTTATGTCATCTGATAGACAAATCGTGCAGTCCATTGGCTCAGGGTCTGTACAACTGTTAACACTCTCCCACTGCATTAAGCCTGGACCACTCCCAATATTCTCCGTACATGTGCTGGAGCATGGCTTATTCTCTTGTGGCTGATAAACCCCTTTTCTTCCAAGGTACTTATCAAAGTCAGGGTTATAGAAACCTGGTACAGATAATGTCTCTTTCTGGTTTGCCTCTCTTGGCTCTCTTAGTAGGAAGTCTGAGTATCTTTCTGAGTTAAAACCCTGCTCAGGGCTGTGCCCATTAAAACGTCCAGCCTCTTCTCTATAAAAATAAGGCTTCAAGCTTGTTACCTTACTGCAGGCTTTGAAGTCAGCCTTGGGCTTTCTTTCCCCTGGCCCAGTTCCTCCAGCTTGAGCTAGGTTCCTCCTTGGCTCATGCAATCCCTCAGAGACACTGCCCCACTTCCTGCTCGTGTGGGAATCCTCCCTAGGACTGTCGTTCCAGAGACCAGCTGCTCTACTGCTCCCTTGGTCTCTCCTGGAACTTCCTCTGAGAGCTTTGGGTCCTCCCAGACCTCCAAGACCTCCCCTGCAACTGGAACTTCCTTTGGGACTCTCAGCTCTTCTCCTAGTCTTTCTCTCGTACTCCTTGCTCTTGCTGTTCTGACCACCTCCTGGTTCTGGCCAGGAACTTATATACCTCCTCTCTCTGCACGTTACGTCAGATTCTGAGGCCAGGTGATCCTGATGAGTTTCTCTAATTCTACCTGCGTCACTACTAGAGAATTAAAACTTCATTTTAAACCCTTTCTGCTTTACTTGTGCTGACGGCACTGGCTGCTCAGCTGTTTTTACCCACGCTGAGTCTTCCTGTCCAGCCAAGTTTGAGGTAAGCTCTTCCTTTTTACTAGCCCCTACAGGCTTTCTATAGTCCACTGCATCACACTGCATAGCTGTCCACGCTTCCCCCCAGCACCGTCTGCCAATGTTCCGTGCCATTGGGGGTAGCTGCTGGGTACTATCCCCTGTGACACCGTGGGAAGCACACTCGTGCCCATGTTGGGCCCTCAGCAGTTGCTGTCTGGCTGCTCTACTGTTTCAGCATTCCTATGGGCCAGCTAGGCATCACCCTAGTCCGCACTGTGGGCCAGCTGCACCGCAGCATGTGCCGCCTGAAGCCCTCTGTGTCCCCTTTTCCAGCATCTGTCCAGTTGCCCATTCTGACATGCCCGCCCTGCTGTTACAGAACATGTGCATGCCATAGGAAACCTGGCCAATGGGGTCGGAAACCCTGCGCAGCACAATTTCACTGTGGGCTCATTCACCTTGTATGGGGACGGAGCATAGACCCTTCCAAAATTCATATCTTTTTTTTGGAGCTTTCTTGGGAGTGTTTTTTGATGTTTCCCATTTATATCACTATTGCCCAGCTTGGTTATGGTTTTTTTTACATTTTCTTCTGTTCGTTTTCATTGTTTATTTGCCCTTTTGTTCCGTGCACATGTATCACACATCACTTTTTGTAGGTTTCCCTGGTTTTGTTGTACATTGCTGACGGAAATGGTTTCTTTTCTCTTTAAATCGGCTCTGGCGTTAGTTTTGAGCCTCGGATTTCACAGCGTTAGTGTGCGGGGAGCCTCTCCCCTCCCACTCTCCGTCCATTGACCCTCTCTCTCCGCCCCTGGGGAGCCTTCCTCCGCCCTCCGGGAGCCTTTCTCCACCTTCAGCGCTTGTTTGCGCCGCTGCGCGCGTTATCTGTGCACCTGATAAAGCGCCATTATTGCGAGATAAGGTACCTTATCGCGCGATAACGTCACAGAGCGCACATTAAGATGGTTTAGTAAACATACCCCTAAGTGAGATCAAGATAAAATTAAATTTCATGACTATAGATGAGATTATCAGTTTTGCAAATCATATTTATTTTTTTTGTGGTGAATCCATTGAAAAACATTTTTTAGTATTATTGGTTTGTTGATGTTGAGACCATATTATGATTTCCACTATGTTTTAAACCATGGCAGAACACTGACCACATATACACACATTTCATGTTTTTTGCAATGAGTGTAAAGCTTGCCATTCTGCTCATGACAAATTTGAAAACTTCCTAGAGGGCTATGATTGGTCCACCTCCTTATTAACCAAATTCTGAAGCACCAAAATATTTGGGTCAATAACTCTGGTGAAACCCACTTTGAAGGTTTGCAAATCAGAGAGACATCATTGGAATGAACATTAATGGCAGAAACGAACAGTTAACTGCAGGGCATGAAAAAATCAGAATGAGGATATTTTCACAGCAAGTATACCAAACTGTGGTGAAAGAACAAAGGACAAACTAAACTCAAAACCTTCATATGGATGGCTGACAAGCTAATAACCGAGGTAGATCAGACCTGGTGCTCCAGGCCCCATTGCTATCCATCACCTTCTACCCCCCATCACCCAACCCCCTCCCCCCTTACCAAAAACTACTTGCACACTACTGCTCTTGGATAATAACTGGCTGCAGCTTTATTAACCTTTTATAACAGTTTAACAATACATTGGCATAATAAACCTTTTTAACCATCAAACATAGCGGACCAAGGCCTCACCAGCCATGCGATTACTAAGGTGACCTCGGCTCCGCTACTGCCGTAATCCTGTCTACAGCACACTACATACCCCCTTTTCCCCGTCTTCGCCATGTAATTAGCAAAAGTCGGCCAGGGGTTGTCCGGGTTGGGGGCATCCCACCCCTGCCCCAAGTATAACGTAAGGCTCCGGACCCCGGAAACCTCCGGGATCCCACCTCCCCCCCACCCCAAAGCTGCAACACCCCCTCAACATCCCATCTTACTAGGTGGGCTGGCGGGAAGCAAGCACCAGAGCTCCTCGTCGACGGCAAGTAAGCCAGCCTCTGCCGATGCCTGACCCCTCCCACCTCTGCACGCCCCGCCTCTCCCTCTCATTGGCTCCCCACAGATTGCACGTACGGGGAGCCAATGATTTTAAATGACGCCGCTCTTCCTCCCCTGCTTCCACGCTGCCTTTGTCCCCGGTAGCGCGCAGGGTCCCAGCACCGGGTCGCGCACCCAGTTACGGGCGGCCGCCGGAACCCTGCCCGCGGCCTTACACTTTTAGAAATATTAATCTCTCGAAGTCTCTGTTCAGCCACTGTCATACCACTGGATGATCCCGTGTCACATCAGACGGTTGTCCTACACTGAATGGTCATCCTTGTCTTCTGGAGCAGTGAGGTTTCCGATTTAAAATACCAGCCAGCGCTGTTATCTCTTGTTCAGAGATTTCTCCCAAAGAATCATGTGATGTGAATGCAAAGGAGCATTTAAATGGTAAACTTCCTCTTTCCTATGATTGCTCTATCAGACTTTGGCTAAAATAGTGTGGTTGCTATGTTAGTCCCACAGCACTGAAAACAGAAAAAAAGACCAAAACCAATGTGATTAAAGAATTATATAGTCTCAATAATAAAGGTGAAAAAATGTTTTATTTTAAATTTATTAGAATAAGTCTGCTTTGAGAGTGTTCGTCTCTGGGTATTGGTATCTTGAACCATAGCAGATGAACCATGGACCCGATATTCAAAGGGAGTAACTCAATTTATTCATGATATTGAGAGACACTAACACCTTTAGTGCCACTGGTTATCTGTGAGAGCCACCACTGCATGCCCTGGGGCGGCACCTGGCCATAACTGGCCAGTGGCGATATTCAGTCACTGCCCGGTTATGGCTACACAGCGAAAGTCAGGCGCAGCAAAGGCTGGCCTGTTTTTCCCTCTGGAAGCTAACCAGGTAGTGGCTGAATATTGCCGCTGCCCAGTCAAATATTCTGTGCCAGGGCTAGATCCTGGCATTAAATATCTAGGTTTAAAATTCAGTGGCAGTGGCTAGCCACGTTCGATGGATATCATTTACCACTGAATATCGGGCCCTACATTTCTGTTTCTCTTTCTCCAATGTTGCATTATATGCAGAGCTGATTTCTTTAGAATGTGGCAGGGGCAAGCGATAAGGCCGATGAAGGGGTTCCAGCCAGGGATGGAACTGGGGGCCTCAACAAGGTCCGACTACTTGATGTGGTAGTATTGTTATTCAAGATCATGAAGCTTATCATGAAGAAGCTTGTTGTCAGCTGTCAGATTTGAAGTTTTACTCAATGCTTCCTATCGATCCAACTCTTGAGTTATTGATTTTGGTTAAAACGATTGTTTCTAAGGCTGCAGATCAAGGTTTTTTGACTTCATGGGAAAATACATTTCTAACTGAGCCAGCCCCGCTTATCCTGATGATTTATTTTCTGCCTAAGGTGTATAAAGATATTAATCATCCCAAAGGTCGACCTATTGTTTCTACTTGAGGTTCTGTCTTAGAACCCTTATCACGATTCTTGAATTCTTTCTTACGTCCATCCCTTCAGGTGATCCCTTCTTTCATTCAAGATACTGCTCAATTTTTGTGATTGCTTGAGGAGTTCTCTGTCTGGTCATCTATTTTATTTATGGTTTCTATGGACATTAATAGTCTGTATACTAATATTCCTCAAGATACAGCTTTGGATATGATCATGAATACTCTTAACAATTACACCATCGGCGGATCGTATACCATTCAATTTTTTTAATCTACTGGATGAATTGGTTCTGCACAGGAATTACTTTTATTTTTGAGGGTATATTTTATCAACAGAACCATGGTGTTGCTATGAGAGTGACCATGGCTCCCTCTGTTGCCTCTCTATATGTAACTGAATTTGAGTGACTTCATCTAGACATTTTCTCATACTCTTCCAATATTTATATGTGGAAATATCTTGATGATATTTTCATCCTTGAGAGAGGTTCAGAAGCTGAATTGCTTTCATTCCATTCATGGTTAAATACATTGGACAACAACTTGCAATTTTCCTTGGATTATCATGCCTCATCACTTAAATTTCTGGGTGTGCGTGTGGAAAGGACTGTGGATAGTTTCCGCACTTCAATTTATTGAAAAGCAGTTGTTAGGAATGCTTAACTACAATTTAACAGCTGCCATTCTTAACTTTTAAAATCCAGTCTGCCTATCAGTGAGTTTCTACAAGCACGACGCATATGCTCTACTGAGTCACATTTAAAGGCTGAATCTCGATTGCTGACGTCATGTTTCTTGGCTCAAGGATATCCAGCCTCTACAGTTAAACAAGCATACTATAGAGCTAAATATGCTCAGTGTACTTATATATGAATGTTGTTTTATGCAGATGTATATCACATATCACTTATACTTTTGCTATTTGGCTTTTGCACTGTCATTATAATGCAGGTTTAAGGACATATGATTATTTCGTGCATACTAGTCATGGCTCTTTGATACTGTTATGCTAAAAGATCTTTTTAGGCCTTAATAAGCTCCCAATTGTTTGAGGTCTCTTTCTATATTTTTATAATATTTTGATCCGTCTTTTTTTGTACTGCTACTTATAGGACACTCATGCTTCACAAGATCAAAAACATTTAAGGGGACCTAAAAGGAATTCACAAATATTCTCCTTTCCCCCAATGCATTATTTAATTATGTTATCTGGGGTAAACATTCATTATAAAATTTAAAAAAGGCATTTCATTTAAAAGAAATTAGCATTCACTCTCCAAATTAAGGACAAAAAGGGTTAATGTCTGCCAAGTAAAAATATATTCTGTTCTTGTCTGCATAAATATTTAAATATAGTTACACCCCAGTATCGATTGCTTTTTTCTATCACAAAATATTACAATTCTTCAGTACAATGAAAGGCCAATGGTGCAACATCCTTTGATCTTTGTATTGCCCAGCAGTGCTCAGTAATCCATGATTTAATATGTTGCATTGTTTTTTCAAGATATATATCTTTATTACCACCTCACTTGTTTCACAGTTTGTTTTATAATTCCTTTATTTCTAACACATTAGCACAGACCACACATTCACCACATTTTGTCTGAGTCTTTAATGTTTTTATACTTGTTCTATAGGCTCCTTCAATGTAAAATGAATTTAAAAAATCTCATAATGATAACTGAAATGTTGTGGATTTTCAAATACATTATGAACTTTCAATATATCCCAATGAGGAAATATTATTTTTTTAATCATAAATACAGTACTAGCGATGAATAAGGCAAACTGCAGGTATATGAAATATTTCCTGTTTTGAAATGTATTTCTATAAAAAAATCCCTTTTTTATATTTTTCTTTTATTTATATGCATTGTTTATGACTTACAAAGGATACTGCATGTTACAAAATCATGATATAATGTTACTGTTTTGTAAATTTGCCTTTTAGAGGGTAATTTTATAAGGGGGGCCTAGGTTAATGCACATTGCAATGAATGTATTCCATACCTAATTTCTAAAGTACATGGAGGAGTAGCCTAGTGGTTACAGCTCTGATTCCCACTACTACTCCTTGTGGCCCTTCCAGTCACACAGCTAAGAAAATACAAGAGCTGCTGGGTTACATACTTTACTTTATAGACTATGGGGCATACTTACTAACCCCTGTGCTGGCTACCAGTGCAGGGGATCTGTGGTAACTGCAAAGGGCATGTTCTTCCTTCTACCTGCAGTTCACATGAACCTAGTGCACCAGCACTGCCCTAACTGACAGGCAGACATAACTAATGTCACCCATTGAGGTGGTGTTAGGTGCCCCCGCACTGCCTCTGTCGAGCATGGATACTGCGGGCCACTAATGCCTGCACTAGCTGCAATGCGCTGAGAATGCCCCTTATCCTGCCCGGTCCCTTCCATGACATGTGTTACCATGGTAGCATAAGGTTTTAAGTACAGGAACCCCATGCTACTTGTGGCGCCAAAAGTGAACACTAACCCTGCGCTACCCTAGTGGCGTGGTTTAGTAAACATGCACCTAGGTACGTAAACGATGAGATACATGCGCCAAATCTAGGTGCGATTTCTTACAATTCTTGATGGTGTAAATGTCTGCACCTAGATTTGTAGCAAAAGCATAAAAATTATAGTATTTCGTAACTTAAACACATAAATTTGCACTCTGCCTATACTCCATCCAAGCCCTGCACCTGGAAACATCCACATTGAAAGTATGCACTATTGACCAGATGTATGTATGTATGTACAGAATAGCTCCCACCTAAAGTACATGAGGGGGAGATTGTCCATGATTCTGAAGGTGGTACTCCCAAGGGAAGACTCGGCCATTATACTTGTGCCGTGTTGACCTATGCAATTTCCATACATGTGGGAAAATGTGCATAATTTGTGGTTTCTTAATAAGTTATTTTATTTGTTATTTGCTTTGTATGTCTTGGAATTTGGTATTTGGAATGATCACCAGATGGTGTGGTTCAGTATTAGGACTAGGGCTGTTAGAATCCATTCAAAGGTGAGGGTCTTAGACTTTAGGACGACTAACTTTGCCAAGATGGGCCAATACCTCAGGGAGTCGTTAGCGGGATGGGAACAGCTGAGGGATGTAGAAAAATAGTGGGCAAAAACTGAAAGGGATATTTTAAGGGCAACCAACCATTTTGTCAAAATGGTAAATAAAGGTAAAAGGAAAAGGAGACCTCTATGGCTTTCGAAAGAAGTAGCTGAAAAGGTGAAGAAAAAGAGGGAGTCCATCATTAAATACACAAGATCACTGAGAGAAGAAGACAGGCATCTATATTTGGAAAAAATTAGAGAAGCTAGCAAAGTAGTCAGGAAAGCAAAGATTCAAAAAGAGGAGGAAATAGCCAATGCAATAAAATAACAACATAAGAACATAAGATATGCCATACTGGGTCAGACCAAGGTCCATCAAGCCCAGTATCCTGTTTCCAACAGTGGCCAATCTAGGTCATACGTACCTAGCAGTATCCCCAAAAGACACAGGTTCCACAATGCTTGTATTGGGTCAAGCATTGATATCCTGGGTCCCTTTTTAATAATGGTTTATGGACCTTTCCTCCAGGAACTTGTCCAAACCTTTTTTAAACCCAGCTACACTAACAGCTCTTACTACATCCTCCGGTAACATATTCCAGAGTTTGATTACTCATTGAGTGAAAAAATATTTTCTCTTATTTGTCTTAAATAGTTTACCCGGTAACTTCACTACATGTCCCCTAGTCTTTCTATATTCTATATAGGGGGGTAAGACATTTTTCAGATATGTTAGTGAGAAGAGGAAGGGCAAAAGTTGTATTGTCAGACTCAAGGGTGAAGGGGAGGAATATGCAGAAGCTGATGAGGATAAAGAGGAATTGCTTAACAAATATTTTTGTTCTGTGTTCACAGATGAAGAACCAGGAGCAGGACCTCAGAAAACACCCATAAACAGGAACAGAAGCGAGGGACATCTTGAATAATTTTCAGAAGACTGTGTTCATGAGAAACTAGCTAAACTTAAAGTAGACAAAGCGATAGGACCGGATGGGATACACCCTAGAATACTGAGGGAACTTGGGGACATTCTAGCAGCTCCACTGACTGACCTTTACAATGCCTCGTTGGAGTCGGGAGTGGTGCCAAAGGACTGGAGAGAGGCTCATGTGGTGCCTTTATACAAAAGCAGAAGTAAGGTTGAAAACTACAGGCCGGTTAGATTAACTTTGGTGGTGAGTAAATTATTGGAAACGCTGCTGAAAGAGAAAATAGTGAGGTTTCTGGAGCCCAGCAGATTACAGGATCTGAGGCAGCATGGATTCACCAGAGGCAGGTCTTGTCAGACAAATCTGAATGACTTCTTAGACTGGGTGACCAGGGAGTTGGAACAAGGGAGAGCCCTAGATGTGGTGTATTTAGATTTCAGTAAAGCTTTGACACCGTTCCTCACATGCGACTTATAAACAAACTGAGCACCGTAGGAATGGACCCTAGTGTTACTGCTTGGGTTAGAAACTGGTTGGGTGGGAGACGACAAAGAGTACAGGTAAATGGAGCTCATTCTGAGGAGAAGGATGTTACCAGTGGTGTGCCCCAGGGATCTGTCCTTGGTCCGATTCTTTTTAACATCTTTTTTAGTGATATAGCAGAAGGGCTGTCGGGTAAGGTTTGCCTCTCTGCAGATGATACCAAAATCTGCAATAGAGTAGACACCAAGGAAGGTGTAGATAACATGAGGAGGGATCTAGCTAAGCTTGAAGAATGGTCTAGAATTTGGCAGCTGGGATTTAATATTAAAAAATATAAGGTCATGTGTTTGAGCTGCAGCAATCCAGGGGAGCAATATATTATAGGGTGTGAAGTACTTTTGTCCACTAAAGAAGAGCGGGACCTAGGCGTGGTTGTGTCTGATGATCTTAAAGTAGCTAAACAGGTAGAAAAGGTGATAGCAAAAGCTAGAAGGATGCTTGGGTGCATACGGAGATGTATGGCTAGCAGAAAAAAGGAGGTGATAGTGCCTCTGTATAAGTCTTTGGTGCAACCTCAGTTGGAGTATAGTGTGCAATTCTGGAGACCGCACCTTCAAAAGGGTATAAACAGGATGGAGTCAGTACAGAGGGTGGCTACTAAAATGGTTAGTGGTCTTTGTTATATAAAGCATATGAGGACAGACTTAAGGATCTTAATATATAAACCTTAGAGGAAAAGTGGGATAGAGGTGATATGATTGAGATGTTTAAAATCCTCCATGGCATAAATGTACAGGGGGAGAGCCTCTTTCAATTGAAAGCAAGTTCTGCTACGAGGGAACATGGGATGAGGGTGAAGGGGGATAGATTGAGGAGTGATATGGGGAAATATTTCTTTATGGAAAGAGTGGTGGATCCGTGGAATAGTCTCCCAGTGGAGGAGGTAGAGATGAGGACAGTATCTGAATTCAAAAAAGCATGGGACAAACACAGAGGATCTCTAAAGGAAAAAAGGGGACTGTTGTAGTTTTTGATATGGAAGGACAGACTAGATAGGCCATGTGGTCTTTTTCTGTCATCATATTTCTATGTTTCAATGTATTTATGATAACTTGTTTTTTATTTGTTTCTATGTAAACTGCTTTGGAAGGCTTTTGTCGATAAGGTGGTAGGCAAAAAATGCAATGTGTGCGATCCAGCAGCTCCTGTTTTTTCTTGGCAGGACAGGCCTTTCTTCCGAGGCAATGGAGGGTTAAGTGTCTTGCCCAAGGCCACAAGGATTGCTACTTGGAATCGAACCCTGGCCTCTTGGTTACCAAGCCAGTGCTCTAATCCCCTTAAAATCCCTTATCCAAGCCTTTCCAAATAAGAAAAATGTAACCTATGGAATTCATTCATAAGGCTGTATTTTTCCAAAATTCTGAATAATAAATATTATAATATTAAACACCTTAAATGCTCTGACATAGAAACAAGCATTGACTGGACTACTATCATTGTCCCTTGAATTTGGTAAAAAAATATCTTTAAACATAAATAACACAGGTACACTACCAAAAAACTGCCTCCAGTTTTGCAACTGATTCCTATAGATTTTGGGGTGCTGAATCCAGGAAAAATAGCCAAAATGTTCCATCACGTCACGTTTTCTTGCAAAATTAGATTTCTTACCCATATAAGGAATGTTCACATAATTTCTTTTTAGCCGACTGCAGTTTATTTTCTTGGCCCAAAATAGAGGTTGTAATGGTTAACTAACTAGAAACACTCCCTCATGATATTTTAGAGTGTTTTGTATTCATTTTATACATTAACAGGACAATTGGGAGGCGGGGGGCTAAATCCAGTACTCGCGCTGGCGCATGTTCTTTCCTGTTCGCCTCGCCTCGTTCGCTCGCTCAAACACGGTGGTTGCGACATGAACGTTCCTGTCAAATTTCAGTTTCTTGCAAGTTCATTATTACCTTTTGTTTGCTCAGTCGTAATCCAGCTTTATTCCGAAGTGGTTCACTACAGTTGTAGTTTGCAGTGCTGTGTATTTGTGATGGCTCACAGAGCCAGAGGTTGCGTCAACTCTCCGGACAGTTTTTGTTTTATTTGTGGGGAATATACCGTGAAAAAGCGGCAGAGGAACATTTCTGCATTTATTAAAAAAGTATATTTCGCCTATTTCGGTTTGAAGTTAGGCGATCAAGACAAACCGTGGGCTCCTCACAAAGTGTGCAAGACATGTGAGGAAGATCTACGCTTATGGATGAAAGGTAAAAAACAAGCATTTCGTTTCGGAATACCTATGATGTGGCGTGAACAAAGAGACCACTGCTATTTTTGCTCTTGCATTGTGAAGGGATACAACTTAAAAAATAAGAACGTAATAAGTTACCCCATCCTTCCCTCAGCAATTAGGCCTATGCCTCATAGCAACGAAGTACCTGTGCCTGAACCACCAAAATCTTTGGATCATATTTGTGTGGACGGTTCTGATCATGATGAGACTCATCAGATGGCTTTTCCCGATGAGTCTAGTACTTCCGAGTTTGAAACTGAACCAGATCCGAAACCTGAACTTTTCTCTCAAGCTGAATTGAATGATTTAGTCCGGGATTTAGGACTCCCAAAAGATGCTGCCAAACTGCTAGGTTCTCGGCTTAAACAGAAAAATCTATTGTCACCAGGAACAACTTTTTATTGGTACCGCAACCGCGAGACACAATTTTTGAAGTATTTCAGCAAAGAGGAAGATTTGGTATTTTGCAACGATAAATACGGAGTGATGGAAAAGTTTAAACTCAAGTATGATCATGCTGAATGGCGGCTGTTCATTGATTCGTCAAAAGACAGCATAAAAGGTGTTCTTCTTCATAATGGCAACACATTCGCTTCAGTTCCTATTGCTTACTCTGTTATTCTCCAAGAAAAATACGAGAATTTGGCCCTGATTCTTCAGAAGATTCGTTATGATGAGCATAAGTGGATGATTTGTGGAGACTTTAAAATTCTATCCATGCTATTAGGGCAGCAATCCGGTTTCACCAAATATCCCTGCTTCCTTTGCTTGTGGGATAGCCGGGCCCGCGACCTACACTGGGGGAAAAAAGACTGGCCAATTCGGGAGTATTTGAGACCCGGTGAGAAAAATGTTCTTCATGAGAGCTTGGTACCTCGTGATAAAATTCTATTACCACCTCTCCACATTTTTTTGTAAATAGTTCCCCCGGTTATCCAAGTTATTTATACCCTGTTACCTGTAAACTCATACGTGTTAAATGTACTGAGCATTTTGTTCCATGTGAACCGCGCTGATGCTGAATAGTGCGGTATATAAGAGACTGTAAATAAATAAATAAATAAATAAATTAAGTTGGGTCTCATTAAGCAATTCATCAAGTCCCTTCCAAAAGATGGTGAGTGCTTTCGGTACCTTTGCTCAAAGTTCCCCCGACTTTCTGAAGCAAAGCTAAAGGAAGGAGTGTTTGTTGGCCCTGATATAAGGAAACTCATTTCAGATGGAGCATTCGCTGAAACGATGTCTGAGAAGGAAAAAGAAGACTGGGATTCCTTCAAGGATGTTGTTCTCAAATTCTTGGGGAACAGGCGGGATGAGAACTATAAGGATATTGTTGCCAGGATGCTCAATGCCTTCAAAGAACAAGGCTGTAACATGAGCCTGAAAGTCCATTTCTTGCACTCCCATGTGAACTACTTTCCCGAAAACTTGGGGGCGTACAGTGAAGAACAAGGTGAAAGGTTTCACCAGGACATCAAGGACGCAGAGAGAAGGTACCAAGGAAGATGGAACACCACTATGATGGCTGATTTCTGCTGGTTGCTGCTGCGGGATACCCCAGATGAAAAATACGCCAAGCAGCGCACCAAGAGAAGCATTCGGGGGAAGAAGAAACGGGCCCACCAGGAGATTGATTGACCCAAGAATGACTTTAAAATCTAAACTGTGTTGACAAATATCGTGTTTTTACTAAACTTTGAAATTAGAATTTGCTAGTTATTACCACAGTGTCGGATCTCATTTATTAGAATTTTATTTTCACACCATCGGGTGTTTGTCTTCATGTATTGCAATGGTGCGGTTTGCGTTTTCTATTCTTACATACATACCTGTACAACATTTTTTGCACATTTCTTTGCTTTGCTTTGTGTCTAACCTCGCTCTTATATGCTCAATGTTTGTGCACATGTATGTGACTGTTTTAAGTGCAGACAATTTTGCTACCATCACAGTGTGTTTTGTTGACATTACTCTATTCTTATGTGCTGCCTTGTTACAATTTTCTTTATTCTTATTTGAATAACTACTAAACAATTAGTATAAAGAATTCATCCAAGAAACTTTTATCTCGATCGCACTCAATCTGAAACGTTCACCTCAAACTGCTAACCCAATGTAGCAAAAAATCTGTACGTGATGGAGCAAATTGGTTACCAGATTTGGATTCAGCGCACCAAAAAACGTAAAAATCAATCGAAACATTAGAGGCAGTTTAAAAAAAATTTTTTTTAGTGTACCTGTGTAATTAATTACCTACCGCTTTATTATTTTATTCTAACTTAAACTTGGTAATGTATATTAAACAGGGCCATAATAACTTTGATTCTTCTGAGGCAATGGAGGGTTAAGTGACTTGCCCAAGGCCACAAGGAGTGCCAGTGGTAACTGAACCCTGATCTCTTAGGGGTATGTTTACTAAGCAGTCTTAACGTGCGCCCGGCGTTAGTGTGCAGGATACCATATAAGATAGTGGGCGCTCCAGTCTTAAGGTAGCATTTAGGGTTATCGTGCGATAAGGTACGTTTTCGTGCGATAGAGGGAGCCGTGGTACGTTAATGCATGTTAGCCTTAATTAGGCTTGCTGACCTACATGCACAGCAACAGAGGTGTAGCACAATGGTTAATGCATTGACTGATGAAGCAAGGATTATGAGTTCAATCGCCCAGTGGACTTGATGAGTGAGGCATTACCCTTTACTTTAAATCAGTGCTATCTGAGGCATTTTCTTTTTTAATTTAAATTAGTGCTGCCAGCAAACACACCCTCACAGTGCCGTAACCTAAGGTGCCGCATAAGGCGCCCTATACGGCACTCCAGAGGGCACATTATAAAGTGCACTGTCCGCCAAGGCACCTTATAATGTTCCCAATAGGGCACCTTATAAGGTGCCTTATAGGGCGCTTTATAGGACGCCTTATAGAGCGCTTTATAGGGCACCTTATAGAGCGCTTTATAGGGCACCTTATAGAGCACTTTATAGGACGCCTTATGAGGCACCTTAAGGCTACAGCACTGTGAGGGTGTTTTTGCTGGCAGCACTAATTTAAATTAAAAAAGAAAATGCCTAAGACAGCCCTATCAAATAACCCAACTGTGGGATCAAACCCATGATTTCTGGCTCTACAGGCAGTGAAGTAACCAGGGAGTTACAGCTACTAACAAGCACCTGGCTGGCTACAGAAGGACTGTAGGTCATCACACAAACTGTCTGCTGTGATTACCAGGATAGGGTTAACCCACCCGTACCCATGAGGCACTGCACATGCAAATCAGCAGTCTACAGATGATCACAAGATGGGGTATGCACCCCAACAGCACCTCGGCCTGGTAGGGGGAACTGACCGTGTGCACCCCCACAGCCTGGTAGGGGGTACTGACCGTGTGTGTTACTGGCACAGAGTAGCTACAGACCGTCACATTGTGCGGGTACTGTGCTCGCCCTGAGGGTGCGGTGGAGCGCCCAGCACCAGGTCCACAGCACCTTTCATAGCTGAAATAGGCCATGCTGTAGGTCCCCATCAGTGCTAATGTGTGTGATAGGTAGTTTCTGCAGACACATCTAGGATATATCTGTGTCCATTTGTATTTTTCAGTCATGTATAGCCCTTATGGGCTATGGTGCACCCAGGATAGTATGTATCCTGTGTTGGTGCCATGGTCATGAGGGGGAGGGGGAGGGGGAGGGGGAGGGAGGGGGAGGGGGAGGGGGAGGGGGAGGGGGAGGGAGGGGGAGGGGGAGGGGGAAGGGGGAGGGGGGGGGAGGGGGAGGGGGAGGGGGAGGGGGAGGGAGGGGGAGGGGGAGGGGGAGGGGAGGGGGGGGGAGGGGGAGGGAGGGGAGGGGGAGGGGGAGGGGGAGGGAGGGGGAGGGGGAGGGGGAGGGAGGGGGAGGGAGGGGAGGGGGAGGGGGAGGGAGGGGGAGGGGGGGAGGGGGAGGGGGAGGGGAGGGGGAGGAGGGAGGGGGAGGGGGAGGGGGAGGGAGGGGGAGGGGGAGGGGAGGGAGGGGGAGGGGGAGGGAGGGGGAGGGGGAGGGAGGGAGGGGGAGGGGGAGGGGGAGGGGGAGGGGGAGGGAGGGAGGGGGGGGAGGGGGAGGGGGGGGGGGGGAGGGGGAGGGGGAGGAGGGGGAGGGAGGGGGGAGGGGGGGGGGGGGAGGGAGGGGGAGGGGGAGGGAGGGGGAGGGGGAGGGGGAGGGGAGGGGGAGGGAGGGAGGGGGGGGGAGGGGGAGGGGGAGGGGGAGGGGGAGGGAGGGGGAGGGGGAGGGAGGGGGAGGGAGGGGGAGGGGGGAGGGAGGGGGAGGGGGAGGGGGAGGGAGGGGGAGGGGGAGGGGGAGGGGGAGGGGGGGGGGTGTTTGGACCCATAGGCAGATTATGTACCACCACCCAACCCACTTTCTGTGGCTCAGGGTGGGAAACAGGATCTCCCACCAACAGATCCACATTCTAACTCCCTGCAATGGTGGCGGTAGAGGGGACCATCACCCCCAGTCCTGCTGGGGAACAGACACCCTACAGAGCAGTCAATGCATATCTGTACATATCCATAATGCAAGGCAAGGCAGACAGACAGTAGGCCTGGAAGTGCTCAGCTGCCCCCCCCCGCCCCCGCCCCCGCCCGCCCGCCACAGGGACAGTTCTTTCCCTGGGGATACCATGACTGTTCGTCAGACAGGGCCTGTCTGTTGCAGTGCTTGGCACCCACCTAAACAGGGCTAGGCCATGGTCTGCTCTGGGCAGCTGCCACTGCCCCCTCCACCACCAGTACTCCTCTGTCGCCATGCTGACATGCCCTTCTGCTGGTGGTGCTGGTGGTGCGCAGTCTCAGGCCATCCAGTGTGCAGTTAGGCATCTGCCTATGGTGCGGGTTCTGGGGTAGGGGTGCCTGCATAGCTGTCCACGCTTCCCCCCAGCACCACCTGCCAATGTTATGTGCCCTTTGGGGTACCTGCTGGGTACTATCCCCTGTGACACTTGGGAAACACACTCGTGCCCCTGTTGGGCCCTCATCAGTTGCTGTCTGGCGGCTCTACTGTTTAAGCATTCCTATGGGCCACCTAGGCATCACCCTAGTCCGCACTGTGGCCCAGCTGCACCACAGCATGTGCGGCCTGCAGCCCTCTGTATCCCCTTTTCCAGCATCTGTCCAGTTGCCCATTCTGACATGCCCACCCTGCTGTTGCGGGACATGTACACGCCATAGGAAACCTGTCCAATAGAAAGGGAAAACCCTGATCAGCGCTATTTCACCGTGGGATCATTCACCTTAGCTTTCTCAGTAGTGTTTTTTGATGTTTCCCATTAATATCACTATTGCCCAGCTTGGTTATGTTTTTTTTCCAGTTTGTTCAGGTCATTTTCAATGTTTATTTGCCCTTTTGTTCCGTGCACACATATCACACTTATCACTTTTGTAGGTTTCCCTGGCTTTGCTCTACATTGCTGACGGAAATGGTTTCTCTTCCCTTTAAATCTGCTCTTAACGCGAGGGTTTCACTGGCGTTAGTTGTCAGACCCGGAATCCACGGCATTAGTGTGCAGGGAGCCTCTCCCCTCCCACTCTCATTGACCCTCTCTCTCCGCCCCTGGGGAGCCTTCCTCCACCCACCGGGAGTCTTTCTCCGCATTCAGCGCTCGTTTGCGCCGCTGCATGCATTATCATGCGCTAAGGTACCTTATCGCCTGGTAAAGCGCCATTATCACGCGATAAGGTGCCTTATCGCCCGGTAATGTGACAGCAGTGCAAATAGCGCCCTTTAGTAAACATACCCCTTAGTTTTTAAGCCAGTGCTCCAACCATTAGGCCATTCTTCCACTAGATCAAAATAAAGAATTTGAAAGGTCTTGAGTTTGTAAATAACTTCAAATTATTTCAATCAGGGCCAGCCCAAGGGTATCCGATGCCTTAGTCAAATCTTCAGCTGTTCTTTTACCCCCACCCCCCGCTGGGGCAGTTTAAGGCATTACCCCCCATTCTTCCTATAGTTTAGGATCTCTCCTTCCCTTGAGTACTCCCCCCATATCCAGCATCCTCCTTTCTGTTCCTTACCCTCCCCCATATCCAGTATCTCATCTGCCCTACCCCCTCCATATTCAACATCTCTTCCCTAGCCTCCTCCACCAAGGTGTCCAGCATCTAATTTATCCTTCCCCTCCTTATAACCCATAGTCTAGCATCTCCCCTTTCCTAGTCCCTTGTAGCATCCCCCCCTTCCCTACCCTCATAGTCCAACACAGGGCCAGTGCTAGGGTTTCTGGTGCCCCCCTACAACCTATAAATTGGCACCTCTCCTTCATTATTAATGTTGGTTACACCCCACCCTCCTTTTTTCCAAAACTCCTTTGGGAACTCTTTTCACCTGATGCTAGTATTTCTCCTTCAAATCCAATGTTGTAAGAAAATTGCAGTGAAAGGGCAAATGCACAGACAGAATAAAAATAAATACTTAGCCTCTGACCTCCCCTGTCTCTTCCCAAACCTCAACTCTCTCCTCAAGGTGCCTCCGCCTCCGCCTCCGACCCCTCCTTCTCTTTCTGCCCAAACCCTAGCCAACTATTTCCATGATAAAATCCACAAGATTACACTCCAAATCCCCACTAGATCAGCTTCATCCTCTCTTTGCCCTTTTCAATACCAACTCTTCCCCTCAATCTCTACTGCTCTTTCATCCTTTTCTAATATTTCTGAAGAGGAAACTTCTCATCTTCTCTCCTCCTTTAAACTCACTGCCTGTTCCTCTGATTCTATCTCCATCCATCTCCTTAACTCCATCTCCTACTTTATCATCCCTTCCAATTCTCATATTCCCAACCTATCGCTCTCTCCTGCAACTGTCCATACAGCCTTCAAGCATGCTTTGGTCACACCTCTCCTCAAGAAACTTTTACTCGACCCTACTTGTCCTTCTATTGACCCATCTCCCTTCTTCCCTTCATTTCCAAACTACTTCATCTATGTAAAGTATACCGAAGTATACACAATTGTTAACTGTTCCATGTAAACCGCCCTTGATCTCTGGAAGGGGCAGTATAGAAGAAATAGATAAATAAATAAATAAAAATACTTGAACATGTAGTTCTCCGCCGTTGCCTTGAATTTCTCTCTTTTAAAGCCCTACTAGATCCATTTCAATCTGACTTTCACTCTTTCAGTCCCCAGTGATTTGTTCCTGGCTAAATCCAAGGCCTTTACACAGTCCTCATTCTTTTTTACCTTTCTGCTGCTTTTGACACTGTTGACCACCACCTTCTCCTCGGCACTTTGTCCTCACTTGGTTTTAGGGGTTCTGTGCTATCCTGGTTCTCTTCTTATCTCTCCCATCATTCTTTCAGTGTTTGTTCTGGTGGTTCCTCCACTACTGCTATCCCACTCTTATTTGGTATACCCAAAGGGTCTGTTCTGGGCCCTCTCCTTTTCTCTTTATACCCAGTTCCTTGGTGCTCTTATCTCCTCCCATGGCTTTCAGTACCATTTTTATACTGATGACTCTCATATCTATCTCTCCACACCTGATATTTCTCTGACACTCCAGACCCACATCTCTGCCTGCTTATCTATCTGACATCACTTCCTGGATATCTCACTGTCATTTGAAATGGAACATGGCCAAAACCGAATTTCTTATTTTGCCCCCTAAACCCTCCTCCCCACTATCTGCTTTCTCTATCTCTGTAGATGACACTCTTCTACTTCCTGTTTCCTCAACCCATAATCTTGGGGTCATAGGAACATAGAAACATAGACATATGACGACAGAAAAAGACCACATGGCCTATCTAGTCTGTCCTTCCATATCAACAACTACAACAGTCCCCTTTTTACCTTTAGAGATCCTCTGTGTTTGTCCCATGCTTTTTTGAATTCAGTTACTGTCCTCATCTCTACCACCTCCACTGGGAGACTATTTCACGGATCCACTACCCTTTCCGTAAAGAAATATTTCCGCATATCATTCCTGAATCTATCTCCCTTCACCTTCATCCCATGTCCCTCGTAGCAGAACTTGCTCTCAATTGAAAGAGGCTCTCTCCCTGAACATTTATGCCATGGAGGTATTTAAACATCTCAATCATATCACCTCTATCCCGCCTTTCCTCTAAGGTGTACATATAAAGATCCTTAAGTCTGTCCTCATATGCTTTATAATGAAGACCACTAATCATTTTAGTAGTCACCCTCTGCACCAACTCCATCCTGTTCACATCCTTTTGAAGGTGTGGTCTCCAGAATTGCACACTATACTCCAAATGAGGTCGCACCAAAGACTTATACAGAGACATTATCACCTCCTTTTTTCTGCTAGCCATTCCTCTCCGTATGCACCCAAGCATCCTTCTAGCTTTTGCCATCGCCTTTTCTACCTGTTTAGCTACTTTAAGATCATCAGACACAACCACGCCTAGGTCCCGCTCTTCTTTAGTGGACAAAAGTACTTCACCCCTATACGATATTGCTCCCTTGGATTGCTGCAGCCCAAATGCATGACCTTACATTTTTTAACATTAAATCTCAGCTGCCAAATTCTAGACCATTCTTCAAGCTTAGCTAGATCCCTCCTCATGTTATCTACACCTTCCTGGGTGTCTACTCTATTGCAGTTTTTGGTATCATCCGCAAAGAGGCAAACCTTACCCGACAGCCCTTCCGCTATATCACTAACAAAGTTGTTAAAAAGAATTGGACCAAGGACAGATCCCTGGGGCACACTACTGGTAACATTCTTCTCCTCAGAGTGAGCTCCATTTACCTGTACTCTTTGTCGCCTCCCACCCAATCAATTTCTAACCCAAGCAGTAACTTTAGGGTCCATCCCTAGTGTGATAAGTTTGTTTATACGTTGCCTGTGAGGAACAGTGTCAAAGGCTTTACTGAAATCTAAATACACCACATCTAGGGCTCTCCCTTGGTCCAACTCCCTGGTCACCCAGTCAAATAAATCAATCAGATTTGTCTGAGAAGACCTGCCACTGGTGAATCCATGCTGCCTCGGATCCTGTAATCCGCTGGACTTCAGAAACCTCACTATTTTCTCTTTCAGCAGCGTTTCCAATAATTTACTCACCACCGAAGTTAAACTAACTGGCCTGTCTTCCTAAAGTCTAAGATCCTCACCTTTGAATGGATTCTAACAGCCCTAGTCCTAATACTGAACCACACCATCTAGTGATCACTGGATGCAAAATGATCTCTCACTTCAACATCAAAAACACTTTCACCATTGGTAAGCACCAAGTCCAGTATGGCCCCTTCACGTGTGGGGTCTGTTACCAATTTCCTGAATAGTTCTCCCTCTAGAGAATCCAGGATCTCCTTACTTCTAGATGATACTGCAGCAGGAATGTGCCAATCAACATCTGGCATATTGAAATGTTCATCTTTGACTCTTCCCTCTCTTTCTCTACACACATCCAATTGATTGCTAAAACCTGTTGTTTCTTCCTCTAAACATCAACAAAATGTGCCCTTCCTTTCTGAGCACACTACTAAAACTCTCATCCACTCCTTAGTCATCTCCTGTTTAGACTATTGCAACCTCCTGCTTACTGGTCTCCCTCTGAGTCATCTCTCTCCCCTTCAATCTGTTCAGAACTCCACCGCGCAGTTAATCTTCCACTAGTCCCATTACACCCACACATATTTTACCTCTTCTCAAGTCACTTCTTTGGCTCCCCTTCCATTTCCATATCCAGTTCAAACTTCTCCTTCTGACCTACAAATGCATTAATTTTACTGCTCCTCATTACCATTCTTCTCTCCTCTCTCCCTACACCTCTCCTCGTGAACTGTGCTCTTCTACTGGCTTGCTTCTCTCTATGCCCTTTTTTTTTCTCTGCCAACTTTGTTCCTTTCACCATACTGCTCCATATGCCTGGAATAAACTACCTGAGTCTGTACATCAGGCTGCATCTCTGCCCCTTTTCATATCCATACTAAAGTCTCACCTCTTTGAGGTTGCTTTTGGATCCTGATCCCTTGCTTTCCTTCCTTTCCTTATTTGTACCCTTGTTCTCAGCTACTGTATTGTCTGTCTTGATTAGATTGTAAGCTCTGACGAGCAGGAACTGTCTTTTATATGTGTCTGTACAGCACTGCGTATGCCTTGTAGCACTATAGAAATGATGATTAATAGTAAATACTTAACATCATTATGAACAAGCTGTGCTAGTCCAAGAACATGCTGAATTTTAGATATGGATCAAAAGAAAATATTCTGTTCTACGGACAGCTCGGAAATATTTTATTCATTGAAATAATCTGCAGGAGAAAGATTTTGTACAGAAGGAAGAAATAAAAGACAACCATGCAGTCAGTGTACATCTAGAAACTATAAGCAAAATTGGTGAGAGAAAAGCAAGAATAATATGGCCACTTTCCGGCCAGATCAAGGAGTAGGTTCCATGCTTTTACCCATTACTTTTAGGTTTTCATGATTTCTTTCCCAAAATTATACTTTACTCCAGAGTGATGTGAGAGAACGAACGCTCACATGCAGGCATCTGCATTGTCAGCAGAAGCTAACATAATGGCTCTGCGCAAGTAGGGAGGGTTTAACTAATATGGGTGGCCTTGGTTGCACCAGCAGCCGTTTTGCCACCTTGAAATGTGATAACTGCAGGGGGATGTAACTGCCTCCCTGCAGATAGCCTACGGCCCTGCCCTGGTAATGTGACCCATACATATGTTACCAGCTCAGAGCTTAGGAAACATGCTGCTAAATATGCCAAATAAGAGAGGCTCAACAGCACCCATGTAGCACCTCCCACTTCTACAAAAACAAGCATGACTTGACACCCCAACACAGCATTTCCAACTTTCACAAAAACAAGAGAGGCTCAGTGCTTTCTACACAGCACTTCCCACCCTCTGAAAAACAAGAGGGACTTTATGACCCTAACACAACACCACTGCAACATAAACACCAAGAAGGGCTTGGCAACCTACTACTACTACTACTACTATTCAGCACTTATAAAGCGCCATGCACGCAGTGCTGCACAGCTAACCTACAAGAGGTAGCCAACATACAAGAGACAGTCCCTGCCCGTCAGAGTCATGCTCATCGGAGCTTACAATCTAGTCAAAACAGTACAGAGCATTAGTCAGTTCAGCGCAAGGTACGGTGTAGTACAGTTTGGTCTATAGTTTGGTCATAAAGGTTGACGGGGGTTAGGATAAGATGAGGATGGAAGTTAGGATCTGAATGCAATGGTGAAGAGGTGGGTCTTCAGCCTGGATTTGAAGAGGAATATGGTAGTGGTCAAAAACTCTCACAGAGCGCAAACTGTCAAACCAAAGGGGATTTGAAGAGGGCCAGGGAGGATGCCTGGTGCACAGATGCAGGTAGGCTGTTCCAGGCATATGGTGCAGCAAGGTGAAAGGAGTGCAGTCAGGAGTTCGCAGTGCAGGTGAAGGGCATTGATAGAAGTAATTTGTTAGCGCAGCACAGATTTCAAGAGGGGACATAGGGAGAGATAAGGGATAAGAGGTATTGAGGGGCCATAGAGTAAAAGCATTTATAGGTCAGTAGGAGAAGCTTGAATTGGATGCGGAATTGGACAGGAAGCCAGTGAAGCGACTTGAGAAGAGGAGTAATGTGGGCATGGCGAGGCTGGAAGAAGATTAGTCTAGCAGCGTGATTTTGTATAGATTGAAGGGGAAGGAGGTGGCTCACGGGGATACCAGCGAGGAGCAGGTTGCAGTAATCGAGGCAAGAGGAGATTAAGGAGTGGATAAGCATTTTGATAGTGTGTTCAGAGAGGAAGGGGTGGATTTTGCTGATGTTATAGAGAAAGAAGCGGCAGATCTTAGCTACAAGCTGGATATGAGCGGAGAAGGAGAGAGAGGTCTGAAAGATAACCCCTAGATTGCGGGCCGAGGGAACAGGAAAGATAGTAGATCCATCCACATGGACTGAGAGAGGGGGAAGTGGAGGGGATAATTTGGCTGGAAAGACAAGGAGTTCAGTCTTGGCCATGTTCAGTTTCAATCAGTGATGAGACATCCAGGTAGCGATGTCCGAAAGACAGGCAGAGATCTTGGACTGGGTTGCCGTAGAAATATTAGGTGTAGAGAGGTAGATTTGGGAGTTGTCGGCATAGAGATGGTACGGAAAGCCATGGGAGGAGATAAGCGCGCCAAGGCCTTGGGTGTAGAGAGAGAAAAGGAGGGGGTCCAAGACGGATCCCTGGGGTACACCTACATGGAGCGGGGTAGGGGAGGACGAGAAGCCACCAGAGCATACACTGAATGAGCGATGGGAGAGGTAGGAGGAGAACCAGGATAGTACAGAGTCCTTGAAGCCAAGCAAGGAGAGGGTGGTGAGGAGAAGGTTGTGGTCAACGTTGTCAAAGGCAGAGGAAAGGTCAAGAAGGATGAGGATAGAATAGAGGCCCTTACATTTAGCCAGGAACAGGTCGTTGGTGACTTTTGTGAGTGCCGTTTCAGTGGAGTGTAGGGGACGGAAGCCAGATTGTAGTGGGTCCAGGAGGGCTTGGGAGGTGAGGAAGTCGAGGCAGCAATGGTGGACTGCTCGTTCTAATAGTTTAGATATGAAGGGAAGGAGGGAGATGGGTCGATAGTTAGAAGGGCATGTGGGATCAAGTGAGGGTTTCTTGAGGAGGGGTGTGACAACAGCATGTTTGAAGTCAACGGGGATAGTTGCAGTGGAGAGTGAAAGGTTGAGGATATGAGTGATGGAGGGGACAATGGTGAGGGAGATGGAATGTAGGAGATGGGTGGGGATAGGGTCTGATGAACAGGTGGTGGGTTTGGAGGAAAGAAGGAGTGTGGTTTCTTTTTCAGAGATCGGAGGGAAGGAGGAGAGGGTGGCAGGGGGAGTATGGAAGGGGGCAGAATTGGGGAGGAGGGGAGGTAGATGAGGGGTTGGGGAATTGGAGGGTAATCTTGTGGATTTTGTCATGGAAGTAGTCGGCTAGGTTTGGGCAGAAAGGGAGGGCGGGATCAGGGGCGGGGAGACCTTGAGGAAAGAATTGAGGGTATTAAAGAGACGGCAAGGATCAGAGGCAAGTGAGTTGGTCAGATGGCTGTAGTAATCTTGTTTGGCAAGTTCCAAGGCTGACTGGAAGGAGCCAAGCATGAATTTGAAGTGTAGAAGATTTTCCGGGGAGCGGGATTTGGACCAAGCTCATTTGGCAGAACGGGCACAGATGCGAAGGTAACGGATTGTGGGTGAAAGCCAGGGTTGGGGTGCAGATCATTTGACAGGACTTGGGGTGGGAGGGGCAAGAGTGTCAAGGGCTGAGGATAGTGTAGCATTGTATGAAGATAATGCCTCACCGACGGACTTGGAGGATATAATGGAGGAGAGAGATGTAGAAATGGTAGAGGAAAGAGTCAGGGGATCAATATTTTGAAGGCTTCTAAATAGGTCGGAGGAGACAGGACGAGGTTGGGATGGCGGAAGCTGAAGAGTAAATGTTAAAAGGTGATGGTAAGATGAGGGAAGGATTGAATTGCGGAAGTTTGAGTGAGAGGAATTGAAGAAGAGTATTAGGTCAAGGCAGTGGCTGTGTAGGTGTGTGAGGGCAGTGGAGCAAAGTTGGAGGTCGAACGAGGAGGTAAGAGTGAGGAACTTTGAGGCATGGGGGTCAGAGAGGTTGTCAATGTGAATGTTGAAATTGCCAAGAATAAGAGTGGGGGAGGAGGGCTCCATAAAGGCAGAAAGCCAAGAGTCGAAATCGGTGAGGAAGGTTGATTTGGATTTGTCGGGTGGGCGATAAATAACAGCTACTCGGAGGGGAAGTGGTGTTGAGGCAGCCGGGAAGGTAGCTGCACCCCCAGCCATGCAGCTTTTACGTAAGGATCAGCTTGTTAAACGGGAACACAGAGATCTCAGCAGGCACCTCCCCCAAGCCAGAGCTGCTACAGTGAGACGAACCTAAAGCCCAATACCCTCTCCCCTAGATAACAGCAGACCAGAGAATACCAGTTTGGACAGGTCACTGAGAATGCTTTATGATAGCCCACCTTACCCCCCCAGGGACCACTGATTGGTGGACAAAAGATACCTGAGGCGAATCAGAAAGTAGAATGAGTTTGAAAATATACTGTATATAAGACAATGTATGACGTGGAGAGGGGACTCAGATCTTTTGTTCAGGGTAGCGGGCTCTGTCTCTGAGACTGTGTGCACACAATAAAAGATTCTGTTTGCATTCTAGTCTATCTGACTCGTCTTCCTTCTGTGGGTGTGAGAGAGAGCTGTTATTAGCTGCTTTTGGGCTATTTCATTTGGCGACCCAGATGGGATGAAATTGTTAACATATCAGCCTCTCCCCTTGCACCCACGGTGGGAGGTCGTCTGCTCTTGCAGCATCGGGCCTCGGCCGGTCAGGGACCGACTCCCCGGGTGACGTTAACGGTCCTGGCACCACCCGGCCCTTTGTCCGGAAGGATACCTTGACTTGTCTGGTTGGTTGGTCACGGCAGGCTGATTATTCCGATTGAAATCTGGCTGGATAGACTGGCATCCAAACTTCTCTGATCGGAGGTCTGGTGAGTACTCTGCATTATTGCTTTGGGGATATTCGGTAACTGTAACCTGTAACTCTGGAACTCTGTAATCTGTTGCGGTCTGATCATCCGCATGGGCAGCCCGAGTAAGGGCTCTGGGATCTCTGCTGAAACTTGAAACCGCTGCCCATTCAGTCTGTGCTTGGTAAGAGGGAGAGGGAGAAAGGGGGGTTTGTGCTACAGCTAGAGAGAGAGAGAGCGAGAGAGAGCGTGTGTATTTGTAACAGCTGCTGCTAGAGAGAAAGTGAGAGTGTGGTGACGTTATATGTAACGGCAGCTGCTGAAGATTACTAGAGAGAGAGAGAGAGTGTATGAGTTGCTGAGACGTCTCTGTTCCCCTTGTCATTTTGGGGTTTTTTTCTCTCCCTTTTTGTAATCCTGTGTGTGTGTCCTGTGCAATTGGTCTCTGTCTGTTATCTGAATTTACACTGTACATTGCATTCCTTGCAGTGAGATTAGAGCGTTTATACTGCATATTTTACTTATTTATTGTACTGGGATTAGAGCATGGGGACAGGGGAATCCAAAGTGCAAACGCCCCTGCAGTGTATGCTTCGTAATTTCAAGGCTTGGTTTGGGGAAGATTATGGGATACCTCTCTCTGCCTCTCGCCTGTCTGTTCTTTGTGAGCGGGAGTGGCCAGCTTTAGTTAAGCTGTGGCCTCCCGGGGGTCAACTGATCTGCCCACCGTGTTTTTAGTTCATCAAGTTGTAGCGAAAGAGCACCCAGACCAGTTCCCTTATATTGATTCATGGCTGGCTATATGCCAGCACAAGCCAAAATGGCTCCAGCGCTGCCACGAGGATCAGTGTAGGATAATGATAGCGGCCGTTGGTCGCCGGAAGGGACGAACACCCACCCCCATCTACCAGGGGCGGGACTCCCCGGATATCCCTCCATGCCCCTTTCCTCTGTTGCGCCCCCTTGTCCCATCCGCACCGTGACAGGATCCTCCCGTAGTTGAAGAACCCCCTCCAGGGGTGGGTGGAGTCAGGTCTGAGGAAGATTCTGAGGATCCCAGTCCTTCCTTTCTTGATTCCTCCCCATATAGGGATACACCACTTCAGACCCCTCCGACATCCTTGACCCCTCCCACTCCTGATACCTCCAGTACTACCGTAGCATCCCCTGGTAGCACATTGGCTGAGCCTGAAACATCCACCCCGCTGGCCCACCGCCTGCAGTCGCGTGATCTCCAAATGCCACTACGCCAAGTACAGGGGCTTCCGTACCTTGATGCCGCTGGGCAAGTAGCAGTGGGGTCATCCAGCCTGATTTATGTTCCTTTCTCCACCATGGACCTGCTGAACTGGAAAACCCACTATGCCTCCTATACTGAAAAGCCCCAAGAACTGACAGATCTTATGACCAGTATTATGCAAACACACCAGCCTACCTGGTCGGACACTAGACAATTGCTTTCCACTTTATTCAGTACAGAAGAATGGGCGCGCATTGTACGGGCCACCCTCGAGTGGCTGGAGGCGCATCCTGCCCATGAGGGAGTTATAAATCCACGGCAGCAGGCAGAGGTAGATTTCCCGAATGAAGACCCCCGCTGGGACCCGAATAACTCTGTTGGAGCACTGGCTCTCACTCGTTTCCGGACTGCGCTCCTTGAGGGCCTTAAGAAGGGGGGACAACGAGCTATGAATATTAGTAAAATTGCAGAAGTTCTCCAGCTTCCTGATGAGAGTCTGGCGGCATTTTATGAGCGTCTGACTGAAGCATACCGATTATACACCCCTACGATCCAGCGGCTCCAGAGAATCTTCGTATGGTGAATACTGCCTTTGTGGCACAGGCACAAGGTGATATACGTCGGAAGCTGCAGAAAATGGAAGGGTTTGCGGGCATGAATGCAACACAACTGATGGAAGTAGCACAGAAGATATATGTAAATCGTGACCAGGAGCAGAAGTGCGAATCGGATCGTCGGATGAAGAAGAAGGCGGACTTCCTAGCAGCCGCCCTAGCCGACCACCAGCGACCACCAGTTCCAACCTGGGCCAGAGGAGGGAGCAGGGGACGGGGACGAGGCTGTGGATGCGGGGGGCCGAGGGTTCCCCTGGGCCCCAATCAATACGCCTACTGCAAAGAGGAGGGACATTGGAAAAATGAATGTCCAAATCGTAACTCAAGACGGGGAGGATATCCATCCATGAGGGGTGCTAGAGCACCTGTACGTTGTACATGGGAGCAAGACCAGTATGATGATTTCCCGCCTCCACCGGCACCGGCTATTGAAGGCCTTGCGGCTATAGAACATTATGACTCAGACGACTACTAGGCCAGACCGGGCTCCAAGTTTCTGTTGGGTCCCCAGGAGCCTATGGTCAAAATGAATTTAGGGGACCGAGAAATGCAATTCATGGTCGATACCGGAGCAACACACTCAGTGGTCACCCAACAAGTGGCCCTGATCTCCACCAAATCAGTCACCATTGTGGGAGCCACAGGAGAGAGGGCCCAGAGACCTTTTCTGCAAAACCGCAAATGCCAGTTGGGGGGACGGACGATCACCCACCAGTTCCTGTATATGCCTGAATGTCCGATACCCTTGCTGGGTTGGGATGTTCTAATAAATTCCCACCAATCGAGTGAAAATTAAAGTAACTATATGAAACTTTTTTTGTTGTTTTTTTGTCGGAAGTTATTGCCCTGAGAGATTTCTCCCTCTCGAAGCGTGACTTCCCTTTTAATTACTATTGTGGTAACCAAACCACCGTATAAAATCAGTGAAGTAATCGCATTTGTATTTAACACTAAATGCTACAACACATACACCATTCAGAAAATTATCATTATGCAGATTTCAACGAACACAGCACTGCGTTTAGAGCCGCACTGCTCTTTCCGGCTCTGTCTCAACGCTTAAACATCTGCTTGTTATACTCATCTGAAAGATACGAATGCTGTCCATTCTCACGGCTGTATTATCTAATTTCAGCTCGTTTGTTTGATAGTGTGGGACAGATCCGACATTCTTTTAAACGGATCACTCCGAAATTGCAGTCAGGGTTGGGATGTTCTGGCAAAACTTTAAGCCCAAATCTCATTTGGGCCTGAGGGCCAGGCTGAGCTCGAAATACCCAGCCTGGGCCCAGCGGTTTTGGTACTGTCCGTCCCCCGAGAAGAAGAATGGTGGTTATATGAGGACAGGCCTAGATCTGATGTGGCCGCCCTGGATAAGTGGGATGCAGTGCCCCCTGGAGTCTGGGCTGAAGGGAACCCCCCTGGAATGGCCATCAATATTCCTCCTGTAAGCATTGAAATGAAGCCAGGAGCCTCCCCTGTACATGTACGACAATACCCGCTGCCGCGGGCAGCTGTGGAAGGGATTCATCATCATTTGATGCAGCTACTACAGTATGGTATCCTGCGGCCCTGCCAATTGGCATGGAACACGCCTTTGCTGCCTGTCCGTAAACCTGGAACCACCGACTACCGACCTGTTCAGGACCTCCGTTGTGTCAATGAAGCCACTGTGACCCTGCATCCCTTATATGCTGTAAACCCTTATACGCTGTTGGGCCTCATCCCAGCTGCTGCTTCTCACTTCTCAGTACTGGATCTAAAGGATGCCTTCTTCTGTATACGCCTGGCTACCATAAGCCAGCATTTGTTTGCCTTTGAGAAAGAGGATCCTGCTACTGGCAGAAAGGCCCAAGTCACCTGGACTCGCTTACCACAGGGATTCAAGAACTCCCCGACCATTTTCAGCACAGCACTAGCCCAAGATCTTGCCAGTTTTCCCCCAGGGGAGCCTGGCAGACGAGTACTTCTACAGTACGTCAATGACCTACTAATTGCTGCCAACTCTGAAGCCGAATGTATACTGGCAACCACAGAGCTTCTCCAACTCCTGTACAATGCAGGCTACCGAGCTTCAAGGAAAAAGGCTCAGTTATGCCAGTCGGAAGTGAAGTATCTGGGATTCCATCTGTCGAAAGGAAGTCGACGGTTGGGGAGTGAAAGGAAGGAAGCAGTGTGTCGGATCCCTGTGCCAACAACCCGCAAGCAAGTGCGCGCTTTTCTCAGGGCTGCAGGGTACTGTCATATCTGGATTCCCAACTTTGCAAAGATTGCAAAGCCCCTCTATGAGGTTACGAAAGGTCCAGAGAAGAGCCCCCTTGAGTGGGGTCAAGACCAGCAGGGAGCCTTCGAACATCTGAAGAGGGCATTACTGTCATCTCCAGCCCTAGGCCTTCCGGATGTCACCAAGCCTTTCACTCTCTATGTGCACGAAGCAGCGGGAACAGCTTTGGGGGTCTTGACCCAACAACTGGGGTCTTGGCCGCGGCCAGTCGCCTACCTGTCTAAACAGCTGGATCCAGTGGCCAAGGGATGGCCGCCTTGCCTGAGAGCAATAGCGGCAACAGCCTTGTTAGTGGAGGAATCTGATAAACTATCCATGGGCCAAAACCTTTTAGTCACCATCCCACATGTGGTCCAAACATTACTGGAGCATAAAGGAAGTCACTGGTTCACCAGTTCCCGGATGTTGAAATACCAGAGTATGTTATGGGGCAATCCCAGAGTGCAGATAACCACCAGCCAAGCCTTGAACCCTGCTACTTTCCTACCTGTCAGCCCGGGACCACCTGACCATGACTGCCTAGAAGTGATGGATACAATCTTCTCCAGTCACCCTGATCTAACAGATGTGCCACTAAACAATCCGGATGAGTCCTACTTCGTAGATGGAAGCAGTCTGGTGTTGGAGGGTTGCAGGTGTGCAGGGTACGTGGTGGTGACAATGGAGGTGACCGTTGAGGCCAGCCTTTGTCCCCCGGCACTTCTGCACAGAAGGCGGAACTCATTGCCCTGACCCGTGCCTTAATCCTTGGGACTAGTCTTCATGTGAATATATACACAGACTCCCGGTATGCCTTTGCCACTCTCCATGCCCATGGGGCCCTTTACAAGGAAAGAGGGTTAGTTCTACAGCTGGCTCAGAAATAAAGAACGGCCCCCAAGTATTGGCCCTTTTAGAAGCAGTCTGGCGTCCTAAGGCGGTAGCCATTATGCACTGCCGAGGCCACCAGAGAGGGGACAGTGAAATAGCTAAGGAGAATAGACGGGCCGATGCAGAGGCCCGGCGGGTCGCAACCATATCCTTGTCCCAGTCCTTCCCCGAGGGCACCCAGGACCTACAAGCCCCACTGTTTCCAGTCCCACTAAGCCAATGGTCTAAGAGATACACAACACGAGAACTAGATTTCTTCTGCCAAGAGGAGGGAGGGGTGTTACACATGGATGGCTGGATAAGGTTACCCAGAACAGGGACAGCTCCAGTGATAGTCATCCCAGACAGCCTTGCCCCAGCATTCCTATCCTCCTTCCATCAAGCCACTAATATGGGTAAGACAGCAATGGAAACTACCCTGCGCCCCTATTTTTTCATCTCCTGCCTGTCCTCTTTAGTGGCCGCTGTTGTCAGACAATGCATCACATGTGCTAAAAATAATGCCCGTCAAGGTCCATGCCAACCCCCGGGGGTCCAATCTTATGGGGTCACCCCTATGGGAAACATCCAGGATGACTTTTCAGAAATGCCCAGGGCAAATGGGTACCGGTATCTGCTAGTGTTAGTCTGTACTTTCACGGGGTGGGTGGAGGCCTTCCCAGTCCGCACAGAAAAAGCCAGAGAAATGACTAAGGTGCTGCTGCATGAAATCATTCCCCGCTTTGGACTCCCAATAGTAGTGGGATCCGATAATGGACCTGCCTTCGTGGCCCAGGTAGTGCAACAAGTAGCTAAGGCCTTGCAGATCGACTGGAAGCTGCACACAGCTTACCGTCCGCAGAGCTCAGGGAAAGCAGAACGCATGAACCGTACCATAAAGAGCCAACTAGCAAAACTGTGTCAGGAAACCTCGTTAAAGTGGCCCCAATTACTCCCTATTGCTTTGCTCCGCATACGATCTGCCCCACGAAAGGGTATTGGTATCTCCCCTTTTGAAGCTGTATATGGTCGCCCTGCACCCCTCATACAGGGCATCCATGGAGATTTAATACAGATAGGTTCAGAAATAACCCGACAGGAACTGTTGGCTCTCAGTTCTGTTTTGCAGAAATTGCACCAGTGGATCCAGGAGCGGCTCCCCATCAACCTGACTGAAGCGTTCCATACATACCAGCCTGGTTCCCGAGTGTGGGTCAAGGAGTGGAAGAAGGATCCATTGACCCCCCCAGTGGCGAGGTCTGTATACCGTTCTGCTGACCACCCCCACGGCTGTCAAGGTGGCTGAAGTTGCTTCGTGGATCCATCATTCTCGCGTCAATGCCTCTGCACCGGAAGTTGTTACAGCCTGGACCGCAGTCCCGATCCCAGATCAACCCCTGCGTTTGAAATTAAAAAAGGATACCACCATCCAGTGAGGGATTCTAACAGACTGCCAACGAACTCCGGACAACCAGAGAGAATGAGAAAATGTGTCTTAGCCTTATTCCTACCCCTGATATGGACCCACTTTCTAACAGCTGCAGAGACTACTAACACAGCAGTAATATTTGCCCAAACTGCTCTGAACATGACAGACCTTTGCATACATAATTCTCCAAAAACTGGGATTTTTCTGTCAACCTGTCTCATTGCTGTACCGTCTAGTTTATGTGAAATGCAGAACCTTACTATACTTGCTAATCTGGACTGTAGACAACCTGGAATAGATTACTCCACATTCTTCTATCTTATTGCGGTTACCCAACCTATTTCTGCACGTTTTAACCAGGTGCCTTTTTCCTTACAGGTAGTTTCCACCCTGAATGCTACTGATTGCTTCTTTTTTGTAAATGCCAAGAAAGGGGGGGTCAATGTCTCGAATACTGTGTTATCATGCAACTCTGTAACTAAGGTATCCTATGCATATTCAGAAATGTATCTTCCCTTAGGTTGGTTTTTAGTTTGTGGTGAGATATTTATTTTTTTTATTTAGACAGTTTTGTATACCACCTTATCCTTCAATCAAAGCGGTCACAACACAATTGGGAGATACATTTAACACGCGGGGATATGAGACACATACACTAATACTTACAGGGAACATGGGCAATGAAGGGTTAAGTGGCTTGCCCAAGACCACAAGGAGCACCTGTGGGACTAGAAACCCCAGTCCTTCCGGCCCAAGGTTGCTGTCCTCTAGTGGGATTTGAACTCCCGACCTTCTGGCCTGAAGTACCTTGCCCCAACCACTAGGCTACTCCTCCTAGCGTATACTTATGTCCCCGCCAATGCCACCGGAGGTCCATGTACATTTGGTAGGCTCACAACTGCAGCCTTCCTTCATACATCCCGTACCACTAGGGTCCACCCCCCCAGACATCCCCGCTCTATCCCTATGCCCTTGACCTGCAACTCAAATGTAGAGCCCTACAGTGATGAGACAGCCCTTGGGCTGTCACTATCAATCCTTGGAACACCTGGTTTAGCCCTACACAACTCTTTGGAGATAGGCCGACTTGCTTGTTCTCTAGCCAAATCCCTTAATCTGACCTCGACGGTATTAGCTACCATGAATCACGAGCTGTCCGGCCTACGTACAGCAATCCTACAGAATAGAATGACCATAGACTTCCTACTTTTACGCCTCAACCATGGGTGTGAGGACTTTGAAGGTATGTGTTGTTTTAACCTCACTGATGAGAGCGTGTCCATTGAACGCTCTATCCAAGACCTACATGACCTAGCAAAACACATCTCAGACCCGTCCTTGGGATTGGGAACGGGTTGGTTCGTCAAATGGTTTGGTTGGTTAGGAGGCCTTAAAACCCTAGTTTTCGGGGTTATCCTCCTTCTCCTGGTATGTGCCCTCTTACCATGTTGTATCCCCATTCTGCACCGTTTCATCACCACCGCCCTCGACACCCTAGTAGAGCGCAAAATGACTGCCACTGTCATGGCCCTATCCCAATGCACTCCTCTGTAGTTTGCCATCCGTGATGGAGCCCTCAACCGGTAGGTTGAGGTCACACCTAAAAGAGGGGGGAGTGAGGCAGCCAGGAAGGTAGCTGCCCCCCCAGCCATGCAGCTTTTATGTAAGGATCAGCTTGTTAAACGGGAACACAGAGATCTCAGCAGGCACCTCCCCCAAGCCAGAGCTGCTACAGTGAGACGAACCTAAAGCACAATACCCTCTCCCCTAGATAATAGCAGACCAGAGAATACCAGTTTGGACAGGTCACTGAGAATGCTTTATGATAGCCCACCTTACCCCCTCAGGGACCACTGATTGGTGGAGAAAAGATACCTGAGGCGAATCAGAAAGTAGAATGAGCTTGAAAATATACTGTATATAAGACAATGTATGACGTGGAGAGGGGACTCAGATCTTTTGTTCAGGGTGGCCGGCTCTGTCTCTGAGACTGTGTGCACACAATAAAAGATTCTGTTTGCATTCTAGTCTGTCTGACTCGTCTTCCTTCTGTGGGTGTGAGAGAAAGCTGTTATTAGCTGCTTTTGGGCTATTTCAGTGTGAGGAGGCGAATGGAGTGGACTTCGAAGGAGAGGGGGGAGTGTGGTTGGGGTGGCAGGAGGGGTTGGAATTGGCAGGAGGGAGAGAGTAGGAGGCCAATGCTGCCACCGCGACCAGTAAATTGAGGTGTATGGGAGAACTGGTAGCCCCCATAGCAGAGAGAAGCAATGGATGCCATGTCGTCTGGGGGAAGCCAGGTCTCGGTCATGGCAAGAAGGTGTAGGGCATTAGAGATAAAAAGATCGTGAATAAAAGGGTTTTTTAATGACTGAGCATGCGTTCCATAGGACGCATGAAAACGAGAGAGTGGAGGGGGGGCAGGAGAGGAATATGGATAAGGTTGGATAAGTTACATATGGATTTCTTATCAGAGTAGTGTGGGGGTCTATTTCTAGGGTAATACCGAGATTTAGAGGGAGCAGGGTGTGGGTGGGTATGTCTGTATGTGTGTGCTCTCCAAGAGGGACGTGAGGGAGGGGAAGTGAGGGGTAAATTGATGGTATCAGGTAGGTTATGTGAGGATTTATTTTTGGAGGAAGGGTTGGAGTTGATATCTATGAATGAGTGATTGTGGGATGAATGAGGGAGGGCGGAAGGGGGGAGGAACGGGATGTGGATGAGATTAGATAGGGTACATGAGGAGCTTATTTTATGGTGAGAAAGAAATCGGGGGGGGGGGCATGGTTGGGGTTCATATTACCTGATGAGAGAAGGAGAATGAGTATTAGAGAGCATGGTAAAGTGGAGATAGTATGGCGTAAGCGAGGGTGGGGTTGCCTTAAAGAGAGGGGGACTGGTTGAACGTGGGGGATAGTGTGATGAAGCTCAAGAGCTGATGCTAGGCTAGGGGGCAGAATGAAGGGAGAAGTGAGGAAGGTAGGGGGAGGGGAGGGGGAAGAGGAGGGAGGGTGTTGGTAGGAGGGGAAGCAGTTGGGGAGGATGAGGGCGAGAAAGACAATGTGATGTTGGCCATGGTAGAGGGCAGCAAGGTCTGTGCAAGCAATGGGTAGCAAGTTCTAGGCAAACAATGGGTAGCAAGTTCTATGCAGGCAATGGGTAGCAAGTTCTAGGCAAACAATGGGTAGCAAGTTCTATGCAGGCAATGGGTAGCACGTTCTATGCAGGCGATGGTTAGCAAGTTCTATGCAGGCAATGGGTAGCAAGTTCTATGCAGGCAAAGGGAAGTAAGATCACAGCCAGCAGTGGGAGGCAAGACCAGAGCAGAGATACATGTAGGGTGGTAATCATGAGATGGTTGGGGTGTGGGGGAGCGATCGTGCCTGCTCGACTCTTCAGTAGCTATGGAGATTTGTTGGGGGCTGCGTTAACGGTTCACACAGGAGCAGGTCTTGGGTTAAACTTGAGGGTAACGCAGAGACTGTATGATCCTGGGGGTTTGTTTTCGCCTGCGTTCCCCACCTAAGGGCCACGCCAAAGGGCCCTCTGGCGAGGCCCTCGGGCGCGGGTGCACCCGATGGCACCCTCCTTCTTATGGGTTGCCTCAGGGCGGCATGGAGACCAGCGCGTAGCTTCGTCCAATGGCGCCCTCCTTATGGGCTGCCTCAGTGCGGCGTGGAGACCGGCGTGCAGCTTTGCTCGATGGCACCCTCCTTCTTATGGGCTGCCTCAGGGTGGCATGGAGACCGGCATGCAGCTTCGCCCGATGGCGCCCTCCTTCTTATGGGCTGCCTCAGGGCGGCTTGGAGAACGGCGTGTACCTTCGCCGATGGCGCACTCCCCCAACATAACTCCTGAAACTGCACACTAGACCAGCATGGCGTTAATGTAAATATATATTCTGCAAAATACAACACATGTGCCCTGTAAAATAGTTATCTCCAAGTTATAATGCCCTGTTCAATGTAATTTCAGTTTGTTCAATGTAAACCGCACTAATGCAGAATAGCGCGGTACATAAGAGAATGTAAATAAATAAATAACACCAGAGAACTAAAAGAGATATAGGTGCTTGTTTACAATCAATGGGGCCGCGGCTCCGATAACGATCGCGAACCGCTACTGTGGCTTTGTAAACAAGCCCCATGGTTCCCCTTACTGTGTGAAATATAAAAATAGCGCAAAGTCCAATCACAAAATTGAAAATTATTTTTTCTACCTTTGTTGTCTGACCATTTTATTCTCTGATCATGCTGGTCCAGATCCGAAGCTTCCACTTTCCTCTGTCTTCTCTTTACTCTCTACAGTCTCTAGTCCATCTGCCTTTTCTTGTCTCTCTTTTTGGTTTTTTCACTTCTGTCCATCTTGGATATTGATTTTTTTTCCTTTCAGATTTCTTCCATTTATTTCTCTCTCTCTCTCTCTGTCCAACCAGATTTCAATACTCCTTACTATCCAATTCTCCATCCCCCTCTTTTTTACGCCATCTACCTACTGCTTTTCATCCTTCACCCCAGTCCTTCCATTCCCCAGCTCTTCTTTCCTGGTCCATTATTCCCCTGTCTTTTGCACACTCTCTCTTCCCCTCTATGTCTAACATCTCTAACCCCACATCCAGTGTTTCTCTCTCTCTCTCTCTGGCTCTTTCTTTCTCTCCATCCAGTACCCCCACTCTCTCTTTTCTTCCATGTCTGCCCTCTCCTTTCCTATCCCCCTGCAACCAGCATCTACTCCATCTCCAAATCATAACATACCCTCCCTATTACTCCCATATCCAACATCTCTCCGTCTCTTTCTCAACCTATTTACCCCATATCCATCTTCTCCCCTTTCTCTCCCTATTATGCCCATGTCTTGCATTTATCTCCCTAGCCCCCCACCTCTAGCTTATCCCTGCATCCAGTATCTCCCTTCTGACTCCTTGGGTCCATCCATGTCCACCTCCCAATGCCCCCTCATGTCCACTCCCCTCTTCCCAATGTCCCCCCATGCCCATCCCTTGTATGTACAAGGGGCAGAGGCTGTCCGCAGAGCAGCATATCCCACAGACAGGGGTTGTGCAAGCTGTGATCCCAGCCCAGTGAAGCAGGGCACATTCATCTGCCTTGCACAGCCCCTGCTCACTAGTCCACAAGTGTTATGCTACATGTAGTCTACTAAATTTATATTGCCCAAACCCCTCTACTTCTTCCTGAACTTCCTAAAGCAGCATTTTCCTCTGTGCCTGTAATGTAGAATGGTAGTATATTAGGTCTATGCACTGTACACCACCTTGGATGGACTTTTTCATAAAAGCAGTTAATAACTCCTAAATATCGCTTGCTAAATTCATCTCAATCCCCTTTGAAAGATTACTAATGACTCCTATCTACTAACGCATAGTGTGCAATAAATATCTAATTGTGTGTTAGTTACCACAAAGCCCATTACTTAAAAGGGGCTTTGTGGCAGAAAATTATCATGCGCTAAATTAGTAAATAAGAAGTTTTTGTCTGATCTTCATCTACTTCCTGAGCTTCTGCAACCATCAGGTTCCCCAAAACATGGCCTTAGCAAGCTAAAAATGGGCCCTGTGTGACAGCCATACACAGGGACGTTTGCTCCCGTGAGCAGGCTATGCTTCTCTGAGTGTGATCACTACCTCTCACAGCCTGTGGGAGCAGCATGTCCTGCGGGATGGGGATGTGCAAGCTGCGACTGTGGCCCAGAGAAATAGAGCCTGCCCATGGGAGCCGACGTCAGCAGGGCACTGTCGCTAGCCGCCTACCCCACTCCCGCATTCAGGATGACCTGAGTAGTACTGGCGGCCTAGTGGAGAGCCTGCCTGCGGGATACACTGCTCTTGCAACCAGAAGGCTATGAGAGGCTGCGATCACTACTCACAGCCTTCTAACTGCAGGAGCAGCGTGTCCCGCAGATATGCTCTCTCATAGGCTACTGGCGCTCCGCAGGCCATCCTGAATGGGGAGTGAGGGCAGGTGGCTAGCGATGGCGCTCTTCTGATGTTGGCACCTCCCTGCCATATTTACCCAGCTTACTGAGTAGTGCCAGCCCTGGTCCAGCATCTCCCTTTTCCTTCCCTCTGTCACCACTGCTGCAGAATGAAAGTCAATGCAGTACAGGTCATTGAGCATAGGCCAGTGCTCAAACGCTGCCACATCCCACCAATATCAAAGGGGGAACAGGATGTGACAATACTTGACCATCTACCTATGCTGAGGGGCCGTGCTCCACTGTCCTTCATATAGTAACAGCAGCCATGGGCAGAGGATGGAGGTAGTCATGGCAGAGGTGGGGGCAGGGTGAAGGGAAGGTTTGGTCTGTGCTGACAACAGCAACAGCAGCAAAATGGTGATCAAAACTGTGCCACCACCCCCAAATTCTGCTGCCTTAGGTAGATGCCTAGTCTGCCTAGTGGTGTCACTAATTTCCAGGCATATACCACATTCTGTTAAGTAGCTAGGATATTAGTTATTGTAATAGAATCTTTTATATAAGATATTCCTCAGGCAACTAAAGTTTTTAAATTTTTATTTATTTATTTATTTTATGCATATTTATATACCGCAACTTCCAAAGTTCAGTTGCGGTTTACAGTGAACAACAATTAACAAAACAGGTTTGTTTTACAGAGAACGTCATAATTAGCAGAACATATGTACAGGGTAACATTATATAATAGTCTAAACAATGTGAAATAATACAGAACAGCACAAAACTATATACAAATGTATATTTGTAAATATACATGGAAGTGAGAAGACAAAAGGTGTGGGATCCTCAGGGATGTGTGCTATGTGAGTGGGTTGTAGAGATTTTGTTTGAGGCAGACAGATACCCTTTTAGCCTTTGTCTAAGGTAGGTGATTGGTTTTCTATGTTATAGTGTTTAGTGAACAGATAAGTTTTCAGTTTTTTGCGGAGTTCCATGATCTCCGTTAGTGTTCGTAGCTCCTCTGGAAGGGAATTCCAGATAGTTGGGGCAACATGGGAAAATGCTCTGTTGTTTGTTGATTTATGGGCTCTTGTATACTCTCTCGGAATCTTTAATTTGTTTAGTTGTCCTTTTCTGTGTGTAGGCTTAGATGGTTCATTGTGTATTAGGTTGCATAGTGTAGTCGGGGCCATATCATTTAAGGCTTTGAATGAAGTTATTATTGTTTTGTAGATTATTCTACTTTGAATTGGTAGCCAATGGAGGGAGGCTAGTATGGGTGATATGTGTTGGAGTGAGTTAACTTTCAGTATAATTCTGGCCGCTGCATTTTGAGCTAGTTGCATTCGTTTGATGTTTTGTTTTGATATGCCTATTAGAATTAGATTGGCAAAATCGAAATGTGGAGTTATGGTGGCCTGAATTATGTTGATAAAGTCTTGTGTAAAAACTAGGGGACGAAGTTGTTTGAGGGTTTTGAGTTTGAAATAAATTTTCTTTATGGTATTGCTGATGTGTGTTTCTAGGGTAAGGTGTGTATCAAGTATAACGCCTAGATATCTTATTTCCTTTTTTATTTTAATTTCTTGGTTTTGAAGTCTTATATGTGTTGGGGGGATATAGGATTTGTTCTTGGTCATGATTAGAACTTCAGTTTTAGTGTGATTTATGTGGAGGTTTTGTGCTTTTAGCCAGGTTGTAATTTCATTATAACAGTCCGATAGGAGTTGAAGCGGTAGGTTGGGTATCGTAAATGGAATATATATCATAATATCATCTGCGTATAGATGATATTTTACTCCAAATTTTTTGAAAATGTCACAGACTGGCTTTATGTAAATATTAAAAAGCAAGGCTGACAACGCTGAGCCTTGTGGTAATCCAATTTCTTGTTTATATGTAGTTGAGTTTTGGTTCCCAATTCTTACGTTTTGTGTTCTATTATTTAGGTAGGATGAGAACCAATTATGTACTGTGGAATTTAAGCCTATTTGTTTCAAGTTATTGAGCATTATTGTGTGGTGTACGCTATCGAACGCAGCTGATATATCAATGAAAAGTAGAATAAAGGCCTGTTTATGATTGTCGATCCCTCTTAGGAGCGCATCTATTAATACTCTAAGGAGTGTTTCAACTCCATGGCGGGGCCGAAAGCCATACTGTTGTTCATCAAGAGGGTGAGATGAGTCTAGAAAATCCTGTGTCTGTAATTGAACCACTTTTTCAATTATTTTAGCCAAGAATGGTATGCTAGAGATGGGCCTATATGATGCAGGTGATGTTTTATCTAGTTTACTGTTCTTAAGGATTGGTCGTATTTGTGCGTGTTTGAGTGATGGTGGGAGGTAGCCTTGGGTTAGTGAGAGGTTCACTATTGAGAGAATGTAGGGTAATAAAATTGGTAGTGTGTTTTTTATCCATGTTACTGGACATGGATCTAGATAGGAAGTTGTGGTATTGAGATTGTTGATGATATTTTTTAGTGTCTCTTTAGTTATGGGGTGAAAGTCTGACCATTCATCTGGAGGCTGGTGTGATAAGTTGGTAATGTCTATAGACATTGACGGTATTTTTGCTTTGTTTTGGTAATGGTGGGCCAGAGTTTGAACTGAGATGTCGGTTATTTCATTGTCGGAAGTTTGAGGGTTGGTTAGATTTCTTACAATGGAGAATAACTCTCTTGGCCTGTTATATGATTTTGATAGTATTTTAGCATAGTATTCTTTTTTTGTGCTGTCCAATGTTTCTTTGTATTTTGTGAGGTGGTTATTGTATAATTCTTTGTGTATTGTCAATTTAGATTTGCGCCAGTTGTGTTCTAGTTTTCTAAGATGCCTTTTCATTTGTTTTAGTGTGGTGCTGAACCATGGTTTGGTATTAGTCTCAGAGTGGATGATCTTTTTGTGTGTGTGATTAATTTTGGCTGCATTGTTAATGGTTTCATGCCAGTTTTTGACAGTGTCATCTAAGTTCGTTGGTGATGGTAAAAGGTGGGGGATTGTTAAGTCAATAAATTCTTCATTATTGAACTTTTTAAATCTTGTAGTTGGGGCATTTCTGGCGTGATTGTTAGTGCTAGTGAAGGGATATGTAAGATTTAATTTGATTATGTAGTGATCAGACCAGGGTACCTGTATACATTCAACCGAATTTGGATTGATTAGTTTGAGGAGTGCATTAGGGATGAGGATAAGGTCGAGGGTTCCACCTTTGATGTGTGTAGGCGTGTTTATTATCTGATGATAATCCATGTCTGATATAGTGTCAAGGAATAGTTTAGAGTCCAGTGTTGATAGCGAAGGAAGGTTAAAGTCTCCTAGCATAATTATAGGGTGTTGTTCTGTAGATGAGCTGAGGAGTTCAATAAAAGAGTCAACATACAGTAAATAGATAAAAGTTCCAATATTGAACCAATACCTGTAACCAAGGGATGACCTGGCAGTTTTTGTATAGACATATGCAGTTTTTGTACTATGTAAAAGCTAGAAATTATAGGATATTTCTCAAAAAATTAATATTCTTTTTCAGTAATAATTTTTCATGAGAGCTTGTTCCTAAATCACAAAGATCTCTGATTGTATTTTTCAGTAGGATCTCCTGCCAATAATCAATAAAAATTCACATCTTACAATTGTTTATATGCCTCTGTCTCATAATTTTTACAGTTCCAAAGTACCAATCATCCGCCTTTATCAGTGGGTTTGAGCAGCACAGAGGTGTCCCATACCAGCATACCATTTCTGGGGTTCTTGTGCTTTTTCCAGATCCTGTTGTACTTGTGTATTCAGTTCACTCAGAACTTTGCCCAGTCTGCTACAGATGGAACTCGTGAATCTCAGACTTCACAGGAAAATAAATGAGGATGAAAGCAATTCTTGGTGAAAGCTTGTTTGATGAATGTTCTTAATTGTTATATGCAAATTCTGCCATCAGAAGTAACTGAGTCCATTTGTTTTGGTGGTAATTTCAGGGGCATCATAGTAACATAGTAACATAGTAGATGACGGCAGATAAAGACCAGCATGGTGCATCTAGTCTGCCCAGCAAGATGGCAAGAGTAGGTGCAGGCCACCTCTCCCCATGTCTTTGTTTAGGGGTGAACCCACCACTCCATGTAGGACACCCCTATTTGTTTAGACGTTAAATGGTTCAGAAGTTATATGTTTCAGTTTATTTTGTTTTTATTCTGTTGCTGTAAAGGGATCCACTGTGTTTGTCCCATGCCGTTTTGAATTCCGTCACCGTGTTTGCCCCCACCAATTCCATCGGGAGGGCATTCCAAGCATCTACCACCCTTTCAGTGAAAAATATTTCCTGACATTGCCTTTCAATTTACCCCCTTGCAGCTTCATGTTATGCCCTCTAGTTTTACAGCTTCCCCGTCTTTGGAAGAGGTTTGTTTGTTCATCATTTCTCTTTAAGTATTTAAAGGTCTGAATCATATCTCCCCTGTCCCTCCTCTCCTCCAAAGTGTACATATTTAGGTCTTCAAGTCTCTTCTCATAAGGCTTCTGACGTAGGCTCCAAATCATTTTGGTCACCTTCCTCTGAACAGTTTCCAGTCGTTTTACATCTTTTGCAAGATATGGTCTCCAAAACTGAACACAGTATTCCAAATGAGGCCTCAACAGTGACTTGTACAGTGGCATAAGTACCTCTTCCTTTCTGCTGGTAATCCCTCTTTGTATGCAGCCCAACATCCTCCTGGCTTTTGCCACTGCCTTGTTGCACTGTTTTGCCACCTTGAGATCATCAGAAATAATCACACTAAGGTCTTTCTCCTGAACCGTGCACACCAACCTCTTGCCCCCTATCGTGCATTTCTCTTGGATTTCTGTTACCCAAGTGCATGACACTGCACTTTTCCGCATTAAATCGTAGTTGCCAAGCATTAGACCATTCTTCCAACTTTTGTAGATCTTTCCTCATGTTAACCACTCCCTCGGGGGAGTCCACTCTGTTGCAAATTTTTGTGTCATCTGCAAAAAGACAGACTTTTCCATTCAGTCCTTCAGCAATATCACTCACAAATACATTGAACAGTGCCGGGCCCAGGACCAAACCCTGGGGCACCCGCTAATCACCTTCCTTTCATCCGAGTGAGCTCCATGTACCATCACCTTTTGTTGTCTGTCAGTCAACCAATTTCTAATCCAGTTTACCATCTTGGGACCCATCCCCAAGCTACTGAGTTTATTGACAAGACTCCTATGAGGAACAGTATCAAAGGCTTTGTTGAAATCCAGGTAGATGACATCCATTGCATGCCCCTAATCTAGTTCCTTGGTCATCCAGTCAAAGAACTCAATCAGATTTGTTTGGCAAGACCGTTCTTCGGTAAAACCATGTTGCCTCGGATCTTGCAACCTGTTGGTTTTGAGAAAGTTCACTATTCGCTCTTTCAGGAGCGCCTCCATTACTTTTCCCACATCATAGTTATTGCTCCAAAAACTAGTTCATGAGTTCTGTTTGCCCAATGAATTGCCATAGGCTGAAGACAAGGGGACATGGATGAAGACAAACTTCATCATTTCTCTCCAGAGAACTAAAGCTTGCACTGGTGCATGAACCTTTCATCCTTTTCTAATATCTCTGAAGAGGAAACCCATGCAATAATAATACAATAATAATAATGGGTGATTTCAATTACCCCGGTATTGACTGGGTCAGTGTCACGCCAGGATATGCTAGGGAGATAAAGTTTCTAGATGAAATAAATGATTGCTTCTTGGAGTAGCTGGCTCATGAACTGACAAGAGGGGAAGCCATATTGGACCTAGTCTTTAGTGGAACATAAGGTCCAGTGCAAGATAAAAGAGTATTGGGGCAACTTGGCAATAGTGATCATAGCATGATTGTGTTTGATTTCATAAATGGAGAAAGGATGGCAAGAAAATCCACAGTACTGACTTTTAACTTTCAAAAGGGAGACTATAATAAAATGAGGAAAAATAGTTAAGAAAAAACTAAAAGGAGCAGCTGTAAAGGTTAAAGATTTACATCAAGCTTGGGCGTTGTTTAAAAATACTACCTTGGAAGCCCAGACCAGCTATATTCCACGCTTTAAGAAAAGTGGAAGGAAGTCCAAAAAACTTCCAGCATGGTTTAAAGGTGAGGTCAGAGAGACTGTTGTAGCCAAAAAAGCATCTTTCAGGAAATGGAAAAAGAAGCCAAATGATGAGAACTGGAAACAACATAAGCACTGGCAAGTTAGATGCAAGGCATTCATAAGGCAGGCAAAGAGAGAATTTGAGAAGAAGCTTGCTGTGGAAGCAAAAACACATAATAAAGACTTTTTCAAGTGCATTTATAGCAAAAGCTTATGAGAGAGTTAGTTGGACCATTAAATGAAGAAGGGTAAAAAGGGCATTAAGAGGGGACAAGGCCATAGCGGAGAGATTTAATGAATTCTTTGCTTCGATCTTTACTGAAGAAGTAGGGAAGTTACCTGTACCTGAAATGATATATAAAGGTGATGCATCAGAAGAATTGAAAGAAATATCGATAAATTGGGAAAATATATTACAACTATTTGATAAACTAAACAGTAGCAAATCACCTGGACAGGATGGTATACACCCAAGGGTGTTGAAAGAATTGAAATGTGAAATTGCAGACAAACTATCATTAAAATCATCTGTTGTACCTAAAGATTGGCGAATAGCAAATGTAACGCCAATTTTTAAAAAGGGTTCCGGGGTGATCCAGGAAACTACAGGCCAGTGAGCCTAACGTCAGTACCGGGCAAAATGATAGAAACCATTATAAAGAACAAAAATACTGAACATGTAGATAGTCATGGTTTAATGGGAGAAAGCCAACATGGCTTTTTCCAAGGAAGGCCTTGTCTTACTATACAGGTAGACAAAGGTGAGCCATTCAATATAGTGTCAAAGACTTTCTGAAAATCCAGATACAAGGTCCCTCATGAGAGACTCTTGGCAAAGTAAAGTCACGGGATAGGAGGCAGTGTACTATTGTGGATCAGGAAGTGGTTGAAAGATAGAAAGCAGAGAATAGGGCTGAATAGCCAAGTTTCCCAATGGAGAAAGGTGAATAGTGGAGTACCCCAGAGATCTATATTGGGTCCGCTGCTTTTTAACATATTTGTAAATGACCTGGAAATGGGAATAACAAGTGAGGTAGTCAAATTTGCAGATGACACAAAATTATTCAAAGTTGTTAAAACCCAAGAGAATTGTGAAAAATTGCAAGAGGGTCTTGATAAATTGGAAGATTGGATGTTCAAATGGCAGATGAAATTTATTGTGGACAAGTGCAAAGTTATGCACCCAGTAAAGAACAATCCAAACTATGGTTACACAATGCAAGTTTCTATATTAGGAACCACCAACCAGGAAAATGATTTAGGTGTCAACATGGATAACACATTGAAACCCTTTGCCCAGTATGCAGCAGTGGCCAAGAAGGCAAATAAAATGCTAGGAATCATAAGGAAAGGAATGGAGAATAAAATAAAAAATATTATAATGCCTCTGTATCGTTCCATGATGTGACTGCATCTTGAATATTGTGTGCAATTCTGGTCATCATATCTTATAAAGGATATAGCAGAATTAGAAAAGGTACAGAGAAGAGCCATCAGAATGATAAAGGGGATGGACAGATACCCCTATGAGGAGAAACTTAAAAGATTACATCTTTTCAATCTGGAAAAGAGACAGCTGAGGGGAGATATGACAAAGGTTTATAAATTAATAAATGGAGTGGAATGGTAAATGTAGATCGATTCTTTACGCCATCTAAAAGTAGAAAGACTAGGGAACATACAATGAAGCTACAGTGTAACCCATTTTAAGATTAATAAAAGAAAATATTTTATCACGCAATGCATAATCAAACTCTGGAATTTGTTACTGGAGGCTGTAGTAAAAGCTGTTAATGTAGATGGGTTTAAAAAAAGGTTTGGACAAGTTCCTGGAGGAAAGGTCCATAAACCATTATTAAAGAGGACACAGGTAATCAACTGCTTGCCCCTATACAAGCATTATTGAATCTTGTGTCTTTTGGGGAAACTGCTTGGTACTTGTGACCTGGATTGGCCACAGGATTCTGGGCTTGATGAGTTCACACGAAAGACTTGTATAGAGAAGCACTATCATCTCCTTTCTTCTGCTGGCCATTCCTCTCCCTGTGTACCCAAGCATCCTTCTAGTATTCACCATCGCCTTTTCTACTTCATTAGCTACTTTAAGGTCATCAGACACAATCACACCAAGGTCCCGTTCTTCTTTCCTGGACAGAATTACTTCACCCCCTATACTTTATTGCTCCTTTGGATTGCTGCAGCCCAAATGCATGACCTTACATTTTTTAACAGCTGCCAAATTCTAGACCATTCTTCAAGCTTAGTTAGATCCCTCCTCATGTTATCCTTATCTTCCTGGGTGTTTATTCTACCCTATTGGATATTTTGGTATCATCCGCTGCAGATTTTGATATCATTTTTCCCTACACCCCTCCTCAGGAACTGGCAAATTGCTTCTATGTGTCCACATAAAATGATGCCTTTCAAAACATATCCTGGAAAGATGTACTGAGAGAACTTGACTAAGTCGCAGTTTTGTGCCCCTGGAAAAAACACAGCCTCCACATGGTTGCAGACTCTGATCCCTAATGTTTTGTGTTTGATCCTTCATACCCCTGATAAGTGGCTTTACAAAAATGTGCTTGGAAATGAGTGTTAATGGGTAGCTGACATTTAAAAGACAGAGGGGAATGGAGTTCGAGCAACACTGGGGTTGAGTGCACTTTAAGAGTAAGACATCCTCGGAGCTGAGTGACAGCAGAAGGGGACGTTGTCTTCCTTTTAGCAAAAGTGACTATGAGGGGCAGAAGTTCTGGGCCAGTCAGATTCTTTAAACGAGAAGCCAGAATGCTGAGAGTCAGTAGGAACCTGGAAGCTGACAAGGAAGCACCTACAGCCACAGTTACCCTAAGGAAGGAACTAATTTGGACCTGCACTAGGATGAGATTTATATATAAATGTGTGTGTGTGTGTGTGTGAGTATACAGGGAACCTGGAAGCTTTTAGCTGGGTTATAACCCTGGAACTGTTCATAAGAATCTCTGTGAAGGAGAGGGAAGAACCAGGGCAAATATTTCTAAGAACTGTTACCTACCTGAAACTGCAATCATCAGAACTAATGCTCGGGAAGTGGGGATGGCGAGGTATGTGGGGGGGGGGGGGGGTGGAAGTTGCTGATAGTGGTAACAACTGTTCTTGTTGTGCAAATGAGGTTGGCTAGCAAAAGCAAAACTCTTTTGAATTGCCTGAAGAAATATTTTGAACTTTGCTGTTGTACTGAAGTCTGGCATCTGCAATAGATGTGTATGTATATTATTGAAGATACCTAAATAAGTGTTACTAGAAACCCTTTGGATTATAGCTACCGTTGAGAGTGCTAGAACTTTCTTCTGTGAGAATGCTGCTTACATTTATGGTTCATAGGTATCATCGTGTGCTAGGATTACGTGAGCCTGTGTGGAAGGCCACTGCCTGGGGACTGGTTTTAGGCTGGCCCGGCTGGTTTTACAAGCAGGAGGCCGGTGGCTGGCAGGACAGTAAAACTGGCCAATAAAGGGCTAGTTTTCTGCCAACTACTGATCCCTCCCACTCAGGGGTGGTTCTTTAATTAGCCATTCTGTACCCGCTGCTACTTTTCTTATGTCAGCAGTGGTGGGGGGCCTCAGACTTGTAACATTTCACCAAAAAAAAAGCACAGGTCTTTTAGACTCCAGACTTGGAAGGACTGCAAATGCCCACCCCCTCTGACACATTGCATTGCATCGTATCAGAGGGGCAGGCGTTTGCAGTCCTTCCAAGCGCAGAATTGCATAGACCCGTGCTTTTTCAAGTCTTGAGGCCCTCTTCTGCTGCAGACATAGAAAAGTGGTGGCAGTAGGGAAGGAGGGAATGGCTGGAAGGGGGATGCAGGACACCTGTAGGGGGTGGAGGGTAGATGCTGGACATATTGTAAAGAGGTAGACAGCAGACACGGGGTGGTGGTTACAAGGTGGGACAGATGGATCGAGGGCAGAAGTTAGACATAGGGTTCACAGCAGGGGCTGGATATGAGTGAGGGCATACGGGAGGCAGATAGGGGATATAGGGTGAGAAAGTGGAGGGGCTGAGGGAAGATACTGAGCATGGGCTGGCAGAATAGGGGGTGGTGAGCAGATGGACATGGAATGGAGGGGTGGATAGCAGATGATGGGAAAAGGGTAAGGGTCTTAGGGGGAAGAAAGGCAGTTGCCTAGGATGGCAGACCCTGGTGGGTGGCACCTGAACTGCTGCTTCAGTGCCATGGTGGACTTTAAAACACCTCTGTGTATGAGTGCACTTCTGACCTGCCACTCCTACCCCCACCAAGAAAGCAGCATTGGAGGATGAGCAGGAGTAGCAGTCCATCAGCACACATACGTGCGGGCACTTTAAGGCCCCACACAGCACCGAAGTGGCGGTTTAGCCAGCGCTGCTTCATCTCAAGGGGTGGGGAGTGGCACAGTCTTGTGGGGGCGGCACAGAGGGTCAGCCTAGGGTGGCAGAAACCCTCGGGCTACCACTGGCTTTAGTGGATAGTGAGCAGAGGCTAGACATGGGGAGAGAGGGAGATGCTGGACACGGGTTGGGGGAGAGAAGGGGATGCTGGACATGGAGGGGATAGGATGAGAGAGAGGAGAGGAGAGAAGCAGGATCGATAGTAATGGTGAGAGAGGGAGATACAAGACAGGGCGGGAGAGATGGGGAGATATGCTGAAGACAGGGAGGGTGGAAAAAAGAGAGAGTTAGCTAGACTCGGAATAATTGGCTGGGGAAGAATAGAGAGATGGGGAGTGAGAGGGCTGAGTTAAAGGTTGAACAGTGGTAGCAAGATGCAGTTAAAAGATGAAGATTGAGAATGAGATGGTAAGAAGGAGTGATGAAATCTGAGTTGATAGAGAAAAATGGAAGAAAGCTGAAAGAAAAAGATCAATGTCAGAGAAGGAAGGAAGTGAAGAAGACAAGAGCAGAGAGAAGTGGCAGATGAACCAGAGACCCTACAGGCTGAGTTAAGAGACGTTGAGGAAAGCAGAAACCAGAGACTTGGATCAACACAATTAGAAAAGAAAATGACCAGATAGCAAAAGGTAGAGAAAATTTATTTTCAGTTTGGTGATCAGAATATATCTGTCTTTGGACTTCCCAGGCCTGATATTCATACGATGACAGTCAGTTTTTTAAAAGCATCTGACTGCTATGGGCAAAAGTGAAACCAGATATTCAGTGCCAGAATCTGGATATCCTCTGGTGCTGAATATCTGGTTTCAGCCCTGACCGGCACAGCTATCCAGACAGTGGCAATATTCAGCCGCTATCAGGATAGCTGAAACCGCATAAAGTTAGGACAGTTATTGAGATGACCCGACTTTATAAGGGCAGCAGACTGAAAATCGCTGTTAACCAGCTAAGTGCTGGGACTTCATCCGCCCCTCCCATGGATCGCCCTGGAACTCTCCAGACAGTGCCACAGCGTTTAGAGGGATATTCAGCCACACTGGCCGGTTAGTGCTGTTGAATATCCCTCTCGGCTGGATGCATCCAGTTAACAGGTCCTGCTAACCAGATCAACCACTTTGAATATTGTTCTGTATGTACGTTTTATTAAAACCTGATATACTGCCCTTCAAATAATATCAAAGCAGTTTACATTAAAATAAAATACTTATAAGAAAGAAAGAAGGAAGAAATGGAAATCCATCGTATAAGATGGGAAAGGCTAGGTTACATTCAGGGCTGGCCCGTCCATTGAGCAAGAATGTTTTTTGCACAGGGCCCCGCGTTTCAGGGGGCCCCGCGCAAAGAATATTCTGCTTTAAAAATAAATTAAATTTAAAAAAAAAAAAAAAGCTGGCTGCTGCCGCTGCCGCCGCCACAGCAGCAGCAGAATCAACTGTCCCATGGGGCCCCCCTTGCCCGGCTGAGCCCTCCCTGCCCGGCTGAGCCTCTCTGCGACGGCTTTCAGATCCTTTATTTTTAGCTTGTGTTTTATTTATTTTATGTTTGGTGAGGATCTATCTGTATTCTCAGTGTGTGACCAAGGCCAGGTATTCTGTTAGCATGGGGTTTCTGTGTAAGGATCGATAGTAATCCGGCTTGTTTTGTTTTCTGACTAGGTGTATGGATATTCTACTGAAGGGCCCACTGCCATAAAAAATTCAGGAGGATATTTACTAAGCTGGTTTAACTGATAACGTGTCAGATAGTGTATGCTATCTGGGAGCATTAACAGATAATTCAGGGAAATTGTAGATAACTATAGCGACTTTCGTGTGTGTGTGTGTTTGCTTCAACTTACTGCTGGGGTGCAGACGCCACCATTTTTCAAGATGGTGGTGCTGGGGTAGAAAATGCTGATTGGACTGTAAAGAACCCATTGATGAGGTAACTTCCATTTATGCTGAATGAGAGTGGGCAGGATTAATATTACAGAGGCCATAAACTAATCCCGAGAAAATATATTAAGTGCAAATTGCAGAAAGCTGTCTTTTCCGGATAAACCCAAGTCCAGAATTTTATATTAGCTGCAAGAGCTCTCTTTAATTTGCCACACCTATAACCTGCTGGGACAGCAATTGAGAAGCAGCTCAGTCTTTGCTGAACATGAGAGAAAGCTGGGGGAAGAGCTGTTGAGCAGGCATTTCATTTTAAGAACTGCCATGTTGGGTCATAGCAACGGTCCGTGTAGCCCAGCATCCCATCTTCCTGACAGCAGCCTAGATAAGTAAGGCCACTTATCTAATTGCTCACTATAGATGCATAAGTAAGTAGAAATAGTTTGAGTAAGGTTTCTGACGCCCTAAGTGAAAGTCTAGAGATTAAAGCAGTTTCATTTAGTTGGTTAAAAAGGATCTTCATTTTATGTTATTTTTCTTCAACATTGTACACAGTAGCAGTACTGTTAAATGAGCAGTTTAAGCTCTCAGTAGTGAAATGAAATAAATTGTCTTACTATGAACTGTATTTCAATTTGATATGTTCTGCTTCAATGACTGACCATGAGCCTGGGATATATGTGATGGCAGGTAGGATAACTCCAATAAGAAACCACCATACTACATTGTATAAACTTTCTGCAGCTGATCTAAATTTCCCATAAGGTCCCTTTACATATACTTTGTTGTTGTTGTTGTTAAGTGCCGTCAATTTGCTATCGACTCATGGCAACCCTCTGGATAGCTGTCCTAAACTGTGTTCAGTCTTCAGTCAGGACGGATCATTGTTAGAGTGGCATCCAGTACTGACTGGTTTGTTCTTCAGTATACACAGTATTCTTCACCAGCACATAATTCAAAGGCATCAATTTTCTTCCTGTCTATCTTTTTCATTGTCCAACTTTCGCATCCATAAGATGTTATTGAAAATACCATGGCTTGGACAAGTCAAATCTTTGTATGGAGAGAGACGTCTCTGCTCTTGAGAATCTTGTCTAGGTCCTTCATAGCCATTCTGCCAAGAGCAGTGCGTCATTGGATTTTTTGACTGCTTGTCATTTTCTAAATTGATTATTGATCCAAGCTGCTTAAAGTTGTCCACTATTTCAATTTATTCTCCATCAACAATGAACTTATTAATTTTGCCAGGTATCAGGATCTTTGTCTGTCTTCTTAATGTCAAGGTGCAGGTCCATTTTAAGACTATGTTCCTTGATCTTGAGAAGCAAATGTTTCAGATCGTCTTCACTTTCAGCCAGTATTGTGGTGTCATCAGCATAAGGAAGGTTGTTGATGAGTCTTCCACCAATCTTCTCACCTCTGTTGTCTTCATACAGTCCTGCTTCTCTGATGATTTGTTCTGCATATAAATTAAACAGATAGGAGGAAAGTATGCAGCCTTGTCGTATACCTTTGCTGTTTTTAAACCATTCTGTTTCTCCTTTTTCCATTTGAATTGTTGCTTCTTGATCGATGTAAAGGTTGTGCAAGAGAACTATCAGGTGTTCTGTAATACCAATGTTGCTTACTGTGGCTCAGAATTTCTCATGGTTTACACCAGTGGTTCTCAACCCAGTCCTCTGGGACTCCCAGGCCAGTCAGGTTTCAGGATATCCACAATGAATATGCATGAGATAGATATGCATGCACTGCTTCCATTGTATGCAGATCTATCTCATGCATATTTATTGTGGATATCCTGAAAACCTGACTGGCCTGGGGGTCCTAGAGGGCTGATTTGAGAACCACTGGTTTACACAGTCAAACTTGCTGTAGTCAATAAAACACATATAGATATCCTTTTGTCATTCTTATGTCTTTTCAAGGATCCATCTAGCATCCATGATGTCTCTCATTCCTTACCCTTTCCTGAACCCTCCTTGTACTTCAGGCAGTATTTGTTTCAGGTATGGTTGTAGTCTCTGCAGGATGATCTTGAGTAGAATCTTGCTGGCATGTGTGATCAGAGCAATTGTGTGATAATTTCCACAGTTAGTTGGCTCACCTTTCTTTAGTATTGGTTTAACACAGATCTTTCCCAGTCAGTTGGCCATAATGTTGTCATCCAAATTTCCTGGTAGAGCCTTGTAAGTACTGCAATAGCCGCATCCTATTTGCTGTAATACTTCAATGGGAATGCCATCAATACCCAGTGCTTTGTTCTTTAATAATTCTTTCAATGCTGCTTCGACTTCTTCTTTTATCATCAATGGTTCCTGATCATAAGGTACATGTTGAAGCAGTTTTTAACCCACTTGATCTTTATGGTACAATGACCGTGTATATTCTTTCCACCTTTTCATGATCATCTATCCATCATTCAACATGGATCCTTCAGCATCTTGTTGCATTCCAATTCAGGGCTGGAATTTTCTCTTTTGTAGCTTTAGGCAGGCCAATCTTGTTCTTTCTCAATAATTTCTGTTCTATTGCATGCAATTCACTATAAGTAAAATACTATAATCAGACATATGCAATGGTAAATCATATCCATGTTTAAATGGCCATTTTAGAGAGGCTGCAGTTTACATGTGGATGTCCTTAGTATGTGGAAGTTCTGAGAGGACCCAAAAGGCAGTCAGAGCTCCGGAGTCTCAATGCGTGGATGAGACAATGGTGCAGAGATGAGGGGTTTGGATTTGTTAGAAACTGGGGAACATTCTGGGGAAAAGAGGGGCTCTTCCGAAGGGATGAGCTTCACCTTAACTGGGATGGAACCAGGCTGCTGGCATTAACCTTGAAAAAGGAGATAGAGCAGCTTTTAAACTAGATATTAGGGGAAAGCCGACAGTCGCCCAAGAGCGGATGGCTCGGAAGAATGTACCTTTGAAGGATACTACCAAAAGCAGAGAGGTTCCACAAAAGAGTAAAGTAGCCCAAATGCCCTCAAGTATGGAGCAGACAGAGCTTAAAGATCCCAAATTACCCATGTCTACCAATAGCCAAATTAATATGAATAAAATACATTCTCTAAAATGCTTGTATGCAAATGCGAGAAGTCAAAAAATAAGATGGGAGAGTTAGAATATATAGCACTAAATGAAAGGTTAGATATGATTGGAATATCAGAGACATGGTGGAAGGAGGACAACCAGTGGGACACTGTGATACCTGAGTACAAACTATATCGTAATGATAGAGCTGATCAAATTGGTGGAGGGGTTGCTCTCTATGTTAGAGAAGGCATTGAGTCAGAAAGGATTAAAGTTTTGCAGGAAACAAAATCTGCTGTAGAATCTATATTGATTGAAATTCCATGTAAAAGGGGGAAGGCAATGGCAGTGGGGGTGTACTATCGAGCGCCTGGCCAGAATGACCAAATGGATGATGAAATGCTCAAAGAAATCAAGGAAGCTAACAAAAGTTACTGCGCAGTAATAATAATGGGTGATTTCAATAACCCCGGTATCGACTGGGTCAGTGTCACGTCAGGACATGCTAGGGAGATAAAGTTCCTAGATGAAATAAATGACTGCTTCTTGGAGCAGCTGGTTTATGAACCGACCAGAGGGGAAGCCATATTAGACCAAGTCCTTAGTGGAACACCAGATCTAGTGCAAGAGATAAGGGTGTTGGGGCCACTTGGCAATAGTGATCATAGCATGATCGCCTTTGATTTAATTAGTGGAGGAGGGATAGTAAGGAAATCCACAGTTCTACCTTTTAACTTTCGAAAGGGAGACTATGATAAAATGAGGAAAATAGTTAAGAAAAAACTAAAAGGAGCAGTTGCAAAGGTTAAAGACGTACATCAAGCTTGGCTGTTGTTGAAAAATACTATCTTGGAAGCCCAGACCAGCTGTATTCCACGCTTTATGAAAAGTGGAAGGAAGTCCAAAAAACTGCCAGCATGGTTTAAAGGTGAGGTCAGAGAGGCTGTTGTTGCCAAAAAAGCATCTTTCAGGAAATGGAGAAAAGAGCCAAACAACGAAACCTGGAAACAGCACAAGCACTGGCAAGTCAAATGCAAGGCATTGATAAGGCAGGCAAAGAGAGAATTTGAGAAGAAGCTTGCTGCGGAAGCAAAAACGCGAAATAAAGACCTTTTCAAGTACATTCGTAGCAAAAAACCTGTGAGAGAGTCAGTTGGTCCATTAGATGATCAAGGGGTTAAAGGAGCACTAAGAGGCAACAAGGCGATAGCGGAGAGACTGAATGAATTCTTTGCTTCGGTCTTTACTGAGGAAGATGTAGGGATGTTACCCATGACTGAAGTGGTATTTAAAGGTGCGGAAGAATTGAAGGAAATATCGATATATCGGGAAGATGTATTACAACTATTAGATAAACTGAAGAGTAGCAAATCACCTGGACCGGATGGTATACATCCAAGGATATTGAAAGAACTGAAATATGAGATTGCAGACCTGCTATTAGTAATCTGTGAACTATCATTAAAATCATCTCTAATACCTGAAGATTGGAGGATCACCAATGTAACGCCAATTTTTAAAAAGGGTTCCAGGGGTGATCCGGGAAACTACAGACCGGTGAGCCTGACATCAGTACCGGGAAAAATGGTAGAAACCATCATAAAGAATAAAATTACTCAGCATGTAGATAGTCATGACCTAATGGGAGACAGCCAACATGGCTTTAGACAAGGAAGATCTTGTCTTATTAATCTGTTATGTTTTTTTGAAGGAGTGAATAAACAAGTGGACAAAGGTGAGTCGGTTGATATTGTGTATCTGGACTTTCAGAAAGCCTTTGACAAGGTCCCTCATCAGAGACTTTTGGCAAAACTAAAGAGTCATGGGATAGGAGGCAGTGTACTATTGTGGATCAGGAACTGGTTAAAAGATAGAAAGCAGAGGGTAGGGCTAAATGGCAAATTTTTCCAATGGAGAAAGGTGAATAGTGGTGTACCCCAGGGATCTGTGCTGGGTCCGCTGCTTTTTGACATATTCATAAATGACCTGGAAAGTGGAATAACGAGTGAGGTTATCAAATTTGCAGATGACACAAAACTATTTAAAGTTGTTAAAACCCAAGAGGATTGTGGAAAATTGCAAGAGGATCTTGATAAACTGGAAGACTGGGCATCAAAATGGCAGATGAAATTTAATGTGGACAAGTGCAAAGTTATGCACCTAGGGAAGAACAACCCAAACTATGGTTACACGATGCAAGGTTCCACATTAGGAACCACCACCCAGGAAAAAGATTTAGGCATCATTGTGGATACCATGTTATAATCCTCGGCCCAGTGTGCAGCGGTGGCCAAGAGAGCAAATAGAATGCTAGGTATCATAAGGAAAGGAATGGAAAATAAAACAAAAGATATTATAATGCCTCTATATCGTTCCATGGTGAGACTGCACCTTGAATATTGTGTGCAATTCTGGTCGCCGTATCTTAAAAAGGATATAGCGATTTTAGAAAAGGTTCAGAGAAGAGCCACCAAAATGGTAAAAGGGATGGAAGGATACTCCTATGAAGAAAGGCTAAAAAGGTTAGGGCTCTTTAACCTGGAAAAGAGACGGCTGAGGGGAGATATGATAGAAGTCTATAAATTAATGAACGGAATGGAACGGGTAAACGTAGATCGATTGTTTACCTTATCAGAATATAGAAAGACTAGGGGACATGCAAAGAAGCTACAGGGTAAACTATTTAAGACTAATAAAAGAAAATATTTTTTCACTCAACGTGTAATCAAACTCTGGAATTTGTTACCGGAGGATGTATTAAAGGCTGTTAGTGTAGCTGGGTTTAAAAAAGGTTTGGACAAGTTCCTGGAGGAAAGGTCCATAAACCATTATTAAGAAGGGACCCAGGATATCAATGCTTGAACTAATACAAGCATTATGGAACCTATGTCCCTTGGGGAAACTGCTAGGTACATATGGCCTAGATTGGCCAATGCTGGAAACAGAATACTGGGCTTGATGGACCTTAGTCTGACCCAGTATGGCATATCTTATGTTCTTATGTTCTTATGAGGGAGTGTATTGGGGTGTGGTCTGGGCAAGACCTGGGTGCAACAAAAATCTATACATGTTTTCCCCATTTCATATAGGTAACGCAAGTGCAAATCCAAAATTCTCCACAATGGTATTTACACCTACTACCTGGCATGTATAACTTTTTTTAAAAGTATGCATTTCAGCCAACCCTTTACAGAAGAGATTAAGGGATTTATCTACCTAATTCCCCCCCCCCCCCCCACACACAAGTTTATTTCCTTCTCCAAACTGATATGAGTTAACAATAGTGCCCTCTGTAGTTAACCATCAGCACATACAGTACATGCAGAACTGGCCTTAGAATTGGTTCAAAGTGTTTGCAGACTAGGCAAACCTTATGCCCTCTCTGGCTGTCCGAATCTGTTCTTTAGCTTTGAATGCTCTGCTCTTTGCCTCCCACCCTGAAGCTGCCCCCCAGTCTCCACATACTATCTAAAATGTGCCTTTTACCAGGTGTTGATAAATGTAGAACTGCCTTTCAAAATTTAACCCAATTAAGTTTGCAAATAAAAATTTACATAAAACAAGACCACTAGATCTTTAACCAACTTACATTCTCTCTTAACTACTTGTATACAGGCTCTAGAGTAGGGCTGTACCTTCATTCTCTAAATGGGAAATACATAACAATGATATTTCCCATTTTGTTTTCTATCATTTTCAAATGAAAACAAAAGAAGAAATACTAAAATTTTATCAATTCCCAACAATTGTTAATATCGTTTAATAGTGTGTGCTATTAAGAAATAGCCATACTATGAACAAATAGTGCTATTGAGCCATAGTGCACCCTATTATGCACTAGCAAGTATTATTTAGTGCGCACTATTGTGTAGCAGGGCACACAAAGCAAAGGTGATTGTATTTGATAGTTTTCAAGTACTTAGGGGTACGTTTAGTAAACAGCGCTAACGTCGCAGCGGCGATGCTATCGCGCGATAATGGCGCATTACCATGCGATAATGTCACATATCACGCGATAACGTCTCTGGCGGCGTTAAGGTGCACAGAGGGTGGAGTAAGGCTCCCCAGAAGGCGGAGATAAGAGGTCAATGGGCGGAGAGTGGGCGGGGAGAGGCCCCAGGCACACTAATGCTGTGAAATCAGGGTCTGAAAATTAACGCCAGTGAAAACCTTGCATTAGAGGCACATTTGCGGGAGAGAGAAACCAGTTCAGTCAGTAATGTACAGCAAGGGCAGGGAGACACAGATAAGTGATAGTAGTGATACATGTGCAGTAACAAAACATGCAAAAACCAGAGAGATAATGATCAGAACCAAAATAGAAATACAAAACACCGAGCTGGCCAAAAGAAAAAACAATGATAAACGGTAATCAACACTACCCATAAAGAATAAAAAGGAAGATGTCACTTTTGGAAGAGTCAATTCTGATTCCTCCTACAAAGTGAATGTTCCAACATTGATAGTGTTGATGAAGGTTTGCTGTGGTGTATACTGGGCAGCTTGCTTATGTGGCTTTCACATCTGCAGCAACAGCAGAGTGGCCATGTAGGAAAGGGCACTATGGTGATGGTGTAAATGGGGTACAGGGGGCTGCAGGCGGCACATGCAGTGGGCCAGTTGGGCCACAGTGTGGACTAGGCAGATGCCTACCTGGCACATAGGAATGCAGAAACTGAAAAGCAGCAAGACAGCAACTGACCAGGGTCCAACATGGCCACAAGAGTGCATCCCAGAGTGTCCCAGGGAACAGTACCCAGCAGGTACCCAGAAGGGCACAGAACATTGGCAGGCGGTGCCAGGGGGAAGCGCTGATGTCTATGTCAGCACCCCTACCCCATATCACGCACCATAGGCAGCCACCTACCAGCACACTGGATGGCCTGGGACTGCGCACAACCAGCACCATCAGCATAAGGGCATGTCAGCATGGTGGTGGAGGAGTGCTGGTGGTTGAGGGGGCAGTGGCATCTGCCCACAGCAGACCAAGGCCAAGCCCTGTTTAGGTGGGTGCCATGCACTGCAACAGACAAAGTCTGTCTGACAAACAGTAATGGTATCCCCAGGGAATGACCTGCCTCTTGGGCAACAGTTTGGTGCAGTACACACAGCCAGTGTGTTCAGGAGCAGAAAGTCACAGGTTCAAGTCCCAGCTGTGGCTCCTGCAGACCATGTCCCTATATTTTACCCAGTACTAAACTGTGGTAGTAAAGAAGGAACCTTTATTGCAGATAAAATAAACACGCCATAAACGCCTATATTTTACCCTACAGAGCACATACACCATAAACATGTGCAATCCCTAGAGCAGAGTTTCCCAACCGCAGTCCTGGAGGACCAAACACCATTCAGGTTTCATGCTGTCCCTAATAAATATGCCTGTGCTGCATCTGTATGCACCGCCCCCATTGTATGCAAATGTATGTCATGCATATTCATTAGGGACAGCATGAAAACCTAAACCGTGTTTGGCCCACCAGGACCGGAGTTGGGAACCTCTGCCCTAGAGCAGCGGCCAACAGGGGCACAAACACCTCATGGAGAGTCAGGCTGTTGGGCCCTGCGCAGAGCAGCATCTACCAATACTAGCACCTGCATACCTTAGCAATGCCATCTTTTATCTTTATCTTTATTGCGTCATTTGATAGACCGCTATTGTCAAGACATTTGAGCGGTGTACAATAAAAGGCAATACGCCACTAAACTAAGGAAAAGGAACGCCAAATTATAAATAGGAAAGAGAGAGTAAAGGACAGAATACAACAACAACAAAAGAGCACAGAGACATACCAGACGAAGGATTCAAGACAGACAACAGGCACAGAAAGGAGGGCAAAACAATAAAAGGGAGGCAACAGTACATGACTAGACTAGACAACAGCACCAGGGATAAGCAAACAAGGACTGAAGGGTTTCAAGGGGGGGCATCCAGGGGAAGGTCAAATGCTTGTTGAAACAGGTGAGTTTTCAATTGCTCCTTAAATTTGGAATATGAAGATTCTAGTCGGAGGGGAGGAGGCAAAGCATTCCAAAGGGAGGGACCCAGAAAAAAGAAAGCAGAGTGACGGGTCTGTGCTAAGTGTGCTCATGATGGAGAGGGTAAGGATAAGCGATTAGCATGCAGGGAACGGAGTTGACGGTAGGGTGTGTGCAACGAAATAAGATCGGCCAGATAACGGGGAGTTAAACTTGGAAACACGTTCCTCATATATCAAAAGGTTGCTATGATTAATGTCAGATAACAAATCCTAAGTTGAACACAATTTGTTGACAGAGATTCATCATAGCAACCTTTCTGATATCTGTGGAGTGTGTTTCAGTTTTTGTTTCTGACAGTGTTTACCACCCCGGGAGTGACCCTAACAGTACTGAGTACCATAGCAATGCCTGCACTGTGCCTAGGACTGGTGTGGTGGCCAGGTCTGCCAACCACCTCTATATTTGCACAATGCTGAGATAGGTGTGGGAGTGTGTGTATGTCTATCCAGTCTTTTGTGGCTGCCAACACCTTACTGAGCCCACAATGCTTGCACTGTTTCCAGTGTTAGCCTGCCAATGTACATAATGAGGAGCAAGGTACTGTGGGTATGGCCCAGACAGGGTGGCCTGGGCAGGCTACATCTGCACAGGGCATAGGGCAATGGCTGGGACATTGTACTGCCTGACTACCACCTGCATGGACAGGGTTGCCACAGCACTCTCACCTTGACTGAGCAGTGACCATGGCATGGCTAGGTTCCCCCATAGTGCTATACATTATTTCTCGCAAGGGATAACTATGAGTTCCCTTTTCTGGGGCCCAGTCACTCACATACCTGTGTGGTGTGTGTGTGCTCCCATCCCATTTTGTGGGTGCACACAGTTTCTCCAGGAACATGCATTATGTACTAGCTATCAGACTGTCTGCAGTTAGCATGTGTATGGCTGGAACACCTTGTAGAGTGGAGACTGACTGTGCTCTCTGCTGGTGAATGTCTGATAGTGGTGGGGGGCAGCTGAGCTTTTCCAGGCCTACTGTCTGTCTGCCAGTGCCCTGTGTTGCGTACAGATCTCCATTGACTTCCCTGTAGGATGCCTATTCCCAGCAGGACTGGGGTTGATGGTCCCCTCTACTGCCACCATTGCAGAGATGTAGAATGTGTCTCTGTTGGTGGGAGATCCTGTCCCCCACCCTGACCCACAGTTTGGGTGGTGCTACATAATCTGCTTTTGGGTCCAAACACCCCCATTCATTTATAACATGTGGCCATGGCAACCACATAGGATATGCACTATTCTGGGTGCATCATAGTCCACAAGAGCTAGACGTGACTGTGAAACACAGATGGACACAGGTATATCTACAAAGACTACCTATCACACACTGACACTGATAGGGACCTGCAGCATAGTCTATCTCAGTTATGCCATGTGCTGCGGACCTGGTGCTGGGCACCCCACTTCACCCTCAGGGTGAGCACAGGAACTGCACAATGTCACGGTCTGTAGCTACTCTGTGCCAGTACCACACACGGTCAGTTCCCCCTACCAGGCCGGGATGCTGTAGAGGCACATACCCCATCTTGTGATAAGTTGTAGACTGCTGATCTGCATGTGCAGTGCATCATGGGTACGGGTGGGTTTACCCTATCTTGGTAACCACAGCAGACAGTTTGTGTGGTGACCTGCAGTCTTTCTGTAGCCAGCCAGCAGTAGGTTAGAGGCTATAGAGATGTAGCCCACTGGTTACTTCACTGACTGTGAAGGCAGAGGTTATGGGTTTGTATGCCACAGTGGTGTTATTTAATAAGGCTGTCTGAGGCTTTTCCTTTTAATTTAAATCAGTGCTGCCAGCAGAAACACCCTCGCAGTGCCGTAGCCTAAGGTGCCTCATAAGGCACCCTATACGGCACCCTATAAAGCGCCCTATAAGGCACATTATAAAGTGCTTTGGCGGACAGGGCACTTTATAATGTGCCCTATGGAGTGCCTTATAGGGCGCCTTATGCGGCACCTTATGTTACGGCACTGTGAGTGTGTTTTTGCTGGCAGCACTGATTTAAATTAAAAGTAAATGCCTCAGACAGCCTCTTACATAACACCGCTGCAGGATCAAACCCATGATCTCTGTCTCCACAGTCATTGCTGTAACCAGTGAGCTATATCTTTATAGCTTCTACCACTGCACTGGTATGAACTTAGGGTTAACGCACGTTAATGTGCCATGGTGACAACTATCGTGCGATACCGATTCCTTGCAACCTTCCCTCCGGACCGCCCACTACCTTATATGGCATTCTTCACATTAACCCTGCAACTTGTGCCGGTAACATTAAGACGGTTTAGTAAACATACCCCTTAGTATCTCTAAACTATTAATGTGCGGACTTTATAGCTTATTTTCAAAGGATGCCTGAATAGTTTTGAAAATTATCTAGCATATGGCTTGCATACTGAAAGTGCCTTTGTAGAGGCAAGCAAAAGGAATGAAATAGTGCACTAATTAAAATGCAGTGCAACTATACTACCTTCTTCCCCTAACTTGAAGAAATCCCTATGAACATGTACTTTTAGTCAGATGGAAGAAGGCAATTTTCCTCCTGACCATATATTCAAATATATGCAGAGCAACTCATTAATATGAAAATGGATGAGCACAAATCACATTAAGTCGTGCAAGTTCTGTTAATGTCAAAAAGGTAACTATACGTCCTTGGTTCTCAAACCAGACCTGGTGTACCCTCTAGCCAGTCTGGTTTTCAGGCTATCCATAATGAATATGCATGAGATAGATTTACATGCCCTGTCTCAACTGCAACTTAGTGGCATGTTTACTAAACCGCGGTAACGTAGCAACAGCTACGTTAATGTGCGATAAGTAACGTCAATACACGTTAATGTTACCAGATGCAACGTTAACACGCATTAACATCTCCGGCCGCGGTAAAGTCCTGCAGAGGGTGGAGAGAGGGTTGAGAGAAGGGGTCAATGGGTGGGGAGTGGGCGGGGAGAAGCTCCTGCTACACTAACGCAGGGAACTGAAGGACCGAACATTGCCGCGAGTTAAAACCTGTCGTTAGATGCACATTTCCATGAAAGAGAAACCATTTCAATGTCAGCAATGTACAGCATAGGCAGGGAGCCCAAAAAAAGTGATAGTAGTGCTACACGTGCAGCAACAGCATAGTGCCCAAGTATGAAAGGGCACTATGATGATGCTGCAAATGGGTCATAAGGAGCTGCAGGAGGGACATGCAGTGGGGCAGCTGGGGCACAAGGTGGACTAGACAGATGCATAGGTGGCACATACGAACGCAGAAACTGGAAATCAGCAAGACAGCAACTGACCAAGGTGAAACATGCCCAGGAGTCTGTGTCCCACAGTGTCCCATCCAGGGGACATTATCCAGCAGGTACCCCAAAGGTCACACAGGTACCACAATGCCTGTAATAGGGAAATCAGTGCACATCTGGAGACCTCTCGAACAAGGGTCTACAGACCTTCCCCAGGATGCGTCACAAACAGGTCGGAAACCCAGGTAAATGAACACTCTTTGCTGCAGCCCATAGGAAGGCATTGCAGGGTCTGACCACACGTTGTCTGAAACTATCTACACCCAGTAGGCCAAACCGGGTACTCCATACTGGAGTTTCATGCTCTAGCCCATCCACAGTCTGCTGGCATAACACAATCTACCTACATTTACCAGGTCCACCCTAGACAATAGTGGCTAGATCACCAACCTGACACCCCCGAGCCATCTCCCTCCATAATGGCAGGCAGATAACATTGGCAGGCGGTGCCAGGGGGAAGTGTGGATGTCTATGTAGGCACCCCTACCCCAGACCCCACACCCTAGGCAGCCACCTACCTGCACACTGAATGGCCTGGGACTGCGCACCACCAGCACCCGGCATATGGGAATGTCAGCATGGTAGGGGAGGTGTGCTGGTGGTGGAGGGGGCAGTGGCATCTGCCCACAGCAGATCAAGGCCAAGCCCTGTTCAGGAGGGTGGCATGCAGTGCAGCAGACAAGGTCTGTCTGATGAACAGTCATGGTATCCCCAGGGACTGACCTGCCTACATGGCAACAGTATGGTGCAGTACACACAGCCAGTGTGTCCTGGGGCAGAAGGTCACAGGTTCAAGTCCCAGCTGTGGCTCCTGCAGACCATGTCCCTACATTTTACCCTTCATAGCACATACAACATAAACATGTGCACTCCCTAGAGCAGAGGTTCCCAAATCCAGTCCTGGAGGGCCAAACACCATTCAGGTTTTCAGGCTGTCCCTAATAAATATGCATTTGCATGCACTGCCCCCATTGTATTCAAATATTTCTCATGCATATTCATTAGGGACAGCCTGAAAACCTGAATGGTGTTTGGCCCTCCAGGACTGGAGTTGGGAACCTCTGCCATAGAGGTATAGCCCACTGATTAATACTATGACATCCTAGGCAGAGGTCATGGGTTCAATCCCTCAGTGGTTTCATTTTATTAGGCCTGTCCGAGGCAAGTCCTTTTCATTCCTGTGACAGTCATATCTCTGCAGATCTGTGCTGCCAGCACATAATACCCTCATCACACTACTATTTACACCCATAACCATCACTTGTCCTGACTACACAGTGCTAGTCAACTGCTTCAACACAATAACGGACTGGCTACTCACTCAGAACCTCCGGATAAACTTCAAAAAAACCAAAGTCCTAATAATCACAAGGAATAAATGCTACTCTTCCCCACCAATGCTCAAAGTCTGAGACGCGGAACTCCCAATCAAACCCAATATATGATATCTTGGGGTAATACTCAATCAACAACTGGACTTCAAAGAACATATCAAACCAACGGTCAAAACCATCTACTTCAAGATCAAAACCCTACAGCATCTTAGACCCATGATGGAACCTGGCGATTTCCGCACCATCTTCCAAGCACTAATCACACCGCACTTCGATTATGCCAACATAGTTCTACATGGCCTCCCAAAGAGTACCCTCAACCCTCTGCAGCTAGCCATGAATGCAGCAGCCCGTGTGCTCTACGGAGTCGCAAGGACCGAACACATCTCCCCCATTCTAAAGGAACTCCACTGGCTTCCCATAAGCTGTAGGATCCTATACAAAACCCTCCTCATTACCTACAAGGCCTTCAACAAGATATCTCCAGCTTCCATCTCTGACCTCATCACACACTCTCCAAACAACAGATCCAGGAGATCACTGGCCGCTGACATGCTACTAATACCAATTGAAACCACAAAGCTCAACCAGATCACCATTAATAGGGCATTCTCAAACTACGCCCCTGCGTGCTGGAACAAACTCCCCCCTAGCATTAGAGCAATTAGGGACATTAGTCAGTTCAGAAAAGCTCTCAAACACCACCTTTTTCTCTTGCATTATACTCATCCCGATATTCCTCCCCGTATTTCACCCACACCTTCACTACATCAAACAACCGCTATATGATGCAAAACTATACTGTGTATTCATCTCGATCATGTAATGTATCTGAATTGTATATAGTGTCCCCAAGTTTATGTATATGGACTTGAATGTATATAGTTTCCCCAAGTTTACCTCCATATTAAATCCCTGTTCTATGTAAACGACGGCCAAATGTATCTGACCAAGTGTTATAATGTAATGTAAACAGCACTGATGACGAATAGCGCGGTATATAAGAAATGTTAAATAAATAAATAAATAAAAATAAAATCACAGTTGCCTGCCATCCTTCTGTCCGTCTATCTGCGTCTGTCAGCTGTGTAGCGTCCTGTCTTCATGTGCAGGCTGCTACCCCATGTCCTGCACTGGTACTCTTTTCTGCATTACGGATCTTCATGCTTGCCTCTCCTGTGTCTGCTCTGCATGGCACTACTACTCCTCTGTCCTCCTATCATTACAAATATCTTGCCACCTCTACCTCCACTGGAGGACACGTATTCCCATCCTCTTCCACCCCCTGTCATTGTAGCACATTACATTGCCAACACCCTGTGCATCGGTACAGCTGTCTCCAATATGTTTGTCCATTTTACTGGCTGCACGAAGATTTGGCAGGTCCATCAGCTCCCACTTCTAATTCCTTCCATCACTTGTCCATGGCCTTTCCTTGGTGCTCTTTGCAGTGTTAGGGTTACATCTGTTTTTTGGCCTTACATTTCATGCTTGTCAACTTGGGGCAACTTACTGCCCTTGGGCACCATATCTTGGGTCACCTTAACATCTTTAGGGCTCCTTAGGTTAAGGCACCTTATAAGTTGCCTTATAGGGTGCCTTATCCTAAGGCACCTCAGGTTAAGGCGCCCTATAAGGCACCTTATAAAGCGCCTTGTCAGCCTTGTAATGTGCTTTGTTTGTCAGCTTTAACGTGCAATGTCCAATTTACGTGTGATAACTGGCCAAGGCACCCGTTAAATAGCCATTGCTACCTTGACGCCGGTACGCCCACTTCCTTATATGGAATTGCTCACGTTAATGCTGCATTTAATGCCGGTAACGTTACCGCACTTTGGTAAACATACCCCTTAAACATTTTATGCATTGCTCCTGGGCACATAAAGCGGGAGTGCTTGATTTGGGCGTCTGCCCAAAGTGCAATTCTGCAGAGGGCCCTTATCTCAATTATATTTGGCAATGTTATGGGAGCTGGCATTTCACTACATTTCTATGTTATTGGGACAGGAACTAAGACCTATTGTGGAGGTCTGTTTGCTGAACGTCTATGATCAGCTGCCTCTAAGTTGCAGCATGGATGTTCTGCTTGCTCAGCTGTAAAGAGATATATTTTGATTAACTGAATTGGAAGCATAGGAGATCATTTTATAAGGAGCTGTGAAAGGTTATGTGCCATCAACGCATGTCGATGACATATTTTCAATGACTTATCTGTGGATGGGCCTTTACATGTTTACTTTATCCAGCCACTATTTTGTAAGTACGTCTGTAAGTCAGACAACACGTACTTTCATTGTGGGCATACAGAGGGTTGGCGCTTGGATGCATTGCACATTGGCATACGTAAGTTATAAAATACTATATCTTATACATGGTTCTTTATTTATTATTTATTTATTTAACAGACTTTTTATATCGCTTTATCAGTTTAGAAATCTATGCATGCGCATTTATTCCAGCCCTCAAAGAGGGCAATTTTATAGCTGAGCACCTCAAAATGGCACCTAATGTTCTTTATAAAAGAGTAAATACAAAATTGAAAAACAACCCTGGTGCCCAGAACCCAGTCTTCACAGACCATTGAAGTAACGTATTTTTTGTCGGAAAGGCCAGCCCAGCAAAGAGGATCATGCCTCAAGCCGTCGTGGCCCGTCCATTTTATTCATTAAATACTAAAAATAAACCACTTTGGAAGCAGCATAAATCACGTTACTTAGCTGAGTCCATCAAAGTAGAAAGCCTTGTAGTCATGCAGCAAGCAGCATAGAGACGACGTGACACGTTTCGGGGTATTTTCAGAAAGCCCCTGCTTCAGGTCAAAGCCGCTGCTACCTCTTTAGCCATTAAACACTTTATAAAAGAGTGGCATAAGCATCCAAAAATGTGCATTAAATGTAGGTGTATGTACTTACACCAGCCTTAGGGCTGGCATAAACCCCCATGCTGAGATTTCTAAAGAATGTGCATAAGTTATTTATATTTTATCACTTACACATGTAAATCTGCATTCTACCCAAGCTCCGTCCATACATGCCCATACCAAAAGTACACACCATTGGCCTGAAGTGTGTACTTATAAAAGAGCGACCAGCTCAAGTACATGCGTAAAAGGCTCATCCATAATACATGACTTATGTGTGTTGATGGCATGTAACTTTATGCAGCTCCTTATAAAACTACCTCCACACCGCCTATATTTGCCACCAAGTGAATGTAGATGCATCTGTTGCTTAAGATGGAACATTTAACCCCAGTCCAGTAGTTTTAAACAGAGAAAAGAGTTCTTGAAAATCTGGCTCCCATTTGTAATGATATTAACTCCATGATGTAGAAGTGTGCTTTTGAATATTGTTGCTGTATATGCTGGGCAGGGGGATGTTTTGTATAAACACGTTAATTGTAACTGTGATGTCTTTTTAGAAGTGTTATTAATATAAAAAGATATTAATACTAAAAGGTATCTGCAGTCCCTTCTACCTATTTTTACTGCAGGTCTTTTTTCCAGTCTAAGCAATTTCCATACATTCTAACATGCAAAACTAACTGTTCTTACGATCCCTCCTCTAGTCCTATCCCTGGAAAGGCCTCAGTGCAGATAAAGGTACTGTCCATACATTGTGGAACAGTGAGAATACTTTCATCTGCACAGAGGGTGAGCAGTTTCAAATAAACTACTGTATTTCTGTATATAAAGTCCAGTGTTACCTGTGGAAATGGCTTTCAAAATCATTCTCCCCATGACATCTGCATGTTACCTCACACAGTCGAGCACAAATGTTTGGGACATCAAATACCGCTACAAAAAGATCCACATGGACTTTCAATAACGAAAATCTTATTTTTTTCTTTATTTGAATTCAGTCCATATTTTCATGTGTTTGCAATCCGTATAGCCTGATTTATGAAAATACTTTTGGTTTGTTAAATGCATATTTCAATAGAGTATGACTCATGGCAGAGACTGCTTTGCTTTTATTCATTATAGAATACTCTCCTGCCATATTCCACTCAAGCCTGCATATGTGAGCTGTAGAGTTTGGGCGAGTCTGCCAAGAAAATAAGTGTTTACAGTGCTTGCTTGATCGTATCCAAAATTCAACTGAAAAAAGTCAAAGTAAGAATGAGAGTGAAAACAGTAATATCTGTTTTTGAAAGAGACATTCACTTGTTGCATTCATAAACAACTGTGCTAAGAAAAATATTTGTAAACCCCAAGTTTCATAATGAGAATTACGAGTCCTTACTATGTTGTTTAAATGAAACCAGTCTTTTTGTATGTAAATAAAAGAGTATAAATGAAAAACAAAATTCTATATATATTGAAACACAATAATGTATAGAGTAGAAACAATGGGGGTAATTTTGTTTATGCTCCAATAAGCTCTTATAAAATTACCTTGTGGCATATATATAACCAACAACCCAACCTACACGCCACCAGAAAGCATCACAATCGACAACAATGAAATAAAAAAAATAAAACCTGAAGTCAAATACCTGGGAGTCACATTTAGACCAATGAATAAACTTCCACCCCACATCAAAAGAACTACCACAATAGTATACCACAAAATCAGGACCTTTCACAAACTATGCCCTCTGTTAGCTACTGACCATTTCAGGACAGTATGTCAAGCACTAATAACTCCATACTTCGACAATTGTAACTGTTCTCCACAGACTCCCAAAACATATTTTACAACCAATACAACTAGCCCAAAACACAGCAGCTCGCCTAGTCACTGATACACAAAGACAAGAGCACATCACACGCACCCTTAAGACACTACACTGTCTCCCAATCCAAGCATGAATCAAATATAAAACAATTAACAATAACATGTTCAAGGCTATTCACTGTCATCATAAAACCTACAGTCTCTCCTCCAGAAGAATCCGGATACTAGAACAAGAAGACAGATGTGCCAAAACCTACTTAACATAGCAATCTGCAGAACTAAAAGCTCACAGACCATCTGCAACAGAACCTTCTCAATACAGAGACTCACAAACTGGAATGCCCTCCCAAGCAGCCTAAGAGCCATCAACGACATGACTGAATTCTGAAAGAAACTAAAAACACTTTTCTTTCAAGAATCTTTTGGAACTGACACCCAAACATCCCACTCATAAATCTCCCAACTTCCCAATCCCCCAATCTACAACCACTCCAACCAACCCCAACTCAAACCCACCCGACTGACCTAACCACCAGAGAACCTGTATATAAGTTGTTTAGTTATAATATTCCCAACATACCCCTTCCCCAATGTTCTCTGTATCAAGTTGCTGTTCTCTGTAAACCACTTTGATATCTTGAAAAGTGGTATACATAAAAAAGGTTTAAATAAATATATACATACAAAGTTGGCACACCTACTATGAGCAATGCCTGACATACTACTTCTCCATCCCCTTGAACTGTATGGGTGGGAGTGGCACTCATGAATGTATTTTGTTACATTCTTACTGGTGCTTATATGCACACAATTCTGTCTGGAGCAGCTGTAAATATGTGTGCCTATTTTCCCTAAGTTCCTCTTTTTAAAGTCGCTTCAGTTACCTTTAGAAAACAGGCCAAACATATGTTCCTATGTACCTTTCCTGTCTAGGCATCATGTCCTCCATGAGACTAATTCAGAACCAGCCTGTGACATAGTAGGTGAACCCCAAGTAACCCACCCTGCAGAGTAAATCTGCCTGACTGAGTCTGGGCATCCAAAAGGTTTGGAGTTTGGTGTTCATCATAAAAGTTAGTAAGAACTCATCATGCTGCAATCAAAAGAAATTTCAGAGGACCTATGAAAAAGAGTATTTATTTGCGTTCTAGACTTCTATTTGAACAAAGGAATATCACAGCAGTGTACAATACCAGCATTTGCTAAGAAACTTTTTCAAACACAAGACAAACCAAGAGGGGAGAAATTGAGCAGACAACATAAATATCCAAAGACAATGAACATATAACTGTGATAAATAGGATAAAAAGGGTAGAGGAATATAAATGTTCACTTTTCAAGTATGAAAAACATAAAAGCCTAATTAAAATTGTCTTGTGAAATTTAAAGCAGTTGATTCTCATCTGAATAAAAGATTTTCTAAACCATTAGGGTTTCATCCATCCACTGTTAGTCTATAAATGGAAAAATCAGACCACAGTGACTCTGCCAAGGAGTTATTGGCTTGCCAAGATCATCCCAAGAGCAAACTGAAAAATCAACCATAGAGTCACAAAGACCCTCAGGCTAACATCTCACTACAACTGATGTAAGGGTTCATGCATCAAACCATCAGGGAAAAGCTCAAAGGGAGTGGTGCTCATGGCAGGATAGAAAGGAAGAAACCATCACTCTTTGATAAGAATATTGCTGCCCACCTCAGGTTCACCAAAAGGATCCGGATGACTCATAAGACTTTTTAAATAATGTTCTCTGAACTGATCAGTCAAAAATTTAAATTTCAATCACAATAACAAATGTTTATGTTCTCTTGGACTTCCGCAGCTAGTATGATGATCTTTGCAGTTTTCCTGGTCATGCTGTGTCTTTGTAACTGTTTATGTTAATATTTTATTTGATGAAAACCAAAGACTTCCTTCCAAAATAACAACCTCATACCAGCCGTCAAGCATGGTGGTGAAGGTAACATGGTGTGGGTCTACTTGCTCCATCAGGATCTGGAACCATGAATTCTGCTTTTTTATCAGAAAACTCTAGAGGAGAATGTTGGGCCATCTGTCCCCGAGCTGAATGGATCATGCAATAGAACAACAAGTCTAAACCAGTAAATCTACTACAGAATGGCTGAAGAAGAGGTTTCATATTTTGAACTGGCCAAGCCAAAGTCCTTACCCAAATTCTATTGAAAAGTTTTGGCAAGAAGCGAGCTCTTCATACAAGGAAACCCTTAAATGTCACAGAAGGTTTTTTCTTTGTTAATTATTTATTTATTTATGCAAAGCAGTACATTTACAAGCAAAAACACATTGGCAATAAAGAAAGCACTCCAAGCAGTAAGCATACATAAGAAAAAGAGAACAAATAATGAAGGCTGAGCCGTCGGGCCCCGGTCCCGCGGCTGGCCGGGTAACCGGGTTCCCGGGGCCCGACCATGCGGCCGCACTAGTCTCAGTGGCGGGGGTCGGCGGGGGGGGGGAGGGTCTCGGGCGGGCTTGCGTGCCTGCGGGCCCCCTCCCCCCCCCGTCCTCCATGGCGATAGCGGATTGGTCCGCAGGGGCGGTTGTGGGGGCGTGGCTGAGCGAGCAAGGAGGGATCGCCGGCCGGCGATCTCCCTCTTCCTCCTTGCTCGCGCCCGTGTGAAGGTTTGTCCGGGAGCACCGGTGAGTGGGGCCTCGTGGTGCGTTAGGCCTGGGGCGGCCTTGTTTGTCGGGGGGTGATACCTGCCTCCCTCCTGGTCTCGGTCGGTGGTGGGGGGGCCTCTGGGTTCGGCGCGCGTCGGCCCCTGCCTTTCTGTAGCAAAAAAGCAGTACAATATAGGGGAAGATTTTCTCCGCTTCCCGGCGCACCTCGTGTGGGCTCGCCGCTTGCCACGTGGGTGAAGGGGGCTTTCTTTCCCTGCTCTTCTGCGTCCTTGGCTCCTCATGTGGGGGTGGCGGGTCTCCCTTTGCTGGGCCCCCTCCGGGCGTGCTGGTGTCTCGGGCCTTTGCCCACCCGTTTAATTTGTTTAACAAACCACTACCTCTAATTCTATTCTTAAAAAAAAAAAAAAAAAGAAATAGAATACACCAAAAAAAAAAAAAAAAAGATTTTAATTACATACATAAAATAAGGCCTCGCTGCCTCGTGGTGGGCGGCTGTCGGCGGGCCTTTGGGCCTCTCTTAGGTGGGCTGCCCCTTGTCGGGAGTTGTCCATTGCTCATGGCACGGGGGGTCCCAGCGCAGGGGGGGCCAAGGGGTCCCGGGGGGCGGCAAATGGGGCGCGGGGTGCTGCTAGGGGGCGGGGGGCCGTGCGGCCCATAGGCCGGGGTAGGGCCTCGCGCCCCCCATCTGCTGCTGCCAGGGCCCCCTCTGGGGTTAGGCAGGGGCGCGGGCGCAGCCGGGTGGGTGCGGCCCGGGGCCGTGGGTGTGCGGCCAGGAGTCCTGCGCCTGCCCGTGGTGGTGAGCGCGCCTCCCGGGTCGAGTTGGTCCAGCCAGTGGGGGTCGAGGGTGGGGGCCCTTCGCAGGGTGCCCCCGCGGGGGCCGATGTGGCAACGGGCCTGGGCGATGACAGCTATGGGTCCTTGGGGGCCCCGGGTCACCACCGGCCCGGAGAGTTGGGGGCCAGCTGCCCTCCGATCGCCTCCCCTCCCTCGGGGGGGGACGGTCTTCCCCTCAATCCCCCGGTTACGCTTCCGCCTTATGGCTTCTTCGGCCCTTCGCCCTCCTGGGCGTACGGAGCGGTTCCATGGGGGGGTGTAGGGCCGTGGGGGGGCTGGTACGGCGATGGGCGCAGTACAGCTTCGGGATCGATGGCCTGGGAGGCCGGAGGGCTGGGGCCTTCGGCTCGGGTTTGGGGGGCCGGGACTCCGGCGGCCCCTGGTACTCCGGGGGTCTCCGCTGCTTGTTTTTCTTCATTTCCTCTGCAGGTCCCGACGACTTCGACGCCGTCCGCCTCTTCGGACAGACTGGCTGGTGCGGGTCCTTCGGTCTCCATGGCGGAACTGAGCGCCCCGGCGCCCGGTGGGGCATCCGGGGGTACTCCTTCTGCCTCTTTTGGGGCTCCTGGTGAGTATGCTGGTGGGGCCGGGGAAGGGGGGGTCGACTCCGTTCCGTGCTCCGCCGGGGTGGTGAAAGGCAAAGCTAAGCGTAAGGGGGCGCGTCGCTGCAGGCGGGCGTCCTCTTCCTCTTCCTCCTCGTCGTCCACGGCCTCTTCGCACGGCTCGGTTCCGGCGGACGGCGGGGCGGCTGGTGGCGCCCCCGTGGTACGCTGTTCGGAGTTGTGGGAGTCCGTGCCGCGGAAGTTGCGCCGGCAGATTAGGCGTCGTAAATATATCGACATTTTCCGTCTGCTCGATGGTCGGAAGCGCTCCGGGGAGAGCCGAAAAAAGCGCAAGGAGGACGAAAAGGCGGGCAGGGTGCATAAGGTTTCTCACAATACCCTCAACTGGACCCGTGCCTTCCTGCGTTTGGCGAGTGTCTGGGGGCACTACTTCCCGGATCAGTATGGGGCTTTGCTAGCCCACGCTGACAATATACTGGCGGCGTCCCAGGCCCACGAGGGGTGGGCCTGGTTGAATTACGACGAGGAGTTTCGTGATCAGATGGAAGAGAGCTGTCAGTTGCAGTGGGGAACGAAGGACATCAACCTCTGGTTGACCCAGATGTCCGTGAAGGGTCGGGGCGGGGGGTCGGGTGCGCCGCTGCCCAAAGCGGGGCCTCCCCCAGGGGGGCGCTCCTTTCGTGCCCCCGCCCCCGTTTTGCCTCAGCAAAGGGGGGGCGGCGTTGGAGGGGACATTTGCTGGCGCTTTAACAAGGCGTCCTGCCCCTTCCCAGATTGTAAGTTCAAGCACGCTTGCTCCTTGTGTGGCGGCGCCCACCCGGCCGCGAAGTGCACTCGCAAAGGGGTCGCGGGGGGCCCCGTGGGGAATAAGTGAGGCGGTGGCGGTCTCGGCACGGACTCCGGTCCGTGTTGAGGCGATGCGCCCGTGGCTCCTCCTGTACGGGCGATCCCGCCGGGGCGGGGCGGCCAGCTTACTTCTGGGGGGGTTTACCCGGGGTTTTCGGATTCCCGTACTGGGCGCTTTGGGGCCGGGCTGGTCCCGCAACGCTGCCTCCGTTCGGCAGCATGGGGAGTTCGTACGGCAAAAAATCTCGGAGGAGTGTGCTCTCGGTCGTATCGCGGGTCCGTTCTTAGAACCCCCCTTTTCCCCCTTTACGGTCTCACCGTTGGGGGTGGTTCCTAAGAAGGAGCCGGGCAAGTTTCGGTTGATTCACAACCTCTCTTGCCCTCCGGGGGGTTCGGTTAACGATCGGATACCTCGCGAGCTCTGCACGGTGCACTACTCTTCCTTTGATGCTGCCGTCGCCCTGGTCCGGCAGTGTGAGCAGGGGGCCCTGCTAGCCAAAGTGGATATTGAAGCGGCTTTCCGCTTGTTGCCGGTCCATCACTCGGCCTTCCCTTTGCTCGGTTTTTGCTTTGAGGCGCGGTATTACTTCGATATGTGCATGCCTATGGGCTGTGCGATCTCGTGCGTGCACTTCGAGGCTTTCAGTACCTTTATACATTGGGTTGTGGCACGGCAGTCGGGGGCCTCGGGTATCGTCCACTACCTCGATGATTTTCTGTTTGTCGGGCCGAGGCAGGCCCCCACCTGCTCCACTCTTTTGGGCACCTTTCAACGAGTAGCTGCTGCCTTCGGTATACCCATTGCCGGGGACAAGACGGTCAGGCCGGTCACCTGCCTCACCTTCCTTGGCATCGAAATCGACACGGTTGCGATGGTTGTGCGTTTGCCGCCACAGAAGGTCCGTCGTCTTCGGGAGCTGGTGGCTGGGGTCGGCTCCGCCTCTAAAACCTCCCTCCACGTTCTTCAGTCGCTGGTCGGTCATCTCAACTTTGCTTGCCGAGTCCTTCCTATGGGGCGCCCCTTTACGAGGCGTTTATCCTTGGCGATGGCCGGGCTGCGTCTGCCTCATCATCGGATTCGGGTGTCTGTGGGTATGCGGGAGGATTTGCGTGTCTGGGATGCTTTCCTGGCTGCCTTCGACGGGTGCTCTGTCCTTCAGTTGCCTGAGCTCTCTAACCATGACCTCCAGTTGTTCACCGACGCGGCGGGCGGTTCGGGCTTTGGGGCCTTTTGTGATGGTTCCTGGTGTGCGGAGCCTTGGCCTGCGGCTTGGGTGAGCTCCGGTTTGGTCCGGAACATCACCTTCCTTGAGCTTTTCCCTATCGTGGTGGCCCTTTGGGTGTGGCCGGACCGTCTGCGGGATCGGCGGGTTGTCTTTGGTGCGATAACGCGGCGGTCGTCGAGGTAATTAATCGTCATGCTCCTCGGTGCCCCATGGTGGCTGCTTTGATGAGGGTATTTGTTCTAGCCTGCTTGCGCCTGAATGTCACCGCCCGGGCGCGGCACGTGCCGGGTTCCCAGAATGCCATTGCTGACGCTTTATCCCGTTTTCAGTGGGCGCAGTTTCGGCGGCTGGCTCCCGGGGCGGATGTGCTGCCCTCTCGTGTTCCAGAGCATCTCTGGATGATTGGGACCCCGACCTGATGGCTCTGCTGGCGGCATCGGTGGCTCGCAGTACCTGGGCATCTTATCGGCGGGGCTTCTCTCAGGTGAGTGAGTTTTTGAGATCGCGCGGTTAGTCCGGGGGGGTGGTGCCGGATGGTCTCATCGCCCGTTTTGTCCTGTGGGCAAGGAATGAGGGATGGGCCCGGTCGGCGGTCGCCGGAGCGTTGGCGGGTTTTTCTTTCTTCAGTAAGGCTACGGGTTGGGGGAACCCACGGGTCTCCTTTTTGGTCGGGCGGTTGCTCGCCGGCTGGGCTCGTGCACGGCCGGGGCCACGGGATTGGCGGTTACCAGTATCGCATGAGCTTCTTTTGCAGATTTGCGAGCTGTTGCCGCAGGTGGCGTCCTCGGGCTTTGAGGCGGTGTTGTTTCAGGCGCTGTTTACGGTGGCCTTTTTCGGCGCCTTCCGCGTGTCTGAGCTGGTTCCTCGGTCGGCGCGGCCGGGGGCTTTTGGGGGGCTGGATGCGGGGCATGTCCAGGTGGAGCCGGCGCGGGTTCGGATTTTTCTTTCGCGGTCCAAGACGGACCAGTCTGGCAAAGGGGGCTGGGTCCTGCTGTGTGCCATTCCCCCCCTCTTGTCCTGCCCTGTTCAAGCTCTGCGTGCGTACGTGAGCCAGCGACCAGGGGCACGTGCTCACTTTTTTATACATGCTGATGGCCGGCCGGTGACCCAGTTCCAGTTCACGGCTGTGCTACGCCTCGTTCTGTGTGCCTTGGGTAGTCCCAAGCTGAGCTATGCATCGCACTCGTTCCGGATTGGAGTGGCTACCAGTGCGGCGGCTGCAGGCTTAGACTCGCGGGTGATTCAGCGCATTGGCCGATGGCGGTCCGGGGCTTACGCGGGGTACGTTCGCCCCTCGGCTGCTGGCGGAGGGCCATAAGGCTTGGATGGGGCCTGGGTGGTGGCTTGCCTGCGGCGTGGGGGAGGGAGCGGGGGGGGGGTACTAACCATTTTGTTTTCCCATTGCAGAGTGATTGGCTGGTGGCAGTCCGCTCTTTTCTGCTTTCAGATGGCGTGCCTGCTGGGGACTGGTGGATCATCGGGCACTCATTTGTCTATTGGGCCGAACGTCGAGCAGCGGTTCGGCCGTTGGGAGCTCACCTTGGCCTTGCTGCGGCCGGAGTGCGGTTGTGCTGGCTGGGTTGCCGCGGCATGCACTGGGGACAGCTCCTGGACAGTGTTCGTGCGGAGATTGGACGGCGGCAGCGGCCGGTCGGGCTGCTGCTCCATTTGGGGGGGCAACGATGTTGCCGGATGGCCATGCTGGCGCCTCATCACAACGGTTCAGAGTGACATTGCTCAGCTGCGAGTAATCCTTCCCGGGGTGGCCATTATCTGGTCGGACATCATACCCCGCCCGGCTTGCCGGTCCCAGCGGCGCTGGGCGCGGGGTCTGTGCAAGATCAACCGTCAGATTGGGCGTTGGGTTCAGCAGACGGGCGGGCTTGAGGTTCGCCACCCGTGGGCGGATGTCGCCTGTGCCAGCCTGTACCGGTTGGATGGGGTTCACCTTGCCCCGGTGGGGCAGGATCTACTTTTGAATGACTGGCAGGAGGCCTTGGAGTATTGGTGCTGGTCGCAGCTTCCCGGGGGGGGGGGCGGCGCTAGGACCCCGACCTACCTCGCGCCGTGGGGGGGGGGGCGAGCGGGTGCTCGTCGACCCGGTAGCTCATCTCAGCTTTATGCCGCTTCCCAGGTGAGCGGCTCGGCTCTTCAAGTTGGGGGAGACATCCCGGCTGGGGTCTCTACCCAGTAATAGGCAACCCCTTCAGCCAGCCTTTGCTAACATGGCGAGGCGGGCGCCAAGGGGTAATGGGGGGGGGGGGTTGGATGGTCCTCCACTTTGCTACTATGGCTGGTGGGGGCACCATCCGGAGGACGGGCGGGGGGGGGGGGGTGTGGTATTTCTGTATTGTTTCATTACTGAGTTGGCCCATGTTGGGCCGGTGTTCTTATTGTTAATAATAAAGCTGCGACCAAGCAAGTTGCACCAAAACCTGATGTCTGTATGCTTTGTCGGGGGAAGGGGGGATGGGGAATGGGGAGCTGGGGGGGGGTGGGTGGACTGTGGCTCGGGTCGGGCATCCGGATACCTCGGTTATGAAGGCTGAGCCGTCGGGCCCCGGTCCCGCGGCTGGCCGCGTAACCGGGTTCCCGGGGCCCGACCATGCGGCCGCACTAGTCTCGGTGGCGGGGGTCGGCGGGGGGGGGAGGGTCTCGGGCGGGCTTGCGTGCCTGCGGGCCCCCTCCCCCCCCCCCGTCCTCCGTGGCGATAGCGGATTGGTCCGCAGGGGCGGTTGTGGGGACGTGGCTGAGCGAGCAAGGAGGGATCGCCGGCCGGCGATCTCCCTCTTCCTCCTTGCTCGCGCCCATGTGAAGGTTCCCGCCCTCCCTCCCTTGTTTCAGCAGGGATGGGGGGTAGGGTGTGGGTCTGTTGCAGCTGGGGGGGGGAGGGTGAGCGGGGTGGCGAGCGGGTGCTCGTCAACCCGGTAGCTCATCTCAGCTTTATGCCGCTTCCCAGGTGAGCGGCTCGGCTCTTCAAGTTGGGGGAGACGTCCCGGCTGGGGTCTCTACCCAGTAATAGGCAACCCCTTCAGCCAGCCTTTGCTAACACGGTGAGGCGGGCGCCAAGGGGTAATGGCGGGGGGGGGTTGGATGGTCCTCCACTTTGCTACTATGGCTGGTGGGGGCACCATCCGGAGGACGGGCGGGGGGGGGGTGGTATTTCTGTATTGTTTCATTACTGAGTTGGCCCATGTTGGGCCGGTGTTCTTATTGTTAATAATAAAGCTGCGACCAAGAAAGTTGCACCAATACCTGATGTCTGTATGCTTTGTCGGGGGAAGGGGGGACGGGGAATGGGGAGCTGGGGGGGGGGTGGGTGGACTGTGGCTCGGGTCGGGCATCCGGATACCTCGGTTATAAACCAAGCACAAAACAAACTACTATATGGAGGGAACATATAATCCAGGAGGAATAAATCAGGAAAAGGCTTCAGAAAAGAGAGAGAGGCTCACTCTGTTTTGCAGCCTCATTTCACTGGAGTAGATTTCTGAGTAAGCACGAGTCTAGAATCTAGAAAATGACTGAGCTGTGAGGGTTCAAAAAACAAATATTTAACATTATTCAACCTAAGCACATATTTTATTTATTTATTTATTTATTTTATTTATTTAACAGTTTTTATATACCACCTTTTCATTTAATCAAGGCGGTTTACAATAACGTAACTTGCAAATTTAAACAATAACAGAGAACTTGTAATTTTAAAACATTAAAACGTTAACTTTTACAATTAACTTGCAAATTTAAACAATAATAGAGAACTTGCAATTTTAGGCATTAACAGGGTGACTTCGAAAACTTAATCTTTTTGTATCATCAATACTCTTTATTTATATCTTGGTAAGTTTAGTAAGAAGGTTGACTGGTGTAGATGGCATTGCTTGTGTAGATCGGCCTGTGGAGTGGTTAGTGTGATTGGGGGTCTTCGTAGAATTGTTCAATGAATAGAGTGGTTTTGAGCAATTTTCGGTAATCTTTTAAGTCAGTTGTTGATCTTAGATTTTCTGGGAGGACATTCCAAATAGCAGGGGCAGCAAGAGAGAAGGCTCGCATGGATGTTGATTTATTGGTTCTTGTGAAGAGACTGAGGGTTGGTATAGTGTTTTTGGTGCTGTTTCTGTCTGGTCTTTTGCTTTCTTTGGTTCCGATGAGCTCCTGTTGAAATGTTTTTAATTTTCATCCATGTTGTTTTTAATTTAATATCAATGTTGTTTTTAAATTAATATTAAATATTAAATTTAATATAGTTTAATATTCAATGTTGTTTTTAATTTAATATCCATGATATTTACATAGATCCTGCAGGTAACAGGAGGCACATAAGTCTAAAATCTCTTTATACGTAGCAATAAACTTCCTCCTTCTTTCATGGGTAGACCTAGATAAATCAGGAAATATCCAGACTTTGGCCCCAGATCTATATCTAAAAAATAAATCTAGAATATGTTCTCTGTCTTGAGGAAAAACAAACGTTGTCAAAGGTCCATGCTGCACCACCTCAGATGCAAAACTCTCCAAAAAGGCAGTTAGATTCAAAGGACTGAGTAACTTAGATGCCACTGATCCCAAAGAGTCATCTCTAGAATCAGATGCTTCAGACTTAACTGGCAAGTAAAATGCCTTGGCAATAGGAAATAGCACATTCTCAGGTATTTGGAGAATTTCCTTCAAATACCTCTGTAACACAGACTATGGCGATAATAGTGGGGTTTTGGAAAAAATAATAAATCCCAAATTAAGTGCATGAACAGCATTATCCAAATTTTCCAGTTTCCTCGTAGTCATATCTTAACCTGAATTAAAATAGTTTGCGTTTCACCCATCTTGACCACTGTATCTTCCACTTTCTTAACACGAAGGCCCAACTGAGAGAATCCCAAGTCTTTAGTTTGCACTTTTAAAGTGCATGTCCGACATTAAAGTAGCCATTGCAGATACCATATGATCCATAGATGCAACCGCATACCAGATACTTTCCAAAGTAACATTAGGGGGCTTCTCAAGTGGGGTTTTGCTCTTCATTTCACTGAGAGCAGTTTGTATCTCTATCATTCTTGCCATTTCCTCAGCACTCACCGTGGAAAATTTGAGGGAGCAGGCTATACCCGTCCCATGATCAGCTTCCATTGGTCCTCGCACTGACATCCTCGGCAAAATACTTCCGGGTAGTCTTCCTACCACCCTAGTTACCTCTCCACGAGTCTGGCAGGGCTGCACACCTCTTCATCAGTCACCTGTCCAAGGCCCACCGGGATATCCGACACCCACTGCAGAGAAGCAAAGAGCTTGCTACTGGTGCTCAGTGATATATCAAGGCCAGAGAGGGAGCACGCTCCTTCCTGCTCCAAAGAAGCAGCCGTTATCACCTGGCGTTTCCAGTGTCTGAACAGCATGCAGCTCTGGAATTTTCGCTTGCCTGACAGTGGGTTTTTGGGAAGAAGGTGGAGTCTTCATCCCTACTTTCCCCTTCCGTTTGCCCATGGATCAAAACCAAAAGGTAATTTTTTAAGACTCGAAGAGAGAGCTGCCAACACGTCCTCCCTCTAAGACGCCATCTTCCTTATTTATTTATTTGGTTACATTTGTATACCGCTTCTTCCAGCGATCAGTAGCGGTTTACATTACATTTAGGCACAGCAAACAATTTCTTACCAGAATCAAAGGGGTATGTTTTTCTAAACCGCGCACACGTGTGCAGCACACAAGAGCGGATGCTAATGATGCACTTAAGTGCTCTTAAGTGCCGCGCACGCGTGTGCATCACATTAACGGGCCGGCGCACGTGTGCGGGGCGCTGATGTGCGGTAGAGGCGGGGAAACGCTTACGGAGGGCGGAGGAAGGCTCCCGAGGGGCGGGGGGATGGGGTCAATGGGTGGAGAGTGGGAGGGGAGAGGCTCCCCGCACAGGAGCGGGGCTGAATTTCGGCAAAAAAATACCGCGAGTGAAACCCTCGCGTTAGAGCCGATTTAAAGGGAAGAGAAACCATTTCCGTCAGCAATGTACAGCAAAACCGGGGAAACCTAAAAAACGTGAGCAGTGTGATACATGTGCACAGAACAAAACAGCAAATAAAACTTGAAAATGACCACAACAAATTTCAAATAAATTATAATCCAGCTGGGCAACAGTGATATTAATGGGCAACCATAAAAAACACTCCCAGGAAAGCTCCAAAAAAAGAAATGATTTTCGGAAGGGTCTACGCTCCGTAGACTCGTTCAAAAATCACTGCATTTTAATGGAGCTTACCTGGGAGTGTTTTTCATGTTGCCCATTGATATCACTGTTGCCCAGCTTGGTTTTGGTTTTTTCCCCTTTTTTTGGAGGTCATTTTTGAGGTTTAATTGCACCCCTGTCCCCATACAAGGTAAACGAGCCCACAGTAAAATTGTGCAGAGCAGGGTGTCTGACTCGTGCGGCCAGGTTTCCTAAATCCAGAGACTGCACTGTCTCTGTGGCCACAGTGTGGTGCAGCAGACACAGCCAGTGCCTGTAGGACCAGAGGATCACAGGTTCAAACCCCAGCTGGGGCTCCTGCCAACCCAGTCCCCATAGTTTTATCCACCACTAAACAGTGATAGTACAGACACCCCTGTATGGCAGAGAACATAAGCATGGTTCCAACATCTATATTTTACCCTACACCGCACACAAACCATAACAATGGCCATTACCGACAGCCGAGACCCCCAAATTCAGTCCTGGAGTGCCACAACTCAATCAGGTCATATTTTTTTTCCAGATAGGGACATGTCTGCATGTTGGCGGAAGGGTACAGGTGGTGGAGGGGGCAGTGGCTGCAAACCACAGCAGACAGTAGCCTAGGCCTGTGCAGGCTGGCACATCATATCTGTGGCAACACGGTGGTGCAGTGCACACAGACAGCGTGTGCAGGAACAGAAGGTCACAGGTTCAAAGCACTGCTGGGGCTACTGCCAATCCAGTCCACATATTTTTCCTACAACTAAACCGTGATAGTAAGGAGAAACCTTTATTGCTGAGAACATACGCATGGTTCACACGCCTATATTTTACCACACCAAACACAGACACCATAAACAGCCGCATTACCCAGAGCAAAGTCTCCCAAATGCGGTCCTGGAGGGCCCCACACCATTCAAGATCCATGCTGCCTCTGCTAAAGATGCATGTGCTGCATATCTATGCACCACCCCCATGGTATGCTGATGTAGCTCATGCATATTTCTGAGGGGCAGCAAGAAAACCCGAACAGTGGTTGGAACACCAGGACTGGAGTTGGGACACTCTGCCGTAAAGCAGCAGCCAACAGGGCCAGACACCCCCCCCCCCCCAGGCCCCATTGGCCAATGCCTCCTAGAGAGGCAGGACATTGGGCCCTGCCTGTATCCCCCAATACTAGCAGTTGCATACCTTAGCACTGCCACCCTACACCTGGGTATATGGTACACAGCTATCAAACGTTGCCCATGATAACTGGCAGATATCAATTCCTACGTTAAGCACATGTTGCTCATTGATCTCCACCATAACAATCATTGTGATGTCTGCGGTGTGCGCTGCAGGTCTGGTCTCTGACAGTGTTTACCACCCTGGGGAGTGACCCCCAACAGTAGTGCGTACCATATCCATGCCTGTACTGTGCCCAGGACTGGTGTGGTGGGTATGGCTGCTGGACTCCTCTATAGTAGCACAATGCTGGCATAGGTGTGGGGGTGGCTGTCTGCCTATCCAGTGTGTGGTGGCTGCAAACACTTTCCACAGCCCACACTGCCAGCAATGTTGCCAGTATTGGGCTGCCAATGTGCATAATGAGGAGCAAGGTACCATGGGTATAGGTCGGACAGGGTGGCCTGGCCAGGGTGCATCTGCAAAGGGCATAGGGCACTGACTGGGACATATTAGTGCCCGGCCACCACCTACACAGACAGGGTGACCTCAGTATGTCCTGCTGAGAGATCACTCTCACCCTGACTGTGCAGTGACCACAGCATGGCTAGGCACCCCCATAGTGCTATATGGTATTTCTCTCATGTGATAGATATGGGTTTCCTTTTGAGGCCCAGTCTCTGATATAACTGCTTGCTGTGTATGCTGACATCCCAGTTGTGGGTGCATGCATCTCCACTGGGAACATGCACTGTGGACTAACTAGCACACTGTTTGCAGCTGGTATGTGTCTTGATGGAGCAGCTTGTGGGGTGCAGTGGCTGATGATTTGCTGCAGGAGAATATCAGATAGGCCTAATGTCTGTCTGCTATTGTGGTATGGATGTGTATAGAGCTGCATTGACTGCCCTGTGGTGTGTCTGTTCCTCAGCAGGACCCAGGTTGATGGTCCCCTCTACTGCCACCTTTGCAGGGAGGTAGCATGTGGATCTATTGAGAGGAGACCCTGCTTGCCACCCTCAGCCCTGGAGGAGGAGGAGGAGGAGGAGGAGGAGGAGGAGGAGGAGGGGGGGGGGTGGTGCATGGCCCACCTGGGGGTCCATAGGGGCTACACCTGACTGAAACAGACAGAGATATCCAAGGTGTTTGTGCATAAACTACCTATCTCACACATTTGACACTGCTTTGGACCTCCGGCATGGTCTCTTTTAGGCATGGAAGGTGTTGTGGACCTGGTCCTGGGCGCCTCATTGCACCCTCAGGGTGAGCACAGTACCCGCACAATGTGACGGTGTGTAGCTACTCTGTGCCAGTAAAACACACGGTCAGTACCCCCTACCAGGCCGAGGTGGTGTGTGGGTGCACATGGTCACTTCCCTCTACCGGGCCGAGGTGCTGTGGGGGTGCATTGCCCATCTTGTGTTAATCTGTGGACAGCTGATTTACATGTGCAGTGCGTCATGGGTATGGGTAGGCTAACCCTATCCTGGTGACCACAGCAGACTGTCTGTGTGGTGACGTGCATGCTCTCTGCAGCCAGCCAGGGGCTTGCTAGCAGCAATAGAGCTGTAGCCCAATGGTTACTACACTGCCTCTGAAGCCAGAGGTCATGGGTTCAAACCCACAGTGGGGTTATTTGATAGGGTTGTCCAACACATTATCTTTTTTTAATGTACATATTTTGTTGCCAGCAAAAACACCCTCAGCGTACTGTACCCATAAGGTGCCTCTGAGGGTGCTTTATAGGGCGCCCTATAGGGCACCTTATGGTGCCTGTCCATATAAGGTGCACTATACATTCTCCTGTGATGCAAACTTATAGGGTGCCCTATAGGGGACATTTTAGGGTGCTGTGGCAGACAGTGCAATTTCTAATGTGCCCTATGGAGTGCCTTATAGGGTGCCTTATACGGCACCTTCAATTACGGCACGTGAGGCCGTGTTTGCTGGCAGCAAATAATAACATAAATATAAAGTGCTGCAGGACAAAATATGTACAATGCAAAGCTGATGCCACAGCCAGCCTTACGTATTAGGCACACTGGGGAGCAAACTCATGACCCCTGTATCAGCAGTCAGTGCCTTAACCATTGTGCTCCACTTCTGCTCCTCCTTGCCTGTCAGCGCACCTACGTATGCTTTTCATTCCTTAAACTGCACAGTGCTGCCATAAAAAACAGTACACTGACCTTGCGGTACCTCATACGGCACCCTCTAAAGCGCCCTATAAGCAACATTCTAGGGTGCCTTGGCTGACAGTGCACTTTAAAATGTGCCTTATAGGGCACCTGATGTTAACACGCTTTGGGTGTGCGTTTGCTAGTAGTGGTAATTAAAATATGACTAAAATGCTTCCTAAAGCAATCTTCCCCATAATATGTTATGCCTCAGCCAGCCTTGTTCATTGGGCATTTTGGGGGATTGAACCCCTGATCCCTGCACCATTGGTCAGTGTCTTAACCATTGTGCTGTGGTTCTGTTCCTGTGATTGCACATCAGCGCGCCGCCTTATGCTGCCCAGTATTAATATGCCGCCAAAAACATCAGCGCGCCGCCTTATGACGCCCAGTATTAATATGCCGCCAAAAGCATTAGTGTGCTGCCCATTATTTCAATGCCTCCTAAATTAACGCCTCAGCCAGCTGTCTTTATTGGGCTCTGTGGGGATCGAACCCCTGATCCCTGCACCATTGGTAGGTGCCTTAACCATCGTGCTGTGGCTCTGTTCTTCAGCTTTCCCATCAGCATACTACATATGCCTCCCGCGCAGCCATCTGATGCGCTAAGGTGCGGGGCGCACAAGGGCGCCGCGCACCTTAGCGCATATTTAAATTTCGGCTTTTCTTTTTCAGGACGGAGCGCCCACTCCTTATATGGCTTCCGCACTCTACCGTGGCCCGCACTTTACTGGGGTTTTAGTAAACATACCCCAAAGTATCTACATCTGCATTTCGGTGATTAGAATTTATACAGCTTGAAGTATTTACAGTTGCATTTTGCATATATGTCACAGAATTTAAACAGTTCTGTATGGAAGAAAGGGTCAAAATTCCCCAAAGGCAATGTAAAAGACTGATCAAGAGTTACAGGAAATGTTTAGCTGCTGCTAAAGGAGATATTACCAGTTAGTGAATGTAGGGTTTACATTGGGGATATGCATTCGTTAGCAGCTATTCGGTCCTTTTAGCATGCTTTTAACATTTTAGTGCATGCAAAATCAAATTTAAATGCGTAAACCTGCAAATTAACATATTAAATTAATTTGTGCATTTTAGAAAGTTCTAACGAGTTTTAAATAATTTTGATCTAAGCCAATGTGTGAAAAGAAGCAAGTTAAAAAACACACTCTCCCTATTTCTAAGCACCAAGTCCAATATCGCTCCATCCCATGTGGATTCTATCACCAGTTGCCAGAATAGTTCTCCCTATAGTGAATCAAGGATCTTCCTACTTCTAGATGATACTGCAGCAGAGATATACCAATCAACATCTGGCAAACTTTTAAATCTCCTACCAGTGGTACTTCCCCTTTCATAGCAATATTGTGAATGTCTTCAATTAGACCTCTAATTCTACTGTCTGTGAGGGAGGTCTTTATATCACATCAGTGAAAACACAATTACCATTCCCTCTATTCAGACTAACCCACAGTGCCTCCTCCTTTCCTCACAAGTTCTGTATCTTTAATATTAATTTTTACATATAGTGCCATTCCTCTTCCTTTTCTTCCTATCCTATCTTTCCTGAATAGATTATAGCCTGTTATAGCTATTGTCATGAGGTGGATCAAATAGTACCTATGGAAATAGGAAAATCTGAGCAGAGCAGTTCTAATAGTGACAGGTTAGAACAGCACATGGACCAGGGTTGCTATGGGCAACAAACACAAACTGAAGTACTAGGTGTAAAAGCACGCCCAAGCAGTAGATTACCTCATAGCTCATCAGGTAATGAGGGACAGCTGAGGAGAGGCGAGGCTCAGAGAAACACCAAGAGTGACGCAGTTAAAAATCACTCACCAGAGTTCAGATTTGAGCCGAGGAAGGAACCGGTTGGAGAGCAGAGGAAGGAGCCGGTTGGGGAGCAGTGGAAGGAACTGGTGGGAGAGCTTATGAGAAAGCTTCACCAGGAGTCTCACACAGAATCCTACAGGAAGAAGCCCAGGAGAGAATACCAGGGATTTGTTTCAGGGAGCAGTGCAGGACTGAACAAAAACCCAGTGGTCTGAGCCACGGAGGTATTTCTGAAGGCAAGCTGAGAAAAGCTGTGGGAAAGAATCTTCCTAAGAACAGGTACCAGAAAGGCAAAAGTTTTTATCTGGAGGATACTTTTGTGCTCAAAGAGAAATGGAAAGAGAAAGGCAGTGAGAGGCTTTCATTTGAGAAAAGCTCCGTTAAGTTTCCTGTGCCCAGAAGCTCCGTGAAAACCAAGGCAGAAGGTAGGCTTATTCCTCATAATAGAAGGGAAGCTGAAAGTCAGAGTTTTTCCTACACTTACCCAAGAGTGTGTGGCTCTCAGGAAGGAAACTCTGCAGTGTGTGGTAACCTCCCATTTTACTACGGTAGAGAGGAGGAGGGGAGCCCTCTTAACAGAGAAGAGGGATTATTTAAAAGTAGCCTGAGTTACAATCCTATAGAAGATAGCACCGGGGAAGCATGTGAGGATATGCGATGTGATTTTTGTGATGAAACACTTGCTGAATCCTACATGGATTGTACACTGACAATTTCAGATGATATTTCTTCACTGTGCTGAACTGGCCAGAGAGAGAATCTGTTTAAGGAACCAGAAGTGAAGAAATGTGCTTGTTTTAAGAATAAGGACTGTTTTGCACTACCTTTGTTTTGTCAAGGCTGAAGATAAAAGCATTCATTTTTGTTATAGTAGTTTGCCTTATTTCATACCAGAAGTATGGTTTTTGTCCTTTATTCATATGTGCTAAAATTCACCCGGGACGGATAAATAAAAAGACCTCTTTTGAAGCCTGGCTACTCGACTGCAACTACACTCTTAGATTAGCTTGTGGGACTACAAATCCCAAGGGGCATTTCAACACCTGCTTGAGACACCCTCGCTGTTTAAGAAGAGGCCCCACTATAGCTCCTAGTATTTATGCCTCTGGGAACCTAGAGGTGGGTGACAAATGGCGTAGGTTTTCGGATTTTGGCCTTAATGATTAAAAGGACATTACTACAAAAACTACTTACCCCTGGAGAAGACTGCTTCCAGACCGGGAGAGCCGTCGGGGAAGATTTCTCGCTGGCAGATCGGCCAGGTGGTGCTGACGCAGTAACCTTTCTCACAGGCTGAAACCTACACGAAGGCTCAGGTAAAGTCTACCTAGGCATAAGTGTGGGAGGAAAAGGGTGAGAAAGGGGGCGCTGATGGGCACACAGAGGAGTAGACGGGGAAAAAGAGTCGCAGTGCCGCACTTTGTGGTCTTGTTCTTTGTTTCTCTCCACAGGGACGCAGACTCCGAGGATGGAGCTGCAGGACGTCATGCGCTGGATGCAGGCGCAATGGGACAAACAGGTTGAATTGGTCCGATATCTCCAGGAGCAGACTGCAATGACCATGAGGGAACAGCAGAAGCCGCTTATGGACACAATGGAGGCGCTCTTAAGGAAGCCGATGGATGCAGAAGCTGCCATCCCCTCTATAGTCCAGGGGGTAGGACTGAACTCTCACAGTGCTTTTTCACTAGGACAGTTGAATCCATATGATAATTCTGATGATTTCATAGATGCTTTTGAGCGCATAGCCGCAGCTTTAAAGTGGCCAGTGGAGCAGTGGGCAACAAGATTTGCAATGTTGCTCACAGGCGAGGCCCTGTCTGCCTATAAGGCTATGCCTGCTGTCCTTGCCTCTGACTTTGCAGAGGTAAAAAGAGCAGTCAAAGACAGGCTAGGGTTAACTCCTATGCATTACAGAAGAATGTTTAGGGAGGCTAGGATAAAGCCTCGGGAGACCCCTAAGGCCCTGTCTCAAAGGCTAAAAGGTCTGGCTGGAAAGTGGTTAACTCCGGAAGGGAGAACACTGGAATCAGTAGTTGACATAATTGTTTTAGAACAGTTCATGCAAGCTGTCCCTACTGAAGTGAAAACTTTTCTTACACTCCAGAACTGCCGAACCACTGATGAGGCAGCCAATCTTGCAGAAAGATATTTTGAAGCAGAGATGGCTGACACCTCAGGGGTAGGTGTGTTGCGAGCAGCTGGTATGACAAATTTTAGCAGAAAAGGAAAATGTTCAAAGGGTAACATGTTTAATGCTAAAATGTCTAATGTTGAGAAACATGATAATGACAATGTTTTGTATGTACCTAAAGGGAAGTGTTTTGCCTGTGGAAAAATGGGACATTTTCAGAGGAGCTGCCCTGAAAGAACGGTCCTGGTATCAGGAGCTGAAGAGCCAAGTCAGGAAGGATTCCTTCTACAGGTCCAGGTAGAAGGTATTGAAGAACTGGCACTACTTGACTCGGGGGCTGACCAGAGCATGGTTTCACGCAAGCTCTGGGAAGCCATTGAGGGGCGCTGTCAGTCAGCCCCGAGTCAAGCAGAAGGCCAGGTGCGTATAAGATGCGTGCACGGCGCATTTGTTCCTTATCCCCTCCGTAGAGTATCTGTGCGAGGGTTAGGCACAGAAAGAGAAGTGAAGGTAGCCGTAATCCCAAAACTGCCAAGAGACATTGTCCTGGGTAAGGACTGGCCTCCCTTTTATAAAGGGCTGGTAAGAGACTTAGGCACCAGAACAGGCTTAGTGTCCACCCAGTCTCAAGCCGGAACCTCAGGGATGGGAAAGATGTCAGCAGGAAGCACGGAGGAGCTTGAGGGAGAGGAAGAATCCCAAGGGGAGGAGCTGGCTGAGGGAGAGATAGGCACTCTTCCTGTTCATGAAGATTTGATCCATGTCCCAGTTAAAGAGGGTAAAAAGGATAAGTCTAAGAAACGTCGAGAGAGGTACTGTAGGACCCGAGGTAGGGCCGAGTTAGAGGCCGGTGTAGGATTGCCCTGGGTACCTGCAGAGGTAGTCAAAAAGTTTCCATCGTTCCCCATGGAACAAAGGGCTGACCCAGCTCTTAAGAGAGCGTTTGAGTGGGCCCAGGAAACTCGACATACATTACCCAGGTTCTTCTTAGAGAAAGAAATTTTATATAGAGAGAGTATTGACCCACATACTGATGCCATACGGAAGCAGCTGGTAGTGCCAACCACTTTTAAGGCTACAGTATTACGTTTGGCACATGACCACCCGGTGGGTAGTCACAAAGGGATCCAAGGTACGCTTGACCAAATTTTGGCTAGGTTTTATTGGCCAGGGGTCTTCAAGGAGACCAAGCAATACTGTGAATCATGTCCCACCTGTCAGAGGGTTACAGCTATAAAACCCAAAGCAGTACCCATGGTGCCAACACTCACTATAGCGGCTCCCATAAGCCGTATAGGAGTTGACATTGTAGGACCTCTAATAAAAACACCGAGGGGTTTTCAGTATATCCTGGTAATAGTTGACCATGCCACACGTTTCCCTTGGGCTATCCCACTAAGGAACACCTCTGCTAGGGTAGTAGCCCTAGAACTCGTAAAGTTATTCTGTGAGGTAGGCTTTCCTAGAGACGTTCTAACGGATCAGGGTAGCAATTTCCTATCCAAGCATTTGGCTATGGTGTGGGAAGCCTTTGGTATCAAGCATATACGGACATCGGCATACCATCCGCAGTCCAATGGACTCGTGGAGCGGATGAATCAGTCCATTAAACAGATGCTTAGGAGAGGTTTAAAAAAGGGAGAGATGTCTGACTGGGACACGCTGCTCCCATTCACTTTATATGCATGCAGGGAACGCATACAGGCGTCCTTGGGGGCATCCCCCTACGAACTGCTGTTTGGCCGAGCTCCAAGAGGAGTTTTGGATATCTTACAGGAACAGTGGGTGGAGCCAGACATACAAGAGGTTGGGGTACCTCACTTTTTAAGGGATTTAAGGGAACGCCTAGAGAGGACATCCAAGACCTCCATAGAAAAAACTTACAGGCCAGTAAACAACGGCAAAAGCATTATTATGACAGGGGCACGAAACCTAGGCAGTTGGATATAGGAGACCAGGTGCTTATTCAGGTAGCAGACCCGGGACCTAAGTTTGAATCCCGGTGGAAAGGCCCTTGTACAGTGATAGAGAAGGTTGGGCCTGTGTCTTATCGTGTAGAGAACGAAAGAGGGCGCCAACAGGTTTATCACCTTAACGTACTAAAGCCGTGGAAGGACAGGTCAGCCACTGCCAGTCTGGTCAGTGTAGAGCAGCGATATAGGACCCATAAAGAAATTACGTGCTGTCTGAAAGGTTCAGCAGCCCGTAATATTTTAAGGGGGGGGGGATCTGTCATGAGGTGGATCAAATAGTACCTATGGAAATAGGAAAATCTGAGCAGAGCAGTTCTAATAGTGACAGGTTAGAACAGCACATGGACCAGGGTTGCTATGGGCAACAAACACAAACTGAAGTACTAGGTGTAAAAGCATGCCCAAGCAGTAGATTACCTCATAGCTCATCAGGTAATGAGGGACAGCTGAGGAGAGGCGAGGCTCAGAGAAAAAACAAGAGTGACGCAGTTAAAAATCACTCACCAGAGTTCAGAGTTAGAGCCAAGGAAGGAACCGGTTGGAGAGCAGAGTAAGGAGCCGGTTGGAGAGCAGTGGAAGGAACTGGTGGGAGAGCTTATGAGAAAGCTTTACCAGGAGTCTCACACAGAATCCTACAGGAAGAAGCCCAGGAGAGAATACCAGGGATTTGTTTCAGGGAGCAGTGCAGGACTGAACAAAAGCCCAGTGGTCTGGGCCACGGAGGTATTTCTGAAGGCAAGCTGAGAAAAGCTGTGGGAAAGAATCTTCCTAAGAACAGGTACCAGAAAGGCAAAAGTTTTTATCTGGAGGATACTTTTGTGCCCAAAGAGAAATGGAAAGAGAAAGGCAGTGAGAGGCTTTCATTTGAGAAAAGCTCCGTTAAGTTTCCTGTGCCCAGAGGCTCCGTGAAAACCAAGCCAGAAGGTAGGCTTATTCCTCATAATAGAAGGGAAGCTGAAAGTCAGAGTTTTTCCTACACTTACCCAAGAGTGTGTGGCTCTCAGGAAGGAAACTCTGCAGTGTGTGTTAACCTCCCATTTTACTCTGGTAGAGAGGAGGAGGGGAGCCCTCTTAACAGAGAAGAGGGATTGTTTAAAAGTAGCCTGAGTTACAATCCTATAGAAGATAGCACCGGGGAAGCATGTGAGGATATGCAATGTGATTTTTGTGATGAAACACCTACATGGATTGTACACTGACAATTTCAGATGATATTTCTTCACTGTGCTGGACTGGCCAGAGAGAGAATCTGTTTAAGGAAACAGAAGTGAAAAAATGTGCTTGTTTTAAGAATAAGAACTGTTTTGCACTACCTTTGTTTTGTCAAGGCTGAAGATACAAGCATTCATTTTTGTTATAGTAGTTTGCCTTATTTCATACCAGAAGTATGGTTTTTGTCCTTTGTTCATATGTGCTAAAATTCACCCGGGACGGGTAAATAAAAAGACCTCTTTTGAAGCCTGGCTACTCGACTGCAACTACACTCTTAGATTAGCTTGTGGGACTACAAATCCCAGGGGGGCATTTCAACACCTGCTTGAGACACCCTCGCTGTTTAAGAAGAGGCCCCACTATAGCTCCTAGGCTTTATGCCTCTGGGAACCTAGAGGTGGGTGACACTATGTCCTGGTCATTGTTTTCTGTGTATCATATCTCTGTGGCTGCCATTATATTCTAATCAGCCTCTTACATTATGGCTTCTAAATCTGAAATTTCATTTTGCATACTATGAGCATGAGAATAAGCAGCTCTCCAGATGTTGCCCTTTTCCCATACTATGGGCATTAATACATACTGCTTGCCCCTCTTACCCATTTTACAGAGGTATTTATTGTTTACTTTAGGGCTTTTACTTACCCTGGGGAGCTTTGTTCACCCATCCCTGATGATCCTAATTTAAAACCCTACTAAGTAGATTAACCAGTCTGTTGTGGAAGACACATCTCCCCTTCGTTGATAGGTTGACATCATCTCTGCCAAGCAGCCAAAACACTCTTGATTTATTTTATTTTTATTTATTTATTTAACAATTCTTTATTCTGCCCCTCTAGGGCTAGACTGCCTATGCTGCCCTGGTGGTTGAGCTCATCTCACCATGGCAGTGAGGACTGTGATTCTATTCAAGGTATTTTCTGATACCAAAGAAGACAGGATGATACCTTCCCATCCTGGACCTAAGGGATCTCAACAAATATCTTGTCAAAGAAAAGTACCCCTCCAGGTGCTGGCGTGGGTCCCGCTGAGGACAGATGCTTGCCTGGCCAGTTGGGGGGCCCATTGCCAGGGTCGCATAGCACAGGGGCAGTGGGGGCCACAGGAGGCTCACTGGTCCATCAACCAACTGGAAATGAGGGTAGTGTTCCTGGCATTGCAGGCTTTCAGCCCTTGACTTCAGGGGCAGGTGGTCCGCAATGCGACCACAGTGACCTACATCAAATGCCAGGGTGGCACGGGCAGTCTAGCCCTAGAGGAGGAAGCTGAGGCTCTGTTCGAGTGGGTGGAAGGTCACTTCCAGGCCTTATCAGCAGCACACGCCACAGGCATCGACAACGTGATGGCAGATTACCTGAGCTGGGTGCACGTGGATCCCGGTGACTGGACTCTCAACCAGGAGGTTTTCGAGCAGGTGGCTCGACGTTGGAGCACACCAGCCATGAATCTGATAGCGACCTTTCAGTTTGACAAGGTGAGCAGGTTCTTCAGCAGAAGAAGGGAATAAATATCAAAGGGGCTAGATGCCCTCATGGAAAGGTGGCCCGAATAGGTGCTCCTTTATGTCTTCCCTCCGTGGGCACTCATAGGCCGGGTGATACAGAGGATTGAAACTCACTGGGGGTCCATCATCTTGATTGCCCCGGACTAGCTGAGGTGCCCGTGGTATGCCATAAGAACATAAGAACATAAGATATGCCATACTGGGTCAGACCAAGGTCCATCAAGCCCAGTATTCTGTTTCCAACAGTGGCCAATCTAGGTCATATGTACCTAGCAGTTTCCCCAAGGGACACAGGTTCCACAATGCTTGTATTGGTTCAAGCATTGATATCCTGGGTCCCTTCTTAATAATGGTTTATGGACCTTTCCTCCAGGAACTTGTCCAAACCTTTTTTAATCCCAGCTACACTAACAGCCTTTATTACATCCTCCGGTAACAAATTCCAGAGTTTGATTGCACGTTGAGTGAAAAAATATTTTCTTTTATTAGTCTTAAATAGTTTACCCTGTAGCTTCATTGCATGTCCCCTAGTCTTTCTATATTCTGATAAGGTAAACAATCGATCTACGTTTACCCGTTCCACTCCGTTCATTAATTTATAGACTTCTATCATATCTCCCCTCAGCCGTCCCTTTTCCAGGTTAAAGAGCCCTAACCTTTTTAGCCTTTCTTCATAGGAGTATCCTTCCATCCCCTTTACCATTTTGACGATCTAGTGAGGCTGCTGGCGGATTGGCATTGGCATCTGCTGGTTTGAGAGGTTCTATTATTGCAGGGGCCAGTACGCATGCCTCAGGTGGATCGATTCTCGCTTATGGCTTGGCTTTTGAGATGACCAGGCTGAAGAGGAAAGGCTATTCTGGGACAGTAATTGTGACCCTGCTGAAAGCGTTAAAGAGGTAAACCTCTTTGGTTTACATCAGGGTATGGCATATATTTGAGTCGTGGTGCGGGGATAGGCAGGTGAGCCCATCTTCTACTTCCATTCCAGACATTTTGGACTTTTTACAGTCCAGGTTCGACAAGGGCCTGGCGGTCAGTTTCCTAATGGTGCAATTGGTGGCGCTCTCCTGTTACCGGGGTAAGGTGCAAGGGGTGGTGTTGGGCTCGCATACTGATGTGCTGAGGTTCCTGAGGGCGGTGGGGCATCTTCGTCCTCCAAGGAGAACGGTGGTACCACCCTGGGATCTCAATTTGGTGCTGTCGGCATTGGCCAAGGAGCCCTTTGAGCCTTTGAGCAGGTGCTCATTGAAGGATTTGACGTTGAAGGCGGTTTTCCTCATAGCCATTTGTTTGGCACACAGGGTTTTGGAGATTCAGGCATTGTCCTGCAAGGAACCGTATCTGGTGTTTTCCAGGGAGAAGGTCGTTCTTCAGCCGGTCCCCTCCTTCTTGCTGAAAGTGATTTTGGCCTTCCATGTGAATCAGCCAGTGTCTTTGCCGGTCCTTTTGATTGCGGAAGTGGATCCTTTGCACTTGGAGTTGCGCAGGTTGGATGTTAAATGGGTCCTGAGGCACTATTTGAAGCGGATGGCGGCCTTTCAGAAATTGGAATACTTGTTCGTTCTGTTTGGGGGGCCTCAGAAGGGAGAAGCAGCAGCTAAGGCGTCAATTTCTAGATGGATTAGAGGGGCTATTTCTTTGGCCTACCTGCTGAAGGGGAGAGTGGTGCCAGCTGGATTGCGGATACATTCCACAAGGGCCCAGGCGTCTGCATGGGAAGAGTATAGTTTGGTGCCACCGGCAGAGATCTGTAGCGCAGCAACCTGGTCTTCCCTTCATACCTTTGCTAAGCATTATCGCTTGGATTTACAGGCTTTGGGAGGTGCTCGGTTCGGAGCGGCAGTGCTTCAGGCCGGTTTGGCAGGTCCCTCCCATTAGATTAACTGCTCTGTCACATCCCAGAGTGCAGGACTGGACTGGAGGGATGATAAGGAAAGAGAAATTAGACTTAACAGTTAATTGTTGTTCCTTGAGGAATTCCAGTCCAGTCCCGGATCCCACCCTTGTTGGTTGCTATGAAGGTGGCTGGTAGGTGTGTCCATCTAGGTCACTGCTGCGGTGTTTCGTGGCAGGGGCCTGGAAGCTCCATTGGGGGCAGTCAGTTAGACGTAGGGGCCGGGGCTGGGGGAGCTGCTGGTCTCACGCTGTGTTCGGTCAGACAGGGCCGGAAGTGCACAGGTAAGCCTCCCCATATTGGGGGGAACAGGGGATTCTTTCCCAGGTGGGGGGGGGGGGGTTACTTAAGGAATATGTGTAGCATTGCTGGTTTTGTTAACTACTTGTTTCTCCTGTGAGTCTGCTTTGTCAGTAGGTTACTGGAGTTGGTAGGCGGTGCCAGCCGTATAATTAGATGGGTGTCATCAAAAGATGACATGCTCAGTCTCCAAGCTGCTGGAAGAGGTGCATTACCCAGAGGTATGGGACTGGATTGGAGTTCCTCAAGGAACAACAATTAGCAAGTAAGTCTAATTTCTCTTTTGTTCTGCTAGGAGACCTCAACCTGCCTTCCACAAACCTGCATGACACCACTGCATTCCTCAATGCTAAGGATGCCTTACAGCTAAAACAAATCAATACAGACCCAACCCACAGAAAGGGAAAGACCCTGGACCTCATTTTCACACCCTCCAGCTGGACACATATACACCACCTGCCATCACCACAAACCATACCTGTCCACTGGTCAGATCATAGCGTATTCTCCTTTCGCCTACCCCACCCTAACAATGTTCCTAACTCCACCAACAACCCACCCATCACATGCAGATTTTGCCAATTTAACAAAGAATTATTCCTAAACCATTTCACCTAACTCTCTATCTCAACAACAACTGACCTGGACACCCACTTGGCAGAATGGCATTCCAAAATCTCAGCATATGCCACAATACCCCACCCAACAGACTCGGGAAAGAAAACACAGCAAGTACCCTGGTACCCTCAGGACCTGAAAGATCTCAAGTGTAAGCTCAGATGCCTTGAACAAAGATGGCGATGATCTAAGGATCCAACCCACCAGGCAGTATACGCAGCAGCTCAATCTGAATACTGCACCCTAACAAATACAAGGAAAAGTGAATATCATACAAAACTCATTAAATCTTTATCTTTATCTTTATTGTAGTGTTTGATATACCACCCAATACTGAGGCATCTGGGTGGTTTACAACACAAAAATGTTACAAGGAACAAGAAAGGAAAATGAATGCCATTATTAGGATAGGAAAGAAAAGAGAGCTCAAAAGAAAGTACAGAAGAAAGTATTGGAGAGTTTTAACTGGTGGGGGGGGGGGGGGACAGGACAACTGTCCTTAAGCCAAAACTTTCTTAAACCAACCCAGGGAACTCTGATATTACTAAACAACTATTAAACCTACCAAATCACAACAAAGCAACTCCAGTCTGCCCCTACCTCATGGGCAACTTCTTACAACTCAAATTAACCTCTGCCTCCCATGAGACTCCCCAGCAAATGCTGGACCCAAACATCATTGACTTCCCAGGTCACACATGGTCCTCATTCAATACTGTAACTCTGGAGTAACTAGAAATCCTCATTTCTAACATAAACACAACCACCTCCCCGCTTGACCCATGCCCAGTCTCATGGATAAAGCTCACAAAACAAGAATTATCTCCAACTGTCTTCTGGGTAGTGCAATCCTCCCTGAACCAAGCACACATGCCCAAAGTCCTCAAATGTGCTTCAATCTGACCCATATTAAAGAACCCTACATTAGACCCACAATTGCCAACTTCATACAGACCCAAAGGGGTATGCAGCAGCTGTGGGGGACAAAGGGGTGTGCAGCAGCTGTTGAATTAAGGGGTCAAAGGATTGTGCAGCAGCTGTGGAATTGATGTGCATCCTTAGGGGAAGAGAATAAAGTTCCCTCCTCAAGTCTTGCTGAGTCCCTACACGTAGCAACCCCGTTGTATAACATCTATACCAAATCTCAGCAAGGTAACACTACAATTAAAGTATGTTAGGAATGAAGAAGAAAAATACATACTGGCCGCACGTCACCCAGGATAAAAAGGTGCCCACCCATAGCTTACGCACTAGTGCTAATGATGGTGATTGTGATAGTGCAAGTGCTGCAGATGCAGATAACATTCCTGCCACAGATAAAGGCCATGGTGAGCTTCTTCATGGACCCACTGTGGCAAGAGACGAACCATAGAAATTAATGAAAAAGTTAAGAGGATTAACTACGGTTAAGTGGAATTCTGCAGATAAAGAGGAGATAATGTGCTGCTATTTTTATGCTACAAGCCCTATATTTAAATCAAGAGAGCATGCAAAGAGAGCCTGTCAAAAGCTGGAAGAAAGAGGAAAATTGCCATTAGAAAAACTGCAAAAAATAGCAGATGCAAATTTAAGATCTTTAATTTTAAAGATCAAATAAAAGAAGTATTTGAATGATAACATTTTGAAATAACTAAGGGGTATGTTTACTAAACTGCGGTAATGTCATTCGCGGTAGGCTCCGCAGTAAAGGTAGAGATGCCCATATAAAGGCATGGGCGGTGCAGCGTTACAGCAAGCTGACAGAGAACGCGCGTTACAAGGCGCCTTGTAAGGTGCCTAGTTAGGTGCCCTGTAAGATGCCAGGTAAGGTGCCTCAGAAGGCGCCCTATAGGGCCTCCTAGGCTAAGCGCCATATTAGGCACCCTTGGACAAGTCACCGCAGAAGGCATCCTGGGTTATGGAACCATAGGTTAAGGTGGCCTAACAAGGTTATGGTGGCCTAGGTTAGTGTGCCCTAGGGACTGCAAGGTGCCTCAGGATGACATGCATGACCTGTGTGGAACAGAGACAGATGTAGTCCTAACACTAGATAGAGCACTCAGGAAAGGCAATGAACAGATGAGTGAAGGAGGGAGAAGTGGGAGCCGCTGGACCTGCCATATCTGCGGGCATCCCATGTGCCTGCCAGTACTGATGACAAACATGGTGGGGCAGCTCTACCACAGCACAGGGTGTTGGCAATGTAAAGTACCGGAAAAACAGTTGGTGGCAGACGATGGGAATACGTGTCCCCCAGTGGAGGCGGAGGTGGCAGGATAGTTACAATGATGGGTGGACAGAGGAGTGGTGGTGCTATGCAGATCAGGCACAGGTGAGGCAAGCATGATGAGGCACAATGCAGGAAAGGGTAGCAGTGCAGGACATGGGCTGGCAGCCTGCACAGGCAGACAGGACTCTACACAGCTGACAGACGCAGATAGACGGACCAAGGGAATGTTGGCAATTGTGGCGAGGGTATTATGGGCTGGAAGCGCAGATCTGCAAAAATATGACCTCTACAGGAATGCACACTATTTGAGTAGGACAGGCATGAGAGGAGGATATAATGAGGAACTGAACCAATGAACACTGCCAAGAATGGCAATGTATTAACCAGTAGGCTATACCTCCATGGTGTATGTCACAGCAGTACCCATGATGCAATGCACATGCTGAATAGCTGTCTACAGCTGATCACCAAATGGGGTCTGCACCTCTCCAGTACCTCAGCTGGGAAAGACGAACTGACAGTGTGTGATACTGGCACAGCGTAGCTACAGACCATGCCATTGTGCAGGTTCTGTGGTCACCTTGAGGGATAGGATGGGTGCCCAGCACTAGGTCTGCAGTACATGTGGTGCTAGAGATAGGTCCTGCTATACCTCCCCATTGCTACTAGTGTGTGACAGGTGTTCCTTGCCGTGCATCTGAAGATAATTTGGTGTCCATCTGTATCCTGCAGTCACATGTGGCCCTGTGGGACCAGACACCAGTCAGATTAGTGTGTACCCCGTGTGAGGGTCTGGCTGACATGGGCAGCTGTTATCAGGGCAGAGGGGTTCCTAGAATTGCATGAGGTGTGTGCAGCAGTGGCCGTATAGGTCACAGTGGTATACACTATTTACCCCAAACGGCCCACATCACCCTTTTGTAGATAAAGAACAGTGACCCCTGCCCCAGGGAAGCAACCTCCATCTTGTTTGTACAAGACAGCCCTCCAGGGTTGGTGGGCCAGAGCCATACCCATGACTGGGACAGTGGCAGACCAGCAGCAATGCTGGGTTAGGTCTGGAAACCCCATGTGCCTCCCACCACTGTCTGCCAGTCACCAGCAGACAGCACAGTCAGACTGTACCGTAAAGGTGTTCCGACCATACACAGTCTAACTGCAGACAGTCCACCAGGAACTATGTGTAGCAAGCAGGCATCTCAGTGTTTGGGACCCCAGCACTGGGGAACACAAATATATCACTAGAGACAAATTGTGTAAAGCGCTATGTGGGAACCTAGACCTGCCATGGTCACTGCTCGTTCAGAGTGAGTGCCCTCTCAGCATGCCATGCTGTGGCCACCCTGTCCATGCAGGTGGTGGTCAGGCACTACAGTGTCCTAGCCATTGCCCCACACCCTGTGAAGATGCATCCTGGCCAATCTGCCCTGTCTGGGCCATACCCAGAATACCTTGCTCCTCATTATGCATCTAATCAGGCTAACGCTGGTAACAGTGGGACATTTTGGGTCCAGTGAAGTGTGGGCAGCCACAGAACAATGGATAGACATACAAACACACTCACTCCTTTTGCAGCATTATACAAAGGTAGGGGTGGTTGGCAGCCCTGCCCGCCACACTAGTCCTGATCACAGTGCTGACATTGCTAAACTGTGCAGGGGGTAGTAGTAGTGCTCTGGTGATAACATCATCCCAATGCTGGGGCCAACAGCCTGCTGCTCCATGCATCATTGGATTGTGGAGCCTGTGTGAGTGGGTGTCTGCACCCCTGTTTGCTGCTGCTTTGGGCTTTACACATGTTGCCGTTGTATCTGCATTGTAGGGTAAAATATAGGAACATTAGCCAATCCATAGTGCATGCTCACAGAAAAACTATATGCACCAAGCAGATATCTCAGTGATTGGGAGCCCAACACTAGAAACACAAAAGCATCACTGGAGGCAGATAGCATAGAGCGCTATGTGGGAACCTAGACATGCCATGATCACTGCTCGGTCAGAGTGAGTTCCCTCCCAGCATGCCATGCTGTGGCCACCCTGTCCATGCAGGCAGTGGTTGGGCATGACAGTGTCACAGCCATTGCCCCACATCCTGTGAAGATGCATCCTGGCCAATCCACCCTGTCCAGGCCATACCCACAATACCTTGCTCCTCATTATGCACATATTCTGGCTCATGCTGGTAACAGTGGGACATTGTGGGCCTAGTGAGGTATGGGCAGCCACAGAACAATGGACAGATATATACACGCACACACTCCTATTGCAGCATTGTGCAAAGATAGGGATGGTTGGCAACCCTGCCCTCCACACTGGTCCTGATCACAGTGCCGACATTGATAAACTATGCAGGAGGTAGTAGTAATGCTCTGGTGATAACTGCAGCTCCGTGCTGGGGCCAACAGCCTGACACTCCATGAAGCTTTGGATTGTAGAGCATGTATGAGTGGGTGTTTGTACCCCTGTTCACCGCTGCTTTGGGCTTTGCACATGTTGCTGTTGTATTTGCACTGTGGGGTAAAATATAGGGACATGCTCTGCCGGATCCACAGCTGGGACTTGAACCTGTGACACTCTGCTCCTGGGCATACTAGCTGTGTGCACTGCACCACACTGTTGCCACAGATGCACAGTAGTCCCTGGAGCTACCTGCACTTTTCCTCAGTCAGACCTTTTATGTTGCACTGCACACCACGTACTGGTACAAGGAATGGCCTAGGTCCACTGCAGGCAGGTGCCACTGCTCCCTCCAGCACAGGCACACACCCCCCTGCCATGCTGACATGACCATATGCTGTCTGTGCTAGTAGTGTACAGTCCCAGGCCATCCACTGTGTGGGTAGGCAGTTGCCTAGGGAGCGGAGTCTGGGGTGGGGAGGCATACATGGGCATCCTCACATCCGCCCCATCACCGCCTGCCAATATTATCTCCCTTCCGCTTGGGGGAGGGTTGGCTGGGGGGATGTCAGGTCAGTGCCCTGGCAACTGTTAGCTAGGGTGGACCAGGTAGATGTAGGTGGATTGTGTTTGGCCTTTGTCAGCTGCTGTCTTGCTGATGTCCGGTTTCTATGTTCCTATGTGCCACCTAGGCAACTGCCTAGCCCACCCTGTGCCCAGCTACCCCCACTGCCTGTCCCGCCTGCAGCCCCCTATGCCCCATTTGCACCATCACCATAGTGGCCTTTCATACTTGGGCACTATGCTGTTGCTGCAAATGGAGCACTACTATCACTTTTTTTTTGGGCTCCCTGCCTATGCTGTACATTGCTGACACTTAAATGGTTTCTCTCTCTTGCACATGTGTGCTAACACCAGGTTTTCAGTCGTGGTAAGATTCAGCCCTTCAGTTCCCTGCGTTAGTGTGGAAGGGGCCTCTCCACGCCCACTCCCGCCCATTGACCCCTTCTCTCCGCCCTCTCTCCACCCTCTGCGGGACTTACCACGGCCGGGAACGCTAACGCGAGTTATGTTACGTTAATGCGCGTTAGGTAATCTTAACACACGTTAGGTTTATGCACATTAACGTTACCTAACGCACATTAATGTAGCATCTTCTACATCAGGGGTGGGGAACCCTGGTCCTAGAGAGCCGCAGACCAGTCAGGTTTTCGGGATATCCCTAATGAATATGCATGAGATATATATGCATTAGAGATATCCTGCCAACCTGACTGGTTTGTGGCCCTCCAGGACTGGATTTGGAGACCCCTGCCTTACACCTCTGTCATTTAAGATTGTGAGCGGGCAAGGTGCAGATGTCCTAGACATCGAAAGGGTATATAGAATGTGTCACATTCCTCCTCGATTCTCACCACCACCAAAAAGTTGTCTAATAGACAATATTTTGGTGGTTGTGAGAAGTGAGGAGGAATGTGACACATTCTATCTAACCTTTTTGATGTCTTGGACATCTGCACCTTGCCCACTCACAATCTTAAATGACAGAGGTGTAAGGCAGGGGTCTCCAAATCCAGCCCTGGAGGGCCACAAACCAGTCAGGTTGGCAGGATATCTCTAATGCATATATATCTAATGCATATTCATTAGGGATATCCCGAAAACCTGACTGGTCTGCGGCTCTCCAGGACCATGGTTCCCAACCCCTGTTCTACATTAACGTGGTTTAGTAAGCATACCCCATAGTGCCACTTCTCCTCCCCTTCTTGCTATCCTATCCTTTCTGAACAAAGTACAGCAATCCCTCCTTATCCAAACCTAATCTGTTCCTGAAAATGGTTTGTATACAGAAATTTTGGATTCCAAAAGCTTATTTACCCTTATTTTAAATGAGAAAAATAAGAATTTTATTTCTAGCCCATCCAAAAACCCCAATCAGTCTCCCCAAAATCGCTAAAACAGTGCAAAACAAACATATAACTCTCAAACACATAGGGGTATGTTTACTAAAGGTAAAGGTAGAGATGCCCATATAAAGGCATGGGCGTCGCATCGTTACAGCAAGCTGTAGCAACTAACGAGCATTACAAGGTGCCTTAGACTAACAAGCGTTAGAAGACGTCTTGTAAGGCACCTTACAAGGAACATTACAAGGTGCCTTATAAGGCGCCTTGTAAGGCGCCTTCTATGGTGCCTTATAAGGTGTCCAATAAAGTGCCTAGTAAGGTGCCCAGTAAGGTGCCTAGTAAGGTGCCTTATAAGGTGCCCAGTAAGGTGCCTTGTAAGGTGCCTCATAAGGTGCCCTGTAAGGTGCCTCGTAAGGTGCCTAGTAAGGTGCCCTGTAAGGTGCCTTTTAAGGTACCTTTTAAGGTGCCCTGTAAGGTGCCTTGTAAGGCGCCTTATAAAGTGCCTAGTAAAGTGCCTTATAAGGTGCCTAGTAAAGTGTCTTTTAAGGCGCCCTATAGGTCTTCTTAGGCTAAACGCCTTCTTAAGTACCCCTGGACAAGGCACCACAGAAGGCACCCTGGGCTATGGAACCATAGGTTAAAGTGGCCTAACAAGGTTATGGTACCCTAGGTTAGTGTGCCCTAGGGGCTGCAAGGTGACTCAGGATGACATGCATGACCTGTGTGGAACAGAGACAGATGTAGTCCTAATACTAGATAGAGCACTCAGGAAAGGCAATGAACAGGTGAGTGAAGGAAGGAAAGCTGGAGCCCCTGGACCTGCCATATCTGCGGGCATCCCATGTGGCTGCCAGTACTGATGACAAACATGGTGGGGGCATCTGTACCACAGCACGGGGTGTTGGCAATGTAAAGTACTGGAAAGACAGTTGGTGGCAGACAATGGGAATACGTGTTCCCCAGTGGGGGCAGAGGTGTCAGGATAGTTACAATGATGGGTGGACAGAGGAGTGGTGTTGCCATGCAGATCAGGCACAGGCGAGGCAAGCATGAAGAGGCACAATGCAGGAAAGGGTAGCAGTGCAGGACATGGGATGGCAGCCTGCACAGGCAGACACGACTCTACACAGCTGACAGATGCAGATAGACGGACAGAAAGATGGTTGGCAACTGTGATGAGGGTAATATTTATTTTTTTTTATTTTTTTTTGAGACTTTTATTTTCATTTTGCAACAAACAAAAGAAAACAACACACCAAAAGAGACAAAACAAGTATACAATAAGGAAAAGTAAACCCATTACCCCCCACCCCGGTGCTTCTTCTCTACCCGTTTGTATCAGCATGTGAGCGCTTCCAATTAACAGTGATTATACATCAAACGATCAAAAAAGTATCCACAATACAGCATGATCATGAGACAGAGATATATACAAAGTTAGACAGTCAGATGAGAGCATTTAGCAGAATGTACATATTCATTGAACATCTTCCATTAAGACCAATAAGAAGGAGTCTGAACGGAGGAAGCGCACAGACGAAGTATTTGTTCATATTTACTGTAGAGACAGGCATGATTCCACCATTCATTGAGGCTCAGATGGGAACTAATTTCCCAGTATTACTTAATGAGGGAAACAGCAATGCCAAGCATAAAGTTCAAAAGGAGATAAGCCATTTCTTGGGAGAGGGGGGATCCCCGCAACTGGGCGAAGTCCCACTATCTTCCAAGAAAGGGACTCCTGAGAGTGCAATATAGACTAAATACGACCCCAGACCCGACGCCAGTTATACTGTAGTGCGGGATATTCATGCATAACATGAAATGAAGTAATAAACCAATGGCCACAGGACGTGTCCAGCAACCATTACCCTGAGTAGTGTTCCATTTGTCTAAACTGTGAGGAGTGTAAAAACACCGGTGGGCTAGAAAGAAGAGGGTCTGAGTGAGTGAGGCGGGTCGGAAACCCGTGTCCCTCTGCTCCAGATAAGGCTCCATTGCTCCGAGGTTAAAGTCACATGCAATTCTCTCTCCCATACTTTCTGCGCTATAGAGGTATCTCTAGTGATAGCATTACATAAGGTTTAGTAAAATTGGATGCTACACCCGGTAAACTACCGAGAGATCGGAAGTTTCCAATCAACCTTATGCAGAGAGTGCCGATGGCGGGAGTACTCTAGCGCTCCGAATGCAATGCTGAAGTTACACTGACCAGAGTCGGGAGTCGAAAGGTTGCATAGGAGTATTAAAGGCACCTAAAGTGTCGAAAAACATTGGTGGATAGTGGGAGTCTAATGGGAGAGTCATACCAGGGAGTAAGGTAAGAGGAATCGGCGAGCAAAGGCCCGCTACTATATCTAGCCACACAGGTCTGCTCGGTACTGGAGCCTCCAACCAACAAGCACCTTGTTTGAAAAGAAAAGATTGAGAGAACACTTGAGTAAAAGCGCCACCAAGTATTAATGGAGCATTGGCGGAGGCCGAGGCCAACTGCGCAAGACTTGCATAGTGAGCAGGGTTGTCCACATTCTGGACATAGTGCAAATACACGTGAATTCACTATCTCCAACCTCAAGGTGTACACGGGCCCATCTACCCTCCATGTCAGCGCTAATATCAGGTACAGTAGCGTGCAAAGACTTCTTAACCAGAATGACTATCCCGTACCATTTGGAAACGGTGGGAGAATAGGCAGCTACCATGTGAGGCCTAGCATTGAGTTTCAGTGTTTCAGCAGAGTGTAATGCGTTTCCTAAAGAAACACCTAATCAACGTGCTCGTGGCTAAAATAGCTAAGGATTTTCTTTCTGCTGAGTGGACCAGCAATGCCTTGTACGATGAATAATAAGATTTTACATGAGGCCATTCAGAAAAGTTAAAATTCTGAGCATGATAGCCCACATAATTTCACTGTGTCCCTCAAACTGACTGTATCTGGCTGTACACATGACATAGGAGAAATAAGCTAATATAATACAATGAAGCGCCCCACATTAACAAAGAAAACCGCAGTACGGTAGAGGAGAAGCAAAACCCCAAAATTACTGGCGACCATGTGTCTGCGGGGAGAAACCCCAGAGAAGGCCGAAATTGAAAAAAAACATATAACCTGTAGGACTGTGCGTGCTCCGAATCCGACCGAGGCACACATCATGAAGGGATAGGAGACCAAAGACAAAAGTCATACAGAAAAAGAAAGAAAGTCCAGGCTATTTCTGTGCTGGGCTATGACCGCCACATCGGGCCCTTCAAAATGGCGGACAGAGCCGGCAGATAAGAGTCCAAGATTTGGGATTAGCGCATCTGTTCTGCTTCTTTGGAGTCCAAAAATGTTGATAATAGATCAGGATCCTCGAACGTCCTGGTCTGGTTGTGGAGAGTCACTCGGAGCTTCGCTGGATACAACAGGCCAAAGCGAGCCTGTAGCTGTTGAAGTCGAGGGCGAAGAGCAAGGAGTTTCTTCCGACGGTCAACGGTAGGCTTTGCCAAATCAGGAAAGAAGGAGACCTTACGACCTTCATATTCCAAATGATGATTCACTCGGGCAGCATGTAAAATTTGTTCCACTTGTTGATATCGTAGCAAGCTAAAGATAATAGGCCGGGGGGTCGTGCGGTTGAGCGCCATGCGGGCAGGAACACGGTGTGCTCGATCGATTTCCAGTTCTCTGTGAAAAGTGATCTTCAGCAAGGAGGGAAGAGTTTTGAGCAAGAATTCTCTTATATCTCCTGCTTCCACCCCCTCCGGCATTCCGAAGAGCCTCACATTGTTGCGACGGGCGCGATTATTGCTATCTTCCAACTCCTTTTGAAGATTCTGTATCTGGCGCTCAGCCTCGTCCAGTTTGCCCAAGCGCACCTCGTGCGAGTCGAGGACCCCCGCCATATTGTCCTGCCGTAATGAAAGACCTTCAAGTCGGTCTTGGAGCACTCCAAAGTCTTCTCGCATAGCTCGAAGCGCTTCTCCATTAGACTGCACCAATTCCTTCACGCCACGTATTTCCTCCAAAATCTCCAGGTGCATTGCGGGGTTTTCACGAAATGGAACCATCTTCTGCGGGGAGGACACCTCCGTTTTGGAGCGTTTTCCGTGAGAAGAAGAAGGAGACCCGAAGTCCAAGCGCGCTGGTTTGTGGGCCGCCATCCCCCCCGAGGTGCCCCGGTCAGCTCGGAGCGAAATAGTAAATTTATATAGGTATTAAGTCAGGATTCTGAGTAGGCCTCTCGGGAGCTTCAACGCAAAGCGTCCTACCCGCTGGACATCAGGCTCCGCCCCCCATATTTATTTATTTATTTATTTAACAGTATTTCTATACCGTCTTATCGTAAAATCAAGGCAGTGTCACAACAATACAATCAAAAGATGTGGGGGGGAGGTTCATGCAGTGAAGGAGGGTTATGATGTGTGTGGGGGGTAGTTCATGCAGTGAATGCAGTGTTGTAATGTGCGTGTGTAGGAGGAGTTCTAGATTAGGGTGTGCTATGTACAGGGTGCGCTATTATACAGCATGTTCTATGATACAAGGTAGCGTCCAGATAGGGCTTGGGATAAATCCTGTGTCGTTATACAATCTCTCGATAGGGTTGGGGGGGCAGCACATATCAGCAGAGATATGACTGTTACAGGGATGACAGGTAATGTTGTAGGAAAGGCATAAAAGAAGGAGAAAAAAGAGGGAGTGAACCCATGACCACTCGGCTGAAAAAAGCACTGCACAAACCAATAGGTCACACCACCACTGTGAGGTCCACAGCAATGGCTGCATAGAAGAACACTGCAGGGCACCACACAAAATGCCTGCTGTGTGCCAGGAGAGGCCAACCCAGACAGTCACCATGATGCAACGCACATGTATAACAGGCTTCCACAGCTCATATCACAGTCTGTAAGTGGGATGGGAGCCACCTAGAAAAACATGCACACACACCATGAGATGTAATGCAGTGTAAACAGAATGCAAAAGAGCATGGGAGCGATAGACGAAGGGTGTCAGGGGCCGGCTGAAGGGACAGCTACATGGACGGCCCGTGGACCAGCGCAATGTAACGAAAAAGGAGCATGTGAGAATCCAACCTGTACAGTGATGTGGCACAGACCAGCCAACAACAGCAGTACCAATCCACCAAGCAGACTGGTCACTACGTACAAAGAAATAGCCATATGTAACACACAATATGCGACAGGCTGCAGAGAGGGCACACTATGGCGCACAGCGCAGAGATGGAAGGGTGTGTGGAGAGGTGACGAGGCTGCAGCCATTGCATGGGCAGGTCAGCAGAACACAGGAAAGGAAAAGGAACAGAACATGTGGGAATCAAACTGGCAACCTATGGACTGCCAATGGGTGTCTGTGACCACTATGCCAAAGAACTCCCACAAGCACAATGCAAACAAGTTTCCACAAAAGGCACACACTGGATCCCAGCAGACATCATGTCCCTCACCCTGATGCACCATCTGCCTTGGATAAACCCACGGGGTCTGTGTGCCAGGCCGCCCTGCAAACACACATCCAATCCATGCTGAGAGCCCACCTACCCGCTGCTGCTTGTGGACTCTAACTACCCTGACCCCCCTCCACCGTTGCCTCCCCTACCCCTGCTCCCACATTCCTTCACTTATCCCAACTAGAATGTAAGCTGTGATGAGTAGGGTGTCTACTCGACATGTCTGTGCAGTGCTGTGTACAAGGGTCAGTGACAGACATAAGTACCAAGTTATCACTGTAAGTAACCAGTTGTCTATCCCGCCTTACCCATCAAATGAATCAGTGGCTAATGGAGGGCCACGTGGCGTGCCCAAGGCCACAAAGAATGGCAAAAAGACTAGAAACCCCAGTCCCAATGTTGCTGTCCCCAGATGGGATGTGAACCAATGGCCCCCTGGTCTGAGGTACCATGTCCTAACCAACAGGTCATGTCTCTCACTGTGCAGGTGCAGTAGGTGTGGTAGTAACTAAAGTAGTGAAATTAAACTTTGTGCTGTAACTAGATGCATACACGGTACACAGTAACAATACCTGCACACCGACCCCCTCCCCCACAACCCTGTACCCGGATGGTTTACCCCAAGGATCTGGCGTGGATACCCCCTACCCCCTCCATACACAGTCCCCCAGTGTGGCCATCAGCACCCATGGCTGGCTGTACCAGCTGCATACTGATGGCTCACAGAGCCACCTACGCATACCTGAACCCTCCCCGGCTAACCAAACCCTGATCCACGCCTGTCGTGATGAAATTACTGCCTGGATGTCTCTCCATAGCCTGAAAGTGAACATGGCCACGACCGTACCTCCCATCCATCATCGTAACATCTCCCTGCCCCCCCCATTGTCGTCGGTGTCTGTGGATAACTCTGTACTCCCCCCCAGTGTCCCCAGGCCGCAATATGGGCCCATCCCTGACCCTTCACTCCTATCCACGACACACAGCCATCTGATAGCTAACACCTGCCCCCCTTGTCCAGTCATGTCAAAGCCTCCCTAACCTTTACCATACCCATGTCAAACAGCAGTGATACCCGCCCCATCCACCCTGAACACACCACCAATATGGCCATGCACTTCCCAATTGCATCACATCAGTATCTCAGTAGTCTGCCCCCTGCATCCAACCGTGCGCCAGGCCAGTCATGGCCACACCACCCCCCTTGTCCAGTCATGTCAAAGCCTCCCTAACCTTTACCATACCCATGTCAAACCCCCCCTGCTGAGGTCAAGATGCAGAGACTCTGTGGCTACCTGTCACCCGTCTCCCATCTCCCCATAAAAAAACCCCTGAAAACATTGGGCCCAAGCAGACACCCACCACCTGTGCAGTTCACCCCTACTGGCAGTCCCACACTCTGCCCCTTTCTCCGTGATGCCACGTACGCCATGAGCAAACCTCTGCTGTCTGTACAGCAGGCACCGTCTCCAACCCCCCACTGATCCAGGATGAAACCACACGTCCTCGCTGCAGCCATAGAAACATGATCCCCCGACACACCCCCACTGTCCCTAGTGATATCCCTCCCACCCCATCTGTGTTCGTGCTGACTAGATAGTAATCACTGATGCTCAGCACATGTCACGCACCTGTCTGCACTGTGCCGCATTTGCCATGTAGCACTATGCAAATGCTCAGTAGTGGTAGAAGTACATGTCTGCACCATCACGGCCACAGCACCAGAACACAGCTGACAGGTGGCATGTATCAGGCAGGCACACCAGGCTGACAATACACACACAAGACAAGAAGGTCTGAAGGGAAGATACAGAGATGTAATGTGATGCAGCCACACAGTGAAGTGCATACGCAGTGCACAAGCAAATGCACAAACATGCTAATGATGTCATGTCCCAATGGCCCAAAAACACCCATCAGATGTGTAGACCTGATGTGTGGGTGTCAGTGGGTCATACAGCAGTGTAGATGTCCCTAGAACAGCATGTGATGTGCTGAGAAAGGACAGACGTCAGGTAGTCATGTAAAATTACACCTTTAATGCACACATGACATCAACAACGGTGACACAATGCAACATGAGGACATGGTATCAGGACGAGAGTCACATGTGGGCAAACAGCAAAGAAGATGGGATCCCACTAGCATACAGAGGTAGCACTATGTGGAAGTCACACCACAATGGGTGCCGTGGAAACAGGAACAGTCACAATATGGCAATGTACAGGGACTGCAAAAATGGAGCCTGGAAATGGTCACACCCACCGCCACAGTGCAAAGGTACTGGTGCAATGTGAGTGGAGCAATGCCATGTCAGAAAGAGGACTGCGCACACATGCAAACATTAGTCAGAAAATCAATGTACATTGCCACATCTGTCCAGTAAACACACACAATAACATGTACGTAGAGCTACAAAGAGACGCCCACAATGGTGCACGTACCCACACAAACCCCACCCCGTCACATGCACCAGTGTAAGAGATGAGTCTGGCACATGCGCATGCACCGTGTATGTTTAAACACCACAGAGTTCTGCCCCATATCCACTGTAACACCCCCTGCGATGGTCAAACAGCAATCAGAGATGGTAGCATGCACCACAATGTTCTGTAGGAAAATAGTGTGTCACGTACAAGTGGATGTTAGCCACACAGATAGGCAGGGCCTACAGAATGTATCTCCTGTGCCACATACATGGCTGCATGTACCTGTGTAGCCTAATATACAGGTACACAGGTGTATTTGTGGAAGGTCGGGGGTTCAAATCCTACTAGAGGACAGCAACCTTGGGCCGGAAGGACTGGGGTTTCTAGTCCCACAGGTGCTCTTTGTGGTCTTGGACAACCCACTTAACCCTCCATAGCCCATGTTCCCTGTAAAATAGTTATCTCCAAGTTATAATGCCCTGTTCAATGTAATTTCAGTTTGTTCAATGTAAACCGCACTGATGCAGAATAGCGCGGTATATAAGAGAATACAAATAAAATAAAATAAAATAAATATTGGTGGAATATTTGCAATGCGAGCCCCACACATTGCCCACACACAGCTACCCAATGTCAGATGGATGTATAACATACAGCACGCATGTGAGTTCCTTCTGTAGATGTACAGACAAGTGTCCACAGTGCAAATGCCACCTGTGACCCTACAAGTCCGCCTATGACCATGCCAGATAACATGGCCATGCAAAGTCACAAGTGACGTCTCAATGTTCCACAACAATGCAAAGGTGATGTTTCTCTGCTGCGATCAACGCAACACCATGCAGAGCACGGCAGCGACATTGTGTCGTTCCGCCCGGTGATGTCCAAAGTAGTAGGCCAACAATGATTTCCAACATAGGCATGTGTCTGACTCACATAGGTCCATCTCCCACTGGCACCATCACACAGGGACTGTAGCATGGAGGTGTCCTGTCCAACCACATCTGGGTGATGGGGACTCCGGATGCAGCGTAGTATATGTGCCATGTGTGTTGGCTGCGCCCTGTGTTAAAAGAAGTAGAGAAAAGGTAAAGGTATGCCACACCCACCATCATGTCACAATGCAGACAGTGACAGCACATTATGTGCATAATGAATGCCCAGATACTAAAACATGACACGGCCACAACACATAGCACAGTGCATGTTGACCACAGCAGGAGATGGCACTACAGACCAGGTTACCATCTCAACATGGTCATGTCAATGCCCATGTCACACAGGCATCCCAGAGGTCCACAGCATGTCCAACAGTGGTGGTGCACAGAGATCCCACAGAAAGGCACGATGATACAAGTAGCCCAAATGAAACATCTACATGTGGATGTTAGTCACAGAAGATCTAAGGTGCAACCTACCGTACTTGTACAGCAGGTGTCTGATGGGGACTGTCGGAGCCAGGCAAAGGGCACAAGGGGCACAGTAGAGGCTGCGGATGTCGATGAACTGCATCCATCACCACATCATCATGGTCAGCCATCAGTGGCACAGGTCCAAGGAATGGTGAGTTGCGTGTAACCCAAACATTGATATGTAGTGTCCTGCCAGCAAACATGAAACACATCAGGGAACAATATATGACACATGCACACAATGTACAGAAGGGCAAAAGCAGAAGGTCACAGATACGGGAGAACACCACCACACAGGTGGCCAGACACATCCCTGCACAAGACAATGACAGGGGAAGCAGAAGGCACCGTCACCTAGACATGCCCCAAAGACATAGAGACATACACCGTGAGACATGGTGAGCATACTGCAAGATGCATAAGGCAGGTCTGTGCACAATCAGGGACCAGTGGAGACAAGCATCACACTCCATGCAAGGATACACTGATGCTGTGTAATGCCACAATGGAAGGGAAGGTTGTATGTGCTATCCACCAACCCCACACCCTGTGGCTGGAGACACACACAGCCCAGTAACACATGCCCTAGGTACAGTGTGTAAACACCCGAAATGTGCACAGGCCAATGGCTATATGCATGTCAACCGGAACATATGGGGGATGAAGCCATGGGCCAAACACGTGTTCAACAACAGACTGCAGTGGAGAGGGAAACACAGATATGTGTAATGCTGTACTGCCACCACAGAACACTTACCTGTATGTCCACCCACCCCAGTCACATGCAGGTCGTAATGACATATACACAGTTCCCACATGCACCACAGCACCGGGCAGGATCGCCAGCCTATCCTGGGGAGTCAAAAACACAAGTGACATATATATATGTCATGGTAGTGCCGTGAAACACACAGGTCACCACAAATATGGAGCCACATATGCACATCCCCACATATGCAGATCTTACAGGAGAACAGCTCCTTGATCAGATGTTGCCTGACTGCCATCCCCTCATGTGTGTCACCACGGCCACGTGCAGGAGGGCACACAGGATCCTCCTCAAGATCCTGATTAATTTTGACTGGGACATTGTGCCTGCGAGCAATGTTGTGCAGGATGCAACAGGCCAGAATTATATGTGCCACAGTCATGGGTCCGTACTGTAAGGCACCGCTGGTCCTATCCAGACACCTGAAGTGACTCTTCAAAACGCCAAAGGTGCGCTCAATGACTGAGCGGCTGGAGGCATGGGCCTCATTGTACCTCATCTCTGCACCTGGACGTGAAAGACGCACAGGGGTCAGCAACCAGGCACGACATCCATATCCCGCATCACCTGCAGAAAGAAATGTGGTACAGTCAATCGGGAGATGATGGACATAGAAAAACACAGACGTAGAAACGTTAAACTGGACAGAAGATAAACAAGGACACAAACATACGACGTCATAGAATGACACACGATGACACTGCACCAGCGTCTGAAGCTGCGAGACCCAGAACCCTGGGGAAGGCTAATTGGGCAACCCACATCAACTGTTTCTAGGCAAAACACACTGCCAAAAACCTGTGCCCAAACAGCAACAGTGGCAGGTGTGAAGGCATCTGGCTGACAGTGGCAAAGCATACTGGAAGCGACAGAGATGTGCATGTGTGCAATTATGTGACACCCATGATACAGTGCACACATAGCAGAAGTCACTGGAACACATACCCCAGGGTCCAGGTTGGAATGGCAGTAGAGACAAGATAACGTGGGCAGACATACAGATGGACCTAAGGTTCAAAGCTCAGAGTTTCACTGACACACAACAATGTAACACAATAAGCATTGAGAACAAACACATTGCAATCTGCCTAACCTACAGAGCACCCAGAGCCTCACCTGACGAACTAGCCTCAATGCTCGAAGCAGTCTGCGCTATCACCGCATCTAACAAACCCACGCTGCTGCTAGGAGACTTCAACCTCAAATCCACCAACACCAAAGATGCAGAAGCTTTCCTTCAGGCAATGACTTCACTTCAGTTCACCCAAATAGTCGATGCCCCAACCCACAGACACGGATCATCCCCAGACCTCATCTTTGCATCCAATTACCTAACCTCGAGAGGTCTAATATCAACACCCACCATCACCCCAGTTCCATGGTCAGACCACTACATAATTTAGATCAGGGGTCTCAAACACGTGGCCCGCGGGCCGCATGCGGCCCGCGAGACAACTTTGTGTGGCCCGCTACAGAGGAAAACAAAAAAAACACAAAACCCTGGCTTCTGCCGTTGCCGCCGTGGCAGCGGCAGAATCAATTGTCAAATTTAAAAAAAAAAGACTTCTGCTGCTCAAGCAGCAAAATCAGCTGTCCTGCGGCTCCTTCCCCTGTGCCCGGAGATCCGAGTCTGCTCTATCAGCGGTGTGCTTTTCAAGCCGCGAGGAGAGTATTCCCCTCTCGCGCAGTTTTGCGCGAGAGGGGAATACTCTCCTCGCGGCTTGAAAAGCACGCCGCTGATAGAGCAGACTCGGATCTCCGGGCACAGGGGAAGGGGCCGCAGGACAGCTGATTTTTCTGCTTGAGCAGCAGAAGTCTTTTTTTTTAAAATTTGACAATTGATTCTGCCGCTGCCACGGCGGCAACGGCAGAAGCCAGGGTTTTGGGGTTTTTTTGTTTCCCTCCTTCGCTGGCCGGTAATGAGCTATGGAGGGGCTGACTGAAATGGGGTAATGGGAGTTAGGACTGGAAGTGGGCTATTGGCAGGGGGGGGGGGTTATGACTGGTAATGGGCTATGGTGGGGGCTAGGACTGGAAATGGGCAGATGGGGGTTAGGACTGGAAGTGGGCTATTGGCAGGGGGGGGTTATGACTGGTAATGGGCTATGGTGGGGGCTAGGACTGGAAATGGGCAGATGGGGTTTAGGACTTGAAATGGGCTATTGGCAGGGGGGGTTATGACTGGTAATGGCCTATGAGGGGAGGTAAGACTGAAAATGGGGTGATGGGGGATACGACTGCAAGTGGGCTATGGGGGGGACTAGGACTGGTAATGGGCTATGGGGGGGTAAGACTGAAAATGGGGTGATGGGGGGGTAAGACTGGAAGTGCGCTATGGGGAGGTTAGGACTGGTAATGGGCTATGGGGGGTCTAGGACTGGTAATGGGCTGGGGGGGTTGCTAGGACTGGAAATGGGCTGAGTGGAAGGGGGGCTTGAACTGCAAATCGCTGATGGGGAGGGGGGCTTGGAATGGAAATGGGCTGTGAGGGGAGGGAGCTAGGATTGGAAATGGGCTGATGGGGGGCTAGGATTGGAAATGGGCTATTGGTGAGGCTAGGATAGGACTGGAAATGGACTGATGCAGGGACTAGAAAGGAGCAGATGCTGGGTGGGGCTGGAACTAGAAGGGAGCTGATGTTGGGGGAGGATTAGAATGGGATGGAGCTGGGAAAGTGAAATGGAGAGGGGAAAAATATTTTGTCTGGAAGAGAAGACAAATCTACAATTGGCCAGGTATTGGGAGAGTAAGTGGGGATTGAGGATGGAGGGGTAAAATTTGAGTGGATGAAATAGGAATGAGGAAAGAGCAAAAGGAGAAAGATTAGTATGTTAAAGCAGATGTAGAGAGAGAGAATGGAAAAAAACTAGAAGAGAGAAGAAATGACAAATGGACAGCAGACGATGGAGATAGCAGAAGACACGAAGAAACCAGAAGTGGCTGGAGCAATTGCAACTGAAAAAAAATGCACAAAAGGTAGAAAAATATCTCTTTATTTTGAATTTATTAACTGGAATATGTCAGCTCTGGGAAATGTGCATCATTAATGTTTGCACTTTGTTTAGTACAAGAGGAAATTAATTTATAGTTTTATTTCTACAGTGTTGTTGTACATTCCAAGTTTGGCTTTTGGGGTTCCCAGTTTAATTATTGTCTTCCTATTTCTAAATCTTTTAGTCTTTCTTTATCCATACTCATTAAGAGGCATGTTTACTAAAAGTTAGTGTATGGTAACATTATGCAAATATTTATGCAAATGAGGCCCCTTATGCAAATGAGGCCCCGTGTCTTATGCGGCCCCCGGGTTACTTTACAAGTCCTCATTCGGCCCTCAAAGCAATTTGAGTTTGAGACCCCTGATTTAGATAAAGATACAACTACAAAAAGACAAGCTAAACGAACGCTCAGACAACACACCCACACAAAGACGATTCAAGAATTTTGACGGGGACACGTTCCTACAGGACATGATACAACATCTGACCATAGAAACAGATGACCTGGAGGCTCAAATCACCAACTGGAACAGCACTCTATCTAACGCCGCCAAAGCAACTGATGCTAGACCCAAGAAACACCGTCACAACAAGATACAACACAAACCATGGTACTCAAAAAACATACGACAAGAAAAGAGGGAACTCAGAAAGATAGAGCGGAGATGGAGAAAGACCAAGTCATCGGAAAACCAGCAACTATACCTAACAAAGCAAAAACAATACAATGAACACATCAACCAATCAAAGAGAGAATACCATACAAACATGATAAATACCTCCATCAACAAACCCAGAGAGCTATTCAAAATCGTGAAAATCCTCACAAAAGAGCAAAGGACAGAAGATGAAGTACAAATAGACCCGCAAAAATTTGCTGACCACATCAAGGAAAGATTTCACTCAGCAGAGCGAACAAGACCCAGCACACCCACCAGGTCTAACTCACACCCTAAGACCTGGGACACATTCTCCTCACCTTCAACGGAGCAGCTATCCCTCATCATCTCCACAATCAATACAAGCACCGCCCCTACAGACCCTTGCCCAGTGTCATGGGTCAAAGCCACTAAATCAAACTTCATCCACATCATACACAACATAGTGCACAACTCCCTCACTCAAGGACTCATGCCGAATCAACTAAAGCTCGCCATAGTAAGACCGATCCCAAAGAAAACAACTCTCAACAAGAACAACCCAGCAGCATACCGACCAATATCCAGCATACCCTTTCTGGCAAAAATCATCGAGAAAACAGTACAACAACTACAAGAACACATCGACAACCATGCACCACTGGATGACAACCAACACGGCTTTCGCCCCAACCATGGAGTCGAAACATTACTGATTTACCTCTTTGACAGCATCCTACGAACCATAGACAACATCAAGAATGGAATCATAATGATCTTCATTGACATCTCTTCAGCATTTGACACAGTAGATCACAAAACTCTCCTGGAAAGACTAAAAAACATTGGGCTACATGGACCCACCTTAAAATGGTTCCACTCATACCTAACCGACAGGCGGATACAGGTAAAGGTAGGCCACAACACCTCACTCTCAGCACTACTGTTTAACATCTACATCCAGCCAATATGCGACATCCTGAAAAAGAACAGCAATCAATATACTATCTATGCAGATGACATCATGATATACACACCTATCTCAGTTCACGACCCGGACTACTCTAAAATAACAAACTGCCTCACACAAATGACAAGATGGTGTCAAAACAACAACCTCGCAATCAACTACAGCAAGACTGAGGCACTAATCATCACTCGTAACCCAGACTTCATCCACCCACCGGACATCAAGATACAAAATAGAACCATACCAATAAAATCGGAAGTAAAATACCTCGGAGTGACTCTGGACAATGAACTGAACCTCAAGACACACGTAAGCAAAACAATCAAAAATGCATACTACAGAATGAGAATTATCAGAAGACTGAAACCCTACCTCGCCACTGAGCACTTCTGTACCGTATGCCAAGCACTAATAACCCCCTTACTGGACTTCTGCAACCCAATCTACCTTGGACTAGCAAAACAAACACTCAAACCACTACAAATAGCACAAAACACCGCAGCCCGCATAATATCTGGATCAACAAGACATGAACACATCACACCTATTCTGAAAGACTTACACTGGCTCCCAATCAGTTCACACATCAAATACAAAACAATCATAAACATATTTAAGATCAAACAACACACTTCAGCTAACAGCCTGCACACCCTCATACAACCAGACACCAGCACACGCCCAAGAAGAAAAGGAACCTCCAACCGAGTCAGCACCCCAAGAGACTTCAGAAACACACGCAAGGATACCACAGAAAGAGCACTCTCCCTGGCTGCACCTACAATCTGGAACAACCTCCCAGACGATCTGAGATCAACGACGGACCTCAAAGACTTTCACAAACAGCTAAAGACAACGCTGTTCATAGAACACTATGGACACATCACATGATCTAACTACCAGGAACAACCAACATACCTCCCTCCGACCCACTGAAAAGAGAATGTATAACGGCACATGATGTTTCTTAACACTAAATGTATAAAAGAATGTACTATAAAACACGATGTATCATAGCGCACAATGTACATAGCTCAACATAATCAAACACACAACACAACATACACACAAGTCACGATATATCCTTCACTGCATGAAAAACACTATCACCCCTTTTGATTGTTTGCTGTGAAATCGCCTTGATTGTAAGAAAAAGCGGTATAGAAATACAGTTAAATAAATAAATAAAATAAAATACAGCATACATGTGTGATACCAAGTGCAACCAAAGTTCCACCATGTTGTCACACACATGGACAATGGAGAAAGGCCCCATACACACCATACAGCATGAGGATGGGTCTGTGCGCATAACTAACCCCCCTCTCCTGAATGGCACACACGCACACACGTTGGATATGGGGTCCATGAGGGACACACCACAAAGGCATACAAATGTACATCTATGTGTGCTGTCTGTCTGAGGCCATGTGCGGGAGCCATGGTCCAACCAGAGGTGTCGCACCCAGCCACAGAAGGAATACCCCATATGTGCTCAGAGTGTCCCTGTACATAAGACCTGTGCAACCAAACAGCAGTAGCAGATACCAGTCACAACCGCATGTGTGCCGAGACACCCAGATGAGCAATGAGACACACATGGTATACAAAGAGATGTTTAGCAGCACACAGAGGTACGTGACCACGTCCCCGGTGACAGGGTGTGACATTGTACAAAGCCCCATAGCAAGGCAGCGCCCCACAACCACAACGCAAGGAAAGACATGCAGAGGACACAGGTGACAATGGAATCCCAGATACCATACACAGTACGCGCATGTACGATATGGTAAATACCCACCCAGCAGGACACAGTCCCCATATTGTCCGACCTCAATTTGGCCGAACAGTGCCAAGTGCTGCAGGATATAGGAGTCATCGGCTGACCCTGGAACCGTGGAACCACATTCAGAATACGCATATTTGCATCACAAACAATCTGCACATTCAGGGAATGGAAGTGTTTGCGGTTGCGGAACACAACCTACCTGTCGCATGGCGGGACCAGGGCAACATGTGTGCAATCAATAGCTCCCATCACGTGTGGTATCCCTGCAATCCACTGGAATGCCTGGCCCAGGGCCACCCAATGTTGCCTACCATTAGGAATCGCAATGTAATTCCCAACCCAGCTAACTATGGCTCACAGTACCTGGTGGAGACAGCGTGAGAATGTTGGCCTGCTCATCCTGCCCACTGCAGCCACTGAGGATTGGAAACAGCCAGAGGCAAAGAAATGTAGAGCAGCCAGGAGCTTGGCCAATCCCGGTATGGCATGTGACCGGGCAGTCCGGGGCTCGAGGTCAGGTCGTAGATCCTCATAGAGCTCCTGAATAGCCTCTGTGTCCAGATGGTAGAGGGAGATGACCTGGTCCTCATGTATGTCCTGGAGCATGGGCCTGGGCCTGTAGAGGCGTGGCAGGCAGGGCCATGCCTCAGCACACCTATGGCGCCGTGCTGGTCTCACCTCCGCCTGTGGATCCCCCACAGCTGCAGGTCTGAGTTGCAGCGGGACTGCACCCATGCCCAGTGCCACAGCCCCAGGGACACCATCTCCCCATTCAGGCAACCACAGCTCCGCCAGCTCCACCAGCGCCCCACCGCAGAATCCGCATTCACAATCTGAGCCATGATAGACATGGGATGGAGCACAGGTAGATGTTAAATAGGGTGTGGGGTGCGGCAAATAATCAGAGAAAACCCTACATACCTGGTGATGTAGGGACGTACACCATCAACAGCATGAGACAACGCCCTGCATGTACGGAAGCATAACACCATAGCAAGCACAGGAACGCGCGTTACCAAAATGCATGTTCCTGATTGGGCATGATGAATGAGGATAGGAGGAGCACATGGCATGTCCCTGTGCCCCAGCAGGGCACAAACGTATGGCATTCTGTATTATGTGCCCCACCCAGACACGTAGGTGAGAGCAGAATGCAAGGCGTGTTCCCACACGCAGAGATGTCATGGACACACGTACGTCTGATGCAGAGTAGCACGGGAGGAGATACGTTGCATGATCCACCTACGCGCATCAGAATGCGCCTAAACACCAAAAGAAATGATAACCAACAGAGTGTGCCTGCATGCAGCATGAACCTCGCCGGAGGATAAATGGCGCATCTATGGAGCAGTGCACACCAACAACAGTGATAAGGACAGATCTGAGGATGGAGAGCATAGGGATAGTGCGTAGCACACCTAGCAATGCGAGTGTGAGGATACATCATACGTAAGGCACGTACGTGTGCGCGGGTCAGGAGAGGTGCCTGTATGGGGCGGACGGCACATGCAAAGGTAACGCACGCTACTGCGCATGCATGTAATGCCCATGCAGAACGCATGTAGGACCACACACAAGGTACACAACTGGGCACAGCATGCCCAGAACGGCAAGGGCTATGGTACACGGAACCTACCACAGCATGGAGGACAAGGCAGGAGGCAGCCAGGAGGCAGGAGGGGAGTGCAGGCAACAGCCACCAGTGGCCCACTCCACCGCAGACCCGGAGAGAGAGAATGCAGGCCCATTCAGGGCCTTACACCACCCCCAAGAACAGCCCAGAGGTGCACCAGGGCAGAAGCACCGCAGGACGCCTGTGGCTGAGGAAGCCAGGAGGAGGGTGGTCCGCTTCACCCAGGAGGAGAATGACCTCCTCCTGGCCAGCATCCTCGAGAGGTTTGAGGTGCTCTTCAGCCAGATGAGTGCAACAACCACCATTGCCACATGCACCAGGGCATGGGCCGAGGTACAGGCAGAAGTGGCGGCAGCAGGGGGACCACATTGCGACATCGAGAGTCTCCGCAAGTGGTATTGCGATATAAAGTGGAACATCCGCGCACAACTCTCTCGGGAGAGGCAGAATGCACAGGGCACTGGAGGGGGCCCAGCGTAGGGGGCCACCCTGACCAGCCTATAGCAGTGCCTAGCAGACCGACTCGGGCCCATGTGGAGTGGAGGAGTGGCCTAGTGGTTGGGGCAAGGTACTTCAGGCCAGAAGGTCGGGGGTTCAAATCCCACTAGAGGACAGCAGCCTTGGGCCGGAAGGACTGGGGTTTCTAGTCCCACAGGTGCTCCTTGTGGTATTGGGCAAGCCACTTAACCCTCCATAGCCCATGTTCCCTGTAAAATAGTTATCTCAAAGTTATAATGCCCTGTTCAATGTAATTTCAGTTTGCTCAATGTAAACCGCACTGATGCAGAATAGCGCGGTATATAAGAGAATGTAAATAAATAAATAAAATGGTCTGCCCCCTGCACTGGACACAGCGCACCCACATGCAGGCAAGTTGGAGGGAGGTGTACCGGTGAGAGACCATAAACAAGAGAGTGCAGGGATGGATGCAGGGGTGCGGGGGGCATGCCAGGGGTCACACAAAGATACATGACACCAGCCAGTCCCATGCAACATATTGGGTAACCCACACCAGGTGCACCATCCCCTCACCGCCCCTGGATCACAGCCCCCTATCAGCCATGCACTGCGTAGGCTGCCACATGCAGACCCCATACATGCAGAGGGCCAGTACCTGGCCCAATGGGGGCCACCATCCCACATCCCCCCGCCACATCTCCAGCACTACACCATGTGGCCCTGACACAACACCAGCCAACATGCATTGCCACCCTCGAGCACCTGCCAATCCCAGAGGGGCCCTGTAATGGCACACAGCCAGGTCCAGGGACCCCACACACCCACCCACAGGCTGGCAGCACTCAGAACCGCTGACAGGGGCATGGACAGCGCGCCGCCACCTGCCATGCATTGCCCTGTGTCTGCAATAGACCTACGAGGTGCACAGACCGCCACTGCACACATGGGCATACATAGTGCACCAAGGGACCGTACAAACAGGGTGGGATGAGCAGGCCACAAACAGAGCCATGGGGCCCAACCCTCTTGGGATGGCATAGCAGTGGGGGTGCAGCGACAGGTACACACACAGAGAAAGCATGGCGTAGGATATGGGGCCACTGAGGACAGTACAGAGCTATACACCCAACCAAGAACACAGACATAAGGATCTACCCGACAGTTGCCAGCCAGCGGGGGGGGGGGGGCCAGAGGGGGTCCATAAGAACACAAGAACATAAGATATGCCATACTGGGTCAGACCAAGGTCCAATGTTGGACGGACCAGCCAATGGTGGAGGTGCCGGTACAGGGTCAGAAGGGGGTCTGGCCTGGCATGCGGGGGGGAGGGGATGCCTGGCCCAACACCATCACCCCAGCCAGGGGAATGGGGGGTGCAAGTGAATGCAGGGACCCGGGGACATAGCACGGAACCATATGCAGACCAGTCAGGGGCCAGCAGGTGTCTGGAAGTGCATGCTGAGTCTGTCCAGCAGAGATGGGGGAATCATGTCTGGGGGCTGGGGCAGGAGGAGCAGGGCATGCACAACACATGGTACCAGAAAGCATGTGGGTTGCGGTGCGGGCGGGGGCCATGGAAGTGCAACAGGTGCATTGTGTGCTGATACCCCCACTCAGGAGTGAGAGCAGTCCATGGGGAGCAGGTGCTGGGGGAGACAGCCCCCACTGGGAGAGGGTTTGGGGGGGCAGGGTGGCGGCCAGAGAGGGTTTGGAGCCGCAGAAGCAGGGCATGGCTGCCATAGATCGAGGGGAGGGCACCAACACAGGGGCGGTAAGTAGGGTGACACAGGTGCAGCTGTAGGTACAGGAGCCTGTATGGGAGTGAACATGGTGACATTGAGCAGGGGGCAGCACAGCACAGTGGATGGGTGCAGGGGCAGGGGGGACAGACCCATGGTAGCAGCATTGGGCAACAATGTGTTGTGGGGACACAGTGCAGGGATGGTGAGGACAGCAAGGCCACATGGGTAACTATACAGGGGAGACGGAGGCATATTGCACATGTGCATGCCATAGGCACTGGGTGCAGGGACACAGGTGGCAATGGGGTGGCATGGGGTGGGTTGCTGCATGCACAGGGGGGGGAATGTCCTAGATAGTGTCAGACGCAAGACACAGGAGGCAACATTATACAAGGGGCGGTGCCGGTGGGGGCATACGGGACCCAACACAGACCTGTACGGCTCATGCCCACATATGTGCCTGCTACATGCAGCCATCCACAGCCCACTGCCGGTCACACCGCCACAGGCCCACCCCACCCCAGCCCATGCAACCATGCACGCATATCCCCACCACCACAGGGCATGCCTGTCCCCAGCTGCACTGGCACAGCACCCCAGCCCCACCCCACCAGCCATGCCTGGCCATGTGGGGTGCCCCCAGTTACGTGCACACATGGACACTGGTGGCCCTCCACAGGCACCTGGGACACAAACATGGGATGGTACCACACACATCCCTGCACAGGTGGCATTCATGGCCACATGTATGCAACCTGGGTACCCGCACACTGACCAGGGTTCCCTGCACTCTACATGACACGTAGATACAGGGTGTGACAGGGGCAGGCAGGCAGCTGTACAACCTGTTCACCCACAGGTGACATACATGCCATTGAGGAGACGGAGGAGGGGGCGGAGCACACAGACCCCGGGCCCTGGCCCCTTGACGATGCTGTGCCGGAGGCAGTGCCACCAGGGGAGACAACTGAAGGACACGTGGAGGTGGGGGGGTCCAGCCACACCCCTGGAAGGTGACGGCGGGCCAAACCAGGGGCCGGCCAAAGACAGCGTGCCACCTGCCACTTCAGCCACTGGGGAGGTGGTGCCTGATGCCCCTCAGCAGCCCACAGGGAATGCGTGGGATGTCCTGGCAGAGGTAATAGGGGAGATGCGGGCGCACTCCGAGGCGGCACATTGTGATGCAGAGGGTGAGTGTCCAACTGTGTTCACATGATGTTGCCTGTGTACAGGTGGCAGGTGAAGCCATGTCTCATGGCGCACAACTTGTCTCCCCCACAGTTGTATGGCATGTACAGCATGGGGTCCTACGTGAACAGCGAGGGCGCGGCACGTGGCGCACCACATGCAGCACGCAGTGGAGGGGATCCTTGCTGAGATGCAGGGACTGGTCACATCGGCGTGGGCCATAGCTGCCAGTGCTGAGCTCTTGGCAGCTGGCCGTGGGACCCCCTCAGAACAGCAATGTCCACCAGCAGCAGCAGCAGCGCCACCCGTGGCACCTGCACCACAGGGTGGGAGGGGCTGCTCAAGGCGCGGCCGAGCATGGGGAAAATAAAAGGCTGCACATGCGGCATTGCCTAATATCACGTGTCATGTGTTTACTGTGGGAGCCCCATGTATGCCCTGCCCTACCCGTGGCCACCCTAGGGACCAAGCCCATGCCACCCTCACGGCCAGACTGTGTCCCTCCTAGCTGGAGTTACCATGGGTTGCGCCAGCAGCCATGCCACCCCCACCCACCCACCAGCACCCAACAGCCCTGCCGCTCCCCACCCCGCCAGTGTCTGTAGCCCCCCTGTCCCCCTGCCCCCTTCCCGCCACCTGTACTCACCGGTACCCGCTTAGGGCACATTGGGGTGGCGCCGGATATGTCTCCATGCAGTGCTGTCTGCATCTCATCAGTTGGACATCGTACCCTGTACGTCGGTTGACATGTTCATGCTGTCTGTCTCATCCACACATCCACCTCTGGCAGCACACTGGTAGCACACTGCTGGTGTCCCGTATCCTGCCCTGCCCTGTTCAGTGTGATGTGTGCCATGGAGGTGCCCCCCCTCATGGGCCCATCCCCTGGGATGCGAAGATACTACTGCTGTATGTAAGCAGACGCATGCAGCGCTGCCTGGCCACATCACCCCCGTCACATAGGGCCCTCAATGGTCCAAAGGAGTTTGATGGGTGCACTGTGTAACCCCTATAGGTATCCACATGGCATGCTGCCCCTGAAGCATGGCCCACCCCAGGGCCCAGGTACATCCCTGCCCCCTCCCCATATGCACTTATCAAGCCACACTGGTGCAGGTTAGGCCCCACCTCCTGGGCCCCTTGTGCACCACCCATCCCTCGGCACCCTGCATCCATGGTCCTGGTCTCTGGTTCACCCCGGCCAACTGCCCCTGTGTCCACCATCCCTATGTCTACATGCATTGCGGTCTCCGCCCTGTTCCATACCGGTTGCCACTGCTGACCGTACCCTTGCACATCCCAGCACTACTGCTCCATGCTGTCCCTATCCTGTGTGTGATGGTGTTTGTATGTGGTGTTAAATCTTGCACTTCCCATGCCCATCCCCCGCCCTTGCCATGGGTACGGTACCATGTATGTGACCATTGTCATGCACATGGACACACGAAAAGTTGCACACACCGGTCATTCGCACACAACTGACATGTATCAAAAAGGGACAGCTGACCATCGTGAGTTTTTCAAACATATTTACATTGTTTATTTGGGGTGGGGACACAGCTTGGGACCCTGTGTGGGAGGGGCCCTAACAACCCAGACGCTGGTGGTGGTGGCAGACCCATGGCACGGGCCGGCACAGGGCGGGGGTGGCATGCATGGTGCCCACACCTACACACCCTGGGGGCCCCCATCACCGGGTGGCTGGCCAGGTGCGCCTGCTCCATGTCTGTCATCCAGCCTGAGCAGCTGGTCAGCCACCACGGCCATGGTCTCCAGCACCTGCCCCAGTATGCAGGTGTGCTGCAGCTGGGCATGTGCCTGGGCATGCACAGCCACAGCCAGGCATAGGCCGCACATGCACCCGCACAGACACACATCTCCCCATGTCTGTGTGGCTGCATGTATGGCGTGCCTGTCTGCGGCTATGTGGGGCATGCCTGTGGCCAAACAGGGGACATTGCCGGCACCATGGGGCAGATGGCTGGGGCCCCCAGTGCCCTCTGGTGGCCTGTGCCACTCGGGACTGGCCACACCCTCACCCCACCCCCTCCCCATTCCTCGCCACCCACTCCCCTTCCATAGCCTCTGCCTGCACCACCCCCTCCCCCTCCTCCCCCTCCTCCCCCTCTGCCCCCGCACCTCCCCCCACCCCTCCTACCCCTCTGCCCCTGCACCTCCCCCTCTCACCCCCTCCGCCCCCTGCACCTCCCCTCCTCCCCCTATGCTCCCCCTCCTCCCTCTCCCCAGGCACCCAGCCACCCTCCCCCTCCACCCCACTCCCCCCTCCCTCCTCCCCCTCCCCCTCTCTGCTTCCGGCATCCCCATCCTCCTCAGACTTCCCGCCATCAGCCGCCAACATGGCCTCCGGGGCATCTTCGGCTGGCACTGCCTGCCTGGCTACGGCATCCAGCCCTGCTGGGTCCTCATCTGCACATGTGTCCGCTGTGGGGGAGAGGCATATAAATTAGCAACATGGTCACATATCTGTCACATCATGCACACGTGTCCTGTGGCCTCACAGGCCATTGCCCACAGGTATGTGCCGCATCACTCACTATCATGTTGGGCCAGTCATTCCTGCTGTACCCACGCCATGAAGCGGGGGTACTTTGCTCTCAACTCACCTTTTTGCACAGGTCCTCGACCTGTAGGGGAGGCAACGTGTGGGGGCATTAGCGGACAGATATCCATCGCCAGCCGGGACTGCACCACATAGATACCTGCGTGCAGCAGGTGGCTGCCCATATTGTGTGCCATGTGTCGACCCCTAGCCATTGCCCCTGCCACGCACATGTGTGCGTTGCTGATGCACATGTCCAGGTTGGTTCCTACATGTCCTGTTTGTGGGCCCCCTGGCACCCATTGCCGCACAGGCGGCCTATCCATGTTTGGGCCTATGACACTGTCCATATGTGCCCTTGCCGTGCTTATCATCACGGAAGCCATGCATGGGTGGCTGCATGGTGTCAGCATAGATGCACAGTGTCCCGGGGGGGAGGGGCAGTCATGTGCCTCATCCCATACATCTGCACCACTATGTCAGCATGTCTGCGGCACCCATCGGCCTGTCCCCACACCTTGTCCGACATATGCACAGACTGCATAGCCATGTGCCACTGTACGCACTGGCATGGGCGATGGTCATGTGTCTCACCAGTGGCATTTGCACACAACAACAGCTGCACCCGAGTGTGCCCTGGGGATGTACCACTATGTGCCCTGCAGGCCCCTGACACAACATGGTGTTATGGGTGGCCTGCACACATCAGCCAGTGTAGCTACCATTACCCCAGGAGGGCTAATAGACTTCAGGCCGGAAGGTCGGGGGTTCAAATCCCACTAGAGGACAGCAACCTTGGGCCGGAAGGACTGGGGTTTCTAGTCCCACAGGTGCTCCTTGTGGTCTTGGGCAAGCCACTTAACCCTCTATAGCCCATTTTCCCTGTAAAATAGTTATCTCCAAGTTATAATGCCCTGTTCAATGTAATTTCAGTTTGTTCAATGTAAACCGCACTGATGCAGAATAGCGCGGTATATAAGAGAATGTAAATAAATAAATAACCTCTGTATTGTGGCCAGCAGCATCCTGGGGCTATAGCAGACCTGTGCAACTTAAACAGGAGCAGGTATCATAACACCATGATGGATGGCAGACCTATGTAGTGAGGCCTGCCGCATCCTGGGGCTATAGCAGACTTTTATAGCCTAAACAGGAGCAGGTACCATAACACCAGGATAAATAGTGGGCCTCTGTAGTGAGGCCTGCTGCATCCTGGGGATATAGCAGACCTTTATAGCCTAAACAAGAACAAGTACCATAACACCAGGATGAATGGTGGGCCTCTGTAGTGAGGCCTGTCACATCCTGGGGCTATAGCAGACCTGTGCAACTTAAACAGGAGCAGGTACCATAACTCCAGGATAAATAGTGGGCCTCTGTAGTGAGGCCTGCATCATCCTGGGGCTATAGCAGACCTGGGCAACTTAAACAGGAGCAGGTACCATAACACCAAGATAAATAGTGGGCCTCTGTAGTGAGGCCTGCCGCATCCTGGGGCTATAGCAGACCTGTGCAACTTAAACAGGAGCAGGTACCATAACACCAGGATGAATGGTGGGCTTCTGTAGTGAGGCCCACCGCATCCTGGGGCTATAGCAGACCTTTATGACCTATACAGGGGCAGGTATCATAACACCAGGATGAATAGTGGGCCTCTGTAGTGAGGCCTGCCGCATCCTGGGGATATAGCAGACCTTTATAGCCTAAACATGAACACGTACCATAACAACAGGATGAATGGTGGGCCTCGGTAGTGAGGCCTGCCACATCCTGGGGCTATAGCAGACCTTTATGACCTATACAGGGGCAGGTACCATAACACCAGGATGAATAGTGGGCCTCAGTGGTGGGCCTGGGGCATTCTGGGGATAGGGCACATCAGTGACACTGCAACAGGGTCACATACCATAGCATTGGGATGGATAAGATATCTCTGTAATGGATTCAGAGGCCCTTTGGGGACAGGGCGGATCTGTTAGCATCGAGGGGGTGGCCTACATTGATCCCATTTGGACACACTGCCACTTGCTTTTCCCTTGCTGTGCATGTCTGATATGTGTGTTGGTTACCAGATTTTCTTTTTAACGTCCTAGGTTTGGGTGCCTGTCCCCATGCACTTACCTCACGTGGGTAGTCTGAGCCTCTATTGTATCGCCTGGTGAGGCACACCCAGGCCCTCCTGTCTCGGCTTAGGTCCTGCCTACGGGAGGAAAGAGTCGCCCCTGGCAGAGACATATTAATTTTGCCAGCAGATACAGGTCTGCATGGCTGAAAGCAGGCTTTCTCGACCTGGCAGCCATCTTGTCTGCTGAATGTGATCAGACCTCATGTGACACAGTAAAAACGCGCCTGTGCAGTGCGCACTTCTCTCCGTATGTACGCATGCACGTACCCACACGCGTACCCACCCTTTGTGGCGTGCGTTGATATGTTTTGTCGGTCTATTTGTTTATGTTAGAGGTATCCTTTTCTATACCTGAGTACAGCTAGTCTTTCTGTTTCTTACACGCCCTATCCCCATCTTGTTCCCATTCTGGTATCACCTTCTGGGATTTGATAGCACAAGACGTTGTCGTCTGACATATTGCCTAACCACTGAGATACATATGTCACGTTATATTGGTCTGACGAGCCACCCTCTTGTGGGCATTGGGGCCTGATGTTACAGAGTGTCAGGCCTTCAGCCATCTGGGCCCCAGGCGCGTGTTGGGCTAACATTGATTACGGTGCCTAGGTGCGCGCCTTATGCATCGCTACGCTAGGGACGCGTCCTGGGGCTCCTTAGCCCTAATAGCAGGTTGTAAGTTGCCCAGTATCGCACCTCAGAACATGGCGCATTCGTGGGCTTGTTCGATGGTATATTGAATGAGCACGCCTTAGTGGACGCTTTACTGGGCACCATATTGTACGGTGCCATGAAAATGCTCATCATGTGCCCTGTGCGGCACCTTCGGTGGCACCATCTCGGGGTCCCTTGGCAGTGCTACGTACTGGGCAAATCTGGACAGGTCATCCTCGTGGGCTCCTTGGGATATTTTGCCATAGTTCACAGTGACATAACAATGTGACGTTGCCCTAGGTTAGTTTGCCCTGCAGCCTGCCAGGCACCTCAGGTTGACATGCATTATGTATGCCCAGGGATACTGGTGTCACCCTAACACTGGATTGGCCACGGTTTACTACCAATGCACAGGTGCTTGCAGGTGAGGGCTTCAGGCTCCTGGAAGTGCCATATCTGTGACCAGACCATGTGCCTGCCAGTACTGGTGACATACATGTTCTGGGCAACTGCACCACAGCACTGGGTATGGGCAATGTAATGTACTGGGAGGGCAGTAGGTGACAGATGGTGGGCATATATGTCCCCCAGGGGTGCATGGGGTGCCAGGATGGTTACGATGAGGGGCGGACAGAGGTGTGGTTGTACCATACAGCTGGGATACAGGAGAGGCAGGCAACATGGAGGCACAATGCAGGACAGGTGCACTATGCATGACCTGTGGTGGCAGCCTGCACAGGCAGTCCGGACTCTACTCAGCTTACAGACGCAGATAGCCAGACCAGTGGACTGTCGCCCACTGTGGTGAGTCTGTTATGGTCTGGCAGCACATATATGCAAAAGGATGAGTGTTAGAGGCATGCAGGGTATCTGAGTTGGGCACGTGTGGGGGGGGGGGGAAACAATAGGGGATCAAACCCATGGACACCGTTTTGAAGGTCATTGTATGAACCAGTGGGCTATACCTCTATGGCCTGCTGTACAGCAGTGCCTGGGTACAGAGAGATTGCAGGTCACCGCATGGACTATCTGCTCTGTGTGCCAGGTTAGGGTAACCGCACCAGCACCCATGATGCATTGCACATGAGGAACAGTGGTCTACAGCAGATCACCAAATGGGGTCTGCAACTCTGTTACTGCAGCCTGGTAAGATGGACTGCCGTGCGAGATACTGGCACAGAGTAGCTATGGACCCTGCCATTGTGCAGGTTCTGTATTCACCCTGAGGGTAAGGGTGGCTGCCCAGCACTAGGTCCACATTACATCTGGTGTTACATACAGGTCCTACTGCACATCCCCATCACTAGCAGTGTGCCAAAGGCACCTCTGTACCCATCTGTGTTGCACAGTTGCAGATGTCCCCCTGGGACCAGAGAACACCCAAATCAGTGTGTACCCAGTGTTAAGGTCTGGCTTCCATAGCCACCTGTTAGCTGATCAGAGGGGTGTCCAGTGTTTTATGGGGGTTCTGTACCACAGCCCCCCTACTGCTTGGAGTATTATATACTATGTGCCCCCAAGGGCCCCATAACACCCATCTTGTAGGTGGGGGTGTGGAGGGACAGGTGCCTGAGACCACAGGACTGGTTGTGGGACCAGCAAGCCCATTCCTGATGGCTAGGAATATCCCTCTAGGGCTAGTGTGCATGAGATATGTCCTGTGACTGGAGCATTGTCAGGACAGCATTAATGCTGTGTGAATCCGCACATGCCACATACCACAGTCTGCCATGCATCATCAGACAACACTGTCTGACTGTACCAGAAAACACCGTGTTCTCACCATGCACAGACTAACTGAGGACATGCCACAGGCCAGTCTGTGATACATGGTCAGTGAGAAAACACGTGCACCCAGACATAGGCTGGCCAACACCCCCCCCCCCCACACACACACACCTTGTCCATGCAGGTGGGGTTCGAAAACTAATGCGTACTAGACATTGCAATACTCCCTGTGCAGATACAGCCTGCCCAATTTGCCCTGTCTGGCCCATACCCATACTACCTTGCTCCTCATTATGCACATTCGCAGGCTGACGCTGGTATAAGTTGGACATTGTGGGCTGGGGGGAGGGTGGAGGTAGGCAGCCACAAAACTATGGATAGACATATATACATGCACACTCATACTGCAGCACTGTGCAATGATAGGGGAGTTTGGCAACCCCAGCTGCCACACTGCCAACATTTCTGCACTAAGCAGGAGATAGCAGAGGTGCTGTGATGTTACCTGCAACTCCGTTCTGGGGCCAGCAGCCAGCCTGTACAGCATGATTTGGATGGTGGAGCCTGTGTGAGTGGGTGTTTCTACCCCTGTTGGCCGCTGCTTTGTGGATTGAATGGTTTGAGGTTGTATATGCTTCGTAGAGTAAAATGTTGGGATGTGTTCTGCAGGTTCCAGCAGCTGGAACCTGTACCTGTGACCCTCTGCTCCTGGACACACTGCCTGTGTGTACTGCACCATGGTGTTGCCATGGAGGCCCAGCAGTCCCTGGAACTACCTTTACCTCTCTTCAGCCAGACATTTCCTGTTTTTCAGTTATATCTATGTAGTAGGACAAAGGTTTGCAATGTATTCTGCAGGGTCTGTGGCTGGGACCTGAACCTGTTACCCTCTGCTCTGAGTCACACTGGCTGTGTGAACTATGCCACAGTGGGGCCACAGGTACACAGTCCTTCCTGGGCCATACCTGTATGTCTCCTCAGCCAGACATTTCCTTTTTTTTTCCTGCTCTTCTGTTATTTCTACGTAGTAGGGCAAAAGTTTGTGATGTGTTCTTCAGGGTCTGTGGCTGGTACCTGAACCTGTGACCTTCTACTCTGAGTCACACTGGCTGTGTGTACAGCACCACAGTGGGACGACAGGTGCACAGTCCTCCCTGGACCATACCTGTACGTCTCCTAAGCCAGACATTTACTTTTTTTTCCTGCTGTTCTGTTATATCTATGTAGTAGGGCAAAAGTTTGTGATGTGTTCTGCAGGGTCTGTAGCTGGGACCTGAATCTATGACCCTCTGCTCTGAGTCACACTGGCTGTGTGTACTGCACCACAGTGGGGCCACAGGTGCATAGCCCTCCCTGGGCCATACCTTTATGTATACTTTGATAGACTTTTTCTGTTGCACTGCACACCATGTACTGGTACAGGGCATGCCCTGGGTCTACTGCAGACAAGTGCCACTGCCCCCTGCGGCATGGACAACCCCCCATGCTGTGCTAACATAACTATATGCTGTTGGTGCTTGTTGTGCGCCGTCCCAAGCCATCCACTGTTCAGGTAGGCAGGTGTCTACTGTACGGCATCTGGGGTGGGATGGCATACATGGACATCCCCATCCCCACCCCCATCAGCGCCTAACAACATTTTGAACCTTCAACATGGTTGTAAGATGGATGTGGGGATATCCTGTCCCTGCCCTAGCAACTATTGGCTAATGTGGACAAGTTATTTGTATCTTGTGTTTGGCCTTTGTCAGATGCTGTCTTTCACACTTCCAGTTTCTATGCTCCTATGGGCCACCTTGACGCCCACCTCATCCGCCCTATGCCCCAGCTGCCCCCACTACATGTCACGCATGCAGCCCCCTATGCCCCATTTGCACCATCGCCATCGTGGCCTTTCATACATGGGCACTATGCTGTTGCTGGAAATGGAGCACTACTATCACATTCTTGGGCTCCCTGCCTCTGCTGTACATTGCTGACACTGAAATGGTTTCTCTCTCCTGCAAATGTGCATCTAACGGCAGGTTTTCATTCGCATTAGGATTCAGCCCTTCAGTTCAGCACGTTAGTGTGAAGGGTGCCTCTCCCTGCCCACTCCCCGCCCATTGACCCCTTCTCTCTGCCCTCTCTCCACCCTCTGCGGTGTTTTCTGCGGCCGGGCATGTTAACGATCGTTATTTAATGTTAACGCGCGTTAACATTACATAACGTGCGTTAACATTACCTAACAATCGTTAACGTTACCTAACGATCATTAACATTACATAACGCACGGTATGTAACGTTACCGCGGTTTAGTAAACATACCCCTTAATGAAGTAACCAAGGAAAAATTAGGTACTTTTATTGGGTACTCACCAAGTGAAGTAGAGTGGCTTGTGAAGTTTGCTGTGTGGTGGAGGAAAGGGGTTTGGCAGTCAGTTTTCATTGTTGTTGAAGTAGGAGAACAGTGAGGTGACGTGGCACTTTCTTTTTTGGGGAAAGCATGCTTTGATAAATTTTATTATATCGAATTATTGGTTTGGATACTGAAATTTAGGTATCATTGGCCAAGAACTATTATCTGAAATGTCTTTATCCGAATTTTCAGTATATCGCGGGATTGCTGTATAGCCCGGTATAATTACATCCCAGTCATGGTTGTCTGTAAACCATGCCTCTGTAACCACCATTAAATCCAAGTCATCCTCTTCCATTAAAGCCTCAGCATTCAGAGTCTTATTTCCCATACTACAGGCAGCAATATACACTGCTTTCTGGATACTGTCCCTTTTACCCATTTCTACAGAGATATTAAATGTTTCACTTACCTGAGGGCTTCTTCTTAGCTGAGAACTTTCTTCACCCATCCCAATGAATCTAGTTTTAAGCCCTCTTCAGTAGATTAGCCAATCTGCTACTGAAGACACGTCAACCCTTCTTGGACAGATGGATGCCATCTCTGCTCTGCAGCCCTTGGAACATCATCCCATGGTCCAGGAACCCAAAATGCTCTCAGTGACACCAACCATGCAGCCATGCATTCATCTCCAGGATGTGAGCTTCTCTGCCTCAGCCTTTGCCCTCAACAGGGAGGATTGAAGAGATCATTACCTGCGCACAAATCTGCTTCATCGTCTCTCTAATAGCCATGAAGTCATTCTTGATATGCTTGGAGGGATACCTAACAGTATCATATGCGCAGAGATAGATGAGCAGCTTTGGATAATAGTCAGTAGATTTGATGAGTCTTGGCAAACTCTTCGTGTTAAGTGCTGTCGAGTCTGAGTCAACTCATGGCAACCCTCTGGATAGCTATTTATTTATTTATTTACAATCTCTTATATACCACGCTATTCTGCATCAGTGCAGTTTACATTGAACAAACTGAAATTACATTGAACAGGGCATTATAACTTGGAGATAACTATTTTACAGGGAACATGGGCTATGGAAGGTTAAGAGGCTTGCCCAAGACCACAAGGAGCACCTGTGGGACTAGAAACCCCAGTCCTTCCGGCCCAAGGTTGCTGTCCTCTAGTGGGATTTGAACCCCCAACCTTCCGGCCTGAAGTACCTTGCCCCAACCACTAGGCCACTCCTCCACTCCAACAACTAAATTGTGTTCGGTCTTCAGTCAGGCGGCTCATTGTTGACAGATTGGTACTCATAGCTGCTGTTATTGTATCGATCCATCTCATTGCTGGCCTTCCTCTTTTGCGTTGACCTTCTATCTTGCCAAGCATTATGTCTCTTCGTAACATCTCTGATTTTGGCACCTGGCAGAGAGCACACCTTCCTGAACATCAAGTCTGATCGACAGATGGATGCCTCAATAACCTCTATAAAGAGTCCCCACTATCCTTCGCTTCCTTGTTGTCACTGATTCTGCAACTTTGGGGTACTTAAGCTCTGGTTCTTCCCATTCCTGGGATGTTTTCACCTCTTCTACTTCCAGGGTGGCATACTGGTTCTTCATTTAGAGGACTGGAGGAGTTGGATTGTCGATTCTGGTGACTCATGTCCAACTCTCTTCATTCTGTAGCATACAACCTTCACCTCTGTTGGAGAGCTTGGATGCCTCAAGAAACATCTCACCAATGTACTACTCACTGTCATGGATGCTTCTCAGCCTTGCCACCTTCTAGAATTTCCTCCACTTGTTTCATGTGGGCTTCAACTTGCAAGCATTGTGGATATGGAACCGGTCCCTTGTTTGGGATCAGGCTGTCTACCTGGACAGAGGCAGAAGTTGTAATGGGGACAACATCTTTGGTAACATGATTCTTCCCAGCCATAGTTCAGTTGTTGGAGCTTTGGCACTTAATGAAGGACATGAGAGAAACCTATCAAAGTCCCTAACTTCTCCTCTGAGAAAAAGCAATTAGCCTCTTTTATGTGTATTGTAACAGCTCTGTGACAACGCGGTGTGACAAAAAAGAAACGAGACTGTCCTATAAATGTTTTATTACAAAATCTACAGAGAAATTATGCAATGTCCCCCTCAAAGTAAACCCCCACTCCAGAGTTAATGCACTTCTGCATTTGATTCTGCCATGTACGGAAGCACTCAGTAAAGTCCTCCTTCTGGAGGTCCCTCAGCTCCCTCGTCACAGTGGCCTTGATCGCTTCAAAAGAGGTGAAATGAGTTCCTTTGAGCGTAGTCTTCAGCCTGAGGAAGAGCAGAAGTCACACGGTGTGAGATCTGGGGAATAAGGATGGTGGTCAAGAGCTGTGATCTGTTTGTTGGCCAAGAACTGCCTCACACTGAGTGCGGTGTGTGCAGGCATGTTGTTGTGGTGGAGCAGCCATGACTTGTCTCTCCATAGAGCCCGCCTGCTGGGCCGAACCCGGTCATGGAGGAAATTGAGGACCTGCTGGTAGAAATGCTGGTTGATTGTATGACATTCAGGCACAAATCCATGATGGACCACTCCCTTCTGGTCAAAGAATGCGATCAGCATGACCTTGATCTTTGATTTGGACATGCGCGCCTTCTTGACTCTGGGTGACAGTCGAGTCTTCCACTGCAGGCTCTGTCTCTTTCTTTCAGGGTCGTACTGGAAGACCCAAGTCTTGTCGCCTGTGATGACTCGGCCAACGAACTCTGGATCTTCTCCAATCTTCTCTAGCAAGTCTTGACAAACATTGACCTGGTGCTCCTTCTGGTCGTCCGATAAAAACTTTGGCACCATCTTGGCGCACACCTTCTGCATCCCCAGCTCCTGCACCAAAATGGTCTGCACTGACTCTCTGTTCAAGCTGAGCTCCTCAGCTATCATCCGCACCATCAGAGATGAAAAATATAGCAGAATAGTGGAGAGATGTTGCACAACACAGTGACATAAGCGGCTATCCAATTAGCATTGAGTCATGGGCATGGTTGCCATAGTCTCATTTCTTTTTTGTCACACCTCGTATGTACCTGTGTGTAGTCCTGCTAGCTTGCTAAACAACTATTATTTTACACTATTAAATTCTCATATTATGCCTCTGAGATATATTGTTTAATGTGTTTCCTATGTAAAATTACCTAATCAAAGCTCCTTCAAGAATATCAAATTGTTTACTTTTAGTAGATATCCAAATGTGGAACTTTTATTTCCTAGATTTTCCCTAGCAGCTAATAAAAAATCTATTATCTTTGTTAACAAGTTAATTGGCAAGTTGTCCTATATAGCAAGAATTCTCACATGGGTTGGGTAAGAGCTGGGGAGGGATATAACACCTGAGAAGGGCAGTGGTTTCAAAGAGCTTGCCTTCCTCTTTGATCCTGAAGGCTAGAAGAGAAGAAAAAAAATATAACAGCAGAAAAAAAACTTTGCCTAAGAACACAAAAATACCCCTTATGCAATACAGCTACGATTCACTAGCCAGTGCAGCATAACAAGTTAGCAATTTAAATAAAAAAGCTCCCTTTTAAAAGCTCTCAGGCAGAGAATTTGTATTCAAGAGCCCCTGAAATACCTTGCTTTCAATAGAGACCCTCTAGGAGCTACAGCCATGATTCTAGGGGCTGAATTTAGTAGTTTCCTAAGTATAGTCATTCAGTGAATTATTGATCTTAAGAACTGAGATCTCTATTATAGATGCTGAGGTGCTTTATGGGCCAGATGATGGAATCCCTGGATATAAGTGGAGAAAGGAAGCTATTGTAGTCCCTTTCAGGTCAGAATGCTGAATTTTTGACTGTGAGATAAGGCAGTAAAGAAAAAGATTCCCCAACAAATGGAGCAGGTGGAGGAATCCTCAGACAAAGAGAAGTAAAGAAGAAGAAATTTCCAAATGTCTACCTATTTCTTTTTTTTTTGTCTGTGAAGATAGCAGCTTTCTATTCTGCTTTTAATCGCACAGTAAAGACTATGGTCCCAATATCCAGAGAGCGTTTTGTGTTCACCAGCAAATGGCAAACGCATAACTCGCCTATTCTTTAGAACATAAGAAATGACATACTGGGTCAGACAAGGTCCATCAAGCCCAGTATCCTGTTTTCTCCAGCAGCCAATCCAGGTCAGGTTCCCAAAAAGGTACATATAAGTTTTAAAACGCATATGGATAATACTGGGACATTTAACTCATTAAATGACCGGCTGTTATCAGTATAAAAAGAAGGAAAGGTTAAGCAAAGGGTAGAGACAACTCCATAAACTATCCATCTAGTGGGGATATTCAGCTGCTAACTGGAAAAATTATCCATTTAATTTAGGCCTGCCAAATAGCAGTCCTAAATGAAATGCTTATAGTTGCTGATGACGGTCACAAGACATACATTCAGTGGCCCTCAGTAAACAGTGCAGCTGAATATATGTATAAAGTTAAGCATCGGAGCTGATGCTAAATTTTATATGACTACACTATAAATTCCTATTATAACTTCAACACAATGAATGATATATGAGAGTGATAGGTGTGTGCTGAAGTGTACCGGGGTTGAGAGACTCTGTGGACAAGCCACTCGTTTAACCCAGAACTGAGGCTCTTTAAATCACATTAGAGTATTCAAGTCAGGTTGGAATTTAGCAACGGTGTTTCAGAGGATGGATACACTTTTCCTTTAGCTCCCAGGGGATAGATCTTTTTAAGCACATGGTAACTTTTCCTTTTTGTCTGGAAACCTTATATGACAGCATCCTCAGTTGAATATGATCCCTATATTTTTATATGTAAAGCCAAAACCTGGACCGGACCTGATTTCATTTGGGGTAGGAGAGAAGAGAGGTATGTGGCAAGAAAGAGAGAGATTATAGGCACACAAAGGGGGATTTTTACTAAACCACGGTAAAGTCACAGTCGGTAAGGGCAGTGCTAAGGTTCCTGAAGCCATATAAGGCTATGGGCAGGTGGGGGCGGTCCAGTGTAAAGGGAACTATGGGCCCTGTAATGCACAGAACAGGGCGCCCTGACCATTTAACTCACGGTAACAGCACATCTCACATTAAGGTGACAAGTGCTAAGGCGCCCTGAGGGTTTTAAGGCGCCTGAGGTTAAAGCACCCTGAGGGGTTAAGGTGCATGAAGTTAAGGTGCCCTATGGGGTTTAGGTGCCCAAGCATAAGATGGCCAAGGGTTTAAGGTGCTTCAAGTTGACAAGCATGCATCTAAAGGCAGGCAAATGGCTGTAATCATAACACTGGATAGTGCACTATGGAAAGGCAATGTAAAGGTGATGAAAGGAAGGACAGGTGGGAGCTGATGGACCTGCTATATTGGTGGGCACCCTATGTGGCAGCCAGTTAGGTGGATGAGCATGTGGGAGGCAACTGTACCAGTGCATAGGATGGTGCTAATATAAAGTGCTGCAATGTCAGTGTGGTATAGGATGGGGAAGCATGTCCCCCAGCCGAGCCAGAAGCGGCAGGATGTTTGCATTAACAGGAGCACAGTGGTGACATGCAGATCAGGCACAAGAGAGCCCTGACTATCACAGGCATGAAAATGACCTGAGTAGCACACATTCACAAAAAGAGCAAGCAGGAATCAAATCCCTGTCTTTTGCCTATGTGGACATTGCACTAACCAGTATGCTACAGCTCTTGAACCTGCAAGGTTTGGAATTGAAGATCCTGCAGGTCTCTGCCTAAACTGTCTGCTGTGTGTGCTGGTATAGGTTAACCCCTCCAGTACCCATGATGCCCTGCACACTCAGAACAGCAGTCTGCAGTTGCTCACCAAACGGAGAATGGACAGATACATCACATCAGCTCAGTACGATGCACTGACAGTGTACTCCAATCACATAACAGCTACAACCTGTGCTACTGCACAATTTCAGCAGTCACCCTGAGGGTGAAGATGGCCACTCAGCACCTGGTCCCCAGGACGTGCAGTGCTAGAGATGGTTTTTGTTGCTTGTACTGCAAATCTTTATCATTGTTAGTGTATGTCAACTAATGTCTGCTGTATGTTTAGCTAGTTGCTTTGCTGTACCAGTCATATCTGGTCCTATGACTTGCCCTTGTTGGAGAGTGATCCTCCTAGAGCAGTGTATGTTAATGCCCAGTGTTAAACATCTGATGCCACCTATGGTGGGGGCATCTAGGCTTGCAGGGGGTTATCACTAGAGACCTTCTGAGCCTACCATTACCACAGGGAGTGGGGCTGGAACATCTCTTCTCCCGACCATCTAGGTCTAACAAGCACAATCAGACTGCACCTGCTGCCTATCACTGAGTTTTCCAGTTATACACATACCAACTGCAGAAAGTCTGCTGGTCAGTACAGATTGCATATGTACAGAACAACCATGGACACCCAGCAGTTGGTTAAGCGATCAGGTCCCCAGGACAGGAGATACACCCACATCACTCAAACCAAATTCTATATAGCATTATGTGGATACATAGCCGGCCATGGTCACTGCTCGATCAGGGTGAGAGTGCTTCTCAGCAGGACATGCTGTGGCCACCCAGACCATGCATGTGGCAGACAAGAACTATAATGTCTCAGCCATTGACCTTACCTCTGTTGCAGGCCCATTCTAGCTAATCCACCCTGTTTCAGGCCATACTCATAATACTTTGCTCCTCATCATGCACATTTGCAGATTAACGCTGGAAACAGCTTAGGCACTGTGAGGCTCAGTGAGGTGGAGAAAGACATACACACACACACACACACACACACACACACACACTCATATTGCCATGTTATGCAAAAATGGGGATGGTTGGCATTCCTGCCTGCCACCTTGGTCATGATACCAGCTCAGGATGTGTGCTCTTTGTGCAGGAGCTAGTAGTGTGCTCTGATGTAAATGCCCACTCAGTGTGCCAGCCTCACTTTCCATCCAACTGAGGATAATGGAGCCTGTCTGTGTGGCTGATGGGTGTTTGTGCCTTTGCTGGCCAATTCATTGGGGGTTGCACATGTTGGTGTTGTACCTGCACTGTGGGCTAAGGTTTAGCCACAGGGACATGCAATGCACAATCTACAGCCTGGACCCAAACCTGTGACCCTCCACTCAAATACGCACCAACTGTGTGCATGGAGTCACAATGCTGCCATATGGCTACAACGCTCCCTGGAGCTGACATACTTTGCATCAGACAGACCTTGGCACATGTTGCATTGCACAATGTGCACAGGACCAGGGTATGGCTTTGGTCTGCTGCAGGTGGGTGCCACTACCCCCTCTGCCAACACCCCTTACCATGCTGACATGCCCGTGTACTGACTGTGTTGGTGGTGTGCAGTCCCAGCCCATCCAACATGCGGGTTGGCTGGTGCCTTGGGCACATGGTCCAGATTGGGGGGGGGGGCAGAGACATACATGGATGGCCACACATCCTCCCCACAACCATCTGCCTCTTCAGGGACCCCATCACCGCCTGCTGATGTTATGTCTCTTCAACCTGTGGAAGAGACAGCTGAGGGGTGTTATGTTAGAGGTTTATACGATATTGCCCGGAGTGGATTCGGTAAACGTGGATCGATTGTTTACGCCATCCAAATGTAGTAGGACTAGGGGACATGCAATGTGGCTACAGTGTAAGCCAATGAGGACTACTGGGAGTGAAAGGTTTCTCAGTCAACACGTATTCAAACTCTGGAATTCATTTCTGGAGGATTCGTAGAGGCTGTTAGTATATCTGGGTTTCAGAAATGTTTGGGCAGGTTCTTGGGGAATGGTCCATAAACCAGTACTAATGAGGGACCCAGAATATCCCGTGCTTGCCCTATACACACACTGTACATCCTGTGTGCCATTTGTGGAAACTGTAAGGTACCTATGACCTAGATTGGCCACTGTTGGACACAGGATACTGGGCATGCTGGACCTTGGTCTGACACATTCTGACATATTTTTAAGTCTTATGTTCTTATGTGCCACCTAGGCAACTGCCTGGTCTGCCCTGTGCATCAGCTGCCTCCCCCCCCCCCCATTGCATAACCCACATGCACCCTCCTTTGCCCCATTTGCACCATGAACATAGTGCCCTTTCATATTTGGGTACCTTTGCTGTTGTTGCTAATGGAGCACTACTATCACTTTCTTGGGCTCACCTGTCTGTGCAGCACATTGCAGACATTTAAATAGGCTCTCTCTTGTCAAAAAGCACTCTTACTGCGAGGTTTTGATATGCGTTAAAGTTCCTGACATTAAGGTGCCGTCGTTAAGGGAGCAGGCTTTGTTCCCACCCACTCCACACCCATTGACCCCCCACTCTCTGCTCCATGGATGCCTACTCTCCACCCGCAGGGTGCTTTATGCTGCCGATACTGTTAGCTCGCACTAAAGTGGTTTTTTGGACATGCTAAGGGTGCAAGTGCTCCATTAGCGTGCACTAACAGCACATTTGCTCCTTTATCGCAGTTTCGTAAACATCCTCCAAAGGATCTACTAAATATAGGGCTTTGAAGCTTGTCTTCCCCCTAACACTCAGGACTTGGAAGGCCTTGGGCAGATGTAGAGGGGACAACTGTCTGAGGGATCTGCTGCAATTATAATTAGGCCCCATAGCTCTCATGACTCCAAGGTCCCTGGCAGAGGGGCAAAATCTAATCCTCATTTTTGGAATTTTCTATTCTCTATGGAGCTACTATGAAAAACTGAGGTCTGGAGTGTCTGCAGCAGCAAGATCTAGGAATCTGTGTCAACACTTATTGTTGGATCGCTGATGAGATGTCGCATCCCCCCTAGCTGCTCTTCCGTTACATATGCATATTTTTATCCTCTTCCTTCTCCTCACATAAATAGTACACAGGCACTTTTGTACCCATGTGTTAAGCTAATTTTCAAAGAGGTACTGCCTGCATAAGAACATAAGAATTGCCATACTGGTTCAGACCAAAGGTCCATCAACCCCAGTATCCTGTTTCCAACAGTGACCATTCCAGGTCACAAGTACTTGGCATATCCCAAAAACTAGCCAGGTTCCATGCTACTAAATAGCCCTTTTACTAAAGTGCTTAGGATTTTGCACTTAATGCACATTTAGCTTGAAAACTAATGTATATTAAGGGCAAAACCTCCATGGTAACTGTCGTGGGTGTCACCAGCATGTTCCAAACAATTAATATGCAGTTGCGTACCTTACTGCAGGGCACTATTACCACAGGTGCATTTTCCTCCACCTATCGAGTTGGCATTAGGTGAACCCATGCTAATGGTAACATTGACAGCAATATCTACCCACGCACTAGCTGCAATGTCTTCAGCATGCCCACTCTTTGCCCGCAACCCACCCATTCAGCACCCTAATGCACAATTGGCAGTTAGAGCAAAAATCAATATGCATCAACTGTCATGACCCCGCGGTAACTGTTACTACAGGCCAGTGCATTAACTGCATAGTGCACTTTAGTTAAAAGAGCCCCTTAACTTCTCTTTGAAAATTCATCACAAATTTTAAATGATTTAGCTGGATTACTGAAAATTGTCTTGAATGTGTCTAAGATAGTTTCCAAACAGGTTTTCTATGGGTTTACAGTAAGTTGAGTTTAAACGCTTAACTAAAGAGAGGTCTGACTGCTTGATTTCAATATAGATGTACTGATAACATTTTTAAGACACAGACATTTTTGAAGGGGATTATATGAATAAATTGTGAAATTATCTGAGTAAAATCGCCTGACTGGAACTTCACCTCTTCAAATGAGACAAAAACAATGTGTGGCTTCCATAGCATGTGTGCTTTTATCACATTAGAAAGAGGCATTCCTGTGGACGCAGTTGATTGAGGGAATAATATAAGGTGTGTACGTGGGATTTCGAGAGCTACACTTGTTTTTGCTGATCATCTGCTACATGCACAAATAGCAGCTGCAAGATACAAGGTCCAGCAGTGTGCTACTGTCTGATCACCATGCCAAAACATGGGTTTATCACTCCTTTTCCACTGGAGTAAGATCAAAGGCAGATCAGATGTGCCAGTAAGCAGATGGTGTCTTCTCACAGATCCTATGCTTGTATAATCCAAGGTAATACTTTTTCACTGGGTTACAAGCAACCTGTCTTGGTGAAAATCCTGTAGATTAGGGCTTCATTTCTTTAAACTTTACTCTTTATTAAGTCTGTCAAATCACACTTGAGAAAAATCCTTTGAATGACCAGTAAATCAGAAAAAAATATATAAACAGATTAACATACCAAGAAATAATACCATAATCCTTTAGCCCACAATATAAGGAGCCAAGCACAGGAAAAATAACGAAAAAAAAAGAAGCAAGAGGGAAACATCCAAAAAGACTGCCGCAGCTGATTCATACTAAACTTCTGGGGTAGCAGGAATCAATACCCTGGGTTTCTCCTTAGCAATTTAAAAAGTCTAAGAGCTGTTTACAGACAAGGAAAAGCATAATATAGCAAGAATGAGGAAATTTTAAATTATAGCTGCCACCCAAAGTTGATACTCTTGATTTTAAAGCCAAGAATTCTCATGCCTTGCTTATGTAACATGAAAAATCAGTAAATATATGTGCATGTGACCCTGTGGTAAGTGTGGTGTGCGGTAGAGAAGGTGTTTTCTTTAAAACACAGAACAGACAACAGTTCAAGGAAAACAAAACAGCTTTTATTCTGCCCCGACTTGTTAAAACTCCACAAAACTGGTTCTCTTGACCCCTCCTCCAGCCCACATCAAAGATCCTACCTCAGAACTTCTTTGCATGGCTTGCCTTGGAAGGACCTCTGGCTCCACAGGCCTCTCTCCTTCCTGCAGCCTGCTGGGTTCTTAATCCCTCCCTGTGAACCATGCACTCCCAGCCCTGAACTCTGGGCTGCAAATTCTCTTAAAGAGGACTGCTGATAATTCCTTTGGAGAGGGATCGATAATATTCTATATACTCCATCACACACCATCCCCCTCAGCTCAACCATGCCCCATTGAGCGCCTTCCTCACCTGTGACCCCCAACTGGGAAAGGAAGTCCGCGTTCAGGAAAGTCCAACCAGCTCTATAGTGGACCTCAAACTGGTAGGGTTGGAGACTCAAAAATCACTGCATAATATGGCTATTGGACTCCTAATATCAAGCAAGATGCTTGAGGGATTGGTGGTCCATTGCCAGCATAAACGGATGACCAAGCAGGTAGTATTTGAAGATTTCATGTGCCCACTTGACAGCCAGGGCTTCTTTCTCAATCACTGCATAATGATTCTCCCAAGGAAACAGCTTCCTCCTGATGAATGCTATGGGAGGTTCTTTACCCCTGACTTCCTAAGCTAGAATGGCTCCTAGGCCCATGTCTGAGGCATCAGTTTGCACAATAAACAATAGAGAGAAATCAGAACTAATCAGGACTGGTTCAGAGCACACGGCCTTCTTGAGATGCTTGCAGTCCAGGTCCAGGTCTGCTGACCACTGAATCCATTCAGGAGCTCTCTTCTGGAGGAGATTGATTAATGGCTCCGCCACCTCTGTAAAATTGGGGATGAACCAGTGATAATAGTCAATCAATCCAAGCAAGGCACAAACCTCTCTTCAATTTTGGGGTAGGGACCTGGTATCCACCTTCTGTAGTTGAAGTCATATCTGCCCATTCCCAATTAAATATCCCAGGTATTGAATGTCCCGACCTCCCATTTCTTGGGATTGGCCGTCAGTCCGGTTTTCTGAAGGCTGGTCAACATGGCTTGTACTTGGGTTACATGGGTGGTCCAGTTTCTGCTGTAGATGATGATGTTGTTAAGGTATATAGCCGCATACTCCTTGTGCAGTCTCATCAGGTGGTCGACTAGGTGTTGATAGATGGCAGAAGCCCCATATAATCCAAACGGCAGCACTGTGAACTGGAATAGACCTTGTGGTGTCAAAAAAGCAGTTTTCTCCTTGGAAGCCAGAGTCAAGGGTACCTGCCAATATCCCTTGGTCAAATCCAAAGTTGATATAAAGCGTCCTCCACCGAGTCGCTAGATTAGTTCATCCACTCCCTGCCATTGGATACACTTCCAGTTTAGAAGCTGTATTGACCCTCCGGAAGTCAATGCAGAATCTGATGCTTCCATTGGGTTTAGGAATCAAGACGATGGGGGATGACCAGTCACTCATAGACTCTTCTATAATTCCCAGGTTATGCATTTCTTCTAGCTCCTTGGCAATGGCCTGTTGCCGGGCCTCCAGAATACAATAAGTTCATTGCTGGATAATCACCCTGGGTCAATAGCAATATGAAAATGAAGTGGGTTCATCTTGAGCTGGTGGAGAACACTTTTAGGTTCCAGTGGATCAAACCTTCTAGATCTCTTCTCTGGGCAGCAGAGAGCTGGTCTTCAATTGGGACTTGAGTTGGATCCGATGGAGCTAAAATTTCCGACCCAAAATCATCTTCCTGTGCCATCACTGGAGTTCAATAGGTTAATATGGTAAAATTTGGCTGGGCAATCTTGTAGTTAACAGGCTCCATTTCCTCTTCCACCTCATAGGGCCCCTGCCATTTACCAAGTAACTTGCTTTTGAACAAGGGCAGCAAGACTATGTATCCCAGTTGGTGCGGTGCACAGCTGCCCGATTGTGACCCTTGGTCTGCTCGGCTTGGGCTTTTTCCAGACTGAGTTTGGCCGTCTCTCTGACTTTCCTTAGCCGCTCTTGCATTTGTATAATATACTTCACCAAATTACGCCCAGCATGGGATTCTTTTTCCCAGGTTATGCCTCTTGGCTGTCTTCCGAAGAGCAGCTCAAAAGCAACTCTGAGATACCTCACGGATAGCAAATATCAAGTAGAGTAGGAGACCGTCCCAATTCTTCCTATCCTCCTGCACAAGCTTTAACATCTGTTTTAGAGTTTTATTGAATCGCTCGATGAGGCCATCCATCTGTGGTTGATATACTGATGTTCTCAGCATCTTGACCATCACCAAGGCACACACTTGCTTCATCACCTTGGATACAAAAGGTGTTCCTTAATCTTTGAGGATCTCATTGGGTATTTCCCCCTCCCCCCTCCAGTGAGAATACTTCCCAGAGTGTATTCGTGATCATAGGATAGTTCATATTCCTTGGAGCAATGGATTCTGAGTATTGGGTAGTGTAGTCCAGTATTTTTTTATTTTTTTATTTTATTTTTATTTAATACTCTTATATACCGCGCTATTCGACATCAGTGCGGTTTACATGGAACATCAAAGAAGTTTTACGGTAGGGTTACACCGTAAATTACAGATAACAGGGAGATTAACTTGGATAACATGTTAACTATTTACACAAAAGGCATAAGATGAAAACCCTATGTACATCACATTGTGGACTAAAATATACTTGTTGCCTCAGGTGCTTCACTCCAAGGTTCCTACCAGGTCCATGGCCACTCTTTCAAATGGGGTTTCAATGATGAGCATAGGCACTGGAGAGGCAAGTCGGACTCTGGTGAGGTTACTGTTTCCTGGCGAATGAGGGTCCCCTCAAGCTCCACTGGAATCCCAAAGTTCTGTGCCCCTGGGTGGGGATTGTCCATAAAAGTGTAGGCGTAAGAGGTAGTTAGGCTGACATGCATGGGTTCCTCCGTACCCAGGGGACATTCCTGAACAAAGTGTCCCCAAGATTCACACTTAAAACAGTTGAAGGGGTTATGGCTGGGGCCATGCCCTTACCTAGGAGGTGATTTTAGGGATTGTAAAATGGGAGCCAACATCCGTTCCGGCTTCCCCTTCCGTCCTCCTGGGCTAATGGGTAACTTCTTCTCCTTCTCACTGTCTGTGTCAGTCTGGACTGGGCTTCATGATATCCTTTGACTATTTCCAGTGCACTCTCCAGTGTAAGCTTTGGGTGTTGATGCACCCACTATTTCATTGGGGGAAGGGGGTTCAAGCCCTCCAAAAAGTGCTCCAATAGCACAATCTTGGCTATCTTGGGTCCAGTCTTTTCTCCAGTTGCAGCCACTTCCATATGAGATCCTTCAATAGATAAAAGAACGTCCAAGGTCTCTCTTTTATCTGGAGCCCCCCCTCCCCCCCTTTCTGAATTGCTGGTGGTAGGTCTCAGAGTACAGCCAGTCCATTCCAGTATGGCGGCCTTGACTGCTGCATATGTACTCTAACTTGCTATCTAGGTTGGCATCCTGGAATGCAGCATAGCTGCTGCTGGTCAGCAGATTCCCCAAATAAGTAGTCCATATTCCCTCCAGCCACACGACCATGTTCATTCAAAGTTCACCAAAAAGTAGTCCGTTTCAACTTCTGCCATCATTTTAAAAAGCTCTTGCACTGGAAGGTGGAGTTTTAATCTCTTCAGGGCCTGGGTCAACTGAGCTAGGGAACTCTTTTGTAGCTCCCCCTACACTCAAATAGGATTCTGTATCTGCTGCTGCTGTTGTTGCTGCCCTTCCTGTAGGGCACATTGAAACTGCTGTTGACACTGTTTCAGTTGCTGCTGACCTTCTTCTAGAATCTGGAGGAGACCCTCTATCCTGGTTTGTCACTGTTCTCTTGCAATACCACCACAGCTTCCTCTTTTGCAGCTGAGTTAACCCTGGAGTATTTCAGCTCCAACAAACGTTTAGCATCCTCTAGTGGCCAAAACAAAGCCTGCATGTTCGGAACTGAGTAGACCTTCTTCAAGCCCCCTAAAAAGATTGAGGCTAACCCTCTAAGCCCATACAAACAAACAAACAAACAAAAAATCCTGACCTGCTGTAGAGGCCCAGTTCTGGAGGGATGAGGATTTGCCATGTAGTTCACAGAAATTTCCAAGGTGTCACCATAAGTAAGTGTGGTGTGCAGTGGGAAGGGTTTTCTTTAAAACACAGAATGGACAGCAGTTCAGGGAAAACAAAACAGTTTTTATTCTGCCCCTACTTGTTAAACCTCCACAGAGCTGGTTCTCTCAGCTCCTCCTCCATCCCCCATTAAAGTTCCTACCTCAGAACTCCTTTGTATGGCTTGCCTTGGAAGGACTTCTGGCTCCATGGGCCTCTCTCCCTCCTGTAGCCTGGGTTCTCAACCCCTCCCTGTGATCCACGACCTCCCATCCCTGAACTCGTAAGAACATAAGAAATGCCATACTGGGTCAGACCAAGGTCCATCAAGCCCAGTATCCTGTTTCCAACAGTGACCAATCCAGGTCACAAGTACCTTTGATAAGTAGGGTTTGGTGCTGTATGAGTCCTGGTAGTGCTGTTATGTTATGGTATGTTTGCTATGGGTTCTAAATGAGCAGAGTTTTGTAGTAATGCACCTGGCAGTTGACACTCTAGGATAATAATGCAGAAATATGGTAGCCTTTCTTTATCCTTGCTGTACATGCAAATGGTATTTGGACACTCATTAAGAGGCATGTTTATTAAAAGTTTATGTGTATTCACAAATTTGAATGTGTGCTAAGTGCAGCAGCACCCATTTATTTCTATGGGCACAGGGGCACTTAACGCACGTTATAGTACTGGCTTGGTAATCAAGAGGCCAGGGTTCAATTCCCACTAGCACTTCTCGTGGCCTTGAGCCAGTCACTTAGCCTTCCATTGCCTCAGAAGAAAGACCTGGTAGTCTACTTCCAGTTACACTGCCAAGAAAACCCAGGAGCTGCTGGGTCGCTGGGTCATTGCTGACTTGAAGGCAAACAATGCAATACAATATTTAGTAAAAATGCCCCTAAGTCAGAGGTTCCCAACTCCAGTCCTAGAGGGCCAAATACCATTCAGGTTTTCAGGCTGCCCCTAATGAATATGCATGAGGTACATTTGAATACAAGGGGGCAGTGCATGCAAATTCATCTCATGCATATTTATTAGGGATAGCCTGAAAACCTGAATGGTGTTTGGCCCTCCAGGACTGGAGTTGGGAACCTCTGCCCTAAGTCATTGTTAGGACAAAAAAGAGGCTTGTGAAGGACTCCTTTGAAAGCCGTTTAAAATTTTAGATGGGCAGCACATACACTGTAAAATAAAATAAATTAAATGTATACAAATGAGGCCTAGTGGATATGCAAATATTTATGCAAATGAGGCCCCACAATGAGTCTCCACACATAGCCCCGCAACACCTTTGTGCCACCCCTGGGAGGGGCAGGAGAGATATGATACAGACAAATACTTAAATGGTATTAACGAACAAACAAACATTTTCCAAAGATGGGGAAACTATATAACTAGAGAACTAAAAGCAACATCAGGAAATGCTCTTTCATGGAACGCCTGGAAAGCCCTCCCACTGGAGGCAGTGGAGACAAAAACAATGATGGAATTCAAAAAGGCATGGGATAAACCAGAGGATCCCTATATAGCAAGAGGAGCATTCCTCACTTTTGCACATCAAAAAAGGCATAGAGTGGGCTAACTGGTATGGAGAGGTAGTTACAATCCAAATGTGGGAAAATGGAATCTGGAAACTAGTTACAACCTTAAACATCTTATTGGGCAGCCTATATGGACCATGCAGGTCTTTATCTTCTGTCATTTATTATGTTACTATATTGTAAATGGATAACCAAAGCCTTGTCTTTGAGGAGACCCTTTGTCAATTGAAAGGAAGCTCTGGAATGAGGGATCATAAGATAAAGATGAAAAGGATAGATTCAGGAGTAATCGAAGGAAATATTTCTTTAAGGAAATGGTGGTAGATGCATGGAACGGCCTCCCAGCAGAGGTGGTCGAGACAGCAAATCTATATGAATTCAAGAAAGGCAAATGCAGAGAATCTCTAAGAAAGAGGAAGGGATTGTAGAGGCCAATTTTCAAAACAACTGATATTCCATCACTGTGACTGTGGCAGGCTATGGCCTAGAGTAGTCTGCAAATATGAAAGGCCTGTAAGTTAGGCCTGGATCCCAACCCCCATTATAGCTAGAAAAGAACCAAAAGTCTGTGAAAAATTAGAAAATTGTTTTAAACTGCTTAATAAGAAGTTTTACATGAATTCATAAGTCTTTCATTATTCTCTTGTGTGCAAAACAAAGAAATGTTTCAATACATGCATTCCTGGAGCTAGAGACGACCTTGCAGTAGAGAAGTATCAAACCTAGAAACTGAACCATTGTTAGGACAGTCCTAAGGGAGGGAGCTGGGTGCTAGTCCCAGGAGGGATCTCTGATTGGACAGGTGCAGGGGGCGTTGGAACCAATAGGAAGTTTGCATGTATCAAGCTGGAACCAATAGAAAGTTCTCATGTATCAAACAGAAGAAAAGGTATAAATGAGTATGTCTCTGTAAAAACTTTGCTCAGTTCCTTTTGAAGCTTTGACTAACTGAGCCATGTGCACAATAAATTGGCTTGGATCTCTTGAACTGACTCCTGGTTTTATTTATTGCATGCTTATCAGCTGCTACATGACCACCTATGGCACTTAAATATCGGTGCGATATTCAGCAAAGGTAGAGTAGGAGTTGCTGCCAAATCAGACCTGAACAGCTCTAAACAGATAAGTACTGACACCTTTCCAGTTAGAGGAATTTCAGGCGGCACTTATCCAGATTGCAACTTAGGGCAGCTTTTCATGCGCCTAAGTTGGCCAGATAGGTGCTGACTGAAAATAGTCTAACTGGTTGTGTCAGTATTTATCCGGTTAACACTGACACTGCCCATGCTCCACCTCTCCACTAACTGGATAATGTGGGGATATTCACCGGCACTAACCAGTTAATGCCCCTGAATATCATAGTGAGTACCTTAGCCAACCAGCTAAAGGCTTTGTATATCGGCCTCATAGAGCTTAGAAACTGGGTATGGATGGGCAGCAGACCGCAAAGGCTATATGGTCTTTATCTGTTGTAATTTTCTGTTTCTTTAAAACTAGGGTTATGAGTTTTGAAGTAGGCCACAATACAGAAGAATCAAGTCTAGAGAGAGTAAATGCATAGATTAGAGTAGTAGATGCAAAGATCCTTGTAATCTAAGAATGGGTATCAGCTCCACAAGGGATGTAATTAATAAAAAGCAGATTTCATCACATTCAAAATGTGAGTATTAAAGCTTAAATTTGATTCAGCAGTAGCTCCTAAACTATGGATTTGAAGTTTATTCTGAATAATATTACTAGCAAAGGATATCTGGGCAGAATACAAAGATTATGTAGTACTCTACCTCTAAGAAATTCCAAACCTAATCAATATATTTGTTTTCATAAAGAAATCACCCCAAAAAATATGAGAGAATTGCCTGAGAGAGTTAAATTCCTTCCAATTTTGGAGGCAATTAATGGTACACATATTGCAAAAAAGCCACCATCTGTTGGAGAGAAGTTTCAGGGAGAGAAAATCTTTCCACTCTGAATATGTAGGTTATATACAATGCCAGAATCTCTCTATTGATGTAATATCTATATTTTCGGGGCCAAGTCATGATTTAATAAACTTTATTGGCAAGGCAATATGCACATCTGTTTCCAAAGTAAGACATGAAGAGTTCGATCCACTAAGCTTTTATTTGATGGACACAGAATGGGGAGAAAAAACCCTATAGGTCAGTTTTCAAAATGTTTATCCCATAGGTGTCGGAATGGGGTGAACCACACGAGCCCTGGTCCCACCAAATTTTGCCTGTCAGCCACGAGATGGGATCCATGCTGGCAGACAACCTACATTGAGACCAAGACTGCAGCCTTCTCCTCCTATTCTACCTGCAGGGATCCCATTTCCCATGGACGGAAGAGAAGAGAAGAGAGTGGCTGGAATCATGGCCTCAATCCAGGTCATCTGCCTGCGGAGATGCCATCTCCCACAGGCAGAAGAGAAGAGAAGAGATTGGCTGCAGTTGTGACAAAGACTCCTTCCCTCTGCCCACAGGGATCTGATCTCACGTGGGCAGACAGGAGTCCGCTGCGACTGCAGCCGTTCTTTTCTGTTCTTCCTGCAGGAGATGGGATCCCCATGGGCAGAACAGGAGGGGAAGGCTGTGGGGGGTGATGAGTTGACTTAAGGTGGAGTTAGGGCAGAACTTCAGGTGGAGTTTGGGGCCGCCCAATCAAATAGTCATTCCACCACCCCTGGTTTATCCATATTGTATTTTGGCTAATTTTTAAAGAGAAAATATTTGGTTTTCTCTTTGACAATAGTCTGCAAGTATACACAGTAAAAATATTTGAATATTTTGCAACTTGATGGATTATTTGTAAATTATTCTATTATGTTTCTGGCCTGAAATAGAATATGGCGTACAGTGTTCTCAGAAATGTTTATCTGCCAGTTGGCACGAAGGAGCAGCCAGGTGGTTCGCACTATAAGCTGACTGGCAGCAGACAATGTAACTAGTCATCTTTCAAGAAGTTCCATATACAATGCATTTAAGTGAAAGCCCATTTTAGAAAGCACGTCTGGTTGGAAAACGGGATGTCCAAGTCAAAATGTCCGATATACAGTGGGAAGGGCAGCTGAGAAGGTAGTCATGTGTAAGTCTACTGCATAATAACAAAAACGGGGACACACAGAATTATGGGCTAGTCATGTGCAGGAAGTTTCTGTCAGGACAATTTCTCCAAATGGGTGAATTTTGTGCATACCTTGACAGTCATGAATCTGGCTTCTAAACCAGGGTATGTGGAGTATATCGCAGTCTCTCATATTTACTGTGAATGCTCGGCATAGTACTTGTATTGTGCCAAAGAAAACCTCTCTCTAGTGTTCGTAAGATGTTACATGTATGGGTAATTTATCAAGGTGTGCTTGGAAATTAGGAGCTCGAATGTGCTATATATGTGTTTCTACAGAATAAGGCGGTGTGCACATCTATACCCCCTATCACAGAGCATGTGCGAATCTCTCCCCCTTGCATGTCTCAGCTTGCCATCTGGCAAACGGGAACGTGTTGTAGCACAGCAGCCTGGAGAATTGCTTGTTCTACATACTGGTGGGTATCTTTGAAGAAATAAAAAGTATTGAAGGAGTGAGCAGGCATTTCCCTCTTCATCGTACAGTTACGTTGGTGAAACGAGCATCTTTATTAATCCTTTTTGTGCCCTGGAGCAGGTATAGCCATGGACGTCCCTGTGTTGATTTCAAACATGCAGCGCTGGTCTGAAATCGTGTGTGCATGTGTATCTTTACTGACCCACCCTTGCCGTGCCATCAGGCATGCACATGGCTGACTTGGATAGGTATCTTTTGGGCTTTCTAAAATGGCTCTGGGGATCTTTTTGTGATATGCATGTCTGAATGTCCGTTTTCAAACATCCACATCACAAATGGATCTTCTAAAATGACCCTAATTAAATTTATGTATATTGTTAAATTTTTAAAATTATTCATTCCAAAATCATTTAAATCATTTTTCCATTCCCGCTCATTATTTTGCCATTTCAATTCATCAGAACACATTAGCCAGGCGGTCAGTGAAATCAGCTGGGTGGCGCACACATTCAAAAGGTCCTGGGAACAACATCGGCATGTACAGGGTGGCCCAAAAAAAGTGAGAACATCTCATAAATTAAAAGCTTAAATAGTTTACTTATTTACCTTTTTGTCAATCATTTACATCTGTCTTTTTGAATTTTTAAATAACTTATATGCTACGAGATGTTATCACTTGTTTTGGGCTACCCTGTAGTATGAAGATGATGTTATCAGAATTAGGTGATGTTTACAGATGTAAAATGCTGATTTACATGTGTAAATCACCATGTGTTAATGATTATTGTTATAGCCATTATCTGTATAAATGGAACAAATACATAAGTAAAATCATTTATAAGGAACAATTTCAGAAAAGCCATCACACATCTGGCATGCATAAATTAGAAGAAGGTAGGTTCTGACAAAGTTTGGGTGGTCCTTCAAAATATATGTGCATTTCGAAGTACAGAAAGCAAAACACATACATCTTAAAAATGTCCTCTATGGCTTTTAAATATGTTTCAAGTAATTGGTAACTGTGGACTAAGTTCTCATTTGAGCCAAAGTTTGGGAAGAGAGCTTCAAGGGGAATTGATGCTTATCTCTGCGAGGTTAAAAACAATCCTAAAATTGCAAAAGTTTCCATTTCAGAGCTCAGCTCATTAATTGGCTCCCATTATACATACAGTTTTACAAAATTCTACTTTCACAAGTAAGTGGCTGCACTTTCATGTAAATTGCTGCTTATGAAGGTAATCCAGAATACAAGCTCATGCTGTGAGGGCTTCTGTGCATCACTGATGTTGAGAGCTAAACCATCAGTAGCATAACTATTGGCAGGGTCTCCCAAGAGGGACAGATTTCAGCTGAGGTGCCAAACTAAGGCAAACCATCCATCTGAACAGCAGCAGAATGGGACGGTGTTGGTGGCAGAGGATCACATTGCTGTGACAATGGCAACAACACTAGCATTACCTGCGTGGAAGAAAGGCCTGGTAATCTACTTCCGTGTCTTGCCATGAAAGCCCAATGAATAGTCACAACAAAACAAATTGCACTATAGTGCTGGAAGATGAGACCCCCAGGTCAGAAGGCACTCAACTGACTACTGGAGATGAGCTGAAGACTTTCAGAATAAAGCCAGCCTTTATGATGTGTTGGATCAAAGCCCTCGGGACATCTGACTGCTGATGTAGCTGTGCAAGAAGTGAGAGTCAGAAACTGCAAAGATATCTTACATATTGGGACATGAAATGTACGAATCATGAACCAAGGGAAGTTGGAGGTGGTCAAGAATGAAATGGAATGTGTACAACTTGATCTGTTGGGTGCCAGCGAACTGAAATGCACTGGCATCGGGCACTTTGCATTGGATGATCACATGGTCTACTATGCCGGAAATGAAAGACAAAGAAATGGTGTTGCATTTATAATTAAGAAGAAACCTGCAAGAACTGTAATGAAATACAATGCAATCAGTGAAAGCTTAATTTCTATTCATCTACGGGAAATGGCCATCAACACAACTATTATTCAGATATATATAGATATAGATATAGATATAGATATAGATATATCCGTATCTACTATTGCTAGTAGTCTCATATAACTATCACTATTTCGAACTGCATTTACTATCACCAGTAATCCTCAGAGAACTGTTTCTATTTTTGACCACATTACTGTTGCCAATAACCGCATCTACTATTGCTAGTAGTCTCATATAACTGTCACTATTTTGAACTGCATTTACTATCACCAGTAATCCCCAGAGAACTGTTTCTATTTTGACCACATTACTGTTGCCAGTAGCTGCATCCACTATTGTTAGTAGTTTCATACACAGCCCCCTCACCAAAAACTACATAATGGCCCCTTAAAAATTAAAAGCCTACCACTTTCTCTCCTGCTAATAGATTATCTCTACCTGTTTTAATTATACTGTTGTCAGTAGCCAATACTTATCTCTTTCGTGAATTATTCATACTATTGCAAATAATTATCCCTACATATCTTACATACACTGTTACCAGTAGCTAGTGAACTACTTATACTGTCATCAGTAATCAGTAATTTTCCTAATCTGTCTTACATATACTGTTGTCAGTAGCTAATAATTACTTCTACTTGTTTTAAATATACTATTGCCAGTAGTCAGTAATTATTCCTATCATGAGATTCATATACTGTTGCCAGTAGCCAGTAATTAGTAACTAGCTGAGCATTAACCTAATTTCGACCTTAGAGCAGAAACCTTGCCTTTCACCTTTTCAATTCTTCTGAAATCTCAGAAAGGTAATTAATACAATAGACTCCTATCATTATGGATTACATCAATCGGCTTAAAATCATGTCTATCTTTCTAATTCTACTTACAATATTTGTGCCAAAATATATCCAAGCATACTCCCTTGTTACTCATAACATTCCAATTATTCTCCAACATAAGAATCCCAACATCTCTCATAATGCACCATATCACAAAACACCTCATGCACAAGGTCAAAGAAACCGTCTAATATATATCACACCTGGGAAATCTTACCATCACCATGTCCAACAACACAAATCCTTATCTAAAGACCTTCTTTGTTTGCTTATAAACGTGAGATCAATTAGGAATAAAATACCAATCATAACTGGTATCCTCACCGATTATAAATCTGACATATTATTCTTAACAGAAACATGGCTCACGGTTCATGATAACATTCTCCTAAATCAATTACAAACTGATGGATATGAGCTACTTCACTGCTCTAGGGCTTTAAAAAGGGGTGGGGGTGTCATCGCTATTATAAATAATAACCTTAAAGCTTCCCTCATTTCCACTAACAATATTGAGAACATGGATGTTCTTATGTTTGAAACAACTTCACATTCATTTGGTCTCATATACAGACCTCCATCCACAGATACAAAATCTTTATCCTCCATATTAGATATGATATGTTCCCTCAACACAAGAAAAAAACAGCTAGTAATCATTGGAGACTTAAACCTCCCCTCAACTACACCATCACACTCAAAAGCATTCATTGAAACCATGTCTGAACTTGACTTTGAGCAAATCATAGATTTTCCGACTCATAAAAGGAAACACCCTTGACCTAATCTTTCTTCAAAGATCTCCAGATTATAATCTCAATGTTTCACAACCCCAGGCTATTCCCATTCCATGGTCCGACCACCATTTAATTAGATTCAATCTCCCACATTTCAATAGAATCACAACCCAACAGCCGAAACAAAGACTAACTACAATGTTCAGGAAATTTGGCAGGGGAGATTTTTAGGACAGATATTACCACATATTCCTGAAACAGTAACAGACATCAATATCAGTATTGCTAACTGGAACGAGACTATAAAAAAAGCAGCTATGCTTCCTAGCTCTAAAACAAACAAATCCAGATCCAAACAGAGAGACTCCCAACCTTGGTACTTGCAAGAAATTAGACAAATAAAGAGGGAACTTAAAAAGATTGAAAAAAGATGGTGGAAAACTAACTCAAATAATGACAGAAATTTATACAATGAGAAACTAGACTACTACAGAAAAACAATAAATGCATCTAAAAAAGCCTTTCATACAAAATTACTAACAAATTCCCTCAATCGTCCCAGAGAATTATTTGAAATAGTTAAAAAAGTATCAAACCCTCCTAATACAGATGTCACCCCTATTAACCCACAAACTCTTGCTAACTATTACATAACTAAGCTCTCTCCACTATCAGACCCTCCAATTCCACTAATTTACTCCAACCCAAAGCCTGATCACATATGGGATAAATTTCACACTGTAACACTAAAAGAACTGGATAAGGTGATCTCAGATATTAACACAACCACTTCTAGTCTTGATCCCTGCCCAGTTAGCTGGATCAAAAATACTAAACCACTCCTAGCGCCCTACATTCTAAATATAGCAAATTTTTCTCTCACACATGGTACTATGCCAACCATCCTAAAGAGAGCCTCGATTAGACCTATTCTGAAAAACAAAAAACTAGACAATCTTGATCCCTCTTCATATAGACCTATCTCTAGCCTTCCATTTATGGCAAAGATTATAGAAAAAATAGTATATAATCAACTTCAGGATCACATTGAACTTCATGCCCCCTTAGATTCACACCAATACGGCTTTAGACCATGCCATAGTGTAGAAACACTTCTTGCAGTTATCTTTGATGATATTCTAAAATACATTGACAAATCAAAACAAGCAGTATTACTTATATTTTTGGATATATTGGCTGCCTTTGATTCAATTAACCACTGTATCCTTTTTGAAAGACTCAAACAGATTGGTATACATGGCACTATTCTTGCATGGTTCCAATCATATCTAACTGATCGATCGCAACAGGTAAAAATAGGAAACCATACATCTAAAACCTATACGCAAAAACAAGGAATCCCACAAGGTTCTGCATTGTCAGCTCTACTCTTTAACATATATTTACAACCTATATGCCACATCATTCAACAGTGCAAATTAAAATATGCAATTTATGCTGATGATGTTATGATTTATCTCCCTATGGACATAGACTCCCTGGACTTCTCCAATATCAAATCATGCTTCACTAAAATGATGCAATGGCTACATGAACACAATCTATACATTAACTTCAAGAAAACAGAAGCATTGTTTGTTTCTAGAAATCAAAAATTTACCCCTCCAACAGAAATAAAAATTGAAAACATAAGCATCTCCATAAAAGATGAAATAAGATACCTTGGCGTTATCATAGACAGAACGTTAAGTCTAACAACACACATCAGGAATCCCACAAACACAATATATAATAAATTAAGATATCTTAAAAATCTAAAACCATTATTATCAAATCTGGACTTCAGATCAGTCCTTCAAGCCCTGATCCTGCCTCACTTAGATTTTAGTAACATAATTCTTCAAGGTATTCCAAAACATGCTTTACACCAACTAAAAGTAGCACATGTTGCTGCAAGAATGCTTATAAATGCAGGTCCAACTGAACACATAACCCCTATACAGTACAAACTTCACTGGTTACCTATACAAAGTAGGATAAAATATAAAGTTATCATAACAACGTTCAAACTGATAAGAGATATAGCCCCATCATATCTAACTGATCTACTGACAATTGTAATGGCAACCCTGGTGCCACGCCCTTTCTAACTGCTTCAGGTTTCACCTGATATTCCTGAGTTAAATACTGGCTTTCACAAACGTTATCAGCACAGGTATTCTCTTCCCAGCTCCAACCCTCTGGGTAAATACAGTCACTGTAACTATTTTTATACCAGCCTTTTGGCTTACCTTTTAGCCTAGCTGTTGGAGGTTTTCTTTGTGGCTTTGGACTGGCTGTAAGTTCCCAACCTAAGCCTTGCACAGAAGATTTCACTTGCCTTCCTGGCTTCCTTTCACTTCTGTGTTCCCCTGGATACTGCAGGTAATCCACTCTGCCCTTATTATATCCTTCCCTTGGGGTTTCTTTTCTTTTCCTGAAGAAAGACTCTGTCTCACCCTTCCACAGAGACTCTGGCTTTTTCCTGGCACTGCTGTCTTCACCGTAGCTCTCATTAGCTTCGTTATCCAGCAGACATGCCTCACCTCTTTCTTCTTCTGCTTCCTCTCCTTCTAACTCCATAAGCTCAACTGAACTCTCTTTATCAGGGTGAATTCTAGGGCAGTGCTCAACTCCACCCCCTAGCAGGTGTCATGCATTAGCTCGTGACTCATTCCCTGAATGGTAGCACGGGCGTTTCTCTTGCCTCTGTGCTTGGTTTCTAAGGTAACCAGGAGCCATGTGCTTTTGTTTACAACTCAGCCCTACTCCTGTTCCTGGCTTTTTAGCTTCTTCTAACGGGCTGGAAGGACCCACTATGTCACAGATCCCCCCCCCCTTAAAATATTCTGGGCTGCCGGAGCTTGCGACGGACAGCATGGAATCCGGGAAAGAGCGTCTGCATTACTATGCAATTTTCCTGCTCTGTGCTGGACTATAAAGTCGTATGCTTGTAGCGCTAAATGCCACCTGCTGAGCCTGGCATTACTATTCCTCATTTGGTGCAGCCATTTTAATGGCGCATGATCCATAATTAAGTAAAACTTACGGCCTGTGAGGTAAAATCTCAGTGTCTCCACTGCCCACTTAATCGCGAGACACTCCCGCTCCACCGTGGAGTACTTCTGCTCAGCTTTTGATAGTTTTCTACTAAGGTATGTCACTGGGTGCTCAACCCCTTCGAATACCTGCGACAGTATAGCCCCTAATCCCGTCTCGGATGCATCCGTTTGTACGAGAAACGGTGAGTAAAAGTTGATCCCCCTGAGTACTGGGGCCTTACACAACCTATCTTTTAGTGTCACGAACACCCTCTCAGCCTCTTGTGTCCACTTAATATTGTTAGGAGCGTTTTTCCGCAGCATCTCCGTGAGTGGAGCACTTTCCTCCGCAAATCGCGGGATAAATCTGCAGTAATAACCCACCAAGCCCAGAAATCCTCGCATTTGCCTCTTGTTGATAGGACACGGAAAGTTCTTTACGCTTTCAATTTTATTAGCTAATGGCTTTACCATCCCTCCTCCCACCATGTGGCCTAAGTACTTGACTTCCCTACCAGCAAAAAGGCATTTGCTGGGATTGATGGTTAGGCCCGCTTTCCTCAAAGCGCACAGGACTGCCTCCACCTTGGGTAAGTGCTGGGCCCATGTAGTACTGTGAATGATAATGTCATCCATATAAGCCCATGCATATTCATGGTGTGGCCGCAACACTTGGTCTACCAATCTTTGGCATGTGGCCGCAGCCCCGTGAAGTCCAAATGGCATTCGCCTGAATTGGAACAAACCTATTGGTGTCATGAAAGCTGTCTTTGGTTTGGATGCCTTGGTTAATGGTATCTGCCAGTAACCCTTGGTTAGGTCCAATGTAGTCAAATATTTAGCCTGGCCTAACTTATCCAACAAATCCTCAATCCGAGGCATGGGATATGCGTCAAATTCCGAAATATTGTTTATCTGCCGGAGGTCTATGCAGAACCGGAGGCTCCCATCCGGTTTAGGCACCAATACTATAGGGCTTGACCAGGGGCTTTTGGACTCTATCACGCCCATTTTAAGCATGTCTCGTACCTGTTCTACCACCTCTGTTTTCTTTGCCTCCGGCAACCTGTAGGGTCGTTGCCTAATTATTTTTCCAGGGACAGTAATAATTTCATGTGCAACGATGTTAGTTTCCCCAGGAAGCGTCGTCAAGACATCAGAGAACTTATGCAAAACTTTATTTAGTTCTTGCCGCTGTTGCCCTGACAGCTCTCCCCCTACGTGTGGTTCTGGAGTTTCCCTCCAATCAGTGGGCTGTGGACCGAAATCGTCCTCTGTTTGCTCTTCAGCAACAGCTGTCAACCCTTTTAATTCTCGCATCCCGGTAGACCCAAATCCTCCTTCCCCCCTCCCTGTGGGGACCAGTGAGGATACCTCCTCTACCTCGGGGAACCCTACGCGTTCGCATATCAGCTGTGCTATTCTATCGCCAGTCTTAATCTGGAAGTCCTCCTGACTAAAATTGAACATTAAGACCTTAACCACCCCCCGGTAATCTGGGTCAATGACCCCAGCCCCTATATCAATAAAATTTTTAGCCGCCAAACCTGACCTAGGCGCTATTCTCCCATAACACCCGGGTGGGATCTGCACCCTTATCCCCGTGTCTATCAGGGCTTTCCCTCCGTGGGGTATCATGCTATTCTCTGCACTAAATAAGTCATATCCCGCAGCGGCTTCCGAGGCTCACTGCAGACCCCTGGCCTGGGCTGACACTTTGCAGAATTTGAGCACAAATTTTGGCTTCTCTGTGGTTACCTCCTTTCTTCCTACTATGTGTTGTCGATTCGTCTTCCCAGGTTTCCCTAGCAAAGGGCTTGGGACTTTGGTGGCCATGGCCTCTAACCTTGGTGTATCCAATGACTCTCTTTTTACTTCCAAGGAGCCTGTTTTATCTGGGTTGGGTGCTAAACTTATTTCAGCCGTGAGGCCCTCCTCCAGCCCTTGACTAAAAGGAGGCCAATCCCTTCCCAGGACTACATTTTGCAGAAGGCGGGGTACCACTGCCATTATCATTTTTCTTTCTGTTCCTAAACCCTCTATGCCTATTTCATACAAGGGATACTGATGGGCGGCCCCGTGTATGCATCTTATCTTCACCTGCCCCACTGCTTGACTTGGCGCTGCTTGAGTTTTTATGGCTTCCCAGAGTCGTTGGGACACCATACTCTGGTCCGCGCCCGAGTCAAGTAGTGCTTGGGCCTTTATGCCCTCCACCTGGACTGTTAGTAAAAAGCCTGTTTTGAGGTTTTCCCCATTACCAGATACTAAGGCAGTGCGTATAATACAGTCTTTTTGCAAGTGCCCAACATTTCCACACTTGAAACATTTTCCCTTAGTAAAGGAAAAACCCCTATTTTCACAAGGTGCTTTACATTCAAAATTCTTACTTACTTTATCAGCCTGTGTCATGCCCAGAACGCCGGATTTTGAGGTCCTTGAGAATTCAGCCTCAAAATACCGTTCTGTCATGGCAGCTGCTTCACTTGTTGTCTTACAGTTCTGTAACATAAGAAACCTTTTAACCTCAGCAGGTACAGCTTCCATGTACTGTTCCAACATTATCTCATCTAACATAGACTCTACATCGTGTTGCTCAGGTTTGAGCCATTTATAGGCTAATCCCTTTATTCTAAAATAGAGGGCTTTAGGAGTTTCTCCAGGCTTTAACTTTGCCTCCCTAAACCTGCGCCTGTAGAACAGAGGGGTGAGCCCTAACCTGTCTCGTACAGCATTCTTTACTGCATCATAATTCATTGCTAAGGTAGCTGGCATTGACTTGTATGCCGACAAAGCTTCACCAGATAAAGACATGGCAAATCTTATAGCCCACTGCTCCTTAGGCAGTTTGACGGCTTCCGCAATCCGTTCAAATGCATCCACATAATCATCTAAATTGTCAGTAGGAGATAACTGTCCCAGTAAAAGTGAACCGGTACCATTTAGTCCTACCCCTTGGGTAAATCCTGGAAAAACTTCCGCTGGCTCCTGCTGTTGCTTTGCTAAATGTTCTATGAGAGCATTAACTGGTCTCAGCTGTTCTTGCAAGGCAGTCATCGCTTGGTAATGCACCCTTCGCGACATCTCCAGCTGCTTATCCCATTGCAGGGACATCCACCTTAGCATATCTTGCGGGTCCATTCTGGATCTCCTGGTATCTGAAACACAACAACAACAAAAAACCAAGTGTGGCCCAAAAAAAAGAGAGAGAGAAAAAAAAATTCCCCTTCTTTTTTTTTTTTTTTTCAACGCCGTGCACTATTCCTGTGCACCACCCTTTCTCCTTTGTATCCTTCTCCACCCGTGCCCAGCTACAATTACCTGGCACCAGTGCAGAGTCAGGCACTGAGAAAAGGGAACTCCCCAGTCTGACCGATCGTCAGTCGAGCTCCGGATCTTTTCCTCCTGGCTGTCAGCATTTGCTGCAGGAACCTCGCCCTTGTGGTGTCCTCAAATCCAGGTAAAAATCCAAACTACTATGCCATTTGTCACCAGCTCTCCTTAAACCCCCGTGTATAAGTGGGTAGAGGTTAAGTGAGTGGTTTTTCCCCACTGAAGCAGCTACTTTACAAATCCTGAAGCTGGGCTTTTTGGGAAATGTAGTCCCTTCACCGAATCACTGAGGAGCAGTGGTGGAAAAGTGGTTTAAGCAACCAAAGGATTTTATTTCCCCTCCCGGGGTGGATTTCACCATGAACAAAGTAACACAAACCAGGTATTTACTGGCATAAGGACAAATCAAAAGGTTCTTTAACAGAAAAGGCTTACTTCAGCAATAAACAGGTTGATATCTAGCATTCCAACGTAACAATGCTGTTTCTTCACAGCTCTCTGCTTCCCAATGCTAGTAGTGCTGTATTTTCTCTTTCAAAACATGCCTTCAGCGTAATGAGATTATTTCATTAGCAAGCGATATCGTACAGTCCATGATATCTTCATCAATATTCACACACTCAGGTTCAAAGTCCATTAACTCTTCCTGGCTAGAAGGAAATGTTTGTAACGGCAACCCTGGTGCCACGCCCTTTCTAACTGCTTCAGGTTTCACCTGATATTCCTGAGTTAAATACTGGCTTTCACAAACGTTATCAGCACAGGTATTCTCTTCCCAGCTCCAACCCTCTGGGTAAATACAGTCACTGTAACTATTTTTATACCAGCCTTTTGGCTTACCTTTTAGCCTAGCTGGTGGAGGTTTTCTTTGTGGCTTTGGACTGGCTGTAAGTTCCCAACCTAAGCCTTGCACAGAAGATTTCACTTGCCTTCCTGGCTTCCTTTCACTTCTGTGTTCCCCTGGATACTGCAGGTAATCCACCCTGCCCTTATTATATCCTTCCCTTGGGGTTTCTTTTCTTTTCCTGAAGAAAGACTCTGTCTCACCCTTCCACAGAGACTCTGGCTTTTTCCTGGCACTGCTGTCTTCACCGTAGCTCTCATTAGCTTCGTTATCCAGCAGACATGCCTCACCTCTTTCTTCTTCTGCTTCCTCTCCTTCTAACTCCATAAGCTCAACTGAACTCTCTTTATCAGGGTGAATTCTAGGGCAGTGCTCAACTCCACCCCTAGCAGGTGTCCTGCATTAGCTCGTGACTCATTCCCTGATTGGTAGCACCGGCGTTTCTCTTGCCTCTGTGCTTGGTTTCTAAGGTAACCAGGAGCCATGTGCTTTTGTTTACAACTCAGCCCTACTCCTGTTCCTGGCTTTTTAGCTTCTTCTAACGGGCTGGAAGGACCCACTATGTCACACAATTCATTCAAGGACCAGAACAGTGAGACAAAGGAACCTGAACACACTACTTGTTCCAAACAACTTTTCAAAACTCAATAAAATTACAACAAATAGGGCATTCAGCTTCAATGCTCCTTTAATATGGAACGCTCTGCCGGATAAACTCAGAGATATCACAGATCTTTCAGCATTTCGAAAAGATCTTAAAACTCACTTATTTATAGAGTACTTTGGAGACTCATTCCCAATAGATGAAATATTTACCACTTAAACTCATGTATACTCATATTCATTAATTCACAACTTACTTTTTCCTTTTTCTTACTCTATCTTACAATACCCAAGTCTACACATTATCACATTTACTCTTTACACTAATAATTCTAGTGAACTACAATACATTTTTCCTTGCTCAGATAAGATGATAAGATTTTTGAAATTTGTAAATATTTAAATCTGTATATATGTTTAAACTATCTATATACCTAATCAGCATTTACTCAGCATTGCAACCCTCAAATTACCATTTTTTTATTATATACAATTTAATGTTCACTGTAATTTCAATTGTTTGAATAAGTTTCAATGTAATGTTCAAGTTTTGTTCTATGTAAATCTCTTTGATTTTTCTGAAAGGCGGTATATAAAACCATTCAATAAATAAATAAAATAAATAAATAGATGCCCCAACAACAGCGGCAGATGAGGAAGAAGTGGATGAGTTCTATGAACAAGTACAAGCTGAAATTGACAGGATATCCTGGTAGTCATAGGTGACTGGAACACAAACGTTGGCAACAAAGAAGAAGACAAAGTGGTTGGAAAAAATCGATTTAGCAACAGAATCAAAGCTGAAGGAAGAATGATTAGAATTTTGCAAGATCAATGACCTATTCATCTTAAAGATCTTCTTCCAGCATCACAAGCAGTGACTGTACAAATGGACTTCACCCAATGGACTGTACAATAATCGAATTGACTACATCTGTGGAAGTCAACGTTGAAAAAGCTCAATAGCACCAACAAAGATGAACCCTGGAGCTGACTGTGGTACAGATCACCAACTATTAGTATGCAAACTCATATTAAAGCTGAAAAAGAGTAAGCCACTCATGAATGTAGCAAAATATGACCTTGAGAATGTACAATCATTATTTAAAGACTGCTCCAAAAAATTGATTTGCTGCTTTGAATACAAATGACAGAGCACCAGAAGAGTTATGAAATGACATCAAGAACGTTGTGCTTGAAGAAAGTCTATAGAAAAAGTGAAAAAGCAAAAACGACCAAAATGGATGACCAAAGAAACTGAAAATTGTCTAGAAACATAGAGAAGCTAAAGCCAGAGGAGAAAGACAGGCAATAACAGAACTCAACATAGATTTTCAGCATGCAGCAAGATGAAACAAGGAGAAATGCAACAATGAAGCATGCAAGGAAATAGAATCAGAAACTAATAGAGGAAGAACAAGATCGGCTTTCCTAAAGCTACGAGAGTTAAAGGGAAAATTTCAGCCTCGAATTGAAAAGATACAAGATGCTCAAGGATCCATGTTGAATGATGCTGAGATCATCAAGAAAAGATGGAAAGAATATACAGAGTCATTATACCATAAAGATTAAGTGGACCAATAGTCGTTTCAACCGGTACTTTTATGATCAGGAACCACTGGTGAAGAATATACTTTTGTTCCAATGTTTTCCTTTTTCTTTCTGAGTTTATTTTCTATGTAAAGCCATATTGGCATTGTCGTTCATTGTAAACCACATAGACTATTAGATATGTGGTATATAAGACTAGCTAAGTAAATAAATAAATAATAAAATAAAGAAGTTGTTGAAGCAGCATTGAAAGCATTATCAAAGAACAAAGCACCAGGTATTGATGGCATTCCCATTGATGTATTACAGCAAATCGGATGTGGCTGTTGCCATACTTATAAGGCTCTGCCAGGAAGACATCATGGCCAACTGACTGGAAAAGATCTGTGCTTATACCAATACTGAAAAAAGTGATCTAACTGACTGTGGAAATTATCATACAATCACTCTGATCCCACATGCCAGCAAGATTCTATGTAAGATCTTCCAGCAGAGACTACAGCCATACCTGAAACAAGAACTGTCTGAAGTGCAAGCAGGGTTCAGGAAAGGGCGAGGAATGAGAGACATCATCATGGATGTGATATGGATCCTTGAAAAGATAAAAGAATACCAAAAGGATATGTGTTTTATTAATTAACCCTAATCCTACCAAGTTGGGTCAAATCGGACCACACGCAGTAGTTTGCTAGCGTTATATAAACACCGGAAGTTATCAACAGCCGCCCTTTAGAGAATTTGTTCTCTCACCAGTGGTAAGTCCAAATCAAATTTTCTTTTCTTATGTTAAACGTTATTGTGCCAACAGCAACTATTTAGCCTCTGGGGTCTGAAAGGACCCCAAATTATTTGGACTTTAATTTATAAGTACTGTTTGAAATGAATGCATTAAAATATAAGTGAATGCGTGCATTCCTATGTCAGCATTTGTAAAGCTATCACGAACATTGCCTACCATTAGTTTCTAAAGTTCATAGTTTGTTAAGTTCATATGTAACATCAAAACCGGACACAATTTCATTACAAAGTCACATTTCTTTGATTGATTTATAATTGTTCCTGATTAAAAACACTACAAGAAAAATGTCTGTAACTTACAGTTTGTGTTGTCAACATCAAGGAATATGTTTTCCACATTAAGAAAGTGTTCAGGGGGAGTGTGGCTGCTGAGCTGATTGGCGTCCTGCGTGCCGAGCTGTGGAGGAGGATCAGCTGTTTTTCATCTCTTCTCCCCCTGTGGCGGCTATAAGATCCGCCGGTTATCGCAGCGAGGTGGGAGTGTGGCTGCTGAGCTGATTGGCGTCCTGCGTGCCGAGCTGTGGAGGAGGATCAGCTGTTTTTCATCTCTTCTCCCCCTGTGGCGGCTATAAGATCCGCCGGTTATCGCAGCGAGGTGGGAGTGTGGCTGCTGAGCTGATTGGCGTCCTGCGTGCCGAGCTGTGGAGGAGGATCAGCTGTTTTTCATCTCTTCTCCCCCTGTGGCGGCTATAAGATCCGCCGGTTATCGCAGCGAGGTGGGAGTGTGGCTGCTGAGCTGATTGGCGTCCTGCGTGCCGAGCTGTGGAGGAGGATCAGCTGTTTTTCATCTCTTCTCCCCCTGTGGCGGCTATAAGATCCGCCGGTTATCGCAGCGAGGTGGGAGTGTGGCTGCTGAGCTGATTGGCGTCCTGCGTGCCGAGCTGTGGAGGAGGATCAGCTGTTTTTCATCTCTTCTCCCCCTGTGGCGGCTATAAGATCCGCCGGTTATCGCAGCGAGGTGGGAGTGTGGCTGCTGAGCTGATTGGCGTCCTGCGTGCCGAGCTGTGGAGGAGGATCAGCTGTTTTTCATCTCTTCTCCCCCTGTGGCGGCTATAAGATCCGCCGGTTATCGCGGAACGCGACCCGCGGGCGCGCACCCGTGGTCGCGTGCCCGAAGGGGTGTGACCAAAGGGGCAGACCCGCCCCTTTGGAGCCCCTTCGGAGCCTTGAGGAGCTAGGAGTTATTGCGGACATATGGGCAGAAGACGGAAGAAGACCTTCCCGTCGGTGGGTGCCAAAGTGGTTAAAATCTCCGGTCCAATGGATCGCCATGTGGTGAGTGCCCAGACTGAACCATCTGCTGGGAACATTTCAGCCCTTTCCGTGAGTACTCCCTCTGATGTGTCCTCGAATGCGCTGGGAGTTTCCCTCTCCGGTCAGGAAGTGACTTTGATAACTGATCCCCTCCCGGAAGTAGTTCCTGTGTTAGGGGCGCAATCTTTAACCTTGTTAGAGTCTTCTCCTGCTTATGTGCCATTAATAATCGAAGAGAAGTCAAAGTTACCGGTAATTTTGGACTTCGGTTCTGCGAAGGTTTCTGCTGCGTCTGTTACTCCTCCTGTTGATGTCTCTCTTCGAGATGTCTGGGAGGTAGTTGCACGTATTGAGAGCTCATTGCAGTCCTCTTTTTTACAGATTACACAATTCTCTAAAGACGTAGTTCAGAAACTCGCAGACCATGAAGTTATTATTGATAAATCTTCTGTGTCTTTAAATAAATTAGAAGGGCAGGTCTCCGTGGTGCAGGCTGCTATATCATCCTCCATTAGGGATAGGCTTACGATGCATTATCAATTAGAGTATCTGGAGAATTCTGTTCGATCTAAAAATCTGCGTTTCTTAAACTTTCCCTGTACGCATTATCTTTCTCCTAATATTTTATTGTCTAAGTATTTCAGGGAAGTTTTGCTATTGGATGATCCGGAGGCTATAAAATTTTCCTCTGTGTATTATGTGCCTAAATTGCCCACCACGGAGGCTGCTTCTTCACCTAAGGGGACTTCTCCTTTAACAGAATCCTTAAATGTTTCTGACTTTTTGGAGTCTTCAACGGATGCTATCCCACATAGGGCTACCTTGATTGTTTCTTTTTTGTCCTTAGCAGATAAAAATATGATTTTGCGGTTATATTTTCTTAAAAAAGATCAAAAGTTTTGTGGGAGTTATATTCAGATTTTTCCGGATGTTTGTAGATCTACTCAAAAGCGGAGGAAGGCCTTTCTTATGTTAAAGCCTCGGGTTATTGCTTTGGGGGCTTCTTTTCTATTAAAATATCCGTGCAAATGTATTATTATATTTCAATCTGTTAAATATGTTTTTCTTGAGCTTGAGCAACTTGAGGCTTTCTTGTTAAATAAGGAAAATGTATGAGAATTATTTACTTCTTGACCTAGTATTTAGGGTATGTGATTTTTTTTTTTGGAATCCAATCAGGTTTCCTTTTTTTTTGTTCCTTTGTTTTATGTGTGATCTTATATTGATATTTGTTTTCCTATTTAGATTTGCTTAATTACCTTGGAAGTGTTTCAGGGCGATACTCCTCTTGATGTGGACTTGATTGTACTGCTTTAACCATGTGTTGTTGCATGTTCATGTATAAATGGATAAATAAAAAAAAAATTAAAAAAAAAGAAAGTGTTCAGTGATGATAACTTTCATCAGCAATCACAAAAACTACATGGGGTCCATTCGGCCCCAGTTGGTAAGATTTGTTTGTAAAATATGTTGGTAGGATGAGGGTTAAAGCAAGGCTTTTGACTGTATAAACCGTGAGAAACTCTGGGCCAGACTAAGAAGCATGGGTATACCAAGACACCTGATAGCTCTCTTACACAACCTTTACATTGATCAAGAAGCAACAGTTCAAACAGAACAAGTAGAAACAGATTGGTTTAAAATCAGCAAATGTGTATGGCAAGGCTGTATACTTTCTGCCTACCTGATAGGAAGAAAATAGATGCCTTTGAATTATGGCGCTGGCAAAGAATACTTTGTATACCATGGACTGCCTGAAGAACAAACCAGTCAGTACTAGAGGAGATCCAACCAAAGCTTTCTCTAGAAACTCCGTTGAGAAGACTTTGACTTTCATACTTTGGACGCATCCTGTGAAGAGAGAGAACATTAGAAAGAAACATCATGCTTGACAAGGTTGAAGGTCAACATAAAAGAGAAAAGACAGCAATGAGATTGACAGAGTGGCATCCATAACTGCAGTTATTGTATCTATCAACTATGAGCCACCTGACTGAATACCGAACACAGTTTAAGACAGATATCCAGAGGGTCACAATGAGTTGACACCGAGTCAATGACACTTAACAACAACAACAACATTCGGGATTTGGATATCAGAAAATGGGTATCCAGACATTTAAATCACAAAAATGTCCTTGGAGCCATTGTAGAAAGTCCAAAGATACATGTGTAGACCCAATTATGGCCAAGTCGGCTATGGGCAAGCCTGGTAGCATGGCAAGGACGGGTCGGTAAATTAACGATTTCCAATCAAAGTTGCAAGTCTGAAACTACCATCGGGGATGTCCATGGCTATACCTGCTCCAGGGCACAAAGAGGATTATTAAAGGTGCTTGTATCTGCAACTCATTAACAGTAAGAAGAGGGAAATGCCCGTTCACACTTCCAATACTTTTCACTCCTTCAAAAATACCTGCCAATAAGAACAAAAAGAATTTCTTCAAACTCCCATGCCGCTACATATCTCATTTGCAAAGTGCAGGCCAGGATGTGTAAGGGGGAGAGATTCATGGTCGCGTTCTGTAATAGGGCCGCTTGCACGTCTATGTCCCTTCTTCTATGGACAAGCATATTCAACATATTCAAGCTTCTAAAATTTGGAGACATCCTGCGTGTTTCTAACTCATACCCCTGTTTTTGCTTTTATGCAGCAGACAAGTGTATCTTTCAGGGTGGAGAAAGTGCCTTGTAAAATCAGCCTCACACCCGACCACTTTCTCAGCTGTCTCTCCTGCTGTATATTGGATGATTTGACGTGGAAGTCCCATTTTGCAGCCAGACATCCTTTCTAAAATGTGCCTTCACATGTTTAAGTAGTGTCACTTACATGTTTAAAGCCCCTGAGTGATTCTCATGGGCATAGTTAGGAGAGATGAGGGGGGGGGGCAATGCTCCCCCAAATGCTGCAAGTCCATTTCGGAATGGGGAAGGTCACATGGCTCCATCTAAATTTTAAACACTCCCCCCTGTTGCTGCTGCCGCCATCGCCACAGCATATTACCTCTATCAGTTGCCCCATCGCTACACCTTCTCCCATCCAATTACCCTCCCTGCTGCAGCTCCTTTGTTTTGACAAGGCAATGGAAACTATAGTGGCAGCAATAGACAAAGGGTGTTCCGCTGAGAATTTGAGTTCAGGTGCTGCTTCATCCCACCCCGTCTGGCGTCTGTGGTGCTGTTTTATAAGTATTGCTGCTGCTGCTGCTGCACGTCACAGACTGGGGTGGCAGTGGCAGCAGTGGACTGTCTTTGGATCATTTATGTTCTAGGCATCTGCCTAGTTTGCCTAATAGTAGCGCCAGCCCTACTTGCATCTGGTGCTTGCCTCCCCAAACGATCTATTCAGATAGTGCCAGAGCAGTCCATGGGCAGAATGGAGACAGAGGCAGTTATCTACATAGTGATGGCATTCAGTGCTGCTATATGGATAACTATCCAGATAACTTAGGACAGCAAAAAAAAATCTGTCCCAAGGCTATACAGATATTCAGTGTCACTATACAAGTAGCCTACTAATGCTATATAGGTAGTGTTGCCAGTGGGCACACTATCCACATATTCAATGCTGGTCATTATCTGGAAACCGGCGCTCTGAATATCAGGATTATTTTTAGTCGTGACCACCAGTATTTAAAAAACACACCAACTGTGGCTGAACATTGACCTGACTATTCCCTATAGTATACACCATTATTATGAGGAAGCCTTTCTGAAACGGCATCTCTGCTTAACACAAAGTTCACTGCTGTTGTGTTCATTTACTGACTCAGATTTGCCCTTTACCAAGTCATTGTCAAACTGTGACTCATAAAAGCCATACATTACCACCCAAGAAAAAGATTTTGGAGTCACTGTGAATAACATATTGACATTTTCAGCAGCTAAAAAAAGCAAATAGAATTTTAGGGATTATTCCAAAAGGAATGGAGAGCACCTTGACTATTGTGCGCAGTTCTGGTCACCCCATCTCAAAAATGATATCGTAGAACCAGAAAAGGCTTGGAGAAGGACAACAAACATTATAAAGGAAATAGAAATCCTTCCTTATTAAGACAGGCTAAACAAGTTAGGGCTCTTCAGCTTGGGAAAAGACGACTGAAAGGTGATATGATAAGTTTATAAAATTATGATTGGGGTGGAATGGTTAAATAGGGAACAGTTGTTTAACCCATCAAACACCGTAAAACAAGAGGCCACTCTATGAAAATAATGACCAGCAAACTGAAAACAAATTGTAGAATTTTTTTCACAAAGTATGTAATTAAGTCAGGGAATCTGTTGCTGGAGAATGTGGTCAAGTGATCTATTCAAAAGAGGAATGGACAAGTTCTTGGAGGAAAAGTCCATAAAAAATGATTAGTCAGGTAGATTTTTTGGAGAGCTTTTCCTTATCCTTAGAAATGAGTTATGAGAAACAGATTAACTTTTGGATTCTGCCAGGTATTTGTGACCCTGACTGGCCACCATTGGAGACAGGATGCTAGGCTTGATGGACCTTGGTCTGATTCGGCATGTCTTTTCTTATGCTTTTATGCTCTTATTTATGAATGGTTTATTCACAGTGAGAAAATACATGCAAAAGTACCTGCAGGTGCACTTTTTATTAGCAAGTTACTGTAATAGATGATGATACTATGAGCAGATGTTAAACATTTTTGTACTGAGTGTGGTGTAGACATTGGGAATTGGTGAGCTAGTTCAGCATTCCTTTCAGTTACATCCACGTAAGGGTATTCACAAGCAGCTCTGATTATTTCTACCACATTTCTCTGGCTTTCTTTGCCACATGGAGTGCTCTAGTTCTCTGATATTTATGCTAACTCTGAATTGACTGGAATATGCGGTTTTGGACTTGCTTATGACCTGGCTTAGTTTGGGTAATTTTATAACAGATCACATAGGTAGGAAGTCCCAAGAAGGCAACTATTCTGGAGTTTTTATAAAGACACATGGGTGCCTATAGAGGACATTTTAAAAGCATCTGTATGTTTAAATAGCGGCATTTACGTGCTTTGATTGCATGTAATGTAAGGTTGGAGGTGGTAGAGATGAGGACAGTATCTGAGTTAAAAAAAGCATGAGAAAAACACAGAGGGTCTCTAAAGGTAAAAAGGGGACTATTGTAGTTGATATGAAAGAGCAGACTAGATAGGCCATGTGGTCTTTTTCTACCGTCATGTTTCTATGTTTCTAAATAGTAATTTCAGAAAGCCACGTCCTATGTAAACAGGAAGTTGGCACTGGGCGTTGGTAGAGGTGGAAGAAAACAGCCCCATGGCACCAGAGTTTTAAGGTAAGCACCAGGGGGCTGTTTCAGGCTATTGTCACCGTTGTAGGTCCTGGTGAAGGGTGGCAGCAATGGGTGCCCCGGTGGGGCCACTGCTGTAGGTGACCATCTAGTTCACCTAATGGAAGTATCAGCTCTGCCCTCTTATAGGCATTTTAGCACATTGTACTTTATGCTAGAGTGGAGGAGTAGCCTAGTGATTAGAGCAGTGGCCTGTTGACTAAGAGATACTCCTGAGGAATTCTGTACAATTGCGCAATGCAAAATTTGCACAGAATTCTGTATTTGCTCTGCAGTATTCTGCACAAGCACCAGCTTTGACAGGCTCAGGTGCTAGGGTTGCCAACTGGCTCCAGATGTGTCCGACAGGCTTGCTCCAGTCCTGGGTTTACCCCATTGCATGCAGTTACTTGTAGTTTTCCTTTTCTTATGGAGTACAATGGAGAAATCAGAACTACACATCCCTGCATGCAATGAAGTAAACCCAGGACTGGATCGAACCTGTCGGGCGTATCTGGAGCCAGTTGGCAACCTTATCAAGTGCACAATTTCTAAAAGCGATCAAGCCTGCCTCACGATTAACCTTTTCACAGCCTTGGAAGCATTTTTGTTTGCTCCCACAGCTGTGCTAGATTCCAACACCGGCACACAACATTTTTAAAAGGTAAACAGAAGTGCTTCCTGACAGAAAAGCACCATCCACTTCCTTCATCATGCCACCCGATGTGACCACATTACTTCACTCCTTATCAAGACCCACTAGCTCCCTCTGTGTCATCGTATCCAGTTCAAACTCCTTACCCTTGTCCATAAGATGATGCACATTGGTACACCTGCCTCTCTCTTTTTTTATCTGATCCCTTATGCTCCTCCTCGGGTTCTTCACTCTATTCACGCACATCATCTTCACCTCTCTTCCCCATCACAGGCCCACCTTGAATCAATCCGGCACATAGCCTTCTTTTTCCTTGGTCCCAGTCTTTGGAATTCCCTCCCTACTGACTTCAGAATTGAATCCTCTTTCTTTAAATTTAAAGCTTCCTTGAAAACCTACATTTGTTCATTTTGCATACGGCACTCCCCTTTAGTCTGCCTCTGGGCTCTGTCCCCCTCCCTTACCTTTATTCCTGTTTATCCCTTGCTCTATCACTCTACTAAGTTTTTAATGATGTTATATTCCTTTTCCTAATGATTGGATTTTAATGTACACCACCCTGGTGTTATGAAGGGCGGTATATCAAGCTTTTAATAAACCATAAACTTTTTAAAAGCATGGTGCAGGTATCGGAATCTAGCACAGTCATGGCAGCAAACAGAGATGATCCTGCAGCGGTATTAAAGATCCGCTGCAATCAGGCCAAAGAGAAGGCCTGCTGGTGAATTGGGGGGGGGGGGGGGGCGGGGGCAGGAGTAGTGCTGCTGATGAGTCAGGGGGTGACTGAGGGCTGGAGATAGCCTACTGGTGAGTTGGTGGGGTGGCTGGGGGCTGGGGGCTGGAGATGGGCTGCTAGTGAGTCGGTGGGGTGACTGGGAGCTGGAGATGGGCTGCTGGTGAGTCGGTGGGGTGGCTGGGGGCAGGAGTTGGGTGTATGCCTGGGGGATGGTTAGAAAGAAAAGTGGAGGCATGTGTCTGGAAAGAAAGAAGAAGAGGTAAGGGAAAGATAAGGTTTGGTGCATGGGAAGAGGAAAGAAGAGGTGAGGTGACAGTATGTACAGTACATGAGGGGTAGACCTTAGGAATAGACAGCAGTAGGGATCTTGCTAGAGGTTAGAGGGAGAGAGAAAGAGGTGGACAAGGAAGACTTGGGGGTTGGGGAGAGAATGTGATTGGAGTGTGAGAGATAAAAAGGAAAAGGTTTGAGGAAATTTCATTTCCAGAGGAGGAGTTAGACTTTATGATAAAGGAATTCTGTGCAAACATTAACTAACAATGCATGCAGAATTTTCTAAATTTTTGCACAGGATTCCCCAGATGTAAAGAGACTAGGGTCTGATTCCCATTGGCACTCCTTGTGGCCTTGGACAAGTCACTTTACCCTCCATTGCCTCAGAAGAAAGGCCTGGCAATCTACTTCTATTCACACCTTGCCATGAAAACCTAGGGGCTCCTGGGACTCCAGGAGTCAGCATTGGCTTGATGACACACACCTTTTGTCAAGTTTTTGATAGAGAAACAAGCTGTGTTGTTTCTCTTTGAAAATTAGTATGAGCTTTGTGCATTAAGAGCACTTGTGTAGTTTGCGCCTGTTACTTTGTGTAAGTGAATAGGACAATCCACATGTGCACGTTATTTTCCTACCCTGCCCAAAACACATCTCTGAGCATATCGCCTCATGATCTCACTAAAAATACGTGGCATGATATTCAAAGGACTTATGCTCTTAACTTTGAGAGTTATGTTCCTAAATTGACCTCTGAAAATTTATTAGGACTGAATGCCTAAATATTTTCTTAAAATTTCACTAAGGGTAGGAATATTCAAAAGCATATACATGGTTTGCAGATCTGCACTCTCTAGGATATACAGTGGCATTAACCTGGTTTGTACCACTAAACACCCTGACGCTAAGTGGCTAGAGTTGGGGCATTCCAGGGCGGCAGCACAGGTTAACCGGGAAACAATGATATTCAGCCACTGGCTGATTAACCCTAACTGGCGAAATTTAGGGTAGCTAAATTTCTGTCCTCACATTAGCTGGTTTTGCAATCCATCCAGCAGCTGAATATCGCCGCTGACCGTCTTGAAAAATCACAGTCTGGGCATCCTGGATATTCAACGCCGCTGCCCGTGAGTGGCCCTGGCATTAAATGTCCAGGGCAAAATTAATATGGTGACAGTCAGCTACTTTAAGTGTTCTGGATGCTGCCACTGAAAATTCCCCCCAAGCTCCTAAATTTAGGAGCATAACAAGGGGGCGTCAACAGGGGTGGATTTAGGGCAGGGAAAAGAAGTTAGGAGCTTAGCACTGATTTTCAGCACTAGGTAACTAAATAAGGCTCATAAATCTAGGCAAATGAATTGCAAGCCTAAATTCAGGCATATAAATTTTAAACACCTAAATTAGGATGGATTTTGAGCTGAAAACTTAGGCTCCAAAGTGTGGTTAAAGATAGTGTGTCAGGTTTCTGCACTTAACGTACATTTAGCATGAAAACTAATGTGTGTTAAGTGCAAAGCTTCCATGGTAAATGTCAAGGGCATGATCAGCATGTTCCTGACAATTGTCACACAGATAATTACCCTAATGCGCAGCACTATGCATTTTACTGGGGGAGCACTTCCCTCCATCCTTTGAGGTGGCATTAGGTGGCAACATTGACAGTCAATTCATGAAATATAACCCCATGCTAACTGCAATGTGATCACCACACCAACTCTCTGCCCTTCCCCCACCCATTCTGCACCCTAACGTGTGATTTGCAGTTAGCACAACAATCGCTATGCATTAGCTGTCGTGTCTCCCCGTGGTAACTGCTACCGTGGGCCTGATCATGCAGTTATCATGCACTAAATTGTGCATGAACTTCAAATTCCTTAATAATGATATCTAGTTTTCGTAATCTTGTGGTACTTGACTCGAGTAGGGAAAGTGGCACCACATAGCTTCTTATCCAGAATGTATCCATGAATACACTGCCTGTTAGCCGAGAACATTATGCAGCATGGGTTTCCTCCAAGCATGATGTACAAGCAGCGCCATCTCAGGAGTTTGTTCAAGGTGTTGGCCCCCTAGGCAAACCTTAAGCCTTAACCCCCCCCCCCCCCACGTCTGCCAGAATCTATTGTTAGCTTTGAATGCCTCGCTCTTTGCTAGCCCTAAAAGCTTCCACCTGAATACCTAATGTTGGAACGGCCTTGTGTACAAGACATATCATATTAAAATTTCTTGTAAATCCTGCTTGGCTTGGTATCTTCTAATTAAAGTGAAATTTCCAGGCATTAGCTGACAGCGCCCGGGAACAGAATGTTGGTTTTATAAGGCATCTTAGGGTTCTAATGCCACACAAGTGGAAACCCTGCATGACGGCAGTGCCCTGCATTATAAGAACTGTATGAACTATGAATAAGGAATATCCGTAGCAGATTAAGCATTACTGCAGGGGCATGCACAGTTAGTGCACCTTGTTGAAAATGTACACCCACTGTGTCATTTGAGGACACCTATCATCATCTGTATGATTGCTTCATTATACATAGCAGAGCTTATTTAATTCACAGTGGAACACCTGAATTTTGCTGATTGTCCCTTACAAACGTATACACATGCACGCACTCATTTTTTAAGTTAGTGAAAGAAGTCTCATTTGTACATAATCCCATTAGCTGCATTAATATAGAATTATTAAAAGCCTTGACACAGAATTTAACAGTGTTTCAAGCAGGCTGGGATGTAATCTATTTTTCCTTCTCATCCAGCAGATGGCTTACCTTTAAGCAATTTCCAATATGTTAGGAGATCAAAAGCCACCCTCGTGCCACCAGACCAGCAATCATTCTTCTCTGCTGGGGGTTGTGTGGGACCATGGTGGGGATATGCAAACGCTGCTGGCATTTCTACATTCCCAAAGATAGAAAGTCGACATTTCTATCGACTTTGAAGTTCATAATCCTTTAGAAGAAAGAATAAACTTAGGGATTTAGACAAAAACAAACTTTAAATGTTCTGTATGTCATGAGCTAAACGTATTGAAACACCAGCACAAGCAGGCGATGTGCAGTTAAGGACTACTGGGCTTTAGTTCGCTACTGGGCTTTAGTTCGTTTTATTAAATAAATAAATATATGAAAAGTCCAAAAAGGTGTCTGTTTTATACAAATGACATAGGTGCTTATGTGCATGTATGAAATAGGCTTGAATGATGATTGCCAGTAGTGCACAAATTTACCCTGCTTTGAAGACAATTTATTTTATAAAATACATGCAAACACTGCAACTGAATCCCTAAACTGCCCAAACTACAGCCACAGGAATGCCGATAAACACGCATATAAGAATGCGCCATCTTTGTAGTGCATGTATGTCTATGTGCATATTCGGCTGCACAGTTCTTAAGAGCCCTTTTCTATGTGTAAAATTTGCTTTACGTGTAGAAAATATTTTATAAAATGACTGCAACCTGTATTTCCATCAAAACTCCACTGAATAACATGCAAACTCCCACGATACACCCTGCCACATGGTTTTCTTCATCCAGTTGTAAATGTGGGAAATAACACTGTATTTTGGTATGAAGTCAAATGTTATCCGGTCATGGTTCCCACTCATTTTGTTTACTATACTATAAGTCAAGGAATAATGGGGGGATTTTCAGTGGTGGCAGCTAGCACATTTTAAAGTGATTGGAAATCACTGCTTTAACTTCACCCCAGATATGACTTTGAATATCCCCTTCAATAAATTAATGCATGGAGATCTTCACTTCTTAACCCAGTTCTCAAGGGCTTGATGGACCCTTGGTTGGTCTGACCCAGTATGGCAGATCTTATGTTCTTATGTAGGTGTCTCGCCCTATATTTTTTTATTTTATTAATTTTATTTGGTTTAATTTGTATACCGCTCCTTCCAGCGATCAGTAGCAGTTTTACATTGAACTTTTCTCACAGCAATCTTTTACAAATAACAGTAAAACCTTTTACATACAGTAAACCTTTTCTCACAGTAATCTATTACATATAACAGTAGTCTAATTTGTTTACAGATGTATAACATTGATTTGGAATAATACAGTAAGATAATTGTAAGGTTACATGCATATTTACATGTATATCATTTGTTCCTCTGCAGTGTATCTTCTGCCCTTCTCAGATATGTCCCCTACCCCTTTTCCAAGACCCTGCCAGATTCCCACAATCTCATTCCCTCCCCCACTGTGCCAGTCCCTAACCACCTCTGCCCAGACACCTGCTGCCTGTTTGTTTGTGGCCCAGTGTTCCCTGCAGTCTCTGTCTGGTTCCCTGCTGCCTATTTGTGTAGGTGTGTGGGGGTATGGGTATGAGAATGGGTGTGTAGGTATACATGTGGATGTGCAGTACCATGGGTATTGGTAGAGGAAGTCACTGGGTTTTTGTAGTGGCAGTCACTGGATGTTGATGGAGGGAGTCACTGGGCACTGGTGTTGGGAAGCAGGAAACATGCAGGAGATGAACACATTGGTTGTGTTGGCCATCTATGAGACCCACAGGGAGCAGAGGAGAGCCACTAGGAAGCACCCCTATCAGAGGGTGTACAGAGCCAGGGACCTCATGGATGAGCAATGTCTCATCAGTTTCTGCCCTAACAAGGCAGTCGTACATCATCTATGCCAGGAGCTAGAGCCGCCACTTCGCTCCACCAAACAGTGGGGCCTGTCCATGCTTGTCCACCTCAAGATCACCACAGCCCTTGCCTTCTTAGTCACTGCCAGTTTTTAGTCTGTGTTAGCCACCACACAGGTCTTAGCCAGTCAGCTGTCTTACAGTGCATCTCGCAGTTCTTGAGGGTCTTTCTAATCCACAGAATTTATAGCCTTCCCACAGACTAGGCAGAAATCACCATTAGATGGCTGCTAGGTAAGCCCCGCATCAGTCCTCTCCAGCACCTATGCATACATCTGCTTGGAGGTAGCACTGTACCCTGGAAGCTGCAATACTCTGTTCAAAGAGCCTAGGCTTCAATGCCCACCCAGCACATGAAACACCCTGCTGTTATATCCTGATATGTGTCGACTATTGACCTACCTATGCAGGTGATAGGCTACCTATGCAGGCATTGGCTACTGATCCCATTGCGGCAACACACACAGAGGCAGAGGAATGCCACAACAGGGCTAACAAGAACATGTGTGTCATCAATGAGAGAACAACTGGCCAGCACAAGAGCTGCTTCAGATGCTTTGACTGATCTGGAGGTGAACTGCTGTTCAGCCCTGCCAGGGTATGTGGGGTCTTAATGGCCTGCATTATGCTCCATAATTTGACACTGAAGTGCTGACAATGTCTCTTTGAATGACAGGATTCAGCAGACCCAGACTATGATACAGATGCTGTTGGGCCAAGGCAGGTGGACACAGGGCAGCCATACCAAATAGGTGTTGCAGCAAGAGATTACCTCATATACAGGCACGCCATGTGAAAGTCGTGTTTTGGGGGGGTGTTTGGAAACATTCTTTATTTATGGAAACTGAGGATTACAAAGCAGAAAAAGACAATTACAACATCCAGTCCTCACAAACCTAGTAACAACATCCTGAAATCCACTTTCCTCCCATCCCACCCTCTCCCCCCTCCCTCTAGATGATTACAACAGGTAGCAGGTATAATATATGATGTCAAACTGACCCGCAGCAAACATTCCATACCCTCCTCCACTCGGCGAAACGTGACTATTATTCCAAGCTTATTTCTTCCTCTTCGAATTCCTCCTGGCAATTATATTCTATTTTTCATTCCCTCACGGCATCCCATTCCGCCTTACCTCCCCTTCCCCCTCCCTCTTCTGCCTCTCCTGACCCTCCTTCCCTTGCCTCCTTCTTTGTCTCCAAGGTCCAAACCCTGCATCAGTCCTTCCCCTCCTGTCCTCCCCCCCTCTCTCCTTTAGCTGTGTCTTCCCCGTCCACCCCTCTTTCTCCTTCCCCTTCTACCCCTATCTTATCTCACTCCTGGTCCTCTTTTGAGATGGTCTCCCCAGTTGTTCTCCAAAACACTTTTCTTTCCATCCGCAAAACAACTTGCCCAGCTGATTCCATTCCCTCCTGTTGGCCTCTGGAACCTTCTCTATCCCTCTCCCCTTATATTCTTTCTCTCTTCAATTCTAGTCTATCCTCCGGTATCTTCCCTACACCTTGGAAGCACGCCATTGTTCGTCCAATCCTGAAATCCCGCACCTCCGACCCCACTGTCCTCTCCAACTGGCGCCCTGTCTCTAATCTCCCTTTCCTGTCCAAATTTCTTGAGAAACTTGTTTTCCTTCAGCTCTCTGCCCACCTCAAAGCCTCTCTTGTTCTCCACCCTTGGCAGTCTGGTTTTCGTCCCGGTCATAGCACGGAGTCTATCCTTCTCTCTCTTCTCAACGAATTGCATGCTGCTCACGATCGTGGTCTTCTCACTCTTGCTGTCTCTCTTGATCTTTCTGCAGCTTTCGATTTGGTGGACCATCGCACTCTTCTCGTTCGTCTTCAAGACGCTGGCCTTTCCGGCATGGTTCTTCATTGGTTTTGTTCTTTTCTCTCCTGTCGCTCCTTCTCTGTAGTGGTTGGGTCCTCTTCTTCAGCTCCCACCCCTCTTTCCTGTGGTATGCCTCAGGGATCTGTCCTTGCTCCCCTCCTCTTTAATGTCTTCCTAGCCCCTTTTGCTCTATTAATCCAGCAGTTTGGTATCTCCGCGTACTATTGCGCGGATGATATCATTCTCTTGCACCATACTGATTCCCTTGTGCCCGATATCTCTCCCCTTAACCTTTGCCTCTCTGCTGTTGCCTCTTGGTTCACCTCTAATTTTCTCCATGTAAATCCTGCTAAGTCTTTCGCCATCTGGTTCACCCTTGGGAGTCCTTCTCCCACTTGTGCTCCCTCTTTTTCCTCCCAGCCCATTCCTCTTGTTTCTTCTCTCAGGTATCTTGGTGTTATTCTTGACTCCTCTCTTTCATTCAAGGAACATATCTCTTCAATAGTTCAGCGTTCTTTTCTCTCCCTTAAACAGCTTCGGGCTGTGCGCCCTTTTCTCTCACCTTCTGCTTTAGCTACACTTATTCTCTCTTTTGTAATGTCCTGTCTTGATTACTGTAATGTTTCCTTAGCTGGCTTACCGCAATCTCAACTCTCCCGTTTACAATGCATTCAGAATGCTGCGGTCCGTGTTCTGTCTTGTGCTTCTCGCTACGACCACGTCACTCCCCTTCTTCTGCACCATCATTGGTTACCGGTCTCGTTTCACATTCAGTACAAGATTCTCACATTTGCACATAGGGTAATTCACACAGGTACCCCTCTCTAGCTTGCTGACCTGATTCATTTCCGAACCCCTCATCGTCTGCTCCGTTCTATTCACGTTAATCGCATGTCCCTCCCTTCCCTTTCTCAAGCCCACCTTGAATCCACTCACTCCTCGGCTTTCTATTTTCTGGGTCCTAGACTTTGGAATTCACTTCCCCCTTCCCTCCGCTCAGAGAATTCCTACCAAGTCTTCAAAAAGCAACTCAAAACCCATCTTTTTAGTCTGGCAGATGATCTCCCTTCCCCGTCCTTGTCTCCCTCCCCCTTCTCATGTTGATGTACCTCTGCTTGCTTTGTTCTTCTATCCTTTGTCTCTCCTCTGTCTCTTTTATTTTTAACTGGCGTTCTTTTCAGTTTCTTAGCAACCTGTAATTTTAATGTTATTTCAACGATTGTGAACCGCCCAGACGCCACTGGTATTGAGCGGTATAAAAAATGTTTTAATAAACATAAACATAAACATTTGAGTGCAGTCATAAGATATTAGGGGTGCATTAAGTCAGGTAGGGCACAAAGAGGTTTTAAAGCGACCAGGCCACATAAGGAGCCTACAGAGTGGTGTGCTCATCAAGCTGGCCTCAAAACAGGTAAGCTAAATGATCAGTTCACAGTCTCCAAGCCAAGACTGTGGGCCCTTCAACAGTTTTCCAACATCATGCAATTCCCATATGGGCACTCAGTAAAAGTAACTCAGTCAATCGTCTCTGATTTGGTGGCAACCCTAGATCAATATCCAGAAAACCCAGCAAAAGGTTAGTAGGGGCTGATACTGAGTTTGCCTACAATGAACGTTACGGATGCACCTGTACCGTCTCCTATGGATAATGCACCACTCAGTCAGGGTGAATGTCCTATCCAGCAACTGATAGCACAAAGGAGCAGGAGAGCCACACCATTGGAGGAAAAGAGCTTTATTATTTGAGAGGGTCTGCCCAACATATGTTTTGGCCAAAGCCATCTTCAGGGGACTGTGACCTTGTACAGAAAAAACATGCACATGAAAGTATAATAACAATAAATAAGTATAAAAATAAAAATTTCTAAATTTAATTGCAATAAATATGAAACATTGAAGTAACCATATACAACATTGTACATATGCAAATACACACAAAGGGAGCTCATTGTAAAAGACACCTTAATAGATATATATAATTACACTTTTATTGTTTTTATATCTAAAACAATAAATAACATTAAAAATGTACATATATAAGAAGCAAATGGTCATTTGGGTGATAACAAAAGGGAAAAAAATATATATATACATAAACAGACATAATAAAGTATGTAAGAAGGGACATATATTGGATAATGCATAGTGAACTCACCACTGGTATGATACCTCTAGAACGTAGCTTACTAATAAGTCCTATTGGATTGTTCCATGATATACATCTTAACACTCCTGTTAGTCCTGCACATAAAGAAGATTGCAAAGACGTATGATAATATAAATTAATTATCCGTATTGCAATTCGTAAATTTATCCAATGGATAACGTTTAGATGTAACTGGATGTTGGAAAACCCCTGTACAGGTGAAAACATGATCGCAAGCTGAGCAGGATCTACAATGGAAATGTCCCTTAGTAGGTGCACTGTGTTGGGGGACAGGTAAGGCCGACAAAACCAGGATGTCAGATAAATTGGAATTTCTTTTGTATGTGATACATAACTCTTGTTCAGAAAATGCAGGAATGGTTTGGACTACATGCCACTCCCAGCAATGTTTTTAGAAAATTTAGAAAACCGCATGGGACTGTAAGAGGTCACTATGTCTGGAATTTTTGGCTTTAAAGTATGCCACCACTACATGTCTGGAAGGGTACTGTCTCTCTGCAAATCTATCATGCATTAACTCCGCATTATCTTCAAAATCGGCATCTTCTGTGCAGATTCGCCTTGCCCTCAATAACTGACTAACAGGAAGATTCTTTTTCAGTGAGGAGTTGTGGAAACTACGATAATGTAAAAAATTATTACGGTTTGTAGGTTTCTGATACAGAGTAGTCTTGAATCCAGTAGCACCCTTCATTATCAAAATGTCCAAATAAGGTAATTCGTAATCGCTTACGGAGGTCTCAAAATGTAGATTTTCATCAAGTGCATTAAGCCAGGTAAGAAAACTGTCTAAGGACTGTCGTTCACCATCCCAGATGAAAAAAATATTGTCGATATATCTATGCCATATTTTAAGGTTGTCTTTATATGGATGTCTCAGAAGAAATTTGGACTCAAAATCGGCAACATACAGATTGGCTACATCCGGTGCCATGGAGGACCCCATGGCTACCCCTTTAATCTGATGATAAAAAAGACAACCGATCCAAAAAAGAATTATTAGTGAGAACCATCATAGCCAATTGCGTAAGAAAAAACAAAGGAAACCACTTACACCTATCCTCTCTCTTCAGCATGGTTATCTCAAGGACCTCAATAGCCTCCTTCTGTGGAATGTTGGTGTAGAGGGAGACTGTGCCCAAGGTGACCAACAAAAGACTGGAATGGTAAACCTCAAAAGTATCTAAGAGTTGTATAATGTGACTAGAGTGTCTAGTATATGAGGATGCCTTGCAAGCAAAGGGTCGTAGAATAACATCTAAGAATTGAGAAACAGGTTTAAATTGAGACCCTATAGCTGAAATGATGGGTCAGCCGGGTGGGTTAACAAGAGATTTGTGAATCTTTGGAAGGATATATATAGTAGGTACTCTAGGATGAGAAACAGAAAGTCTTTCTCTTTTTTTGTGTCAAAAAGCCAGCTGCCAAACCAATATCTAGGATATTGTCCAATTCTTGTTTAAGAAGGGGGGTAGGGCCCTTATCCAACCTCCTATAAAAGGAGCCATCACTCAACTGTCGCTTAATTTCTGAAATATAATCACTCCTATTCATAATAACAATTGCTCCACCTTTATCAGCCGGCTTGATTACTATCCTATAATCAGTTCTAAGTGTCTCAATTGCCTGTTTCTGCTCTAGTTCACCTATTTCTTTAAATACAGCTTTTTCAAAAATATTGATGGCTGGATTAGTAACCCTAGGAGGAATCCAGGTAGACTTCTTATAACAGATCTATCTACAGCCCCCACAGTGCTAGTGGAAAAGAAATCTTTGATCCTAAGTTTCCTCACAAATTTGTAAAAATCATCTCTCATGTCAAATGGATTATAAGATGTAGTAGGTACAAAGGGGAGTCCTCTATGAAGGACCTCCATTTGGCAATTGGTAATGGATATATCTGAGAGATTAATAACGGAATCATTCCGTCCCTGTAGGACTCCCGATGCCCCCTTGGGGCCATCTCCTCCCTCTCCTTCTGCCTCGATGAGGATGGTAAGAGTCTCTCTTCCTCTCCCATTCATGATCCCGTGGTGGGTCTACTAAATTTGGGTCGATTGTCCAATCTGTCCGATTCTCAGCACCAGTCAGTACATCCTCCAACACCGAGTAAGGGGCTAGCCAAAGGCGCTCCATTTCTACACAATGGGCATCCGGAGGTTGTACATAGTGATTCTGGAGTCCCCGCAGTATAGCAGTCTTATAGCGACCCAAGGGGGGGGTGTGGCCATGTGCGGAACTCATTGAGGGGGCTCATTTGCATAGATATTTGCATAATGTTAACATGCATTAACTTTTAGTAAACATGCCTCTTAATGAGAGTCTGGATAAAGAAAGGTTACTGGATTTCTACATTATTATACTCCAGTGTCAACTGCCAGGCACATTAGGAAGTACTATAAATCCTGCTCATTTAGAACCCATGGCAAACCCGCTGTATCATAAAAGCACTACAGGACTCACAAAGCACCAACTACCTATCAAAAGACAACACTTTAAATATTAAACCAATACATCTCAGAGAATATCAATACATCTCCTACTGGGGAAAGAGAACAGAATACTTCAGCTCGGTAACACATGCAGAATAAAGACCATCACCAAACATAGAACAAAGAATCACAATTTAGAAATATGAAGAAAATAATTAAACTAGGAACCTCCAAAGGCTAAACTTGGAATGTACGACAACACTGGAGAAATTGGTCACAGATTACCTTAGAAGTACAGGTCTGGGACCTGTGTAGCAAGCCAGCTTTACTAAGTGTTAGTTCCCTCCCTCCCACTCTGGCTCTCATCCACCTCAAGCATAATCCTAGCTTTATAGGGTCTTACACCTATTAAAGGGGGAGTGGTTTTCACATTCCCTTCTAGGTTCAGCTGATTATCCTCACCAGGAATAGATGAGTTAAGGCCCTGAAAATAATTAATCTTGAGGTGAACAAAGTCCCTTAAACTTATTTGGTATAGTTGTATTAGTACAAGTATCCCTAGTAACTAAAAACAACATAAATAACTAAACAAAACTTTAAAACTAAGATGTAGACAGCAGTCCAGCAGCGAGATGGGGGTTATCCAGTCTTTTGTATTGAGTGCCACATGTACGATTTTCTCCCAGTTGGTGAGAAGTCTTACGTCTACACTAGGTGCAAGGAGCTCTTTGCTCTCAGGGAATGAGTGTGATCTCTGGAGGCTAGAGTAGCAGAGTTGGAAGACATAAGAAAGTCAGAGAGGTACATAGACGAGACCTACAGGGACGTAGTATTGAAGCCCCCACCTCCAGTATGGCAGCATCTCAGCTGCCATGGAGGAGAGAGATCTCTTGAAAGGAGAGCACCACCTTGGAGAGGTAGGAGGTGATCCTGTAGCTAGGACCTGTCCACCAGGAGATGTAACACCCTCTAGCACTGAGGAGGTTTCTTCAGGGCCATGTACACATGAAGGAAAGGTTAAGATGACTGTTGTAGTGGATGATTCAATCATTAGGCATGTAGATAACTGGGTGGCTGGTGGACGTGAGGATAGCCTGGTAACATGCCTACTGGTGCAAAGGTAGCGGACCTCATTTGCCACAGAGACAAGGTTTTAGAAAGCACTGGGGAGGAGTCTGCTGTCTTGGCACATGTTGGTACCAATGACATAGTAAAATGTGGGATGGAGGTTCTGGAGGCCACATTTTTTTTTTTTAATTTATAGAATTTTATATACATCAATAATGAAAATTACAAGCAAAGAATATACATATCCAATATCTCACACAGGTACATATCAAAACTAGTCCACATCAAGGAGGGGTGCGGTATTTGATATTAAACATCCTGAGTGGGCCCGAACAATTAAACTTAAGTCACCATTTACTAAGCTAAAAGTCAAGAAAACACTCACAAAGAAATAGAAAAAAAAACAACAAACCCCTAATTCTTACTATACAAAAAAGTCAGTAAATGATCCACCTCGAAAAACACATATCTTTTACTTTGAAACCAAATAGGGCACTTACATGGAAATTTAAGATAGAAAGATGCCCCCAGAGCTAAAACCCGCGGACGCAGTTCCAAAAAGGCCTTGCGTCGCCTCTGGGTTGCCCGGGAGACATCAGGAAAAATTTGAATTGCATGGCCACAGAATTTCTCATTCTTTTTGGGGAAATAGGCACGTAACACCTTCTCCTTATCCATCTCAGATAAAAATATTACCAACAATGTGGCTCTTGAGGAAATCTCTTCACTCTCAGATTCAATAAAGTGTGAGATATCCAAAGAAGAGGAAACCACACGATCAAACTGAAGACCAGCCTCTCCAACTTCCCCACCCATATCTATCTTACCTTTAGAAACATAATAAATCTTTGAGACATTAATAGAATCAACCTCTGTAAACATCAGCACCTCCTTAAGATATTTGTGAAAAAGTATCAAAGGCGAAAGGTAATGTGTTTGAGGAAAATTTAACAAACGTAAGTTTTTTGACCTAATAGAATTTTCCAAAAACTCATCTTGCCTATGTAATGCTAAGGAGTCTTGCGAAAATTTCTCACAAGCAGCTTTATAGGGTAAACCCTTTGACTCCTGTACTACTGACCACTTTTCCAACGAAGCAATTCTATTTTCATGATCCGATAACTTCACCACCGTTTCTTTAGAAAATTCAGAAACTTTCTTTAGGTAGAGTCCAAGAGCCGACTCCATCCGAGACACAATTGCCCATATATCTTTTAAAGAAACATTCTCTGGAGGTGCCTGAAATTCCCCAACCACAGGAAAATTAATTACTGAAGGCAAAGATGGAGGTAACTCTGAGGCGGAATCAATTTTCAAGAACGTAGAGGGCAGAAGAACTAGGCCCGGATCGGCCCCCACCACATCCACCTGTGGAGGGGCCTCCCCAGACATATGTACAGACTTCAAGCTGGGCGGAGACAAACCCGTTTCACGGGGAGAAGACACAGACGACGAGGTACTCACGCCAGAAATATCCGGTCCACCATCCTTTAATGTCAATGTGGCAGGAGAGGGATCACTCACTCGGACGTGAGCGTCCATCGGTCCAACAACCTTAACAACTTTAACTTGAGTAGGCGGGTACTTCTTTTTCCTTTTCCCCATCACAGGGAACGCTTCTCACACCTACATGCACCGAAGGGGCACCAAAGGGGCGTGGCCTGCCCCTTTGGTCACGCCCCTTCGGTGCACGCCCCCAGGGGACGCCCGCGACCACGTCCCGCGGTAGGGCAGTAGATTTTATAGCCCACAGCTACACAGCAGGTGATCAATCAGTGCAGGAGCTAGCGTCGGGAACCACTCAGAAGGCAGTCCAAGGTAAATTAAAGGAATCCACACACCTCAGCGTCCCGCGGTAGGGCAGTAGATTTTATAGCCCACAGCTACACAGCAGGTGATCAATCAGTGCAGGAGCTAGCGTCGGGAACCACTCAGAAGGCAGTCCAAGGTAAATTAAAGGAATCCACACACCTCAGCGTCCCGCGGTAGGGCAGTAGATTTTATAGCCCACAGCTACACAGCAGGTGATCAATCAGTGCAGGAGCTAGCATCGGGAACCACTCAGAAGGCAGTCCAAGGTAAATTAAAGGAATCCACACACCTCCTGGAGGCCAAATTTAGACTTTTAGGTAAGAAGCTGAAATCCAGAACTTCCAGGGTAGCATTCTCTGAAAATATTCTTCCTGTGCCACGCGCAGGGCCCAAAAGGCAGGCAGAGCTCCAGTCTCAATGCGTGGATGATATGATGGTACAAAGAAGGGGGGTTTTGGATTTATTAGGAACTGGGCAACTTTCTGGGGAAGGGAGGGGCTTTTCCGAAGGGATGGGCTCCACTTTAACCAAGACGAAGCCAGGCTGCTGGCATTAACATTTGAAAAGGAGATAGAGCAGCTTTTAAACTAGATAATAGGGGAAAGCCGACTGTCAGCCAAGAGCACATGGTTCTGAAGAATGTATCCTTGAAAGATACTAACAAAACAGGGAAGATAGGACATCCCAACAGAGAGGTTCCAATAAAGATAAAAGTTACCCAGATGCCCTTAAGTACAGAGCTGAAAGATTCCAAATTACCTCCATCAACTGATAACCAGTGTAACACAGAAGATCTGCCCTCTGCCTCAGAAACACAGAAATCTGCTGTGTATAGCTTGGATTCTGACAGGCAGGCACGTCAGAAGGTTCCTAGTTACCATAGGCAACATAAACAAACTCAGACACGAGGTCTGCAGTCATGCCTAGTTAGTGAGCATTCCCCAACTGATGAGGAAAACAGCTTTCACCTGGGCAAGGGAACGCCCATGAAGCTGTATAAAAAATGCTCAAGGCAAACAGAGTTAGATTCAAGAGATCTAGGAGCTTCAGGAGATGCAGGAGCTTGGCAAGACAAGGGAAACTTGCAGGATTTGGAAGGAAGCTCAGAATACTCAGACACAGAGTTTGAACTGCCTGAAACTTTGAGCAGGAAGCCACAGAGGAATTATCAGAAGGAAACAAAGAAAGTTTCACCCCGAGAGGTCAGCTACAGGAAATACTTACCTCTGACGCAGTGTGAATTTCCCAGGCACCTGGCTGAGTTGAAGGAACGTGAGGCAGCTGTATTTGAGAAGCAGAGCTGTTTAAAACAGTTACAAGCCCTTGAGAGGGAAAGCAGTCCTGTTGAGGATGTGTGTATGTTTGATCCTGATGAATGTATGCCAGTAAAAACCTGCAAAAGACTTCCACGAGAAAAGTCTTCATTTAACAGAAGAGAGCAGTGCTATGAGTGGCAGCCGAATACAAAAGGCAGGAGGTTCAAAAGTTTTAAAGAGAAAGCTTGCTTAGATAGAGGTGTCTCTCCTTCCGGCTACTACAAGCTATATGACAATTATTTGCCTTGTTGTGAAGAGGGCTGTGCAGAGAGCTCTGAGAGAGAGACGGAGTTAAGAAAGCTACAGACTTTCTATCCTAAAGAAAAGACTGTAATTGATGAGCCTATGATTACAGAGGCTAGTATTATAAGTCCATGTGTTGAAGAAATGGATTGCTCTTTGCTTATGTCTTATATGAGTTCTTCTTTGCGCTGAAGCTAAAGACAAGAGTGCCTTGTAACAGCTGAAAAAGCCAAGAAGAGACTGCCAGCATATTAGATAAAACTGCTCACTGTGATTTATGACTTTTTGTTGAAGCAAGACGCTGTATTTAAGTTTTTCTTCAGTTGTGCCAAAATAATGGTTGTATCCTGAGTTCTTTTGTAATATACTATTTTTGAAAATCCAACCCCGGGAGGGGAATAAAATCCTTTTTGAAAAACCTGACCACTCTGACTCACAACTACCACTTTTCTATTAGAAAGGTCAGGCCCAGCAGTCTGGCTGGCTGCTTACGCCACAGTTCGGCCCCTGCTGGTGACATAAATGGCGTAGTAATTTGGATTTTAAAAAAAAAAAATACTACCCAAGGTTTTTCCCAAAGGATACAGCTGGCTGAAGGAAAAAAGCAGCAGCCAAGTGAAGAAAATCCTGAAAGAGGAAAAACCTGGTCCAGAATTTTCCACCGACTGGATTTCTACACACCCTGACCGGGAAGGAGGCGTGGACAAAGAACCTTTCTCAACGCATGATCCTACACCGTGCTGAGGTACAAGTAGGTGGGCACGGGTGGTGAGGATTGCTGAGAAAGGGGAAGAAGTTTTATACCTTGCTAGAGGAAGGCAGAGAGAAAGAAAAACGCAAATTGTGCCGCACTTGGTGGGCCCATGTTTTTTTCTTTCCTACAGGTATACTTTGACGCCGGGATGGATCCCCAGGATATGCTGAAGTGGATGGAGGACCAGTGGAAAGCCCAGAGTGAGCTCGCGTGACAGGCTCAGAAACAGACTATGGCAACGATGGCCGCGCAGCAGCAGCCGCTCCTAGACTTGCTAATAACTCTGGTGAAGAAGACACATACCGCAGATGAAGATGGCGTACCAGTACCACCTGTGGTAGGACTGCAAAATTACAGTGCATTGGCACTGGGACCCTTACAACGTACTGATAATTTTGATGATTATTCAGATGCTTTTGAAAGGATTGCGGAAGCGGCTAAATGGCCACTAGACCAGTGGGCCGTTAGGTTCGCCATGTCCTTGACCGGAGAGGCATTGGCGGCCTACAAGGCAATGCCCGCAGGCCTAGCGTCCGATTATCCGGAGGTGAAATTAGCAGTGAGAGATAGGTTAGGGTTAACGCCTACCCACTATCAACGTCTTTTTAGAGAGGCAACGCTCATGCCTAAAGAGACGCCGAAAGCATTGATGCAACGACTAAAAGGCTTAGCAACAAAATGGCTTGCTCCGGAGAAAGCAACAGTGGAGTCTTTGATGGACGCTGTGCTTCTTGAGCAATATTTTGAGGCTGTGCCACCGGAAGTTAAGGCTTTCTTGTTATTACAGAAGTGAAAATCCACTAAGGAAGCGGCTGAACTGACAGAGTGCTACTTTGAAGCAGAGTTAGCCGGGGCTTCCAGGGGTAGCATTTTAAAAGTAACAGGCATGGAAAGAATGCCAGGTGTAAGAAAGGCCTATAATCAGGAGGTACAAGCGAAGAATGTGAGAAAGTATGATGTTGTGAAATGCTTTCAATGTGGGAAAAGTGGTCACATGCGCAAAGAATGTAAAGAGCGTATTGCCCTTATCTCAGGGGGAGAGAGAGACCCTGGGGGAGGATTTGTCATAGATGTCCAGGTGGAGGGTGTGAATGCTGTAGCACTCCTTGATACAGGAGCAGACCAGAGTATGGTCTCACATACGATGTGGCAGGCTATTCTGACTAGTAATCCCTCTGTCCTATGCCAGATACCCCCGAATGTGCGAGTGAAATGTATGCGTGGGACCTCATCCTATTGCCCATTGTATAGTGTGCTTGTAGAGGGGCTAGGTACCAGTGAGAAAGTACCTGTAGTGGTAATCCCAAACCTACCGAGAGAGGTCGTGTTAGGGAGGGATTGGCCGTCTTTTCAGAAAGCCCTTAAGGAGAGGCTAGATGAAAAAACAGGTCTAATTTCCACTAGGTCCCAAAGTAAGGTCTCAGGGGCAGGGACAAGTTCGCTATCAGAGCCAGAGGAAGTGCCCGAGGATAGGGACATATCCCCAGAGCAAGAGACTAACCCAGATAGGGAACCACAAGACACACTTCCCTCTAATGAGGATTTAATTAACCTTCCTAAAAAGGTCAGGAAGAATAGGGCTGAAAGACGCCAGGAAAGAAGACATAGGTCACAGGGAAGAGCAGACCTGGAAGCCGGGGAGGGATTACCTTGGGTGCCAGCCGAGCTGGTGAAGAAATTCCCTTCCTTCCCTAAAGAACAGCAGGGTGATCCAGCATTAAAAAGGGCATTCGAGTATGCTCAAGAGGCTAGGACAATTTTACCCAGGTTCTTCCTAGAGGGGGAATTGTTATATAGGGAGAGCGCGGATCCAAGAACAGGTACTGTACGTAAGCAGTTGGTGGTGCCAACTACCTTTAAATTGGTAGTTATGAAATTGGCGCACGACCACCCCGTAGGCAGTCATAAAGATGTCCAAGGGACATTAGACCAGGTGCTAGCTCGCTTTTACTGGCCGGGAGTGTTTAAAGAAACAACCTGGTATTGCGAATCCTGTCCTGCGTGCCAACGGGTCACGGCTGCCAAACCAAAGCCAGTACCGATGGTTTCACCACCCACCATTGCAACCCCAGTGCGGCGAGTAGCAATGGATATTGTAGGCCCGCTAGTAAAAACACCAAGGGGTTTTCAATATATTTTAGTAATCATGGACCATGCGACTAGGTTTCCATGGGCAATACCCCTGCGCAACATTTCTGCGAAAACCATATCAATAGAGCTCATAAAGTTGTTTTGTGAGATTGGGTTTCCCCAAGAGATTTTAACTGATCAGGGGACAAACTTCACTTCAAAACACTTGGCCATGCTTTGGGACGCCTTTGGGATACGTCATATCCGCACCTCAGCATACCACCCCCAGTCCAACGGACTGTGGAGAAAATGAATCAGTCATTAAAGCAAATGTTAAGGCGGAGCCTAGGAGGGAATATGGTTGAATGGGACAATGTCCTCCCATTCGTCCTTTACACGTGCCGGGAACGCATACAGGCTTCATTAGGGGCATCCCCCTACGAGCTGTTGTTTGGTAGGGCTCCGAGAGGAATCCTGGATATCCTTCGGGAGCAGGGGTTGCACCAGATGAGACAGAGGTAGGGGTACCTCAATTTCTTAAGGACCTCAGGAACCATTTAGAACGGACATCCCGAGTGTCCATGGACAATCTGCAGGCCAGCCAGCGCCGGCAGAAAAAGTATTATGACCGGGGGACTAAAACAAGGAATTTATCTATAGGGGATAAAGTTTTAATCCTAGTAGCGGACGCCGGTCCGAAGTTTGAGGCCAGATGGAAAGGCCCGGGTACAGTAGTTGGCCAGGTGGGTCCCGTTTCCTATAAGGTAGAAAACGAAAAAGGGCACCGCCAAATATACCACTTGAACCTGCTGAAGCCTTGGCATGAAAGGTCAGCGGCAGTGAGGTTGGTACATGTAGAGAGCCGAAGGTTTAACTCAGGTGAGATTACGCGCTGTCCGACGAGGACGTCTGCAGCTCGTAATATCTTAAGGAGGGGGGATCTGTAACACGGAAGATCTGCCCTCTGCCTCAGAAACACAGAAATCTGCTGTGTATAGCTTGGATTCTGACAGGCAGGCACGTCAGAAGGTTCCTAGTTACCATAGGCAACAAAAACAAACTCAGACACGAGGTCTGCAGTCATGACTAGTTAGTGAGCATTCCCCAACTGATGAGGAAAACAGCTTTCACCTGGGCAAGGGAACGCCCATGAAGCTGTATAAAAAATGCTCAAGGCAAATAGAGTTAGATTCAAGAGATCTAGGAGCTTCAGGAGATGCAGGAGCTTGGCAAGACAAGGGAAACTTGCAGGATTCGGAAGGAAGCTCAGAATACTCGGACACAGAGTTTGAACTGCCTGAAACTTTGAGCAGGAAGCCACAGAGGAATTATCAGAAGGAAACAAAGAAAGTTTCACCCCGAGAGGTCAGCTACAGGAAACACTTACCTCTGATGCAGTGTGAATTTCCCAGGCACCTGGCTGAGTTGAAGGAACGTGAGGCAGCTAGAAACAAACCGTATGTATTTGAGAAGCAGAGCTGTTTAAAACAGTTACAAGTCCTTGAGAGGGAAAGCAGTCCTGTTGAGGATGTGTGTATGTTTGATCCTGATGAATGTATGCCAGTAAAAACCTGCAAAAGACTTCCACGAGAAAAGTCTTCATTTAACAGAAGAGAGCAATGCTATGAGTGGCAAAAGGCTGGAGGTTCAAAAGTTTTAAAGAGAAAGCTTGCTTAGATAGAGGTGTCTCTCCTTCCGGCTACTACAAGCTATATGACAATTATTTGCCTTGTTGTGAAGAGGGCTGTGCAGAGAGCTCTGAGAGAGAGACGGAGTTAAGAAAGCTACAGACTTTCTATCCTAAAGAAAAGACTGTAATTGATGAGCCTATGATTACAGAGGCTAGTATTATAAGTCCATATGTTGAAGAAATGGATTGCTCTTTGCTTATGTCTGATATGAGTTCTTCTTTGCGCTGAAGCTAAAGACAAGAGTGCCTTGTAACAGCTGAAAAAGCCAAGAAGAGACTGCCAGCATATTAGATAAAACTGCTCACTGTGATTTATGACTTTTTGTTGAAGCAAGACGCTGTATTTAAGTTTTTCTTCAGTTGTGCCAAAATAATGGTTGTATCCTGAGTTCTTTTGTAATATACTATTTTTGAAAATCCAACCCCGGGAGGGGAATAAAATCCTTTTTGAAAAACCTGACCACTCTGACTCACAACTACCACTTTTCTATTAGAAAGGTCAGGCCCAGCAGTCTGGCTGGCTGCTTACGCCACAGTTCAGCCCCTGCTGGTGACACCAGATTAATATAATTGAAATACAACCTTTAAAATGCCTGTATGTAAATGCTAGAAGTCTAAAAAAATAAGATGGGAGAGTTAGAATATATAGCTCTAAATGAGAGGTTATTTTATTTATTTATTTATTTAACATCTTTTATATACCGCACTATTCATAATCAGCGCGGTTTACATAGAACAAGAAAACATCAGATAAGATAAGATACAAATTATCTGGGTTTTTTTTTTACATAAAACAGGAACAATAACTTGGGTAACCGGGGCAATTATTTACAATAAATAATAGTCATAGAACTATTTACATTTGGAAGGCATAATGTATGAAAAGAACCTTGTTAGTATGAGAGAGAGGTCTGAAGTGTTGCTGGGTTAGCAGAGGATTACGTGTTAAGAACGGGGTTGTTGCTGTTTGAGTGTGCCTGTGTTACTATGTTTTCTGGGAAATATTTGATGAAAAGGTGATGTTTCAAGGCCTTTTTGAACTGGGAGAGATCAGCGATGGCCCTAATGTGTGGTGGGAGGGTGTTCCAAAGTTTTGGAGCGCATAAACTGAAGGATCGGTTTACTGTTGCGGAGATGTATCTTAAGGACTCTTTTGGAACCATTAGCATGTTTAATTCCATGGTTCTTCTTAGCCTGTTGGTAGGGATTGGTTGGATCATCTCTGATAATGATGAGGGAGCGAGTCCTTTATGAGCTTTGAAGGCTAGGAGCAGGGTCTTGAAGGTGATTCTCGCTTGGATTGGGAGCCAGTGTAATTGTTTCAGGAGGGGTGTTACATGTTCTCTTTTAGGTACCCCGAAAAGTACTCTTGCTGCGCTGTTTAATGCTAGTTGAAGCGGGTTAAGGGTAGATTGGGGGAGCCCCTGTGATATAGAGTTTGCGAAGTCAAAGTGGGGAATAATTAGAGCCTGGTAGACCGTACGGAAATCATCTGGATCAATCAGTTGGCGGAGGTGTCTGAGGGAGCGAATCTTGAAATAAACTGCCCTTACTGTGTTGGCAAGTGGGTCTTCATATCTAGATTCTGATCCAGAGTCACTCCAAGGTAACGGATGTGGGATTTTACTTGCAACTTGGCATCTTGAACCTCAAGGAATGTGGGTGGTGTGAACTTAGAGTTCCTTGAGGTTAGATATGATTGGTATCTCAGAGATATGGAAGAAGGAGGACAACCAATCGGACACTGTGATACCTCGGTACAAACTATAGTGCAATGATAGAGTAGATCAAATTGGTGAAGGGGTTGCACTCTATGTTAGAGAGGGCATTAAGTCACACAGTATAAAAATTTTGCAGGAAACAAAATACGCTGTATAATCTCTATGGATAGAAATTCCTTGTAAAAAGGGGAAGACAATTGCAGTGGGGGTGTACTACTGACCGCGTGGCCAGAATGAACAGATGGATGATGAAATGCTGAAAGAAATCAGGGAAGTTAACAAAAGTTACAACACAGTAATCATGTGTGATTTCAGTTACCTGGGTATCAAATGGGTCAGTGTCACAGCAGGACATGTTGGGGAGATAACTGCTTCTTGGAGCAGCTGATTCATGAACCGATAAGAGGGGATGATATTTGGACCTAGTCCTTAGTGGCATGCAGGAACTGGTGCAAGAAATAAGGGTGTTGGGGCCACTTGGCAATAGTGATCATAGCATGGTCACGTTTGATTTAATAAATGAAAGAACGGCAACGAAATCCACTGTACTACCATTTAACTTTCAAAAGAGAGACTATGATAAAATGAGGAAAATAGTTAACAAAAGACTAAAAAGAGCAGCTGCAAAGGCTAAAGATTTGCATAAAGCATGGACATTGTTTAAAAATACTATCCTGGAAGCCCAGAACAAATGTATTCAATCCTTTAAGAAAAGTGGAAGGAAGACCAAAAAACTGCCAGCATGGCTTATAAGCGACATCAGAGTGGCTGTTGTGGCCAAAAAAGCATCTTTCAGGAAATGGAAAAAGGAGCCAAATGACGAAAACAGGAAACAACATAAGCATTGCTAAGTTAGATGCAATCCTAATTTCAAAAAATCACTCCATACAAATAAGTAATCTTACAGGCATGTTTACTAAAGTCCGTTGCTGTGCGGGTCCCCGTTAGTGTGCTGGTGCCATATAAGGAGTGGGCGGGCCAGGCAGAAAAAGGAAAAAAACGGACCGTAGGTTTGTGAGTCGCGCTAATGTGCGGGTCCCACATTAGCACGTGAGAAGGCTAAGTGGGGCGCTGCTGCACAACCAAACAACAAAGCCGTAGTACAACGGTGAAGACATTGACCTATGGTGCAGGGTCCAGGGGTTCAAACCCCCATTGCACCCAACAAAAAAGACCAGCTGAGGCATCAAATTTTATGGGCAAAAGTGGTGTAGGAGGCATATTGATTATGGGCGGCAGAAGGCGGCGCACCTATTTTTTTAAACGGCATGAGACGGCGCACTGTTTATTGTGGGCGGCAGAGGGCGGCGCGCTGTTAAGGTTGGGCGGCAGAGGGCGGCGCACTGATAAAATTGGTCAACAGAAGGCGGCGAGCCGGTGGGCAGAAGGCGGCGCGCTGATGTGTGAGGGGGCAGCCCAATAGTGGGAGGGATAAGTGGCGCGCTGATGTGCAAATAGCAGGAATGGAGCCATAGGACAATGGTTGAGACACTGACCACCCATGCAGGCATCATGGGTTCAATTCCCCCCAGTGCCCATTGAAGACAGCTGGCTGAGGCAGTATTTTAAGGGGCATGCCCATGTTGGGCGCTGTTAATGTTACGCGCCAGAAGGCGGCACGCTGTTAATTGTAATTTTGTGCGCCACAAGACGGCGCGCCAATGGCTACAAGGCTGCGCGCTGCTGCTCAAACACAGGAACAGAGCCACAGCACAATGGTGAAGACACTGAGCAATGGTGCAGGGGCCATGTGTTCAATCCCTCACAAAGCCCAGAGAAAAGGCTAGCTGAGGCAGTATGTTTTATGTTGGGGAGAGCTGTAGGAGGCTCTATAATGTTAGTTTTATGATAACTACTAGCAAACGCACTCTCACAGCATATTAATATAGGGCCGCCCATAAGGCACATGTTACAGTGCACCGTCTGCCAAGGCACCCTAGAATGTCCCCTATAGGGCAGCATGTATGTTGCGACACAGGATAATGTATGGTGCACCCTATATGGATGGCAACCATACAGTGCCCTATAGGGCGCCCCATAAAGCACCCTCAGAGGCACCTTATGGGTACAGTACACTGAGGGTGCTATTGCTGACATCAACATATGTACAGTAAACTAAAAAAATATGCTTTGAACACCTGTCTCACAGAACCCCAATGTGGGTTTGAACTCATCACCTCTGGCTGCACAGGCAGTGACCTAACCATAGCTGTATGGAAGCCCCTGGCTGGCTGCAGATAGCCTGCATGTCATCTCACAGATAGTATGCCAGGGTAAACAGGATAGGGTTAGGCCACACGTACCCATGATGCACTGCACATGCAAATTAGCTGTCCACAGATGGACACAAGATGGGAAATGCACCCCACAGCACCTCGGCCCTGTTGGGGGACGTTACCGGGTGCACCCACACAGCAACTTGGCCTGGTAGGGGGCACTGACCGGGTGTTTTACTGGCACAAAGTAGCTACACAACGTTACATCGTGCGGGTTCTGGCCTCACCCTGAGTGTACAATGAGGCGCCCAGGACCAGGTCTACAACACTTTCCATGGCTGATGGAGGCCAAGTGGGAGTTCCAAAGCAGTGTTAATGTGTAAGATAGCTAGTTTCTGCACAAACACCATGGATATCCCAGTCAGGCACAGCCGTAGCCCGCCCCTTCCCTCCCCCCCCCCTTGGGCTGCCCCCAGAGACAAACATGGTCCCCCCATCAAGAGATCCACACTCTACCTCCCTGCAAAGGTGGCAGTAGAGGGCAACATCAACCCCAGTCCTGCTGAGGAACACCCCCCCCCCACACACACAGCCATAACACAATAACAGACAAACATATGACCAGGTATGGTAGGTTGCACCCCACCACCAGGTATTCCCCTGCAGCAAGCCAACTGCACCCTGCAAGCCATTCCAGCAAACCACATACCATCTACAAACAGTCTGCTGGTTAGTCCATAGTGCATGTTCCCAGTGGAGACACATGCACACAGAACTGGGCTGCCAGCATACACAGCAAGCAGATAACTCAGTGACTGTGCCCCAAATAGATACCCATATGTATCCATATGAGAGAAAGACTGTACAGCACTATGGGGGTGCCTAGCCATGCTGTGGTCACTGCACAGTCAGGGTGAGCGTGATCTCCCAGAAGGACATGCTTTGGCCACCCTGTCTGTGTAGGTGGTGGCCGGACACTACAGTGTCCCTGCCAGTGCCCTATGCCCGGTGCAGATGCATCCTGCCCAGGCCACCCTGTCCTGGCTATACCCATGGTACCGTGCACCTCATTATGCACATTGGCAGTGTGGGCTGTGGAAGGGGCTTGCTGCCAACACCCACGGTATAGACAAACACACACTTCCACACCTATGCCATCATGGTGCTACTATTGAGAAGGTAATCAGCCTTGCCCACCAAGACCGCTCCTGAGCACGGCAAGGCATGGATATGGTAGGCAGTACAGCTGGTGGCCACTCCCCAGGGTGGTAAACAGCGTCAGAGGCCAGGCCTGGAGCACGCACTGCAAACACCTAACAGATTGTTCGGATGGGGTCAACTAGCAGTATGTGTGGAACTAGCAAACATCTCAGAGCTGTGTATCATATACCTCAGGTGTAGGGTGACATTGGTAGGACATGCAGGGTTCAATGGTTTGCCTCTCCAGGAGACATTGGTCAATGAGGCCTGTGGGTGTGGGTGTGGGTGTGTCTGCCCCTGATGGCTGCTGCTTTACGGCACAGATTCCCAACTCCAGTCCAGGTTTGCATCACACTGTTCTGGTTTTCCTGCTGTCCCTCATGGATATGCATGAGCTACATCTACATACCATGGGTGTGGTGCATAGATATACAGCACAGGCATTTGTATGAGTGCCATCATGGGACCTGACTGGTGTGTGCCCCACCAGGACTGCATTGTGTGATTCTGCTCTGGGTACTGGCCCTGTTCATGGTGTGTGTGCTCAGTGGGGTAAAGATAGACGTATTGCCATTGCATATGTCCTCCCCAGGAAAGGTGTGCCCTTACTATCACTGTTTAATTGGGGGAAAAAGATTAGCGGTTGCCCCAGTTGGGCTTTGAACCTGTGACCCTCTGCTCTTGTATACAGTGTCTGTGTGCACTGCACCACCGTGTATCCACAGATTGGGTGATTTCCCTGGAATGTCCATGACTGTGGATCCGGTAGGGCCTGTGTTGCAGTGGACTGTGCCAGCCTGCACATGACTGGGCCTCTGTCTTCTGTGGCTAGCAGCCACTGCCCCCTGCACCACATGTCCTCGTCCGCCAACATGCTGGCATGAGCTTCTCTCAGAAAAAGCAGATGACCTGATTGCAATGTGGCAGTACGGGACTGCATTTGGGTGACTTGGCTGTAGGTAATGCCCATTGTTGTGGTGTGTGTGCGCGTTGTTGGGTAAAATATGGGTGCTCTCCCCATGCTTATGTTCCCTGCAATACAGGGGTGTCTGCGCTATCTGTGTTCAGTGGTGGGTAAAATATAAGGATTGGGCTGGCACGTACCCCAGCTGGGCTTTGAACCTCTGACCCTCTGGTTCTAGAGGTACTGACTCTGTCCGCTGCACCACACTATGGCCACAGAAACAGTGCAGCCCCTGGAGGTAGTAAGCTTAGCAGAATGGAGTCACAAACCCTGCTCTGTGCAATTTTACTGTGGGCATATGCACCCTGTCTGGTGACAAACGTGCACATAAACCCCGGAAATGGCTACGGGAAATGGGGGACAAGATATCACCGCGCTGGGCAACAGTGATATTAATGGGCAACCATACCAAACACTCCCAGGAAAGCTCCAAACAAAGGAAATGTTTTTTGGAAAAGACTCGGCTCCGTAAACCCTTCAAAAGTTCATTTCTTTTTTCTGGAGCTTTGCTGGGTGTGTTTTCTGTATTTGCCCATCACTATAACTGTTCCCCAGCTGAATTACTGTTTTTAATAGTTCTGTTGTGGTCATTTTCTATTTGTATTTGCACTTTTGTGCTGTGCACATGTATCACACTGCTCACGTTTTGCTGGTTTCCCCGGTTTTCCTGTACATTGCTGACGGAAATGGTTTCTCTTCCCTTTAAATGCTTTCTACCGCGAGTGTTTCACTCGCGGTAGTTTTTACATGCAAATTCGGGCCCGATACTGTGCGGGGAGCCTCTCCCCTCCCACTCTCCACCCATTGACCCCGTCCCTCCGCCCCTCCGGAGCCTTCCTCCGCCCTCCTTTCGCCGTTCCACGCCTCTATCGGAAATTTGCGGGCCGCACTTGTACGGGGCCCGTTAGTGAGCCGCGTACCTGTGCGGGGGTGACACGCACATGTGCGGGGCGTTTAAACGCGTTTCTGCGTGTTTCAGTGCCGCGTTGCCGTGCGCTATTTTGCGGGGCGCTATTTTGCGGACTTTAGTAAACATGCCCCTTAGTGGAAAATTCTTTTTCTAACGGAGGTAACTGGAAACAATGTTTAAAATGCAGCAAATCATAATTTATTAGCAAACCAGGAGGTTTCAGACCAATACCGCGCTCAGACAAATGCTCATTTGGAAAAAAGCATCAGCGCCTAGGTGACATCAATAACCAACCTGGATTTTTTCTTTTAAAGTTGCTGACTTAAAACACCAGTTCTCCACCACCAAATGTATCAAAAGCTATTGAAAAAATTGTTTTAAAAGAAAGTCTTAGCTTTTTATCTTGTGTCTCTTCTGCCTCTACGCTTCCCCCGGTACCCTTATAGCGTTTCACTCCGTATAGGAGTTTCTTCAGGAGGGTCTGTGAATGTAGACACAATAGTAGCAGTAAACTTTCAACATCTCACCCACTGCAATTACAAAACATGTGTTTTATCTTAATTAGGGGACATGCAATGAAGCTACAAGGTAAACTATTTAAGACTAATAAAAGAAAATATTTTTTCACTCAACGTGTAATCAAACTCTGGAATTTGTTACCGGAGGATGTAGTAAAGGCTGTTAGTGTAGCTGGGTTTTAAAAAAGGTTTGGACTAGTTCCTGGAGGAAAGGTCCATAAACCATTATTAAGAAGTGACCGAAGATATCAATGCTTGACCCAGTACAAGCATTGTGGAACTGGTGTCTCTTGGGGAAACTGCTAGGTACATATGACCTAGATTGGCCACTGTTGGAAACAGAATACTGGGCTTGATGGGCCTTGGTCTGACCCAGTATGGCATATCTTATGTTCTTATGTTATGTTATGTCAGGAATTTATACGTATCATAGAGAAACAGACTAGTATCACTTACATATATGTTACTGCCCGCATTTTCTCAGGCTGTAAACTGATGTTGCAAAAAACGCCGCGCACAGTCTGCTCGTTATACAGAACGCTATCTCTTCTCATTACATAGAATCAGCCAATAGTAAATCTCTATGGAAGCAATTAAATTTTAAAGGCATACCTACCACTCTATAGAGGAGTTCAAACCATAAGGCTGTAAAGTATTTACTAAAAAAATCCAACGCTGTTCAAAAAATAGCAGAGTATCTTCCAAGGTCCTACCTCTCATTGGCCATTGAATATGGTCGATACAAAAACAGCGTAATTGATCAAAATCATGCCGTAACTCAACACAATGTTGAACTATCGGAGCCGTCAACACCTCACATCGTAGACGACTCTTATGTTCCAGTATCCGAGTCTTGAACGATCGAATGGTTTTGCCAATATACAGTTTACTACATGGGCATTTGATAGCATAAATAACCGAGGTAGTGTTGCATGATGTAAGTTGTTTCAACTGATAGGTTTTCCCCAAATAAGTTAGATGCAAGGCATTGATAAAGCAGGCAAAGAAAGAATTTGAAAAAAGCTTGCCGTGGAAGCAAAAATGCATAATGAAAACGTTTTCAAGTACATTCATAGCAAAAAGCCTGTGAACCATTGGATGATAAAGGAGTAAAAGGGGCACTAAGTGAGGACAAGGCCATAGCGGAATATTGAAGGAATTCTTTGCTTCGATCTTTACTGAAGAAGACGTAGGGAATTTACTCATGCCTGAAATGGTATATAAAGGTGATGTATCAGAAGAATTGAAAGAAATATCGATAAACTAAGGGGCTTGTTTACAAAGCTGCGGTAGCGTTTTCCGATCGTTATCGGTGCCGCGGCCCCATTGATTTCACTTGATTTCAATGGTGCTGTGGCTCCGATAATGATCGGAAACCGCTACTGGAGCTTTGTAAACAAGCCCCTAAGAAGATGTATTACAGCTGTTTGATAAACTGAAGGGTACCAAATCACCTGGACCAGATGGTATGCATCCAAGGGTATTGAAAGAACTGAAATATGAGATTGAAAATCTACTGTTAGTAATCTGTAATGCCTAAAGAGTGGAGAATGACCAACGTAACGCCAATATTTAAAAAAGGGTTCCAGGGGTGATCCGGGAAACTACAGACCTGTGAGTCTGACATCAGTACCGGGCAAAATGGTAGAAACCATTATAAAGAATAAAATTACTGATCATGTAAATAGTCATGGTATAATGGGAGAAAGCCAACATGGATTTAGCCAAGGAAAATCTTGTCTTACTAATGTGTTATATTTTTTTTGAAGGTGTGAATAAACAGGTAAACAAAGGTGAGCCAGTTGATATAGTGTATCTGGATTTTCAGAAAGCCTTTGACAAGGTCCATCATGAGAGACTCTTGGCAAAATTAAAAATTCATGGGATTGGAGGCAGTGTAGTATTGTGGATCAGAAACTGGTTAAAAGATATTAGGCAGAGAGTAGGGCTAAATGGCCAATTATCTCAATGGAGAAAAATAAATATTGGAGTACCCCAGGGATCTGTGCTGGGCCCACTGCTTTTTAACAGATTCATAAATGACCTAGAAATGGGAATAACGAGTGAGGTTATCAGATTTGCAGGTGACACAAAATTATTCAAAGCTGTTAAAACCCAACAGGACTGTGAAAAATTGCAAGAGGGCCTTGATAAATTGGAAGACTGGGCATCCAAATAGATGACATTTAACGTGGACAAGTGCAAAGTTATGCACCTAGTTAAGAACAACCCAAACTTTGGTTACATGATGCAAGGTTCCACCACCCAGAAAAAAGATTTATGCATTATCGTTGATAATACTTTTAAACCATCAACCCAGGGTGCAGCGGCGGCCAAGAAAGCTAATAGAATGCTAGGAATCATAAGGAAAGGAATGAAGAATAAAACTAAGGATATTATAATGCCTCTGTATCATACCATGGTTCGACTGCACCTTGAATATTGTGTGCAATTCTGGTCACTGTATCTTAAAAAGGTTATAGTGAATTAGAAAGGTACAGAAAAGAGCCACCAAAATGGTAAAGGAGATGGAAGGATACCCCTATAAGAAAGGCTAAAAAGGTTAGGGCTCTTTAACCTGGAAATGAGACGGCTGAGGGGAGATATGATAGAAGTCTATAAATTAATGGATGGAGTGGAACGGGTAAACGTAGATCAGTTGTTTATGCCATCAAAAAGTAGAAAAACTAGAGGACATGCAATAAAGCTACAATGTAACCCATTTAAAACTAATAAGAGAAAATATTTTTTCACTCAATGCGTAATCAAACTCTGGAAGTTATTACTGGAGGATGTAGCAAAAGCTGTTAGAGTAGCTGGGTTTAAAAAAGGTTTGGACAAATTCCTGGAGGGAAGATCCATAAACCATTATTATAGAGGACTTGGGAAATCTACTGTTTACCCCAGGACAAGCATTGTGGAAACTGTGGACTTTGGGTACCTGCCAGGTACTTGTTACCTGGATTGGTCACTATTAGAAACAGGATACTGGGCTTCATGGACCTTCATCTGACCCAGTACGGCATTTCTTATGTTCTTATGTTTTTACGTTTTTAAATTCCTTTCTCCCGATACTGGAGCAGGTGGGCGATGATTGTCTGAGGTCGCTTGTCTGGCCCTGGCTGTGGCTTAGTCTTCCTGTGTGTGCACTGTACCTCACAGGCAGGTTCAACCATTCTGGAGGGAAAAGAGGTTTGCAACATTTTTTGCACAAAAACCCAGGCATCTGGAAGTTCTGCCCCCTCAGGGACCCCAAAGATCCTGATGTTCTGCCAGCGGTCACAGTTCTTGTGGTCCTCCGACTTATCTTCAAACCAGTGAACAGCTTTACGTAGCTTCTTCAGATCTTTAGAGTAGCTCACCTCATAGTCCTCCAGCTGCCCCATGCGCTCTTCTTCTTCAGCCATGTGGGTGAAGAGTGCATCAAAGTTTATTTTTTATTTATTTATTTATTTAAACGTATTTCTATACCGCCTTATCCTGCAATCAAGGCAGTCTGAAAGTAGTGTATGCGTGTGAGTGTGTCTGGACGTTGATTCTTGTGGTGCTATTTACAGCGTGCGCTATTTACAATGCTATGGGTATCAGTTCCTTGCTTAATTACAATTATAGTGACATGTGGGGGGAATTGAGGTGTCTGTTGCATGGTTTAAGTAATGTCACCGTAGTGTTCTGTGAAGAGGGTTGTCTTCAGTAGTTTCCTGAACTCCTTAAGGTCTGTTGTTGAACGCAGTTCGTCAGGGAGGGCGTTCCAGATTGTTGGTGCTGCCTTTGATAAGGCTCGTTTTTCGGTGTCCTTGCGTACCCTGTTGATATCTTTAGGTGTGTTGACACGGTTGGATGTGCCTCTTCTTCTCGGTCTTGTGTTGTTGTCTGGTTGTATGAGTGGGTGTAGGCTGAAAGCTGAAGATTGATGTTTGATTTTGAAAATGTTTATGATTGTCTTGTATCTAATGCGGGCATTGATAGGCAGCCAGTGGAGCTCTTTTAGGGTGGGTGTGATGTGTTCTTGTCTTGTGGTGCCAGCAATTATGCGTGCTGCAGTGTTTTGTTCTCATCGAAGCGTGCTGAGACCATGGCTATAATCTCTGTTTTGGAGGCTCATATTTCTTACGGCAGTTTGGCAATGCCACTGGGCACATCCCTTCCCTCCACAGTTTTGGGGTTTGCAGCGCCATTCACTACTATTTTAGGCTCCGGGCTTAAGCCCACCCTGACAGGTTTCTTCAATTTGGTGAAGTTGGAGTCGGTAATAGGCTTGTTGGGACACAACCGCACCGCTTTTGGCATGGTATCTTCCTGACTAAGCACTCTGTTAAGTACAGGGAGCTAATAAAACACTGGTTTATAACAAAAGTGCCTGGAGCCACACACAGACACCGCCGCTCACATGAAAACCGGAAGCCATGAAGGTAGATTTTTATTTCCTGCTATGTACAGTGCAATATCCACCCTCTACCATCCCCTTCCCATTCTATGCCCATCTCAACCTACAACATGCCTCCCAGCACCAGCCCTGCGCAACTTTCACCCCCCAAAAAGGCCACATGGCAGGCCCAATCCCTCCTCTCTCCCCTTCCCTTCCCCTAGTACTCAGCACATCAATCTACTCCCAGGAGCCAGTCCCCTGACCTATCCCAACCCCCCTGCAACAGCCCCCATAACCCCCAAAGGGTGCCCATCAAAAGACAGGGTTACTTCTTTCTGCATCCACCTCCATGACCCCTGCCCTTCTGCACCTTAATCCCTGTCCCGACCTCCAGAATCTGACTTAGTGTGGCTTTGCTGGCTGTCTTACTGTAATCTGGCAGAGACATTAGCCAGCACAGATGATTGTTATAAGCCCTCATGAAAGGCGGTAAAGTAAAGGGAGTTCCTTCCATCCATGGGGCATGCATCCCAATTTGGTGGCTGGGCTGATGGTAGCAATAGGATGGCAGAGCTGAAGGTGATGGTGGTGGTGGCAGACATTGTAGGCACCCTCCTCTTTGTGGTCCACAAAAACGGGGCCACAAATGGCACTGTGGTGGCATCCAGAGGTATCAAAGGACCATGGACCATGTTCCCATATATTCCTGCATGTCTCTGTGCAACACCATGATGGACTTATTCATTTGTTTTGTTGCCTGCAGCTGTCTCTCCTGGAGTTGGATGTAGCATTCCTGGAGGGCAAGAGACTGTCTCAAAATGCGTTCAGCATTCACATTTGAGTAGGTGTTGGCTTGGTCAGTATCTGGAGGTGTCTCCTGCACATATCCTATCACCACATCCACAGCGAGGTGCACATATCAAAAGCCCACATGCCCAGATATGTGTGCTGGCTCCAACTGTAGGCAGATGTAGCAATGTGTACAGGGACTGTCAAATGTCAAAATAGCATTTGGGAACGATGGTGGCAATGAGCCCAGTGCTGCACTAGGGACAAGGCCCAAAGAGTCTGGGCTGAGGTGTACCCTGCTCACATATCTCAATAGCAGAAAATCTGGGAAGTGGCCTAGGTATCCCAAGGAGGATCCTGTCAGATGTCCTTAGAGAGCAATAGTTTTATTAGGGTGCTGTGAATAAGATGTCTTATCACTGCAGCCATAGGTTGGTAGTGGAGGGTACCAGAGAAGCAAGCTGCCTGTTCAGCAATCATGCTTCAGGGACTGGGGCAACCAAAGCGCATGCCTGTCAGATAATTTTGATGACCAGTATCGAGGCCTCCCCCACAGCATACACCCCTGTCAGAGCATCAGTCACACATTCCTTAAATGGTTGTTCCAAGTGCATTCGGGTGATAGGTGTCACCATCCCAAAATATAGCACCTAAGTGGAGGAGAGGTAGCATCACGAGGTAGCAAGGCATACATGGAGGGGAAGGATAGGTGTTCCTGGGAGGCTGTTGATGTATCTAGATCTCCCACTCCCCTCGCAGTATCCTCACCAATTGTTTGGAGCATCTGTTGCTCCAGGTCAATGAGGGTCTGCAGCTTTCCATCTGGTTGTTTCTCCAGGGCCTTGGATTTGGTCTTCCTTTTGACCTCCCTCCACTTTCTTTTTAGTTCCTCAGGCTCTCTGATGTGGTGGAAGATGACATTCCATCTTTGACAGCTGCCAGCCACAATTTCTCTTTTTGGTAGGCACTCACATGGACCCGCTCATGGCCCAGGAGCACTCTCTGGAGCTTGAGCACCTCCTGCAACAGGAGACCCACTTCACCGTGGCAGAAGTCTTTTCTGGAGAAAAAACATCTGCTTTGGAGTCATGGAAAGTCAGACAAGCCTGAGACAGCATCGAGCACAGCATTTCTAAAATGAGGCCATGCAGTCTATCTGTCTGTTATGTCAGTGTGCATAAGGGTGTGACCTGTCCCCATTTTGTGCATGCCTTATTCTGAAATGGGCTGCAACTTGCATGTATATGGCATATAAACATCTGTAGTGCCCATTTTAGAAAAGGAGGAGGAACTATGTAGGTAGGCTGCATGTTTCCCAATGCAAACTGGGAAGCTCAAAGATAGCAAGTGGGATGCTACCTCAAATGCCTCAGTTGCTTCCAAGCCAGCTAATGGATTTGGGTGTGGTGTACAGGCTCTTGCAAGGGCTCACATGTGTGAGGGTGTGCACTCTGTTTGTCATGGGCTTGTGTGTTAAATTGTTTAGTAACACCTGCATGTATCCACAGAAAGCTTCCCACTCATAAAGTCTGGCTGGGAGGAGGGTGAGGGTGGGTGAGATTTCTGTGTTTTGCTATGTAAAAAAACAGCTGCTAGTGATTTCCACTATATTAGTCACATTGACCACATTCTCTGGCAACAGATTCCACAGATTAATGATGAGCTGCATGAAAAAAACCTTGTATGATTGTTTTCACTCTGCAAGATATTAGTTCTCTTATTTTTGTGGTGTTTGATAGCTTAAACAACTGTTTCCTATTTAACCCTTTCATCCCACCGATAATTTTATATCCCTTTCTCAGTTCTCTTTTCTCCAAGCTGAAGAGCCCAAACCTGTTTAACCCTTCCTCATAAGGGAGGTGTTCTATCCCCGTTTCTAGTTCCACTATGTTCTTTCTGAAATGGGGCCATCGGAACTGCACACAATACTTAAGGTGAGGTCGCACCAGGGACCTAAAGAGAGACATGATTACCTCAGTCTTGTTCTCTATTCTTTTTCTAATAATCCCTAATATTCTATTTGCCTTTTGAAGCAGCCATGGCACACTGGGTTGAAAATTTATACTTATTGTCCGCAATGACTCCAAGATCTTTTGCTAGGATGGTAACTTCTAACTGAGGGAGAGCCCTAGATGTGGTGTATTTAGATTTCACTAAAGCCTTTGACACTGTTCCTCACAGGTGACTTATAAACAAACTGAGCACCCTAGGGATGGACCCTAAAGTTACTGCTTGGGTTAGAAATTGGTTGGGTGGGAGGCGACAAAGAGTACAGGTAAATGGCGCTCACTCTGAGGAGAAGGAAGTTACCAGTGGTGTGCCCCAGGGATCTGTCCTTGGTCCGATTCTTTTTAACATCTTTGTTAGTGATATAGCGGAAGGGCTGTTGGGTAAGGTTTGCCTTTTTACGGATGATACCAAAATCTGCAATAGAGTAGACACCCAGGAAGGTATAGATAACATGAGGACGGATCTCGCTAAGCTTGAAGAATGGTCTAGAATTTGGCAGCTGGGATTTAATGTTAAAAAATGTAAGGTCATGCATTTGGGCTGTAGCGATCCAAGGGAGCAATATAGTATAGAGGGAGAAGTACTTTTTGTCCACTAAAGAAGAGCGGGACCTAGGCGTGGTTGTGTCTGATGATCTTAAAGTAGCTAAACAGGTAGAAAAGGCGACGGCAAAAGCTAGAAGGAAGCTTGAGTGCATACGGAGAGGAATAGCTAGCAGAAAAAAAGAGGTGATAATGCCTCTGTATAAATCTTTGGTGTGACCTCATTTGGAGTATAGTGTGCAATTCTGGAGACCGCACCTTCAAAAGGATATAAACAGGATGGAGTCAGTACAGATGGTGGCTACTAAAATGGTTAGTGGTCTTCATTATAAAGCATATGAGGACAGACTTAAGGATCTTAATATGTACACCTTAGAGGAAAGGTGGGATAGAGGTGATATGATTGAGATGTTTAAATACCTCCGTGGCATAAATGTACAAGGGGAGAGCCTCTTTCAATTGAAAGCAAGTTCTGCTACGAGGGGACATGGGATGAGGGTGAAGGGGGATAGATTCAGGAGTGATATGCGGAAATATTTCTTTACGGAAAGAGTGGTGGATCCCTGAAATAGTCTCCCAGTGGAGGTGGTAGAGATGAGGACAGTATCTGAATTCAAAAAAGCATGGGACAAACACAGAGGATCTCTAAAGGGAAAAAGGGGACTGTTGTAGTTGTTGATATGGAAGGACAGACTAGATAGGCCATGTGGTCTTTTTCTGTCATCATATTTCTATGTTTCTATGTTTCTAACTCAGAACTCTTTATTTGTACTTCTAGTTGCGTGTATTTGTAATTGCCATACTTTGTTTTACCCCATACTTTGCTTTATCCCGAATTAACTATTGCTCCATGTCACCATAATTGTTTTCCCGATCTATCTATTGTTCTGTGTTGTCTTGACTAGATTGTAAACTCTGACGAGCAGGGACTGTCGTTTTGCTTATATTTCTGTACAGCGCTGCGTGCGTAGTGCTACATAAATGCTAAATAGTAGTAGTAGTAGTAATAGTTGGGATTATTTTTCCTCAGCTACATCATTTTGCACTTGTCCACATTAAGGGGCATGTTTACCAAAGTACCCGTCTGTAGTGTGTGATTATTCTGTCAAATTAGCACAGAGGTCTTGCTTAATTTTGTCCCTTTACCAATAACATGATGCTTGCGGCACAGCATCATGCTAACAGGCACACAGGTGCACTTAACGCCACTTGTTGAGATGGCGTTAAGTGTACCCATCTTAACAGCCAAAGATGCTGTTAGTGTGAACCCAAAATGCCCTTGCTAACTGTGATGCACTGTCAATGCCCACATTATGCCCAGGGCCTGCCCAAGCATATCTGCTGCCCTGAGCAAACCTTACGCCATGCATCTCCCCCCCCCCCCCAGAGAGTGCCTCTTGCTGCCACTCCTCCTTTAGTGCTATTCTGCAGCTGCCACCCCTAAACTTGTGCAACACTAGGCAATTGCCTAGCATGCCTAGTAGAAGGGAGGGCCTTGATTATTGTCCTTACCCCTCCTGGTCCTCTCCCAATCACATGCTAACCGGTTAGTGCAGGAATTTTAGCATGAAGCCCCGTGCTAATGTTTTGTGCACTTTAGTAAACAGGGTCCTAAATTTATTTGCTATTTAGGGGCCCTTTTACCAAAGTGCACTGTTCAGTCAGCATGGGTTTTGGCACATGTTAAGCACTACTACTATTAATCATTTATATAGCGCTACAACTCGTACGCAATGCTATACAAGAACATATAGAAGACAGGCCCTGCTCATTAGAGCTTACAATCTAATCAAGACAGTATAATGTAAGAGAAACAAGGGGTTCAAATTGGGAACGGAGACACAAGGAGAACAAGGGAATTAGGATCCAAAAGCAGCCTCAAAGAGGTGAGCTTTCAGCATGGATTTGAAAAGGGGGAGAGATGAGACCTGATTTTTAGATTCAGGAAGTTTGCTCCAGGCATAAGTAGCAGCAAGGTGAAAAGATCAAAGTCTGGAGTTAGCAGTGGAAGAAAAGGGCATAGATAGAAGACAGCCAGATGAAGAAAGGAGTTCACGAGGAGGGGTGTAGAGAGAGAGCAAAAAGGAAAGGTAGTGAGGGGCAGTAAAGTGAATGCATTTATAGGTCAGAAGGAGAAGTTTGAACTGGATATGGACATGGAAGGGGAGCTAATGAAGTGATTTGAGAAGAGGGGTTATATGAATATATTGGGGCTAGTGGATGATTAGCAATGCAGCAGAGCTCTGAACAGATTGAAGAGGAGAGAGATGACTCTGAGGGAGGCCAACAAGGAGGATGTCGATGATCAACAGTGTGGGGGCAGAACAGTGAAGGTGCAATAATTTCTGTGTTATCACCGTTTTGCTCATTGGGGGGGGGGGTGAGGGGGCAGGTTGGGGTGGTGAGTAGGCATGGTAAGTACTGTGCACTATCTGCACCTCATGCAATTATTGAAGGTGCACCTGCTAACCAGTTAACACACATTTTAGCATTCGGTATCTGGCAGCTGAGCATGCTAACGCACATGTATGCCAGCTACCAGCTGCTGAAGTGCACAGTAAATAGCCATCGTATGCTACAGAGAAATGTCGGAGGGTTGCGGTAGAATGTGAGCATGGAGAGCACATTGCCACACGTACAGTGGCAATGGGGGAATTAGCACAAATGCACATAATGATATCTCTATGGGAGTTATTAGGTGCACCCTTGTTGATCATGTCATGTGTTCTGCTGTTCAGTCATGCACTAACTGTTGGAAATTGCTGGGAACAGCAGTAATCACACAGCGAGTGCAAACCTTTAGTAGAAGAACCCCTTAGTCCTACTGTGTTTCCTTCTTTTAGACAGATTACAATACACAAAAGGGCATGGCCGCCTATCCCATGACTCTTTAATGTCCTAAAGAATTTCTTATGAATGAATTTAAATACACTATATAACCAACTCACTTTTATCCATTTCTTTTTACACCTTAAAAACACACATTTATTAGATAAGTCAAGGCTTGCCTTTGGATGAACCCCTGCCGACTCATTCCCATTAAGCCATTTCTATATATACAGTACGGAGTCTATTCCATCCTGTGAATAGCAGGGATGGACGTCCCATTAGGGCATCCATTCCCGCTATTTGCCCCCTTGACGGCCCTATAAAAAGCCTCCCCATATGAACAAGGACTTTGTACAGGGGAGGCTTAAACAGGGGGGGGGGGGGGGGCAGGGGGGGAAAAGAGGACATTGTGGAGGTGGAATTAGGGCAGGCAGTGGGTGGTCCGTGACCCTGGATGTACAGGGCCAATTCTGAAGTCAGCCCTGTACATCCAGGGTCGGCAGGTTGGATGGGAAATTATTCCACCTTGGGGGTGGAATAAGTCCCCCTGGACATCAGGGGATGACAGGCCCAGGCAGCGCAAGGAAGGTGAGGGGGTGAAGGGGGTTCCCCGCAGCCCGATCCTGGCCATGGAAGGCCAGATCGGGGGTTGGGCTGCGGGGAAAGGAAAGAGTGGTTGGAATTTGGGGATTGCGGCTCCTGAATGGAGCCACGCTGCCATGGCAATGGGATACCATGGCATCATGGCTCCATTCAGGAGCCTGACTGCATTAGCCAGGCATGGCTATGTACATGCAGGGCAATTGGAATCAGATCCCGGCCTGCACATACAGACCCTAGACCCAATTCTGATCCCGTGGGCCATGTCTAGCCCCCGCAGGATCAGAATCTGGTCTGCCTCTGTGCGTCGCATTCCGATCGGATGCACAGGGGCATGGATGTGCTCTATGGAATGTGCCTCCACATGATTAGTAATTTTGTGATTTAGTATAGCTCCAACCATTTTGACCAGGACTGATGTCAGATTCACTATCTTATATTTTCCCATTTTTTAAAATTGACCTTACTCTGGCCACACTCCAGCCCTTAGGTATAATGCTTGTATATTGTTACATACAGAAAGATCAATGATTGCATGTCTGAGCTCTTTTAGGAATCTCAGGTGAATAGCATCTAGAACTGGTGATTTCTTCTTCTTCAGTTTGTCAAATTGACCTATCTTCTAGACTTATAGTAATGTGCTTTACTTCAGTGGTTCTCAACCCAGTTCTTGAGGCATTCTCGGCCAGTCAGTTTTTCAGGATTCCCACAATGAATATGCATGAGATAGATTTGCATGCACCATCTCCATTGTATACAGATCCCTCTCATGAATATTCATAGTGGATATCCTGAAAACCTGAATGACTGGGTGTGCCCCAAGGACTGGGTGGAGAAGCACTGCTTTAGTTGTTTCAAGTCATCACTATCAAAGAAGGTTTCAAGTGTGGATATAACCCCAACAACCTCCTTAGTAAAGGCTGAGGAAAAGAAACAGTTTATATCTTCTGCAATTACCTTATCTTCCTTGAGCACTCCTTTACTCCTTGGTCATCTCACAGCCCAATTGACTCCCTCAAAAGTTTTTAGTATTAGTTCTTGCCTTTACGACAAGCTTCTTTTCAAAGACTCTATTGGCCTGCTTTATTATTCTTTTATATCTAACATGCCAGTGATTGTGCTCATTTCTGTTCTCTTCATTAGGGTCTGTTTTCCATTTTCTGAAAGATGCCCTATTGGCTTTCATGATCTCTTCCACATCATCATTACACCATCATTACATTGGGTGTTCTTCGACCTTTCTTCCTAAATGGAATATGTTTTATCTGTGCTTCAAATTGATTTATTTTTTTAAATAATGGAGTAGCCTAATGGTTAGAGCAATAGACAAATCACTTATCCTTCCATTGCCACAGGTACTAACTAAAGTATTTTGATAAAACAATTATTTATGGTCTCTCTCTGAGCGATTATAAATCAATAATACAGAAAAATGCTGAATTTCATCTGCTTAGAACTGTAGCCTCATTCCATAAATCACTTAATCTTTTATGGTTACTCAAAAATATCTAGCTATCATTTAAGGTCTCAGACATTTGTGGCATACATTTTCAAACTTATAATACGTCCAATATTAATGCCAAATCTCATCAATGACCTTCAACAACACTCTAGGGTGATAGTAAGGAAAGCAAATGGAACATGTTTTCAACTGTTGTTCCTATTAAGAAATCCTTACACCGGTAATCTTCAATACTCATCTAACAGCGAGTATTCAACTTGTATTCAGGCTTCTTCAACACACTCCCATATCGCTTTCTGATCCCTGAATAAACGCCGCTCATCTATTCAGCATGGTGCTGGTGGCAGAGGGGGCAGTGGCATCTGCCCACAGCAGATCATGGCCTAGCCCCGTTTAGGTGGAATGCTGTGCACTGCAACAGACAAGATCTGTCTGACGAACAGTCATGGTATCCCCAGGGAATGAACTGTCCCTGTGGCAACAGTGTGGTGCAGTACACACCAACACTGTGTTTTGGAGCACAACATCACAAGTTCAAGTCCCAGCTGTGGCTCCTGCCAACTCAGTTCCCATATTTTACCCAGTACTAAACCATGCTAATAAAGACAGAACCTTTATTGCAGATAACATAAACATGCCTGAAACGCCTATATTTTACCCTACAGAGCACAGACACCATAAACATGTGCAATACCTAGAGCAGAGTTTCCCAACTCCAGTCCTGGAGGGACAAGCACCATTCAGGTTTTATGCTGTCTCTAATAAAGATGCCTGTGCTGCATTTGTATGCGCTGCCCCATGGTATGCAAATGTATCTCATGCATATTTATTAGGGATAGCATGAAAACCTGAACAGTGTTTGGCCCACCAGGACCAGAGTTGGGAACCTCTGCCCTAGAGCAGCGGCCAACAGGGGCAGAAACACCCGCACCCACAGGCTCCACTATCGAAAGCCTCATGGAGGGTCAGGCTGTTGGGCCTTGCGTGCAGCAGCATCTCCTAATACTAGCACTTGCATACTTTAGCAATGCCACCCTAAACCTGGGAATACGTTACACATATATCAAAAGGTTGCAGATAGCAATTCCTAAGTTAAGCATAATTTGCTGATAGAGCTGCATCACAGCAACCTTTCTGATATCTGTGGAGTGTGTTTCAGTTTTGGTTTCTGACAGTGTTTACCACCCCTGGGAGTGACCCCAACAGTATTGTGTACCATAGCCATGCCTGCACTGTGCCCAGGACTGGTGTGGTGGCCAGGGCTGCCAAAAGCCTCTATATTTGCACAATGCTGGCATAGGTGTGGGAGTGTGTGTCTGTCTATCCAGTGTGTTGTGGCTGCCTACACCTTACTCAGCCCACACTGCTTGCACTGTTTCCAGTGTTAGCCTGCCAATGTGCATAATGAGGAGCAAGGTACTGTGGGTATGGCCCAGACAGGGCGGCCTGGGCAGGATGCATCTGCACCAGGCATAGGGCAATGGCTGGGACATTGTAGTGCCCGGCCACCACCTGCACGGACAGGGTGGCCACAGCCTGTCCTGCCGGGAGGTCACTCTCACCCTGACTGAGCAGTGACCATGGCATGGCTAGGTTCCCCCATAGTGCTGTATAGTATTTCTCTCAAGTGATATATATGGGTTTTCTTTTCTGGGGCTCAATCACTGACACGTCTGCTTGGTAGGTGTGCTCACATCTCTTCCAGGAACATGGACTAGCTAGCAGACTGTCTGCAGTTAGTATGTGTATGGTTGGAACACCTTGCAGGGTGCAGTGGCTGGAGACTCACTGTGCTTGCTGCTGGAGAATGTCAGATAGTAGTGGGGGGCAGCTGAGCATTTCCAGGCCTGCTGTCTGTCTGCCATTGCCTTATGGATGTGAACAGATCTGCATTGACTGCCCTGTAGGGTGTCTGTTCCCCAGCAGGACTGAGGTTGATGATCCCCTCTACCGCCACCATTGCAGGGATGTAGAATGTGGATCCATTGGTGGGATATCCTGTCCCCCACCCCTGAGTCCCAGAGGGCAGGTTGGGTGATGCTACATAATCCGCCTATGGGTCCAAACACTTCTCTCCCCCTGTCACTTAAATCATGTGACCATGGCACCCACAAAGGATATGCACTATTCTAGGTTCATCATAGTCCACAAGGGCTAGATGTGACTGGGAAATATGGATGGACACAGGTGTATCTGCAAGGACTACCTATCACTCACTGACACTGATGGTGACCTGCAGTATAGCCTATCTCAGCTAAGTCAGGTGCTGTGGACATGGTGCTGGGTGCCCCACCTCACCCTCAGGGTGAGTACAGTACCCGCACAATGTGACGGTCTGTAACTATTCTGTGCCGGTCAGTTCCCCCTACCAGGCCGAGGTGCTGTGGGGGTGCATACTCCACCTTGTGATCATCTGTACACTGCTGATCTGCATGTGCATTGCATCATGGTTACTGTTGGAGGTGTGCCTATCCTGGCAGCCAGCAGGCTTCTTGTGTGATGCCCTGCAGTATTCTTGTATGCAGCCTTTGCTAATGACCTCATGTTGGTGGTATGGCCTACTGATTTGTGCATTGCCATTTGTGCTAATGGTCATAGGTTTGATTCTTCTCTGTTCTCTTTCATTTTTATGCCTGTCCTGCACAGCTACTTTTCATTCCTGTGACAGTCATATCTGTGCATATCTGTGCTGTTATCACAGTTGTCAATCATCCTTCTGTCCATCTATGTGTGTCTGCCAGCTGTGTGCCATCCTACCGTGATGTGCATGCTGCTACCCCACGTCCTGCACTGCTACACATTTCTGCATTGCAGCTCTCCCTGGTTACCTCTCCTGTGTGTGCTCTGCATAGCACTGCTACTCCGCTGTCGTCCTGTCATTACACCTATCCTGCCACTTCTACCTCCTCTGCTGGACACATCTTCCCATCCTCTGCCACACACTGTCATTATTGCATGGTACATTATCATCACTCTGTGCTTCGCTACAGCTGCCCCCGATATGTTTGTCCATTTTTCCAGCTGCCACATGGGCTGGATGCAGATTTGTCTGGTCCTTCAGCTCAGATCTACTTCCTTCCATTACTTGTGCATTGTCTTTCATTTGTGCTCTGCAGTGTTAGAGTTACATCTGTGTTTGGCCCATACCTCTCTTGCTTTTCAACTTGGGGGACCTTACTGCCCTTGGCCAACATTTTTGGGGTCACCTATACATCCTTGGAGCATCTTCAGCCACACCTTAGATTCAGCCAGCTTATGGGGTGCCTACCATGGTGCCTTGGGAGTTGGCAACCTTTCGACATGGCCTCTGGGGCACATTATAACCTGCCTTGGCTGACGTGGTGGTTTAGGATGTGTCTTCTGGTGCACCCTAAAAGGTGCATTAGTTTATGGCACTGGGGTGCAGGTATTTTTAGCTGGCAGCACAGATTGTTGTACTGTTGCAAGCAGGACAAGGAATTGCCTCAGCCAACCTTATTCATTAGGCCCACTGGGGGATCAAACTCATGACCCCTGTTTCAGCAGGCATTGTAATAACCAGTGTGCTACACCTCTATTGCTGTGATTACAGGTCAGCACACAAAGTTAAGGTTAACGCGCGGTAACATGCGCAGCTCCCTCTATCGCGTGATAATGTGCGTGTCGCACTTTATCGCGTTATAACCCATGCTTTCTACCTTAAGACCGGAACGCCCACTCCTTTTATGGCATTCTGCACATTATCGCTGGGCACACATTAAGACGGTTTAGTAAACGTACCCCTAAGTGATTTATGCAGATGAAATTGAGTGTTTTTCTGTATTATTGATAACTAACTGAAGTATGGCAGAGAACATGGGGTTAACATGCAAAATTCACACAGTCCTATCGTGCCAGAGTCCAGCAGCAGCAGTAGACTCAAGGGGCATAGCAGCACTATGATACTACCGGATCGGATCACTAGTCATGCCACTAGCGCAGTACTAGCAAATGCACAGCACTAGCACATGTGCACAGTTTACATGGCTGAACTACATGTCAGGGAAAAGAAAGCTAAGGGCATGATAATAGGGCAGAGGGGGGCAAAGGAAACACTGTGGACAGTCGGAACTGTGCCCCAAACACACATACAGGAGAGTCTCAACTGGTCAGAATACAGAGAGTTGTCTAGGAATAGATCCAAATACCTGTACAGCTCAGAGCCTAGAGGCTAAGTACAAGAGGACAGGGCATGCAAATTAGCAAAGCAAAGACATGCAGTATATGCTGCATCCCTAACTGTGGGAGATAAGATGCAAATGTGGCATCTGGAGATTCAGGGGGCTTTGTATGGGATCAGACAGGATATCCATAGTGGGGGACAGGGATTGAACCCCCTCAACCTGAGATGCCAAGGGAGCCTGTTCACTAGGCTGCAGGGAGCATAGTACAAGGCCTTTGGTGGTGGAGATGGGCTCCACTTCTCATTCCCTTCTCTGATCATGGCTATTGTGGAGTATGTTCCCCCATATTGGGGGAAGAGGGTGCCAGAGCCCCATCTCCTTACACCTTCACATCACACAACACCAGGTAACCTCTGGCATCTATTCCATGCATATGTAGACATGAACAGCAGTCCATCAGGATGGCTATTTATTTGTCTGTAGATGTTTGCACACTGTTCCAGCAGGGTCACCCCTGACCTACAGGTTCTGGTTTTGTGCTTGTCAGTCTGCTTTGTCAGTTCTACCATGCAGTCCCCTAAAAGTGTCTTAGGCAGGTACCTTTTATTCCTCCACTTCTCCCTTTGCCCTTATCCCCTTTTTATGCATCTGTCCTTGTTCTGCCCTTCATGTTTCCTAATACATGTGTCTGAACCATGCAGCCAGAGCACATGAGCATGGTGAGTTCAGCTAACGCCTGGTCAGAGGCTGGTGTTAGCTGCATCTGTGCCAGTAGTGAATTTGTGCAGCTAGCACACGACTACTGTACCAGCCTCATTGTGCACCCTGACTGCCTTGTCTCTTCTTTAACCCCCGCCTATTTGTACTCTGCTTGGCTAGCATGAGATTTTTAGCATAGTGACCTTTGGGTCGCGTGCTACTTGCTACTGCACAGCCCAACCACACGCTAAGGTCCACACTACCAGCTAACACACTTTAGTAAACATAAGTTTCATCTTTCAGTCATCAGTCAAATAGCCTCCTATTTTTCTGCACATGCCCCACGTAGTCTTATTTAATTGTAATATTTCACTTAACTTGAATAACTTGACAAAAACGCTTTTATTAAAAGAAACTCAGGCTGGGCAAATTATTAGTACATATACCTCTTAAAACATTTAAAATAATGTTAACTTTCATTACCATACACCATTGCTATTTCTTCTTTTACAACTTTGCTTCATTTACACATAAACATGATATTGATTTCAAAAAGACACTGCTTACAGCAACTGACTAATCAGCTCTCTAACTCATGAGCTCCTTTAGTCCAATCAGAATCATGATTCTGGATCTTATTACATCATTGATTTTTACTACAATTTCTTTTAAATTGTCCATTTTTCATTTTTTATCAGTCTTTAACAAATTGCTCTCTTAAAAATACATTAAGAACATAAGATATGCCATACTGGGTCAGACCAAGTTCCATCAAGCCCAGTATCCTGTTTCCAACAGTGGCCAATCTAGGTCATATGTACCTAGCAGTTTCCCCAAAAGACACAGGTTTCACAATGCTTGTACTGGGTCAAGCATTGATATCCTGGGTCCCTTCTTAATAATGGTTTATGGACCTTTCCTCCAGGAACTTGTCCAAACCTTTTTTAAACCCAGCTACACTAACAGCCTTTACTACATTCTCCGGTAACAAATTCCAGAGTTTGATTACACGTTGAGTGAAAAAATATTTTCTTTTATTAGTCTTAAATGGTTTACCCTAGCCAAATTTAATATTTTAATACTTTACTCATTTTAAACTCTGCACTTATAAAGAAATTATGTGAAGATTTGAAATTAACACATAATTACAAAATGGTTAATAAAAACCATTGGAAAAAAATCATTAAAATGTATAACTTCCAATGCATTGAGCTATCATAATAGACATATTCCTTCTTCCAGTTCATAAGTCCCAACTTGAATCAATTATTCAATTGAAAACTTCCTTTACTTCATCATAAAAGAGTCCATCACAAGGTATAATTGAATTGTTTGTTGATAATAATACCTTCATAGTTTGTGGCTTTAAATTTTGCTATACATAATTTTTAAAATAATGCCCATGTCTCATGCAAACTTTCAACCATAGCAATTGCTCCTTTGTTTTGTTTTGGGGTTTTATTTTCAAATATTTTACATTTTGTCATAGGGGTATCTTTACTAAACCGTCTTAACGTCACAGCAGTGGTATTATCATGCGATAAGTGGTATTATTGCGCGATAAGTGACATTATCGTGTGATAATGAATCGCGCGATGTCACTTATTGCTCCTTAACGCAGCGGCAGCGTTAAGGCAGCTCCCACCCTATGGAACTCCCTCCCTGAAGAAATAAGAGCACTAAATGATGCAAAGGAACTCCGCAAGAAATTAAAAACATATTTATTCATCTCCCATTTCGGCAAACTAGAAAATACCTTACCACTAACAGGAAATGGTTAATAGCGACCTCAGGGTACACCAACTCCAATTACTCTATCTAACTACAATTAAAGTCGATTAAATAACTATTTGTAAATCCTGTAAATACATATATGTAAATAGTTCAAAATATGTAAATAGTTAAATTGTTATTTAACAAATTTACCATATTTAGTCCAATCATGTTTAATGTATTTAGCAAAATTGTACCTAGTTAATTAATGTTTCATGTATTTAGCAAAATTGTACCTAGTTAATTAATGTTTCATGTAAAACAGACCTGTTAATCTGTTCATTCCTTGTTCACTGTAAACCGCACCTGATCTGTGGAAGGTAGCGGTATATAAGCAACTGTTAAATAAATAAAATAAATAATGTGAAATCCGGATCTGAAGGGTGGAGTAAGGCTTCCCAGAGGGCGGAGAGAAGGGGTCAATGGGCGGAGAGTGGGAGGGAAGAGGCTCCAGGCACACTAACGCTGTGAAATCTGAACACTTACGCCAGTGAAACCCTCGCATTAAGGCACATTTGCAGGAAAGAGAAACAATTTCAGTCAGCAATGTACAGCAATGTACAGCAATTTCAGTCAGCAATGTACAGCAAAGGCAGGGAAACCCAGAAAAGTGATAGTTGTGATACATGTGCAGGGAACAAAGAGGCAAATAAACATATAAAAGGACCAAAACCACATCTAAAATCCCAATAACCAAGCTGGCCAATAGTGATATTAATGATAAACATAAAGCAACACTACTGACAAAGCGTATAAATTAAGATATCAAGTTTGGAAGGGTCTATGCTCTGTCCCACTACAAAGTGAATGATCCCACATTGAAATAGCGCTGATCAGGGTTTCTGTTGTTTAGATTGGGCAGATTTGTTATGGCGTGCACATGAGCAGCAACAGCAGAGTGGGCACTTATGCAAGGGCAACTGTACAGATGCTGTAAATGGGATACAGGGGGCTGTAGGCGGCACATGCTGTGGTCCAGCTGGGGCACAGTGCGGGCTAGGCAGATGCCTAGGTGGCACATAGGAATGCCGAAACTGTAAAGCAGTAAGACAGCAACTGATGAGGGTCCAACATGGGCATGAGTGTGTGTCCCACAGTGTCACAGGGGAGATTACCCAGCAGGTGCCCCCAAGGGCACATAACATTGGCAGGCGGTGCGGGGGGGGGGGAGGGGAGGAAGCGCTCATGTCCATGTAGGCACCCCTACCCGAGAACGCACACCATAGGCAGCCGCCTACCAGCATACTGGATGGCCTGAGACTGTGCACCACCAGCACCACTGGCATAATGGCATGGCAGCATGGTGGCAGAGGGGTGCTGGTGGAGGAGGGGGCAGTGGCATCTGCCCACAGCAGACCATGGCTTAGCCCCGTTTAGGTGGATGCCGTGCAATGCAACAGATAGGGTCTGTCTGACAAACAGTAATGGTATCCCCAGGGAATAAACTGTCCCTGTGGCAACAGTGTGGTGCAGTACACACAGCCAGTGTGTTCTGGAGCAGAACATCACAAGTTCCAGTCCCAGCTGTGGCTTCTACTAACCCTTTCCCCATATTTTACCCAGTACTAAACCGTGGTAATAAAGACGGAACCTTTATTGAAGATAAAATAAACATGCCTGAATGCCTATATTTTGCCCTACAGAGCACAGACACCATAAACATGTGCAATCCCTAGAGCAGAGTTTCCCAACTGCAGTCCTGGAGGGCCAAACACCATTCAGATTTCATGCTGTCCCTAATAAATATGCCTGTGCTGTATTAGTATGCGCCACCCCCATTGTATGCAAATGTATCTCATGCATATTCATTAGGGACAGCATGAAAACCTGAACCGTGTTTGGCCCACCAGGACCGGAGTTGGGAACCTCTGCCCTAGAGCAGTGGCCAACAGGGGCACAAACACCCGCACCCACAGGCTCCACTATCCAAAGCCTCATGGAGAGGCAGGCTGTTGAGCCCTGCGCGCAGCAGCATCTCCCAATACTAGTACTTGCATACCTTAGCAATGCCGCCCTAAACTTGGGAATACGTTACACATATATCAAAAGCTTGCTATGATTAATGGCAGATAACAATTCCTAAGTTAAGCACAATTTGCTGATAGAGCTGCATCATAGCAAACTTTCTGATATCTGTGGAGTGTGTTTCAGTTTTGGTTTCTGACAGTGTTTACCACCCCGGGGAGTGACCCTAACAGTATTGCATACCATAGCCATGCCTGCATTGTGCCCAGGACTGGTGTGGTGGCCAGGGCTGCCAAAAGCCTCCATATTTGCACAATGCTGTCATAGGTGTGGGAGTGTGTGCCTGTCTATCCAGTGTGTTGTGGCTGCCTACACCTTACTCAGCCCACACTGCTTGCACTGTTTCCAGTGTTAGCCTGCCAATGTGCATAATGAGGAGCAAGGTACTGTGGGTATGGCCCGGACAGGGTGGCCTGGGCAGGATGCATCTGCACAGGGCATAGGGCAATGGCTATGACATTGTAGTTCCCGGCCACCACCTGCATGGACAGGGTGGCCACAGCATGTCCTGCTGGGAGGTCACTCTCACCCTGACTGAGCAGTGACCACGGCATGGCTAGGTTCCCCCATAGTGCTATATGGTATTTATCTCAAGTGATATTTATGGGGGTTTTTTTCAGGGGCTGAATCACTGACTTATCTGCTTTGTTGTGTGTGCTCACATCCCAGTTTTGGTTGCATGCATCTTCTCTAGGAACATGCACTATGGACTAGCTAGCAGACTGTCTGCAGTTAGTATGTATATGGCTGTACCACCATGCGGTGGCTAGAGACTCACTGTGCTTGCTGCTGGAGAATGTCAGATAGTGGTGGGGAGTAACTGAGCATTTCCAGGCCTACTGTCTGTCTGCCATTGTTTTATGGATATGTAAAGATCTGCATTGACTGCTCTATAGGGTGCCCGTTCCCCAGCAGGACTGGGGTTGATGGTCCCCTCTACTGCCACCATTGCAGAGATGTAGAATGTCGATCTGTTGGTAGAAGATCCTGTCCCCCACCCTGAGCTCCAGAAGGTGGGTTGGGTAGTGCTACATAATCCACTTATGGGTCAAAACACCCCCCTTCACTTATATCATATGATCATGTCACCCTCACAGGACACGCACTATTCTGGGTGCATCATAGTCCACAAGGGCTAAACATGACTGGGAAATACAGATGAACACAGGTGCATCCTAGTTGTGTCTGTAAGAACTACCAATCATACACTAGCACTGATGGCAATTTTCAGCATAGGCTATCTCAGCTAAGCCAGGTGCTGCGGACCTGGTGCTGGGCGCCCCACCTCGCCCTCGGGGTGAGCACAGTACCGGCACAATGTGACAGTCTGTAGTTATTCTGTGCCAGTAACACACACGGTCAGTTCCCCCTACCAGGCCGAGGTGCTGTGTGGGTGCATACCCCATCTTGTGATCATCTGTAGACTGCTGAACTGCATGTGCAGTGCATCATGGGTACGGGTGTGTTAACCCTATCCTTGTAACCACAGCAGACAGTTTGTGTGTTGACCTGCAGTCCTTCTGTAGCCAGCCAGGGGCTCATTCAGAGCTATAGAAATGTAGCCCACTGGTTACTTCACTGACTGTAAAGGCAGAGGTTGTGGGTTTGATCCCACAGTGGTGTTATTTGATAGGGCTGTCTGAGGTATTTCCTTTTTTCATTTAAATTAGTGCTGCCAGCAAAAACACCCTCACAGTGCTGTAACCTTAAGGTGCCTCATAAGGCGCCCTATAAAGCGCCTTATAAGGCGCCCTATAGGGAACATTATAAGGTGCCTTGGCGGACAGTGCACTTTATAATGTGCCCTCTGGAGTGCCTTATAGGGTACCTTATGCGGCACCTTAGGTTACGGCACTGTGAGGGTGTGCAGGATGCCATAAAAGGAGTGGGTGTTCCAGTCTAAACGTAGCAAACCGGGATTATCGTGTATAACGAGTGCTGCACACATTATCAGGTGAAGGATTGAGCTATGTGCGTTAGTGCGCGTTAATCTTAAGTAGGCACGCTGACATGCAAACAGAGCAACAGAGGTGTAGCATAATGGTTAACACACTGATTAATGGTATGGGGTCATAGGTTTCATCCCCCATTGTGCCTAATGAATAAAACTGGCTGAGGCATTGCCCTTTACATTTAAGCAGTGCTTTGTGAGGCATTTTATTTTTATTTTAATTAGTGCTGCCAGAAAACACACCTTCACAGTTCCGTAACCTAAGGTGCCGCATAAGGCGCCCTATAAGGCACTCCAGAGGGCACATTATAAAGTGCACTGTCCGCCAAGGCACCCTATAATGCCCCCTATAGGACACCTTATAAGGTGCTTTATAGGGTGCCTTATAAGGCGCTTTATAAGGCGCCTTATAATGCATTTTATGAGGCACCTTAAGGTTACAGCACTGTGAGGGTGTTTTTGCTGGCAGCACTAATTTACATTAAAAATAGACAATGCCATGGACAGCCCTATCAAATAATCCCACTGTGGGATCAAACCCAGGACCTCTGGCTCCACAGGCAGTGAAGTAACCAGTGGGCTACTAATACACCCCCTGGCTGGTTACAGAGGGACTGCAGGTCACCACACAAACTGTCTGCTGTGGTTACAAGGATAGGGTTAACCCACCCATACCCATGATGCACTGCACATGCAGATCAGCAGTCTACAAATGATCACAAGATGGGGTATGCACCTCCAAAGCACCTTGGCCTGGTAGGGGGAACTGACCGTGTGTGTTACTGGCACAGAATAGCTACAGACCGTCACATTCTGCGGGTACTGTGCTCACCCCGAGGGCGAGGTGGGGCGCCCATCACCAGATCCGCAGCACCTGGCTTAGCTGAGATAGGCTATGCTATAAGTCACCATCAGTACTAGTGTATGATAGGTAGTCCTTGCAGACACACTTAGGATACACCTGTGTCCATCTGTATTTCCCAGTCATGTTTAGCCCTTGTGGACTATGATGCACCCAGAATAGTGCATGTCCTGTGTGGGTGCCATGGTTGCATGATTTAAGTGAGGGGGGGTGTTTTGACCCAAAAGTGGATTATGTAGCACCACCCAAACCGCCCTCTGGGGCTCAGGGTGTGTGTTACTGGCACAGAGTAGCTACAGACCGTCACATTGTGCAGGTACTGTGCTCACCCTGAGAGTGAGGTGGGGTTCCAGCACCATGTTCACAGCACCTGGCTTAGCTGAGCTGGCTATACTGCAGGTCACCCTTGTGGACTATGATGCACCCAGAATAGTGCATATTCTGTGTGGGTGCCATAGTCACATGATTTAAGTGACGGGGGGTGATGTTTGGACCCATAGCCGGATTATGTAGTGCCACCCAACCTGCCCTCTGGGGCTCAGGGTGGGGGACAGGATCTCCCACCAACAGATCCACTTTCCTGTAATGGTGGCAGTAGAAGGGACCATCAACCCCAGTCCTGCTGGGGAACAGACACCTTACAGGGCAGTCAATGCAGATCTGTACGCATCCATAAAGCAATAGAAGACAGACAGTAGGCCTGGAAATGCTCAGCTGCCCCACACCACTATCTGATATTCTCTGGCAGCAAGCACAGTGAGTCTTCAGCCGCTGCACCCTGCAAGGTGTTCCAGCCATACACATACTAACTGCAGACAGTCTGCTAACTAGTCCATATTCCTAAAGGAAATGTGTATACCCAAAACTGGGATGTGAGCACACCCACCAAGCAGATAAGTCAGTGATTAGGCCCCAGGAAAGAGGACCCATATATATCACTTGAGAAAAATGCAATGTAGCACTATGTGGGAACCTAGCCATGCCATGGTCACTGCTCAGTCAGGGTGAGAGTGACCTCCCAGCAGAACATGCTGTGGCCACCCTGTCCGTACAGGTTGTGGCCGGGCACTACAGTGTCTGAGCCATTGCCCTATGCCCTGTGCAGATGCATCCAGGCCAGGCCACCCTGTCCAGGCTATACACACAGTACCTTGCTCCTCATTATGCACATTGGCAGGCTAATACTGGAAATGGTGCAAGCAGTGTGGGCTGAGTAAGATGTTGGCAGCCATCACACAATGGATAGACAGACACACACTCCCACACCTATGCCAGCATTGTGCAAATATAGAGGCTTTTGGCAGCCCTGGCCACCACACCTGTCCTGGGCACAGTGCAGGCATGGCTATGGTACGCAATACTGTTGGGGTCACTCTCCGGGGTGGTGAACACTGTCAGACACCAGACCTGAAACACACTCCACAGACATCAGAGAGTTTGGTATGATACAGCTCAATGAGCAGATTGTGCTTAACTTAGGAATTGCTATCTGCCAGTAATCATAGCAACCTTTTGATATATGAGTACCGTATTCCCAGGATTAGGGTGGCATTGCTAAGGTATGCAAGTGCTAGTATTGGGAGATGCATGCAGGGCCCAACATCCTGCCTCTCCAGGAGGCTTTGGATAATGGAGCCTGTGGGTGCGGGTGTTTCTGCCCCTGTTGGCCACTGCACTAGGGCAGAGGTTCCCAACTCCAGTCCTGGTGGGCCAAACACTGTTCGGGTTTTCATGCTGTCCCTAATGAATATGCATGAGATATATCTGCATACCATGGGGGTGGCGCATAAACCTGCAGCACAGCCATCTTTATTAGAGACAGCATGGAACCTGAATGGTGTTTGGCCCTCCAGGACTGCATTTGGGAGACTCTGCTCTAGGCAATGCACATGTTTATGGTGTCTGTGCTCTGTAGGGTAAAATATAGGTGTTTGAGGCATGTTTATGTTATCTGCAATAAAGGTTCCATCTTTATTACCATTGTTTAGTAGTGAGTAAAATATGGGGACTGGGTTGGCTGGAACCACAGCTGGGACTTAAACCAGTGACCTTCTGCTCCTGAACACTCTGGCTGTATGTACTGCACCACACTGTTGCAACAGGGACAGTTCATTCCCTGGGGATACCATGACTGTTTGTCAGACAGAGCCTGTCTGTTGCAGTGCATGGCACCCACCTAAACAGGGCTAGGCCACAGTCTGCTGTGGGCAGCTGCCACTGCTCCCTCCACCACCAGTACCCCTCTGCAACCATGCTGACTTGCCCTTCTGCTGCTGGTGCTGGTGGTGCGCAGTCTCAGGCCATCCAGTGTGAGGGTAGGCAGCTGCCTATGGTGCGGGTTCTCGGGTAGGGGTGCCTGCATAGACGTCCACGCTTCCCCCCAGCCCTGTCTGCCAATGTTCTGTGCCCTTGGGGGTACCTGTTGGGTACTATCCCCTGTGACACTGTGGGAAACACACTCGTGCCCATGTTGGGCCCTCATCAGTTGCTGTCTGGCTGCTCTACTCTTTCAGCATTCCTATGGGCCACCTAGGCATCACCCCTAGTCCGCACTGTGGCCCAGCTGCACCACAGCATATGCCGCCTGCAGCCCTCTGTATCCCCTTTTCCAGCATCTGTCCAGTTGCCCGTTCCGATATGCCCACCCTGCTGTTGCAGAACATGTGCATGCCATAGGAAACCTGTCCAATAACAAGGGAAAATCCTGATCAGCGCTATTTCACTGTGGGATCATTCACCTTGTATGGGGACAGAGCATAGACCCTTCCAAAATTAATATCTTTTTTTTTTTAGCTTTCTTGGTAGTGTTTTTTGCTGTTTCCCATTAATATCACTATTGGCCAGCTTGGTTATGTTTTTTTAACATTTTGTTCAGGTCCTTTTCAATGTTTAGTTGCCCTTTTGTTCCATGCACACGTATCACACTTATCACTTTTTGTAGGTTTCATTGGCTTTGCTGTACATTGCTGACGGAAATGGTTTCTCTTTCCTTTAAATCTGCTCTAACGCCAGGGGTTCACTGGCGTTAGTTTTCAGCCCCGAATTCCACAGAATTAGTGTGCAGGGAGCCTCTCCCCTCCCACTCTCCACCCATTGACCCTCTCTCTCTGCCCCTGGGGAGCCTTCCTCCGCCCTCCGGGAGCCGTTCTCCGCCTTCAGCGCTCGTTTGCGCCGCTGCACGCGTTATCGCGTGATAAGGTACCTTATCGCCCAGTAAAGCACCATTATCATGCAATAAGGTACCTTTTCACCCGATAATGTGACAGCAGCGCAAATAGCGCCCTTTAGTAAACATACCTGTAAGACTGCAACTAACGCCGGTAACATTACGACGGTTGAGTAAACATACCCCCTAGTGTCTTTTATAAAATTAAGTGCTTTTAGACGCAGTTTTTATTAGTCTTGTTTCCAATAAAGACAAATTTGATTGTACTGTGATTAGTTTGGTTTAGCAGCTTTACCATCAATACCCATTTCTCCATGAAGCAGTCAAATATGGCATCTAAAGACTTTACTTCCCCTTCATGTCATTTTAAGACTTTTTCCTAATCAGTATAGGGGTAACTGAAATTTAACTATTTTGTCTCTTCATCCTCTCCAGGTGGATGGTAGTATACCCCCACCATTATACTTTTCCCCATCAGACATAGAATTTCTCTCTCCATAAGGATTCCATATTGTATTTATTTATTTCCGTCAGAGCTTTTATCCTCTGACTCTGTGCCATATTTATATTTAGTGCGTGCTTTTCCACTAGTAGCTCAAGACAAGTTATATTTAGACATAGTAGGTATTTCTTTTCCCCAGTGAACTTATCTAAGTTTGCATCTGAGGCAACTGAAGGTTAATGACTTCGCCAAAGCCACAAGGTATACGAGTTCAGTGGGATTTGAATGCTGGCTTTTTTGCTCCTAAGTCACTGTTCTGACCATTAGGTTACTCTTCCATTCCCAGAATTTTCTTACCTGGCAGCTGTGACCTCATCACTAACAAGTCCAACTCAGCCCTATGATGCAAATAAATGTGATTGGACCTTCTGTTTTTCCCTGTCTAATTTGCACCCTGTAAAAATCTAATCAGCTCTAAAATTCCTCAAGTAGGCTCCTCACAATCCTCAGAAGAGGCCTTACCTGAAAAAAGGAAATTGTCCAGGTAGTGTAACATATCATTCTAGCCTTCTGACTTGTCAGATGCTCAATTCAGAAAGGTACTGAACATTTTTAAATAAGTGCACAAAATGGAGTATCCTATACTTACTGAAATAGAACTCGCCTATAAATTGATAACTCAAAAAGAGAAACTATCTTGAGTGTACCAGGAACAACTGGAAAACCAACTTAATATTGGTTTTAGCTGTCAAGGTCTCAGGTTCCATCTTTTGCAATAAGGCCATTGTTGCCTTGAAGATCATGTAGTGGACCAAACAAAGATCTTTGAGTATATAATAATTTACAGTCTCCCCCCTCCCCCCCCCCCCCCCCCCCCCCCACACACACACTCTCCCAGGAAGGATATGTTTAAGATCAACCAATGTTTCCCAGCCTCTTTTTTAGGAATAATTGCTAGTGGTGAGATTCATATTTCCTGAAAATTGAGATCACCACAGACCCCCTATTTGTCCTAACATGACTTTGTCATTCATCTTCACTGTCGCCACTTCTAGGTGCTTCACAGGGAAATTATCCTCTATGAAACGCCTTGTACACCTATGAAAAGAATTGAAAAATCTTCTGAATAATCTGCAAGTAACTGCAGTGTTTCCCCTGCTCGTGGATATGAATGGAGCTATAACTGTAGGGTATTGACCTTCACTGGGAATGACACAGTACTGAAAGGAGTGCTGTTCTGGGAACGTGGTAGCTGGCTGATTTACTCCATTGGCCGAGTATACATATCTAAGTTTATAGTCCAGGAAGTGGCATGCACTCTTGTTAAAACTCTAGCAAACATCAGCATTTCTGCTACTGGTCTTCCCCATAGTTCTTGACTTAGAACTACCCCTTTCTCTCCTTCTGGAGCATCCAGTCTTTCTTGTGATTGTCCCAGTGGATACAGAGTCATCATTCAAAAGGACTGGCCCATACCCGCATTTACACCCTTATTTGTCATTTATATTAACCATAACTGAATGTCTTGAGTACCCCACTCCATACACTTATTGCCCACCATCTTATCCTGGAGGTACGCATCACAGCTGAGCCAAACCCAACCCTTGCAGTCTTTATGTGCTCTGCGTATTTTATCTACATATGTTAGCAGGAAGTAGTGTGAAACTAGTTAAAAATAATGACTGAACAGTTTGTTTTCTTCAAATTTCTTTCTAGCTCACATATCAAATTTTGTACAGAATTATAGTTTAGGGAATCTTATAATGACCAGTGTAAATAACCAGCAAACAAAACTTCAGATATCAAAAAAGTGCAGCTTTCTGAAAGAGTATTCATAAATGGCTATGATGTTATATACAAAATCCAAAAAAGAGCAGAAAGAAAAAGTCAAGACTAATGGGTATGTTTACTAAACAGCACTAACGTCGCAGCGGCGACGTTATCATGTGATAAGAAATGTTATCACGCGATAATGTAACATTAACGTGCGATAACATCACTTATCCCGCGATAACATCTCCGGCGGCATTAAGGTGCACAGAGGGTGGAGTAAGTCATTCCAGAGGGCGGAGAGAAGGGGTCAATGAGCGGAGAGTGGGCGGGGAGAGGCTCCAGGCACACTAACGCTGTGAAATCAGGGTCTGAAAATTAACGCTATTGAAAACCTCGCGTTAGAGGCACATTTGCAGAAGAGAGAAACCATTTCAGTCAGCAATGTACAGCAAAGGCAGGGAGACCAAGAAAAGTGATAGCAGTGATACATGGGCAGCAACAGCATAGTGCCCAAGTATGAAAGGGCACTACGGTGAGGCTGCAAATGGGGTACAGGGGGCTGCAGGTGGCACATGCAGTGGGCCAGTTGGGCCACAGTGTGGACTAGGCAGATGCCTACCTGACACATAGGAATGCAGAAACTGAAAACCAGCAAGACAACAACTGACCAAGGGCAAACATGTCCACTAGTGTGTGTCCCACAGTGCCACAATGGACATTACCCAGCAAGTACCCCAAAGGGCACATAACATTGGCAAGCAGTGCCAGGGGGAAGCATGGATGTCTATGCAGGCACCCCTACCCCATATCACGCACCATAGGCAGCCACCTACCGGCACACTGGATGGCCTGGGACTGTGCACCACCAGCACCACTGGCATAAGGGCATGTCAGCATGGTGGCGGAGGGGCGCTGGTGGTGGAGGGGGCAGTGGCATCTGCCCACAGTAGACCAAGGCCAAGCCCTGTGTAGGTGGGTGCCATGCACTGCAAACGACAAAGTCTGTCTGATGAACAGTAATGGTATCCCCAGGGAATGACCAGCCTCTGTGGCAACAGTTTGGTGCAGTACACACAACCAGTGTGTTCAGGGAAAGAAGGTCACAGGTTCAGGTCCTAGCTGTGGCTCCTGCGAACCATGTCCTTTTATTTTACACAGTACTAAACCATGGTAATAAAGATGGAACCTTTATTGCAGATAAAGTAAACACGCCATAAACGCCTATATTTTACCCTACATACACCATAGACATGTGCAGTCCCTAGAGCAGAGGTTCCCAACTGCAGTCCTGGAAGGCCAAACACCACTCAGGTTTCATGCTGTCCCTAAGAAATATGCTTGAGATGCATTTGTATGCACCGCCCCCATTGTATGCAATTGTATCTCATGCATATTCATTAGGGACAGCATGAAAACCTGAATCGTGTTGGGCCCACCAGGACCGGAGTTGGGAACCTCTGCCCTAGAGCATAGGTCAACAGGGGCACAAACACCCATACCGACAGACTCCACTATCCAAAGCCTCATGGAGAGTCAGGCTGTTGGGCCTTGCGCAGAGCAGCATCTATCAATACTAGCACCTGCATACCTTAGCAATGCCATCATAAACATGGAAACACGTTCCACATATATCAAAAGGTTGCTATGATCAATGTCAGATAACAAATCCTACATTAAACATTTGTTAACAGAGATTCATCATAGCAACCTTTTGATATATGTGGAGTATGTTTCATATTTTGTTACTGACAGTGTTTACCACCCCGGAGAATGACCCTAACAGTATTGAGTACTATATAAATGCCTGCACTGTGCCCAGGACTGGTGTGGCGGCCAGGGCTGCCAACCACCTCTCTCTTTGCACAATGCTGATATAGGTGTGGGAGTGTGTGTATGTCTATCCAGTGTTTTGTGGCTGCCTACACCTTTCTGAGCCCACAATGCTTGCACTGTTTCCAGTGTTAGCCTGCCAATGTGCATAATGAGGGGCAAGGTATTGTGGGTATGGCCCGGTCTGGGCAGGATGCATCTGCACAGGGCATAGGGCAATGGCTGGGACATTGTAGTACCCAACCACCACCTGCATGGAAAGGGTGGCCACAGCATGTCCTGCTGGGAGGTCACTCTCACCCTGACTGAGCAGTGACCATGGCATGTCCAGGTTCCCACATAGTGCTGTACACTGTTTTTCTTAAGTGGTACCTGGGAGTTCTCTTTTCTGGGGCACAATTGCTGGCATGCCTGCTTGGTGTGTCTGCTTACATCCTACTTCTGGGTGCACACAGTTTCTCCAGGAACATGCACTATGTATTAACTAGCAGACTGTCTGCAGTTAGCTTATGTATGGCTGGAATACCTTGCAGGGTGCAGCAGGTGAAGACTCACTGTGCCCCCTGCTGGTGAATGTCAGATTGTGGTGGGGCAGCTGAGCTTTTCCAGTCCTGTCTGCCAGTGCCCTATGTGATATGTACAGATCTGCATTGACTGCCTTGGAAGGCATTCTTCTCCTGTAGGACTGGGGTTGATGGTTCTTCTACTGCCTCCATTGCAATGATGTAGAGTGTGGTTCTGTTGGTGGTAGATCCTGGCCCCCACCCTGACCAAGATAGGGCGGGTTAGTAGGTGGTGCTACATAATCTGCATGTGGGTCCACACACCCCCACCACCCCTACCCACTCCCACCCCACTGGTTGTTACAATGACTATGAAGGCAGAGGTCATGAGTTTAATCCTGCAGTGGTGTTATTTAGTAAGGCTGTCTGAGGGATTTCCTTTTAATTTAAATCAGTGCTGCCAGCAAAAACACCCTCACAGTGCCATAACCTAAGGTGCCTCATAATGCGCCCTATAAAGTGCCCTATAGGGTACATTATAAGGTGCCTTGGCGGACAGGGCACTTTATAATGTGCCCTATGGGGTGCCCTATAGGGCGCTTTAGATTACGGCACTGTGAGGGTGTTTTTGCTGGCAGCACTGATTTAAAGTAAAAGGAAATGCCTCAGACAGCCTTCTTACATAACACCACTGTGGGATCAAACCCATGACCTTGGCCTCTGCAGTCATTGCAGTAACCAGTGGGCTACATCTTTATAGCTTCTTGCACTGCGCTGGCATGAACATAGGGTTAACGCACGTTAATGTGCCACGGCACCCACTATCGTGTGATACCGATTCCTTACAACCTTCTCTCCGGAATGCCCACTACCTTATATGGCATTCTTCACATTAACGCTGCAACTAGCGCCGGTAACATTATGACGGTTTAGTAAACACCCCCCCAAGACATTCAAAATTCCACTAAACATTTGTGCAGCTGGAGGAAATCCACCACAAGTATATATCATTTTTTCAGCTTATGGAGGTATATAATCAAATAATAAGTCTATTCACAAAATGTGATACCTATTTTAAAATTTTCATCAATGTAATAGATTGATAGGATGATAGAAGCCAAGTGTACGGCTGTGAAATGTATTGCTCTAAGAAAGCTTCTGATCTGTAATATAAAGCACATTTTAGACTTTCCTTCCTATTCCATTCTTTCTGCAATGGGAATATTTTCTCCAAAAGTAAAATACTCTAAACTTCATGCAAGGAAGTTTGACTGCTCGTGAAATGTAAAATGTAACTTAAAAAGTAACAGGTGTAGTATTAATTCGACAGGGCTTGTAGTTTTCTCTCTGGGAAAGGGGACTGCATAATGATGATAAATGGGAACTTTACAGACAGGTAATCGCATGATAACAGATCTGTTACCTAATATCACCAAAGCTATTTCCACTAGTGTTCGGACTTGTCTGTGCCTACTGGTATCAGGTTCTGCTAATCAGTGATCTCTACCTATGCATGGTTCATTAGGGCTCTGAGAGCAGCTGTCAGGGTCCACTAAAGATCAGATTACAGGATATTATTAAAAAGGATTTCATGTCTGGTTCTAGGCTTTTGTTAAATGAAGTCAGTCTCTGCAATTCTCCTGGAACCTCCAGAGCTAGCAATTGATAATTTTGTTTTAGTGCCTTCTGTTCAGTATCATTTTAATGCTCATTTAAAGGAAAACTAAAATAATTATGCAATTTCCTCTGTTGGACACTTTATAGTTAAGTGTTGTGGTTGCATGGTAGTTTACATTTTATCCAGTCTCCCAGAGCCTCTAAAGCAAGCATATTTTAGACAGATTCAGAATACCCAATTTAGCAATACTATTCTGCTGGGAATTACTAATGTATAGGAATGCATGAAGTTAACATACAGTTAATTAGACAAATTTAGATTATGCTCTAAGATGTTGAAAGTTTCGATGAAAGCAAATAAGTTTCAACTAATGGACTTGTGGTGAATCTCTTTGAGAATTAGAATCCAGCTCCATCCCCCTAGGCCTATTCTTTTAATTTCCAGGCCACCTCCTAAAAAATATATAAAAAGGTGAGTTGCCACCAAAAATGTGTCTTTTTTAATCATTATTGTCCCCTTTTCTGTTGAAGGTAGCCTGTAGCTAGGGAGTCCCATCTGTGAGGACTTAATAGCCTGCTTCCCCTCAGAAAAAATACAACTTACTTACCTGTAGCTGGTCTTCTTCATGGACAGCAGGATATAAGTGCTCATATACCTGCCCACCTCCCCAAGAATTTGTATCTTACTTTAAGGTCTAATAGAGACTGAGACTGTCCCCATGTGACAAAGGCGGGCAGGAAGTGATGGGCATGCACAATGACAGTTCTCAAAATCTACAAATTTCTAAGCTAGAGAAGCATTTTCCTGAGTTGGTTCCATTGAATGATCTCACTGATCTGTGAAGACTTGTATCCTGCTGTCCATGGAGAACAGTACGTAATGTTAACGTGCCTTAATGCTACATAATGCAAGTTAGCGTTCCCGGCCGCAGTAAGTCCCGCAGAGGGTGGAGAGAGGGCAGAGAGAAGGGGGTCAATGGACGGGGAATGGGCGGGGAGAGGCCCCTTCCACACTAATGCTAGGAAATGAAGGGCTGAATCCTATCGCAACTGAAAACCTCGCATTAGATGCACATTTGCAGGAGAGAGAAACCATTTAAATGTCAGCAATGTACAGCATAGGCAGGGAGCCCAAGAAAGGTGATAGTAATGCTACATTTGCAACAACAGCATAGTGCCCAAGTATGAAAGGCCACTATGGTGATGGCGCAAATGTGGCATGGGGGCTGCAAGCGGGACATGCAGTGGGGGCTACTGGGGCACAGGTTGGACTAGGCGGTTGCTGAGGTGGCACATAGGAACGCAGAAAATGGAAACCAGCAAGACAGCAACTGACCAGGGTCAAACATGCCCATGAGTCTGTGTCCCAGTGTCCCATCCAGGGGACATTACCCAGCAGGTACCCCAAGGGGCACATAACAGTGACAGGCGGTGGCGGGGGAAGCGTGGACATCTATGTAGGCACCCTTACCCCAGAACCCACACCTTAGGCAGCCACCTACCTGCCCCCTGGATGGCCTGGGATGGCACACCACCAGCACCGACAGCATATGGTCATGGCGGCATAGCAGAGGGGGTGGGTGATTGTGCTGGAGGGAGCAGTGGCACCTGCCTGCAGTGGACCTAGGCCATGCCCTGTACCAGTACGTGGTGTGCAGTGCAACAGAAGAGGTCTGGCTGAGGAACATAAGGGTAGCCCCAGGGACTACTATGCTGCTGTGGCAACAGTGTGGTGCAGTACACCCAGCCAGCATGTCCAAGAGCAGAGGTTCATGTCCCATCTGTGGATCCTGCAGAGCATCTCCCCATAGTTTTAGCCCACAATGCAGCCACAACAACATGGGCAAACCCCAATGCAGTGCTGCACAGGGGTACGGACACCCACTCACAAGGGCTCCGCCATCCACAGCTTCATGGAGTGTCAGGCTGTTGGCCCCAGCACAGAGCTGCAGTTATCAGCAGAGCACTACTACTACCCCCTGCACAGATTAGCAATGTCGGCACTGTGATCAGGACCTGTGCGGCAGGTAGGGTTGTCAACCACCTCCATATATGTACAATGCTGAGATAGGTGTGGGAGTGTGCGAATGTCTCTCCATTGTTTTGTGTCTGCCAGCACCTCACTGAGCCCACATTGCTCACACCGCTTCCAGAGTTAGCCTGCAAATGTGCATAATGAGGAGCAAGGTATTGTGCTCAACCACCACCTGCATGGACAGGGTGGCCACAGCATGTCACGCTGGGGGGGGGGGTCACTCTCACTCTGAACACGCAGTGACCATGGCATGTCTATGTTCCCACATAGTGTCTCACATTATTTGTTTCTAGTGATACCTGTGTGTGCCTGCTTCTGGGGCCTAATCATGGAGATGTCTACTTGATGTTTGTGCTGTGCATCCCACCTCTGGGTGCACAGGGTTCCCCTGTGAGCATGCACTAGGGACTGGTTAGTGGGCTGTCTGCAGTTTGCCTGTGCATGGTGGGAACACCTTGTAGGATGCTGCAGGTGCAGTCTGGCTGTGCTGTCTGTTGATAAATGGCAGACTGTGGTGTGGGGCAGTTGAGCCTTCCCCTGCCTACCCCCAAGCATCATTGCTGATCTGCAATGGTCACAGGTATGGCACTGGCCCAGCAGCCCTGGAGGGCTGTCATCCGCCAGCAGGACTGTGGTTGCTGGTTCTACTGCCATTCTGAAGGGTGCAGGCACCTGTCCCACCATACCCTCATCTACAAAAGGGGTGATTGAGGCCTGTTGAGGTATATAGTGCATACCCCTTTGACCCATAGTGGCAGTGCTACATATCCCTCATGCGAGTCTAGACACTCCACTGCCCTGATAACTGGTACCCATGGCAGCCAAACCTTAACACCAGGTACACACTAATCTGGGTGGTGTCCAGTCCCACAGGGCCACATGTGGCTGCAGAACACAGCTAGAACAGATGCACCTTCGGTTGCACTGCTGGGGACACCTGTCACACACTGGCAGTGCTGGGGATGTGCAGCAGGACCTATCTCTAGCATCACATGTACTGTGGACCTAGTGCTGGGCGCCCATCCTATACCACAGGGTGAACATGGAACCTGCACAATGGCATGGTCTGTAGCTACTCTGTGCCAGTATCACGCACTGTCAGTCCGTCTTACCACGCTGCAGTACCGGAGAGGTGCAGACCCCATTTGGTGGTCAGCTGTAGGCCGCCGCTGTTCTGCATGTGCAATGCATCATGGGTGCTTGTGGGGTTACTCTATCCTGGCACACAGAGCAGACGGTTTGTGCGGTGACCTGCAGTCCTTCTGTACCCAGCCATTGCTATGCAACAAGCCATAGAGGTATACCCTACTAGTTAGTACACTGATGTCTAGGCAGAGGTCATGGGTTCAATTCCTTGTTGTTCCCTCCTGCCCAAGGCAGATATTTTGCTTGCCTGTGACAGTCATATTTTTGCAGATCCATGCTGCCAGCACATAGTACCCTCACCACAGTTGCCAACAATCCTTATAAGGCGTTATAAGGCTCCTAATTAGGCACAGTACAAGACACGTTACAAGGCACCTTATTAGGCACAGTACAAAGCACGTTATAAGGCACGTTACAGGGCACCTTATTAGGCACAGTACAAGGCATGTTATCAGGCACGTTACAGGGCACCTTATTAGACACAGTACAAGGCACATTATAAAGCACATTATAAGGCACCTTATTAGGCACAGTACAAGGCACGTTAAGGCACGTGCCTTGTACTGTGCCTAATAAGGTGCCTTGTAATGTGCCTTATAACGCGCATTACCTGACACTGCTCGCCATAATGATGCCCCACCCACGCCTTTATATGGGCATCTGTACCTTTACCGCGGAACCTAATGCGAGTGACATTACTGCAGTTTAGTAAACATGCCCCCTAGTTTGCATTGTGGTTGGCCTGGCCCTGTTTGTTGGAAGTGTGCTATAGTATAACCTAGTACAGTGGGGTTCACTCAGTCTTCAAGGGCCACCACTGGGTTTGGTTTTCAGGATACCCCTAATGAATATGCATGAGATTGACATGTATACTACCTCCATTGTATACAGATCTCTCTCATTCATGCTGGTGGCCCTCGAGGACTGGGAATGAACATCACTGATCTAGTATCTTTATCTTTTATCTTTATTAAAACATTTGATAAACCGCTGCAGCCTAGGCATAGAGCGGTGTACAATAAAAAGTCCACACTGCAAATCATAGAAAAGAACACCATAAAATGATAGGAAAGCAAAGCACACAGCACACAGTAGATTTAAAGCCTGATGTTGCAAGGATTGTCTAAATAAAAAAAAAAGATGTCTAAACAGGGATTTTAACAATGTGCAAGGTATTTTACAAATTGCCTACTGAACACACACAGCCTTTTGTAAAATACCTATAAGGCCATGGTTAAATCATGAGTGTTTGGATGGTACACACAGCAGGAGCAGACATTTTAAAAACAAGTTCAGAAATACAGTGGCATCACTTAAAGCTTCGCACTGGTAAATACATAATACTCTAATTTACAGGACTGGCTTTAGATCTTCATAGAGGGTGACATGAATTACTTCTAATGTTTGATTGCCCAGGACTGCCACAAAGAATTTTAAACCATAATCTAGAGCTCTTGCTGAAAGGATCGCTATAGAGTAAGGTGCACTGACCTGTAGACTACTTTAGGTTTTGAAGGGAGATGAAGCTGCAGATTGGATGGGCCATTTCGGTATTTATTTGCCATCATTTACTACGTTACTATGTTCTTCATGGAGACAGATTTGCAGAACCATCTTTCCCTGTTCTTAATTCTGCTTTCCATTTTTTCTTTGGGTTTCTTTTTTGTCAGACTCTTAGGGGTATGTTTGCTAAACCATCTTAATGTTACCGGCGCTAGTTGCAGAGTTAATGTAAAGAATGCCATATAAGGTAATGGGTGTTCCGGAGGGAAGGTGCATGGAATCGGTATCGCGCAATAGTGGGCACCGTGGCACGTTAATGCGCGTTAACCCTAAGTTCATGCCAGCGCAGTGCTAGAAGCCATAAAGATGTAGCCCACTGATAACTGCAATGACTGTGGAGGCAGAGGTCATGGGTTTGATCCCACAGTGGTGTTATTTAAGAAGGCTGTCTAAGGCATTTCCTTTTAATTTAAATCAGTGCTGCCAGCAATAACACCCTCACAGTGCCGTAACCTAAGGTGCTTCATAAGGCACCCTATAGGGCGCCCTATAAGGTGCCCCATAGGGCACATTATAAAGTGCCCTGTCTGCCAAGGCACCCTATAGGGCACTTTATAGGGCGCTTTATAGGGTGCTTTATAGGGCGCCCTATAGGGTGCCTTATGAGGCACCCTAGGCTACGGCACTGTGAGGGTGTTTCTACTGGCAGCACTGATTTAAATTAAAAGGAAAAGCCTCAGACAGCCTTATCAAATAACACCACTGTGACATCAAAGCCATGACCTCTGCCTTCACAGTCATTGAAGTAACCAGTGGGCTACATCTCTACAGCGTCTAACCCACCGCTGGCTGGCTACAGAAAGACTGCAGGTCACCACACAAACTGTCTGCTGTGGTTACCAGGATAGGGTAAACCCATCCGTACCCATGATGCACTACACATGCTTATCAGCAGCCTACATCTGATCACAAGATGGGGTATGCGCCTCTATAGCACCCCGGCCTGGTAGGAGGAACTGAGCGTGTGTGTTGCTGGCACAGAGTAGCTACAGACCGTGACATTGTGCAGTTCTTGTGCTCATCCTGAGGGTGAGGTGGGGCGCCCAGCACCAGGTCTACAGCACCTGGCTTGGTTGAGATAGGCTGTGCTGTAGGTTCCCATCAGTGCCAGTGTGGGATAGGTAGTCCTTGCAGACACACTTGTGTCCATCTGTATTTCCCAGTCACGTCTAGCCCTTGTGAACTATGATGCACCCAGAACAGTGCATATCCTGTGGGCTTGCCATGGTCACATGTTATAAGAGAAGGGTGGTGGTTGGACCCAAAAGTGAATTATGTCACACCACCAAACCCACCTTCTGTAGGGGACAGGATCTCCCACCAACAGATCCACATTCTACATCTCTGCAATGGTGGCAGCAGAGGGGACCATCAACCCCAGTCCTGCTGGGGAATAGGCACCCTACAGGGCAGTCAATGCAGATCTGTACACATCAGATAGGGCACTGGCAGACAGACAGTAGGCCTGGAAAAGCTCAGCTGCCCCCCACCACTATCTGACATTCACCAGCAGAGGGCACAGTGAGTCTCCACCCTGCAAGGTGTTCCAGCCATACACATGCTAACTACAGACAGTCTACTAGCTAGTATATGTTCCTGGAAAAACTGTATGCAACCAAAAATGGGACATGAGCACACACACAAAGCAGATATGTCAGTGATTGGGACCCAGAAAAGGGAACTCAAAGATATCATGTGAAAGAAATACAGTATAGTACTATGGGGGAACCTAGCCATGCCATGGTCACTGCTCAGTCAGGGTGAGAGTGCCCCCCCCTCCCCCAGCATGACATGCTGTGGCCACCCTGTCTGTGCAGGTGGTGGTCGGGCACTACAATGTCCCAGCCATTGCCCTATGCCCTGTGCAGATGCATCCTGCCCAGGCCGCCCTGTCCGGGCCATACCCACAGTACCTTGCTCCTCATTATGCACATTGGCAGACTAACACTGGAAACAGTGCAAGCAGCTTGGACTCAGTAAGGTGTAGGCAGCCACAAAACACTGGATAGACATACACACACTCCCACACCTATATCAGCATTGTGCAAAGAGAGAGGTGGTTGGCTGCCCTGGCCACCACACCAGTCCTGGGCACAGTGCAGGCATTGCTATGGTACGCAATACTGTTGGGGTCACTCCCCGGGGTGGTAAACACTGTCAGAAACAAAAACTGAAACACACTCCACAGATATCAGAAAGGTTGCTGTGGTTAATCCCTGTCAACAAATTGTGTTTAACTTAGGATTTGTTATCTGACATTAATCATAGCAACCTTTTGATATATGTGTAATGTGTTCCCAAGTTTAGGATGGCATTGCTAAGGTATGCAGGTGTTAGTATTGGGAGATGCTGCTCCGTGCAGGGCCCAACAGCCTGACTCTCCATGAGTCTTTGGATAGTAGTGTCTGTGGGTGTGGGTGTGGGTGTTTCTGCCCCTGTAGGCCGCTGCTCTAGGGCAGAGGTTCCCAACTCCGGTCCTGGTGGGCCAAACACGGTTCAAGTTTTCATGCTGTCCCTAATGAATATGCATGAGATACATTTGCATACAATGGGGGCGGTGCATACAAATGCATCTCAAGCATATTTATTAGGGACAGCATGAAACCTGAATGGTGCTTGGCCCTCCAAGACTGCAGTTGGGAAACTCTGCTCTAAGGATTGCACATGTTTATGGTGTCTGTGCTCTGTAGGGTAAAATATGGGCGTTTATGGCATGTTTATTTTATCTGAAATAAAGGTTCTGTCTTTGTTACCACGGTTTAGTACTGGGTAAAATGTGGGGGCATGGTTTGCAGGAGACATAGCTAGTCTTGAACTTGTGACTTTCTGCCCCTGAACACACTGGCTGTGTGTACTGCACCAAACTGTTGCCACAGAGGCAAATCATTCCCTAGGGATACCATGACTATTCGTCAAACAGACCTTGTCTGTTGCAGTGCACGGCACCCACATAAACAGGGCTTGGCCATGGTCTGCTGTGGGCAGATGCCACTGCCCCCTCCACCACCAGCACCCCTCCACCACCATGCTGACATGCCCGTCTGCCGGTGGTGCTGGTGGTGCGCAGTCCCAGGACATCCAGTGTGCCGGTAGGCGGCTGTCTATGGTGCGTGAAATGGGGCAGGGGTGCCTGCATAGGCATCCACGTTTCCCCCCGGCACCGCCTGCCAATGTTATGTGCCCTTTGGGGTACTTGCTGGGTACTGTCCCCTGGGACACTGTGGGACACACACTCGTGGACATGTTTGCCCTTGGTCAGTTGCTGTCTTGCTGGTTTTCCGTTTCTACATTCCTATATGTCACCTAGGCATCTGCCTAGTTCACCCTGTGCCCCAGCTGCACCACTGCATGTCCCGCCTGCAGCCCCCTTACCCTATTTGCAGCCTCACCGTAGTGCCCTCTCGTACTTGGGCACTATGATGTTGCTGCACATGTATCACTACTATCACTTTTCTTGGTTTCCCTGGCTTTGCTGTACATTGCTGACTGAACTGGTTTCTCTCTCCTGCAAATGTGCCTCTAGCGCGAGGTTTTCACTGGTGCTAATTTTCAGACATTCATTTCACGGCGTTAGTGTGCATGGAGCCTCTCCCCGCCCACTCTCCGCCATTGACCCCTTATCTCCACCCCTGGGGAGCCTTATTCCACCCTCTGTGCGCCTTAACGCCAGCGGAGACGTTATCGCACGATACTTGATATTCTCGTACAGTAATGCGCCATCGCGTGATAACGTCACTTATAACGCGATAATGTCACCGCTGCAACGTTAGCGCTGTTTAGTAAACATACCCCTTAATATTTTTTCAGTGGGGGGAGGAATAGCAGCATATTCATTAGTCTCTTTTTGCTGAAGGTCATGAGCTGTTAATTTCTTATATCCATTTAACATAAATATGGAAGAGAAACCATCATGCACTGAAAACCCATGCATTAGCAGGTTGAGATCAGCTACAACAGGTTGGCTGGGTAGGTGTACTGACAGTGCTTGTGAAATTATGGGATAGTTTCTAGGGCTTCCAGTTATGTGAAATTGTTATCACAATAATGAGCACCAGATTCCAATTCTCAAAATCCATAGTGAGGCTCTATTAAGTAGAGTGAGGTAGCCGACTCAAGCAGCAAATTTTTAGAAGTGGCAAAAAGGTTTCCCAGAATACCCTAGTGGCAGCCACCTCACTTTGCCTTCTCTTTAAAAAAGCCAATAGAGAGGACCAGCAGCATCTCCCCACATCCCCAGCCAATGTTTTAGAATCATTTCCTAGGATACATAACACAGGTCTGCAAAAAAACTTTTTTCGAGAGCTGTTTTGGTTATTCCACGTAATCTTTATGTTTTTTGGTGCGCTGAATTCGAAAATGACCTCCATTTTGTCATAGGACATCACGTTTCCTGACAATTTAGGTAACTATGTTAAATAAGGCAATACCTCAAAATAAATGGAAATAGACTTATAAAATTAAAGTTTTATTACAATATTTTCATGAAAATCCTTTTTTGAACTGAAATGAGCTCACCTACACACACTAAACTTGATTCTTTTCTTCCTTGTGAGGCTCCTCTTGGTGCATTTACGCTTGTGAGTAGCATCTGGAATCTCTCTCTGAAGCATCCAACAGTAGTCTGCCATCATTGTAATGCTCCATTTCCCTGGTATCTCCTTTCCATCTCTTTAATGTCTTGGTGGAATTGTTCACCTTGTTCCCTCACTTACAGCTCCCAAATTTTCAGGAAAGTAGTCAAGGTGGGACTGGAGGAAATGCACTTTCAAACTCATCAGGCAACCTAAAGCTTGAAATGCTTTCAGCATTCGTCCAACGATCTTTTTGTAGTGAAGATCTTTGTTATTGCCTAAAATTTCTGTACGACTTCTTTAAATGCAATCCACCCTTCTTTTTGAGGATCCGTCATGGTATTGACAAACTCTTGATCAACTATAAGCCTTCTAATGTTTGGTCCGACGAACACACCTTCCTTCAATTTTGCCTCCGACAGGCCTGGAAACTTGGTGACCAAGTATTTGAAGCATTCTCCATCTCTTGGAAGTGATTTTACAAATTGCTTCATCAATCCCAATTTTATGTGAGAGGTGGTAGAAGAACTTTATGAGAAGGTACCAAAGTTTCTCGGAGGACATTTTTTTCACCGACTGTTAGCACCCTCGGCTGCCAACTCACTTGGTCCAGTGATTTTGTCTGTCTCGACTGGCCCATAGACACAGAAAACAAGGATATTTGGTATACCCAGCTTGTTGCCCGAGCAGCATGCACAAGACCTTCAAGTCCCCACACACTTGCCAACCATGGTCTTCATATTTAAGTTTACGAAGAACCAATTCCAAGTTCTCATAGGTTTCCTTCAAGTGTACGGAATGACCTACAGGTATGGAAGCGTAAAAACCGTTGTGGAGTAAAACTGCTTTGAGACTTCTTTTTGAAGAATCTAGAAAAAGATGACATTGCTCTGAAGCATATTGGATTTTAAATTGACCCATCAGACCTTCGACATCGATGCAATAAACCAACTTGTCTTCCTGGGCGAAGTAAGGAACGAACTCCTTTTCACGATGTCTGAACCATGAAGATGACACTCCTGGCAACAATAAATTCCTGCTTTTCAGCCTTGATCCGAGTAACTCAGCGGCATCTTTGGGAAGATTCAAGTCTCTTACCAAATCATTTATCTCCTCCTGAGAAAACAATTTTGGTCTTGTATCATCTTCAAAGTCAGAACTTGATTCATCATCTGGTTCAGGTATGACTTCACCTTCATCGGAGCTAGGTATCTCTTCCAAGGTAGCAGGGGGCTTGGGTACTGGTATATCTGTGCCATGGGGGATGGGACGAATTTCCTAGTGAAGATTGGGGTATGAAATGGAATGCTTCCATTTGGAATTAAACCCTTTCACATCGCATGAGCAAAAGTAACAGTCGTCACTATGGTTCTTTTGCTCTCGCCATACCATAGGAATCCCATAACGGAAAGATTTTTTCTTACCCTTGAACCAGTTTTGGAGGTCCTCAACACACCGTTTGTACACTTTATGAGGCGCCCAGACTTTATCTTGATCTCCAATTTTTAGTCCAAAGTATGCAAAGTATACTTTTTTCACAAAGTCTGTAATATTCTGCTGTTGCTTCAACACTGTATATTCACCACAGATGAAACAGAAACTGTCTGGCAAATTAATACACTTTCGCAGAGCCAAAACATAACGGTTGAAGAATGACGAGCTAACATGAATTGCGATGAAAAAGTGTGAACAGCCTAGAAGCAAGAACCTGATGATGATTCATGCACAAGTGTGGCATGCAGGAGAGAGCAGCTCTGTGTCTGTACACCAGACGTCACAGTGCTGGTCACACCCCCCTGCACTGACCGGAGCTGCTGCTATCTGCCCTGTGTCTCCCTCCCACTGGATTTTTCAGGAAAGATTAACCCCTTCTACCATTAGAAGCACAGACTTAAAACTTGCTTAGCTTATGTATATATTGCTGACCATCAGATTTACAGAGCTATATTTTTTTTACATAACTCGGACAACCCCTTTAAGGTTTTTTTGGCATTTTATATCTTAAATGCACTTATGTGAATTAATTAATAGTAATTTGAATTAATTAATAGTAATTTGAAAAAAATTGATAAATTTGAAGACAATTTTGCATGTTGTGGCAAATCATGACGTCTAGGAGTTTTTTCAATATTGTATTTGTTTTCAGCATACCAAAATATATGGAAATTAGATGAAAATAATCAAACAGCTTTTTAGTCGCAGTTACAACAGCTTTATAATTAAACTGCTACAATACTGCTGCATATAAACAGCATTTCAAAGGGTGTGTTGTTTTAATTAGCCTGGGAATAGGTTACTTTCTTTATTTTAGTGCTGCCACCCGAGTATTTGTTTATTTATTTATTTATTTAACAATGATTTATATACCGCATCTTCCATAGATCAGTTGCGGTTCACAATGAACAACAATTAACAAATCAGAGTTTGTTTTACATATAACATCATAAACGAAAAGCAATAAGATAAATATACAACCAATATTAAAACTGAACAGCACAGAACAGTGCAAACTATATACATTATATACAGGTACATATTTTGTGGGGCTTAAGCATTATGCAAAGTACAGTATCAGCTATAAGGGTTGTGTGTATAGGTCATTGGAGTATATTGGACAAAAACTGTTTAGCCTTTATCTAAGTCTATTGAGGGATGATCTGTGTTGTTGTAGTGCATAGTAAATAGGTGGGTTTTCACTTTTTTGCGGAATTCAATGATCTCTGTTAACATTCTTAGGTCATCTGGGAGGGAATTCCAGATAGTTGGAGCTGCATGTGAAAAAGCTCTATTGTTTGTAAGTTTGTTTGCTTTTATGAAGTCTTTGGGAGTTTTTAGTTTATTTACTTGTCCTTTTCTTTGAGTAGGTTTTGAGTGCTCTTTACAGATTAATTTACTTAGGGTAACTGGGGCCATATCATATAGAGTTTTAAATGCTGTTATTAATGTTTTGTATACTATCCTACTTTGTATTGGCAGCCAGTGAAGGGATGCTAGTATTGGTGTTATATGTTGATGTGAGTGTACTTTCGTTATTATCCGAGCTGCTGCATTCTGTGCAAGTTGAATTCTTTTGATATTTTGTTTTGTTATACCTAGTAAAATTAGGTTAGCGAAGTCAAAGTGGGGGGTTATGGTGGCTTGGATTATGCTGATGAAATCTTGTATGTATACAAGGGGTCTTAGTTGTGTTCTGAGTGAGGAGTGGTGTTCTGAGTGAGGAGACCCCCTGTTCCCTGGCTAAAGCGCTAAGGAGGCCCCTCCATTTTGGTTGCCAAGGGAAGCCTCTCTTCTCTTGCCTCAGGCACCAGATTATCTTGAGCCACCCCTTGAAAAGGCAACTCATCTCTCAGCTAGTAATGCTTACAAGAAAATGCAAACTTGCCTTTAGGACGTTCAGCAATATCATGAACCTATTTGTGCATTATGTTGAATCAGTGGTGCTTTAACAGAGATTTCATGTTCTAGTACTTCATTAGCATTAATTTCAAATGTGATGAGCATCCATGCAAGCTCCAGGGTAAAGGCTCAACATTTCAACAATAGTATCAGGGGGTTCTAAGAAACAGTGGGAAATAATGGAACATGATACCTCCAGAAAGATCTGTTACCTTTAAGGAACTGGAATGTTCTTCACTAATGCTGTGAGTTCGACACAAAAGGGGCATGTTTACTAAACTGCGGTAACGTTACAGACCACGCGTTAAATAACACTAACGATCGTTAGGTAACGTTAACGTGCGGTATGTAAAGTTAACGCGTGTTAACGTTACCTAATGATCGTTAACGTCCCCGGCCACGGTAAACACCCCAAAAGGTGGAGAGAGGGCGGGGGAAAGGGGTAAATGGGCGGGGAGTGAGCGGGGAGAGGCTCCCTGCGCTGAACTGAAGGGCTGAATCCTACCGCGAATGAAAACCTGCCGTTAGATGCACATTTGCAGGAGAGAGAAGCCATTTAGTGTCAGCAATGTACAGCATAGACAGGGAGCCCAAGAAACGTGATAGTAGTGCTCTATTTCCAGCAACAGCATAGTGCCCAAGTATGAAAGGCCACTATGGCGATGGTGCAAGTGGGGCATAGGGGGCTGCAGGAGGGACATGTAGTGGGGGCAGAGGGGGCACAGAGTGGACTAGACGAGCGCCTAGGTGGCACATAGGAACATAGAAACCGGAAATCACCATGACAGCAGCTGACAAAGGCCAAACACAATCCACCTATATCTACCTGGTCCACCTGAGCTAACAGTTGCCAGAGCACTGACCTGACATCCCCCCAGCCAACCCTCCCCCAAGCGTAAGGGACAAACTATTGGTAGGTGGTGATGGAGGGGGATGCGAGGATGCTCATGTATGCCCCATACCCCAGACCCCGCTCCCTACCCACACAGTGGATGGCCTGGGACTGCGCACTACCAACACCGACAGCATATGGTTATGTCAGCATGGCAGGGGGGGTGCCCGTGCTGGAGGGGGCAGTGGCAGCTGCCTGCAGTGGACCTAGGCCATGCCCTGTACCAGTACGTGGTGGGCAGTGCAACATAAAAGGTCTGGCTGAGGAAATGTACTGGTAGCCCCAGGAATCACCATGCATCTGTAGCAACAGTGTGGTGCAGTACACCCACCCAGTGTGTCCAGAAGCAGAGGGTCACAGGTTCAAGCCCCAGCTGTGGTTCCTGAAGAGCATGTCCCTATGTTTTACCCTACAATGCAGATACAACAACAACATGTGCAAAGCCCAAAGCAGCAGCGAACAGAGGTATAAACACCCACTCATACAGGCTCCACAATCCAAAGATGCATGGAGAGTCAGGCTGTTGGCCCCAGCATTGAGCTGCAGTTATCACAAGAGCACTACTACTGCCTCCTGCACAGTTTAGCAATGTCGGCACTGTGATCAGGACCAGTGGGGCGGGCAGGGTTGCCAACGACCCCTGTCATTGCACAATGCTGCAATAGGAGTGTGTGTGTGTATGTCTATCCATTGTTTTGTGGCTTCCCACAATGTCCCACTGTTACCAATGTTAGCCTGAATATGTACATAATGAGGAGCAAGGTGTTGTGGGTATGGCACGGACAGGGAAGATTGGCCAGGATGCATCTTCACAGGGTATGGGGCAATGGCTGGGACACTGTAGTGCCCGACCTCCGCCTGCATGGACAGGATGGCCACAGCATGACATGCTGGAAGGGCACTCACGCTGACCGAGCAGTGACCAAGGCATGTCTAGGTTCCTATATAGCACTCTACATTGTCTGCTTCTAGTGATACTTTTGTGTTACCAGTGCTGGGGCACCAATCACAGAAATAGAAACATAGAAATATGACGACAGAAAAAGACCACATGGCCTATCTAGTCTGTCCTTCCATAACAACTACAACAGTCCCCTTTTTACCTTTAGAGATCCTCTGTGTTTGTCCCATGCTTTTTTGAATTCAGTTACTGTCCTCATCTCTACCACCTCCACTGGGAGACTATTCCACGGATCCACTACTCTTTCCGTAAAGAAATATTTCCACATATCACTCCTGAATCTATCTCCCTTCACCCTCATCCCTTGTCACCTCGTAGCAGAACTTGCTTTCAATTGAAAGAGGCTCTCTCCCTGAACATTTATGCCACGGAGGTATTTAAACATTGTCCTGCCTCCGCCTAGGGCCGGTGACTCTAGAGCAAGGGTGACCTCTACTTTGTCTTCAAGTGTCCTTTTTGACTAAGGTAGCAGCAAGGTATGCTGGGAGTTGTAGTCTAGGTTTACTATCAAACAAAGGTGTTGTGGCACGAGGGTCATTTGAACAGATAAATTTTTATTTGGGGTTTTCCTGTAGCTTGATTTTCAAAAAAAAATTTCTTGCACCTTTAAATCCTTTGCGCATGCGTGCTTGTGCCTTGATCCGTAGCAACTACGCCAATCTGTCCTGCCCCCACCTAGGGCCGGTGACTCTAGAGCAAGGGTGACCTCTACTTTGTCTTCAAGTGTCCTTTTTGACTAAGGTAGCAGCAAGGTACGCTGGGAGTTGTAGTCTAGGTTTACTATCAAACAAAGGTGTTGTGGCACGAGGGTCATTTGAACAGATAAATTTTTATTTGGGGTTTTCCCTTTCACACATAGATTCTTGGCTCAAAACATGACACGGATTACTTTCCAAAACAATAGGAAACAGGAGCAATTCAAAGTTAGAAAATAAAGCATATGGCAAACTGTTTCTTCACAGCAAACATTCAGGAGAAAACAACTTTGCATTACCTTCATGCAAAGGTTGTCTAACGTAGGTCCAAGTGATCAATCTCACATAAAGAACAATCTATCTCACAGATATCAGTTGTATCAGGAGTGCTTTCTACATCAACAATCATCTCCTCGCTGTAATCATTATAACTCTGCTTAGGGGAACTTCTAGACTGCAGGTCACTGAGAACTTCTTGCAGCTGTTCAATAAAGTTGTCCCTCTGATTGGCAGTAACTTTCTCTAGTGCAGGAAACTGATTCTTACGTAAGTTCTTAGCAACAGCCTTTACGTCAGTTTCAAAACACTTACTAAGAATGTTTCTGACTGGAACTGTTTTCGCAGCAGTGCTATCTCTGCTCTTATTGGCACTGTTCTTTAACTGCTGTACAATCTCCTCAGCAAGTCTCTGGCTAGGAATTATGGCAGACGTACCTTTCTCACTCGCAATGCCTTTTCTGTAATCAGAGCTTTCCTCCCTCGTATAGGTAAACTCTTCTACCTTTTCTTCGGGTAGTTTCCACAGAGGTTTTGGCTTTGCTTCTAGTGCTCTCGAGGTAAAGGAAATGGACCTTCCAGAATCCTCCTTTGCTAGTTCCGGGTTCCAAAGTTTCCCTCTTTGCAGCTCTCCTCTTTGCCTTCCTTGCCTGCGTTGCTCTGTCTGCTGTCGTTGCTCGCCTCATGGCTTCTGTGTGCTCTCTCTCTCTCTCCACCTCTCTTCCTGAACTCTAGTTCTGAAGCAGGTTTAAAACGGCTTCCTTCAGCAGCCACACCCCTCTGGCTACTCGGTGCAACTCATTAGAGTTCCACTCAGCTCCTACGTCACTGCTATGGCTGGGCTCAGTTCTAGTTAGAAGCATTCGGTTTCTATGGGAACCTGACTTGTCCTTACTCTTAAAGGTACAATGCTCATTATTTTCCCAATCCATCTGCTCAGCATTGCTGTCATTATCACAACATCTCAGTCATATCACCTCTATCCCGCCTTTCCTCTAAGGCAGGGGTCTCAAACACGCGGCCCGCGACAGAGGAAAACAAAAAAAACCCAAAACCCTGGCTTCTGCCGTTGCCGCCGTGGCAGCGGCAGAATCAATTGTCAAATTTAAAAAAAAAAAGACTTCTGCTGCTCAAGCAGCAAAATCAGCTGTCCTGCGGCCCCTTCCCCTGTGCCCGGAGATCCGAGTCTGCTCTATCAGCGGCGTGCTTTTCAAGCCGCGAGGAGAGTATTCCCCTCTCGTGCGGTTTCAAGCCGCGCGAGAGGGGAATACTCTCCTCGCGGCTTGAACAGCACGCCGCTGATAGAGCCGACTCGGATCTCCGGGCACGGGGGAAGGGGCCGCAGGACAGCTGATTTTGCTGCTTGAGCAGCAGAAGTCTTTTTTTTTAAAATTTGACAATTGATTCTGCCGCTGCCACGGCGGCAACGGCAGAAGCCAGGGTTTTGGGTTTTTTTTGTTTCCCTCCTTCGCTGGCCGGTAATGAGCTATGGAGGGGCTGACTGAAATGGGGTAATGGGGGTTAGGACTGGTAATGGGCTATGGTGGGGGCTAGGACTGGAAATGGGCAGATGGGGGTTAGGACTGGAAGTGGGCTATTGGCAGGGGGGGGTTATGACTGGTAATGGGCTATAGTGGGGGCTAGGCCTGGAAATGGGCAGATGGGGTTAGGACTGGAAGTGGGCTATTGGCAGGGGGGGGTTATGACTGGTAATGGGCTGGGGGGTTATAACTGGTAATGGGCTATGGTGGGGGCTAGGACTGAAAATGGGGTGATGGGGGTTAGGACTGGAGGTGGGCTGATTGGGGGGTTAGGACTGGTAATGGCCTATGAGGGGAGGTAAGACTGAAAATGGGGTGATGGAGGATACGACTGCAAGTGGGCTATGGGGGGGACTAGGACTGGTAATGGGCTATGGGGGGGGGGGTAAGACTGAAAATGGGGTGATGGGGGGGTAAGACTGGAAGTGCGCTATGGGGAGGTTAGGACTGGTAATGGGCTATGGGGGGTCTAGGACTGGTAATGGGCTGGGGGGGTTGCTAGGACTGGAAATGGGCTGAGTGGAAGGGGGGCTTGAACTGCAAATGGCTGATGGGGAGGGGGGCTTGGAATGGAAATGGGCTGTGAGGGGAGGGAGCTAGGATTGGAAATGGGCTGATGGGGGGCTAGGATTGGAAATGGGCTGATGGTGAGGCTAGGATAGGACTGGAAATGGACTGATGCAGGGACTAGAAAGGAGCAGATGCTGGGTGGGGCTGGAACTAGAAGGGAGCTGATGTTGGGGGAGGATTAGAATGGGATGGAGCTGGGAAAGTGAAATGGAGAGGGGAAAAATATTTTGTCTGGAAGAGAAGACAAATCTACAATTGGCCAGGTATTGGGAGAGTAAGTGGGGATTGAGGATGGAGGGGTAAAATTTGAGTGGATGAAATAGGAATGAGGAAAGAGCAAAAGGAGAAAGATTAGTATGTTAAAGCAGATGTAGAGAGAGAGAATGGAAAAAAACTAGAAGAGAGAAGAAAGGACAAATGGACAGCAGACGATGGAGATAGCAGAAGACACGAAGAAACCAGAAGTGGCTGGAGCAATTGCAACTGAAAAAAAATGCACAAAAGGTAGAAAAATATCTCTTTATTTTGAATTTATTAACTGGAATATGTCAGCTCTGGGAAATGTGCATCATTAATGTTTGCACTTTGTTTAGTACAAGAGGAAATTAATTTATAGTTTTATTTCTACAGTGTTGTTGTACATTCCAAGTTTGGCTTTTGGGGTTCCCAGTTTAATTATTGTCTTCCTATTTCTAAATCTTTTAGTCTTTCTTTATCCATACTCATTAAGAGGCATGTTTACTAAAAGTTAGTGTATGGTAACATTATGCAAATATTTATGCAAATGAGGCCCCTTATGCAAATGAGGCCCCACGTCTTATGCGGCCCCCGGGTTACTTTACAAGTCCTCATTTGGCCCTCAAAGCAATTTGAGTTTGAGACCCCTGCTCTAAGGTATACATATTAAGATCCTTCAGTCTGTCCTCATATGCTTTATAATGAAGACCACTAATCATTTTAGTAGCCACCCTCTGCACCGACTCCATCCTGTTCACATCCTTTTGAAGGTGCGGTCTCCAGAATTGCACACTATATTCCAAATGAGGTCGCACCAAAGACTTATACAGAGGCAATATCACCTCCTTTTTTCTGCTAGCCATTCCTCTCCGTATGTACCCAAGCATTCTTCTAGCTTTTGCCGTCGCCTTTTCTACCTGTTTAGCTACTTTAAGATCATCAGACACAATCACGCCTAGGTCCCGCTCTTCTTTAGTGGACAAAAGTACTTCACCCCCTATATTATATTGCTCCCTTGGATTGCTGCAGCCCAAATGCATGACCTTACATTTTTTAACATTAAATCCCAGCTGCCAAATTCTAGACCATTCTTCAAGCTTAGCTAGATCCCTCCTCATGTCATCTACCCCTTCCTGGGTGTCTACTCTATTGCAGATTTCGGTATCATCCGCAAAGAGGCAAACCTTACCTGAAAGCCCCTCCGCTATATCACTAACAAAGATGTTAAAAAGAATCGGACCAAGGACAGATCCCTGGGGCACACCACTGATAACATCCTTCTCCTCAGTGTGAGCTCCATTTACTTGTACTCTTTGTCGCCTCCCACCCAACCAATTTCTAACCCAAGCAGTAACTTTAGGGTCCATCCCTAGGGTGCTCAGTTTGTTTATAAGTCGCCTATGAGGAACAGTGTCAAAGGCTTTACTGAAATCTAAATACACCACATCTAGGGCTCTCCCTCGGTCCAACTCCCTGGTCATCCAGTCAAAGAAATCAATCAGATTTGTCTGACAAGACCTGCCTCTGGTGAATCCATGCTGCCTTGGATCCTGGAATCCGCTGGACTCCAGAAACCTCACTATTTTCTCTTTCAGCAGCGTTTCCAATAATTTACTCACCACCGAAGTTAAACTAACCGGCCTGTAGTTTTCAACCACATCCTTACTTCCGCTTTTGTGTAAAGGCACCACATGAGCCTCTCTCCAGTCCTTTGACATCACTCCCGACTCCAACGAGGCATTGAAAAGGTCAGTCAGTGGAGCTGCTAGAACGTCCCCAAGTTCCCTCAGTATTCTCGGGTGTATCCCATCCGGTCCCATCTCTTTGTCTACTTTAAGTTGAGATAGTTTCTCACGAACACAGTCTTTCGAAAATTGTTCAAGATGTCCTTTGCTTCTGTTCCTATTTGAGGGTGTTTTCTGAGGTCCTGCTCCTGGTTCTTCATCTGTGAACACAGAACAAAAATATTTGTTAAGCAATTCCGCTTTATCCTTTTCAGCTTCTACATATTCCTCCCCTGCACCCTTGAGTCTGACAATACCACTCTTGCCCTTCCTCTTCTCACTAATATATCTGAAAAATGTCTTATCTCCCCATTTTATTGCATTGGCTATTTCCTCCTCCTTTTGAATCTTTGCCTTCTTGACTACTTTGCTAGCTTCTCTAAGTTTTTCCAAATACAGATGCCTGTCTTCCTCTCTCTGTGATCTCTTGTATTTCATGAAGGCCTCCCTCTTTTTCTTCACTTTTTCAGCTACTTCTTTCGAAAACCATAGCGGTCTCCTTTTCCTTTTACCTTTATTTACCATTTTAACAAAAAGGTTGGTTGCCCTTAAAATATCCCCTTTCAGTTTTTCCCACTGTTTTTCTACATCCCTTAGCTGTTCCCATCCAACTAACGACTTCCTGAGGTATTGGCCCATCTTCGCAAAGTTAGTCTTCCTAAAGTCTAAGATCCTCGCCTTTGAATGGATTCTAACAGCCCTAGTCCTAATACTGAGCCACACCATTTGGTGATCACTGGATGCAAAATGATCTCCCACTACAACATCAGAAACACTTTCACCATTGGTAACACCAAGTCCAGTATGGCCCCTTCACATGTGGGGGTCTGTTACCAATTGCCTGAATAGTTCTCCCTGTAGAGAATCCAGGATCTCCTTACTTCTAGATGATACTGCAGCAGGAATGTGCCAATCAACATCTGGCATATTGAAATCTCCTATCAGTAGCACTTCCCCTTTCCTAGCAATGCTGCGCATGTCTTCAATTAACTCTCTGTCCACCTCTTCCTCTTGTGAGGGAGGTCTGTATATCACACCAATGTAAATAGATTTCTCTTTCCCTCTTTCTAGTTTAACCCACAATGCCTCCCCTCTCCCTTTTAAGCTCTGTAATTCCAAAGCTTTAATAGTAGTTTTTACATATAGTGCCGCTCCTCCTCCTCTACTTCCTACCCTGTCCTTTCTGAATAAAGTATAGCCAGGTATAGTTACATCCCAATCATGGTTTTCTGTGAACCATGTTTCTGTAACTGCCACTAAATCCAAGTCAGCCACTCCCACCAAAGCTTCAACAACAGGGATCTTATTTCCCATGCTACGGGCATTTATACACACTGCTTTCCATATGTTACCCCTGTTACCCATTTCCATAAAGTTATTTAATGTATCACCTACCTGGGGGCTTTCACTTACCTGGGGGCTTTCTTCACCCATCCCCAACGAATCTAGTTTAAAGCCCTCTTCAGTAGATTAGCCAGTCTACTACTGAAGACGCGTTGACCTTTCTTGGACAGATGGATGCCATCTCTGCTCTGCAACCCTTGGTCTAGGAAACCAAAACCTCTCGATGACACCATCCACGCAGCCATGCATTCATCTCCAGGATGCAAGCCTCTCTGCCTTAGGCTTTACCCTCAACAGGGAGGATTGAAGAGAACACCACCTGTGCACCTAACTGCTTCACCCTCTGTTACTGGAAATGCCTGCTTGGTGCACATAGTTCTTCTGTGAGCATGCACTGTGGACTGTCTGCAGTTAGACTGTGCATGGTTGGAACACTTATATGGTGCAGTCTGACTGTGCTGTGTGTTGGTGACTGGCAGACAGTGGTGTGAGGCAGTTGGGGCTTTCCAGAGCTAATCCTATCATTGCTGCTGATCTGCCACTACCCCAGCCACAGGTATGGCTCTGGCCCACCAACCCTGGAGGGCTGTTCTATACCAGCAGTATGGAGGTTGCTTTACAGGGGCTGGGGCACCTGTCCCTTACCTACAGAAAGGGTGATGAGAGCCTGTTGTGGTATTTAGTGTATACCACTTTGACCTATAAAGGCATGGCTACAGAAACCTCATGCAATTCTGGAAACCCCTCTGCCCTTATGACAGGTGCCTATGTCAGCCAGACCCTAACACTGGGTACACACTAATCTGGGTGGTGTCTGGTCCCAGAGGGCCACATGTGACTGCAGAATAAAGATGGACACCAAATTACCTTCAGCTGCATTACAAGGAACACCTGTCACACACTAGTAGTGAAGAGGATGTACAGCAGGGCCTATCTCTACCACCACATGTACTGCGGATCTAGTGCTGGGCATCCATCCTATTCCTCAGGGAGAACACAGGACCTGCACAATGGCATGGTCTGTAGCTACTCTGTGCCAGTATCACGCACTGTCAGTTCGTTTTTCCAAGCTGAGGTACCGGAGAGGTGCAGACCCCATTTGGTGATCAGCTGTAGACAGCTATTCAGCATGTGCATTGCATCATGGGTACTGGTGGGGTTACCCTATCCTGGCACTCAGAACAGACAGTTTGTGCGGTGACCTGCAGTCCTTCTGTACCCAGCCATTGCTATGACATATACCACAGAGGTATAGCCTATGTTTATGTTTATGTTTATTAAATTTGATAAAATCGCCTTTCTACAGAAATCAAGGCGGTGTACAATTTTCAAAAAACAAAAGAAAGTCAAGTCCGGGGGCCAGCGGAAATAGGAAAAGAAGTTACAATTCTTTGACAGGAAAGAAGAAGGGAGAGAAGAGATAAAAGGACACATAATCCAGGGTAGAAACGATGGGAAAAGCAGGAAAATCACACGAAAGGGGAGGGAAGGTCAAATGCCAGGGAGAACAGATGGGTCTTCAGGTTTTGCTTGAAAGTGATGTGGTGGGTCTCTAAACGTAAGGAGGAGAGGAGAGCATTCCAAAGAGCAGGGCTGGTGAAGAAAAAGGCAGAGGAACGGGTGGATTGCAGGTGGGCAGATGAAGGGGAAGGAAGGTTGAGGCGGTTGAGGTGGAAGGAACGAGGAGTGTGCCTGGGAGAGTGAAAGTTGATGAGGTCTGCTAAATATTGAGGGGTGCTAGTGTAGAGAACTTTGTGGACCAGGGTAAGCAGTTTGTATTGGGAGCGGACAGAGATAGGTAACCAGTGGAGGTGGAAAAGCAATGGAGTTACATGGTCACGGAGGGTGGCGTGGGTAACAAGACGGGCTGCAGTGTTTTGAATCCTTTGGAGCCGAGATAGTTGAGATTTAGGAAGACAAAGAAATACAGAATTTGAGAAATCCACACGTGACATGACTAGAGATAGTGATAGGGTGGTGAGAGCTGTAGAAGTGAGGAATGGACGAATGTCTCGAATTTGCCTAAGAAAGAAAAAGGATGTTTTGGAGACATGTGAGATATGGTCCTGGAATGAGAGCTCAGGGTCAAAGTGAACCCCGAGATAACGAAAGGTGGTGACTAAGGGGACGGAAGTACCAGATAAGGAAGGGGCGAGTGAAGGAGGTGGAGAACCATATGAGAACCAGATTGCGACGGTCTTAGTGAGGTTGAGATGGAGGCAGTTTTGGGTTAGCCAGTTGGCCACAGAAGAGAGACAGGAATTTAATACAGAAAGGTCAGGACAGGAGGATGAGGTATGGTGTAATAGAACAATGTCATTTGCATAGTTGAACGCGGAGATGCCAGATTGCTGAATTAGGAGGGTGAGAGGGGCCAGGAAAAGATTGAAGAGGAGAGGGGCCAGCACCGAACCCTGAGGAACCCCACAAGGAAGAGGAAATGGGTCTGAAGGAGGGATAGAGGGAGAAGAGGAGAGAAACTGTGCAGGATCGGGAGGAGAGGAAAGAGTGGAACCAACGATAGACAACACTACAGAGCCCTGCATCCCGTAGGCGACAGAGAAGAAGAGAGTGGTCTACCAAGTCAAATGCTGCTGAGAGGTCAAGTGCAACCGCCACCGAAATGTCACCACGATCAAGAGCTACATGCAGTGCGTTAGTGAAAGCAAGCAAAACTGTCTCAACACTATGGCCCTGAAGGAATCTGGACTGACGAGGGTGGAGGTAGTTAGTGGAGTCAAGGTGTTGTGAAAGCTGAGCAAAGACTATTTTTTCTAGACGTTTAGAGAGAAAGGGGAGATTAGAAACAGGGCGATAGTGGGCAGGAACCAGAGGATCAAGCGAGGGGTTTTTAAGGATAGGACATATCAGTGCGTGTTTCCAGTGGCGAGGAAAGGTACCAGTGGAGAGACTCGAATTGAACATGGTGAGGATCGGGGGGAGAAGTACCAGATGAGGGGCAAGTAGCCAGGAGGAGGGGATGGGGTCCAGGGTACATGAGGTTTTTCTGGAAGAGGAAATGAGCTGATGAAGCTCAGGGGCGGTGATCGGGGAGAAAGAAGCCCAAGTGTGGGAATGTTGAGAGACAGGGGGAGGGGAAGCAGTGGGGGGAGGGGAGTGAATGGGTGCAGGGCAGGAGGGTAAGGATGCTCGTAGAGAGGCAATCTTACCGCTGAAGAATGATGCGAGAAGGGGAGGGGCAGGAAAGGGAAGATCAGGAGGGGCAGAGGGTGAGGAATGAAGGGAGGTAAGAGCCCTAAGAGTAGAGTAAAGATGTCGGGTTTGGTTAGGGGCATTGGAGATAGCGTTGGAGAAATAGGAGCGTTTAGCTGAGTGAACTTGAGAGCGGTAGTGAGTGAGCTGATTTAAAAAGAGCAAGTTTGGTAGGGGAGGGGTCCTTCCACCACAGTCGCTCGGCCCTGCGGAGGTGAGAGCGCAATAGCCGAAGGCCCCTGTGGTACCATGGATGAGTGGGCTTGCATTGTGGGGGCCAGGGAAGAAGAGGGGCAGCATGGTCAAGTGCGGCAGAGAGGGAGGATGACCACAGAGTGGCCTGGGAGGTTGGCGTGAGAGAGGGAAAGTTGGAAGGAAAGATCTCGGAGGCCGGGGGAAAATGCTGAAGTGTAAGGGGAGTAATAGAGCGAGAAAGCCGCGGAGGAGGGGATGAAGAGGAAGAGGGGGAGAAGAATGGGAAAGTCCTGAATGTGAGCAGAAGACAGAGAGGCAGGCATGGTCTGTCCATGGAAGATATGTGGCACGTAAGTCTTGGAGTGTAAGTGAAGAAGAGGAGGGCGTCAGGAGGAGATCAAGGGTATGGCCAGCCTGATGGGTGGGGAAGGTAACGTGTTGCAGAAGGGACAAATCATGAAGGAGGGACGTAAAAGACAAGTCTCTAGAGGAGACAGGAAGGTCCATGTGGAGGTTGAAATCACCAGCAATAAGGAGATGAGGGAAAGTTAGGGAGAGATCAGTGATGGTCCGAAGAAGCGCATCCCAAAGATCAGAGCGAAGAACAGGTGGAGAATAGATAAGAAGGATGTGTGTAGGAGGTGAGATGTGGAGGAGGAGCAAAAGGGATTCGAGATAGTGTAGTGAGGGGGAGAAAAGCTGGGTAAACGGGAGGGAGGGACAGATTATAGCCGCCACACCACCACCTGAGCGGCCAAGGCGGGGGGCAGAGATGGCGGAGAAACCCGGTGGGAGACAGCGCGCTAGTAGAGCCTCCTCCCCCTCTCTGAGCCATGTTTCAGTGAGGAGGGTGAGACTGAATGAGGACTGGAGGATGAAGTTTTGAATAAGCAAGGTTTTATTACGCAGGGATCGACAATTTACAAGGCCAAGGTGTAGAGGGTGTAGAGCAGAAGAGGAAGGTTCAGAGGGTAGAGGAAAAGTAGAGAGGGAGGACAAACAGGGTTGCAAATTGAAAGGACAGCGGGAGCGAGTGCAGAGTGGTCTAGGTGGGCGTCTGCCCCATATCACGGGACTAGCAGCCATACGGAAGGGCTGAGGAGAAAGGGGCAGAGAAAAGGTGTAAGTACAATTGTTTACCTGAGGAAGGAAGGATGCGTCCGCGGGGGAAGTTTCCCATCAGCCCCTGTGGGCTTAACAGAGACGCGAGGGAGACGCTCTCCCTTCGCGTATCTGCAAGCCGGAGCAGAGACCCTCAGCCGCGCCGGGAGAGTTCAGCCAGGCAGAGGGGGCCCTGCGGGACATTCCATTCTGCCGCAACGGCAATGGCAACGGCCAGCTTTTTTTTTTTTTTTATAATTTCCATGAGCCGATTGGGGGGGGGGTTAGGACTGGTAATGGGCTGGGGGGGTTAGGACTGGTAATGGGCTATGGGGGGGTTAGGACTGGCAATGGGCTCTGGGCTGATGGGGGGGTTAGGACTGGTAATGGGCTATGGGGGGTTAAGACTCTCAATTAGCTGTGGGCTGATGGGGGCTGTCTGGACATGGGGTTATGGGGGTTAGGACTGGTAATGGGCTATGGGGGGGGGTTAAGACTGGTAATGGGCTGTGGGCTGATGGGGGGTTAAGACTGGCAATGGGCTATGGGGGGGTTAAGACTGGTAATGGGCTGTGGGCTGATGGGGGGGTTTAGGACTGGTATTGGGCTATGGGGGGGTTAAGATTGGTAATGAGCTGATGGGGGGTTAGGACTGGTAATGGGCTATGGGGGGGATAAGACTGGTAATGGTCTGTGGGCTGATGGGGGGGTTAGGACTGGTAAGGGGCTATGGGGGGTTAAGACTGGTAATGGTCTGTGGGCTGATGGGGGGGTTAGGACTGGTAATGGGCTATGGGGGGTTAAGACTGGCAATGGGCTGTGGGCTGATGGGGGCTGTCTGGAAATGGGGTGATGGGGGGTTAGGATTGGTAATGGGCTATGGAGGGGGGCTAGGACAGGAAATGGGCTGATGGGGAGGGGTTAGGACTTGAGGTGGGCTGATGTGGTTAGGACTGGTAATGGGCTCTGGGTTGATGGGGGGGTTTAGGACTGGCAATGGGCTATGGGGGGCTGAGTGGAAATGGGCTGATGGAGTTAGGACTGGAAGTGGGCTGATAGGGGGTTAGGACTGGTAATAGGTTATGGGGGGGCTTAAACTGAAAATGGGGTGATGGGGGGTTAGGACTAGAAGTTGGTTGATGGGGGGCCAGGACTGGTAATGGGTTGGGGGGTTGCTAGGACTGGAAATGGGGCCTGAGTGGAAGGGGGAGGCTTGAACTGCAAATAGCTGATGGGGAGGGGCTTGGAATGGAAATGGGCTGTGAGGGAAGGGAGCTAGGACTGAAAATGGGCTGATGGAGCAGCTAGGATAGGACTGGAAATGGGCTGTTGGGGGGAGCTAAGATTGGAAATGGTCTGTGGTGGGGGCTTGAATTGAAATGGACTCATGGAGGGGCTAGAACTGGAAGTAGGCTCATGGGGGGGCTTGGACTGGAATTGGGCTGAGTGGAGGGGAGCTATGATTTGACATGGGCTGATGATGGGGCTAGGAAATGACTAGAAATGGGCTGATGGGGGCTAGGATTGGAAATGAGCTGATGAAGGGACTTGGACTGGAAAAGGATGGGGGAGCTAGGACTGGAAATGGGCTGATGGGGGGCTAGGATTGGAAATGGGCTGATGCAGGGACTAGAAGGGAATGGATGCTGGGTGAGACTGGAACTAGAAGGCAGCTGATGTTGGGGGAGGATTAGAATGGGATGGGGCTGGGAGAGTAAAATGGAGAGGGGAAAAATATTTTATGTGGGAGGGATGAAAAATCTATAATTGGCCGGGTATTGGGAGAGTAAGTGGGGATTGAGGATGGAGGGGTAAAATTTGTGAGGATGAAATAGGAATGAGGAAAGAGCAAAAGGAGAAAGATTAGTATGTTAAAGCAGATGTAGAGAGAGAGAATGGAAAAAAAAACTAGAAGAGAGAAGAAAGGACAAATGGACAGCAGATGGTGGAGAGTTAGCAGAAAACATGAAGAAACCAGAAGAAAGTGGCTGGACCAATTGCAACTGAAAAAAAATGCACAAAAGGTAGAAAGATATCTCTTTATTTTGAATTTATTAACTGGAATATGAAAGCTCTGGGAAATGTGCATCATTAACGTCTGCGCTTTGTTTGGTACAAGAGGAAATTAATTTATAGTTTTATTTCTACAGTGTTGTTGTACATTCCAAGTTTGGCTTTTGGGGTTCCCAGTTTAATTATTGCCTTCCTGTTTCTAAATTGTGATTCCTTGTTTGGTGATGGCCTATGTTCTGCATGTGTAACTGAGCTGAGGTATTCTGTTTATGTAATTCCTATTTGACATTGCCACTTGTTCTCTTTCCCCAGTATTCTCTGAAATGTATTGGTTTAATATTTGCAGTGTTGCCTTTTGATAGGTAGGGTATGGTGCTTTGTGAGTCCTGGTAATGCTGTCAGGATACGGCGGGTTTGCTATGGGTTCTAAATGGGCAGCGTTTGTAGTAGTTCCTAATGTGCCTGGCGGTTGGCACTGGATTATAGTAATGTAGAAATCGTTTAGTCTTTCTTTATCCATACACTCATTAAGAGACATGTTTACTAAAAGTTAGTGTATGGTAACATTATGCAAATATTTATGCAAATAAGGCCACTTATGCAAATGAGGCCCCGCACCGAGTCTCCGCCCATGGCCCCGCACCCCCCTCGGGCCGCCCCTGCTTCCGCAGCAAGCTTCTTCTCAAATTCTCCCTTTGCCTGCCTTATCAATGCCTTGCATTTGACTTGCCAGTGCTTGTGCTGTTTCCAGGTTTCGTCGTTTGGCTCTTTTTTCCATTTCCTGAAAGATGCATTTTTGCAAACAACAGCCTCTCTGACCTCACCTTTAAACCATGCTGGCAGTTTTTTGGACTTCCTTCCACTTTTCTTAAAGATAGTATTTTTCAACAACACCCAAGCTTGATGTAAGTCTTTAACCTTTGCAACTGCTCCTTTTAGTTTTTTCTTAACTATTTTCCTTATTTTATCATAGTCTCCCTTTCGAAAGTTAAAAGGTAGTACTGTGGATTTCCTTACTATCCCTCCTCCACTAATTAAATCCAATGCGATCATGCTATGTTCACTATTGCCAAGTGGCCCTAACACCCTTATCTCTTGCACTAGATCTGGTGTTCCACTAAGGACTAGGTCTAATATGGCTTTCCCTCTGATCGGTTCATGAACCAGCTGCTCCAAGAAGCAGTCATTTATTTCATCTAGGAACTTTATCTCCCTAGCATGTCCTGCCGTGACACTGACCCAGTCGATACCAGGGTAATTGAAATCACCCATTAATATTACTGCGCTGTAACTTTTGTTAGCTTCCTTGATTTCTTTGAGCATTTCATTATCCATTTGTTCATTCTGGTTAGGCAGTCGATAGTACACCCCCACTGCCATCGCCTTCCCCTTTTTACATGGAATTTCAATCCATAGAGATTCTACAGCAAATTTTGTTTCCTGCAAAACTTTAATCCTTTCTGACTCAATGCCCTCTCTAACATAGAGCGCAACCCCTCCATCAATTTGATCAGCTCTATCATTACAATATAGTTTGTACCCAGGTATCACAGTGTCCCACTGGTTGTCCTCCTTCCACCATGTCTCTGATATTCCAATCATATCTAACCTCTCATTTAGTGCTATATATTCTAACTCTCCCATCTTATTTTTTAGACTTCTAGCACTTGCATACAAGCTTTTTAGATTCTGCATCTTATTCATATTAATTTGGCTATTGGTAGACATGGGTAATTTGGGATCTTTAAGCTCTGTCTGCTCCATACTCGAGGGCATTTGGGCTACTTTACTCTTTTTTGGAACCTCTCTGCTTTTGGTAGTATCCTTCAAGGATACATTCTTCCGAACCATCCGCTCGTGGGCAACTGTCGGCTTTCCCCTATTATCTAGTTTAAAAGCTGCTCTATCTCCTTTTTAAAGATTAATGCCAGCAGCCTGGTTCCATCCCAGTTAAGGTGAAGCCCATCCCTTCGGAAGAGCCCCTCCTTTCCCCAGAATGTTCCCCAGTTCCTAACAAATTCAAACCCTCATCTCTGCACCATTGTCTCATCCACGCATTGAGACTCTGGAGCTCTGCCTGCCTTTTGGGTCCTGCGCGTGGAACGGGAAGTATTTCGGAGAATGCTACCCTGGAAGTTCTGTATTTCAACTTCCTACCTAAAAGCCTAAATTTAGCCTCCAGAACCTCGCTACAGATTTTCCTATGTCATTGGTACCGACATGTACCAAGACAGCAGACTCCTCCCCAGCACTATCTAAGACTTTATCTAGGTGGTGCATGAGGTCCGCTACCTTCGCACCAGGCAGGCATGTTACCCTGCGATCCTCATGTCCACCAGCCACCCAGCTATCTACATGCCTAATGATCAAATCACCAACTACAGTGGCTGTCCTAACCCTTCCCTCATGGGCACATGGCTCTGGAGAAACTTCCTCAGTGCGAGAGGGTTTTACATCACCTGGAGGACAGGTCTTAGTTACAGGATCACTTCCTGCTACACCAGGGTGATGCTCTCCTGTCACGTGACCTCTCTCCTCCATGGCAACAGGGATGCTGCCAGACTAGAGGTGGGACTTCAGTACTATATCCCTGTAGGTCTCATCTATGTACCTCTCTGTCTTTCTTATGTTTTCCAAGTCTGCTACTCTAGCCTCTAGAGAACAGACTCGTTCCCTGAGAGCAAAGAGCTCCTTGCACCTAGTACACACGTAAGACCTCTAACCAGCTGGGAGAAAATCATACATGTGACACTCAATGCAAAAGACTGGAAAGCCCCCATCTCACTGCTGGACTGCTGTCTGCATCTTAGTTTTAAGCTTGTGTTTAGATCTTTAAGTTCTTTACTAACTAAGGGTTGCTATGGATATTTATACTAATAAAACTGTACCTAATACGTTTAATATACCTTGTTCACCTGAAGCTTAATTAATCTCAGGTCCTTAGTGTATGACTGATTTGGGTAAGGAGCTTCACCTGAGAGCACCTTCTTTCCTTTAAGATGTGTAAGTACCTATAAAGGTACGATTATCCCAGGGGTGGGTTAGTGTTGGGGAGGGAGGGAGAGAAATAACACTTATTAAAACAGGGCTGCTACACAGTACCCCATCCTGTGCTGCTGAGGTAAGCTGTGACCAACTTCCTGGGTGATCAACAGTCCTTGCTTGGATAGATGGAGTCTTTCAAAATGGCCTTTTGGCCTGCCACCTGGTGTTAACACCTATTGAAAAAGTTTCACAGGTCTCTTGTCCCCTAGGTAGAAGGCCTCTTTGTAAAGGTCTCTAGAAGACTTTATTTGTTGCTCAAAGAGTACTGACCCTGTTTTACCTTTTATGCTAAGCTATATTCTGATTTTATTTAAATTACAGCTCTTTGCTGCTTCTAGGCTCTGACTTATTATGAAATTTAAACTACGAGCTCTCTGCTGGGTTCCAAATTTAACCAGAAAGCTCTATTCTGTTTTAAATTTAAACTGAAAGTATTTTGCTGAAACTAGGCCCTGAGTGACTATTAAATTTAAACTATAAGCTCTCTGCTGGGTATGAAATGTAACCAGAAAGTTCTCTTATGTGTTTTAAATTTAAACTTAAACTGCTGCTACTAGGCCCTGACTGATTTAACAAAAAACACTGGGTTCACAGATTAATTAGCTTTAATACAAAGAAGTCCTTTCAGAAAATTCCCAGAGGTATATACTCACAATTGCAGATCTCTCTCCAGAAGTAACAGTCCCTTTTTCTAGTCCTTCAAGACTGGATGACCAGGATCAGGAGTAGGCTTGGTTTATGTTTCTGCTAGTATACTTAGAACCAGTACCTTGGTCTTCTTGGTGTCTGCCGAGACCAGTGCATCTACCTTTGATATCTTTAAGAGCTCTCATTCCACTACAAGGATAGGGTATCATAAATGAGCTATAGCTTGCCCCCCCCCCCTTCAGACCTGCTTTCAGCACCTCCCACTCCAACTATCATTTACTTTAAGGCTTGATGGACTGGAAAACCCGTCTCCTTAGACCTGATACCCTCCATCTTGATGTCTGAAGAATCCCGATCAAGACCCAAGGGCCACTCCAAAGGGTCCTCAGAGTCTGCAGAGGCCTCTGAAACATCTTCAGTATCCAAGTCTCCCAACCTGCTTTCCTGGCCCCCAGGAAGGACTAAGATATGCCCGGAACTGAGCTGTACCACCTCCTCCAGCCGTGGATGTTTTTTGTCTCCCCAGACCCTGCTTCAGGCACCACCCCTTGCGGTCTCTGTACTTCCTGCAACCCCTTAGAGTGACCTGAAGCCCTGCGGGAAGGAGCAGGAACAAAATCCTGACTTCCCAGGGCTACAATTGATGGCGGCTCTGCCATATCCAAAATGGCTGAAGTTCCTGCCAAAACCACAGGCAGAGAGCCTGTGAAGGAGAGCAATCCGTGACCGAAGAAAGCATCTCTTGTTGCCCGAACAACTGACCCCCTGCAGGAACCGTCCTCTGGAAGGGGTTTCCACAGAACTCCAGACCAATCAAAAAACAGGAAAAAAGAGCACCAGAAATACCAGACACAGTTAAGAGCAGGCTGGCTAAAATCTACTCCTTGGAGAAATAATAGCTCTTCCTGCAAAATTCCTGCCTTCCAAGGTAAGTCACTAGTTTGAGGCTAGTCTGTGATAACACTGCATGAAAAGCACAACAACTGTTAAGAAAAGTAGAAAAAAATTAGTTGGACTTTTTTATTTGCCCAAAACCTCTAAGTTTTCAATTGTTTTTTATTTGGCAGCAGACACAGCCTCCTCTTTAATTAACAAAATTGACATGAAATGAAAATTTATTAAAACAAAATGACACAAAACAAAAATACAACTAGACTAAACAAACCTTCAAATGACACAGGAAACTAAACAAAACAATTTTTGTGCCTGCGCACCCTTACTGCCCCATCAACATCCAAGCCATCAGGACATTATGGACCCGATTCTGAGTCACAGATTCTCCCGATTCCCCCTCTGGCTCTCCCCGCATGGCTAAAGCAGCAGGATAGGGAGAGCCAGCGGGGGGCAGGAGGGGGTAGTGTCAGGGCAGAGCAGGGATGGGCCAAGGCGGCAGGATGTGCAAGGCTGATTCCGGTCATGGCCCTGTACGTCCTGTGGGGTCAGAGGGGATGTGCTGATTATTCCACCTGGAAGGTGGAATAATCAGCACTGATGTAATGATCAGGGCCGGAGATCCCCTCCCCAGGACTGGGTGCAGGGGGGTCCCCGCCGCCCGATCCAGGCCCCAGCTGGCCAGCTGTGGGTTGGGCAGCAGGGAAAAGGAGGGTCTGAGCCACTGGAGCCAGGGGAGCCTGCAGGGAGGATGACCCCGCAGGCATGCAGGGGCACGTCAGGCCACCCTCAGGCTGAATTCTGTATGCTGCAGAAAGCGTAGTTACTCACCTGTAACAGGTGATCTCTGGGAACAGCAGGAATGCAGTCTTCACATATGGGTATCGTCGGCACCAACAGAGCCCGCACGGGAATGCTCCCCAGCGTCCTATAGGAAAGCTTTTGGGAGCATCCCACTGTGCCTGCGTTGCTGCCTTCCCACCTTTCCAGCTCTCCCTCTTCAGTTGGGTTTGTAGCTGAGACAAAAGGAGAGAAGGAACGAGAGAGAGAGAGAGAGAGAGATGCAACTCCTAGGGGAGGTGGGTGGGTTGTGAAGACTCAATTCCTGCTGTTCCCGGAGATCACCTGTTATAGGTGAGTAACTATGCTATCTCCAGGAACAAGCAGGAATGTAGTCTTCACATATGGGGACTCCCAAGCTTAGAAATGCCAGGGAGATGACCCCACAGAGCAGCTAAACCCAGGCTGAGGTGGGTCATGATTCCTCCCAAGGATCTCTTGTATCGAAACCCGGGACAGTGGGTAGGAGTTGTTCTAAGTTTGAAAGAGATGTTGGCGAACAGCCTGGCCAAACAAGGCATCCCGGCAGGAGTCCTTGTCTAAGCAGTAATGGGCTGCAAAAGTGTGAACCGAGGACGAAGTGGCTGCTTTGCAAATGTCATCGATGGACACGAGTGAAGGTTGGCCATAGAGGCAGTCATTGCTCTAACATTGTGAGCTGTGACATGACCTTCGAGAGAAAGTCCCTTACTCTCATAGGTAAAGGATATGCAATCTGCAATCCACCTGGAGAGTGTTCTCTTGGAGACTGGTAACCCCAGGTGGCTGGAATCAGAGGCAATGAAAAGCTGCAAAGTCTTTCTATGCTGCTTGGTTCTCTGAAGCTAAAAGGCCAAAGCTCTTTTACAATCCAGAGTGTGAAGATTCCTTTCTGCATTTGAGGCATGAGGCCTAAGGAAGAAGACAGGAAGAAAAACTGACTGGTTTAAATGAAAAGGCGAAACCACCTTTGGCATAAAGTGAGGATGAGTCCTAAGGACTACTTTATCATGGTGGAACCTCGTGTAAGGAGGATCAGCCACTAAAGCTTGTAGCTCACTGATGCGCCTTGCAGAAGTGAGGGCAATTAGGAAGATTACCTTCCAGGAAAGAAGCTTTAGGGATGGAGTGGCTAAGGGCTCAAATGGCGGCTTCATGAGCTGTCCGAGGACAAGATTTAAGTCCCATGCCACGGGTGGTGGCTTAATGGGAGGCTTAGTTAAGAGTAGACCTCTCATAAACCGTGCTACAAGCGTCTGAGAGGAGACAGGTTGTCCATCAAAGGACTTGTGGAAAGCCGCAATGATACTAATGTGGACTCTTACAGAATTGGTCTTGAGACCAGAGGATGACAGATGGAGGAGATACTCCAGTAACGCCCCTATGGGAACTGAAAAGGGATTAAGTTCCCTTTTTGAACACCAGATAGAGAACCTTTTCCACTTAAAGGCATAAGCCCGCCTTGTGGAAGGTTTCCTTGAGGCTAAAAGGATATCCTTAACCTGTTGAGAGAGGTTGACATCCTGGAATTCTAAGCTTTCAGCAACCATGCCATCAGGTGTAAGGACTGAGGATTTGAGTGCAGCAGCGTCCCTTCTTCCTGGGATAGAAGATCTGGAGCACATCCCAAGTCCAGAGGCCTGGCTTGAGAGAAATGTAGAAGCAGTGGATATCACGTCTGTCGTGGCCAGTGTGGGGCTATGAGGATCATATGGCCCCTGTCTCTCTGGAGTTTGAACAGAGTCTTGAGAATAAGGGGGATGGGTGGGTAGGCATACAGGAAGTCCTGACCCCAGTGAAGGTGGAAAGCATCCATTGTCTGACTGTTCCGAGCCAGAATTCTGGAACAGAATTGGGGAAGTTTGGCATTCTGAGGACTTGCAAATAGGTCTATATCTGGGGTTCCCCAGATTTGAAAAATTTGAGCAATCTGTTCTGAATGAAGAGACCACTCGTGTGGCAGCAGCACTCAACTGAGTTTGTCTGCCAGGAGATTCTGTGTGCCTGGAAGATACACCGCCAGTAGGTGAATCTGAAGGCCTCTTGCGAAGGACCAGAGGTGTAGAGCCTCGTTGCACAATGCCTGAGAGCCTGTTCTCCCCTGTTTGTTTATGTAGAACATGGCTACCTAATTGACTGTCTGGACAAAGACTGTCTTGTAGAACAGATGGTCCTGGAAAACTCAAAGAGCGTAGAAGATGGCTCTGAGTTCTAGTAGATTTATGTGAAGACAAGCCTCCTGCTTTGTCCAGAGACCTTAAGTGGAGAGGTTGTCCATATGAGCCCCCCAACCTGACTTGGATGCATATGGAGTAGAGGAGTGGCCTAGTAGTTGGGGCAAGGTACTTCAGGCCGGAAGGTCGGGGGTTCAAATCCCACTAGAGGATAGCAACCTTGGGCCGGAAGGACTGGGGGTTTCTAGTCCCACAGGTGCTCCTTGTGGTCTTGGGCAAGCCACTTAACCCTCCATAGCCCATGTTCCCTGTAAAATAGTTATCTCCAAGTTATAATGCCCTGTTCAATGTAATTTCAATTTGTTCAATGTAAACTGCACTGATGCAGAATAGCGCGGTATATAAGAGAATGTAAATAAATAAGTAAATAAAATATGTCGTCAAGGTAGCTTGGTGCAGTGGCTGCTGAAAAGCTGACCCTAAGAGAAGGTTTTCCAGTGTTTGCCGCCACTGAAGGGAGGAGATTAGGCATGCAGAGTTTCTGATTTTGTCCCTCAAATGACCTGATGCCTGTGTTCACTGAGAGGATAGAGTCCACTGGGCTTCTCGCATGTGTAGGCGAGCATAGGGGACCACATGTACAGTGGATGCCATATGCCCCAGCAACTGAAGCATTTCTCGAGCAGTCAGGAAGGTTTTCATAGCTGCTTGAGACGCCAGTTGAACTATTCGAGTGCAGCGGGGTTGTGGCAAGAAAGCCTTTGACTGCCTTGTGTCTAAAAGAGCCCCTATGAACTCTACAGACTGAGAAGTGGTGAGATGGGATTTTGGGAGATTTATGACCAATCCCAGAAATTGCAGGATTTGCATCGTGCAGGAAAGAGCTGAGCTGGCTTCTGGAGTAGTTGTTGCTTGGATTAGCCAGTCGTCCAAGTAGGAGAAGACGAATATCCCTAGAGTCCTTAAAAATGCTGCTACCACTGTCATGCATTTCGTGAAGACTCTTGGGGCTGAAGACATGCCAAAGGATAGAACTCTGTACTGGTAATGTCTTCCCTGAAAGAGGAATCAAAGAAACATCCTGTGCTCTGCATGAATAAGGATATGTGTATAGGCGTCTTTTAGGTCTAGAGAACGTAGCCAATCCTGAGTCTGAATGCAAGGGAGGAGTGTTCCAAGAGAGATCATCTTGAATTTTTCTCAGAAGAGGTACTTGTTTAACTCCCTGAGGTCTAGTATGGGCCTCTACCCTCCTGTTTTCTTTGGAATAAGGAAGTAGGGGGAGTAGAAGCCCAGACCCTGTTGAGAAAGAGGTACCTCCTCTATCTCCCCTTTAGCAAGGAGTGAGGTAACCTCTTGACACAAGAGAGTGGTGAGGGAGGGCCAAGAACTGAACTCTCTTGGAGTAGAGAGAGGAAGCATACTGTGGAAGTGGAGTTTGTACCCCTCTGTCACTATGGAAAGAGTGCAATGCTCTGATGTCATCTACTGCCACCTTTTGACAAAGAAACACAGTCTGCCTGGAATGTTGAGAGGCTCTTGTATTTCTAGAGGAAGTATGACTAGGTTCTCTAGGAAGGAGTCAAAGACCTTGCAGAGGGTGTGACTTCTGGGCTGGTTGAGCTCTTGGGACCTGAGCCTTCCTTTGTTGTTTCAGCTGCTGTTGTACCTTCTGGGGATCATAGACTGGATAGTGGCCAGCTTGGGTGTAAGATGGATAGAATTTATTTTTCTTGTTGAAAAAGAGTTTCTTAACTGTCTTTTTCTTGGCTGGGTTGGCAGTGGTCCTGGATAATCTATTTAAAGTAGTGTTCTCGGACTCAAGCTGAGAGCTTTATCCTGCCAGTCCTTGCCAAAAAGGTTTTCTCCTGTGCAAGGAATATTTCCCAGCTTATCTTGCACCCAATGCTCTAAATTGGATGCTTGTAGCCAAGCAATCCGACGTGCACCGATAGGTTCTGCTAAAGCATTCGAAACAATCAAAGGTTGCCCTGTTCATGAACTTAGAAACATTTTGGGCATGTTTAACAAGAGTAAGAAAATCAGCCCTCGTGTCATCGGGGAGAAGAGGGGCCATGAGTTCCAAATCTCTAGTAACCTCTCGAAGAAACATATCCTTGTAGAGTATGTAAGAACTTATTCTGGCTGACAGCATCGAGGCCTGAAAACATCAACGACCAAAGGCATCGAGAGTCCTCGCCTCACGGCCCGGAGGATTAGAGGAATGTGTCTTAACACTTTTGATCCGGCACATTGCTGATTCCAATTCCATAGAATGGGGTGGTAACTGCATCTTTTGGAACCCGGGACACTGTGGTACATTGTATCGCATCTTCAGGAATGTGGAGTCACCATTAAGGGTAATTCCCGCATTCTGAGCATGAGATCATGTATGGGAAGGGTTGCGGCCTCCTTAGGGGCTGCCGGATACTGAAGAATTTTGAATTCTTCAGCTCTCGGTTCTTTCTTGAGGGTCACGGTGATGGAGAGGCCCTGAGCTACATCCCATATAAAGTCTTGAAAAGACATGTCCTCCGGAGGAGAATCTTCCGCTGTGGAGAAGGAGAGGGATACTCCAGAAGAACTGCTCCGGTATCGATGGATTCATCAGAATCATCGGATTCGGAAGACCCAAGTATCGACGGGCCGGGTGCTCCCGTACTGCCTGTCATCGGTACCGATCGAAGTCGGCATTGATACCGGATCCTCTATGCCAGACACCGATTCTAGGGCTGACATGGGCGGTAGCATGGAGAGCAGCAGAACTGTAGCTGCCAATACCTCTGGTACCGGTATCGGCACCGATGGCTCCGGAACCAACTGTAGCGGCTTTGGAGGCTGCTAATAAGGTCGCTAGGCTATGCTCAATGGCTAGGATACATTGATCCATAAAGCCTGCCGATGACTGGGTGTCAGTACCAGCAGAACGGGCCACGACCCCAGAACATGGCACCAAGAGCTCTCTGGAGGTGGATGCCTCGGGAACATCTTGGGACTCTGTTAATGCTTTGGAGGCAAGGACCTCCCGCCGGGGAGTTTGGCCGGTGTATTTTCCTCAAGGGCAATGCTGGAAGCATCTCAATGCTTAGAAGGAGATCTACCCTTTCAGGACCGACCGGTCTTCGAAGAAGACCTGGGTTTGGTTACCTGAGATCCATGGGAGGAAGATGAAGCCCTGGACGACATTGATGCAACGGACATTGCATCTGAGGAAAAAAGGGTGTCAAGCTTTGCAGCTCTATTTTGCAGGCCCCTCTTAGTCATCTTTCTGCAAAGGAGACACTCCGATGGAGAATGGTCTGGGCCCAAACATTTAAGATACCAGTCATGGGTATCGGTAGCGGAAATGGTACAGCCACATTTTTTAAATTTTTTTAAACCACTAGATGGTTTCTCCATTTTGAGAAAAAACAGGGCCTAGCACCCAAAATGGTGCCGAGGCACCAAGAGAGGACAGACGCTCAAGAAAAAGCTATTTTTTTTCTTTAAAGAAGAAGAAAAAGAAGAAGACACCGGTGGGACCGGTATGGGCATCGACGGGAAGGCAGACACAACAACAAAAAAAGAAAATTTTCTACAGTGACAGGAGTTGCTGCATGTTGGCTCCATGGAAAATGAAAAATTGAAGAGGGAGAGTTGGAAAGGCAGGAAGGCAGCAGCGCAGGCGCAGTGGGAGGCTCCCAAAAGCTTTCCTATAGGACGCTAGGGAGCGTTCCAGCACGGTCTCCGTCGGTGCCAACAATACCCATATGTGAAGACTACATTCCTGTTTGTTTCTGGAGATACATTTTGTTCCCACAGTACAGAATTGGATCCTAATGGGCCCATCCTGCTTGGGGCCGTCCAGACGGCCCGGACGTGCCCCTTTCGGAATCGGGTTCCACGGTTTTACTTGGTTAGAAAGGAATATATTTTGATCGTATGTGTTACATTTTTTACAGGTAATTTCTATTTCTATTTATAGATTCAAGATAATGCTGCATATTTTCTTAAAATCTCACTTAGCCAGTTGCTTAATTTGTAGAAAGAAGGGATGATCACTGCATGCACAACTGCACAGACCCCTCTTTAGTTCCTGTCCCTTGCTAGTGTCATGGCAGATGATGGACTATTCATACAAGAAAATAAGAGAAACATACTTCTTCGGGGGGGGGGGGGGGGTTCCCCTGAGTCATTCATCTCATGTAGAAATCTTTCTGTTTGATATAACATATTTATCAAGTAGAAATTAAACTAATGTGGTGTAATTTCTCTCTTACTTTCTCCACTGAATAACGGGACTCTTGTTGAGACAAAAAGGCTTCTATTGCACGGCTTTTTTTTTTTTTGTGCTGAAAGACAAAAAGGACTTTCAAAACTATGGTGCTGAAAACATGGAGACAGCATATTGCCTGCTTTTTCCAGCCATGGCACAAATTACAGTAGCTCACCACTCTTAACTGGCTTACAGTATGATGGTTTTCCAAGGACTTCTAGCCATGCATGCTTCTCCTTTCATCATATTGGCTAAAAGTACTCTAATGACAAGACTCATAATCTCTGAAGATAATGCTGGTTTTGTTCTTTTCTGTCAGGGCTTGCTACCTATTAGAAATTCTCCAACCCTTTTCATTTCTGATGAACCAAACAATATTTGCTCTACACGCCTGCATTCCACTGGACTAATTTTCTTCAGGAAAAATACATGAATTAAATTTGAATCCCAAAAGCAATGACAAATTTTAGATGTATTAAATAGATTTATATTCTGCCATTCTCCATTATTTCTAAGCATATTTTCTTGTTTTATTTATTGGTATTTCAAATGCTGCCATTTAGCTACAAGTAGCCATCAAAGCGGTTTATAATAATCATTGACAAAGCAGAGACAATTGACTAGAAGGACACACTCAACAGAAAAACAATAGACTAGGGAGATAACAAAAGGTGGGGCACTGAATAGCACAACAAATGATCCAATTAACAGTATGCTCAATACTTAAGACACTATGGGGTATGTTTACTAAACTGTGGTAATGTTCCCCGCGTTAGGTTCCCTGGATGCCCATATAAGGGAATGGATGGTGCATCATTATGGCAAGCCGTCTCAGGTAACGCGCGTTACAAGGCACCTTAGGCTAACGCGCGTTACAAGGCACGTTATAAGGCACCTTACTAGGCACAGTACAAGGCACCTTATAAGGCACAGTACAAGGCACGTCATAAGGCAAGTTACAAGGCACCTTACTAGGCACAGTACAAGGCACTGTCAGTGTACTAACCAGTAGGCTATACTTCTATGGCTTGTTGCACAGCAATGGCTGGGTACAGAAGGACTGCAGGTCACCGCGCAAACCGTCTGCTCTGTGTGACAGGATAGGGTAACCCCACCAGCACCCATGATGCATTGCACATGCAGAACAGCGGCCTACAGCTGACCACCAAATGGGGTCTGCACCTCTCCGGTACTACAGCGTGATAAGACGGACTGACAGTGTGTGATACTGGCACAGAGTAGCTACAGACTATGCCATTGTGCCTGAGGGATAGGATGGGCTCCCAGCACTAGGTCCACAGTACATGTGATGCTAGAGATAGGTCCTGCTGCACATCCCCATCACTACCAGTGTGTAACAGGTGCTCCCAGCAGTGCAACTGAAAGTACTTCTGTTCCTATCTGTGTTCTGCAGTCACATGTGGCCCTGTGGGACCGGACACTACCCAGATTAGTGTGGATGCAGTGTTAAGGTCTGGCTGCCATGGGTACCTGTTAACAGGGCAGCAGGGTGTCTAGACTTGCATGAGGTTTAGGTAGCACTGCCTCTATGGGTCTAAGTGGTATGCACTATATACCCAAAGGGCCCCACAAGCACCCCTTTTGTAGATGAGAGTGTGGTGGGACAGATGCCTGCGCCCTGTGGAATGACTGCAGTACCAGCAACCACTGTCTGGTTGGCAGATGACAGCCCTCCAGGGCTGATGAGCCAGAACCCAAACCTGTGACAGTGGCAGACCAGCAGTGATGCTTGGGGTGGGCAGGCTCAACTGCCCCATACTACGGTCTGCCATCCACCAGCAGACAGCACAATCAGAGTGCACCTGCAGTATTGCACAGGGTGGTCCCACCATGCACAGACTAACTGCAGACAGCCCACTAGTCAGTCCATAGTGCACACTCATGGGGGAACCCTATGCACCCAGAGATGGGATGCACAGCACAGACACCAAACAGGTATCTCCATGATTAGGCCCCAAAACCAGGAAAACATAGGTATCACTGGAAACAAATAATGTGTGGCACTATGTGGGAACATGGACATGCCATGGTCACTGCTCGGTCAGAATGAGAGTGACCACCTAGCATGACATGCTGTGGCCACCCTGCCCATGCAGGTGGTGGTCGAGCACTACAGTGTCCCAGCCATTGCCCTCCACCCTGAGCAGATGCATCCTGGCCAATCCACCCTGTCTTGGCCATACCCACAATACCTTGCTCCTCATTATGCACATTTGCAGGCTAACGCTGGAAACAGTGTGAGCAATGTGGGCTCAGTGAGGTGTTGGCAGACAGAAAACATTGGATAGACATACGCACACTCTCACACATATCTCAGCATTGTGCAGAGATAGAGGTGGTTGACAACCCTGCTCGCCACACTGGTCCTGATCAAAGTGCTGACATTGCTAATCTGTGCAGGGGGTAGTAGTAGTGCTCTGGTGATAACTGTGGCTCCGTGCTGGGGCCAACAGCCTGACACTCCATGAGGCTGTGGATAGTGGAGCCTGTATGAGTGGGTGTTTGTACCCCTGTGCACCGCTGCGTTGGGGGTTTGCACATGTTGTTGTTGTGGCTGCATTGTGGGATAAAACTATGAGGTGATGCTCTACAGCATAGGTGTCAAACTCTGGCCCGCGGGCCAAATTTGGCCCGTAGTGTAATTATATTTGGCCCGCGAGGCTATACCAAATGACTACTAGAGCTAGCCCGCCGGTATTATACAGCGCATTCATTCATCGCTAATACTACAAATCCCATAATGCCTTGCTGTTGTTTTGGCGCGTCAATCAGGACAGGTCCCAGAAACGCCCTCTCCTGTGTGACAGAAGTCATAGCGATCTCAAGCTACAACTGTCACTGTGGAACCCCTTCCCAAAAATGGCAAAAAGAAAGGCAGACAACAGGAACTTTCTGGACAGGTGGGAGACAGAATATTTGTTTACATATGTAAAAGACAGACCTGTTTGTCTGATTTGTGGAGTCAACGTGGCTATAACTAAGGAGTATAACATTCGACGACACTATGAAACAAAACACCATGACAAGTACAAGGACCTGGACATGACTCAAAGGAGCCAGAAAGTGGAGGAGATGAAAAGAAGTTTGGTTTCACAACAGAATATGTTCAAAAAAGCCACATCACAAAGTGAGGCTGCTGTAAAGGCTAGTTATATTGTGGCAGCAGAGATCGCAAAATCAGCCCGGCCCTTTAATGAGGGAGAGTTTGTGAAAAAGTGCATGTTGAAAGTTTGTGACATCGTGTGCCCAGAGAAAAAGCAAGCCTTTTCAAACGTGAGCCTGAGCAGAAACACAGTAGCTGATCGCACATGTGATCTTGCCACCAATCTGTATGACCAGCTTTTGGAAAAGGGAAAAGATTTCGTTGCATTCTCCCTTGCTGTGGATGAGAGCAGCGACGCATCTGATACTGCTCAGCTGTCAGTCTTCATCCGTGGAGTGGACTCAAATATGTGTGTTACGGAGGAGCTATTGGGATTCAAATCAATGCATGGCACAACCACAGGAAAGGAAATTTTTGAGGAGGTTTCCAAATGCGTAACTGAAATAAAGCTGCCGTGGGATAAACTCGTGGGATTAACGACAGATGGTGCGCCAGCGATGTGCGGTAAAACAAGTGGACTGGTGGGCAGGGTCCGGGAGAAGATGCAGGAAGAGAACTGTGCAGGTGAACTAACTGTTTATCACTGCATCATACATCAGGAATCATTGTGTGGCAAAGCCCTAAAGATGGAACATGTTATGACCACAGTAACACAAGTAGTTAACTTTATAAGAGCCAAAGGTCTGAATCACCGCCAGTTTAAGTCTTTTCTGGAGGAGTGTGGTTCGGAATACACAGACGTGCCGTATCACACAGAGGTGAGATGGTTAAGCCGAGGAAAAGTACTGAATAGATGTTTTGAGCTGCATGAGGAAATATGTCAGTTTCTGGAAAGCAAAGGGAAGGACACAGCAGAGCTTCGGGAGAAAAAGTTTCTGTGTGAGCTGGCCTTTCTGTGTGACATCTCGAGCCATCTCGATGCGCTGAACCTGCAGCTTCAGGGGCGGGGGCGCATCATCACAGACATGTACGCTGCAGTGAGGGCTTTTAAAACTAAACTGTGCCTGTGGGAGAATCAGATGCTGCAAGGAAACCTTGGCCATTTTCCCTGCTGCCAAACCATGAAAACGCAGTTCTTTACCAACTTGTTCCCATGCGCACAGTTTGCTGAAAAACTCAGTGTACTCGGCGCTGAGTTTAGCCGGCGATTTGCCGACTTTGATGTCCAGAAATGTAGGTTTGAACTGCTCAGTAATCCCTTTGCAGTTAATGTGGAAAACGCACCAACCAACCTCCAAATGGAGCTAATTGAACTCCAGTGTAAAGACACGCTGAAGTCAAAGTATGATGCTGTGGGCGCCGCCCAGTTTCCACAGTTCATCCCTGACACAATGCCTCAGCTCCGCACCCAAGCTGCTCAGATGCTCTCCATGTTCGGCAGCACTTATCTATGTGAGCAACTTTTCTCCTCGATGAAGATGACCAAAACATCTCACAGGAGACTTCTGACTGATGAACACCTTCGCTCGATACTGAGGATTTCCTCAGCTCAAAGCCTGAGCCCAGACATTGATGAACTATCATCCAAGAAGAGATGCCAGGTATCTGGCTTGGGCACATCAGATTAGATCAGTGTGCAGCAAACTGAGCAATAATTAACGTTTTCTTTATGCACTTTTTCTTGCTACTCCAAGACATGGGCTTGAATGGTTGATTAATTTTATTATTGTTATTTTATTTTAAAAATTATTATTTATTATTATTTAAATCTTATTTAATAAATGAATGTCATTGATGTTTTTTTTTATTTGAAATTGGTTTTTGCATATCTGAACTATTAAGTTATAAATTGTATAGTAATAAGTGTTGCTTCATATTTAATGTTAAAGCAAATCTTGTTTGGGTCCATATTAAAAGGTTCATTTGTTCAATGCTGGCCCGCGACTTTGTTCAAGTTTTACATTTTGGCCCACTGTGTATTTGAGTTTGACACCCCTGCTCTACAGGATCCAGAGATGGGACTTGAACTTTGGACCCTCTGCTCTTGGACACACTGGCTGAGTGTACTGCTCCTCGCTGCTGACACAGCAGCATAGTGGTTCCTGTGGCTTCCCTTACTTTCCCCAGCCAGACCTCTTCTGTTGCACTGCACACCACATACTGGTACAGGGCATGGCCTAGGTACACTGCAGGCGGGTGCCACTATTCCCTCCAGCACAAATACCCCCCTGCCATGCCGCCATGTCCATATGCTTTAATGCCGGTGGTGCGCAGTCCGAGGCCAACCAGGGGGCAGGTAGGCGGCTGCCTAAGGTGTGGATTCTGGGGTAGGGGTGCCTACATAGCTGTCCACGCTTCCCCCGGCACCTCCTGTCAATGTTATGTGCCCCTTGGGGTACCTGCTGGGTAATGTCCCCTGGATGGGACACTGTGGGACACAGACTCATGGGCATGTTTGACCCTGGTTAGCTGCTGTCTTGCTGGTTTCCATTTTCTGCCACCTAGGCATTCTCCTAGTCCACCCTGTGCCCCAGTTGCCCCCACTGCATGTCCCACCTGCAGCCCCCATGCCCAATTTGCGCCATTTGCGCCATCACCATAGTGGCCTTTCATACCTGGGCACTATGCTGTTGCTGCAAATGGAGCACTACTATCACCTTTCTTGGGCTCCCTGCCTATGCTGTACATTGCTGACACTAAAATGGTTTTTCTCTCCTGCAAATGTGCCTCTAACACCAGGTTTTCATTTGCATTACTTTTCAGCCCTTCAGTTCCCCGCGTTGGTGTCAGTGGGGCAGCTGGGGCACAGGGTGGACTAGGCATATGCCTAGGTGGTACATAGGAACTCAGAAACTGCAAAATCAGCAAGCCAGCAACTGACTAAGGTCAAACATGCCCATGAGTGTGTGTCCCACAGTGTCCCAGGAGACAGTACCCAGCAGGTACCCCGAGGAAGGAGTAGCCTAGTGGTTGGGGCAAAGTACTTCAGGCCGGAAGGCTGGGGGTTCAAATCCCACTAGAGGACAGCAACCTTGGGCCGGAAGGACTGGGGTTTCTAGTCCCACAAGATGCTCCTTGTGGTCTTGGGCAAGCCACTTAACCCTCCATTGCCCATGTTCCCTGTAAGTATTAGTGTATGTATCTCATATCCCCACGTGTTAAATGTATCCCCCAATTGTGTTGTGACCGCTTTGATTGAAGGATAAGGCGGTATACAAAACTGTCTAAATAAATAAAGGGCACATAACATTGACAGGCGGTGCCGGGGGGAAGCGTGGATGTCTATGTAGGCACCCCTACCACAGATCCCATTCCATAGGCAGCCGCCTACCAGCACACTGGATGGTCTGGGACTGTGCACCTCTAGCACCACCAGCATAAGGGCATGTCAGCATGGTGGGGGAGAGGTGCTGGTGGTGGAGGGGGCAGTGGCAGCTGCCCACAGCAGACCACGGCCAAGCCCTGTTTAGGTGGGTGCCGTGCAATGCAACAGACAAGGTCTGTCTGAAGAACAGTCATGGTATCCCCAGGAAATGACCTGCCTCTGTGGCAACAGTTTGGTGCAGTACACAGCCAGTGTGTTCAGGAGCAGAAGGTCACAGGTTCAAGCCCCAGCTGTGGCTTCTGCAGACCTTGTCCCCATATTTTACCCTACAGAATACATACACCATAAACATGTGCACACCCTAGAGCAGCAGCCAACAGGGGCACAAACACCCAAACCTACAGGCCCCACTATCCATATCCTCATGGAGAGCCAGGCTTTTGGGCCCTGTGCGGAGCAGCAGCCACCACTACTACCACCTGCATGCCTTAACAATGCCATCATAAACATGGAAACACACTCCATATATATCAAAAGGGTGCTATGATGAATGTCAGATAACAGATCCTACATTAAACACAAATTGTTAACAGAGATTCATCATAGCAACCTTTCTAATATATGTGGAGTGTGTTTCCTTTCTGTTTGTTTTCTGACAGTGTTTACCACCCCAGAGAGTGCCCATAACAATATTGAGTACCTTATCAATGCCTGAACTGTGCCCAGGACTGCTGTCAGGGCAGCGAACCACCTCTATCTTTGCACAATACTGAAATAGGTGAGGAGGTGTGTCTAGGTCTATCCAGTGTTTTGTGGCTGCCTACAACTTACTGAGCCCACAATGCTCACACTGTTTCCAGCGTTAGCCTGCCAATGTGCATAATGAGGAGCAAGGTATTGTGGGTATGGCCCAGATAGGGTGGTCTGGGCAGGATGCATCTGCACAGGGCATAGGGCAATGGCTGGGATATTGTAGTGCCCGACCACCACCTGCATGGGCAGGGTGGCCACAGCATGTCATGCTGGGAGGTCAGTCTCACCCTGACTGAGCAGTGACCATGACATGTCCAGGTTCCCACATAGTGCTATATGTTGTTTGTCCTAAGTGATATCTATGGGCTTTCTATTCTGTGGCCTTATCACTACCATGCTTGCTTGGTGTGTGTGCTTATATCCTGCTTTTGGATGTACACAGTTCCTCAAGGAACATGCAGTATGTACTAGCTAGTGGACTGCCTGCAGTTAGCAAGTGTATGACTGGGTACCTTGCAGGGTGCAGTGGGTGACTATCAGATTGTGGTGTAGGTGGCAGCTGAGCTTTTCAAGGCCTATCTGCTAGTGCCCTATGAAATATGTACAGATCTGTATTGATTGCCCTGGAGGGTGTCTATTCCCCAGCAGGACTTGGATGGTGGTTCTCCCCCTCTACTGCTGCCAATGTAGGGTGTGGATGTGTTGGTGGGAGATCCTGTCCCCTACCCTGACCCAGAGAGGGTGGGTTCGGTGGTGCTACATAATCCGCTTTTGGGAGCAAACACCCCCCTTCTCTTATAAACATGTGACCATGACAACCACACAGGATATTCACTATTTTGGGTGCATCATAGTCCACAAGGGCTAAACGTGACTGGGAAATACAGATGGACACAGGTGCATCCTAGATGTGTCTGCAAGAACTACCTATCACACACTGGCACTGAGGGAGACCTGCAGCACAGCCTATCTCAACCAAGCCAGGTGCTGCGGAGCTGGTGCTGGGCACTCCACCTAACCCTCAGGGTGAGCACAGGAACGGCACATTGCCACGGTCTGTAGCTACTCTGTGCCAGTAACACACACAGTCAGTTCCCCCTACCAGGCCGGGGTGCTGTAGAGGCACATACTCCATCTTGTGATCAGATGTAGACTGCTGATCTGCATGTGCAGTGCATCATGGGTACGGGTGGGTTTACCCTATCCTGGTAACCACAGCAGACAGTTTGTGCGGTGCCCTGCAGTCTTTCTGTAGCCAGCCAGCGGTGTGTTAGACACTATAGAGATGTAGCCCACTGGCTACTTCACTGACTGTGGAGGCCGAGGTTATGGATTCCATCCTGCAGAGGTGTTATTTAAGAAGGCTATCTGAGGCATTTCCTTTTAATTTAAATCAGTGCTGCCAGCAAAAACACCCTCACAGTGCCGTAACCTAAAGTGCCTCATAAGGCGTCCTATAGGAAGTCCTATAAAGCGCCCTATAGGGCACATTATAGGGTGCCTTGGCAGACAGGGCACTTTATAATGTGCCCTATGAGGCACCTTAGGTTATGGCACTGTGAGGGTGTTTTTGCTGGCAGCACTGATTTAAATTAAAAGGAAATGCCTCAGACATCCTTCTTAAATAACACCACTGCAGGATCAAACCCATGACCTCTGCCTCTGCAGTCATTGCAGTAACCAATGGGCTACATCTTTATAGCTGCTACCATAGTGCTGGCATGAACTTAGGGTTAACGCGCATTAACGTACCACGGCGCCCACTATTGAACGATACCGATTCCTTGCTACCTTCCTTCCGGAACGCCCACTACCTTATATGGCATTCTTCACATTAACGCTGAAACTAGCGCCGATAACATTAAGACAGTTTAGTAAACATCCCCCGTAGTCTTGGTCACACACTCAGAACACAGACCCTCACCAAGTAGTTTCTGAAGGCAATAATAAGCATTTCCTGTTTCTTACAAGAAACAGGAAATGTTTGTTACTGATGGAAACGCCGCGTCTAGCAGTTTAAAAGATAGCAGAGCTGCGAGAACAGAAATGTTCCCATGGCTGCTTTCTTTAATGAAGCAATGGATAGCAGGTGGCTAGCGATAGCGCCACTTGCCGCCAGTGCCCTCTTGCCGCATTTACTCGACTTACCGGGTAGCACCAGCCCTGCAGCTAGATTTAGTTTGGTGCCCTGTAATTGCCAAGAAAATTCTCAACAACATCCCTGAATGCCTTCCATATGATTTTCTCAGGCCCTGCTAGCAGATCTTTGAACTACTTGTAATTGATGAGGTGTCTGACTTGTGGACCTACAAAAATGCCTTCCTTAATCTTGGCATCAGTTATTTTTGGAAACATCTATCTCAAATATCGAAATCCTTCACCTTCCTTTTTCATCACTTTCATGAAGTTTTTCATTAGTCTGAGTTTTATATGAAGAGGAGACAAAAAGATTTATTTATTTGGCTAGATTTTTATACCACCTTTCACAAAGGTCAAAGTGGTGTACATTGAACTTTGAACAGGTTAAACAATGTTTACAGAGAATATTAACTATTTACAGGAAGTGTAAAGAATAGTAACGCTCGCAATAAGCTTAGACAGAGGTATTATGCCTTCAACTATTTACAAAGTGTTCTTTGGGAGGGGGGGGATGGACGTGGGGCCGAAGTACAGAATGAATATGCGGGTTTTGAGGAGCTTGCGGAACATGAGAAGGTCTTTGGTGTTTCTTAATGGGTCGAGGAGGGATTTTCAGGATGTAGGAGCATAGAACTCGAAGGATCTGGTGCATGCTTGCTGTGCGCTTCTTGTTATTGCAAGGAATGGGGATAGTTGGGATTTAGTGGCTTTGATCCAGCTCACTGGACAGGGTTCCAGGAGGCATGTTGTAATGTTCAGGGATGAGATAGTGCTTTCTATGTCTTATATCTTACTTGTGTCGACAAGTGATTCTTGTATCACATTTTTCTGTCCTGGAAACAAATGCTTATGGAGCGGTCAGTTCTTTTTATTGTAATGAGACTCTCTATCACGGGAGTCCATTCGCAAATGAAACAACAGTACTTGGTATACTCAAGGTGCATCCCTTTTAGATCACCACAGATATTCCAGTTATAGTTGTTGTACTGTTTGTGTTTCAACAACAGTTCCATATTTTCGTAGGTTTCTTTCATGTGCGCTGCATACGCAATAGGTATTGAAGGGGGGACATTGCCATTGTGTAACAAACCAGCTTTCATGCTTAACAGTGACAAATCGATATAAAGGTGCCATTGTTGTGGGTCATGCTCACACCTCAAAACTCACCTCTTCATTGGTCAGAATGAAACTACAACTTATAATCTGGATTCAGCTTTAACTTTCAAAGATCACGTTTCTTCCATTGTCCAACGTTCTTTCTGTACGTTGCGGCAACTTCGTGCAGTCCGGCCTTTTTTCTCCCCCTCTTCCATGACCACACTTCTTCTTTCCCTCGTTGTTTCTCGTTTAGACTATTGTAACGCCTCCCTGGCCGGTCTCCCACTCAGCTTCGCCGACTCCAATTAGTTCATCACACTGCTGCCCGTCTTCTGACCAATACATCCCGATCTGCCCATGTCACCCCCCTTCTCATTCATTTACACTGTTTGCCTATCCCTTTTCGTATCCAATATAAGATTCTGACTTTTGTTCACAGGGCTTTGTACACTGGTGTCCCAATCTATCTCTCTGATTTGGTTCACTTCCATTGCCCCTCTAGAGCTCTTCGTTCGATTCATGCTAATCGCCTTTTTTCTTCCACCTCTTTCTAGGGCTCATCTCGAATCCACACGTTCCTCTGCTTTCTTTTTCCTTGGTCCTCATCTCTGGAACTCATTGCCCTTAGCCTTACATCTGGAATCTTCCCTCCGCACCTTTAAAGCCTCTCTCAAGACCCACCTCTTTTGCACAGCTTTTGACATTCCTCCTCCTCCTCCTTCTGCCGGCAACTGATTGTTTCTCTTCCCTCTGTTTTGCGCTTATTGTTTTCCTCTGTTTTTCGCTTATTGTTTCCCTTCCCTCTGTTTTTGTGCTTATTGCTGTACTGTTTCTTCTTTTATTGCTGTCCCTTTTGTAAACAAATGGCGTTCCTTTCTGTTTCCTTTCTTCAGTAGTCTCCTTTGTTTTTATTGTAAACCGCCGCATGCCTCTTGGTTTAGGCGGTATAAAAAGTTTTAAATAAAGATAAAGATAAAGATACAGACCCTACTTAAATAAAGACTCCCCCTTATCTAATCTAACAAACCTTCAACATTATTAACAGCTCCCTCGCATTCCCCTTTGAACCTACCCTTTGCTTGAATGACATGCTGTCATCAGAATTGTAAATAATTTGTAAATAAGTTATCTCCTGAATTATGTAAATTTTTGATTGCCTTATTCAGCACCAGTTCTATTGTCAAAACGTTTAATGTGCATGTTGTTTTAATTGTAAACTGCTTTGATTCCCTGATATAGCGGTATAAAAACCCTCACAAAAAACCCTCCAAAGCCATGAACAATCCATCAATGTCAGTGCAGAAATAGAGGTTGTCAGCCTGCACAAAGAAATCATTCATATCTTCTTTGCAGGTCCAAAAGACAGAAATTGTCATACCTGGTGACAGCAAACCCCATTCTTGCAATCTTGAACCAAGTAGTTCAACTTTTTTTTTTGACAAACTTCATTCAGTTCTGACTGTGTTATCAGATCAGGCACACCAGACATAAACAGTTTAAAATCTGGATCCATGTCATTTTCCACGTCTGGCTTGTGTATTGTGCCATCTTCGTCTGTCTCATCTAGGCTTCATGTCTCTGGAGGCTTCGGTACTGGCACTCTGTCATCATATGGCAGTGGTCTCAAGACTAAAGGCAGATGGGTATTCAATAGAGTTCTTATTTTTAGCAGAGAATCTGGATATATTGGTCAGTTAGAAGTAACAGTCCATCACATGATCCTTCTGTTCTCGCCATATCATCAGGACTGCAAATGGCATTGACTTCAAATACCTCTGAGCCAAGTTCTGAAATGGACAGCACATGTTGCACAGCAAATGTGAGCAACCCAGGATTTGGCTTGATTACCAACTTTACAACTGAAGTAGAGCTCATATGCTTTCTTAGTATGTACAGTCATGCTACATCTTGAGTGGAGGAGTGGCCTAGTGGTTGGGGCAAGGTACCTTAGGCTGGAAGGTCAGGGATTCAAATCCCACTAGAGGACAGCAACCTTGGGCTGGAAGGACTGGGGTTTCTAGTCCCACAGGTGCTCCTTGTGGTCTTGAGCAAGCCACTTAACCCTCCATAGCCCATGCTCCCTGTAAAATTGTTATCTCCAAGTTATAATGCTCTGTTCAATGTAATTTCAGTTTGTTCAATGCAAACTGCACTGATGCAGAATAGTGTGATATATAAGAGAATATAAATCTTTGAGGCTTAAGTGTATACTCACCACAAATGTAACAGAATGTATCATGCTGTTGTGACATTGAGATATTTCTGCTGTAATGATTCGTCATTTAGACAAGAAACTGACATGTAAATGCTATTGTTAAGCATACAAACTGATATCAACGTCGTGTATAGCATCTGTGTATGAAAGCTGCTTTTATAGCCTATATACTGCCAGCATCCATCCTGACTAAGCATGCCCACGCATTCCTGAGCAGTAGCATATCCATTGCACATTGTGAGCCTGCACTGAGTGTATGCCCAGCCATGCCTGAACTAAACAAAATAGCTTACTTTCTAGGCAACATATGAGTAGACTTAAAATATGCAAGGAAATCACAAAAATAAGTGATAGGGAAATTTCAAGATGATTTTCATAATCAGCAACCCAAAATCCTTAAGATACACCCAAAGGTGTTCAGGAATCAAAATCTTTGTTGTCAAGTGTAATGATTAGTCTGATTAATTAAAAATAATCACTGAAATGAACAGCTGTGAGACCTACAGCATTGGAAAAGCAAGCTGAGGTGGTGACTAGCCTTTCAGCATCACTTGGAAAGGAGTTTACAGTGCACCTGGACTGGAGAGCATCTCTTGGTGGTAACAGTGCACAAACATTTATCCTTCAATGCATAAACATGGCTTATATGTGCCCACCTTTACTGCTGTCATCCCCATGGTATTTGAGACTTTTGCCTGGATATCTCAGATTTCACTTGTATAGCCTTTCTAAAATGTGCTGTCACAAGAACAAGGGGGTGCCAAAAAGACACAACACAATTGATGGGATCAAATATCACCAAAGATTTTGAAGGGGAATCAATTTCTGACCCTTTTTATGAATCTCTTAGTAGAAGTTTCCGGTGTACCTCAGTTGGAAGCATGTTCCACAGTAATGGCACCAGAAAACTGAAGATATGGAAATGAGAATTAACTCTAATCTGAATTGCGAAGGAGGGGAAATCAATAGAAGATTTAGGGGTATGTTTACTAAACGGCGCTAACGGCACAGCTGCGATGTTATCGCACGATACGTGATGTTATCGCACGATAATGGCGCATTACCATGCGAGAATGTCACGTATCGCGTGATAACATGTCCTGTGGCATTAAAGTGTGCAGAGGATGGAGTACGGCTCTCCAGAGAGCGGAGGAAGGCTCCCCAGGGGCAGAGATAAGGGGTCAATGGGCGGAGAATGGGCGGGGAGAGGCCCCATGCACACTAATGCCGTGAAATGAAGGTCTGAAAATTAGCGCCAGTGAAAACCTCGCGCTAGAGGCACATTAGCAGGGGACAGAGACCATTTCAGTCAGCAATATACAGCAAAGGAAGGGAAACCAAGAAAAGTGATAGCAGTGACACATGTGCAGCAACAACATAGTGCCCAAGTAGGAGAAGGCACTACTGTGAGGCTGCAAATGGGGTACAGGGGGCTGCAGGCGGAACATGCAGCGTGGCAGCTGGGGCACAGGGTGGACTAGGCAGATGCCTAGGTGACACATAGGAATGTAGAAGCAGAAAACCAGCAAGACAGCAACTGACCAAGGGCAAACATGGCCACAAGTGAGTGTCCCACAGTGTCACAGGGGATAGTACCTATCAAGTACCCCAAAAGGCACATAACATCGGCAGGCGGTGCCGGGGGGAAGCATGGATATCTATGCAGGCACCCCTACCCCATATCACGCACCATAGGCAGCCGCCTACCGGCACACCGGATGGCCTGCGACTGTGCACCACCAGCACCACCAGCATAAGGGAATGTCAGCATGGTGGCGGAGGGGTGCTGGTGGCAAAGGGGGCAGTGGCATCTGCCCACAGCAGACCATGGCCAAGCCCCGTTTAGGTGGGTACCGTGCACTGCAACAGACAAGGTCTGTGTGACGAACAGCATGGCATCCCCAGGGAAAGACCTGCCCCTGTGGCAACAGCTTGGTGCAGTACACACAGCAGTGTGTTCAGGGGCAGAAGGTCACAAGTTCAAGTCCCAGATATGGCTCCTACAAACCATGTTCCTATGTTTTACCCAGTACTAAACCATGGTAACAAAGACGGAACCTTTATTGCAGATAAAATAAACCTGCCAGAAACGCCTATATTTTACCCTACAGAGCACAGACACCATAAACATGAGCAATCCCTAGAGCAGAGTTTCCCAACTGCAGTCCTGGAGGGCCAAACACCATTCAGGTTTCATGCTGTCCCTAATAAATATGCCTGTGCTGCATTTGTATGCACCACCCCCATTGTATGCAAATGTATCTCATGCATATTCATTGCAGACAGCATGAAAACCTGAACCATGTTTGGCCCACCAGGACTGGAGTTGGGAACCTCTGCCCTAGAGCAGCGGCCAACAGGGGCACAAAAACCCACACCCAGACCCACAGGCTCCACTATCCAAAGCCTCATGGAGAGTCAGGCTGTTGGGCCCTGCGCGGAGCAGCACCTCCCAATACTGGCACCTGCATATCTTAGCAATGCCATCCTAAACTTGGGAACACGTTCCACATATATCAAAAGGTTGCTATGATTAATGTCAGCTAACAAATCCTAAGTTAAACACGATTTCTTGACAGAGATTCATCATAGAAACCTCTCTGATATCTGTGGAGTGTGTTTCAGTTTTTGCTTCTGACAGTGTTTACCACCCCGGGGAGTGACCCCCAACAGTATTGCGTACCATAGCAATGCCTGCACTGTGCCCAGGACTGGTGTGGCGGACAGGGCTGCACAAACCTCTATATTTGCACAATGCTGGCACACAGTTCCTCCAGGAGCATGTACTATGTACTAGCTAGCAGACTATCTACAGCATAGGTGTCAAACTCTGGCCCGCGGGCCAAATTTGGCCCGTAGTGTAATTATATTTGGCCCGCGAGGCTATACCAAATGACTACTAGAGCTAGCCCGCCGGTATTATACAGCGCATTCATTCATCGCTAATACTACAAATCCCATAATGCCTTGCTGTTGTTTTGGCGCGTCAATCAGGACAGGTCCCAGAAACGCCCTCTCCTGTGTGACAGAAGTCATAGCGATCTCAAGCTACAACTGTCACTGTGGAACCCCTTCCCAAAAATGGCAAAAAGAAAGGCAGACAACAGGAACTTTCTGGACAGGTGGGAGACAGAATATTTGTTTACATATGTAAAAGACAGACCTGTTTGTCTGATTTGTGGAGTCAACGTGGCTATAACTAAGGAGTATAACATTCGACGACACTATGAAACAAAACACCATGACAAGTACAAGGACCTGGACATGACTCAAAGGAGCCAGAAAGTGGAGGAGATGAAAAGAAGTTTGGTTTCACAACAGAATATGTTCAAAAAAGCCACATCACAAAGTGAGGCTGCTGTAAAGGCTAGTTATATTGTGGCAGCAGAGATCGCAAAATCAGCCCGGCCCTTTAATGAGGGAGAGTTTGTGAAAAAGTGCATGTTGAAAGTTTGTGACATCGTGTGCCCAGAGAAAAAGCAAGCCTTTTCAAACGTGAGCCTGAGCAGAAACACAGTAGCTGATCGCACATGTGATCTTGCCACCAATCTGTATGACCAGCTTTTGGAAAAGGGAAAAGATTTCGTTGCATTCTCCCTTGCTGTGGATGAGAGCAGCGACGCATCTGATACTGCTCAGCTGTCAGTCTTCATCCGTGGAGTGGACTCAAATATGTGTGTTACGGAGGAGCTATTGGGATTCAAATCAATGCATGGCACAACCACAGGAAAGGAAATTTTTGAGGAGGTTTCCAAATGCGTAACTGAAATAAAGCTGCCGTGGGATAAACTCGTGGGATTAACGACAGATGGTGCGCCAGCGATGTGCGGTTAAAACAAGTGGACTGGTGGGCAGGGTCCGGGAGAAGATGCAGGAAGAGAACTGTGCAGGTGAACTAACTGTTTATCACTGCATCATACATCAGGAATCATTGTGTGGCAAAGCCCTAAAGATGGAACATGTTATGACCACAGTAACACAAGTAGTTAACTTTATAAGAGCCAAAGGTCTGAATCACCGCCAGTTTAAGTCTTTTCTGGAGGAGTGTGGTTCGGAATACACAGACGTGCCGTATCACACAGAGGTGAGATGGTTAAGCCGAGGAAAAGTACTGAATAGATGTTTTGAGCTGCATGAGGAAATATGTCAGTTTCTGGAAAGCAAAGGGAAGGACACAGCAGAGCTTCGGGAGAAAAAGTTTCTGTGTGAGCTGGCCTTTCTGTGTGACATCTCGAGCCATCTCGATGCGCTGAACCTGCAGCTTCAGGGGCGGGGGCGCATCATCACAGACATGTACGCTGCAGTGAGGGCCTTTAAAACTAAACTGTGCCTGTGGGAGAATCAGATGCTGCAAGGAAACCTTGGCCATTTTCCCTGCTGCCAAACCATGAAAACGCAGTTCTTTACCAACTTGTTCCCATGCGCACAGTTTGCTGAAAAACTCAGTGTACTCGGCGCTGAGTTTAGCCGGCGATTTGCCGACTTTGATGTCCAGAAATGTAGGTTTGAACTGCTCAGTAATCCCTTTGCAGTTAATGTGGAAAACGCACCAACCAACCTCCAAATGGAGCTAATTGAACTCCAGTGTAAAGACACGCTGAAGTCAAAGTATGATGCTGTGGGCGCCGCCCAGTTTCCACAGTTCATCCCTGACACAATGCCTCAGCTCCGCACCCAAGCTGCTCAGATGCTCTCCATGTTCGGCAGCACTTATCTATGTGAGCAACTTTTCTCCTCGATGAAGATGACCAAAACATCTCACAGGAGACTTCTGACTGATGAACACCTTCGCTCGATACTGAGGATTTCCTCAGCTCAAAGCCTGAGCCCAGACATTGATGAACTATCATCCAAGAAGAGATGCCAGGTATCTGGCTTGGGCACATCAGATTAGATCAGTGTGCAGCAAACTGAGCAATAATTAACGTTTTCTTTATGCACTTTTTCTTGCTACTCCAAGACATGGGCTTGAATGGTTGATTAATTTTATTATTGTTATTTTATTTTAAAAATTATTATTTATTATTATTTAAATCTTATTTAATAAATGAATGTCATTGATGTTTTTTTTATTTGAAATTGGTTTTTGCATATCTGAACTATTAAGTTATAAATTGTATAGTAATAAGTGTTGCTTCATATTCAATGTTAAAGCAAATCTTGTTTGGGTCCATATTAAAAGGTTCATTTGTTCAATGCTGGCCCGCGACTTTGTTCAAGTTTTACATTTTGGCCCACTGTGTATTTGAGTTTGACACCCCTGATCTACAGTTAGCATGTGTATGGCTGGAACACCTTGCAGGGTGGAGACTGACTGTGCCCTTTGCTGGTGAATGTCAGATCGTGGTGGGGGCAGCTGAGCTTTTCAGCATTCTGCCTGTCTGCCATTGCCTTATGTGATGCAGACAGATCTGCATTGACTGCCCTGTACAGTGCCCGCTCCCCAGCAGGACTGGGGTCGATGGTCCCCTCTACTACCACCATTGCAGAGATGTAGAATGTGGAGCTGTTGGTGGGAGTTCCTGAGGGCAGGTTGGGTGGTGCTACATAATCCACTTTTGGGTCCAAACATCACCCCCCCCTCCTTCACTTATAACATGTGACCATGGCACCCACACAGGAAATGCACCATTCTGGGTGCATCATAGTCCACAAGAGCTAAATGTGACTAGGAAATACAGATGGACACAGGTGTATCCTAGGCGTGTCTGTAAGGACTACCTATCACACACTGGCACTGATAGGGACCTGCAGCATATCCTATCTCAACCAAGCCAGGTGCTGCGGAGCTGGTGCTGGGCGCCCTACCTCACCCTCAGGGTGAGCACAGGACCCGCACATTGTCACGGTCTGTAGTTACTCTGTGCCAGTAATACACACGTTCAGTTCCCCCTACCAGGCCGAGGTGCTGTGGGGGTGCATATCCCATCTTGTGATCAGCTGTAGACTGCTGATCTGCATGTGCCGTGCAACATGGGTACGGGTGGGTTAACCCTATCCTGGTAACCACAGAAGACAGTTTGTATGGTGACCTGGTGTCTTTCTGTAGACAGCCAGCCAAGTGCTTGTAGTTATAGAGTTGTAGCCCACTGGTTGTTTCAATGATTGTGGAGGCAGAGGTCATGGGTTTGATCCCACAGTGGTGTTATTTAATAAGGCTGTCTGAGGCTTTTCCTTTTAATTTAAATCAGTGCTGCCAGCAAAATGCAACCTCACAGTGCTGTAACCTTAAGGTGCCTCATAAGGCGCCCTATAAGGCACATTAGAAGGTGCCTTGGTGGATAGGGCACTTTATAATATGCCCTATGCAGCGTCTTATAGGGCGCCGTATGCAGCACCTTATGTTACGGCACTGTGAGGGTGTTTTTGCTGGCAGCACTGATTTAACTTAAAAAAAGAAATGCCTCAGACAGCACTGATTTAGATTAAAAGGAATTGCCTCATACAGCCTTCTTACATAACACCACTGCAGGATCAAACCCATGACCTCTGCTTCTACAGTCATTGTAGTAACCAGTGGGCTACATCTGTATAGCTGCTAAAACTGAGCTGGCATGACCTTAGGGTTAACGCGTGTTAATGTGCCATGGTGCCCACTATCGCGCGATACAGATTCTAGCTACCTTGCCGCCAGAACGCCCACTCCTTATATGGCATTCTTCACATTATCGCTGCAACTAGCGCCGGTAACATTAAGACGGTTTAGTAAACATACCCCAAAGAGTTCAAGCTATTATAGGTGATCAGAATCTGTATGTCAGGCCTTGGATGAATGTCATTAAGGGAGGAGAAATATATTGAAGAGCAGAGGCCAGTATCTTTCATAAACTCCAGAGTTTACAGGGTAATTTAAAGACAAACTATTATCTATAATAACTCTAAAGGTATGAGAATCAAAGTAAGAGGTAAATTATTTAAGAGTAGTACATTTAGCTCCTACTTCTTTCAATCTGTTAAGCAAGGAAGAGTATCCTAATTGTACCTTTTTGGGAATCTGCCAGATACTTGTGACCTGGATTGGCCACTGCTGGATACACGATACTGAGCTTGATGGACCTTGGTCTGATCCAGTATGGCTTATCTTATGCTCTTATGTTCTAATGGCTGAAGCTGTGGGCTGAGAACCAGGGAAGTCAGTTTTAAATCCCACTGGCGCTACTTGTGATTTTGGGCAAGTCACTTAAACCTTCATTGCTTCAGATGCAAACTTAGACTGTAAAGCCCTCTGGGGACTGAAAAAATACCTACTGTACCTGAATGTAAATCACCTTGAACTTTTGAGAAAGGTGTGAGCTAAATCAAGAAATTGTGATCGGCCAGATTGAAAGCTGAGTTCAAGTCAACCTGAATTACTAAAATATTGAAACCGCTTTTCCAGTTGACATAGGTTTCATTCAGCATGGCAATAAGGGCTGATTCAGTACTATGCCCCTGCTTAAACCCTGATTGTTTTAGGTATAAACAATTTGTGACTTTTAAGAACACTGAGGGGTATGTTTACTAAACCATCTTAATGTAGCAGCGGCGACGTTATCGTGCGATACATAACATTATCACGCAATAACGTAACATTATCACGCGATAACGTAACATTTTTGCGCGATAACATAATATTATCGCGCGATAACGTCTCCGGTGGTGGTGAGGTGTGCAGAGGGAGGAGAAAGGCACCCTAGAGGGTGGAGTAAGGTTCCCCAGGGAAGGAGAGAAGGGGTCAATGGATGGAGAGTGAGCGGGGAGTGGATCCATGCACACTAACGCCGTGAAATAAAGCTCTGAAAATTAGCGCCAGTGAAAACCTCGCGCTAGGCACATTTGCAGGACAGAGAAACCATTTCAGTCAGCAATGTACAGCAAAGGCAGGGAAACCCAGAGAAGTGATAGTAGTGATACATGTGCAGGAACCAAAAAGGCAATTAAACATACAAAATGACCAGAACCACATCTGAAATACCAATAACCAAGCCGGCCAATAGTGATATTAATGATAAACATAAAGCAACACTACTGACAAAGCGTGAAAAGGAAGACATCATGTTTGGAAGGGTCTATGCCCTGTCCCCCTACAAAGTGAATGATCCCACATTGAAATAGCAATGATCAGGGTTGTTGTCGTTTATATTGGGCAGGTTTGTTATGGCGTGCACATTTGCAGCAACAGCAGAGTGGGCACGTAAGAAACGGCAACTGTACTGATGCTGTAAATGGGATACAGGGTGCTGCAGGCGGCACATGCTGTGGTCCAGCTGGGCACAGTGCAGACTAGGCAGATGCCTAGGTGGCACATAGGAATGCCGAAACTGTAAAGCAGCAAGACAGCAACTGACGAAGGTCCAACATGGAAACGAGAGTGTGTCCCACAGTGTCACAGGGGATATTACCCAGCAGGTATCCCCAAGGGCACATAACATTGGCAGGCGGTGCCGGGGGGGGGGGAAGCGCACATGTCCATGTAGGCACCCCTACCCGACAACCCACATCTTAGGCAGCTGCCTACCGGCACACTGGATGGCCTGGGACTGCGCACCACCAGCACCACCAGCATAAGGGCATGTCAGCATGGTGGCAGAGGGGTGCTGGTGGCGGAGGGGGCAGTGGCATCTGCCCACACCAGACCATGGCCAAGCCCCATTTAGGTGGGTGCTGTGCACTGCAACAGACAAGGTCTGCCTGACAGTCATGGTATCCCCAGGGAATGACTTGCCCCTGTGGCAACAGTTTGTTGCAGTACACACAGCCAGTGTGTTCAGGGGTAGAAGGTAACAGGTTCAAGCCCCAGCTGTGGCTCCTGCCAACCTTGTCCCCATATTTTACCCAGTACTAAACCATGGTAATAAAGACTGAACCTTTATTGCAGATAAAATAAACATGCCTGAAATGCCTATATTTTACTCTACAGAACACAGATACCATAAACATGTGCAATCCCTAGAGCAGAGTTTCCCAACCCCAGTCCTGGAGGGCCAAACACCATTGAGGTTTCAAGCTGTCCCTAATAAATATGCCTAAGCTGCATTTGTATGCACCGCCCCATTGTATGCAAATGTACCTCATGCATATTCATTAGGGACAGCATGAAAACCTGAACAGTGTTTGCCCACCAGGATTGGAGTTGGGGGCCTCTGCCCTAGAGCAGTGGCCAACAGGGGCACACACACCCACACACACAGGCTCCACTATCCAAAGCCTCATGGAGAGTCAGGCTGCTGGGCCCTGCACAGAGCAGCATCTCCCAATACTGGCACCTGCATACCTTAGCAATGCCGTCCTAAACTTGGGAACACGTTCCACATATATCAAAAGGTTGCTATGATTTATGTCAGCTAACAAATCCTAAGTTAAACATGATTTGTTGATAGAGATTCATCATAGCAACCTTTCTGATATCTGTGGAGTGTTTCAGTTATTACTTTTGACAGTGTTTACCACCCCAGGGAGTGACCCCAACAGTATTGCATACCATAGCAATGCCCGCACTGTGCCCAGGACTGGTGAGGCGGCCAGGGCTGCCACAAACCTCCATATATGTACAATGCTGGCATAGGTGTGGGAGTGTGTGTATGTCTATCCAGTGTGTTGTGGCTGCCCACACATTACTGAGCCCACACTGCTTGCACTGTTTCCAGTGTTAGCCTGCCAATGTGCATAATGAGGAACAAGGTACTGGGGGTATGGCCCGGAAAGGGTGGCCTGGGCAGGATGCATCTGCACAGGGTATAGGGCAATGGCTGCAACATTGTAGTGCCCAACCATCACCTGCACGGACAGCGTGACCACAGCATGTCATGCTGGGAGGTAACTCTCACCCTGACTGAGCAGTGACCATGGCATGGCTAGGTTCCCCCATAGTGCTATGCAGCACTTAAGTGATATTTCTCTCAAGTGATACTTATGTTGTTTTTTTTCTGGGGCCCAATCACTGGCATACTTGCTTGGTGTGTGTGCTTGCATCTCATTTTTGGGTGTGCACAGTTCCTCCAGGAACATGCATTATGTACTAGTTAGCAGTTTGTCTGCAGTTAGCATGTGTATGGCTGGAACACCTTGCAGGGTGCAGTGGGTGGAGACTGACTGTGCCCTCTGCTGGTGAATGTCAGATAGTGGTGGGGGGACAGCAGAGCTTCTCCAGCATTTTGCCTGTCCGCCATTGTCTTATGTGATGCATACAGATTTGCACTGGCTGCTCTGAAGGGTGCCTGTTCCCCAGCAGGACTGGGGTTGATGGTTCTCTCTACTTCTACCACTGCAGAGATGTACAATGTCAATCTGTTGGTGGGAGATCCTGTTTCTTCCCCCCCCCCACGCCACACGCCACACGCCACGCGCCACACGCCACACGCCACACTACGCCACGCCATGCCACAGAGAGTGGGTTGGGTGGTGCTCCATAATCCGCTGTTGTGTCCAAACACCCCCTTTCACCTATAATATGTGACCATGGCACCCACATAGGGTGTGCACTATTCTGGGTGCATTATAGTCCACAAGGGCTAAACGTGATTGGGAAATACAGATGGACATAGTTGCATCCTAGGTGTGTCTGTAAGGGCTGCCTATCACACAATAGCACTGATGGGGAACTGCAGCACAGCCTATCTCAGCCAAGCCAGGTGCTGCGGACCTGGTGCTGGGTGCCCCACCTCACCCTCAGAGTGAGCACAGGACCCACACAATGTCACGGTCTGTAGCTACTCTGTGCCAGTAACACACACGGTCAGTTTCCCCTACCAGGCCTAGGTGCTGTGGGGTGCATACCCCATTATGTGATCAGCTGTAGACTGCTGATCTGCATGTGCAGTGCATCATGGGTACGGGTGGGTTTACCCTATCCTGGTAGCCACAGCAGACAGTTTATGTGGTGACCTGCAGTCTTTCTGTAGACAGCCAGCCAGCAGTGTGCTAGCAGCTATAGAGATGTAGCCTACTGGTTGCTTCAATGACTGTGGCAGCAGAGGTCATGGGTTCAATCCTGCAGTTGTGTAATCTAATAAGGCTGTGTGAGTCATTTTCTTTTAAATTAAATCAGTGCTGCCAGCACAAGCACCCTCACAGTGCTGTAGCCTAAGGTGCCTCATAGGTGCCCTGTAAAGCGCCCTATAGTGCACATTATAGGGTGCCTTGGCAGACAGGGCACTTTATAATGTGACCTATGGGGCGCCCTATAGGGCGCCTTATGAGGCACCTTAGGTTACGGCACTGTGAGGGTGTTTTTGCTGGCAGCACTGATTTAAATTAAAAGAAAATGCCTCAGGCAGCCTTTTTAGATTACACCACTGCAGGATTAAACCCATGACCTCTGCCTCCACAGTCATTGCAGTAACCAGTGGGCTACATCGTTATAGCTTCTAACACTGCGCTGGCATGTACTTAGGGTTAACGTGTGTTAACGTGCCACGGCGCCCACTATCGCGCGATACATATTCTTGCTACCTTAGTACTGGAACGCCCACTCCTTATATGGCATTCTTCACATTATCGCTGCAACTAGTGCCGGTAACATTAGGACAGTTTAGTAAACATACCCCTGAGAGGTTTTTTGTAGTGCTCTTGGCTAAAAGGGCCAAGTAAATAACTGGACAAAAATTAGAGAGCATGGTAATATCATGTCCAGGTTTTTTAGGAAGCAGTGAATTGTTTCTTTCCAGGGCACTACATAATGCCCTTAAATAGGCTAACATTAACTAAAGGAATAATCTTGTGAGTAAAGAAGGGGGATAATTTCTTCCAGAGCCAAATAAGAAGAGTTTTGGCTGAGAGCATGCTGAGATGGATTGATGGCAGGGCTGGCCCACCCATTGTGCGAGAATGTTGTTTGCACAGGGCCCCGCACGAATTTCATTCCACTCAGTTTGCAGGGCCAGCTTCAGAGGAAATTGGGGAGGGCTGAAGCCCCAGCTCAACTCCACACAGTGTTGGAGTGAAAAACAGTGTGTTCCTTCACTCCTGCTGTGTCCTTGTGAAGGGCGCTGAGTGCTGGGAAACAGGAAATGCCCTTTAACCTTTCCCAGCACTCAGCACGCTTCACAAGAACACAGCGGGCGTGAAGGAACATGCTGCTGTCACTCCAGCACTGTGCAGAGGTGAATCGGCCTCCCTGGCTCCCTCTGAAGCTGCATAGAGAGGCACGGGGCTCTTCAGAGAGGGATAGGATAGGACTGGAAATAGGCTGATGGGGGGGCTAGGACTGAAAATGGCTGATGGGGGAGCTAGGATTGGAAAGGGGCTGATGGGGGGGCTTGAACTGGAAATGGACTGATGAGAGGCTAGGATATGACCTGAAATGGCTGGTGGGGGGGGGGGGGGCTAGGATTGGAAATGTGCTATGGAGGAGCTTCAACTGGAAATGGGAGCTTGGACTGGAATGGGCTGATGGGGGCCTAGTATAGGCTGAAAATGGGCTGATGGGGAGCTAGGATTGGAAATGGACTGATGGGGAGGCTTGGGCTGGAAATGGGCTAATGGGGGGGACTAGGATTGGAAATGGGCTGATGGGGGGAGTTTGGACTGGAAATGAACTGATGGGTGGCTAGGATAGAACTGAAAATGTCTGATGGGGGCTAGGATTGGAAATGGGCTGATGGGGGGCTAGGATATGACTGGAAATGGCTGATGGGGGGGCTAGGTTTGGAAATGGGCTGACAGGGGAGCTAGGATAGGACAGGAAATGGCTGATGGTGGGGCTAGGACTTGAAATGGGTTGATGGGGGCTAGGATAGGACTGGCAATGGCTGATGTGGGGCTATAACTGGAAATGGGCTGATGGGGGGAGCTTGACTGGAAACGGGCTGATGGGGGGCTAGGATAGGACTGGAAATGGGCTGAAAGGGGGCTTGGACTGGAAATGGGATGATGGGGGGGCTAGGATAGGACTGGAAATGGCTGATGGGGGAGCTAGAATTGGAAATGGGCTGATGGGGGAGCTTGGACTGGAAATGGGCTGATGGGGGGGGCTAGTATTGGAAATGAGCTGATGGGAGGCTAGGATAGGACTGGAAATGGCTGATGGGGGTCTATAATTGGAAATGGGCTGATGGGGGAGCTTGGACTGGAAATGGGCTGATGGGGGGCTTGAATTGGAAATGGGCTGATGGGGGGGCTAGGATAAGTCTGGAAATGTGCTGATGCGGGGGCATGGGAGAATGGGACTAGAAGGCAGCAGATGCTTGGTGGGACTGGAACTAGAAGGGAGCTGATGTTGAAGGAGGACTAGAAGGGGATGGGGCTGGGGGAATGAGAATGGAGAGGGGGAAAGATATTTTGTATTAGACAGAAGAAAAATCTATGATTGGCCGGGTATTTGGAGAGTAAATGGGGATTGAGGATGGAAGGGTGAAATTTGAGTGGATGAAAAAGGAATAAAGAAAGAAATGGAGGAAGGAGCAAAAGGGGAAAGATCAGTGTGTTAAAGCAGATGTAGAGAGAGAATAGAAAAAAATAGCAGAGAAGAAAGGACAAATGGACAGCAGACAATGGAGAGTCAGCAGAAGACACAAAGGGGTATGTTTACTAAACAGCGATAACGTTACGTTTTGCGTGATTACGTCTCTGGCGGTGTTAAGGCACACAGAGGGTGGAGTAAGTCTTCCCAGAGGGCAGAGAGAAGGGGTCAATGGGTGTAGAGTGGGTGGTGAGAGGCTTCAGGCATACTAACGCTGTGAAATGTAGGACAGAACAATACCGTGATTAAAAACCTTGTGTTAGAGGCACAATTGCAGGAGAGAGAAACCATTTCAGTCAGCAATGTACAGCAAAGGCAGGGAGACTCATAAAAAGTGATAGTGGTGCTACATGTGCAGCAACAGCATAGTGCCCAAGTACGAAAGGGCACTATGGTAAGGCTGCAAATGGGGTACAGGGGGCTGCAGGTGGGACATGCAGTGGGGCAGCTGGGGCACAGTGCAGACTAGGCAGATGCCTAGGTGGCATATAGGAATGCCAAAACCGTAAAGCAGCAAGACAGCAACTGACCAAGGGCAAACATGTCCACGAGTGTGTGTCCCACAGTGCCCCAATGGACATTACCCAGCAGGTACTCCAAAGGGCACATAACATTGGCAGGCGGTGCCAGGGGGAAGCGTGGACGTCTATATAAGCACTCCTACCCCAGACCCCACACCATAGGCTGTCGCCTACTGGCACACTGGATGGCCTGGGACTGTGCACCACTAGCACCACCGGCATAAGGGCATGTCAGCATGGTTGGGGAGGGCTGCTGGTGGTGGAGGGGGCAGTAGCATCTGCCTTCAGCAGACCAAGGCAAAGCTCTGATTAGGTGGGTGGCCTGCAATGCAACAGACAAGGTCTGTCTGAAGAACAGTCATGTTATCCCCAGGGAATGACCAGCCTCTGTGACAATAGTCTGCTACAGTACACACAGCCTGTGTGTTCAAGGGCAGAGGGTCACAGGTTCAAGTCCCACCTGTGGCTCCTGCAGACCATGTCCCTATATTTTACCCTACAGAGCACATAAACCATAAACATGTGCACTCCCTACTCTAGTCCTGGAGGGCCAAACACCATTCAGGTTTTCATGCTGTCCCTAATAAATATGCATGAGATGCATTTTATGCACTGCTCCCATTGTATGCAAATGTATCTCATGTATATTCATTAGGGACAGCCTGAAACCTGAATGGTGTTTGGCCCCCCCCCCCCGCCCCCCCCCCCGCCCCCCCCCGGACTGGAGTTGGGAACCTCTGCCCTAGAGCATCGGCCAACAGGGGCACAAACACCTACACCCACAGGCTCCACTACCCAAAGCCTCATGGAGAGTCAGGCTGTTGGGTCCGGCGCGGAGCAGCAGCTACCACCACTAGCACCTGCATACCCTAGCCATGCTGTCATAAACATGGACACACGCTCCATATATATCAAAAGGTTGCTATGAGTAGTTTCAGATAACAAAGCCTAAATTAAACACAATTTGTTAACAGAGATTCATCATAGCAACCTTTCTGATATATGTGGAGTGTGTTTCCTCTTTTCTGTTCTCTGACAGTGTTTACCACCCCGAGAGTGACCCTAACAGTATTGAGTACCTTAGCAACTCCTGCACTGTGCCCAGGACTGGTGTAGTGGCCAGGGCTGCCAACCACCTCTATCTTTGCACAATGCTGAAATAGGTGTGGGAGTGTGTGTATGTCTATCCAGTGTTTTGTGGATGACTACACCTTACAGAGCTCACAATAATTGTACAGTTTCCAGTGTTAGCCTGCCAATGTGCATAATGTGGAGCAAGGTATTGTGGGTATGGGCCAGACAGGGCGGTCTGGGCAGGAGACATCTGCACAGGGCATAGGGCAATGGCTGGGATATTGTAGTGGCCGACCACCACCTGCATGGACAGGGTGGCCACAGCATGTCATGCTGGGAGGTCAGTCTCACTCTGACTGAGCAGTGACCATGGCATGTCTAGGTTCCCACATAGTGTAATACAGTATTTCTCTCAAGTGATATCTGTGTTTCCTTTTTTGGGGTCTAATCAGTGACATACCTGCTTGGTGTTTGTGCTTGCATCCCACATTTTGGTGCACATAGTTCTTCTGGGACCATGTACTGGCTAGCAGACTGTCTGCAGTTAGCATGTGCATGGGTGGAACACCTTGCAGGGTGCAGACTGACTGTGCCCTCTGCTGGTGAATGTCAGATTGTGGTGGGGTGCAGCTGAGCTTTGCCAGGTCTAATGCCTGTCTGCCAGTGCCCTATGTGATAAGTACAGTTCTGCATCACCTGCCATGGATGGTGTCCATTCACCAACTGGACTGGGGATGCTGGTCCCACAGCCCTTCCTGGTGTGTACTGCCTCTATTGCAAAGATGTCGAGTGTGGGTCTGTTGGGGGCAGATCCTGTCTACCACTTTGACCCATAGAGTATGATACATGGTGCTACATAATCCACATCTGAGTCCAGCCACACCCCTGCTCTTACAACATGTGACCATGGCAACCACACTGGACATGCACTATTCTGGGTGTGTCATGGTCCAAAAGGGCTAGATGTAACTGGGGAATGCAGATGGACACAGGATTATCAAAGGTGGGGGCTGAAAAGAATACCTGCCACACACAAGCACTGATTCAGAACTGCAGCAAAAGCTATCTCAGACAACCTGGGTACTGTGGACCTGGTGCTGGGCGACCCACCTGACCCTCAGGGTGAGCACAGGAGCCGCACAATGTTACGGTCTGTAGCTACTCTGTGCCAGTCACACACACAGTCAGTTCCCCTACCAGGCTGACGTGCTGTAGAGGCGCCTATCCCATCTTGTGATCAGATGTAGACTGCTGTTCTGCATGTGCAGTGCATCATGGGTACTGGTGGGTTTACCCTATCTCGGTGACCACAGCAGACAGGTTGTGCGGTGACCTGCAGTCTTTCTGTAGACATCCAGCGCTGTGCTAAAAGCTCTAGAGGTGTAGCCCACTGGTTGATACAATGACTGCTGAGGCCATGAGTTTGATTCTGCAGTGGTGTTATTTAATGAGGCATTTCCTTTTAATTCCTGTAACACTCAGACACATCTCTACAATCTGTGTTACCAGCCATAAACACCCTCACCTCAGTGCTGTAACCTATAGGGCACATTATAAAGTGCCTTGTCAGCCAAGGCGCTGCATAAGGCACCTTATAGGGCACATTATAATGTGCCTTGTCAGTTTAACCGAGCTGAGGTATTCTGTTCATGTAACTTCTATTTGACAGATCCACTTGTTTTCTTTCCCCAGTAGGAGATGTATTAGTATTCTCTAAGATGTATTGGCTTAATATTTCAGTGTTTCCTTTTTAATATGTAGGGTTTGGTGCTTTGTGAGTCCTGATAGTGCTGTTATGATATGGTGGATTTTCTATGGGTTCTAAATGGTCAGTGTTTATAGTACTTCCTAATGTGCCAGGCGGTTGGCACTGGAGTATAGAAATGTAGAAATCGGGTAGTCTTTCTTTATCCAGTCTCTCGTTAAGAGGCATGTTTATAAAAAGTTAGAGCATGTTAACATTATGCAAATGTTTATGCAAATGAGGCCCCACAATGCGTCTCCATACATGGCCCTGCACCCCCTTGGGCCGTCTTCTGATTGATGGGACTAGTATCTCAAGACGAACCCTAGAAAGAGGAGTAAACTAGTGAGAAGGAGAGAGGGACTCTAGTAGAAAAGGGTTGTTTGGTAGCAGGGATGAATAATCCAATAAAGCCAGGAGAGGGGTGTAGAATAGAGAATAATGATAGGTCGGACAGTCCTAAGGACTGGATATGCCTGTGTCTGTCTTTTTAATAAGAAAAAGAGCAAATTGATCCGGTTGTAATATAGTCTGCATGGTAGCAGAACTTTCCATTAACTTGGAAATAGCCTGGAAAAGTTGTTGGGTATGACAAATACTGTTCTTAATTAAGCCCAATATTTTAATCTTTCTTAGCTTGTCTTAGCATACTTTTAAATGTAGATTACAGGGTTCTACAAATGGTCAGCACAGTGTTATCGTTATTTTTGTGCCAGCACCGTTCAGCCTTTCTGCATTCCTATTTTCCAAAGTAAAGCAGAACACCAAGGAATGGAAAAATTCCTTTTGGGGAGCATACCATTTGAGAGGGGCCATAGTATCCAGAGTATAGTCCAGCACGTGGGTTAAAGCAGTTTTCTTCTTCTCATAAGAGAGCATGGAGGATTCAAGATCAGGAAGGTTGCACAGATTCAAACATTTATCCACCTTGAAGTTTTTAAATTTCTGGACAGTTTAGTATTAGGCTGGGAATGGTAAGATAAAATAGCTGCTCTACAATTGGAAGAAACCAATAAATGATCTGACCATGAAATTGGTGTGTTTTTTGGGGAAGACAGAGCAAGCCCTTGTGACCAGCATGATAGGGTGGCGCTGTCTGAAGTTGGGTAAATGAAAGATTGTCCATAAAAGATAGAAACTCAATTTCAGCTGTGGCGGTTGGGTTGTCCATATGAGCATTATAGTCCCCTAGGACTACCAGGTCCCCACTATAAGCGAGATAAAGTCATAGGCTGAAAATTGCTGGAGGGGAGCAGGTAAATAGCAAAGAAGCATTTTAAGCGCCAGAGAACCAGCTACTTGAAATAGCAGAGGATAAGCAAGATGGGAAATCTCCTTGAACACATATTTACTAGATGCAGTAAATGTCCTGCCTCTATCTCTGAGATAATGCCAGCAGTTCATATTTCAAATATAAAAATATTTGACACAATACAAAAGCAACCAAGAAAAGTAACACATGGTTAGATTTTTATTAGTATGCTTTGTTCCTCTCATCAAACCATTACTCTTAGGAGTGCTGTAGAGTACAAATCACCTTCGCCCTCATTAAGTCTTTTGCTGCCAGATAATGTCTCCAGTCATCTAAGAAGGAAATAGCAAAGGTCACCATCTTCATGTACAAAATTTCCACCCTTATTAAAGACATATTGCTGTTTGGCATAGTCTACACAGGTTTTAACTTTGGGGCATGTTTACTAAAGCGTCTTAATGTGCGCCAGGCGATAATGTGCAGGATGCCATAAAAGGAGTGGGCGTTCCAGTCTAAGCATAGCAATCGCGCGTTATCGCACGATAATGTGCGCCGCACACATTATCGTGTGATAGAGGGAGCCGTGCACGTTAACGCGCGTTAGTCTTAAGTAGGCGCGCTGCCCTATCAACACAGCAATAGAGCTGTAGCACAATGGTTAATACACTGACTGATGGTGCAGGGGTCATGAGTTTGATTCCCTAGTGGGCATAATGAATAAGACTGTCTGAGACACTACCCTTTGCTTTAAACCAGTGCTGTCTGAGGCAATTTCTTTTTTACTTTAAATTAGTGCTTCCAGCAAACACACCCTCACAGTGCCGTAACCTAAGATGCTAAATAATATTATCAACCCTTCACCCAACTCATTAAACTATAATCTATCCACCTATTGAGTGAAACCTGAGTAACTGAACCCCTAATTTTTTTGTTTTTTTGTCGGAAGTTTTTGCCGTGAGAGATCGCTCCCTCTTGAAGCTTAACTTCCCTTTTAATTACTCATGTGGTAACACTAACCACTGTATAAAAAGTTGTGAGATAATCGCATTCAGAAAGTATTAATGCTACATCACAAATATTTTTCCTTTAAAAGATCACCATGTAGATCTCAACGCTCCAAGCAGATCACTACGGACACAGTACTGCGTTTAGAGCTGCACATCTATTCTCGGCTCTGCTTCAACGCTTCTAATCTGCTATCCATTTACTTATCTTATAATGATGACCAGCCAAAGAGATCCGTGATTTTAGGTCTTCGTTATAAACCTCTCTCTTCTTTTCAACGTTTTAACGAGACCACAGCATGCTTTAACTCTCTTTGAAACTGGACATTTCTTCACACACAGTCACACTTGCTGTGTGTGAAGTGTGACTGTGTGTCTGTGTGACTGTGTGTGAAGAAATGTCCAGTTTCAAAGAGAGTTAAAGCATGCTGTGGTCTCGTTAAAACGTTGAAAAGAAGAGAGAGGTTTATAACGAAGACCTAAAATCACGGATCTCTTTGGCTGGTCATCATTATAAGATAAGTAAATGGATAGCAGATTAGAAGCGTTGAAGCAGAGCCGAGAATAGATGTGCGGCTCTAAACGCAGTACTGTGTCCATAGTGATCTGCTTGGAGCGTTGAGATCTACATGGTGATCTTTTAAAGGAAAAATATTTGTGATGTAGCATTAATACTTTCTGAATGCGATTATCTCACAACTTTTTATACAGTGGTTAGTGTTACCACATGAGTAATTAAAAGGGAAGTTAAGCTTCAAGAGGGAGCAATCTCTCACAGCAAAAACTTCCGACAAAAAAACAAAAAAATTAGGGGTTCAGTTACTCAGATTTCACTCAATAGGTAACCTAAGATGCGGCATAAGGCGCCCTAAAAGGCACTCCAAAGGGCACATTATAAAGTACACTGTCCACCCAGGCACCCTATAATGTTCCCTATAGGGTGCATTATAAGGCACCTTATAGGGCGCCTTATAGGGCTCTTTATGGGCGCCTTATGAAGCACCTTAAGGTTGCAGCACTATGAGTGTGTTTTTGCTGGCAGCACTAATTTAAATTAAATAAAGAAAATGCCTCAGACAGCCCTCTCAAATAACCCCACTGTGGGATCAAAATCATGACATCTGACTCTACAAGCAGTGAAATAACCAGTGGGCTACAGCTCTATAGCTGCTAACAAACCCCTGGCTGGCTACAGAAAGACTTCAGGTCACCACACAAACTGTCTGCTGTGGTTACCAGGATAGGGTTAACCCACCCGTACCCATAATGCACTGCACATGCAAATCAGCAGTCTACAGATGTTCACAAGATGGGGTATGCACCCCCACAGCACCTTGGCCTGGTAGGGGGAACTGACTGTGTGCACCCCCACAGCACCTCAGCTTGGTAGGGGGTACTGACCGTGTGTGTTACTGCCACCATTGCAGGTTCTGTTGGTGGGAGATCCTGTTTCCTACCCTGAGCAACAGAGGGTGGGTGGTGGTACATAATCCGCCTATGGGTCCAAACACCCCCCTTCACCTACATCATATGACCATGATACCAACACAGGATATACACTATTTTGGGTGCATCATAGCCCATAAGGGCTAGATGTGACTGAGAAATACAGATGGACACAGATGTATCCTAGGTGTGTCTGCAGGAACTACCTATCACACACACTGGCACTGATGGTGACCTGCAGCATAGTCTATTTCAGTCATGAAAGGTGCTGTGGACCTGGTGCTGGGCACCCCATCTCACCCTCAGGGTGAGCACAGTACCCGCACAATGTGACAGTATGTAGCTACCTTGCAATGGTGGCAGTAGAATGGACCATCAACCCAAGTCCTGCTGGGGAACAGGCATCCTACAGGGCAGTCAATGCAGATCTGCACACATCCATGAGGCAAGGCAGATAGACAGTAGGCCTGGAAATGCACACCTGCCCCCACCACTATCTGCCATTCTCCAACAGCAAACACAGCGAGTCTCCAACCATACACATATTAACTGTAGACAGTCTGCTAGCTAGTCCATAGAGCAGGATCCTGGAGGAGATGCATGTACCCAAAACTAGAATATCAACATACACACCAAGCAGATAAGTCAGTGATTGGGCCCCAAAAAAGAAAACCCTCAAACATCACTTGAGACAAATACTATACAGCACTATGGGGGAACCTAGCCATGCTGTGGTCACTGCTCAGTCAGGGTAAGAGTGACCAGCCAGCAGGACATGCTGTGGCCACCCTGTCCGTGCAGGTGGTGGCCAGGCACTCCAATGTCCCAGCCATTGCCCTATGCCCTGTGCAGATGCATCCTGCCCAGGCCACCCTGTCCGAGCCATACCCACAGTACCTTGCTCCTCATTATGCACATTGGCAGGCTAACACTGGAAACAGTGCAAGCAATGTAGGATGAGTAAGGTGTAGGCAGCCACCTTTAGGACAGCTTTCCAGATGACTTGCAGCTCTTCCCGCATACTACCCCAGCACTATCGGGACAGGTTTATGAGGACATTCAGTCTCACTATCTGTATGGTGCTGATGAATATCCACACCTAGGGGTATGTTTACTAAACCGTCTTAATGTTACCAGCGTTAGTTGCAGTCTTATTGTGACGAATGCCATATAAGGTAGTGAGCATTCCAGTCTTAAGGTAGCATTTCGGGTTATCATGTGATAAAGTCCTCTTTCATGCCATAGAGGGAGCTGTGGCACGTTAATGCGCATTAGCCTTAATTAGGCGCGCTGACCTACAAGCACAGCAGCAGAGGTGTAGCACAATGGTTAATGCATTGACTGATGTAACAGGGGTCATGAGTTCAATCCCCCAGTGGGCTTAATGAGTAAGGCTGTCTGAGGCATTGCCCTTTACTTTAAATCAGTGCTGTCTGGGGCATTTTCTTTTTTAATTTAAATTAGTGCTGCTAGCAAACACACCCTCACAGTGCCGTAACCTAAGGTGCCGCATAAGACGCCCTATAAGGCACTCCAGAGGGCACATTATAAAGTGCACTGTCCACCTAGGCACCTTATAATGTTCCCTATAGGGCGCCTTATAAGGCGCTTTATAGGGCGCCTTATGAGGCACCTTAAGGTTGCAGCAGTGTGAGTGTGTTTTTGCTGGCAGCACTAATTTAAATTAAGAAAAAGAAAATGCCTCAGACAGCCCTATCAAATAACCCCACTGTGGGATCAAACCCATGACCACTGGCTCCACAGGAAGTGAAGTAACCAGTGGGCTACAGCTACTAACAAACCCTGGGCTGGCTACAGAAGGACTTCAGGTCTCCACACAAACTGTCTGCTGTGGTTACCAGGATAGGGTTAACCCACCCATACCCATGATGCACTGCACATGCAAATCAGCAGTCTACAGATGATCACAAGATGGGGTATGCACCCCCACAGCAGCTCGGCCTGGTAGGGGGAACTGACCGTGTGCACCCCCACAGCACCTCAGCCTGGTAGGGGGTACTAACCGTGTGTGTTACTGGCACAGAGTAGCTACAGACCGTCACATTGTACGGGTACTGTGCTCACCCTGAGGGTGAGGTGAGGCGCCCAGCACCAGGTCCACAGCACCTTTCACAGCTAAAATAGGCCATACTGCAGGTACCCATCAGTGCTAGTGTGTGTGTGTGATAGGTAGTTCCTGCAGACACACCTAGGATGCATCTGTGTCCATCTGTATTTCTGTCATGTTTAGCTCTTATAGTGCACCCTAGTGCATGTCCTGTGTTGGTGCCATGGTCACATGATGTAAGTGAAGGGGGGTGTTTGGACCCATAGGCAGATTATGTACCACCACCCAACCCACTCTCTGTGGCTCAGGGTGGGAAACAGGATCTCCCTCCCACCAACAGATCCACATTCTACCTCCCTGCAATGGGGGCAGTAGAGGGGACCATCACCCCCAGTCCTGCTGGGGAACAGACACCCTACAGAGCAGATCTGTACACATCCATAAGGCAAGGCAAGGCAGACAGACAGTAGGCCTGGAAGTGCTCAGCTGCCCACCCCACCCCCAACCCCAACCCCAACCCCACACCCCCATCTCCCCACCACACCCCACCCCACCCGCTGATATTCTCCAGCAGCAATCACAGTGAGTCTCCAGCCACTGCACCCTGCAAGTTGTTCCATCCAGACACATACTAACTGCAGATAGTCTGCTAGCTAGTCCATAGTGCATGTTCCTGGAGGAGATGCATGTACCCAGAACTGGGATGTCAGCATACAGACCAAGCAGATAAGTCAGTGATTGGGCCCCAAAAGAAAACCCATAAATATCACAAAACAAAAATACTACATAGCACTATGGGGGAACCTAGCCATGCCGTGGTAACTGCTCTGTCAGGGTGAGAGTGACCTCCCAGCAGGACATGCTGTGGCCACCCTGTCCGTGCAGGTGGTGGCCGGGCACTACAGTGTCCGAGCCATCACCCTGTGCAGATGCATCCTGGCCAGGCCACCCTGTCCGGGCTATACCCACGGTACCTTGCTCCTCATTATGTACATTGGCAGGCTGACACTGGCAACAGTGCAAGCAGTGTGGGCTGAGGAAGGTGTTGGCAGCCACCACACACTGGGTAGACAGACACGCACTCCCACATCTATGCCAGCATTGTGCAACTATAGAGGCTTTTGGCAGCCCTGGCCACCGCACCAGTCCTGGGCACAGTGCAGGCATGGCTATGGTATGCAATATTGTTGGGGTCACTCTGTCAAACACCAGACCTGAGGCACACTCCACAGACATCAGAAAGGTTGCTATGATGCAGCTCAATCAGCAAATTGTGCAGAACTTAGGAATTGCTATCTGCCATTAATCATAGCAACCTTTTGATATCTGTGTAATGTATTCCCAGATTTAGGGCGGCATTGCTAAGGTATGCAAGTGTTAGTATTGGGAGATGCTGCTGCATGCAGGGCCCAACATCCTGCCTCTCCATGAGGCTTTGGATAATGGAGCCTGTGGGTGCGAGTGTTTCTGCCCCTGTTGGCCGCTGCTCTAGGGCAGAGGTTCCCAACTCTGGTCCTGGTGGGCCAAACACTGTTCGGGTTTTCATGCTGTCCCTAATGAATATGCATGAGATACATTTGCATACCATGGGGGTGGCGCATAGAAATGCAGCACAGGCATCTTTATTAGAGGCAGCATGAAACCTGAATGGTCTTTGGCCCTCCAGGACTGCATTTGGGAAACTCTGCTCTAGGTATTGCACATGTTTATGGTGTCTGTGCTCTGTAGGGTAAAATATAGGCGTTTCAGGCATGTTTATGTTATCTGCAATAAAGGTTCTGTCTTTATTACCACAGTTTATTACTGGGTAAAATATGGGGACTGAGTTGGAGACTTGAACCTGTGACCGTCCGCTCCTGAACACACTGGCTGTGTGTACTGCACTACACTGTTGCCACAGGGACAGTTCATTCCCTGGGGATACCATGACTGTTCATCAGACAGAGCCTGTCTGTTACAGTGCACGGCACCCACCTAAACAGGGCTAGGCCATGGTCTGCTGTGGGCAGATGCCACTGCCCCCTCCACCACCAGTACCCCTCTGCCACCATGCTGACATGCCCTTATGCTGGTGGTGCTGGTGGTGCGCAGTCTCAGGCCATCCAGTGTGCTGGTAGGCAGCTGCCTATGGTATGGGATCTGGGGTAGGGGTGCCTGCATATACGTCCACGCTTCCCCCCCACCACCGCCTGCCAATGTTCTGTGCCCTTGGGGGTACCTGCTGGGTACTGTCCCCTGTGACACTGTGAGAAGCACACTCATGTCCATGTTGGGCACTCATCAGTTGCTGTCTGGCTGATGTACAGTTTCAGCATTCCTATGTGCCACCTAGGCATCTTCCTAGTCCGCAATGTGCCTCAGCTGCATCACAGCATGTGCCGCCTGCAGCCCTCTGTATCCCATTTTCCAGCATCTGTACAGTTGCCCTTTCTGACATGCCCACCCTGCTGTTGCTGCACATCTGCATGCCATAAGAAACCTGTCCAATAAAAAGGGAAAACCCTGATCAGCGCTATTTCAATGTGGGATCATTCACCTTGTAGGGGGACAGAGCATAGACCCTTCCAACAATGATATCTTTTTTTTTTTTTGGAGATTTCTCAGTAGTGTTTTTTATTTTTCCCATTAATATCACTATTGGCCAGCTTGGTTATGGTGATTTTAAATTTTGTTCAGGTTATTTTTCCATGTTTATTTGCCCTTTTGTTCCGTGCACATGTATCACAACTATCACTTTTTTTAGGTTTCCCTGGCTTTGCTGTACATTGCTGACGTAAATGGTTTCTCTTTCCTGCAAATGTGCCTTAACGCGAGGGTTTCACTGGCGTTAGTGATCAGACCCGGATTCCACAGGATTAGTGTGCCTGGAGCCTCTCCCCTCCCACTCTCCACCCACTGACCCCTTCTCTCCGCCCTCTGGGGAGCCTTCCTCCGCCCTTCAGCGCCGGATTTCACGGCGTTAGGGTGCCTTAACACCGCAGGCGCGTTATCGCACGATAAGTACGTTATCACACGATAACGCGCCTTCATCGCCCGATAACGTACCTTATCGCACGCTAATTCCACCACTGCAAAGTTAGCGCCCTTTAGTAAACATATCCCCTAGTAATGCATAAGGGAATTATCTGGAAAACGGTTACTATTAGCTAGATAAGTCCCTTTGCATATCAGGTTGCTAGGGCTTATAAAGATTATAGGATCAATTCATTCCTTTTCAGGACTTAAAAAAAAGTTCAGTAAATATTTATTCAGTGCCACACTCAAATACAATAATCACATCTTCATTTCCTGTGCATCTCTGAAACACTGAATAAACTCTTTTTTTGCAGAATTTTAGCCCTTTAACCCTGTCTGCTCCCATTTTGGATATGCAAAATTACTCTGCTGGTATCAGCACCAGAAAAGAATAAGGATGGAGCATGTTTGACATGACATCAGCAAGACCTAAGGCAAGAAGTCAAAATCACTTGCTTACACTTCAGATGGTAAACTGATTTATTTATATATACTCTCAAACACGTATGCACCCTCCATATGAAATACTGGGGGGAACAATAGCACAATGCATATAGAAAACCTTGTTATTAAAAATTTTTAAAAGCAATGGCTTAGCAAAATATAATAAACCCATTAGTTATCAAAGAAGCCTCTTCTGGAGTGTAGAAATGAACAATCAACACACATCAAAACATACCGCAGCCATACAGTATTTAGATTTTACCATTTGTTCATCGAATCATTCACATCTAAATACTTCACTTTACTGCTACTATTAATTAATTAATTAATTAATTAATTTGCATTTAGCTCACACCTTTCCAGAAGAAGATCAGACGATTTGCATTCAGGTGCAATATGCATGTCCCTGTCCCCAAACAGCTCACAATCTAAGTTTGTAGCTGAGGCAATGGCAGTCATATTTATCATTCATATAGTGCTACAAGACATTCACAGTATTATACACATACCCATGGGAGGCAGTCTCTACTCAATAGAGCTTACAATCTGTGCAGGACAGAAACACTACAGAGAAGGGGCTAGAGATGGTCTTGACACACACAAATGACAAACAAGGGACTAAAGGGACCAGATCCATTAGCAGCCTCAAAGAGGTGGGTCTTTAGTCCGTATAGAACTAGAGATGGAATCTGACACACTGACAGTGCAGCAAGGTGGAAAGCATGCAGTCTGGAGTTTGCAGTGGAAGAAAAGGGCACAGATATAGGTTTTTCCGGATGAACGGAGTTCCCCAAGAGGGGTGTAGGGAGAGATAAGAGAGGAGAGATAGTGAGGAGCAACAGAGTGAATTCACTTGTAAGTCAGTAGGAGAAATTTGAACTGGATGCAGAAATAAATAGGGAGCCAATAAAGTGACTTGAGGAGAGGGGTTACATGAGCTTAATGACTCTGACAGAGGATTAGCTTTGTAGCTGAGTTCTGAATAGATGAAGAGGAGAGAGATTGCGCGGGTGGAGACCAGCGAGGAGCAGGTTGCAATAGTCTAAGCAGTAGATGACTAGAGAGTGCATAAGGGTCTGTGACAGGATGTTCAGAAAGGAAAGTACAAATTTTGCTGATGTACAGAAAGAAATGATAGGGTTTTAGCTATCTAAGAACATAAGAACAAAAGAAATGCCATACTGGGTCAGACCAAGGTCCATCAAGCCCAGTATCCTGTTTCCAACAGTGGCCAATCCACGTCACAAGTACCTGGCAGGTTCCCCAAAAAGGCACACAGGTTCTATAGTAGTTCTATAACTACCAGGAACTCCTAACATACCCCCCCTCAGACCCCCTGATAAGAAATTGTATAATGGCACTCGATGAATCTTAATACCCAATGTATAGAATACTGTATTCTCCAGGACCAAGCAGGAAGTCAGTCCTCACATATGGGTGACGTCGGCGCCGACGGAGCCCTCGCGGAGCAATTTTCCCCAGCTTTCAAAGAAAGCCTTTGGGAATTGCAGCGCGCATGCGCGGTCGCCTTCCCACCCAAGGGTGCCATCTGAGCCAGTCTTCTTTTTTCCGCGGAGCCCTACAGACGTACCCGTCGTGTCCCCGCGAAAAAGTTGATTTTACTCATAATTTTCTCTTTTTTCCTTCGGTTCGACGCCGGTCTTTTTCCCGCCCGGACTCGCGACGCCGGTCACGAGTCCTCTTCTTCTTTTTCGGTTTTTCTGACTTAGTCAGTTTCGTTTTCGGTTTTTCCCTGGCAGCCCGGTCCTTTGACCTCGCAGGGGCCCTTTTTCCCCCGATGGCTGCCAGTGGTTTCAAGCGGTGTGGTCAGTGTGACCGAAATATGTCACTAACTGACACACACGACAATTGCCTCCGCTGCCTGGGCCCGGATCATGAAGAAATGATCTGTGGGGCCTGCGGCAAAATGTCCTCCAAAGCGTTGAGAAGTCGGCGGCATCAGCGGGATAGGATCTTCGCTGACCCCAGCCGTACCCGGACCTCGTCGGAGGCCTCCGCGTCCAGAGGTTCCAGCTCGGACCGTCGCTGGAGTTCCTCCGACAGGGGTTCTCACTCCGGGGACCATCGACGGAAGGTGAAACCCGCGAGGGTGGCGTCGGTGGACGCTCCTGGCTCCGCGAGGGCCAGGTCGCATAGCCCCGATAGCCGTCCCGGGTCCTTGGAGAAGGAGCACCTCTCGAAGCGACCTCGCCTGGAGTCGGAGCTGCCTGCTCGGGTAAGTCCTGTGGTCCTCCTGGACTCGCCTCCGAGATCGCCGACGTCGGGCCCGACGCCGTCGGGGCCCGAGTCGGGGGCTGCTGGGTCACCTGAGCTCGGACTCAGGTTGACGGCCTTGGAGAGCAGACTGTCTGCCTTCATGGACCAGCAGCGGGCACTGCTCGCTGGCCTCGCTGGCGCCGCTGCCCCGACCGCCGGGACGTCGACGTCTAAGTCGACCCCGGAGACCGAGCCGATCCTCGAGTCCATGCGAACTCGAGTCGATCCTCGGTCGAGGTCACCCTCGGCCTCCCGTTCGGGACTGAGGTCGCCGACGCCGACTCCCTCGGCGTCGGGGCGGCAGGCGCCGCGCCCTGCCCGGGCCGACCCCACCGATTCCTCGTCGGAGTCGGTCTGGGAGTCTGAAGAGGAAGAGTCACCTGATTCTTTTCGGACTTGGTGTGTCCCCTCGGACTCACCTGAGTCCGAACCTCGGAAGCAGTCCCCCCCGGAGGATGCCCGGTTCTCGGACTTCGTCAGGGATATGGCCAAGGCTTTGGCCTTCCCTGCGGATCCCGAGGAGGAGCCTCGAGCCGAAGAGCTCGACGCCCTCCAGTATGACTCTCCCGCCAGGGAACACTTTACTGTACCGGTTCCTCCCATGCTGGAACGACTACTCTTCCGCATGTGGGAGAGTCCGGCCTCCTCGCCGGTCCTGAGCAAGCGGGTCGATTCTATCTATCGAGTCCGCAAGAGCCCTGGCTTCCAAAAAGCACAGCTACCACACCATTCCATGGTAGTGGAATCGGCCATGCATCGTCTTAAGAGCCAGAAGATGCACTCCTCGGTGCCTCCTGGCAGGGAGGCCCGTAACCTGGATGGCCTTGGTAAGAAGTGTTTCCAGGGCTCTATGCTTGCGTGTCGTGTCCAGACCTACCAGCTATACATGGGCATGTATCTCCGAAACCTGGCTAAAGAGCTAGCCGGATTCTCCGCTGGTTTGTCCGAGGAACCCTTGCGGAGGTTCCTGGCCTTGTCCACTGGCATTCGGGAATGCTCAAAATTCATATCCCGAGCAGCCTATGATGGCTTTGAAGCATCGGCTCGAGTGGCCGCAGCCGGCATCGGTGCCCGCCGACAGGCTTGGCTTCAGTCGTCTGACCTTGAGCCCTGGGTGCAGGACAAGTTGGTCGATGTCCCCTGCCGAGGCGAAAACCTCTTTGGCAAGCCCATGGCTGAAAAGGCTGCACAAATCGAGACGGAGACTCTCACCAGGACTAGGCTTTCTAGGAAGACCTCCGCCCCTTCCCTGAAAAAGAAGGGCTCGGGAAAGAAGTCCTTTTACCCGAGAAAGGCGGCTGCCTACAAACACTACCCCCAATATCAGGCCCCTGCAGCTCCCCAACAGGGCCAGCAGGCCAAGGGACGGGGTAACGGGTCCCGTAGGCAGCAAGCCCCCAAGCCTGCACCACCAGCCCCTGCTCAGCAGGGTGGGGGCTTTTGACTCCTTAAGCATAGCCTCTCCCCCTCCGCTGGCTCCTCCCAGCACCGGAGGCCGGCTGGTTCACTTCGCCCACAGGTGGTCCAGCATCACTTCAGATGCCTGGGTGCTTCAAGTCGTAAGAGAAGGCTATCTTCTCCACTTCCACCAGGTCCCTCCCTCCTATTTTCCGGGAGAACCTCCATGACTCCCTCTGCACAGGGAATTACTCCTTCAGGAGTTAGCAGGTCTTCTACAGGAACAGGCGGTGGAACCGGTGCCCCACCACCTGAGAGGTCAAGGCTTCTATTCCAGGTATTTTCTAGTACCAAAAAGGACGGGAGGCCTCCGACCCATCCTGGACTTGCGCAACCTCAACAAGTTCCTTGTGCGGGAAAAGTTCAAAATGCTTACCCTTGGAATCCTTCTGCCCTACCTCCAGCAGGGAGATTGGCTATGCTCCTTGGATCTAAAGGATGCCTACACGCACATCCTCATCCACCCAAGCCACCGTCAATACCTAAGGTTTGTGGTGGCAGGAAATCATTACCAGTACAGAGTACTGCCCTTTGGCCTGTCCTCCGCACCGCGAGTCTTCACAAAATGTCTCGCGGTGGTGGCGGCCCATCTCCGGCTTCACGGCCTCTATATCTTTCCGTACCTCGACGACTGGCTCATCAGAGCAGCGTCCGCTCCGGAGGTCACCAACGCCACACGCCGCACGGTGACTCTTCTGCAGTACTTGGGCTTTGTTATAAACTTCGCAAAGTCCACTTTGCTCCCCTCACAGGATCTCGAGTTCATCGGCGCAAGGCTGCACACTCCTCAGGCACGAGCGTTCCTACCGCTCGACAGGGCTCAACGGCTCATGGACCTAGCCGACCGTTTTCGCAGCCAGCCCCTGGTCTCCGCCAGGCGCTTCCTGAGACTACTCGGCCATATGGCTTCCACCGTCCATGTGACCCCCAATGCCCGCCTGAATATGCGGCCTGCTCAATGGTGTCTCCGCAAGCAGTGGCAACAAGCCACAGGCGGCCTAGCAGACCTAGTGCGCGTCTCCGAGCCGCTGGCCTCGTCTCTCCAGTGGTGGCTTCATCGGCCGAACCTGGTACTCGGCATGCCTTTTCAGTCACCTCAGCCGGCCCGGGTGCTGACGACAGATGCATCCCTCCTGGGCTGGGGAGCACATTGCCAAGGGGCACGTACTCAGGGCCTCTGGACCACGTGGGAGTCTGCTCAGCAGATCAACTTCCTGGAGCTCAGAGCGATCCGCCTGGCTCTCAAGGCCTTCTCCCACCTGACCTCTCACCAGTCCGTCCTTGTCCAGACGGACAATCAAGTTGCCATGTTCTACGTGAACAAGCAGGGGGGCACGGGCTCCTTCCTTCTCTGTCGGGAAGCACAGAAGCTCTGCTCTTGGGCCGTCAGTCACGGCGTTCTTCTCAAGGCAGTTTATCTCCCAGGCCAAGAAAATTGCCTGGCGGACAAACTCAGCAGGATCCTCCAGCCGCACGAGTGGCGCCTGGATCCCTTGGTAGTTCAGAAGCTCTTTCTAAAGTGGGGCCTCCCCACGATGGATCTCTTTGCCAGCCCTCTCAACCGGCAACTTCCTCGCTTCTGCTCTCGTCAGCCACATCCCTTCGAGTTGCGGCAGACGCTTTTCTACTCTCATGGTCGGAGAGCCTTCTGTATGCCTTTCCTCCCATCCCGCTAGTCTCGGACTCTTTTCAAGGTTCTCCGAGACAAAGCTTTCATGATCCTGGTGGCCCCTCGCTGGCCCAGACAGCCGTGGTTTCCACTCCTGCTGCAATTAGCGGTAGAGGATCCATTCCCTCTGGGGTTACAACCGGATCTCCTCACTCAGGATCAGGGGTCTCTGCTACACCCCAACCTCAGGTCTCTCAATCTAATGGCCTGGCTGCTGAGAGGGTAGTCCTTGCTCCCCTTCTCCTGCCGGCAGAGGTGGAAGAGGTCGTCCTAGCTTCTCGGCGACCTTCTACCCGCAAATGCTACGCCCTTAAATGGCGTCGCTTTTCCGTTTGGTGTACCCAACAGTCTCAGGATCCCTTCTCCTGCCCGGTGTCGGTGATCCTGCAGTACTTGCTATACCTCTCTAATCTGGGACTTAAGTCCAACTCCGTCAAAGTTCACCTTAGTGCTCTTTCAGCACATCATGTGCCGGTGGACGGCAGACCTCTTTCCAGTGACCCTCTTGTAGCGAGGTTTCTCCGAGGTCTCCTTCTGCTTAAACCACCTCTGCGCCCGCCAGCGCCTGACTGGGATCTGAATGTGGTTTTACAGCGGATCACCTGTCCGCCTTTTGAACCTATGGCTACCTGTTCTCTCCGTTTTCTTTCTTGGAAAACATTGTTCTTGATAGCCCTCACTTCCGCTAGACGCGTGAGTGAATTGCAGGCCCTCGTGTCTGATCCCCCTTACACTCGGTTCTACAAAAATAGGGTAGTCCTTCGGACTCACCCAAAATTTCTTCCAAAAGTGGTCTCCCCTTTTCACATCAATCAGGAGGTGGTACTTCCAACCTTCTTTCCCAGACCGCACTCCAGCCGAGCTGAAACGGTCCTCCATACCCTGGACTGTAGAAGGGCGTTGAACTTCTACCTTGACCGTACGCGGGAGCACCGTAAAGCTGCTCAGCTTTTTGTGTCTTTTGACCCCAATAAATTGGGGCTCCCGGTCTCCAAGCGTACTCTGTCCATCTGGGTTGCGGACTGTATCACTTGGGCTTATGGGGCAGCCGGACTCTCCTTGGAAGGTCGAGTCACGGCTCATTGCGTTCGGGCAAAGGCTACGTCAGTGGCTTACCTCCGCTCTGTTCCGCTGGCAGACATCTGCCGGGCCGCTACTTGGTCTTCGAGCCAGACTTTTGCGGTCCATTACTGTCTCGAGAGGGAGTCCCGCAGGGACAGTGCTTTCGGACAGGCAGTCCTCCGTAATCTCTTTGAGGTTTGAGCAACTCCTACCCTCCATCCCGGATGTGGGCTACCGGTGGGTAATAATTCAGCGAAGATTCCTTCCTTCTGTGCTGCTGAGCTAGAGGGAGCTCATTTTTGTGCTTAGGGTCTCCGGTAGCCTTAAGCTTGGGAGTCCCATATGTGAGGACTGACTTCCTGCTTGGTCCTGGAGAAAGCGTAGTTACTCACCTGTAACAGGTGTTCTCCAGGAGCAGCAGGAATCAGTCCTCACAACCCTCCCTCCTCCCCGTGGAGTTGCAATCATCTGCTTAAGTTTTTTTGCAAATTTTTATGCTGTCTTTTTTAGCTATGTCATCTGACTGGCTAAGATGGCACCCTTGGGCGGGAAGGCGACCGTGCATGCGCGCTGCAATTCCCAAAGGCTTTCTTTGAAAGCTAGGGAAAATTGCTCCGCGAGGGCTCCGTCGGCGCCGACGTCACCCATATGTGAGGACTGATTCCTGCTGCTCCTGGAGAACAGCTGTTACAGGTGAGTAACTACGCTTTATAGCACATACTGTATCATAGCGCACTATGTACATAGTTCAACTAATCAAACACACTATAACTTCTCACACACAAATCATGATATAGCTTTCACTGCATGAAATTCACGTTCACCTCTTTTGATTGTTTTGCTGTGATACCGCCTTGATTGTAGGATAAGGCGGTATAGAAATACTGTTAAATAAATAAATAGTGCTTGTCCCAGGGTAAGCAGTGGATTTCCTGGCTCCTGTTTAATAATGATTTAGGGACTTTTCCTCAAGGAACTTGTCCAAACCCTTCTTTTTTAATTTATTTTAATTTTATGTGATTTTAAAATTACAATTCACATTAACTAAAGTAACAAGTGCGCAGGATACAGCAATCAAATTCAAAAGAAAACCCAAAAACCCCTTATATCAGCAATATAATGAAATTTACCCCTACACACAGTGAAGAAACCCAAGGGAGAGGGATCCAGAAGAAATCATAAAGAAAGGGCCATTATCATGACCATAAAGAAACAAAAAACAACTCAATCATGGCCGAGCAAAATATTATAATAACCCCAACAAACCCCATCAGGAAAAATAAAGAAACAATAAATCAAGCAGAACTCTTATCAGAAAGAAAAGCTATGAGCTGAGACGGATCAAAAAGAGTAAGGGGTATGTTTACTAAACCGCAGTAATGTAGCAGCGGCTACGTTAACGCGCGATAAGTAACGTTAACACACGCTAACGTTACCAGATGCAACGTTAGCGTGCATTAATATCTCCGGCCACATTAAGACCCACAGAGGGTGGAGAGAGGGCAGAGAGAAGGGGTCAATGGGCGGGGAGTGGGCGGGAAGAGGCTCCGGCTACACTAACGGCCATGTGGTCTTTTTCTGTCATCATATTTCTATGTTTCTATGGTGAAGGGAGATAGATTCAGGAGTGATATGCCGAAATATTTCTTTACGGAAAGAGTAAAGGATCCATGGAATAGTCTCCCAGTGGAAGTGGTAGAGATGAGGACAGTAACTGACTTCAAAAAAGCATGGGACAAACACAGAGGATCTTTAAAGGTAAAAAGGGGACTGTTGTAGTTGTTGATATGGAAGGACAGACTAGATAGGTCATGTGGTCTTTTTCTGTCATCATATTTCTATGTTTCTATGTTTCTAACGTGGGGAACTGAAGGGCCGAACATTACCGCGAGTGAAAACCTGTCGTTAGATGCACATTTGAAAGAGAGAGAAACCATTTCAGTGTCAGCAATGTACAGCATAGGCAGGGAGCCCAAAAAAGTGATAGTAGTGCTACATGTGCAGCAACAGCATAGTGCCCAAGTATGAAAGGCAACTATGGTGATGCTGCAAATGGGGCATAGGGGCTGCAGGCGGGACATGCAGTGGGGTAGATAGGGCACAGGGTGGACTATGCAGATGCCTAGGTGGCACATAGGAACGCAGAAACCGGAAATCAGCAAGACAGAAACTGACCAAGGTCAAACATGCCCAGGAGTCTGTGTCTGACAGTGTCCCACCCAGGGGACATTACCCAGTAGGTACACCAAAGGGCACATAATGTTGGCAGGTGGTGCCGGGGGGGAAGCATGTATGTCTATGTAGGCACCCCCACCCCAGACCTCTCACCCTAGGCAGCCGCCTACCAGCACACTGGATGGCCTGGGACTGCGCACCACCAGCATATTGGCATGTCAGCATGGTGGAGGAGTGGTGCTGGTAGTGGAGGGGGCAGTGGAATCTGCCTACAGCAGACCAAGGCCAAGCCCTGTTCAGGTGGGTGGCATGCAGTGCAACAGACAAGGTCTGTCTGATGAACAGTCATGGTATCCCCAGGGACTGACCAGCCTCTGTGGCAACAGTATGGTGCAGTACACCTATCCAGGGTGTCCTGGGGTAGAAAGTCACAGGTTCAAGTCCCAGCTGTGGCTCCTGCAGACCATGTCCCTACATTTTACCCTACATACAACATAAACATGTGCACTCCCTAGAGCAGGGATGGGCAATTCCAGCCCTCGTGCACCACAATCCAGCCTGGTTTTCATGATGTCCCTAATGAATATTCATGAGATCTATTTGCATCCACTGCCTTCCATTGTATGGAAATAGGTCCATGAATATTCATTAGGGACATCACGAAAACCAGGCTGGATTGTGGTGCACAAGTGCCTGAATTGCCCACCCCTGTCCTAGAGCATCGGCCAACAGGGGCACAAACACCCACAGGATCCACTAACCAAAACCTCATAGAGAGTCAGGCTGTTGGGCCCGGCCCGGAGCAGCAGTTACCACCAAAGCAAAACTACTAGCATCTGCATACCTTAGCAATGCCTGCACTGTACCCAGGACTAGTGTGGCGGGCAGGTCTGCCAACCACCCCTATCTTTGCACAATGCTGAAATAGGAGTGGGAGTGTGTGTATGTCTATCCATTGTTTTGTGGCTGCCTACAACACTCTGGGCCCACAATGTCCCACTGTTACCAGCGTTAGCCTGCCAATGTGCATAATGAGAAGCAAGGTATTGTGGGTATGGCCCGGATAGGGCAGCCTGGGCAGGATGCATCTGCACAGGGTGTGGGGCAATGGCTGGGACATTGTAGTGCCTGACCACCACCTGCATGGACAGGGTGGCCACAGCATGTCATGCTGGGAGGTCACTCTCACTCTGACTGAGCAGTGAACATGGCATGTCTAGGTTCCCACATAGTGTTCTACAGTGATTCTCTAAAGTGATATCTGTGTGTTTTCTGTTCTGGGGCTTTATCTTGAGTTACCTGCTTGGTGTCTGTGCTTACATTCCACTTCTGGGTGCACATAGTTTCTCTGGGAACATGTACTATGCACTGGCTAGCAGACTGTCTGTAGTTAGCATGTGTATGGCTGGAACACCTTGCAGGGTGCAGACTGAATGTGTTCTTTGCTGGTGGATGTCAGGTCATGGTGGGGGGCAGATGATCTTTTCCAGGCCTACTGCCTGTCTGCCAGTTCCCTTGTGACAAGTACAGATCTGCATCAACTACCCTGAACGGTGCCCTTTTGCCAGCAGGACTGGGGTTGCTGGTCCCACAGCCCTTCATCATGTCCCTCTACTGTCTCCATTGCAAAGATGTAGAGTGTGGGTCTGTTGGGGACAGATCCTGTCCACCACCTTGACCCAGAGAGGGTGGTTTGGTAGGTGGTGCTACATAATCCGTATGTGTGTCCAGACACCCCCTGCTATTATAACAAGTGACCATGGCAACCACACTGGATATACACTATTCTGGCTACATCAAGGTCCACAAGGGCTAGATATGACTGGGGAATACAGCTGGACACAGGATTATCCTAGATGTGTCTACAAGGAATACCTATCACACACTAGCACTGATGTGGACCTGCAGCAAAGTCTATCTCAACCAGCCCGGGTACTGCGGACCTGGTGCTGGGCGCCCCACCTCACCCGCAGAGTGAGCACAGAACCCACACAATGGCATGGTCTGTAGCTACTCTGTGCCAGTAACACACACAGTCAGTTCCCCCTACCAAGCTGAGGTGCTGTAGAAGTGCATACCCCATCTTGTGAACAGATGTAGACTGCTGTTCTGCATGTGCATTGCATCATGGGTATTTATTTTAGTTATTTATTTATTTATTTACTGGTGGGTTTACCCTATCCTGGTAACCACAGCAGACATGTTGTGTGGTGACTTGCAGTCTTTCTCTAGCCAGCCATTGCTGTGATAAAAGCCATAGAGGTGTAGCCCACTGGTTAATACAATGACTTCCTAGGCAGAGGTCATGAGTTCAATCTCTCAGTAGTCTCATCTTATTAAGCCTGTCCAAGGCAAGTCCTTTTCATGCCTGTAACGTCATATCTGTGCAGATCTGTCCTGCCAGCACATAATATCCTCATCACAGTTGCCTACCATCCTTATGTCCATCTATCTCTGTCTGAGTGCTATGTAGCGTCCTGTCCTCATGTGCAGGCTGCTACCTCATGTCCTGCACTGGTACACTTTTCTGCTTTGTGGCTCTTAATGCTTGCCTCTCCTGTGTCTGCTCTGCATGGCACTACTACTCCTCTGTCCTCCTGTCATTGCACTTATCTTGACACCTCTACCTCCACTGGTAGACACGTATTCCCATCCTCTGCCACCCACTGTCATTGTAGCACTTTACATTGCCAACACCCTGTGCATCGGTACAGCTGCCTCCAATATGTTTGTCCACTTTACCGACTGCACGCAGATTTGGCAGGTCCATCATCTCCCACCTCTATTTCCTTCCATCACTTGTTCATTGCCTTTCCTTGGTGCTCTGTGCAGTGTTAGGGTTACATCTGTTTTTTGGCCATACATTTCATGTTTGTCAACTTGGGGCACCTTACTGCCCTTGGGCACCATATCTTGGGTCACCTTAACATCCTTAGGGCACCTTATAAGGCACCTTATAATGTGCCTTATAGGGTGCCTTAACCTAAGATGCCTCATAAGGCGCCTTTTAGGGCACCTTGTGTTAGAGAAGAACAAGCCCTATAGGGCACCTTATAAAGTGCTTTGTCAGTCTTGTAATGTGCTTTGTTTGTTAGCTTTAATGTGCAATGTCCCGTTAACATGCGCTAACTGGCCAAGAGTCCCTTTACCGGGCGTTAAACAGCCATTGCTACCTTGACGCCAGTACACCCACTTCCTTATATGGCATTGCTCACGTTAACGCTGCACTTGACACCGGTAACGTTACTGCGGTTTAGTAAACATACCCTTAAGTGTTACCCTAATACCTCACTAGGAATTTACAAGGGAATCTTAAATAGAAAGACCCCCTGCTGCCAAAACCTTAGAATTTAACATGAAGAAACTTTTCCTCCTGGCCTATGTTGCCCTAGAAATATCAGGGAACATCTGAACTCTTTGCCCGGAAAAGGAAACATCACGCCATTAGAAATACATTTTAACTAATTTTGATTTATCAGATCTGACCCTCACATCACTACCAGATTAGCTTGTGTAGTTATATTGTCCATTGAGGATTCCAAAAAAGTTGACAGGTCCAAACTGTCCGCTGACACCAGTGAGTCCATACCACCCTACTCCTCAGACTCCAACTTCTTTTTTGATGGCAGATAGAATAGTTGGGATAGCTGTATTTCCTCTGGCTTAATGATCTTTAATGCATCTCTTAAATATGTTTGCCATAACTCCATAGCAGACAACAGTCTAACGTTGGGAAACTTTAGTAAACGTATGTTCTTAGATCAATTTGCTGCTCTGACATCTCCATCTTGTAATGCAGAAACAAACTATCCTTCACGAAACTGCTGTCTAGATCGATGACATTTGGGTTTCTACTGAACCAACTCTCTGATATATACCACCAAGACCACCCTCATGCTCTTTTATCTTGGAAACAACTTGCAAGGAAAAGTCAGATACTTGAGCAATTTTTGTATTCACAAAGGCCTTGATCTTCCATAGTACTCCCCAAATGTCATCAAGGCCAATCTTCTTGGCTGGCGACTCCCTTGCTCTGGCTAAATCCACTCCAGACAAGGACTTGGGTAATGGAGCTGAAGCTTTCCAGGAAACACCCGACACCAGGATCACTGGACTCTGAGTACCACCCAGCATACTGAGGCCAACTACCTCCATTCCACCAGTCGTACCTCTATCCTCCTGACATTGATCAGTAAAGCCCAGAATACCAGGATCCGCAGCTCCGCTCGACCGCAGAGACTTCAAAACATCAGAAGGTTGAGCTTTGCTTTGACCAGGCGGGGGGGGGGGGCGGGGGGACATGGTCTGCCTGAGCTAAGGGACACACCCACCTGCCTTGCCTCCACCCACGATCCATCCCTTCCACACCCCCGTCTAACCTCCCCTAACAACTTGCAGGGAAGTTAGACGCTGGCAGGAAGGGCACGAATAGCCCCCTAAGTACATAACTTTGCACTTGTCCACATTAAAATTCATCTGCCATTTGGACATCCAATCTTCCAATTTATCAAGGTCCTCTTGTAATTTTTCATAATCTTCTTGTGTTTTAATAACTTTTAATAAATTTTTGTCATCTGCAAATTTGATCACATCGCTTGTTATTCCCGTTTCCAGGTCATTTAGGAAGATATTAAAAAACAGCACAAATCCCTGGGGTACTCCACTATTCACCTTTCTCCATTGAGAAAATTTGCCATTTAGCCCTACTCTTTACTTTCTGTCTTTTAACCAGTTCCTGATCCACAATAGTACACTGCCTCAAATCCCATGACTTTTTAATTTTGCCAAAAGTCTTTCATGAGGGACTTTGTCAAAGGTTTTCTGAAAATTGAGATACACTATATCAACTGGCTCATCTTCATCTAGCTGTTTATTCACATCTTCAAAAAAATATAATAGCTTAGTAAAACAAGACTTTTCTTGGCTAAATCCATATTGGCTTTCTTCCATTAAACCATGACTCTCTACATACTCAGTAATTTTATTCTTTATAATGGTTTCTACCATTTTGCCCGGTACTGACGTCAGGCTCACTGGTCTGTAGTTTCCTGGATCACCCCTGGAATCCTTTTTAATAATCGGTTTTACATCTGTTGGATGTGTGAAGACAGAGAGAGAGAGATGACCCCAAGGTTGTGAGCCAAGGAAACAGGGAGGATGATAGTGTTATCCACTGAAATAGAGAAAGGAGGAAGGAGACAGGTGGTAGATAATGAGCTCCATCTTAGCCATGTTCAGTTTTAGATGGCAGCGGGACATCCAGGCTGCAACATCAGACAAGCAGGCTGAGTAAGCTTTGGGCCTGGATTCCTGAAGGGATTTCAGGTGCAGAGAGGTAAATCTGAGAGACATTAGCATAAACCATGAGAGGAGATTAGAATACCAAGAGAATAAGTATAGAGCAAAAAGAGAAGAGGTCCCAAAATGGATCCCAGAGGTACACCTACTAAAAGGGGGATAGCAGTGGAGGAAGATCCACCAGAGCATGCACTAAAAGTGCGATGAGAGAGATTAAAGAAAAACCAAGACAGTACAGAGCCCCCTAAAGCCAAGTGAAAATAGGATTTTGAGGAGAAGGTGCTGATAGATGATTGTTTAATGATCTTTTCCAATTGCTGTTGTGTTTATTAAACATGCCCTTCTACTTGTTCCATTATCAAAGATGAAAATACTATGGTAGACCCACTACTTCTCAAAGAATTAAGTTTAATTTAAAATAGACATTTAGGAGGTCATTCCAGAACATGAATAAGCTGGTTATATTTTTGAAATAGTCATTTTTCTTGCTAAAATGTCTAGAACTATATTCCAAAACGTCTAGCCCTGCATGTGCACAGCACTAGCATGGTGATCACAGAACGTGAGCGGGAGGGGGCAGAACAGGGGTGTGGCAAGCCACAGAGATGTAGAAAGTGTATTCAGGAAATGCCTGTGCACGTCTTGAGTATTTCCCGTGGATGCCTACATTATACCAGTGGCAATGTGGAATAAGGCCAGGACTCAGAAAGATTTCTGCTCTGATCCTCAACATATCTCATAGAGATGAACGGCTGTGACACGTCTGTATTAAACTGGTGTGTCTGTTGTCTGTGAGGTCACAGGATGCAGTTGTAAAGAATAGAATGCACAGGTGAGGGATGTTTGTAAGGTTAAGGAACAATAAAAAACACCCCTACAGAAATATAAAGCACTGCAAGAGTCTTTTTTCTGGCTATGCTGACATTTGCTGTTTGTGCTAAAGGGGCTATTCTTCGCTTCCCCAACAATTCCAGTTTTTGGAAGAATGGGAATATAGATGTAGGGATGGTAGGTAAGGTAGTATGGAGCAGTATTGAGTTTGGCTGAGAAATGCAGATCAGATGTGGGGTCCTGAGACACACCATGCCATTATGCCTTCACAGCAGTGTTTATAGGTGCATGGCATGGTTTTGGCAGGGATATGTTATTTGTGACTGCAAGTGAGAGTGTGCATGTGTGTGTGGTTTGAGTGTTGCACGGGAGGATCTGGTGTGCTCTTCTGCAAATCTGGGGGACATGATTGCCTGGCCAGTACCTGGACCATAGGGATGACCTCAGCGTCACCAGGTGCCAGTGTGATAGGGCAGAATAAATCAGAACAACTTCCCTATAGCGAAATGTCAACTCATATCCCTGCCACTGATAAGGGACCCTCAGAATGAGAGCATTAGTCTTCTGTCCATAGTGTCTCTGTTTGTTCTTATTTGTGTTTCGTTCTTTAGTATTTATATTCTCCTATCCTTTTCGATAGCTTTTCTGTATCTCATTGGCGTTCCGTTTCTTTTCTTTCTTTGCAGCTGTTTTTATGCGATTGTAAACCACCTCATGCTCCGGCCCAGGCAGTATATCAAGTAATGATACAAATAAACAAATAGACCTAAATATAAACTATTACAAGAATCAAAATGAGTTAAAACTAAGGCTTGAACCAAAATTAGAAAATCTGTCACCTTAAAGTAAGAAGGAGAGAAAGTGGAAAATTTAGAGATAAATTGTTTGATTATCCAATGGTCAACTCTAAATATGGTTCGGGTATGTTTGGATATGTGTTTATTTGTAGTAAAATATAATGAACTACGATCTTCAAAAGATAAACTCATCCAAGTCACCATACATCCTTCTTGTTTGTTTTCATTTTTATGGCTCAATAGCAAGCTTTATATTCTAAATATTCTTTTACTTATATACTTGATTCTGTGTGTACTTTGTTTATTTGATTGTGAATGCATATTATTATCTGTTAAGTTAATTCAACATTTAGGGGTATGTTTACTAAACTGTCTTAATCTTACCGGCACTAGCTGCAGCGCTAATGTGAAAAATCCCATATTAGGAAGTGGGCGTTCCGGCGTTAAGCCGTGTATTGCGCGATAGAGGGTGCCTTGCCATTTTCGTGCGATAGTGTGCGGCGCTGCACATTTGCGTGCCGTAAGCCTAAGTACGTAGAAACACAGCAGTGATAGTTACAGAGGTGTAGTACACTGGTTAATACAATGCTTGCTAAAACAGTGGTCATGAGTTCAATTCCTCTTGGTGCATACAATATGGCAGTCCAAAACAATTCCTTTTAATGCGTGTAACGGACATATCTGAACAGTGTGTGCTGCCAATCAAAAAACCCACACTGCAATGCAGTAACCAGATGCGCATATTAGGGTGCCCACCCCAAGGCACCCTATGATGCGCCATAGTTTTCCACCCCCCAAGGCACCATATAAGGCGCCCCATGAGCTGGTGCAAATTAAGGTGCATCGAAAGATGCCCAAAGCAGGGCAAGGTGATGCCTGAAAAGGTGGCCAGTGGCAGTAAGGAGCTCCAAGTTGAATAGCACAAAATGTATGGACCAAACACAGATGTAACCCTACCACAGCACAGAGTACCAAGGAAAGCCAAACAACAACGCCTGGAGTGTACCACATGGCGGAGCTGCTGGACCTGTAAAATCTGCGTGCAGCTCATGTGGCAGCTGGAAAAGTGTAGAAACATATCGGAGGCAGCTAGACCGATGCATAGGGTGATGCTGATGTAAAGTGCCAACATGAGAGTGTGTGGCAGAGGATGCGAAAACGTGTCCACCAGAGCAGATAGAGGTGGCAGCATAACAGGAGGACAGAGGAGTAGCAGTGCCATGCTGAGCATACACACGAGAGGCAATCATGAAGAGCCGCAATGCAGAAAAGGGTCATAGAGCAGGACATGGGGCAGTAGTCCACACATTAGGGCATGACGCCACACAGTTGGCAGAGACAGATAGACGGAAAGAAGGATGCTTGGCAACTGTGATGAGGCTATAATGTGCCGCCACACACATCTGCACAGTTTTACTGTCAGAGGAAGGAAAAATAGTTGTGTAGGACAGGCAGAAAAACCAAAAACACAAGTTGTTGTTGAAGTGTCTAAAGCGTCCCATATGGCTGACACTTAAGTCTTTACCTGTTCGCTTGGTATATTGGTTTAGGTCTTGGTGTTGGTTATCTTAACCTTTCGCCTGGTGTTATATTTCCTAATATGCCCCCTTATATTTCCTTTTTATTGAGGTCTGTCGTGCCAGCATCCCCTAGTTGCCAATGGCGGTAAGGGCATGCTGTACAACATATTTATTTTCAAGGAGCGTGGGGTATTTTAAGGCCAAAATGGAGATTGGTCTTAGGTATTTCAGCTCCTTGTGAGAACTCAATAAGTAAGCCACGAGTGTAGGGAAACAAGGCTTTTATTTCCCCTCTGTGCAAGGGTTCATTAAGACACTAGAAATCAAAGAATGTCCTTTGTTCATAAAGGTTCCAGTAATAAGCAGGTAAAACCAATTGTTAATATCTTCACAATTAGTTGTAAGGGTTAAAGGGAGGAATTCAATTCATTCCAGGGCAAAGCAATTAAACAAGATTTCTTCTTATTTACAAGGTGGCTATGGATTCTAGGCTAGAAGCTATACACAAACTACAATCCATAGCTTCTTCCTGAGGAATGGGAATAGTGTTTGCATTTTCTATTTCCATAAATTCTGCTTCACTACTTTCCCCCTCAGAGCACACGCTGTCCCTGGCAGTTATAGGTTTATATGGACTGTCTCTGGTATCTTGCCTCCAATAAGACTGTGCTTTAAAGTCTTTTGGTAGTTCTTCAAACCACTCTGGTTTCTTTCCTCTTCTTATAAAGTGAGTTTTAGTTTTAGCAGTGCTTTTAGGAGTTAAGCTTTCATTAGCAGACATAAAACTTCCATACCTTGAGTTTCTGTAGCTTGAAGCTCTGGAGCCTTCTCTCTCATGAATGTTTCTGTGACAACAGGTTTTCTGTCGGTAGCTTCTGGGCAGTGCTGGACTTCCTGAAAGCTTAGTAAAACCTGGTGCGGATTCTCCAGCTCTATGCTTCAGTGACACAGTAGCTTTGTTAGAAACCCCTTCCCTTCGGGTACCTTGTAAAACTTGTTCAGCATACTCCGATCCCTGCAGGCTTTCCTCCAAGCCTGGCTCTCTGGCTCTCTGTGTATGTCTTTCAACTTTGGACTCAGGAACGTTGCTTAAGCAGGGAGTGGCATACCCTCCAGCCTGACTGCTTTCCTTGGCAGACCCCCTCTGAACAGCGGCTCTCGTAGCTTGGCCCCTCTGGTCCTTCAGCTTTTCTTCAGCAAAACGTGAGGTCCGTTTTAACCGGCTTCTTAAACTTCTCAAAAATTGCGGTATCCCTACTTCATTTTGTACAGGTTCCACCCATTGTTCTCTCAGGATATCCAGAACTCCTCTGGGCGATCTCCCATACATCAATTCATAAGGCGACGTGCCTAATGAAACCTGTGTTCTTTCTCTGTAGGCGTACAATACAAATGGGAGCATCGTGTCCCACTCTGCCATTTCTCCGTCCCGCACCCGTCGCAGCATCTGCTTGATAGTCTGGTTCATTCTTTCCACCAAACCATTGCATTGGGGGTGATATGCGGCGGTTTTGAGATGCCTGATGCCAAAGGCGTCCCATACCTGGGCTAAGTATTTGGACATGAAGTTCGTGCCTCTGTCTGTCAAAACGTCTTGAGGGAATCCAACCTCGCAAAATAGCTTCATAAGCTCCATGGCAATGGATTTTGCTGATATGTTCCTCAAGGGCACCGCCCATGGGAAACGTGTTGCCTGGTCCATGATGACCAATATATATTGGAAACCCCTAGGCGTTTTTATGAGGGGTCCAACTATGTCCATGGTTAGCCTTCTGATAGGATCAGTTATTACTGGCATCCTCAGTAATGGCACCCCAGGTGGTCTTATAGAGGTCACCCGTTGGCAGGAGGCGCAGGACTCACAAAAACGTGAGACCTCCTTAAAAACTCCTGGCCAATAGAACCTGGCCAGTATCTGGTCAAGGGTCCCTTGTACCCCTTTGTGACCACTCACTGGGTGATCATGGGCTAACCTCAGCACTGCAGATTTAAAAGTATTCGGAATTACCAGCTGTTTTCGGACATCTTTAATCCGTGGGTCTATACTCTCCCTGTATAGCACCCCTTCTTCTCTTATAAACCTTGGGAAAATATTTCTCTTCGTTTGAGCGTGTTCAAATGCGCGTGCTAGCGCAGGGTCATCTCGTTGCTCTCCGGCAAAGGAAGGGAACTTCTCCACGAGCTCTGCTGGAATCCAGGGTAGTTCTTCGCCTGCTTCCAAGTCGGCTCTGCCTTTAGAGCGTCCCTTTCTTTCTTTGTGCTTTTCGACTTTTGTCTTTCTATCCCTTTCTGGAGGGGCATTTACTAAATCCTCATGAGATGGGAGGTCATCTAAACTTTCTTCCCTTGAACATGAGGGTTTCTCCGAGGCTTCCGTCTGGTTGCGAGTGGAAATGAAAACTTCTCGGGGGTTTAGACCCTTCTCTAGGCCTCTTTCAAATTGTGGCCAGTCCCTACCTAAGACTAGCTCTTTAGGTAATCTGGGCACTACAGCTATCAACATTCGTTTTTCTATTCCCAAACCTCTTACAAGTAAGTTATATACAGGATAAAAGGTGGCAGCGCCATGCACACATTTTATCTTGACTTTGCCCTCTGGTTGATCTGGGGCGGACTCAGCTCGCTCTTTGATTAGAGACCAGAGCTTGCGTGAAATCATCGTCTGGTCCGCGCCAGAGTCAAGGAAGAGCTTTGGCAGCAACCCCTTGTACAGTTACATCAAGTACAAATCCTTCAGATAACATTTCTCTGTTCTCCCCCATGAGAGCAGTACGTGCTCGGCACTCACTCATAACATGTCCCATTTTCCCACAGCCAAAACATCTTTTAGAGTAACTCTTCTCTACATTCTTAACATTTTTCACATTTTGAGTTTTTAACTGTGAGAGACTTCCTGATGACTGCTTGAATGTTGCTACCGCCATTTTTGAAACCTCCCCAGTCCGCTGGGTGGCTAATTCGGCCTCTAGATATCTTTCAGTCAAGGCAATAGCCTCTGCAGTAGTGCGACAATTCTGGATAAGGAAGCTCTGTATACTACTGGGTACTGCAGACATGAACTGCTCAAGGATTATCATATCCATCAGCGTTTCAATGGTTTTCTCACTAGGCCTTAGCCACTTCTCGGCTAAGCTCTTCAGCCTGTGACCTAACGCTTTTGGCGTTTTACCTACTTCAAGGTGTGCCGCATGTAGCTTACGGTTATAGATGAGAGGAGTCAAACCCAGGCGATCCCTGATGGACTTCGTTATCTCGCTATAATTGTTCGCTAATGAAGTGGGCATTGCCCTATAGGCTGACAGTGCCTCTCCTGTGAGGGAAACTGCCAATCTAATGGACCACTGCTCTTCCAGCCAACCTACGGAAAGAGCTATTCTCTCAAAAGAGTCTAGGAAGTCATCCACATCATCAGTTACCCCTAACTTCCCCAAAGTCAGAGAGTCGTAGGACCCTAGTCCTACCGGACAGTTGCCCAGTCTCGAGCTCTGTTCAGGAGGTTTTTCGGCTGCTTCCTGTGTCTTCCGCTGATGCTGTAGCGATGCTTCCAGCATCTGCAAGACTGGCTTTTGCTGTTCCTGCATGGCCAGGATTGCATGCTGTTGTGTTTGCGCAGCCAGCTCTCCCTGCTTGCTGAACTGCGTAGCCATCCAGTTGAAGATCTCTCACTGATCCATGGTGAAGAGATTCCCTAGGAAACAAAAGAGAAAAAAAAGAAAAACCCAAGTGCGGCTGTACCCAAAATCAGCCCTACACTCTTTTCTTTTCTTTTCTTTTCTTTTCAATTTCCCTTCTAAAACTTTAAACTTGTATCCACATCAAGTCATGCCCTTCTACCTTTTACCTGGTAGAAGTGTTGACTCCCACTTTCAGAAAGGATGGTGCTGCTCTGCGTTGTAGCACTCTGCCACCATTGTCAGCAACCTCGCCTTCACTTCCGGATTTTCTTCTAGTCCGGTCCACGTTTTCTCCTCCGATCCGGGGTTTCTCCTCCGATCCGGGTTTTCTTCTCCTCCGGTCCGGGTTTTGGGGGGGGGGGTTCTCAGCTTAATACTGGTAATTTCTTCTTTTTCCAGTATGTCTTAGGGTGATATCCACGTCCAAACAACTACGCCATTCTGTCGTGCCGGCATCCCCTAGAGGCCAATGGCGGTAAGGAATGTTGCTTAAGCAGGGAGTGGCATACCCTCCAGCCTGACTGCTTTCCTTGGCAGACTCCCTCTGAACAGCGGCTCTCGTAGCTTGGCCCCTCTGAACTCTACCTCTGTGAATTCTGTCCTTTTGGGCTTGCTCAAGGAGGATTCCTTCCTTCAGGTCTCTCCTTCCTTCTTCAGCCGTAATCCTTGTTCCTTCTCTTCCTGCTTCTCCTTCATCTGCGTCTGTGTCTGCTTTGCTAGCATTAAGCTTCCGTTTATAAAGGGATCTTCCCTTTGAATCTCCCTGGCTCATTTCCAGATGCAACTGGTTAGCTCTCCTAGCCTCATTAGCTTCTGTAGAGTCAATCCTGCCCCCTCTAGCTGTGCTTTGAGGTAATTGCACACCTAGAGCTCTGTGAAAAACAGAGTTTCTTTTCAACTCTGCATCTTTATTGGCACCAGCCTCATGACAGGTCTAAATGATATGGGTGAGATGCTATGCTTGTGAATTTTGTTAAGTTGTTTTTTTTTTATGTTTCTTATTGGTATCTTAAACCAATTGTTTTCTTTTCATTCAAGTGTTTACCTGGATGTAATAGTTTATATATTGTTATAAATAAAAAAGTTAAAAAAAAAACCCAAAACACACAGGAATCAAACCCATAACCACTGGTTGCAAAATCAGTGTATTAACCACTGTGCTATGCCTCTATGGTAGCCATCATAGCAATGGCTGGCCACACAACAACTGCAAGTGACCACACCAACAATCTGCTGTACATACTCGGGCAGGGTAAAAGCACAGGCACCATAGGTCACACAAATGAGATGAGGGTGGTCTCCGATATATGTCTGCCTGACACAGCCACAAAAGGGAGTTGGGCTGCACATTCTGACTAAAGGAGGCCCTCTGTGGGAATGAACCCATGACCACTAGCACATAAATTAATGCAAAAACTGGTATGCCTACCCCACCAACGTGAGTCAAACAGCAAAGGCTGCATACAACAACACTGCATGGCCCCACACCAAAAGGCTGCTGTGTGTCAGGAAAAGGCAACCCCAACAGTAACCATGACGTAATGCACATGTAGAAGAGCTGTGTACAGCGCATATCCCCTTGAATCAACTGTGTCTGCTCCAAACCAACCAACACACTGCTGCATGGCTCATCATCTGCCAGCTGCGCCATGACCATAAAACTGCTTCTGTCAAATCACCTCACTGGCTCACGATTCATGTATGCATCCAGGTGTAGGTTACCCCGCTGAGCAAATGATGCAGTACCTGTGTGTGTATGCTGTACCTCCCCACCAGAATATTAACTCCTGCCAATACTACTACCACTGAGCATGTACATACTGTTTCCAGTCGTACACAGAGCTGTATACAAACATGTAACACACAGTCTGTGTCAGTGTATGTCATGTGACCAATGTGCCAATATCCCCCATCGTGACATCCACATGTCTAGGCAAATGGTGCCACCTACATCCCATGTTCCTACTGCTGACCACACACCACACTCCATTTACCATGCTGCATCCACAGCTGGAACCAGCAACCTGCGTGGGATGGCCAGCCACCATCCCCATTCCCGACCACGTCCCTGTGTACGGTAACGTACCCACCTAGGGCAGGTAATCCAGTCTCATCTGACCGCCGTGCATCCTCCGTTATCCCCTAAACACCCCACTTGTGTTCCCCCTGGACTACCCTGAATGCTCTGATGGGCAGGGAATGTCTCCCAGATGTCTGTGTAGTGTTGTGTATGACTGGTATGGCTATACAAATGTTCAACAGTAGTAGTAGTACATATGCCTAGATACCAATGTAAGATCCAACATATGCAGTACTTACATGAGAAGACAGCCGCAATCAGCTGGTGCCTGGCTGCCGTGCCCTCACTTGTGTCCCCACGGCCACTTACAGGACGGCACATAGGATCATCTTCCAGATCCTCATTAATTTGGACTGGGAGATCATGCCTGAGAGCAATGTTGTGCAGTATGCAACAGGCCAGAATAATCGTTGCCACAGTCATGGGTTTGTATTGTAAGGCCCCGCCGGTTCTATCCAGACACCTGAAGCCACTTTTCAAAACGCCAAAGGTGCGCTCGATGACTGAGCGGCTGAAGCTATGGGTCTCATAGTACCTCCTTTCTGCACATGTCTGGGGCAGACGCACAGGGGTCAGCAACCAGGGATGACACCCATATCCTGCATCACCTGTACAGAAATAGTAGAAAGGTAAAGCAGAGGCTGAGCCACACATACATGCACACAAGCATGTACATGCAAATCAACAGCACAGACAGGTCTCCCATGAACATGTTATAGCACATGCTGACACACAACATGTATGTGGCAGCGTCTGGAGGTGTGAGACAGGGACCACGGGGTGGGGGTAAGGTTTGCAAAACACCTCAGCTTTAACCCACAATAACATATGCCTAAACACCTGTAGCTGAAAGGTAGTGCCGGCTGCAAAATCATCAGCCACACACATGGGAATACACCCATGACAAGGTTAGTGATGCACACATTTGCAAGCATGTGATAGCCATGAGACTGCCCACACACATGGTTTGGAATGGGAAAAGGTCCCTGAGTTGCCCTGAGAGGATGTCCAACACAACAATATACTATTGAATATACGTGGTACATACATGTGTCCTGTAATATGCCCACACAAAGCACACAATGTGAAATGGCCAGATATCTCAGAGGTGAAGGTGCCACCAACACAAAACACCATACCAAAGATGAGCGTGAAGGGAAGTGCCCCCCCTGGACACGCACACATATGACACACAAACACAACTTGGGACACCTTGCAAACACAGACATGTGCACCTACGTGTACCCAGAGGAACACCATGTGCACGTCTGAGCAGAGAAATACCCACCCAGCAGTATACAGTCCTCATATTGTCCTGCCTCAAACTGTCTGAATAGTGCTGAGTGATGCAGGATAAACGGGTCATGGGTGGACCCTGCAAACCTAGGGACCACATTCAGAATACGCATATTTGCATTACATACAACCTGAACATTCAGGGAATGGTAGTGTTTGCAGTTGCGGAACACTGCCTCCCTGTCTCCGGGTGGGACCAGGACAACATGTGTGCAATCAATAACTTCCATCACATGAGGTATCCCCGCAACCTCTTCAAAGGCCTGGTTCAGGGTCCCCCACTGTTGCCTAGTGTAGGGAATTGCAATGTAATTCCCCACCCGGCTGACCATGGCACGCAGTACCTGGTGGAGACAGCATGAGAAGGTGGGGAAGCTCATGCCACCCACTGCGGCCACAGATGACTGGAAACAGCCAGAGGCAAAGAAATGTAGGGCAGCCAGGAGCTTGACCAAGCCCGGTATGGCATGTGACTGACTGGTCAGGCCCTTGAGGTCAGGTCTGAGATCCTCAAAGAACTCCCTAATAGCTACTGTGTCCAGATGGTACAGGGAGATTACCTGATCATCACGCATGTACTGGAGATGGGCCCTGGGCCTGTAGAGGTGAGCCTGGCAAGGGTGCATCTCGGCACACCTCCTGTGCCATGCCGGCTCAGCCCTAGCTTGCATGGCCTCCATAGCTGCAGGTCGGAGTTGCAGCGGGTCTGCACCCATGCTCTGTGCCGCAGCACCGTGGACAACATCACCTGCGTCAGGCAAACGCAGGTCCTGAGCACCCCCCAATGCACCTGCAGCCACCATAAAGGCAGCCATCATCAAAACATAGGTACCACAGACAGAGGGTTTCACTCGCCTCACCCGTGCCCCACCAACACTGCCCTCTACCTGTCCTTCACCTCACCCCCTGTACCCTATGCCTGCTCACCACCTCACCTGCCCCCAACCACCCCAACACCACCTCCCGCCTGCTGCTCACCTCACCCCACCGCACCTCACCCCACTGCACCTCACCTCACCTCACCACACTGCACCTCATCCCACTGCACCGCCCCCACCGCACCTCACCATACCCCACCTCACATCACCGCACCCCACCGCACCTCACCTCACCTCACCCAACCTCACCTCACCCCACCGCACCTCACCTCACCTGCTGTACACCTGACAAATACCTCACCTCGCCTGCTCTACATCTCACCTATACAAAACCCTCAGTGTGTACCACGTATGCATCACAGGTTAAGTACCTTTCATCCAATGTGCGTCTGTGCGTGTGTTGCGCATGCATCGCACCATGAACACAGTGTCTGTGCGTGTTGCACATGCGCATAAGGGCTGACCATGACCCATGCACATGTGTTGTGTGGGGTACGTGCACAAATATGGCGTACACGGCGTGAACGTGTGGGGCCATGTGCATGCAAATTTTGGTGGTGCCATCTGCTGCATGGGCAGCTAATCATAGGCGTCATGTGCGGAAACCCCCTCATTCTGCAGCCCCTAGCATGGTGCATGCGTAATGCATGCATGGCACATGCATAATGCGTGCATTGCACGTGCTGCTGTGCATGTGTGACTGACACGCATGTGTCACCATGCATATGCAAATAGCACACATGTGCCACAGCGCATGCGCACATAGCGCAACGCAACGCAGCACTTGCACAACACGCTTAACCCCACGCCCCCAAGTAAAATGCATAAAAAGGCCTCCACACGTGATAAACGCCAAGGGTTTTGTGTAGGTGAGGTGAAGAGCAGGCATGGAGAGCAATTGGTCAGGGTGATAGCAGGTGCAGAGAGGAGAGGAAAGGTAAGGAGAGCAGCAGGTGTGAGGGAGAGGTGTATTGAGGAGCAGGTGTGAGGGTGAGGAGGTGAGGGGAGGTGCAGTGGAGAGGGAGAGGGAGAGGAGGAGAGGAGAGGAGCAGAGGAGAGGGAGAGGAGGAGAGGAGGAGAGGGAGATGAGGAGAGGAGCAGGGGAGAGGGAGAGGAGGTGAAGAGGGGAGCAGGGGAGAGGGAGTGAAGGGCAGGTGAGCAGCAGGGGAGGGAATAGTAGGCAAGGGCTGGGAGAGGTGGGAATGTGTGACAGGGAGGAAGACGCCACAGGGAGCAGGGGGATGGAGCTACAGGCCATGGCAGGAGGGGATGAGGGGGAAACCCCTGAACAGTGGTCCACAGGGATGGCAGGGATGGGTGGGCCTGAGGTGGAGGCTGCAGGGCCATCGGGTGTGTCACAGCCCACACAGGGGCAGCCTGAGAGACCACCCAGTGCCAAACAGAGGCATGTCCCAGTGCCAATGGAGGAACAGAAGAGAGCAGTTAGATTCAGCCAGCAGGAGAATCACATCCTGCTGAGTAGTGTGCTGGAGTGCTATTAGGTACTCTATGGGCAGCTGAGCTCCAGCACCATGGTGGGGACACATGCATGTGTGGGAGGAGGTAGAGGAAGCCATAGCACAGGCTGGGGGCCCACTCAGGGGCATGGACAGCCTCAGAAAAAGATTCAATGACATCAAGCGTGGTGTCCGTGCGCACATGGTGGCGGAAAGGCGACATGCCATGGGCACCGGTGGGGGTGCCCCCTTTGTCCTAACCCTGTCACCCCTGGAGCAGCAGCTGGCATACAGGCTTGGTCCCATCTACCTGCATGGACCTCCTGAAACACTAGACACCGCCCATCCACAGGTGGGTCTGAGATATGCAGCACACGTACAGCTTACGGCCCAGCACATGCTGGCCATGGACGGGATGGTGGGGGGGCCTATGTCCCATGAACACATGTGCCACAACACAGGCAAATGGGGGCCACACCACCAGAAAAACCTGGCAAGGTCTCTACAGGGTGGTTGTGACGGGTACCTGTGGCTGTGTACACGACAGTCACAGTCCTGGATGTGGTAGTGCACTGAACAGGTGAGCAGCACCATGGGGGGGGGGCGGGGTCAGTCTGTCACCCAGGTGGGTATCCCCCCTTCCACTGTGCAAGAGAGGAAAGGAGCACTGTACATATGGGGAGGGCCCAACACCTTCCACCCTATTATCCCAGCACATGCAGCAGCTAGTTGTACCTGGCATATAGGTCACACAGAAACATCATACATCTGCAGCCAGTCATGCAGCACAATATGACAGGGGGGAGTGTACAGGATGGACATACATCTAGCCAAACACACATTGACCTGGGGGGCCCCGCACCCTCCACCTATAGCAGCTCTGATGTGTGTCTGACATTACCTGTCCATAAACATATCCCAGAACAGTGACAGAGAATGGCCGCCCACACTGAGAATATGAAGTGGATGCAAACCAACGCCAACCACCACATCACACACATATCAGACACATACTACCCTGTCAGTGGCCAACATACAGTAGGGATCCCCCATCCACCATCACAAGACATTGGGGTGCACCTCCCCAAACCTTCCACAACTGCACCTATGCCAACCCCCACACCACCTGGGGCCAGCTGGCCAGCTCTTATACAGGTAACGCAGTGCCACAGACATATTCCCATGACTCCCACCCACGGTGCAACCCCATGCACAGCAGTGCTCCACCCATCCCCCATACCCCCTGAGATTTGGCGTAACAGTCATGATGACATTCTATGTGCTCCCCAATATAATGACACCATAGCACATGTTTTCATATGTTATGTGGGGGTCTGTGCCATGTGCGATCCCCCCTCTGGTAGAATGGGCCGTCTTTGACATCCTTTTAATGAGCTCATACATCCGCCCACTATTCACCTCCATATACCCCAAGGAGGCGTACAGCAGTCAACAACTATCCCAGATCATCTAGATAGCTTACGCGGCGGACCCCTCTTTCTGGGTGATAGTACCTAGAGTAGATAGTCATAGTAATCAGTACTGTGCATCAGGTTCAGAGCAAACAGCGCACCCCAGATATATATCTGTGTGCCATGAACCCCACAGTCCCCGGCCTATCTCATACGACCAGTACGCAACTCAATCATTGACCCACTGACCTGCAACATAGGACCATGTGTTCTATCTGGGATTCCCATGACCCTCCATCAGTATCATTTCCTGGTCTGCGGATGCATTATGGGACACACAGATGTCAACATTGTACTGTGTTGCTAGTTGTCGTGTGCATGATTGGTCGGAGGACTGGTCTGTTGTGATATGCCAGACATCTGCATGAGCCACGGTGGGAGGTGCAACACATGTCTCATAAATCACTTTGTGTCTCACCCATAGGTACTCGTCAGACTCTGATGGCCATTCAGGAGGAGGTGAGCCAACTGCGTGCCACAGCTGAGGTGATGGCAGCGACGCTACTGTGGATTGCAGATGCCCAGGAGGCCATGGCTGGGCGTCCCCAGCAGCCAGCCCCAGCCCCAGAGGCAGCACCAGCGGAACCAGAACAACGGTGTGGCTTGGGCCGTGGTCGCCGTGGATGTGGGCGGCCATGCAGGTCTTGATTGCGGGGAACATGGCACTGTGTGCCAATAAAGATGACTAAACCTGATTATACCTATGTGCACGTCTCCGGTGTTTTCCACTGTGCTCCCCTGAGTACCCTGTCCCCCATATTTTCATCCTGGTCACATGTGCCTCCCCATTTCCCTTAGGGGTGGGGTGTCTGCACTACCACCAATCAATGCACATACATTATACCATGCCCTGTGTGCCATGCACCATGCCATGTGTGCACCCTTCTACCTATGCGTGGGTGTATACCCTACCTCTCCCATCAAGCAGGCATATGTTTATGGTGTTTATGTTTATGTATGTTTTACAGATCTGTCACTCTCTCACACCCCATATCCTCTCCATTGGTCCATCCACATGTGTGACCATTCCCTCTGACACACACCAGGGCCTACGTGGCTGTTTAGCCGCAGATGCTTGAGGAAGACACAGGCAGACAAAGGCAACTAGCTACAGTCAGTTATTCACTCTCCCCCTGCGCCTGTAGTGAGCCGCTGCTCCCCCTCCAGACCAACATCCACCTGTCTTGGCCTCACCAGCTATCCCCATGGGCAGCTCCTGGGTACAGCAGTCCGTCTTATCCTTCCAGCCACATACCTACTGCTAGCCTTTCCCTTCATCCTCCTACAAGTTTGATGCATCAGATATGCAGCCTACACATCACAGGCAGCATGCATGTGACCATAGCTGCTGGAACACACAGCACAGCGGTACATCACAGGGGCACCAGGGGACACAGACGCCTACGCACATGGCCAGCCCCCACACCTGAGTGTGGAGATGGTCCATGTATGTTACCTATGTCTACCACACATACACATAGGGATCTACACAAATGTCCCATGCTCACTTCACCAGTCTGTCTGTAAGGGAGACACATGACCATTGGGATGTATTAACCAAACTGTATTTAAATCCAACATTAGATAAGGTACAGTCATCTGTTGGAGGTGTAGCCTAGTGTTTAGAGCAAATGCCTAGTACTCAGAGGATCAAGGGTTTGATTGGCACATTCCTGCTGCAGTATCATCTAGAAGTAAGGAGATCCTGGATTCTCTACAGGGAGAACTATTCAGGCAATTGGTAACAGACCCCACACGTGAAGGGGCCATACTGGACTTGGTGCTTACCAATGGTTAAAGTGTTTCTGATGTTGTAGTGGGAGATCATTTTGCATCCAGTGATCACCAGATGGTGTGGTTCAGTATTAGGACTAGGGCTGTTAGAATCCATTCCAAGGTGAGGATCTTAGACTTTAGGAAGACTAACTTTGCGAAGATGGGCCAATACCTCAGGGAGTCGTTAGTGGGATGGGAACAGCTGGGGGATGTAGAAAAACAGTGGGCAAAACTGAAAGGGGGTATTTTAAAGGCAACCAACCTTTTTGTTAAAATGGTAAATAAAGGCAAAAGGAACAGGAGACCGCTATGGTTTTCGAAGGAAGTAGCTGAAAAAGTGAAGAAAAAGAGGGAGGCCTTCATGAAATACAAGAGATCACAGAGAGAGGAAGACAGGCATCTGACTGTACATGGGATGAGGGTGAAGGGAGATAGATTCAGGAGTGATATGTGGAAATATTTCTTTACAGAAAGAGTAGTGGATCCATGGAATAGTCTCCCAGTGGAGGTGGTAGAGATGAGGAAAGTAACTGAATTCAAAAAAGCATGGGACCAACACAGAGGATCTCTAAAGGTAAAAAGTGGACTGTTGTAGTTGTTGTTATGGAAACATAGAAGCATGATGACAGAAAAAGACCACATGGCCTATCTAGTCTGTCCTTCCATAACAACAACTGTAGGTCTTTTTCATATCACTCCTGAATCTATCTCCCTTCACCCTCATCCCACGTCCCCTCGTAGCAGAACTTGCTTTCAATTGAAAGAGGCTCTCTCCCTGAACATTTATACCACGGAGGTATTTAAACATCTCAATCATATCACCTCTATCCCGCCTTTCCTCTAAGGTGTACATATTAAGATCCTTAAGTCTGTCCTCATATGCTTTATAATGAAGCCCACTAATCATTTTAGTAGCCACCCTCTGCACCGACTCCATCCTGTTCACATCCTTTTGAAGGTGCGATCTCCAGAATTGCACACCATACTCCAAATGAGGTTGCACCAAAGACTTATACAGAGGCATTATCACCTCCTTTTTTCTGCTAGCCATTCCTCTCTGTATGCACCCAAGTATCCTTCTAGCTTTTGCCGTCGCCTTTTCTACCTGTTTAGCTACTTTAAGATCATCAGACACAACCACGCCTAGGTCCCGCTCTTCTTTAGTGGTCAAAAGTACTTCACCTCCTATACTGTATTGCTCCCTCAGATTGCTGCAGCCCAAATGCATGACCTTACATTTTTTAACATTAAATCCCAGCTGACAAATTCTAGACCATTCTTCAAGCTTAGCTAGATCCCTCCTCATGTTATCTACACCTTCCTGGGTGTCTACTCTATTGCAGATTTTGGTATCATCCGCAAAGAGGCAAACCTTACCCGACAACCCTTCCGTTATATCACTAACAAAGATGTTAAAAAGAATCGGACCAAGGACAGATCCCTGGGGCACACTACTGGTAACATCCTTCTCATCAAAGTGAGCTCCATTTACTTGTACTCTTTGTCGCCTCCCACCCAACCAATTTCTAACCCAAGCAGTAACTTTAGGGTCCGTCCCTAGGGTGCTCAGTTTGTTTATAAGTCGCCTGTGAGGAACAGTGTCATAGGCTTTACTGAAATCTAAATACACCACATCTAGAGCTCTCCCTCACTCCAACTCCCTGGTCACCCAGTCAAAGAAATCAATCAGATTTGTCTGACAAGACCTGCCTCTGGTGAATCCATGCTGCCTCAGATCCTGTAATCCGCTGGACTCCAGAAACCTCACTATTTTCTCTTTCAGCAGCGTTTCCAATAATTTACTCACCACCGAAGTTAAACTAACCGGCCTGTAGTTTTCAACAACATCCTTACTTCCGCTTTTCTGTAAAGGCACCACATGAGCCTCTCTCCAGTCCTTTGGCACCACTCCCGACTCCAACGAGGCATTGAAAAGGTCAGTCAGTGGAGTTGCTAGAACGTCCCCAAGTTCCCTCAGTATTCTAGGGTGTATCCCATCCGGTCCCATCACTTTGTCTACTTTAAGTTGAGCTAGTTTCTCACGAACACAGTCTTCTGAAAATTGTTCAAGATGTCCCTCGCTTCTGTTCTTATTTGGGGGTGTTTTCTGAGGTCCTGCTCCTGATTCTTCATCTGTGAACACCGAACAAAAATATTTGTTAAGCAATTCCGCTTTATCCTTATCAGCTTCTACATATTCCCCACCTGCACCCTTGAGTCTGACAATACCACTTTTGCCCTTCCTCTTCTCACTAATATATCTGAAAAATGTCTTATCCCCCCATTTTATTGCATTGGCTATTTCCTCCTCCTTTTGAATCTTTGCCTTCTTGACTACTTTGCTAGCTTCTCTAAGATTTTCCAAATACAGATGCCTGTCTTCCTCTCTCTGTGAACTCTTGTATTTCATGAAGGCCTCCCTCTTTTTCTTCACTTTTTCAGCTACTTCCTTCGAAAACCATAGCGGTCTCCTGTTCCTTTTGCCTTTATTTACCATTTTAACAAAAAGGTTGGTTGCCTTTAAAATATCCCCTTTCAGTTTTGCCCATTGTTTTTCTACATCCCCCAGCTGTTCCCATCCCACTAACGACTCCCTGAGGTATTGGCCCATCTTCGCAAAGTTAGTCTTCCTAAAGTCTAAGATCCTCACCTTGGAATGGATTCTAACAGCCCTAGTCCTAATACTGAACCACACCATCTGGTGATCACTGGATGCAAAATGATCTCCCACTACAACATCAGAAACACTTTCACCATTGGTAAGCACCAAGTCCAGTATGGCCCCTTCACGTGTGGGGTCTGTTACCAATTGCCTGAATAGTTCTCCCTGTAGAGAATCCAGGATCTCCTTACTTCTAGATGATACTGCAGCAGGAATGTGCCAATCAACATCTGGCATATTGAAATCTCCTATCAGTAGCACTTCCTCTTTCCTAGCAATGCTGCGTATGTCTTCAATTAACTCTCTGTCCACCTCTTCCTCTTGTGAGGGAGGTCTGTATATCACACCAATGCAAATAGATTTCTCTTTCCCTCTTTCTAGTTTAACCCACAATGCCTCCTCTCTCCCTTTTAAGCTCTGTAATTCCAAAGCTTTAATAGTAGTTTTTACATATAGTACCACTCTTTCTCCCCTTCTTCCTACCCTGTCCTTTCTGAATAAAGTATAGCCAGGTATAGTTACATCCCAGTCATGGTTTTCTGTGAACCATGTTTCTGTAACTGCCACTAAATCCAAGTCAGCCACTCCCACCAAAGCTTCAACTTCAGGGATCTTATTTCCCATGCTACGGGCATTAATACACACTGCTTTCCATATGTTACCCCTGTTACCCATTTCCATAAAGGTATTTAATGTATCACCTACCTGGGGGCTTTCACTTACCTGGGGGCTTTCTTCACCCATCCCCAACGAATCTAGTTTAAAGCCCTCTTCAGTAGATTAGCCAGTCTACTACCAAAGATGCGTTGACCTTTCTTGGACAGATGGATGCCATCTCTGCTCTGCAGCCCTTGGAACAGCATCCCATGGTCTAGGAAACCAAAACGCTCTCGATGACACCATCCACGCAGCCATGCATTCATCTCCAGGATGCGGGCCTCTCTGCCTTGGCCTTTACCCTCAACAGGGAGGATTGAAGAGAACACCACCTGTGCATCTAACTGCTTCACCCTCTGACTAGACTAGATAGGCCATGTGGTCTTTTTCTGTCATCATGTTTCTATGTTTCTATGTTTCTATTCCCACGGGCACTCCTTGTGGCTTTGGGCAAGTAACTTTACCCTCCATTGCCTCGGAAGAAAAGGCAACCCAGAGGTAGCTGGGTCGCTATGAGTCAACACTGACTTGATGGCACTAAAACTAAACTGAAATGTCATCTGCAGCCCACATGTTGGGTCCCAGGAGACAGGACAGCACAGGGCACATGTGTGGGCACCACAGGGGCCATCACACGCTCCTGGGACGCCCATCAGGGGATGGTTGTCGAGATGCACCGCCCATACCAGCCGCACGCTGCATGTGCATCTCGGCAGCCATCCACTGAATGGCGTCTGCCAGCCACCGGATTGTGCAGTCCTGGGCCCGCTGGTGTTGCAGCACGCCATCCATTGCCACATACAGGTCCAAGATGCACCTGCCACCACATACACACAAGGTGCCCGGTGTCCCTGTGGTGGCATGTGCATGGGCCCTGTCTGTGGCAATGGGTGGCATAGCTACACCCAGACGGGCACCATTGCTGTACACATGCGGCAGCTGGCAGGGACCCACAGTGCCCTGTGCTGTCCTGTATTCCCTCCCACCCTCCCCCCACACCCCCTTCCTCCCCTCCTGGCACCTCCCACCCACTCTTGCCCCCCTCCTCACTCTCCTCCTCCTCCTCACCCCCCAAAAACATCAAACGCACCATCACCCTCCCCTTCCTCCTGCCCCATCCCACCCTCCACCCCTCCATGTCCCCATCGCCCTCTTCCGCCTCTGCCGCCTCCTCCGCCGCCTCCTCCTCCTCCGGCTCCTCCTCCTCCTCCACCGGCTGGACTGCAGCTGTGGGGCATGTTGTGGGGGGCCCTGAGGTTGATGTCCCCTCACCAGCAGCAGCATCCTCTGTGGAGGAAGACAGCCATTAGCACATCATCATGAAATTACAATGCCACATAAACATAATGTGGCCTCTCACAGGCTGTTGGCCCACTGTGACATGCTGTATTGCGCTGCAGGGGCCGCAACACTCACCGCCACGTTGCTACAGCACCCTCCTTTGTAGCCGGTCGAGGACAAACGGGCAGTGCAGTTGCAACTCCCATCTCTTTTTCCGTAGGTCCTCCACCTGGGGGGGAATGCAATGGGTGGGAACATTAAGGCCAGATATCTCTGGTGTTTGCCCAACGCATATCACACATCACTGCAATCAGCAGGGTGCTGCTGCTGCTGCTCATGCCAGTGGGTCCTCTACTACCTGTTGCCAGCACCGCCTGCATGTGCATCTGTGGGTCTGGGCATATGTGGGGTGCCACCTACGTGTCCTTTGAGCAACCCCCCGGACCACCCTTACCCAGTTCCTATGCTCTCCTTGCATTACATGGCGGCACCATGCCATGTGTGGGGTAGGTATGCTGGTCTACAGGGGAGGTATTTCTTGAACCCCTGTGTGGTCCAGCATATACCTGTGTGTTTGCCTGACCTATACACATCTGCAGACACACATGCCATGCCACCATGAAATCTGTATTGGAACATGTGTGATGTGTTCTTGTGTCACATGGGGATTGGGTGGCCCTGAACACATCACCAGGAGCCACTACCATAATACCAGGATGTCTACTCTACCTATGTGGTCACAACTAGGGCCTCCTGTGAATAGGGCATTTGTGGCCGAATGCAAAGGCGCATGCATCAACACACCTAGCTGGGCGACAGACCACTGTGATTAGGTCCTGGGCCTCCTGGGGTTAGGGCAGAGCTGTGAAACCCCAACTGATGCAGTTACCCTGACACCAGGATCTATAATAGACCTCTGTAATCAGGTCCAGGGCCTCCTGGGGTTAGGGCAGAGCTGTGAAACCCCAACTGATGCACTTAACCTAACACCAAGATCTATAATAGATATTTGTCATCAAGTCCAGGGCCTCCTGGGGATAGGGCAGTGCTGTGTAACCCAAAATGATGCAGGTACCCTGACACCAGGATCTATAATAGACCTCTGTCATCAGGTTCAGGCACTCTTTGAGTTAAGGCAGAGCTCTGAAGCCCAACTGATGCAGATACCCTGACAAAAGGATCTCTAATGAACCTCTGTAATCAGGTCCAGGCACTCCTCGAGTTAGGGCAGAGCTGTGAAACCCCAACTGATGCACTTAACCTAACACCAGGATCTATAATAGACCTCTGTCATCAGGTCCAGGGCCTTCTGGGGTTAGGGCAGAGCTGTGAAACCCCAGTTGATGCACTTAACCTAACACCAGGATCTATAATAGATCTTTGTCACCAGGTCCAGGCACTCCTGGAGTTAGGGCAGAGCTGTGAGAATGAAACAGATGCAGGTACCCTGACACCAGAATCTCTAATGGGCCTCTGTAATCAGGTCCAGGGCCTCCTGGGGTTAGGGCAGAGCTGTGAAACCCAAACTGATGCAGGTACCCTGACACCAGGATCTCTAATAGACCTCTGTCATCAGGTCCAGGGCCTCCTGGAGTTAGGGCAGGGCTGTGAGAATGAAACAGATGCAGGTACCCTGACACCAGGATCTATAATAGACCTCTGTCATCAGGTCCAGGCACTCGTGGAGTTAGGGCAGAGCTGTGAACCCCAACTGATGCAGGTACCCTGACACCAGGATCTCTAATAGACCTTTGTCATCAGGTCCAGGCACTCCTGAAGTGAGGGCAGAGCTGTGAGAATGAAACAGATGCAGGTACCCTGACACCAGGATCTATAATAGACCTGTCATCAGGTCCAGGCACTCCTGGAGTTAGGGAAGAGCTGTGAGAATGAAACAGATGCAGGTACCCTGACACCAGGATCTATAATAGACCTCTGTCATCAGGTCCAGGGCCCCCTGGGGTTAGGGCAGAACTGTGAAACCCCAACTGATGCACATAACCTAACACCAGGATCTATAAAAGACCTCTGCCATCAGGTCCAGGGCCTTCTGGGGTTAGGGCAGAGCTGTGAAACCCCAGTTGATGCACTTAACCTAACACCAGGGTCCATAATAGACCTTTGTCATCAGGTCCAGGCACTCCTGGAGTTAGGGCAGAGCTGTGAGAATGAAACAGATGCAGGTACCCTGACACCAGGATCTCTAATGGACCTCTGTAATCAGGTCCAGGGCCTCCTGGGGTTAGGGAAGAGCTGTGAAACCCAAACTGATGCAGGTACCCTGACACCAGGATCTATGATAGACCTCTGTCATCAGGTCCAGGGCCTCCTGGAGTTAGGGCAGAGCTGTGCCAATGAAACAGATGCAGGTACCCTGACACCAGGATCTCTAATGGACCTCTGTCATCAGGTCCAGGCACTCCTGGAGTTATGGCAGAGCTGTGAACCCCAACTGATGCAGGTACCCTGACACCAGGATCTATAATAGACCTCTGTCATCAGGTCCAGGGCCTCCTGGGCTTAGGGCAGAGCTGTGAAACCCAAACTGATGCAGGTACCCTGACACCAGGATCTCTAATAGACCTCTGTCATCAGGTCCAGGGCCTCCTGGAGTTAGGGCAGAGCTGTGAGAATGAAACAGGTGCAGGTACCCTGACACCAGGATCTCTAATGGACCTCTGTCATCTGGTCCAGGCACTCCTGGAGTTATGGCAGAGCTGTGAACCCCAACTGATGCAGGTACCCTGACACCAGGATCTATAATAGACCTCTGTCATCAGGTCCAGGGCCTCCTGGGCTTAGGGCAGAGTTGTGAAACCCAAACTGATGCAGGTACCCTGACACCAGGATCTATAATAGACCTCTGTCATCAGGTCCAGGGCCTCCTGGGGTTAGGGCAGAGCTGTGAAACCCCAACTGATGCACATAACCTAACACCAGGATCTATAGTAGACCTCTGTCATCAGGTCCAGGGCCTTCTGGGGTTAGGGCAGATCTGTGAAACCCCAGTTGATGCACTTAACCTAACACCAGGATCCATAATAGACCTTTGTCATCAGGTCCAGGCACTCCTGGAGTTAGGGTAGAACTGGATGTAGTGCTTACCAACGCTGGATGTAGTGCTTACCAACAGTGATAACGTGTCGAATGTCTGCGTGAGTGCCCCTGTGAGCAACAGCGACCATCACACGGTGTGGTTTGAGATAAAAGCCATGGTACAGGCCAATCATAGCAAGCTCAAAGTCCTAAACTTCAAAAACACTGACTTCAATAAAATGGCCGAGTACTTAAAGGAGGAGATGACGGGGTGGAAGAAGATAAGGGAAGTGGAATTGCAATGGACTAAACTAAAGGCGCAATAAAAGGGGCAACAGATAAATATGTAAGAAAAATAAATAAAAACAAGAGGAGAAGGAAACGTATTTGGTTTTCCAAAGAGGTGGCTGCGCAAATAAAGGCAAAAAACACAGCTTTTTCAAAATTCAAAAGCTTGCAAACAGAAGAACACAGAAATGAATACAGGATCCAACTCAAAGAGTCTAAAAGAGTAATAAGGATAGCAAAATCAAAGGCAGAAGAAAAAATGGCTAAAGATGTTAAGGGTGGCAACAAAACTTTCTTCAGGTATATTCAGGAAAGGAAGAAGATCAGAGTTGGAATTGCAGGACTCAGAAGTGCTGGGAAAGGACTCGTGGAAAGTGACACTGAAAAAGCGAAATTGCTAAACAAATACTTCTGCTCTGTTTTTACTAACAAGATCCTGGAGATGGACCAGCTGTGACTCCCAAATATAAAAATAGGACTGAAGTAGATACCACACCATTCACAGAAGATGAGGTGTTAGAACAACTTGCTAAACTGAAAGTGGACAAAGCCACGGGACCGGATGGGATACATCCCAGGATACTGAAAGAGCTCAGAGAGGTTCTTGCAGGACCGTTAAAGGATGTCTTCAACAGATCCTTGGAAACAGGAGTGGTTCCTCAGGACTGGAGAATGGCTAATGTTGTACCTCTACACAAAAGTGGTGACAGGGAAGAAGTGTCAAATTACAGGCCCGTGAGCCTTACCTCGGTGGCGGGAAAAGTAATGGAGGCGCTCCTGAAAGAGCGAATAGTGAACTTTCTCAAAACCAACAGGTTGCAAGATCCCAGGCAACATGGTTTTACCGAAGGACGGTCTTGCCAAACAAATCTGATTGAGTTCTTTGATTGGGTGACCAAGAAACTAGATCTGGGGCATGCAATGGATGTCATCTATCTGGATTTCAGCAAAGCCTTTGATACTGTTCCTCATAGGAGGCTTGTCAATAAACTCAGTAGCTTGGGGATGGGTCCCAAGATAGTAAACTGGATTAGAAATTGGTTGACTGACAGACAACAGAGAGTGATGGTACATGGAGCTCACTCGGATGAGAGGAAGGTGATTAGCGGGGTGCCTCAGGGTTCGGTCCTGGGCCCGGCACTGTTCAATGTATTTGTGAGTGATATTGCTGAAGGACTGAATGGAAAAGTCTGTCTTTTGCAGATGACACAAAAATTTGCAACAGAGTGGACTCCCCAGAGGGAGTGGATAACATGAGGAAAGATCTACAAAAGCTGGAAGACTGGTCTAATGCTTGGCAACTACGATTTAATGTGAAAAAGTGCAGTGTCATGCACTTGGGTAGCAGAAATCCAAGGGAAAAGTACACAATAGGGGGTGAGAGGTTGGTATGCACGGTTCAGGAGAAAGACCTTGGTGTGATTATCTCTGATGATCTCAAGGTGGCAAAACAGTGCGACAAGGCGGTGGCAAAAGCCAGGAGGATGTTGGGCTGCATTCAAAGAGGGATTACCAGCAGAAAGGAAGAGGTACTTATGCCACTGTACAAGTCACTGGTGAGGCCTCACTTGGAATACTGTGTTCAGTTTTGGAGGCCATATCTTGCAAAAGATGTAAAAAGACTGGAAACTGTTCAGAGAAAGGCGACCAAAATGATTTGGAGCCTGCGTCAGAAGCCTTATGAGAAGAGACTTGAAGACCTAAATATGTACACTTTGGAGGAGAGGAGGGACAGGGGAGATATGATTCAGACCTTTAAATACTTAAAGAGAAATGATGAACAAACAAACCTCTTCCAAAGACGGGGAAGCTGTAAAACTAGAGGGCATCACATGAAGCTGCAAGGTGGTAAATTGAAAGGCAATGTCAGGAAATATTTCTTCACTGAAAGGGTGGTGGATGCTTGGAATGCCCTCCCGATGGAAGTGGTGAGGGCAAACACGGTGATGGAATTCAAAACGGCATGGGACAAACACAGTGGATCCCTTTACAGCAACAGGATAAAAGCAAAACAAACAGTACCATCTAACTTCTGAACTATCTAGCATCTGAACAAATAAGGGTGTCCTACATGGAGTGGTGGGTTCACCCCTAAACAGAAACAAAAACATGGGGAGGGGTGGCCTGCACAGAGCGACAGGTGCACCTACTCTTGCCATCTTGCTGGGCAGACTAGATGGACCATGCTGGTCTTCATCTGCCGTCACTTACTATGTTACTATGTTACTATGTAACTGTGAGAATGAAACAGATGCAGTTACCCTTACACCAGGATCTATAGTAGACCTCTGTCATCAGGTCCAGGCACTCCTGGAGTTAGGGCAGAGCTGTGAGAATGAAACAGATGCAGGTACCCTGACACCAGGATCTCTAATAGACCTCTGTCATCAGGTCCAGGGCCTCCTGGAGTTAGGGCAGAGCTGTGAGAATGAAACAGATGCAGGTACCCTGACACCAGGATCTCTAATAGACCTCTGTCATCAGGTCCAGGCACTCCTGGAGTTAGGGCAGAGCTGTGAGAATGAAACAGATGCAGGTACCCTGACACCAGGATCTCTAATAGACCTCTGTCATCAGGTCCAGGGCCTCCTGGAGTTAGGGCAGAGCTGTGAGAATGAAACAGATGCAGGTACCCTGACACCAGGATCTCTAATGGACCTGTCATCAGGTCCAGGCACTCCTGGAGATAGGGCAGAGCTGTGAGAATAAAACAGATGCAGGTACCCTGACACCAGGATCTCTAATGGACCTCTGTCATCAGGTCCAGGGCCTCCTGGGTTAGGGCAGAGCTGTGAGAATTTTCTGTAGGCTGTGTGCGCATAAAATATCAGCTGTGTGCAGCTTTTGAAGGAAGATTAGATTTTTGTGCGCCACATAACGACACTCGGAGTTATATACCTTAAAATTTGACTACACGTCAGAATACATTATGTACACCACATTGATTTTTATCAAATTAAATTAAAATAGACGATTACTAAATGAAGCGGGAAATTGAAGAGGCGGAGCCAGTGAGACTCCAACATGGCTGCATAAGAAATATCTTCCGCGCACCCAGGCAAATAATCCTGTGCATCTCTGTGGCAAATTGTCTCTCACAAGAGCAAGGTTGATTTAGAGTTGTCAACTATGGCTGGGAGCAAGCAAACTCGGTTGGAGTTCGCGAATCCTCCTGTGTCAGGCTCGAAAAGGTCCAAGATGGACCCGTTATCTCCGCAAAAGCAGGCGCCATCACAGGAAACATCGGAGGGCCTGCAGGAGCTGTTGAAAGAGATTCGGGCAATCCGAGCGCGCGTGGACTCTAACGGGGACTCACTAGCAGAAATGCAAACGGACATGAAGGAGTTACGGGCGCAAATGCAGACTCTGACTCTCAGACTGGAAAAAGCAGAAGCATCGGTAGCAAGGTATGAAGAGCGTGTCACTCAGCAAGTAAAGACATCCTGGAAAGTAGAGTACCTTGAGAGGTCCATAGAGGACATGAATAATAGGGCCAGGCGCAATAACATCCGAATCGTCGGGCTACCGGAAGGCTTAGAAGGGAGAGACCCGATCCGGTATCTGGAGGCCTGGTTACCGAAGCTTTTGAAAATGGATTTTACGCGGCCCTTGGAGATTGAAAGGGCGCATCGGATTCTGTCCTCGCCCAGTCTACAAAGCAACAGGCCACGCCCGATGATTTTTTGTGTATTGCGACATCAACACGCCGTTCAAATTCTGGCTGCGGCTAAGGGGAATCAACCCCTTCTATCCGAAGGGCAGAAAGTATGTTTCTTTCCGGATTATAGCAAGCCTACGGTGGAGAAGAGAAAGTTATTTCTTGCATTAAGGCCGAGGCTGCAGCACCTCCAGGCCAGATATGGTCTCTTCAACCCTGCGAGATTCAAAGTCACTCTAAATAACTCGACTAAGACATTTGATGATCCGGCGGCTCTCAGGAGATTCATTGAAGAGCAGGAGGCCTTAATGATGCACCAGAATTAGCCGTTAGCTCGGCTGGACTAGTACTCCACAGCATCAGTAGAGGAGGCCGGGACATCGGCAGATGATGTTTACTCTATGGCCCACTGAAGGTTTCTTTGGAGGTCATACCTAGTATTGTTTAGTGAGAAGGGTGGGCTCATGTTATCTGCAAACTTGCCTGGCTGCTGCAAGGGCTTCCTCGGCCTTGTAGAGGGTCATAGCATTCTTTAATGTGTCAACACTACTTGCTTAGAGATGCTAATGTTAATGTACTAAGTAATAGATTGCCTAGTTTTTGTGGTTTAGTGGGTCCCAGCTGCGCCATGTTTTTATGGTCAAGCTGTCTCACCCATATTTGTGGCTGTGGGTAAGGGGTATGAATGATGGTTCTCTGGGGAAAGCTGATGGAGTACGTTGTATATATCAGGGTAGGAGGCATAGGCATGTGCTGGGAATTGTAGCCATCCATCTGTATATGACTCAATGGCTACCGGTCTAAATTTTTGTCCCTAAATGTGAAGGGCATTAAGTCCCCAGCTAAAAGAAAGAAGATATTATCTTATTGTGGGAGGCAACAGGCTGATATAATCCTATTACAGGAAACACATCTCACTGCAGCAGAGACGAGCAAGCTGGAGAATAAGCAATTTAGGGTAATTGGCTCCTCCCCTGCGATCCACAAGAAAAATGGGGTAGTAACCTTAATGAGGAGGGCGTTGGGTGCTAAGGTTGAAAGCACAAGTAATGATGATTCAGGAAGGTGGGTTAAATCCCTAATTCAGGTAGGTGGAGGTGCACTCATAATCTTAAATATTTATGGACCCAATTGTGATGACCCTCTTTTTTTCCGCTCTATCTCGGGTAGGTTGCAGATGGAGAAACAGGCCCCAATTGTTATGGGTGGAGACTTTAATGTAGTGGGGGATTCTATTGTGGATCGTAACCCTGGGAGAGTTGAGAAGCCTTCTAGAGCAGTCCTAGCGATCAAGGCCCTGTGTGAGGCTAATGGCCTGGTTGATGTATGGCGGGTGCTTCACCCGGTAAAAAAGACTTTACTTTCTTCTCCCCTTCGCATAAATCCTTTTCACGCATTGATTTTTTTTTAGTGTCAAAGTCCCTGGTGGCCTTAGTAACATAGTAGTTGACGGCAGATAAAGACCAGCATGGTCCATCCAGTCTGCCCAGCGAGATGGCAAGAGTAGGTGCACCTGTCGCTCCGCGCAGGCCACCCCTCTCCATATCCTTGTTCAGGGGTAAACCCACCACTCCATATAGGACACCCCTATTTGTTGAGACGTTATATGGTTCGGAAGTTAGATGGTTTGGAAGTTAGATGGTACCGTTTATTTTGTTTTTTTTTTCCTATTTCTGTAAAGGGATCCTCTGTGTTTGTCCCATGCCTTTTTGAATTCCGTCACCGTGTTCGCCCCTACCACTTCCATCGGGAGGGCATTCCAAGCATCCACCACCCTTTCAGTGAAAAAATATTTCCTGACATTGCCTTTCAATTTACCCCCTTGCAGTTTCATGTTATGCCCTCTAGTTTTACAGGTTCCCCGTCTCTGGAAGAGGTTTGTTTGTTCATCATTTCTCTTTAAGTATTTAAAGGTCTGAATCATATCTCCCCTGTGCCTCCTTTCCTCCAAGGTATACATATTTAGGTCTTCAAGTCTCTTCTCATAAGGCTTCTGACGCAGGCTCCAAATCATTTTGGTCGCCTTCCTCTGAACAGTCTCCAGTCTTTCTACATCCTTTGCAAGATATGGTCTCCAAAACTGAACGCAGTATTCCAAGTGAGGCCTCACCAGTGACCTATACAGTGGCATAAGTACCTCTTCTTTTCTGCTGGTAATCCCTCTTTGTATGCAGCCCAACATCCTCCTGGCTTTTGCCACCGCCTTGTCGCACTGTTTTGCCACCTTGAGATCAGCAGAGATAATCACACCAAGGTCTTTTTCCTGAACTGTGCATACCAACCTTTCTCCCCCTATCTTGTACATTTCTCTTGGATTTCTGCTACCCAAGTGCATGACACTGCACTTTTTCGCATTAAATCGTAGTTGCCAAGCTTTAGACCAGTCTTCCAGCTTTTGTAGATCTTTCTTCATGTTAACCACTCCCTCAGGGGAGTCCACTCTGTTGCAAATTTTTGTGTCGTCTGCAAAAAGACAGACTTTTCCATTCAGTCCTTCAGCAATATCACTCACAAATACATTGAACAGTGCCGGGCCCAGGACCGAACCCTGGGGCACCCCGCTAATCACCTTCCTCTCATCCGAGTGAGCTCCATGTACAATCACCTTCTGTCGTCTGTCAGTCAGCCAATTTCTAATCCAGTTTACCATCTTGGGACCCATCCCCAAGCTACTGAGTTTGTTGATAAGCCTCCTATGAGGAACAGTATCAAAGGCTTTGCTGAAATCCAGGTAGATGACATCCATTGCATGCCCCTGATCTAGTTCCCTCGTCACGCAGTCAAAGAACTCGATCAGATTTGTCTGGCAAGATCGTCCTTCGGTAAAACCATGTTGCCTCGGGTCTTGCAAGCTGTTGGTTTTCAGAAAGTTCACTATTCGCTCTTTCAGGAGCGCCTCCATTACTTTTCCTGCCACCGAGGTAAGGCTCACGGGTCTGTAGTTTGACACTTCTTCCCTGTCACCACTTTTGTGTAGAGGTACGACATCAGCCATTCTCCAGTCCTGAGGAACCTCTCCTGTTTCCAAGGATCTGTTGAAGACATCCTTTAACGGTCCTGCAAGAACCTCTCTGAGCTCTTTCAGTATCCTGGGATGTATCCCATCCGGTCCCATGGCTTTGTCCACTTTCAGTTTAGCAAGTTGTTCTAACACCTCCTCTGCTGTGAATGGTGTGGTATCCACTTCATTCCCATTCCTATACTTGGGAGTCACAGCTGGTCCATCCCCAGGATCCTCTTTAGTAAACACAGAGCAGAAGTAATTGTTTAGCAATTTTGCTTTTTCAGTGTCACTTTCCACGAGTCCTTTCCCAGCACTTCTGAGTCCTGCAATTCCAACTCTGATCTTTTTCCTTTCCCGAATATACCTGAAGAAATTTTTGTTGCCACCCTTAACATCTTTAGCCATTTTTTCCTCTGCCTTTGATTTTGCTATCCTTATTTCTCGTTTTGTCTCTTTGAGTTTGATCCTGTATTCATTTCTGTGTTCTTCGGTCTGCAAGCTTTTGAATTTTGCAAAAGTTGTGTTTTTTGCCTTTATATGAGCAGCCACCTCTTTGGAAAACCAAATAGGTTTCCTTCTCCTCTTGCTTTTATTTACTTTTCTTACATATTTATCTGTTGCTCCTTTCAATGCCTCCTTTAGTTTAGCCCATTGCAATTCCACTTCCTTTATCTCTTCCCACCCCGTCATCTCCTCCTTTACATACTCTGCCATTTGATTGAAGTTAGTGTATTTGAAGTTTAGGACTCTGAGCTTGCTATGATTGGCCTGTGCCATGGCTTTTATTTCAAACCACACCGTGTGATGGTCGCTGTTGCTCACAGGGGCACTCACGCAGACATTTGACACACTATCACCGTTGGTGAGCACTACATCCAGCGTTGAGCTTTCCCTGGTTGGTTCCATCACCATTTGTCTAAATAATGCATCTTGGAGAGCATCCACAATTCTTTTGCTTCTTTCCAGATGTGCAGAAGGAGTAATCCAATCCACATCAGGTAGATTAAAGTCACCCAATATGATTGCTTCCCCCTTTGATGCTATCTTGGCAATATCTCTAATCAATTCATTGTCTCTCTCTTCAATTTGAGTCGGAGGTCTATAGACTACAGCAATATGGATGACAGTGCCATCTCCTCTCTCCAACGCAATCCAGAGCGCTTCTTCTTTTCCCCATGTCCCCTGCATTTCAGTAGCTTTAATATTGCTTTTGACATACAAGGCTACTCCTCCTCCTTTTCCATTTTTTCGGTCCCTCCTGAATAGATTATAGCCAGCTATGGCTATATCCCAATCATGTGATTCATTAAACCATGTTTCTGTAATGGCCACAATGTCCAAGTCTGTTTCTGCCGTTAGGGCTTCCAGGTCTGGAATTTTGTTGGCTAAGCTTCGAGCATTTGTGCTCATTGCTTTCCAGCACTTTCCTGGCTTGTGTGTATTTTGCATTGATTTTGTTCTGCCCACTTCCTCCCACATGTTTTTGATGTGTGGTTTAAAAGTGTGGCTGTTTCTGATGTTGTTCTGCTTTTGTTGGGGGTGGCATGCAGATGTTGACCTTCCACATCCGTCACCCCCTTTTCCTAGTTTAAATGCATGTCCACATACTGCCTGAATTTTTCACTTAGGATTCTTTTCCCTGTGGAAGAGAGATGTAGTCCATCAGCACAGTATAGTCTCTTGTTGATCCATCTGTTGTCCCAGTTGCCAATAAATCCGAATCCTTCTTCTCTGCACCAGGTCTGGAGCCATGTATTAAAGCTGTTAATGCGATGCAGTCTTTTTGTCCCCTTACCAAGAACAGGTAGAACCTCTGAGAATGCAACAGTGTTAACAACGTGCTTGAGTTTCTCCCCCAGAGATTGGAAGTCCTTTTGGGCTGTAGAGGCACTGTTCCTAGCCAAGTCGTTTGTGCCTAGGTGGATAATAACATCAAGTTTGGAATGTTCACTTTTTGCACTAAGTAATTCAACAACTTGGTTTGTATTCCTGCTGGCTGAAGAGCCTGGTAGGCACATGACTATCTTCTCTCCTTTGAACTGTGTTCCCAAGTTGGTGCCTCTGATGATGGAATCTCCAATTAGTAGTAGTTTTCTGTTTGGTGAGGTTTTCTTCATATTTAGTGCATTAGCAGGGGATTGGGCATTGTCTGACTCATTTAAAGGCCCTTCAAGTTCTTTGAATTGGGCATCCTCATTAGCCAAGGCAGAGAAGGCATTGTGCAGGGATATCTCTTGATGTATAGGATGTCTTTGTGTTACAGGTCGCAATCTACCAGAACCCACTGTGATCCATTTGTTCCTGGGGCGTTTGGTTCTTTGTGGGAGCGGTGGTGGAGTTTGTTCAGTTTGTATCCTAGGAGAGGTGCGCTTCATTGCAGCCAGTTCCTCCCTCAGTAGAGATACTTCTATATGCATGGCAGCTAGGTCTTTCCTTAGTAGAGTTAGTTCTTCATGCATGGCAGCTGACTTTAGACATATAGGACAAGCTCTTAGTTTCCAGATGATTTGTCTTTGAATGAACGTACCGCAGTTATTGCACTGAATACACGACATGTTTATGCAGTCCCAGAAGAGGAAGAAGAAGAAAAGAAGAATACGATGTGGCTTTTAACCCAAGTTTGGAATGATAGATGGCACGTCTGTGACCACTATATAGGCAATGTAGCCCCTGGGGTGGGTGGGGTGAGGGGTAGGGTGGGCGGGAACCTTAAGTGTCACTAGCTAGTAGGCTGTTCCTGAACTATTGGCACACACAATGGAGTAAAGTAAGGAACCCACCACTGAGGACAATTAGAAAAAAAGACAAAATATGGGGAGACAGACTCACAATTATTTGGAGAGTGTGAGGCAGGTATAGAGGGCATATGCATCTCTGATCATGCTGCGGTCACCCTGCGAATCTCCCTTCCTGGGATAGAGAGGCCTGCCTCGCTTTGGTCGTTTAACAGAGCTTGGCTGGCTGTACTCTCCTTCCAAGCAGAAATAAGGGCGGTTAGTAGTTCTTACTTTGCTACCAATAAAGTGGGGGATACGGCGAGCTGGGCTTGGTGGGAGGCTTTTAAGGCCACCCTCCGGGCTGCGATAACTAGCTATTCGATCCAGGAGCATAAAAAGAATAAAGCCCAATTATTAGTGCTCGAAAGTCAGATCAAAGCTGGTGAAAGGCTTTGGTCCAAACAACCAGACCCAAGCATATTAACTAGGCTTCAAAGGCTAAGGTTCCAGTATAATGAAATAGTCTCTTCAGAGGTAGAGCAAGTACTTTTAAAACAATCTGCTAGATTTCATATTGAACGGAATAAAGCTAGCAAATCCATGGCCACCGCCTTGAGGGGGAAACAGGAAAAGAGGAGAATTGTATCTATTTTGGATGATAACTTAGTACAACAAACTAAAAGTGAGCGAATATTAGATGAGTTTTCTAAATATTATGCTAAGTTATATTCCTCAGACATTAATCCGGACCCGGGCACTTTTATAAATTTTGTGAGGGGACTGCTCCACCCTACAGTGATGGCGCAACAAGTCAGGAACCTGGGCAACCCTTTCTCAAGTAAAGAACTACGGACAGCCATCGGTGCTATGTCCGGGGGTAAAGCCACAGGCCTAGACGGTGTCCCAGCCGAATTTTATAAGGTGTTCTGTGAGGACCCGCTTCCACACCTTATGGTGTATTACGCAGAGCTGGTGAAGGGGCAGGGGTGCACGGGTAATTTTTCAGAAGCCACAATAGTAGTTTTGGAAAAGCCAGGCAAAGATCCTGAATATGTGACGAATTATAGACCGATTTCCCTACTAAATTCTGATTATAAGATCTATGCGAGCATTTTAGCTCAAAGGCTCACTAAGGTCATTGAAGACTTAATTCACCCGGACCAATGTGGGTTTGTTCCTGGGAGATCAACTTCGGATAATGCCCGACTGTTATGTAATCTACTAGAGAGGGCCTCAGTTAGTCCTTTACCTTATATTGGCCTCTCACTTGACGCTGAGAAGGCGTTTGATGGGCTGGAGTGGCCCTTTCTTTTCCTGATGTTGCAATGGTTCGGCCTTGGAGATGGTTTTATCAACATGGTTAAAGTCTTATATGCGAGTACTAGCGCCTGCATATTTGCCAATGGTATTCTCTCTCGCCCATTCTCGCTCCATAGGGGTACGAGGCAAGGCTGTCCTCTTTCTCCCCTCCTGTTTAATTTAGCACTGGAACCTTTAGCTATTGCTATCAGGCAAAAGAAAGATATTGCTGGGTTCAGTCTGGGAGACTTGCAGGTGAAACTTTCAGCCTACGCTGATGATCTTCTTCTATTTACTCAGCCGGAGGAGGTGTCGTCAATCTTAACTTTAATTGACTTCTATTCCTCTATTTCTGGATATAAAATTAATTGGGCTAAATCAGTAGCATTCCCATTAAATAGTTTTTCCAATTCGCATCTTTTGGCGGACTTCCCCTTCAGGTGGGTGTCAGATAAAATTACATACTTGGGCATCCAGTATTGTGCCTCTCGGGTAGATACAATTAAATCAAATTTAGCAGAGCTTCTACAGTTGATTCGTAAGTTGACCCTCACTTGGTCGCCCCTTCACCTTTCTTGGTGGGGCAGGCTTGAGACAATAAAAATGTCTTTAACCCCAAAAATTAAATATGTATTAGGAATGCTTCCCTTTGAATTACTGGTGGGAGCCTATGTTGATCTTGAACGATCTTTATTGGATTTCCTTTGGAATGGAAAGCGACCGAGAATAGCAACTAAAAAGCTCAAGGCCTCTAAAGATAGGGGAGGTGTCCAATTTCCTGATTTTCAATGGTACCACCAAGCACTACTTTTAAAGCAAGGGGCTCTGTGGGTGGAGGCAGATGGTTTAGGGCCAAGGCCGACATGGCTGGAAGTGGAAGAGAGGATTGCAGCTCCTTATCCTTTACGACATTTGCTGGATATGCAATTTCCACAAGACTCTGAAGTGGGGAGGGTTATTTTGGTCACCCAAGCAGCATACCTGCAGTTAGTTAGGTTAGTGGGCAGCAGAGACCATCTCTCAAGGCAAGTTCCATTGTGGTGGAACCCATTGTTTAAGATCCGGGGCCAAAAGTTTGCCTGGTGAAGGTGGTTAGATTGTGGCATATGGTCGTTGGGGCAAATAGTAGGAGAAAATGGTTGGAAGGATTTCTCCTCTCTGCAGAAGGAATTCTCCCTCCCACGGTCTTGCTATTTCCAATGGCTGCAACTTAGACACTGTTTGGCCGCAAGGGGTGTGAGGGGGGTAAACATGGCCCCTGTGGGGGTTTCTTTTAGCATAGTTAGGGGGTCGATTGGGCAGAAGGGTGCCATGTCTCTCATTTATAGATCAATCAGGGATTATGCTCCGCATGGTCTTACAGGCCTGGTTAAGACTTGGGAGTCTGATTTATCAGTTGAAATCCAGCCTAATGTTTGGAAAGTCCTGTGGGGCCCCATTACGAGGACTTTGAGATGAGCTGCAATTACCCAATCTTTGTATTTTTTCTTGCATAGGGCTTATATCACCCCTGTAAAGGTATCTAAGTGGGATAAATTATCGTCAGGTAGATGCTGGTCTTGTCAGCAGGAGACGGGCATATACACACACATGTTTTTTGAATGCCCTTTGCTTCAGGTTTATTGGCAGAGCATATGGGGTAGGATCCAGAAGATTTTAAATATCTCTTCTTGTGTTTCTATGAGTACGATACTGTTAAGGTCCGCTGGGCCCTCACTGGATCTACCTAAGGGGAAAGCGTTCTTGTTGGATTTTATGGTAGCTGTTGCACTAAAGCTTATACTTTCTCACTGGAAACATTTCCAGTCATTGAATTCAGACTGCTGGTGGAACTCAGTGTGTTACTATGCTAAATTGGAGAAATTGTATAGTAATTTACACCACCCGGGCAAAGCTGAATTAAATATGGATAGATGGCTACCTTTAGATCAATACTGTGCCCGCTCTTTTGCCGTCTGAAGGGGAGGTTCTGGGTATTAGACCTAGTAGGGTAGCACATGCTGGTATGACAGCTCTCAGTGATGGATATATCGTTGATTTGGCGTATAGCAGCTCCTCAGAGAACCGGGGGGTGGGGGGTTGGGGGATGGGAGGGGGGACTTGGCTTGTTATGTTTTGTACGTTTTCTTATGTCAGTATTTTTCTATGATAATTATGTCTAGCTTTGTTTTTGTTTCTGTTTGTTAAAATTCAAAATAAAGATTTTTAAAAAAAATGAAGCGGGAAATTTCTAGTAATTACAGTCATAACTTTTAAATTTTAAGACGTCTGTGTTGTTTTCTATCAGAATCAGAGCCGTAATTTTTGTGCACTCTGTTGTAAAGTATGTGCGCTCGCTTGGCGAGGTGTGTGCGCGCGCACACGCGCACAGCTTAGAGGGAACAGTGGATGCAGGTAGCCTGACACCAGGATCTATAATAGACCTCTGTCATCAGGTCCAGGGCCTCCTGGGGTTAGGACAGAGCTGTGAAACCCCAACTGATGCACTTAACTTAACACCAGGATCTATAATAGACCTCTGTCATCAGGTCCAGGCACTCCTGAGGTAGGGCAGAGCTGTGAGAATGAAAAAGATGCTGTTACCCTGACACCAGGATCTCTAATGGACATCTGTAATCAGGTCAAGGGCCTCCTGGAGTTAGAGCAGAGCTGTGAGACTTGAAATAGATGCAGTTAACCTAACACCAGGATCTATGCTAGACCTCTGTAACCATGTGTGACGCCTCCTGGGGATAGAGCAGACATTTCAGACCGCATCACACGCAGGTAACATAACACCAGGATGTGTAATAGACCCATGTGATCAGGTCTGGGGGCCTTCTGGGGATAGGGCAGGATTGCTATCCACACCATACGCATCTACAGTGGCAACAGCTTGGCTCACAGACTGGTATTTCCACCATGTTCTGCAAGTATGATTTGTGATGCTTGCTGTATATTGTGTTGCACAACCGCCATTGTGTGACCTGTCCCCATACACTTTCTTCACGTGGGTAGTCGGCAGATCGGTTGTATCGCCTGGTGAGGCGCACCCATGCCTTCCTCACTCGTGTAAGGTCCTGCCTTTTTGATGCGCCTGGGAACAGACGGCTCTGTCTGGTGCAGATTAATCCACACAGGATCCTGAGCTCCCTCCAGGTAAATGCGGGCTTACGTGAATGGCTGTCCATTTTTTCTCTCTAGAGATAGCGCGTGTATGTGTGTGACAGCTCGATGAAGCACATGGTGCATGCGCCGTGTCGGGCACGTGCACACGCTATCTCGCGGTACTATGTGCTACCTGGTGCAATTACGGCGCACAGCACATGTGGGATTTTGACGCCCAGAACACATCATAGTATTCTTCTCAGAACAGTGAAACTCGCCGCTAACGGTATGGGCCGCTTCTCCAGTCCCCATACATCTTATCTCGCCACCACACCACCATTTGTTAATTTAATTGGTGAATTGCTGTTTACATTAAGGCGGTGAGTCTCGCTGGCATGGGCCAGCGGGCGCATCATAAGCCGCCTTAGCTTGCAGCGCCCTGTGACGCGCCCTCTACAGCCCATGCTCAGTGCACCATGGTCTACAGGACTAGGGTGAGTGGGTATTTTGACGTTACCCGCAGAGATGTGTCTAACTGTTACAGCCATGCAAAAAGGTGGCACCTCAGATACTCTTCCTGATGTTGTTGCACTGGGAATTTGAACCCATGAGAGATGGCTGCATAGTTATTGTAATAACCAGTGTGCTATGCCTCTGTGGCCATTGTCATAGCTAGGGCTGGCTACACAACACCTGCAATTCAACACACATATATTCTGCTGTGCTTACTGGGATAGGGGAGACCCACAGCTAAGGCAGTTTCCAGGCCACGTTACCGTTGGCAAATGTGGTGAGGGTGTTGTTTTCATTTACACATTAAAACAATATTCCCATTAAAACATGTTTAACGCCATATGTGTGTCTGTTACAGGCCTACAAGGGAGTTGCCTCTGACAGTCTTACTAAGGGCAGACCACTGAGGGATTGGACCCATGACGTCTGACCCTGACTTGATCGACTTCACCATTATGCTACAACAACATGTGTTTATCCCATGAATGGCTGGCTGCAGAAGGAGTGCAGGTCATCCCACAAACCTTATGAGGTGCTGCAAAGGGTAGGGGAGACCCAAACATACAGGGAGCCCACTGTGGGATTGCAACCATGATGTATGCCACTGAGGACATTCTATTAAACATTGTACTACATCACTATGGGGTTTTTCATACCAATGGCTGGCCACAGACAGGATGCAGGTCACCAGACATACTGTCTACTGTGGTAACCAGGATAGGATAGAGACAACAGTACCCATAATGCAATTCACATGCAGAACAGCGGTCACCATCTACTCCCCAGATGGGGTATGCACCTCTACAGCACGTCAGCTTGGTAGGGGGGACTGACCATGCGTGTTACTGCCACTGACTACCTACAGTCCCTGCCATTGAGCATGTACTGTGATCACCCTGAGGGTGAGGTGGGGTGGCCAGCACCAGGTCCGCAGTATCCAAATTGCCTGTGCTGGCTTTGCTGAAGGTCTCCATCAGTGCTAGTGTGTGAGAGATATTTGCAGAGACACTGGTGAATGCCCTGTTTCTGTTTGTATTTGACAGTCATGTCTGCCACTTGTAGACTGTGATGCAACCAAACTGGTGCATAGCCAGTGTGCTTGCTGTGTCACTTGTTCTCAGAGCAGGGGTGTATGTGGACTCACATGATGATGATGTACATATCAAACCGGCCTCTCTGGGTCAGGGTATAGGACATGATCTCACCCCAACATACCCATCTTCTGAACATTCCCAGCAGGGGCAGTACTGCAAAATGATGACAGGCTGTGGGACCAGCAAACACCTTCCTTTGGGGAACCCAACAGTTGATGCAGGTTGATATCTGTACCAGAGCCATAGCCATACAGGTAATAGAAATGATCAGCTCAGCTGCCCCCCCCCCCCCACCACAATCTGCCATTCACCAGCAGAGGCCACAGTCATCATGCACACAGTGTGCTAGCCCATACTTAGTGCATGTTCCCAGAAGAACAATGTGCACACAGATGTGGGATATTTGCACCAACACCAAGCAGGTATGTCAGTGACTGGGCCCCAGGAATAGGAACTCACATATATCACTGTTGAACATATTGTATGTGGGAAGGTTGAGATGCCATGGTCACTGCTCCATCAGAGTGAGAGTGCCCTCCCAGCATGACCTGCTGTGGCCACCCTATCTGTGCAGATGGCGTTTGCCTACTATAATATCCCAGTCACTGCCCTATGCAGATACATCCTGGATAAATGGCCCTGTAGGGGCCATACCCACAATACTTTGCTCATCATTATGCACATTGGAGGTAGGAAAATGGAAACAGTGTAGACATTGGGGGCTCAGTGGGGCATGGGTGGCCACAAAACAATGGACACACATACACAGATTACCACACCTATTTGAACATTATGCAAAGATAGCAGTGGTTGGCAGCCCTGTGCGCAACACCAGTCATGGGCTTCGTGCAGGCATTGGTAGGGTAATCAATACTGTTAGGAGCAAAAAAACAAAACAAAAAAGAAGCGGCAGATACACACCCAATAAACTTAAAAACTTTATTAAACCAAGGGATGGCCAAAACCCAACACAGGCCATGTTTCGTAATTACTTCATCAGGGGCTATCCAGGCACACTAAAAAACAAATATATAAATTAATAAAATCAAACTAAAGAACAATAATCATATAGAAAATTTGGAAAATTAAAAATGAAAATACTAATGGAAATAAAATTATAAACATTGATATATAATATAAGCATAAAGGCCAAAATGGACCATATCAGTGACCAAATATCTTAAGAACCTTAATAAAAATCATAAAAACCAAATATCTAACGTATTTGATTAACCAACAACTCCATAAATAAACACAGAAAATTCATCTATATACACATATATAATTAAATATGAAAATATGTATAATATAAATAAATAAATAATTAAGAATATGAACACTAATTGGAATACAAAAAATGATAAAATAACTAAAACATTTATAAGTATAAAATGCAATACACAAAATTACACAAAGAATATAAAACACAACTGTAATTCATTGCGAAACAAGAAGGGATGAGGAGACTGGAAGAGGAGGACCCATCTGAAAACCATTTGTATAAATGCCAATAAAAGCCCATACTATAAAGATGGATATTACCTGTGGGTGTGAAGTACAAAAACTTCACCAGAATCGGTAAAAACTGGCAGAGACAAATATCAGAATAGCTTCTAGAAAAAATAAATAAAAATAGTGGTAGTAAAAAAAGGTAGTTATAAACCTGTGACCCATATGCCATATAAAAGAATTAAAATAATATTAGTTATTTGAAACAATATTTTACAATAGAAGAAAGATAAAAGTTATGAGTGTGTTTACATAGTTATAAATATCAAGAAACCATGGCTATTGCCCCCATTGACATATAAATTGTGTATCTTTATTTAAAATCTAAACGTACTGTCCCTCTTTAGAATTCATACTGATAAATATAACCAGTACTAAACCCTGATTGAGTAAATGAAATCATCTTAGTGAGGGCTCAATATACATTGATTTAAATATATGTCTAAAAAAATGTAAGTATAACTCTCATAAAATTGTATTTTAATACTATCCCTATTAAAAAACTCATGAACATAAAATAATCAAAAAAAAGGGGGGTAGGGGGGAGGCTTATTTCTATAGTTATAAAATTTGCCCTTATAAAATGAATTGTATTCTCTAATTTTAAAAAATGAATGTTATGCCCACACAAATATAAATATATTAATTTATTTTTAATATAAAAAATAACAAATTGTTAGAAAATGTTTAAAATTTTTAAAATGCTATACATATTGAAAGACCATGAACATAAACATGACCTATAACAAAACAAGAAACTCAATAAGCGTAACATAATTATATTGTTTTAAAATATTAAAGGTCGTGGATATTGCCCTAAAAAATGAGTAAATGGATTCATTTATTTTAAAATATAGAAGACTTTGGATGTTATCCCCACTAAAAACTTGTGAGCACAAACATACACGATCATAGATAATATAACGATTAAAAGAATAAGAACCAACATAAAGGCATATTAGATAGAATATGTAAATAGGAGAGAAGGTTCTCTAAAAAATCGTATATGAAAACGAACAAGACAACCACCCAACGGTTGTTGAAACTAATAGAACCGCATAGTATATAAGTAAACAGGAGAGAGGGTTCTCTAAAAAATCTTATGTAAAAACAAACAAGACAACCTCTCATCGGTTGTTGAAACTAATAAGACCGCATTGAACACCATAAAGACATAGTGGAACCTAATAAAAATCAAAAGAGAAGGGGAATCGAAAGATATGCAAAAACAAACCAAAAAAGAATTATAAACACATTAAAATCTTTCTTGCCTTAACAACATCCAGTGTATTCCTTGTGCCGCGCTATCCAATCCGAGTCTCAGGCGCATAAACCGAAAAACCTTAAAAGTGACATCAATATGTTAATACAACGTCAAAAATGTCGGGTGCAGGGAAGGTCCAGGTGAACGCTAAACTAGAAGGCACGTACTTGTGTATTAAAGGTCAAAAAACGAAAAATGATCAGTGCCTAATAAAATAAATGTTAATCCAACTGTTAAAAGAAACCGGACTGCCATAAAGGATGGAATTATATTTAAAAATAAGGCGTTTAAACAATCGTGTGAAAGAACATTTCATATAAGAAGCTATAAATAAAACACCCGGGGAAAGTGGGGGGGGGGAGGGGGGAAGGGGGGGAAGGGGAGAGGGGAAGAGGAGAAAGGGGGGAGGAAAGGAGAGAGGGGAAAAGGGAAAGGGGGGGAGAGGAAGGGGTGGGGAAAAGGGAGGAGGGAGGGGGAAAAAGAGGGAAGAGGGGAGGGAGGAGAAAGGGGAAAAGGAAAGCACCAATGTTACCGAAAAGCTTAAAAGGGGTGGGTAAAAAGTCTTTCTTTAAACATCGGGGATTATAAACGCTTGATTTAAAAAGCCTACAGAACATCATGATAATTGCATATATAATTGTAAAACCATAATAACTGCCAAACCTGCAACTATATAAAACTAAGAGGATAACAAAACAAGGAACCATCTGTAGCACGCCGTTTGAGGATTCTCAAGAGTAGAAAAACGCCGACACATGCGCATTAAGAAGAAACCTGAACCGGAAGTATAACGATAAAGAGCTTTAAAAAGATGAATAGAAGAAAAAAAGCACTGATCAATCACTATATGTTAAAAACCAAATAAATTCTAATGGCATGTACTGACTAAAAGATTTAATGTAACAATGTATAATGCAACTCAAATGAACTATTAAATGTATGAGATAGGGAATACTGCGGAACTGGGGGATGGGAGGGGGGTGGGGGGGTGGGGTGGGGTAGGGAGAAAGGAGGAGGGATGTGTAGGGAGGGGCGGGGAGGGAAAGGGTTGTGAAGGATGGAAGAGGGGAAGGGAGGGGGAGGGGGGAGCGGGAGGGGGAAGGGAAAGGGGAGGAGGGGAAAGGGGAGAAAAGGAGAGAGGGAAGGGGAAGAGGAGGAAGGGGGAAGGGGAAAGGGAAGGGGGGGAGGGAGGAAGAAGAGGGGGGGGAGGGAGGAAGAGGGGGGAGGGGGAGGGGGGAGGGGGAGGGGAGGGGGGGGGAAGAGGGGGGAGGGAAGGGGGGAGGGAAAAGAAAGAGGGGGAAGGAATATGTGCATAAGGATCAGCTAAAAACTATGAATCTCAAACCACCAATAACGACTCCTAAAGGAACACGGATAAGTCTCTTTCTAAATTTAAACCCCGAGGGGTGAATGTATCTAACAAAAAAATGTATCTCTGTTCGAGCCTTAATAATGTCTTCTCATTGTCCCCACCTCTCCAATTTGGTATGACCTTCTTGATCACAAAAAAACGTAGATCAGAGAGTGAGTGATTCTTCTCAATCCAATGCTGGACAAGTGGTTTATCTACTAACTTTCTTCTGATGCTACTCTTGTGCTCAACGATCCTGACACGTATTGTACGTTTGGTCTTACCGACGTACAGCAGCTTGCATGGACATGTAATAACATATATGACATTTGTGGTGTCACAATTAGAATGATCATGTATGTAATATTTTTTCTGGGTGGTGGGATGCGTAAAAAACTTCCGGACCAGAAGGGAATGTGTACAAACCGAACAGTGCCCGCACTGATATTGACCCTTATAGCTTGAGAGGGGTTTTCTTTCCGTAAGAGCCGAAGAAGAAACGAGGAGATCCTGAAGATTAGCACTTCTTCTATGTGCGACCATTAAATCTAATTTTTCAAAACCTGGAATGGCTTGTATCAAGTGCCATTCTTTCTTAAGGATATCTATGATCTTATGAGAAACCAAAGAATAATTCAAGGGACAGACCATTTTGTCCTGGCCTTTTTTCTTACCATGTGGTCTAAGTAAATCTGCCCTTGATGAATCTCTCGCTCTAACATAGGCTTTATTGATAGCACAGGGAGGATAGCTACGTTCTTGAAATCGCTCTCGCAAAGCTACAGACTGATTCTCAAATTCTTCGTCTAAAGTACAAATCCTCCTAACCCGTAGGAATTGTCCTACCGGTAAATTATTTTTAAAAGCAGGATTATGAAAACTTGAATGATGAAGAAGGGTATTGCGGTCGGTAGGTTTTCTATACAGAGTCGTAACAAAACCTAACCCCTCTCTCTTAATCAATAAATCCAAATAGGAAATCTTAGTCTCATCAAAAGTGACCTGAAACCGTAAATTGCTATCTAAGCTATTAATCCATACATTAAATTCCTCTAATAACTCCACTGAGCCTACCCATATAATAAAGATGTCATCGATATATCTAATCCATAAGCGGACATTATCCTTGTATAAAAAATCTTTCAAAAACAGTTCTTCAAAGTTATGTACATAAAGGTTTGCCACATCTGGCGCAAAAGATGACCCCATGGCTACACCTTTAATCTGTTGGTAAACCAACCCTCTAAAGCAAAAAAATTTTTGCAGAGAGCAATTTCAGCTAAACCAAATAAAAAAGCAGTAGGAATGCGCTGATGAGTATCCCTATTCAAAAAACACTGTTCAACAATACGTAAGGCTTCTTCCTGTGGCACGTTGGTGTACAGTGATTCTACGTCCATCGTAACCATGATTGTATCAGGACCCAAATTGTGAAAGCCAGACAGGATTTCAATTACATGAGCTGAGTCTCTAACGTATGAACTCATTTTCAACACAAAGGGTCTGAGGATAACATCCAAAAACTTCGAAATAGGTTCTAATAAAGACCCTATAGCCGAAACTATGGGTCTGCCGGTGGGATTTTCCAAAGACTTATGTATCTTGGGTATTACATATATGGTAGGCATGATGGGGTCCTTGACGGTGAGAAAATCTTTTTCTTTTTTCGTCAAATGACCGGTTTCATAGGCAATTGAAACCAGATTGTCTATACTGCTCTTAAGGGCATTTGTCGGATCTCCATTCAATCTAAGATAGAATGTTTTATCATGAAGTTGTCTATCTATTTCTGCAATATATTTTTCCTTATCAGGGACAACGACAGCACCCCCTTTATCAGCAGGTTTAATGATAATTTTAGAGTTAGCTTGTAATGATCTTATAGCCTTTCTTTCATCTACGGATAAATTATTAAATGGTGAATGAATATTGATTCTTAATTCATGTACCTGTTTAAGAACGAGTTTTTCGAATGACTCTATTAAGGGATCTGTTTTCGGGGGAGGTACCCAAGTAGAAGCCTTACTGATAATGGATAGATCACCTGTCGGAGTCCTAGGTTCTTTGAAAAAATCTCGTATTCTAATTCTACGGAAGAATTTGTATAAATCGATCTCCGTTTCAAAAGGGTCAAAATCATGCACAGGTATAAAGGATAAACCCTTAGCAAGAACTGATATCTCTGCAGTGGTCAGATTATAATTTGAAATATTAATAACATTATTGTGATCTAATACCGCCGCTCGTGTGACTCGTCTCCTCGTCCATCCCCCCCTCCCGCGGCCCCGACCGCGTTCCTCTGCCCCTCAAAGGAAAATGATTGTACTGTCTCTGGTCGGACCAGGAACTCTGAAAAAACTGGGGCTGCTGTTGATATTGGCGGGTCTTGGAAGAACTTCGTCCGCCCCCCTTCCACAGGCTGTCCATACTTAAAAAATCATTCTTCTTTTTACTTTGCTGCTTATCCAGTGTCTTATTATCCTTCTGTGTATGTGAAGTAGAAGCTGAGCTCTCAGAACATTCAGCAGACTCGCTTCTAATTCGTTTCTTTTTGTGTTCAATAATTGAAGGGTCTGGTGTAAAATCTTCATTAGTGCTATCACGGAGATCAAAAAAAGGCAGACCTTCTCTTGACCCAAATTCTCTCGCTATCCAATTTCTTAGACCAATGATATACATAGCCTACTCTATAGTCCTCCTCATCCCTTACAAATTTCTCCCTTTTCTTTTTCTTATCCTTAATTTCTTTTTTAAAATGTATCATATTATCATTGTACTCCATATGCATCTTATCAAAATTTTTATCCTTTTTCTTCAACTCTTTCAACTTCTCATCAAACTCAATCTTATATAGCTCAGATTTTTTATGAGCTGTTGAAATCAATAAAATCATCAGATCAAGTGAGCATTTGTTTAAAATGGCGTTCCAACAGGAAACAAAACCTTGTTCATTTTGATATAGTCCTGGGGCCTTATTAACCCGAAGGCCACGGGGAATAATTTTGGATCTACAGCACTCAAGGAGATAGGTGGAATGCATTTCCTCTTTAATCATCTGTTTAGTTAGTCTTACTGTATCATCCCATTTCGTATACACATCATCTTCTTCCTCGTCAACTGGATCCGTGTTTGAATCCAGATTAATGAACTTGTCCAATGCATCGTCTCCAAAGCTGAGAAACGTCTTTCCATGGTGTGAACATGCTGTCAAACAACACAGGGTCCACAAAAAAAACAGCACTAGCCACTCAACCGGGCAGGAGCAAAAAAAAAGAAGCGGCAGATACACACCCAATAAACTTAAAAACTTTATTAAACCAAGGGGTGGCCAAAACCCAACACAGGCCGTGTTTCATAATTACTTCATCAGGGGCTATCCAGGCACACTAAAAAACAAATATATAAATTAATAAAATCAAACTAAAGAACAATAATCATATAGAAAATTTGGAAAATTAAAAATGAAAATACTAATGGAAATAAAATTATAAACATTGATATAATATAAGCATAAAGGCCAAAATGGACCATATCAGTGACCAAATATCTTAAGAACCTTAATAAAAATCATAAAAACCAAATATCTAACGTATTTGATTAACCAACAACTCCATAAATAAACACAGAAAATTCATCTATATACACATATATAATTAAATATGAAAATATGTATAATATAAATAAATAAATAATTAAGAATATGAACACTAATTGGAATACAAAAAATGATAAAATAACTAAAACATTTATAAGTATAAAATGCAATACACAAAATTACACAAAGAATATAAAACACAACTGTAATTCATTGCGAAACAAGAAGGGATGAGGAGACTGGAAGAGGAGGACCCATCTGAAAACCATTTGTATAAATGCCAATAAAAGCCCATACTATAAAGATGGATATTACCTGTGGGTGTGAAGTACAAAAACTTCACCAGAATCGGTAAAAACTGGCAGAGACAAATATCAGAATAGCTTCTAGAAAAAATAAATAAAAATAGTGGTAGTAAAAAAAGGTAGTAACCGGGTAGCCGGACCCCGCGCTCACCTTTAACCACTTCATAACACCCCTGAACTCTCCCGTCCACCCCCCCCCCCTTTCCCTTCCCTCTTAGGTCATAGGAATCCCCACTTACACGCGTAGCCCAGTCACCCAAATCAGCAACAGAGACCGTAGCTGGGCAGAAAACTGGTCGCAGTTTTATTGAACATAACATCAATAACATTTATAACGGAATAACGAATCCCTGTGCCCGCGGCAAGATCGGCCACCCGCCATGTAATTAGCAAGGTGACTTCTCCGCGCCCCCCCGCACAGTAAAAGCACCGGCCAATTGGTAATAACCCTTCCCCGACTTGGCCGTCTCAGTAGCACAAGCCGACCCGGGTTTAACCATGTCGAGGGCCCCCGCCCTCCTGGCCTGCCGCTCCGGACCCCGGGAACCCCCGGGACCCCGCAACCCCCCCCACTGCGACAACCCCGATCTGTCCCCCCCACCAAGTAGCCCATGGGGGGGTGGGTGGGGAGCAACCCGCGTGCACCTCTCCCCGCGCCGAGCAGCAAACAGGCTCGAGCGCGTGGAAGTGCACGTTGATGGATCCCCTGCCCGCGCTCGGGGATCCAATCAATTTAAAGGACTCACTTGCCTTCCAATCCCGTCTTCTCTTCTAGCCCCCTCCCGACCCCCCCCCCCCGCACCCCCCTCCTTCCTTTCCTCCCGCCGCACCAAACGCACGGGCCGGTTTCGCCCCGGGCCGGGGCACCCGGTTACTGCACGGGCGCTGGGTAGCTAGCCCGCGCCTCAGTTTTAACCGGGTAGCCGGACCCAGCGCTCACCTTTAACCACTTCATAACACCCCTGAACTCTCCCGTCCACCCCCCCCCTTTCCCCTTCCCTCTTAGGTCATAGGAATCCCCACTTACACTCGTAGCCCATTCACCCAATTAAGCAACAGAGACAGTAGCTGGGCAGAAACTGGTCGCAGTTTTATTGAACATAACATCAATAACATTTATAACGGAATAACGAATCCCTGTGCCCCGCAGCAAGATCGGCCACCCGCCATGTAATTAGCAAGGTGACTTCTCCGCCGCCCCCCGCACAGTAAAAGCACCGGCCAATTGGTAATAACCCTTCCCCGACTTGGCCGTCTCAGTAGCACAAGCCGACCCGGGTTTAACCATGTCGAGGGCCCCCGCCCTCCTGGCCTGCCGCTCCGGACCCCGGGAACCCCCGGGACCCCGCCACCGGCACAGACTCGTTAGCCATCTGTGCCGCCCCCCCCAACCAGGGAGAAGACCAAGCAGCCTAACTGTCAGCGACCAGTTCCCTTATCCCTCACTACTGTCTCCAGCACCTCCTGCCAGTCGTTAAGCAGGAGGTCCAACCCAATCGGGGAGAGGTGGACCCCATCACCCCGATATAGCCCCGCACACCCCAAATCCACCCATGCATGCTGCACCTGGTAGCCCCCTTGTTCGCACACCCATCTCCCCACCTGTCTATTAATCTTACTCAAACTCCTGGACCACCGCTGTTGCTGACAGCAAGCTGGTCGAGGGATGATGTCGGACCACACCACCACCAACCCCGGACACCAACGCATCGCAACTGCCAAATCTTTCTTTGCCGCATTAATCAGCTGCTTGCAAGTCCAAGATGACACTTCATTGCCGCCAAGGTGCACGAGCAGAATCGCCGGCTGCCTCCCCCGCTGCAGCTGCTGTCGAAGCATGGGTAGCATCTGGAACCAACGCATCCCCCGTAGACCCAGCCATGAGACTGACAATGCTGCTGTATCGAAACCCATGTTGCGCCCGACCGGCCGCACAGCTGCTCGTTCCTCCGCCCAGACGACAAAGGAGTGCCCCATCAGCCAACACGCTCCTCCAGCGTATCCGCCATCTGGAAAAGAAAAAACAACGGTTAAGAACACCCCCCCCCCCCCACCTACACCCCCAATTGGGGCATGTAGCTACTTAGCTATATCTATACATAGAAATATATAGATATACCTACATCCGGAAGCGAGTTTCGTTTATTATTATTTATTTATGTTGTTCATCCCATCATTTTTTGTTTTTTTTTTAAGTCATAAACGTACATAGCTCTGGAAGGCCCGCGACTGCCACCGGCCTATCCGTTGGATCTGCGCGTCGACACATCCCAGCTGCGCCGCACTGGTCGCCGCTCCTATGCGAAAGGAATGCGCCGCAAAAAGAGAGGCATCCTCGCCTAAATGGCGCAATACCATCCGTAAGACCGCCGAAAATTGAAAACGCGTCAGTGCCTGGGCATTCGCGTGCAGAAATAAGCCGCCTGCCACCCTAGGCCAGACTTGCAAATAACCCCGCATTGCCGCCACCGGACATGTGATACCGCCAATAGGGTTTAGGATTATCCAAGCCCCTTTACCCATCTGATCAGTTTTTGACTTTGTAAGAAGGACCTGAAGCTGCCCTCCGTCTATCCGTACATGCCGTCGCAATAAACCCGATCCGGACACATCTTTCTTTGAAGCCACCGCCAGCTCCCCGACTCGCAGCGCCCCAAAAAAGGCCAATGTAAACGCAGCCCGAAAAAGCGCCGCCTCGTATTGAGACTCTACCACCCTGGGAAGCGCTATGCAAAGCCTCCTCAACAAGCTATACGAAACGGGGCGCCTACGATCGGGAAGCGACGGACGGGAATGCTCCCAGCCGCGTAAGAGCCGCCGCGCCACGAAGCCTCCCCCGCCTGACCCCCAGCCAACAGCCCTCGCGAAGAAGTCGAAGCCCGCCAGATGCCCCCGGACCGCCGCCCTAGACAACCCCATGGACTTTGCCCAAGCTATATACAGCCCGAACAAGTGGTCAGAGACCGCCCCACACCGCCACCCTCGCCCCCGCAGAAAGGCCACCACCTTGTTGCAACCCCTCTGATAAGCAGCCCAGGTGCTCTCTGCCACCGAACTCCGCAAGAGCTCCCTCATCACCACTGGCCACAGTTCCACAATCTCGACGGGACCGGTCTCCCTTCGGCATCCGCCTCCGGTGCCAGCTGCCGAAACCGCTCCATCTGTAAACGAGAAAGGGCATCGGCAATTGAATTAGACTGACCTGGAACATGACGTGCTTTTAACTGAAGATTTAAGCGCATACATCCTAGCACGAGGTGTCTCATCAGCGCTGCCACCTGCAAACAGCGCGGAGTGCAATGATTCACTATACTCACGACTGCAGCGTTGTCACACCACCAGACCACTCTGCGATTCCGCAATCTGCCAGGCCACAACTCTAGCGTTACAAGCATCGGGAACAACTCCAAAAACGTTATATTCTTCAACAGACCCGATGCTTGCCACGCCTCCGGCCATCTCTCTGCACACCACGCCCCTCCAAAATAGATACCAAGACCCACTCCTCCTGCCGCGTCCGTATAAAGCTGCAGCTCAGCGCTGGAACACTCCAACTCCTTTATCACTGAGGTCCCGTTAAAATCCTGTAAAAATACGTCCCACACTCGTAAATCGTCCTTGATGCCTGCTGACACTCTAATGCGGTGATGCGCCTGCGTCACACCCGCTGTGGCCGCCGACAAACGTCGCAAAAAGACCCGCCCCATCGGAATCACTTTACATGCAAAATTCAATGAACCTATCAAGGCCTGCATCTCACGCAGTGTTAACTTGGCGGAAGCCAGAGTATTAGCCACCAGGACTCTCAATCGAACCACCTTTTCCCGTGGCAAATGCGCTACCATCATATCAGAGTCTAGTTCTACGCCCAAGAACGTGAGCCGGGGACACGGCCCCACTGTCTTTTCTGTCGCAAGAGGAACCCCCATCCGACCCACTAAGTCCACGAACCCATCCAATAGCTCCTGACACGCCCGGGAGCCCCTGTCGCCTACAAACAGAAAATCATCCAGATAGTGCACCACCTCACGGCGCCCCACCAGTCGGACGACAGCCCAGTGCAAAAAGGTGCTGAATTTTTCAAAATAAGCACAGGAAACCGCGCAACCCATCGGCAGGCACTTATCAAAATAGAAACCCTCCTGAAAATGAAAACCCAATAGTCGAAAGGCTGAGGGGTGCACTGGCAACAAGCGAAAAGCCGACTCAATGTCAACCTTCGCCATCAATGCTCCCCGCCCGACTCTCCTGACCAGCTCCTCTGCCTTCTCAAACGACGCGTAACGGACCGTGCAGTACTTGCGGGGTATGTGATCATTGACGGAATCCCCGAGCGGAAAGGACAGATTATGTATCATCCGATATTTTCCGGGTTCTTTTTTTGGTATAATTCCGATCGGGGATACCACGAACTCCGGAAAAGGTGGCCGCTTAAAAGGCCCAGCAATTCTGCCCAACCGCACCTCCGCATTCAGCTTCTCCGCGGCTATAGCCGCAAATCTCCTGACCGACGGAGAATTCCGTGCAACTGAGGACCTCACAGTCCCCTCAACTGGTATAACAAACCCAAACTGAAAACCTGACAACAGCAATCTTTGAATCTTCGAGCTCGGGTATCCGCGCAGCCACTTTCGCAACACCTCCACTCTTACCGGCGTGGGTGCAACGTCAAACACCCCCCGCAGACTTCCCGGCCGCTCCGGTTGGCACCGCGGGGCCTTTCTTAAGGCATTTTGCTGCAGGGTGCCCTCCTCCACAGGCGGAACAAGCGTGACGAAATTTACAGTCGGGAAAAGGGCAAGCTGCCCGGTTGTAACGCCAACATACGTCCCCATTCGCCCCAGCCGCCCCCCTAAGTGGCGTTTGGACCGCTCCGCCACGAAAGGAACGACTTAACCCGGGCGCAGACGACAAGCCACCCCTCCCGGGCCCCACCCCCCCTGGCGCCCTCGCAGACATCTGGGTAAGCCACAAGTTGATGTCCTGCATCGCCCATGTCAATGTCCTGTTCTCCTCCATCTTATCCCGAAACTTCTCATCATAATTCAACCAGGCCCACCCTTCGTGGGTCTGGGAAGCTTCAAGGATTGTATCCGCATACGTAAGCATCATGCCATACTGACCCGGCCAATGCTGCCCCCACAAGCTGGCCAGTCGCAAAAAGGCCCTAACCCAATTCACAACCGTCTTAGACACCTTCCGAACCCTACCAGCCTTCTCATCTTCCTTTCGCTTCTTCTTACTGTCACCCGAACGCTTTCGACCATCCAGAAGGCGAAAAATATCGATGTATTTTCGCTTCCTAATTTTGCGCCGCAACTTCTTTGGTACCCCCTCCCACAGCTCTGATAAAGAAGTCACCTGTTGAACAGATCCGTGCGTAGTCGCTCCCCCGACCGGCGCATCCGAAGATGACCCCGAGGACTCCGACGAGGAGGAAGACGACGAGTCCGTGTCCCTTCTGCGCCGGCAGGAGTGCTTCCGTTTTTTCGTGACCTTACCCCTTTTTTCCCTCCCTTCAACGCACTCTACTCCCGCAAGCCCTTCATCAAAAGGCAACTCACCCACTGATGTAGCCGCAAGGGCCTCAGTCGTCGCCTGGAGTCCATGAGCTGTGACCCCGGCCAGCTGGTGCTCGCTACCAGATGGAGGTGCCGCAACCGCCTCCCGCGTTGTGTGCTGTAGCTCCCGCTGGGCGTCCATGTTCTGCTGACCGCCACTGGTGGTAACTGGCACCGGCTCAGGCGAACGCAGGAACAGGGCCTGTGGGGACAGAAAAGGAAAACCCTGGGGAGCAAAACCCATAGACCAGGCTGGATGCCATGCCCCCGCCCAATCAGTCGAGGACGTGCCTTGCGCACCCCTCCTCCACCCTTCCCCATCCGGAATCCTACTGGAAGCAAAACCAGGCCTGCCCCCCGTCCCCCACCCCCCGTGGGAACCTACAGCCAGCCCCCCCCAATCCACTCGCCGCAGCCAGGGGGAGTGTGAGCCATGTAATCCCACGCACCCGGATAACCCCCCGCTCTGCCATCCAGTGGCTCCGCAGCCCCTATCCCGGTATCACCGCTTCTGCCCCCAGCCTCAGCCTCCAAACTTCCAACCCCGAGCCCCACTCCAAGCCCTTCAGCTGTTCCCCTCCCCCTCCCCCCACGTAAGGCCCCTCTTCCTGACCTAACAGCCCTACTACCAGCACCCACACCCCGGGCCCTTGCACGGGGGCCTCCAGTCGACCTAGCAGGCCCCGATCCCCTCCCTACAGCTGTAGGAGTTCCCGGGCGCTCTGCAAGGCCTGCCAGTCCATTGCTACCCGCCCTAGCTCTCCCCCTCCCCTTTGGGACCACCCGTGCCCCCCGCCGTCCCGTGGAATCACCTCCGCTTTTACCCCTCAAGCTAGCCCTGCGAGGAGGCATGCTAAAAGCTGCTCCGCCGCCCGCAGAATTACTTTTGGTTCCTGCTTTCTTTATTTATATTTTTATTTATTTATTTTTTTTTTTGAAGGTTCTTGCAGACCGACCGGCCCTGCCCGGGGACGCACTTCACCCCGAACTAGGACCCCACTTGCCTTGTGTCCTGCCGAAGTGCCGTTCTGCTCCAAGATGACCCCGAACTCCCGGATGCCGCACCACCCGAAACCGGCCGCCTCCTCAGAGCCGCTTCTCCTGGAACTCGTGGAACTTCGTCGCCTCTCCCTCCCGGTCCGTCGACGAACAGCAAGGCAAGGAAGCAGCCCAAAGCAACCCGCGTGCACCTCTCACCGCGCCGAGCTGCAAACAGGCTCGAGCGCGTGGAAGTGCACGTTGATGGATCCCCTGCCCGCGCTCGGGGATCCAATCAATTTAAAGGACTCACTTGCCTTCCAATCCCGTCTTCTCTTCTAGCCCCCTCCAGGCCCCCCCCCGCACCCCCCTCCTTCCTTTCCTCCCGCCGCACCAAACGCACGGGCCGGTTTCGCCCCGGGCCGGGGCACCCGGTTACTGCACGGGCGCTGGGTAGCTAGCCCGCGCCTCAGTTTTTATAAACCTGTGACCCATATGCCATATAAAAGAATTAAAATAATATTAGTTATTTGAAACAATATTTTACAATAGAAGAAAGATAAAAGTTATGAGTGTGTTTACATAGTTATAAATATCAAGAAACCATGGCTATTGCCCCCATTGACATATAAATTGTGTATCTTTATTTAAAATCTAAACGTACTGTCCCTCTTTAGAATTCATAATGATAAATATAACCAGTACTAAACCCTGATTGAGTAAATGAAATCATCTTAGTGAGGGCTCAATATACATTGATTTAAATATATGTCTAAAAAAATGTAAGTATAACTCTCATAAAATTGTATTTTAATACTATCCCTATTAAAAAACTCATGAACATAAAATAATCAAAAAAAAGGGGGGTAGGGGGGAGGCTTATTTCTATAGTTATAAAATTTGCCCTTATAAAATGAATTGTATTCTCTAATTTTAAAAAATGAATGTTATGCCCACACAAATATAAATATATTACTTTATTTTTAAATATAAAAAATAACAAATTGTTAGAAAATGTTTAAAATTTTTAAAATGCTATACATATTGAAAGACCATGAACATAAACATGACCTATAACAAAACAAGAAACTCAATAAGCGTAACATAATTATATTGTTTTAAAATATTAAAGGTCATGGATATTGCCCTAAAAAATGAGTAAATGGATTCATTTATTTTAAAATATAGAAGACTTTGGTTGTTATCCCCACTAAAAACTTGTGAGCACAAACATACACGATCATAGATAATATAACGATTAAAAGAATAAGAACCAACATAAAGGCATATTATATAGAATATGTAAATAGGAGAGAAGGTTCTCTAAAAAATCGTATATGAAAACGAACAAGACAACCACCCAACGGTTGTTGAAACTAATAGAACCGCATAGTATATAAGTAAACAGGAGAGAGGGTTCTCTAAAAAATCTTATGTAAAAACAAACAAGACAACCTCTCATCGGTTGTTGAAACTAATAAGACCGCATTGAACACCATAAAGACATAGTGGAACCTAATAAAAATCAAAAGAGAAGGGGAATCGAAAGATATGCAAAAACAAACCAAAAAAGAATTATAAACACATTAAAATCTTTCTTGCCTTAACAACATCCAGTGTATTCCTTGTGCCGCGCTATCCAATCCGAGTCTCAGGCGCATAAACCGAAAAACCTTAAAAGTGACATCAATATGTAAATACAACGTCAAAAATGTCGGGTGCAGGGAAGGTCCAGGTGAACGCTAAACTAGAAGGCACGTACTTGTGTATTAAAGGTCAAAAAACGAAAAATGATCAGTGCCTAATAAAATAAATGTTAATCCAACTGTTAAAAGAAACTGGACTGCCATAAAGGATGGAATTATATTTAAAAATAAGGCGTTTAAACAATCGTGTGAAAGAACATTTCATATAAGAAGCTATAAATAAAACACCCGGGGAAAGTGGGGGAGGGGGGGGGAGGGGGGAAGGGGGGGGAAGGGGAGAGGGGAAGAGGAGAAAGGGGGGAGGAAAGGAGAGAGGGGAAAAGGGAAAGGGGGGGAGAGGAAGGGGTGGGGAAAAGGGAGGAGGGAGGGGGAAAAAGAGGGAAGAGGGGAGGGAGGAGAAAGGGGAAAAGGAAAGCACCAATGTTACCGAAAAGCTTAAAAGGGGTGGGTAAAAAGTCTTTCTTTAAACATCGGGGATTATAAACGCTTGATTTAAAAAGCCTACAGAACATCATGATAATTGCATATATAATTGTAAAACCATAATAAATGCCAAACCTGCAACTATATAACACTAAGAGGATAACAAAACAAGGAACCATCTGTAGCACGCCGTTTGAGGGTTCTCAAGAGTAGAAAAACGCCGACACATGCGCATTAAGAAGAAACCTGAACCGGAAGTATAACGATAAAGAGCTTTAAAAAGATGAATAGAAGAAAAAAAGCACTGATCAATCACTATATGTTAAAAAACAAATAAATTCTAATGGCATGTACTGACTAAAAGATTTAATGTAACAATGTATAATGCAACTCAAATGAACTATTAAATGTATGAGATAGGGAATACTGCGGAACTGGGGGATGGGAGGGGGGGTGGGGGGGTGGGGTTGGGTAGGGAGAAAGGAGGAGGGATGTGTTGGGAGGGGGGGAGAGGGGGGGAGAGGGAAAGGGTTGTGAAGGATGGAAGAGGGGAAGGGAGGGGGAGGGGGGAGCGGGAGGGGGAAGGGAAAGGGGAGGAGGGGAAAGGGGAGAAAAGGAGAGAGGGAAGGGGAAGAGGAGGAAGGGGGAAGGGGAAAGGGAAGGGGGGAGGGAGGAAGAAGAGGGGGGGAGGGAGGAAGAGGGGGATGGGGAGGGGGGAGGGGGAGGGGGAGGGGAGGGGGGGGGAAGAGGGGGGAGGGAAGGGGGGGAGGGAAAAGAAAGAGGGGGAAGGAAAATGTGCATAAGGATCAGCTAAAAACTATGAATCTCAAACCACCAATAACGACTCCTAAAGGAACACGGATAAGTCTCTTTTTAAATTTAAACCCCGAGGGGTTAATGTATCTAACAAAAAAATGTATCTCTGTTCGAGCCTTAATAATGTCTTCTCATTGTCCCCACCTCTCCAATTTGGTATGACCTTCTTGATCACAAAAAAACGTAGATCAGAGAGTGAGTGATTCTTCTCAATCCAATGCTGGACAAGTGGTTTATCTACTAACTTTCTTCTGATGCTACTCTTGTGCTCAACGATCCTGACACGTATTGTACGTTTGGTCTTACCGACGTACAGCAGCTTGCATGGACATGTAATAACATATATGACATTTGTGGTGTCACAATTAGAATGATCATGTATGTAATATTTTTTCTGGGTGGTGGGATGCGTAAAAAACTTCCGGACCGGAAGGGAATGTGTACAAACCGAACAGTGCCCGCACTGATATTGACCCTTATAGCTTGAGAGGGGTTTTCTTTCCGTAAGAGCCGAAGAAACGAGGAGATCCCGAAGATTAGCACTTCTTCTATGTGCGACCATTAAATCTAATTTTTCAAAACCTGGAATGGCTTGTATCAAGTGCCATTCTTTCTTAAGGATATCTATGATCTTATGAGAAACCAAAGAATAATTCAAGGGACAGACCATTTTGTCCTGGCCTTTTTTCTTACCATGTGGTCTAAGTAAATCTGCCCTTGATGAATCTCTCGCTCTAACATAGGCTTTATTGATAGCACAGGGAGGATAGCTACGTTCTTGAAATCGCTCTCGCAAAGCTACAGACTGATTCTCAAATTCTTCGTCTAAAGTACAAATCCTCCTAACCCGTAGGAATTGTCCTACCGGTAAATTATTTTTAAAAGCAGGATTATGAAAACTTGAATGATGAAGAAGGGTATTGCGGTCGGTAGGTTTTCTATACAGAGTCGTAACAAAACCTAACCCCTCTCTCTTAATCAATAAATCCAAATAGGAAATCTTAGTCTCATCAAAAGTGACCTGAAACCGTAAATTGCTATCTAAGCTATTAATCCATACATTAAATTCCTCTAATAACTCCACTGAGCCTACCCATATAATAAAGATGTCATCGATATATCTAATCCATAAGCGGACATTATCCTTGTATAAAAAATCTTTCAAAAACAGTTCTTCAAAGTTATGTACATAAAGGTTTGCCACATCTGGCGCAAAAGATGACCCCATGGCTACACCTTTAATCTGTTGGTAAACCAACCCTCTAAAGCAAAAAAAATTTTTGCAGAGAGCAATTTCAGCTAAACCAAATAAAAAAGCAGTAGGAATGCGCTGATGAGTATCCCTATTCAAAAAACACTGTTCAACAATACGTAAGGCTTCTTCCTGTGGCACGTTGGTGTACAGTGATTCTACGTCCATCGTAACCATGATTGTATCAGGACCCAAATTGTGAAAGCCAGACAGGATTTCAATTACATGAGCTGAGTCTCTAACGTATGAACTCATTTTCAACACAAAGGGTCTGAGGATAACATCCAAAAACTTCGAAATAGGTTCTAATAAAGACCCTATAGCCGAAACTATGGGTCTGCCGGTGGGATTTTCCAAAGACTTATGTATCTTGGGTATTACATATATGGTAGGCATGATGGGGTCCTTGACGGTGAGAAAATCTTTTTCTTTTTTCGTCAAATGACCGGTTTCATAGGCAATTGAAACCAGATTGTCTATACTGCTCTTAAGGGCATTTGTCGGATCTCCATTCAATCTAAGATAGAATGTTTTATCATGAAGTTGTCTATCTATTTCTGCAATATATTTTTCCTTATCAGGGACAACGACAGCACCCCCTTTATCAGCAGGTTTAATGATAATTTTAGAGTTAGCTTGTAATGATCTTATAGCCTTTCTTTCATCTACGGATAAATTATTAAATGGTGAATGAATATTGATTCTTAATTCATGTACCTGTTTAAGAACGAGTTTTTCGAATGACTCTATTAAGGGATCTGTTTTCGGGGGAGGTACCCAAGTAGAAGCCTTACTGATAATGGATAGATCACCTGTCGGGAGTCCTAGGTTCTTTGAAAAAATCTCGTATTCTAATTCTACGGAAGAATTTGTATAAATCGATCTCCGTTTCAAAAGGGTCAAAATCATGCACAGGTATAAAGGATAAACCCTTAGCAAGAACTGATATCTCTGCAGTGGTCAGATTATAATTTGAAATATTAATAACATTATTGTGATCTAATACCGCCGCTCGTGTGACTCGTCTCTCGTCCATCCCCCCCTCCCGCGGCCCCGACCGCGTCCTCTGCCCCTCAAAGGAAAATGATTGTACTGTCTCTGGTCGGACCAGGAACTCTGAAAAAACTGGGGCTGCTGTTGATATTGGCGGGTCTTGGAAGAACTTCGTCCGCCCCCCTTCCACAGGCTGTCCATACTTAAAAAATCATTCTTCTTTTTACTTTGCTGCTTATCCAGTGTCTTATTATCCTTCTGTGTATGTGAAGTAGAAGCTGAGCTCTCAGAACATTCAGCAGACTCGCTTCTAATTCGTTTCTTTTTGTGTTCAATAATTGAAGGGTCTGGTGTAAAATCTTCATTAGTGCTATCACGGAGATCAAAAAAGGCAGACCTTCTCTTGACCCAAATTCTCTCGCTATCCAATTTCTTAGACCAATGATATACATAGCCTACTCTATAGTCCTCCTCATCCCTTACAAATTTCTCCCTTTTCTTATCCTTAATTTCTTTTTTAAAATGTATCATATTATCATTGTACTCCATATGCATCTTATCAAAATTTTTATCCTTTTTCTTCAACTCTTTCAACTTCTCATCAAACTCAATCTTATATAGCTCAGATTTTTTATGAGCTGTTGAAATCAATAAAATCATCAGATCAAGTGAGCATTTGTTTAAAATGGCGTTCCAACAGGAAACAAAACCTTGTTCATTTTGATATAGTCCTGGGGCCTTATTAACCCGAAGGCCACGGGGAATAATTTTGGATCTACAGCACTCAAGGAGATAGGTGGAATGCATTTCCTCTTTAATCATCTGTTTAGTTAGTCTTACTGTATCATCCCATTTCGTATACACATCATCTTCTTCCTCGTCAACTGGATCCGTGTTTGAATCCGGATTAATGAACTTGTCCAATGCATCGTCTCCAAAGCTGAGAACGTCTTTCCATGGTGTGAACATGCTGTCAAACAACACAGGGTCCACAAAAAAAACAGCACTAGCCACTCAACCGGGCAGGAGCAAAAAAAAAGAAGCGGCAGATACACACCCAATAAACTTAAAAACTTTATTAAACCAAGGGGTGGCCAAAACCCAACACAGGCCGTGTTTCATAATTACTTCATCAGGGGCTATCCAGGCACACTAAAAAACAAATATATAAATTAATAAAATCAAACTAAAGAACAATAATCATATAGAAAATTTGGAAAATTAAAAAATGAAAATACTAATGGAAAAAAAAATTATAAACATTGATATATAATATAAGCATAAAGGCCAAAATGGACCATATCAGTGACCAAATATCTTAAGAACCTTAATAAAAATCATAAAAACCAAATATCTAACGTATTTGATTAACCAACAACTCCATAAATAAACACAGAAAATTCATCTATATACACATATATAATTAAATATGAAAATATGTATAATATAAATAAATAAATAATTAAGAATATGAACACTAATTGGAATACAAAAAATGATAAAATAACTAAAACATTTATAAGTATAAAATGCAATACACAAAATTACACAAAGAATATAAAACACAACTGTAATTCATTGCGAAACAAGAAGGGATGAGGAGACTGGAAGAGGAGGACCCATCTGAAAACCATTTGTATAAATGCCAATAAAAGCCCATACTATAAAGATGGATATTACCTGTGGGTGTGAAGTACAAAAACTTCACCAGAATCGGTAAAAAACTGGCAGAGACAAATATCAGAATAGCTTCTAGAAAAAATAAATAAAAATAGTGGTAGTAAAAAAAGGTAGTTATAAACCTGTGACCCATATGCCATATAAAAGAATTAAAATAATATTAGTTATTTGAAACAATATTTTACAATAGAAGAAAGATAAAAGTTATGAGTGTGTTTACATAGTTATAAATATCAAGAAACCATGGCTATTGCCCCCATTGACATATAAATTGTGTATCTTTATTTAAAATCTAAACGTACTGTCCCTCTTTAGAATTCATAATGATAAATATAACCAGTACTAAACCCTGATTGAGTAAATGAAATCATCTTAGTGAGGGCTCAATATACATTGATTTAAATATATGTCTAAAAAAATGTAAGTATAACTCTCATAAAATTGTATTTTAATACTATCCCTATTAAAAAACTCATGAACATAAAATAATCAAAAAAAAGGGGGGTAGGGGGGAGGCTTATTTCTATAGTTATAAAATTTGCCCTTATAAAATGAATTGTATTCTCTAATTTTAAAAAATGAATGTTATGCCCACACAAATATAAATATATTACTTTATTTTTAAATATAAAAATAACAAATTGTTAGAAAATGTTTAAAATTTTTAAAATGCTATACATATTGAAAGACCATGAACATAAACATGACCTATAACAAAACAAGAAACTCAATAAGCGTAACATAATTATATTGTTTTAAAATATTAAAGGTCATGGATATTGCCCTAAAAAATGAGTAAATGGATTCATTTATTTTAAAATATAGAAGACTTTGGTTGTTATCCCCACTAAAAACTTGTGAGCACAAACATACACGATCATAGATAATATAACGATTAAAAGAATAAGAACCAACATAAAGGCATATTATATAGAATATGTAAATAGGAGAGAAGGTTCTCTAAAAAATCGTATATGAAAATGAACAAGACAACCACCCAACGGTTGTTGAAACTAATAGAACCGCATAGTATATAAGTAAACAGGAGAGAGGGTTCTCTAAAAAATCTTATGTAAAAACAAACAAGACAACCTCTCATCGGTTGTTGAAACTAATAAGACCGCATTGAACACCATAAAGACATAGTGGAACCTAATAAAAATCAAAAGAGAAGGGGAATCGAAAGATATGCAAAAACAAACCAAAAAAGAATTATAAACACATTAAAATCTTTCTTGCCTTAACAACATCCAGTGTATTCCTTGTGCCGCGCTATCCAATCCGAGTCTCAGGCGCATAAACCGAAAAACCTTAAAAGTGACATCAATATGTAAATACAACGTCAAAAATGTCGGGTGCAGGGAAGGTCCAGGTGAACGCTAAACTAGAAGGCACGTACTTGTGTATTAAAGGTCAAAAAAACGAAAAATGATCAGTGCCTAATAAATAAATGTTAATCCAACTGTTAAAAGAAACTGGACTGCCATAAAGGATGGAATTATATTTAAAAATAAGGCGTTTAAACAATCGTGTGAAAGAACATTTCATATAAGAAGCTATAAATAAAACACCCGGGGAAAGTGGGGGAGGGGGGGGGAGGGGGGAAGGGGGGGGAAGGGGAGAGGGGAAGAGGAGGAGAAAGGGGGAGGAGGAAAGGAGAGAGGGGAAAAGGGAAAGGGGGGGAGAGGAAGGGGTGGGGAAAAGGGAGGAGGGAGGGGGAAAAAGAGGGAAGAGGGGAGGGAGGAGAAAGGGGAAAAGGAAAGCACCAATGTTACCGAAAAGCTTAAAAGGGGTGGGTAAAAAGTCTTTCTTTAAACATCGGGGATTATAAACGCTTGATTTAAAAAGCCTACAGAACATCATGATAATTGCATATATAATTGTAAAACCATAATAAATGCCAAACCTGCAACTATATAACACTAAGAGGATAACAAAACAAGGAACCATCTGTAGCACGCCGTTTGAGGATTCTCAAGAGTAGAAAAACGCCGACACATGCGCATTAAGAAGAAACCTGAACCGGAAGTATATCGATAAAGAGCTTTAAAAAAATGAATAGAAGAAAAAAAGCACTGATCAATCACTATATGTTAAAAACCAAATAAATTCTAATGGCATGTACTGACTAAAAGATTTAATGTAACAATGTATAATGCAACTCAAATGAACTATTAAATGTATGAGATAGGGAATACTGCGGAACTGGGGGATGGGAGGGGGGGTGGGGGGTGGGGTTGGGTAGGGAGAAAGGAGGAGGGATGTGTTGGGAGGGGGAGAGAGGGAAAGGGTTGTGAAGGATGGAAGAGGGGAAGGGAGGGGGAGGGGGGAGCGGGAGGGGGAAGGGAAAGGGGAGGAGGGGAAAGGGGAGAAAAGGAGAGAGGGAAGGGGAAGAGGAAGAGGAGGAAGGGGGAAGGGGAAAGGGAAGGGGGGGAGGGAGGAAGAAGAGGGGGGGAGGGAGGAAGAGGGGGATGGGGAGGGGGGAGGGGGGGAGGGGGGAGGGGGAGGGGGAGGGGAGGGGGGGAAGAGGGGGGAGGGAAGGGGGGGAGGGAAAAGAAAGAGGGGGAAGGAAAATGTGCATAAGGATCAGCTAAAAACTATGAATCTCAAACCACCAATAACGACTCCTAAAGGAACACGGATAAGTCTCTTTCTAAATTTAAACCCCGAGGGGTGAATGTATCTAACAAAAAAATGTATCTCTGTTCGAGCCTTAATAATGTCTTCTCATTGTCCCCACCTCTCCAATTTGGTATGACCTTCTTGATCACAAAAAAACGTAGATCAGAGAGTGAGTGATTCTTCTCAATCCAATGCTGGACAAGTGGTTTATCTACTAACTTTCTTCTGATGCTACTCTTGTGCTCAACGATCCTGACACGTATTGTACGTTTGGTCTTACCGACGTACAGCAGCTTGCATGGACATGTAATAACATATATGACATTTGTGGTGTCACAATTAGAATGATCATGTATGTAATATTTTTTCTGGGTGGTGGGATGCGTAAAAAAACTTCCGGACCAGAAGGGAATGTGTACAAACCGAACAGTGCCCGCACTGATATTGACCCTTATAGCTTGAGAGGGGTTTTCTTTCCGTAAGAGCCGAAGAAACGAGGAGATCCCGAAGATTAGCACTTCTTCTATGTGCGACCATTAAATCTAATTTTTCAAAACCTGGAATGGCTTGTATCAAGTGCCATTCTTTCTTAAGGATATCTATGATCTTATGAGAAACCAAAGAATAATTCAAGGGACAGACCATTTTGTCCTGGCCTTTTTTCTTACCATGTGGTCTAAGTAAATCTGCCCTTGATGAATCTCTCGCTCTAACATAGGCTTTATTGATAGCACAGGGAGGATAGCTACGTTCTTGAAATCGCTCTCGCAAAGCTACAGACTGATTCTCAAATTCTTCGTCTAAAGTACAAATCCTCCTAACCCGTAGGAATTGTCCTACTGGTAAATTATTTTTTAAAAGCAGGATTATGAAAACTTGAATGATGAAGAAGGGTATTGCGGTCGGTAGGTTTCTATACAGAGTCGTAACAAAACCTAACCCCTCTCTCTTAATCAATAAATCCAAATAGGAAATCTTAGTCTCATCAAAAGTGACCTGAAACCGTAAATTGCTATCTAAGCTATTAATCCATACATTAAATTCCTCTAATAACTCCACTGAGCCTACCCATATAATAAAGATGTCATCGATATATCTAATCCATAAGCGGACATTATCCTTGTATAAAAATCTTTCAAAAACAGTTCTTCAAAGTTATGTACATAAAGGTTTGCCACATCTGGCGCAAAAGATGACCCCATGGCTACACCTTTAATCTGTTGGTAAACCAACCCTCTAAAGCAAAAAAATTTTTGCAGAGAGCAATTTCAGCTAAACCAAATAAAAAAGCAGTAGGAATGCGCTGATGAGTATCCCTATTCAAAAAACACTGTTCAACAATATGTAAGGCTTCTTCCTGTGGCACGTTGGTGTACAGTGATTCTACGTCCATCGTAACCATGATTGTATCAGGACCCAAATTGTGAAAGCCAGACAGGATTTCAATTACATGAGCTGAGTCTCTAACGTATGAACTCATTTTCAACACAAAGGGTCTGAGGATAACATCCAAAAACTTCGAAATAGGTTCTAATAAAGACCCTATAGCCGAAACTATGGGTCTGCCGGGGGGATTTTCCAAAGACTTATGTATCTTGGGTATTACATATATGGTAGGCATGATGGGGTCCTTGACGGTGAGAAAATCTTTTTCTTTTTTCGTCAAATGACCGGTTTCATAGGCAATTGAAACCAGATTGTCTATACTGCTCTTAAGGGCATTTGTCGGATCTCCATTCAATCTAAGATAGAATGTTTTATCATGAAGTTGTCTATCTATTTCTGCAATATATTTTTCCTTATCAAGGACAACGACAGCACCCCCTTTATCAGCAGGTTTAATGATAATTTTAGAGTTAGCTTGTAATGATCTTATAGCCTTTCTTTCATCTACGGATAAATTATTAAATGGTGAATGAATATTGATTCTTAATTCATGTACCTGTTTAAGAACGAGTTTTTCGAATGACTCTATTAAGGGATCTGTTTTCGGGGGAGGTACCCAAGTAGAAGCCTTACTGATAATGGATAGATCACCTGTCGGAGTCCTAGGTTCTTTGAAAAAATCTCGTATTCTAATTCTACGGAAGAATTTGTATAAATCGATCTCCGTTTCAAAAGGGTCAAAATCATGCACAGGTATAAAGGATAAACCCTTAGCAAGAACTGATATCTCTGCAGTGGTCAGATTATAATTTGAAATATTAATAACATTATTGTGATCTAATACCGCCGCTCGTGTGACTCGTCTCTCGTCCATCCCCCCCTCCCGCGGCCCCGACCGCGTCCTCTGCCCCTCAAAGGAAAATGACACACCATGTAAATCAGTGAGGTTGCTATGATGGATCTCTGTTAGAGTTGTGTTTAAGTTATGATTTGTTATCTGACATTGGTCATGGCTACCTTTTGATGTATATGGGATGTGTTTCCATGTTTATGATGGCATTGCTAAGGTATGCAAGTGCTAGTTGTGGGGGCTGGCGCTATGCACAGGACACAACAGCCTGCCTTTTCATTATACTTTCGATGGTGGAGCTTGTGGGTGTGTATGTTTGTGCCCCTGTTGGGTGATGCTCTGGGGCAGAGGTTCACAAGTTCAGTCCTGGTGGTTTGGACAGGATTCAGGTTGTCAGTCTGTCCCTACTGAATATGCATGAGGTGCATTTGCATACAATGGGGCAGTTCCTTCAAATGCATCTCATGCATATTTTTAGTTTGGACAGCCTGACAACCTGAATGGTGTCTGCCCTCCGGAACTGGGGTTGCCATCATCTGCTCTGGGGAGTGCACATTATTATTGTGTATGTTCTCTGTAGGGTAGAATATTGGGACATGGTCTACAGGAGCCACAGCTGGGGCTTGAACCTGTGACCTTCTGCCCCTCTACACACTGACTGTGTGTACTGCATCAGACTGTTGCCACAGAGGTAGTTCCTTCCCAGGGGGTACCATTACTGTTCGTCTGACAGACCTTGTCTGTTGGACTGCACGCCACCCACATGGACAGGGCTTGGCCTTGGTCTGCTGCTGACATGCTGTTCTGCCGGTTGTGCTGGTGGTGTGCAGTCGCAGCTCATCTAGTGTGCCGTTAGGCAGCTGCCTATGGTGTGGTTTCTTGGCTGGGGGTGCCTACATGGACATGCATGCTTCCCCACCGCACTGCCTGCCAATGTTCTGTGGCCTTTGGGGTACCTGCTGGTTGATGTCCATTGGGGCAATGTATGACACACACTCATGGGCATGTTTGCCCTTGGTCAGTTGATGTCTTGCTGTTTTTCTTTCTGTGTTCCTATGTGCCACCTAGGCATCTGCCTGGTCCACCGTGTGCCCCAGCTGCCCCACTGCATGTCCCGCCTTCATCCCCCTGTGCCCCATTTGCAGCCTCACTGTTGTGCCCTCTCGTACTTGGCCATTATGCTGCTGCTGCACATGTATCACTCCTATCACATTTCTGGGTCTCCCTGGCTTTGCTGTACATTGCTGACTGAACTGGTTTCTCTCTCCTGCAAATGTGCCTCTAGCGTGAGGTTTTCACTGGCGGTAATTTTCAGAATTTCATTTCATGACTTTAGTGTGCATGGAGCCTCTCCCCGCCCACTCTCCGCCCATTGGCCCCTTATCCCCGCCCCTGGGGAGCCGTACTCTGCCCTCTGGAAAGCCTTACTCCACCCTCTGCGCACCTGTGATGAGGAGAGCATGGCTGAGCCCATGCAAACAGAGGAAAATTATAGATCTACCTTTAAGGAAGGAGACAGGCAGGATATCTATAGCTTTCAGGGTGCAGGCAAAGGAAAAAAACACGCACTTGCTGAAGCTAAGCCACACCCAAGCTCTGCTGATCTAAGGGCAGGCTTGGAGGATAATGAGAGACACCTGGGTAAGGGACAGTGCAGGTTAGGCAAAAGGCAGCCTTATAAACCCAGAGAAACACATGAGAGTAGCACCGGCTGGAGAGAGGATTCCACGAGAGAGCAGTACTTGGGGAGAGAGCAGCACACGAGGGAGCTGACTAGAGAGAGCACTGCAGACTTCCGTGGAGGGAGAAGCACCAGGGAAAGACCCAGAGAACTCACCAAAGAGGAGAACAGTGGAGATTTCCAGGGGGATTTCAGAGGTGAAAGCAGCACCCAGAAAGAGAGCCAGGCTTGCAGGGAAACTGCAATTGGTTCTGAAGCCAGTAGAGCTGTAGTTGAAAGAATTACAGACAAGGGGCAAGGTGCAGTTCCTCCAGTACGTGGACCAGCTAAAAAGATTCCAGTTCCCAGAAGGTGGATGGATAAAAATATACCTAAGCCAGTTAGAGGCACTCTGGCGTTTGAGTCAGGAAAAGAAACTTCTCACTCCAGGTGGAAACCCTTTTCCTAGTAAGAAGCCCCAGTGGAGGAGAATTCAGGAGCTCTTAGAGAGTTTCAAACAAGAAGCATTGCATGAAGGTTTAGAGCCAGACATACCGGTTGAAAACCCGGAGGAAATGCAGGTAGAATCTGTTGAACCTGATTCTGACTCAGAGGATTTATTAATGGTCTGTTTATGGTATAAAAAGGCAGAATAGAAGCTGCTGGATAAAGGAAAAAGTCTGTAACTTGAAAACCAACAAAAGCAGTGAGTAAGACAGGGAGAATGATTCTAGCCTGAATTGCTAAGTACCCTGTTGAAGGAAGAAAAGACAATTACTTTGATTTGAAGAAAAGAAACTGTGTTTATTGCTATATGTTTGGGAAACAGCTACGTATGTTGTGAAAGCCAGCTAAAGCAATTTCACTGTTGGGTTTTTGTGTGATTTTCCTGAGGATCATTTTTGTTTTGGAGAAGAATCCTGTTGTTTTGTTTGAGCTATATGCTTTTTGAAAAGAAGGAAATAAATTCCTGTGTGTCTTTTGAAAAAACCCTCGGTTCTCAATACTACTGTTTTTTTTTAAGTGGTAGCACAACTACAAGTCCCAGCAGCCCAAGTTCTGGACGAGGACAAATTATTCTTTATTCAAAGACTAAATAGTGGCCCCCTATGCCTACAGACCGTGGCCTGGGCTAGGGGCCCCCACAGGTGGCGTAGTTTTTAGGATCCTTTCTTTTCACGCATGCGCCAGGATTTACAAATGTCCAGGATTTTCACCCAGTGCTAAAGGCCGAAGCCTGCTGAAGAGTGCAAAGCTGAATCACAGCCAAGGGCAAAAGCCGGAATCACGGAGGACAAGCAGTGACCCTCATTGCTGAGAAGCTGGAATCTACACCTGTACCAGGTAACCCGTAAATAAGGGGGTTTTAAAAAGGATACCGGTACAAGGGTGTAGCAGTTATTTGGTATAAAACCAGAGAAGAAGTTGGTGTTTTTGTGCCGCACTTGGTGTGTTTTTTTTCTGTCTTTTCTTGTTACAGAACTGCCGCAGCCATGGAATGTAAGGAGCTGTTGCAATGGATGGCTGGACAATTTAAAAAACAGCGAGAGATGTCCATACAGGCCCAGGAGCAGACCGCAGCAGTAATGCAGGCGCAGCAGAAGCCTTTACTGGAGATGATGGGAGCGTGGCTGGGGGCGCAGGAGAAAGCGTCAGAAGCAGCACGGACAATCACAGGTTCCCGAGGAGTATTAAATCCATGTGAGCTAGGGCCACACTCTAGCGGGACATTTTCGTTTGGACAGTTAACCGAAAATGATGATATTGACAACTTTATTGAAGCATTTGATAGGGTGGCACACATAATCGGATGGCCTAAGGAATAATGGGCTGTACGCCTGGCCTCCTCGCTTACTGGGGAAGCATTGGCGGCATACAGGGCCATGCCTCTAGACCTTGCCAACTATTATGATGAGCTGAAGCGTGCCATAAGAGACCGCCTAGGTCTAACACCCAGGGTATATCACCGTTTGCTAAGAGATACTAAGTTGAAGTCGGGTGAGACGCCAAGAGCTCTTTGCCAAAGGATTAAGAGCTTGGTATTAAAGTGGCTAACACCGGAGGCCAAAACGATAGAAGCTATCATTGACAACATTATTCTAGAGCAATTTATGGCCGCAGTCCCAAAGGACATCCAAACCTTCCTGATTTTACAGAACTGCCGGAACACTACTGAAGTGACCTTATTGGCTGAACGCTTTATAGAAGCAGAATGGGCCGGACAGGGAAAAAGGAGTGCTTCCATAATGGCAGATTCTGTACCATCAGAAAGGAAGGTAAGGCAAAAAGGGGATGAGATGAAAATGTGTATGCCTATGTTTAAGAGTTATTCCATAAGGAAAAAATGTTTTTCATGTGGTAGTGAGGGACACATGAAAATGGATTGTAAAGCGAGGACTGTTTTGATAAGTGCCCATTCAAAGGAGACCAGGGAAGGTTTTCTTCTATCGGTAGAGGTACAAGGCATTCCCACTGAAGCTTTGTTAGACTCAGGAGCAGATCAAAGTATGGTCTCCCGAAAACTCTGGCAAGAGATTGAATCCTGCTCCAATAGAGTCCAAGCCCAACCTGAAGGAAAGGTAAAGATCATGTGTGTCCATGGGGCGTCATCCTTTTATCCCATACGTAGAGTTTTAGTGAAAGGTTTAGGGATTAAGAAGGAGATTCCTGTAGCAATTGTGCCCAGGTTACCACATCCTCTGGTATTGGGGAGGGACTGGCCCCAATTCAAAAAAGGACTAGAAGATGGTCTACATCCGAGGGTAGGCATGGTATCTACCCGAGCCCAGTCCAGGGCCCAAGAGGGGGAAGAGGAACCTCCAGATGAGGCACTAGAGGATCTACCCTCCCACGAGGACCTGATAAATCCCTCTCCAGAAAAAAGGAAGAAGGGAAGAGGGGAGAAACGCCGGGAGAGGCAGTATAGGTCGCAGCGTAGGGCCGAGGTAGAGGCCGGACAAGGGACACCTTGGGTTCCGGCTGAATTGGTGGAAAAATTCCCATCTTTCCCCAAGGAGCAGCAAGCCGATCCCGCTCTTTTACGGGCTTTCGAGCACGCCCGAGGGGGGTCAGAAAACTTACCTAGATTCTTGCTGGATGGAGATGTGCTATACAGGGAAAGTTTAGATCCCCGTACAGGGAACGTCCGTAAGCAACTTGTAGTCCCTACGACGTTCAAAACGATAGTTTTAAGACTAGCGCATGACCATCCTGTAGGAGGTCATAAAGGCATACACGGCACGTTGGACCAAATATTGGCCCGTTTTTACTGGCCCGGTGTTTTTAAAGAGACCTCGTGATTTTGCGAGTCGTGCCCATCATGTCAGCGGGTCATCTCGATTCGTCTGTCGGAGGTGCCCTTGCGTCCCATGCCCGTGATATCTGAGCCCATTCATAAGAGTGGCCATGGACATAGTGGGACCATTGATAAAGACACCTCGGGAGTTCCAGTATATGTTGGTCATAGTGGACCAAGCCACAAGGTTCCCATGGGCCATTCCCCTACGTAGTATATCCGCAAAGATTATAGCCTCTGAAGAAATAAAGTAATTCTGTGAGGTAGGATTTCCACGCTAAGTCCTGACAGACAGAGGCAGTAATTTCATGTCCCGGTATCTGGCCCAAGTGTGGGATGCATTTGGTATACGTCATGTTAGAACTGCTGCCTACCATCCGCAGTCAAACGGACTGGTGGAGAGGCAGAACCAAACATTGAAGAAAATGTTGAGGAGGGGTTTGGAGACTAACATGGCGGAGTGAGATATGATGCTCCCTTTTGTTTTATATGCTTGTAGAGAGCGGAAACAAGCCTCCTTAGGCACTTCCCCATATGAATTAATGTATGGGTGGGCACCACAAGGCATCTTAGACATTCTGAGGGAGCAGTGGGTTGAGCCTGGGGTAGAGGAAGTAGGAATACCCCAGTTTTTGAGGGATCTAAGAGGCCGGCTACACCGAACCTCCCAAGCGTAAGAGGAAAATTGAAAGACTAGCCAGTCGCGTCAGAAAAATTATTACGATCGGCATACAAAGCCTCGCCAACTGGAGGTGGGAGAAAAAGTAATAGTAATGGTGGCTGGAGCCGGTCCTAAGTTTGAAAGTAAATGGAAGGGGCCATATAGGGTAGTCAAACAGGTGTGTCGTTTGTCATACTCAGTAGAAATCAGAAGGGGTCGACAGCAGGTCTATCACATAAACGTACTGAGACCGTGGCATGAGCGAATAGCCTTGGCCCATTTAGCCACAAAAGAATGTAAGAATGGAAAGTGGCAGACAAGCTCAAATACCCCAGCTAGAATTACGAGCTGTGCGGGTACTTTAGCGCCAGCCCATAATATCTTAAGTGGGGGGATATATGATGAGGAGAGCATGGCTGAGCCCATGCAAACAGAGGAAAATTATAGATCTACCTTTAAGGAAGGAGACAGGCAGGATATCTGTAGCTTTCAGGGTGCAGGCAAAGGAAAAAAACATGCACTTGCTGAAGCTAAGCCACACCCAAGCTCTGCTGATCTAAGGGCAGGCTTGGAGGATAATGAGAGACACCTGGGTAATGGACAGTGCAGGTTAGGCAAAAGACAGCCTTATAAACCCAGAGAAACACGTGAGAGTAGCACCGGCTGGAGAGAGGATTCCACGAGAGAGCAGTACTCGGGGAGAGAGCAGCACACGAGGGAGCTGACTAGAGAGAGCACTGCAGACTTCCGTGGAGGGAGAAGCACCAGGGAAAGACCCAGAGAACTCACCAAAGAGGAGAACGGTGGAGATTTCCAGGGGGATTTCAGAGGTGAAAGCAGCACCCAGAAAGAAAGCCAGGCTTGCAGGGAAACTGCAATTGGTTCTGAAGCCAGTAGAGCTGTAGCTGAAAGAATTACAGACAAGGGGCAAGGTGCAGTTCCTCCAGTACATGGACCAGCCAAAAAGATTCCAGTTCCCAGAAGGTGGGTGGATAAAAATATACCTAAGAGTGAACTAAGCCAGTTAGAGGCACTCTGGCGTTTGAGTCAGGAAAAGAAACTTCTCACTCCAGGTGGAAACCCTTTTCCTAGTAAGAAGCCCCAGTGGAGGAGAATTCAGGAGCTCTTAGAGAGTTTCAAGCAAGAAGCATTGCATGAAGGATTAGAGCCAGACATACCATTTGAAAACCCGGAGGAAATGCAGGTAGAATCTGTTGAACCTGATTCTAACTCAGAGGATTTATTAATGGTCTGTTCATGGTGTAAAAAGGCAGAATAGAAGCTGCTGGATAAAGGAAAAAGTCTGTAACTTGAAAACCACCAAAAGCAGCGAGTAAGACAGGGAGAATGATTCTAGCCTGAATTGCTAAGTACCCTGTTGAAGGAAGAAAAGACAATTACTTTGATTTGAAGAAAAGAAACTGTGTTTATTGCTGTATGTTTGGGAAACAGCTACGTATGTTGTGAAAGCCAGCCAAAGCAATTTCACTGTTGGGTTTTTGTGTGATTTTCCTGAGGATCATTTTTGTTTTGGAGAAGAATCCTGTTGTTTTGTTTGAGCTATATGCTTTTTGAAAAGAAGGAAATAAATTCCTGTGTGTCTTTTGAAAAAACCCTCGGTTCTCAATACTACTGTTTTTTTTTAAGTGGTAGCACAACTACAAGTCCCAGCAGCCCAAGCTCTGGACGAGGACAAATTATTCTTTATTCAAAGACTAAATAGTGGCCCCCCTATGCCTATAGGCCGTGGCCTGGGCTAGGGTCCCCCACAGCACCTTAATGCCGCCAGACACATTATCGCGTGATACGTGATGTTCTCGCATGGTAATGCGCCATTATCGCGCGATAACGTCATGGATCGTGCGATAACATCACAGCTGCGACGTTAGCTACATTTAGTAAACATACCCTATAGTGCATGATGAAAATAGTTATTTTTTTAAATTCCTTAAGTATGTTCAACATGTCTTTATTTGCCTTTTGATACTTATCTTTTCATATTTATATGTTTTAATTTTATTTTTATCTTTACTTTTATGTTCATATGTTTTTTTAAAGCTATACCCATGAAGAAAGCACATGCCAAAATATGGTTGGTAGGATTTGTGAAGAATAAGTATGGTTGTGAAGCATCTCTATTAAAATTATTTCTGCAATTGTTAACTTGCAAAGGGCAGTTTGTTCTTTTGTTCACCTTGCTTTTTTCAGATGGCTACATATTGCAAGAGTGTGTATGCACCTTGTAGCTGCTCATTTTAGAAAGGGGCAAGTTTACATCTGGATACCACATTGAAAGTGCCCTCACTGCTTGACTATAAGAAAATTCCAACATATTTGAAAAAAAAAAATTCAAAAGAATCTATAATGGGATAATTTTCAAGTTTCAAGTTTATCCTAAGCAGTTTACAAAATGAAGTAACATAACATTAATTAGGCAAAATATCATAATATAAAACAGTGCAATTATTGGCTTAAGATAATCAAGCAATAATATAACAAATATAAATAAGGTCGGAGTATAAAATAAAAGTCAACAGTGCAAAGACATAAAATTCTAAGAAATCTTTTAAAACACTTCTCAGACATTCCTGCTGTGAATGCTAGGAGTACATTGGAATTCAGGCCCTCGTACACTGACTGGTCTTCCCAAAGGTTAAGATGAGTGGTATCTCAGCTTTTTAAAGAGGATAAAGTAGGGCAGGACTTGGGCAGAATGGAGCGGAGCACAACAGTTATGTCAGACACTGTGGAGGCACTCTGAACCCAGCAGGGAAAGACCCCTCCACCGTGTTGCTCTTGTGCTGCTCTTCCTGCTGCCTTTTGCCTTGTATCTCTGACACTGATGGTAATATGCACTCCAGTGAATTATGTGCCAAAATAAATCAAAATAATACACCAAAATAATGCAACATATGAAACTGAAGAGCATTTGCAATATTTACAAATATATACAGGTGCTTTAACTCTGGGTTATCAGACAGCCCTAGACCCCCAGGTCCAGCATCTTCATGGTGGTCGTGTGAACAGTGGTGTTCAGCAGCACTGTAACAGAAATTCTGTGGTTATTGGCAACCATAAAATTATTTGCTTAACGTTTTGGTTTTTTTGGTAGGTTGCCAAATAGCCATTAGGTTTCAGATCTGACGGCCTTTAGTTTGGAATATGTATTATATATACCAATGCCTATTAATATAAATCCTTCCCACTACCAGGTGTATTGTGAAATAATACAATACCTGACAAAACTTGCTCAAGACCTATAGAGAAATAGAGTGATGGAATTCTTCCATTCTGTAACAGTACTTCCTTCCAGGGGTGACACAACAAGGGCCTACCTACGAAAAGGCAGCACGGTAAAAAAAAAAAAAAAGCAGTAGGTTCTGGAACATCAATACACCTATTGAGAAACTGCACAAGCCGGATTACTACAGATCGATCCCATACAGCTATTGAATCCTAACAAAATACCTGGCCTCTCACACATGCAGAACATAGACCCTCACCAATTCTAGAATAAGTAACCACAAACTAAAAAGAGAAAATAATATGTTGATAGAAATTAAACTGAAACCCAAAAAATCTAGACTCTGCATGGAGTGCAACATCCGAGAAATAGAAACGCTGATGTACTCCCCCTGTAAAGTGCAAAATTTAAAAATAGCAGATATAAGTTTCAAAAACTGACATTGTCCAATCACTAAATTTAAAAATGATTTTTTTCTACCTTTACTATTCACCATTTTATTTTTCTGATTGTGTTGTTCCAAGTCTCTGGTTTCTGCTTTTCTCTAATTTCTTTCACCTCTCTTTCCAGGGTCTCCTGCCTATTTGTCATTTTTCTCTCTCCTACTGTCTTCTTCACGTCCCTCCCTATAACTATCTCTGATATTGGCCTTTTACATTCAGCTTTTTTTCCATTTTTCTGCCTCTCTATCCACTCAGGTTTTATTTTTCTTATTGTCCAGTCTTCTGTCTCCATATTTTTACTGCATCTCCTACAACTTTCCATCTTTCCCTTAGCTTGGCTCTTCTCCCTTTTCTCTTATTCTCCAGTCTTTTCCTATTTCTCCCCTCTCCGTCTACCCACTTCTGTCCAGCACCTTGCTTCTGCCTCCCTGCTTCCCTCATGTCTAGCACCTCCCCAGCCTATATCTCCTTATTCCTCTCCCCATGGCCACCATCTCCCCCATTGCCTCAATTCCCCCCTCATCATATATCCAGCATCTCTCTACTCTCCCCCAATGTCCAGCATCAATCATCTCTCTGTCTCCCTACTCTTTCCCATGGCCAGCACTGCCCCTCTATCTCCCTACTTCCCCCTCATGTACTGCATCCCTCTTGTTTCCCATGTGAAGCATCTGTGTATCACCATATTCTTCCCCATTCCCCCTCAGCCTTTCATATACCCTTTGTCACCCTACTCCTGCAGTGTCCATCTCCAAGTCAGAAGCTACTATATCCCTTATCTTTCCCCCTCCCTGATCCAGCATCTCCATCCCTACCGCAGTCCAACATTTTCCTTCTTTCCCTCCGGGTTACCATCTCTGCCGCTTTCCAGGCCTATGGCAGTAGCAAAAAACAGCTAAAAACTGTGGGGCCATTCTGGATCCAGCAATATCACGCTGCTGTCAGCTCTGCCAGTCGCATCCACTCTGGCGTCATCTTCTTTTTCTAAGAGTGGGACCGGCAGGGTCAACAACAGCATGGAAGTGCTGCATGCTGGAATGGCTTTGTGATTTTTAGTTGTTTTTCACTGCTGTCACTTCCAGGGACCTACAGCAGTGGCGGGAGTGTCGGCAGTGAGCGGGGTAGTAGACAGGTAAATAAGCAGTGCTGCCTGTCAGTTTACCTCATGTTGCAGATGGTGGTGAATCGGTGGGTTAGGGGCAGAGAATGGGTATGGTGAGTATTTTAGAATCAGCATGAGGGTAAATATCATGCAGTAACTGTCACACTTGGAATTAGCATAGGTGTAGTTATTTCCGCCTCAATAGGTGGATGTAAGTGCACCAGCAATAATAGCACTCCGTTTACGGTATGGCACCATGCATTAACTGCCGGGAACATGCTTTCCTCATCCCCTACAGTTAATGCAGCGGCTTTGCACTTAACATGGATAAACTTTCACATTTCTCACACATTAGGTGCAAAATCACACTACGCTTTAATAAAAAGACCCCTTACTGTGCAAATACATTGCCCTGAATATGAGCACCATAGTGAACAAAATTTCCAGAGTCTACCCCTCTGCAACCCCAGACATCCCATTGTTTTTTGCATCAACACCATCACAGCAGGAGTGTCTGGCTACATGAGCTCCATCCTCAGACCATGCCACCAGTACTCCCACCTTCTTATAGGATACCAGTGACTTGCTGAGGAAACTACTCTATTGGCCACCTCCCATTGAATACCATTCTGCCAACTATGGGGCTTGTTTACAAAGGCGCGGTAGCGGTTTTCGATCGTTATCGGAGCCGCAGCCCCATGATGGGGCCGCGGCTCCGATAACGATCGGAAACCGCTACCGCTGCTTTGTAAACAAGCCCCTATGAATGTTGAAGCCCTTTACACCAACATCCCCCACAAAGATGGACTACAAGACACCAGGAAAATCATTCCAGATGCTGCTACAGCTAACCTCACCACCAAACTCTGCCATTTGAGTCAAATCTGTAAGTCATTTGCACTGCCATTTGCATGTGCATGTCCCTACAATATGCCAACATGGCTAACATAGAACAGTACTTCCTCAGCTCTTACACTCAGGAGCCACTGCTCTACCTGAGACATATCAATTACAACTTCATCATCTGAACCAATGAACATGAAATCCTGGATAAATTCCATTTGGAATTCAACAGACTCTCCCCCACCTTCAACTTCAGTCTAGAAGAGTTGACAATTGCACAAGGGACACATAAGAACCACTGGCAGCAATATATATCTATATGGTACCAGCTTCTACCCATTATCCATCACTTGGTCCATTGTCTGCAGCCAAGAACTATGGTACACCTGCATTTGTTCCAAAGCCTCTGAGAGACGCTCTCATCTTCAGGAGTGTCCGCCAGGGTGCTCGGACAAATCTCCCCTGGGGTGGATACAATAATCAATCAGGCGACACTCTGCTTATTCCATAATAAAATAATTTATTTGGGCAAAAACAAAAAGTAAGGAAGTTACAAGCAAAGCTATAAACAGTCTGCCTGATGCGGACAGCGTTCTCTGGCTCTGAATAATAGTGAAAGAGAAGGCTGTCCCGCCCACACTCGGCCGTTACCTCTGTTATATACTCCTCTGCAGCAAACAGTTCCAGAACATTCTGCATATATTTGCAGGCTCTGCCCTGGGACCCTCCCCATTATCAGGTTTCTGTCTTGAGGCACTTCACTCAGTATCATATAACTAAATGTGCTGTGCTGCTTATCAGGTAGGCCGTTCCCTGCTGGGCTGCTCGGTCTGGGCTGCTCGGTTCCCACCCTGCATCTTCTTCTTTGTTTCACTGTAGTTTCGCTTGGGTGATTTTCGCTTCAAGCACAAGTTAGAATCTTCAAGGCTCAGTTCTGCAAACTTTTTCATCAACCTTATATTAGGCTGGCATCTGCTCCATTCTGTAAGTCCATTCTCTGCACACCCCTGTTCAGAGTCTGGTATCCTACATGTTTCAGCAGGGATTATACATGTTGTCAATCACAGCCCACATGCAGTTCTTCTGTGCCATTTAGAAGTTAGTCAGCTCTTTGGGATAGGATCATAACTTTCAACATCATTATCAAAGTAAGCCAAATTAAGTAAGCCAAATTAGTCCTTAACCCTGTCCTTAACCCCTACATTAGCTACATCAGACTTTTTTGAGATTACAATACCTAGCTGACAAAGTGAGAAGATATCAATAGATTTAGACAAATACTCATAATCTACTCAAGGGCCCTCCCCCTAAAAAATAGTAGAACACATCTGGTTTTCACCTATTTTTCCAGCTAAAACCACAAAAGCATATCATCAACCCATCCTCAGTACTGATGCCAGAATTTCACAGGCCTTGGATACTGGACCTATCCTGGTTTATCTTCAACCCCCTAATCTCAAATGGATACTCACCACCAACAACAAACTGCACAAGAACAACACCAGCTCAGGGATCAGGCCTGCCAAATATGTCAGTTCTGTACCCCTATTAATGTGGGTAACACTATTACAGGACCAGCTATTGTTGTATAAATGTTCTAAATCTCCCTCCCCTAACTCATTTTCCCCTGAAAGGACTGTGCCTCCTCCTACAGATCTGTCCTGTGCACTACCTGCTCTGCTTTTGTCCAGAACTTTATTTATATCTCTTCCAGCAAGCCTCACACGCTATTTTACATTCTAGACTCTCTTACATCCAGTTCTTCCCCTCCTGATACTTTCTTCTGCCCACTCTCTCCCGAGACTTATGCTTCCTTACTCCACAAGATTTCCTCCTTCCGTTCTTCTCTTCCCCCTGCTCTCCCCTCATCCATCCTCTCTTCACCCCCTCACACCATCCCTTTTGTATGTCTCCACCCCCTAATTCCTCCCTTTCTTCCCCAGCCTTCTTCCCCATCTCTTTCCTCCCTCTGCTCCACTTGATCCTCTTTTCTAATCCTTACTTTGACCTTTCTGGACTACTCTCTCCACTCTGTTCATCCCTGTTCTCTTCTTGACTCCTGGCCTGCTCACCTTATCTTGAAACTTGCTGATATCCTTACTCCTAATATTCTCTCCCTTCTTCCCCTTAAGAAAACTTCCCTTGACTCCTCTAACCAGGGCCAGTGCCACCAATAAGTGAACTAGGCAGTCGCCTAGAGCACCAGCCCCCCGGAGCACCCATTGCTGCCGCTACCCCTCCTCTCCGGGGCATGCAGTGACAGCAATGGACTAGATATCATGCCGCAGAGCTCTACTTCAACTTGCCAATGCTGCGTCACATTTTCTGCTCTCTACTGTTTTCTTCTGCCCCTCTGATGCAAACTTCTGGTTTGCATAAATTGGAAGTCTGAGTTGTGGGGGGGTGGAAGAGACAGATAGTAGAGGACAAGAAACGGTGATGCAGCCCAGGTGAGTTGAGATAACCACTGCATCGCAATTTCTGAGCCATTGCTACTGCTGCAGGCCCAAGACAGAGGCAGCAGCAGTGGCAATGGGGGTAGGCAGACAGTGAGAGGTTTGCAGGATGGAGATACCTGCCTAGGGTGCCTCCAATTCTTGCACCAGCCCTCCCTCTAACCTCTCTAATTTCCATCCTATCTCCAATCTTGCCTTTCTCTCTAATATCTTAGGGTATATTATCCTCTCCTAATTTACTCTTTTCCTTGATAAGGCTCTCATTTTTCACACATGTCAGGCCAGGTTCCATCCCAGTCACAACACCCAATTGCTCCTCGAAGCTCTCCTGAATAAAATTTGGACTTCCCTTGACCAAAGTAACTCTATTATCTTTGTCACTTTTGATCACTTCTCTGCTTTCAATCTTATCGATCACCATCTTTTTCTACATTGTCTCTGTTCTATCAGTCTCTGTGACACCATCCTCAACTGGTTTTCCTCCTACTTCTCACAGTTTAATATTTTCCTTGCACCTCTTCTCCTTCAGATTCACTCTCTTGGTTTCAGTCCCTTTCTCTGTGCCAATGATATTCAGATTCATTTCACTGTCCTCTCGTGACCTCTGTCCCCTCCAGTCCTGTCTCCAGACAGATTTTAACCAGTTTAACCGGTTTTCTATACCGCCTTATCCTGGCTTTGTGACTACCGTCTCTCCCTCAGTGTCTCTAAATGTGAATCTATGTGCTTTCCCTCCCTCTCCTTCAGCACCCATGCTTTTCTCTTCCTCATCATGACTGTCAAAACTCTTGGCGTTACAATCAATTCTGTTTTCACATTCAAGTCTCAGATTAACTGTCTTTAAATCGTCCTTCATTGCTTTGAGTCATCTTCATTCTCTGCACTCCTTGCTTACTTTCTCCAAACTCAAATTACTTGTCCTCTCTGATCATACATCTTCCCTCCTTATCTCCCTCCATTGGCTTTCTGTTCCTTTCCACATTCAATATAAGCTGCTTACTCTCATTCACCACAACCTCTACTCTTCCTGCCCCCCCCCCCCCATCTCACCTCTTTGATCTAATCCTATTGACTTTCCAGGACCCTAAGCTCTTCTCAGGCATCATTTCTGTCTCTCCCAAAAAAAGGTGGAAAGAATATGCAGTCATTATACCATAAAGATCAAGTGGACCAACAGCCATTTCAACCTGTACCTTATGATCAGGAACCGCTGGTTATGAAAGAAGAAGTCGAAGCAGTATTGAAAGCATTATTATCAAAGAACAAAGCACCGGGTATTGATGGCATTCCCATTGAAGTATTACAGCAATTGGATGTGGCTGATGCCTTACTTACAAGGCTCTGTCAGGAAATTTGGAAGACAACATCATGGCCAACTGACTGGAAAAGATCTGTGTTTATACCACTACTGAAGAAAGGTGATCTGACTGACTGTGGAAATTATCACACAATTACTGTGATCCCACATGCCAGCAAGATTCTATTCAACATCATCCAGCAGAAATTGCAGCCATACCTGGAACAAGAACTGCCTGAAGTGCAAGCGGGGCAAGGAACGAAAGACATCATTGTGGATAATGGATCCTTGAAAAGACAAAAGTATACCAAAAGGATATCTATATGTTTTTTTTATTGACTACAGCAATCTTTTGACTGTGTAAACCATGAGATACTCTGGGTCACATTAAGAGGCATGGTTATAGCAGTACATCTGATAGCTCTCTTGCACAATCTTGACATTGATCAAGAAGCAACAATTCAAACGGAACAAGGAGAAACAGAACAGTTTAAAATCAGTAAAGATGTAAGACAACACTGCATACTTTCACTCTACCTGTTCAATTTATATGCAGAACAAACCAACAGAGAAGCAGGATTGTATGAAGACAACCGAGGTGTGAAGATTGGTGGAAGACTCATCAACAACCTTTGCTATGCTGATGACACCGCAATGCTGCCTGAAAGTGAGGACGATCTGAAGCATTTGCTTCTCAAGATCAAGAAACATAGGGGTATGTTTACTAAACAGCGCTAACATTGTAGCGGCGATGTTATCACGCGACAAGTGATGTTATCGCGTGATAATGGCGCATTACCATGCGATAACATCACGTATCGCGCGATAACGTCTCCGGCAGCGTTAAGGTGCACAGGGGTGGAGTAAGGCTCCCCAGAGGGTGGAGATAAGGGGTCAATGGGCAGAGAGTGGGCGGGGAGAGGCCCCAGGCACACTAACGCTGTGAAATCAGGGTCTGAAAATTAACGCCAGTGAAAACCTTGCGTTAGAGGCACATTTGCAGGAGAGAGAAACCAGTTCAGTTAGCAATGTACAGCAAAGGCAGGGAGACCCAGATAAGTGATAGTAGTGATACATGTGCAGTAACAAAACATGCAAAAACCAGAGAGATAATGACCAGAACAAAAATAGAAATGGTGTAAATGGGGTACAGGGGGCTGCAGGCGGCACATGCTGTGGGCCAGCTGGGGCACAGTGTGGACTAGGCAGATGCCTACCTTGCACAAAGGAATGAAGAAACTGAAAAGCAGCAAGACAGCAACTGACCAGGGTCCAACATGGCCATGAGTGTGCGTTCCACAGTGTCCCAGGGGACAGTACCCAGTAGGTACTCCCAAGGGCACAGAACATTGGCAGGCGGTGCCAGGGGGAAGTGCTGATGTCCATGTCAGCACCCCTACCCCAGATCCCACACCATAGGAGGCCACCTAGCGGCACACTGGATGGCATGGGACTGTGCACCACCGGCATAAGGGCATGTCAGCATGATGGTGGAGGGGTGCCGGTGGCGGAGGGGGCAGTGGCAGCTGCCCATAGCAGAGCAAGGCCAAGCCCTGAATAGGTGGGTGGCGTGTAGTGCAACAGATAAGGTCTGTCTGAGGAACAGTCATGGGATTCCCAGGGAACGACCTGCCATTCTGGCAAAGTTTGGTGCAGTACACACAGCCAGTGTGCACAAAGGTAGACAGTCACAGGTTCAAGTCCCAGCTGGCGCTCCTGCAAACCATGTCCCAATATTTTACCCTACAGAGCACATACACCATAAACATGTCCACTTCCTAGAGCAGAGGTTCCCAAATCTAGTCCTGGAGGGCCAAACACCATTCAGGTTGTCAGGATGTCCCTAATAAATATGCATGAGATGCATTTACATGCACTGCCCCCATTGTATACAAATGTATCCCATGCATATTCATTAGGGACAGTCAGGATACCAGAATCGTGTCTGGCCCACCAGGACCGGAGTCTGGACCCTCTGCCCCAGAGCATCGGCCAACAGAGGCACAAACACCCACACCCATGGCCTCCACTACCCAAAGCCTCATGGAGAGTCAGGCTGTTCGGCCCTGCACGGAGCAGCAGCTACCACTGCTTGCACCTGTATACCTTAGCAATGCCGTCAGAACCATGGAAACATGTTCCATATATCTATCAAAAGGTTGCTATGCTTAATGTGAGATCACAAATCCTAACTTAAACAAATTTGTTAAAAGAGATTCATCATAGCAACCTTTCTGCTATATGTGGAGTGTGCTTCCGTATTTGTTTACGACACTGTTTACCACCCCAGAGAGTGACCCTAACAGTATTGTGTTCCTTCGCACTGCCGGCACTGTGCCCAGGACTGTTATGGCGACCAGGGCTGGCAGCCACCTCTATCGTTGCACAATGCAGAAATAGGTGTTGGAGTGTTATGTCTATCCAGTGTTTTGTGGCTGCCTACACCTTCCTGAGCCCACAATGCTTGCACAGTTTCCAGTGTTAGCCTGCCAATGTGCATAATGAGGAGCAAGGTACTGTGGGTATGGCCCGGACAGGGCAGCCTGGGCAGGATGCATCTGCACAGGGCATAGGGCAATGGCTGGGACATTGTAGTGCCCGACCACCACCTGCATGGACAGGGTGGCCACAGCATGTCATGCTGGGGGGGCCACTCTCACCCAGACTGAGCAGTGACCATGGCATGGCTAGGATCCCCCATAGTGCTATACAGTATGTCTTTCAAGTGATATCTATGAGTTCCCTTTTTTGGGGCCCAATCACTGACATACCTGCTTGGTGTGTGTGCTCATATCCCATTTTTTGGTGCACACAGTTCCTCTAGGAACATGCAATATGTACTAGCTAGCTAGCAGACTGTCTGCAGTTAGCGTGTGTATGGCTGGGACACCTTGCAGGGTGCAGCGGGTAGAGACTGACTGTGCCCTCTGCTGGTGAATGTCAGATAGTGGTGGGGGCAGCTGAGCTTTTCCAGGCCTACTGCCTGTCTGCCAGTGCCCTAGGTGTTGCATACATATTGGCATTGACTGCCCTGTAGGGTACCTATTCCCCAGCAGGACTGGGGTTGATGGTCCCGTCTACTGCCACCATTGCAGAGATGTAGAATGTGGATCTGTTTGTGGGAGATCCTGTCTCCTGCTCTGACCCACAGAGAGCGGGTTGGGTGGTGCTACATAATCCGCTTTTGGGTCCAAACACCACCCTTCTCTTATAACATGTGACCATGGCAACCACACAGGATATGCACTATTCTGGGTGCATTATAATCCACAAGAGCTAGACGTTACTGAGAGACACAGGTGTATCCTAGGTGTGTCTGCAAGGACTACCTACCACACACTAGCACTGATGGGGACCTGCAGTACAGCCTTCCTCAGCCAAGCCAGGTGCTGCAGACCTGGTGCTGGGGGCCCCACCTCACCCTCAGGGTGAGCACAGGAACCGCACAATGTCATGGTCTGTAGCTACTCTGTGCCAGTAACACACATGGTCAGTTCCCCCTACCAGGCCGGGGTGCTATAGAGACGCATACCCCATCTTGTGATCAGATGTAGGCTGCTGATCTGCATGTGCAGTGCATCATGGGTACGGATGGTTTACCCTATCCTGGTATCCACAGCAGACAGTTTGTGTGGTGAACTGCAGTCTTTCTGTAGCCAGCCAGCGATGTGTTAGATGCTATAGAGATGTAGCCCACTGGTTACTTCAATGATTGTGGAGGCAGTGGTCATGGGCTTGATCCAACAGTGGTGTTATTTAATAAGGCTGTCTGAGACTTTTCCTTTTAATTTAAATCAGTGCTCAGCAGAAACACCCTCACAGTGCCGTAGCCTAAGGTGCCTCATAAGGCGCCCTATAAAGCGCCCTATAGGGCACATTATAAGGTGCCTTGGCGGACAGGGCACTTTATAATGTGCCCTATGGAGTGCCTTATAGGGCGGGGCGCCTTATGCGGCACCTTAGGTTACGGCACTGTGAGGGTGTTTTTGCTGGCAGCACTGATTTAAATAAAAAAAGGAAATGCCTCAGACAGCACTGATTTAAATAAAAAAAGGAAATGCCTCAGACAGCCTTCTTACATAACACCACTGCAGGATCAAACCCATGACCTCTGTCTCCACAGTCATTGCAGTAACCAGAGGGCTACATCTTTACAGCTTCTAACACTGCACTGGCATAAATGTAGGGTTAACGCATGTTAACATGCCACGGAATCCACTATCGCACGATACCGATTCCTTGCAACCTTCCCTCCGGACCACCCACTACCTTATATGCATTCTGCACATTAACGCTGCAACTAGTGCCGGTAACATTAAGACGGTTTAGTAAACATACCCCATAGTCTTAAAATGGGTCTACACTTTAACGCAAAGAAGACAAATATCATGACATCTAGCAAAATCAATAAATTCATTGTTGTTGGAGAAGAAATTAAAATAGTGGACAACTTTAAGCTGCTTGGATCAACAATCAATAAAGAAAGGACAAGCAGTTAAGAAATCCAACGACACATTGCTCTTAGCAGAATGGCTATGAAGGACCTAGACAAGATTATCAAGAGCAAAGATGTCTCTCTCCATATAAAGATTTGACTTGTCCAAGCCATGCTATTTTCAATAACACCATATGGATGTGAAATTTGGACCGTGAAAAAAATAGACAGGAAGAAAATCAATGCCAGTCAGTACTAGAAGAGATCAAACCTAAGCTTTCTTTAGAAGCTCAGATGACAAGACTTTGACTTTCATGCTTTGGACACATCATGAGAAGAGGGAGATCATTAGAGAAATATATCATGCTTGGTTGAAGGTCAACGCAAAAGAGGAAGACCAGCAATGAGATGGAGAGATACAATAACAGCAGCCATGGCTGCCACTCTATCAACAATGAGCCACCTGACTGAAGACCGAATACAGTTTAGGTCAACTATCCAGAGGGGTTGCCATGAGTCGACACTGACTCAACAGCACTTAACAACAACATATCAGCAATATATGGATATTGGAAATGGATTTAGTAAGCAATTGTTTATATGGCAAAAGGCTAGTCCCTATGAAAAAGAATAAATGTGCACGTCTGACATCTGAAATGGTAACATCCAAAAAACAATAGAACATTCAGCCTTTCAGGACACTCTAGTCTCCATCTAACCTTAATGTTTCCATATTCCTAAAATAGAACTTCAAAAGGACAATCCAGAATGAAATTGCTGAATTCCTAATCAAGAAGTCTGACACTATTATCGACGTCTAGATTACAAGGAGGCATGATTAGAGCATAGAGAAGTTGTGTATTCCCCATTTTAAATATGCATACTGATAAAATAAGTTCTAGACATTGGCATTTACAGCTGCCCTGAAGCCACGAATAAATGCCTGCTTGAAGGGGCAGTTTAAGCCAAAGGGGAACTCCCCAATCATCCCTTTCCCAAAGTCAACCCCTCCCAACCAAATACCTTGACATCAATCCCTTCCCCTGGCATCATTCCTCCCACCCTGCAGCATTAAGCCCCCACCTGATCTTCCTGGCATCAAGACCCTCATGATGGCCCCTCCCCCTGCATAACTCCCACCCACCCTCTCTATCCCACCACTGACTCTCAAGATCTCTGGTAATCTAATGGGAGCAGGATCAATCCCCAGTTGCTCTTGCTCAGGTCGGCTCTGGGTTCCAAAATGGTGCCTGTCTCCCCTAGCAGAAATCTATCAATCTTACCACTAGGGGTCAGGCTGTCAAATAAGGGGGGGGGGGTCGCTTGGGGCGGGAATATGTGCTGCTGGCAGGAAAGGATTGGGGGGTGCATGCATATCAGGAGCAGCAATTTTAAAAAGTTGTTTCCATGCATATTTGCAGTGAAACTGTACGCTTCTTCCCCCACATGCAACTTTTAAAATCAGTGCTCTTGCCGGACATGGTGAAGCACCGACATGCACTCCTGCCCATTCTTACACATATTTGACAAGTGATTCTGAGTTTGGCAGACACTTTGTAAAACACAGCTGGGAATTGTTTACATCCCGTCCAAGATGTCTAAATTCTCTCTCCATATCCAATCTAAAATTGGCCTTATAGCATATTATCATTATAAAGCTCCTGTGAACTTCTCATTTTTAATTGGCACTTAATAAGTAAGACACAAAATGTGCTGCAGGATGTAATTACCTTGCACACCAGAGTGCAAAGTCCAAGGTGCCTTTCCACTGTGCACGATGTTATATTACAAAAATAAATTTAGGTGGGGTTGGGGGTGGATCTGTCTGATAGCCAGTCCAGAAATGTACTATCATTGGTTAAGTCCTTTGGAGTTACAGGCATATGTGCTCACTTTTGTCCAATACCTGCAAAGCTTGTCAAACTGAAATTTTCAACTTCAAGCCAAAATGCCAAGGCTTCTATATCACACACATGCCACGGTCTTGAGTTATTAATCGAAACATTAACTGTCTTGGCAGTTTAATTGCAGTCAGGCAATTTAAAAGTAGCTGCCAGGGATTCCAGGATGCTCTGTGCTCACAGAACATTTCATTTGTTTGTATACACTGAATATGATTTGGAGCTTGAGTAAGTCTTGGCTGTTTTCCTTTGTAAACCTAACATGTATATTAAAACTAGCCAATCTTAGTAGGGCAGCCCAGATGGGTCCTCGGCTGCTGCCGATAATAGCATGGCACTGGACCCTGCCAAGGGCTGCCTCATCACAGAGCCTTGGAGAGTAAGGCAGTGTTTGAGGTGTGCCTGTCCTTGTCCCTAAGGCAGGGGATTGCCCGCTGATGGTCACGGGCAACTTTGCCACCCCTTGCCTTCATTTCTTTGCTTGTTATGATTATCACAAGGGGGAGCGCAGGTTACCTGATCCATTTCTTAAAGTGCTGTAAATGCCTAGTTCGGTGTAATTTGCAGATGGTTCCTTCTCAGGCAGGCAAATTACAGTTACAAATTACAGGGGGTAACTTTGCAGCACAACGCTCAGTTTGGCAATACTTTTTCAAAGAAAGCTGCACTTCACTACAGCAGGTAGTGTTTTAATAATTTTTGTTTCATTTTCACACTATAACAAGCATTTGAACTAGCTCCAATAGCTCATTATACGGATGAGGTAAATTTATAATACATAGACAATTCAAAGCATACATTGTGACCTAGACACCTAAACACAGAGAGCAAGCCACATAACAGCATTCTCTGAAAGCCCTCAGGATTCCTCTGGCATCTTCTAATGCTGAGATGCAGATTAGCATTAATAAAAAAATGGCTACCAGCACCTTGTGTGCTCTAGGGGGCTTGTTTACAAAGCCGCGGTAGCGGTTTGCGATCGTAATCGGAGCCGCGGCCCCATTGATTTCAATGGGGCCGCGGCTGCGATCGCGATCGCGAACCACTACCGCGGCTTTGTAAACAAGCCCCTAGATCTTTCTCCAGACCCTCGTCTCCTCAGCCTGACCATTCTCTGACTCACTCAGGTACTAGAGGTCGCTTTTCCTATATACAATACATACATCACTTGGTACAACGCAGGGTGAGATGCAGAACTTTGACTGCTCAAAAGGAAATAACTTTACAGCAGAAAATCAAATAATTATTCATAACTGATGCATTACAATAGGACAGTATGGATCTGTCTTGCCTGCCTGGTAATGAATCATATTAAGTGATTCTGGTTAACCATCAGTTCATTTTAGGAACATTCACAGCAAACGTAAACAAGCCAGCTTTGGGCAGTTTGTATAAGACATCTTTGAATGTTGGCATAATACTATATAGGGCATATTTACTAAACTGCGTTAGTTGTTAATGTGGCACATAGCGCTTGCCAGGCATGCCATGTTAATAGCTAATGTGGGGCAAATGCAGATAGTGCAGCGATTGCACACATGGGCAGGGTGAGGGCAGAGTGAGCATGTCTGCACCGCGTGGTTGCACACATGGGCAGGGTGAGGGCAGAGTGAGCATGTCTGCACCGCGTGGTTACCATGGGCATACTCAGCATGGTAACCGTCAGATTTGCAGCAAAGCGGATGCAACGAACATTACCTCAATGGTGATTAGCATTAGCTACATTCCGGCTGCTGTCTGGCCGCGCTCTCTGCATTTCTAGTATAGTATCTGCTGGAGAAATGCCGCATGATATCTGCAGCTAACAAGGCGCTATTTGCACCAACATGCCACATTAGCTGCAGAAGCCTAATGCGGTTAAGTAAACATGCCCTGTAGTGTGATATAGTCAGTGCAAGGTTTAGAAACTTTGGATCAAGGCAAATTCTCAGCTTCCCGGGCTGTTTTTAACTATGACCATAGTGCTGATCCAATCAGTTGGTTCAGTCACTGATGCAATATGACCACCAGCTTCATACTTTCTGAAATGGGTTTTCACATCATGCTTTATAGCATCTGCTACATTGTGCGGAGCACATTGTACTGGTGAAATACTAGAATTGAGTTCAAAATGAGCTTTTCCCAGAACAGACTCCACTAGGTCATGAAAGAAATCATCATAGGCATTAACCAACTGTTGTCTTGACAACGGTCTGGTGCTCTGATGTTTTGTCTGGTTCCTCTCTGCAAAACTGGAGAACTAGATCAGCCCAAGACACTTGCATGTTGAGCCAGAGAGGGGTGGCTTCTGATTTGCTTTCACTAGCTCAAATTCAAGCTTGTGAGTACATCCATGTATGCTGCAATGTGTGTGAAAAGTCCCAAGGATGGCATGAGCTTCTCTGAATATGGTTTCAGTTTGGTGCCACTCGGCTGCAGGTGTGACCTTGGTGCCAAACTCATTTTGTCTTTCAGATACATGACATTACATGTTGCCCCAGAGTCCAACTGACATGGTTGTACCGTATGATTCGGAATGAGAGTCACAAACCATTTTTGTCCTTTTGTTCGCATAGTGCCAGGGCAGTCTTTTGAGAAAATTATATCAGAACCGAGCAAGTGTGCATGATCTGAATCTGATACCTCTTACTTGCTGTGCTGTGCTTCCTGCTTGATAGGCACACCCTTGCAAAATGATTTTGGCTACTTCATAGCTGACATGGTTTTCAATAATCCGGACAGCATTCTTTTTATTGCCACAATACTTCATGCTGCAGATTTGATTGTAGGTGAGTTACTCTGATATTTCTTGCTGCAGCAATTATTCATACCCACTGATGCTCATCTTGCATTAATGCTGTCAGGGTGCCAGTCCTGTTCTATAGTTTGCAATTGCAAGTCTGCGAGTTCTGTAATACAACATGTATCACATTCTCTTAAAGGATGGCAACATGTGTCCTCAGGTAAGGGCCAAGAACTATTTTATTCCAAATGAGTTAATCATTCAGTGGATCTAGGGCCGGCACAAGGAGATGAAGTACCCTAAATAAACTTCATCCCTTGCGTCACTTGCCCCCCCCCCCCTCCCGGTGCTCATTGCTGCCACTGTTGCCCTCTCTGGGGCATGCAGCAGTGGCAATGGGCACAAACAGCTCCATAGTGCTTGTCTTTAAACTTCGGTACCGTGGGGTTGCTTGCTTCCTCCCCCTCTGTGACACCCGATGCCAACTTCCTGTTTGCAGGGTGATAAATGGCAGATGCTGAACTTGGAGTGGGAGATATAGAGCAAAAGCTGGTAGGTGTGGAGGGCAGATGCTAGACATGGGATGAAAGAAAGGAGGATGATGAGCATGAGGTGGGGAGAGAGGAGATGCTGACCATGATGTCAAAAGAGAGGGGATGCTGGACATGGGGTGGGGTGAGGAAATGCTGGGCATGGAGTGAGGGAGAGAGAGAATGCTCGAAATTGTGGGATGGGATGAAAAAAAGGTGAGAGATGCAAGATTGCGGAGAGAGGGAGAGACAAGACAGGGCAGGAGAGAAGGGGATAGATGTTGAACACAGGGATTGTGGAACAGAGACAGAGAAAGGAAAGAGTTGGTTAAAGACTGTGGAATAAGTGACTGGGGAAGGATAGAGAGATGGAGTGAGGGTTGTAGAACAAGGGAGATTGAGAACTGGATATACGAAAGAGAAATGAAATCTGATTTTGATAAAGAGAGAAAAATAAGTGGAAGAAAGCTAAAAGGAGAAAGATCGACATCAGAGATGGATGTAGGGGAGCAAGTGAAGAACAAGAGTGGAGAGAAGTGGCAGGTGGATTGCAGACTCCGGAAAAGAGTTAAGAGAAGACAGAAGATGCAGAAACCAGATGCCAGGACCAAGGTTAATTAGAAAAATAAAATAGCTAGACAATAAAGGTAAAGAATTTATTTTCAGTTTAATGAATGGAATATGTTGGGTTTTGGATTTTATATATGCCATCTTTATATTTTGCTAAACATAAACTCCAACAATCCCTCACAGACAATAACTCAATAGAGAAAGAGAAAGGAACCATACACTAAACTGTTGACATCTAAAGGCTCCACAAAAGATGGAGGTATTAACCCCACTACAACAGAATATTTATTTATTTACATTTTCTTATATACCGCGCTATTTTCCATCAGTGCGGTTTACATGGAACATTTTACATACACATTTCAAATGACTTGATTTGTGTTTACAAATAACAGGAATAGGAACTTGGAAAGAAACAGGGGTACTATTTACATCTGTACAATGCGAATTGATTGGACATTTGCGTAGATTTGCCTAGCTGGATGGCGAGTGATCAGTGGTGCTGTCATCTGGGTAATGTAAGAGGAAGAGGTAATGTTTCACGGCTTTTCTGAACTGGGTTAGATTGGTGATATCACGGATACTGTGTGGAAGGGTGTTCCAGCATTTAGGTGCGGCAAGCTTAAAAGCCCTGATGTCTTAGTACACCTATCACCTCTGTCTGAGAATTTTTTGAGTGAAAGGGAGGCCTCTGTGGGGTTGTAGGCTAACCAGTGGCACATTAGTTGTAAACGCCTATCGTGGGAAGCACAATTGACAACACCCATTCATATCATTCATTGGCCCCCCTTCACAGCATATTTATTTTTTCAATTTTTAATGCATTTAAAGAAAAAGAAAAAACTACTTAGCTGTGACTCAATAATTCACCAGGACAAAGGAACAAAAAACGCCTTAAAGACTGGGACACTTACTTGCTGTTTTTGACATGTCCTGATGCAGCCCGGCAAACAAATGGACGAAACTCAAGTCGACTAGCTGTCAACAGAGCGTTTTTTGTTCCTTTGTCCTGTCACTACCACCATTCCAGAACAGACACATTTCTCCACATATACACAATTGTATCATACTACTCTTGCCATCTTACTGGGCAGACTAGATGGATCATACTGGTCTTTATCTACCATCATTTACTATGTTACTATGTATGTTACATACTGTACAAATCGTTTCACATACATTCTGGGAGCTTTGCAAAGGCTGCTTATTCAAAATTGCTTTTTGTAGCTGAATGGTTTATTGATACATAGTAACATAGGGCCCACAATTTGAAAGGCATTTACACGGTTTACAGCCCGTAAACCGTGTAAATGCCTCTCAGTGGGATATTCAACGGCACTAACATGGCTAGTGCTACTGAATATTCCCGATCTTCTCCCCTACACACCCCAATGCTAACCACATAGCACTGGGGCATGTCGTGGGTGGCGACAGAGGCTAACGGGTAGCGGCGCTATTGCACTGTTATTTGGTTAGCTTCTACAAGTAAAAGATGAGCGCTGGCCTATCTTTACCCATAGAGGCTAACTAGGCAGCAGTGCAATATCGCCGCTACCCGTTAGCCTCTGCGGCTTCCAGGCATGCGTGGCGACCCCAGATATTCAATGCCAGGGCTGCAAATGACCACGGCATTGAATATCCAGGGTTGGAGGACAGCGGCAATGGCTAGGCACTGTACTCGCACCTTACCATCCTAAGTCAATATCGTGCCCATAATAAATAACAACAGAAAAGACCAGTACAACCTTTCCAGTCTGCCCAGTGAGGTGCTTTTATTCTGAGTTGTAACTGTTGCTCTGTGCCAGTTTTGAAGTGTGAAAATCATTTACATTAAGTTTTGCTTTGAGCAGGAATGCTCCTCTTGCTATATGGATCCTGTGTATTTATCCCATACCTTTTTGAATTAGTCACTGTTTCTGTCACCACTACCTCCACCGGGAGGGCATTCTTCATATCCACCATCCTTTCTGTGAAAAATTCTTCCTGATGATGCTTTTAAGTTTATCTTCTTCGTTTCATGTCCTCTGGTTATACAGCTTCTGCATCTTTGAAAAAAGTATTTCAAGGTTATGTATCATATCTCCCCGTCCCTTCTTCCCAGGGCTGGTGCAAGAGGACTAGAGGGTATGTTTACTAAACCGCGCAATTGTGCGGGGCGCACTTGAGCGTGCGCTAAGGTACCTTAGCGCACGCTAATAGTGCATTTTTGTGCCCCGCACACATGCGCGCTGCACTAACGGGCCCGCACAAGTGCGCGGCGCGCTGATGTGCGATAGAGGTGTGGAAAGGCATTCTGAGGGCGGAGGAAGGCTCCCGAGGGGCGGAGGGATGGGGTCAATGGGCGGAGAGTGGGAGGGGAGAGGTTCCCCGCACAGGAGCAGGGCTGAAATTCAACTAAAAAAATACCGCGAGTGAAAACCTCGCGTTAGAGCCGATTTAAAGGGAAGAGAAACCATTTCTGTCAGCAATGTACTGCAAAACCAGGGAAACCTACAAAACGTGAGCAGTGTGATACATGTGCCCAGAACAAAATAGCAAATAAAAATTGAAAATGACCACAACAAAATTCTAATAAATTATAATCCAGCTGAGCAATAGTGATAGTCATGGAAAACATCAAAAATCACTCCCAAGAAAGCCCCAAAAAAGAAATATGAATTTTAGAAGGGACTACGCTCCGTCCCCATACAAGGTGAATGATCCCACAGTGAAATTGTGCAGAGCAGGGTCATAAACCCTGCTCTGCACAATTTCACTGTGGGATCATTCACCTTGTATGGGGACGGAGTGTAAAAATAATAATTATTATTTTTTACGCTCTGTCCCCATACAAGGTGAATGATCCCACAGTGAAATTGTGCAGAGCAGGGTTTATGACTCCTGTGGCCAGGTTTCCTATCTCCAGGGACTGCACTGTCTCCGTGGCCACAGTGTGGTGCAGTGAACACAGACAGTGTGTTCAGGAGCCAAAGATCACCAGTTCAAGTCCCAGCTGGGGCTCCTGCAAACCCAATCCCCATATTTTACCCACCACTAAACCATGATAGTAAAGACCAACCTTTTTTGCAGATAACATAAGCATGGTCCAAACACCTCTATTTTACCCTACAGGGCACAGACACCAGAAACATGCACATTACCTAGACCACAGTCCCCTCAATGCAGTCCTGGAGGGCCACATATCATTTAGCTGTGATGCTGTCAGCAATATAAGGCCATGTCAGCATGGTGGTGGAGGGGTACCGTTGGTGGAGGGGGCAGTGGCTGCTGCCCACAGCAGACGGTGGCCTAGCCCCCTTCACATGGGTGCAGTGCCCTCCAACAGACAGGCCCTGTCTGACAAACAGCCATGGACTCCCCAGGGAATGCACTGTTTTTGTGCTAAGACGGTGGTGCAGCAGACACAGCCAGTGCCTTTAGGACCAGAAGGTCACAGGTTCAAATCCCAGCTGGGGCTCCTGGCAACCCAGTCCCCTTATTTTACCCATGAAGAAATCATGGTAGTAAAGACTGATCCATTATTGCTGAGACCATACGCATGGGTCAAAAACCTCTATTTTACCCTACACAGCACAAACACCATAGAAATGTGCATTACCTACGGCAGAATCCCCCAAATGCAGTCCAGGAGGGCCAAACACCATTCAGTTTCCATGCTGCCTCTAATAAAGATGCCTGTGCTGCATATCTATGCACCACCCCCATGGTATGCAGATGTATCCATGCATATTCATGAGGGACAGCATGAAAACCCGAACAGTGTTTGGCACACCAGGACTGGTGTGCCATCTTGTGTTTATCTGTGGACAGCTGATTTGCATGTGCAGTGCATCATGGGTACGGGTGTGCTAACCCTATCCTGGTGACCACAACAGACTGTCTGTGTGGTGACGTGCAGGCTCTCTGCAGCCAGCCTGGGGCTTGCTAGTAGCTATAGAGCTATAGCCCAATGGTTACTTCACTGCCTGTGAAGCCAGAGGTCATGGGTTCAAACCCACAGTGGGGCTATTTGATAGGGCTTCCCAAAGCATTATTTCTTTTTAATGTACATTTTTGCTGCCAGCAAAAACACCCTCAGCGTACTGTACCCATAAGGTGCCTCTGAGGGCGCTTTATAGGGTGCCCTATAGGGCACCTTATGGTTCCCGTCCATGTAAGGTGCACTATACATTATCCTGTGACCCAACTTATAGGGTGCCCTTTAGGGAACATTTTAGGGTGCCGTGGCGGACAGTGCACTTTATAATGTGCCCTATGGAGTGCCTTATAGGGTGCCTTATATGGCACCTTCAATTACGGCACGTGAGGGCATGTTTGCTGGCAGCAATTAATAAAATAAAAATAAAGTGCTGCAGGAAACAAAATGTACATTGCAAAGCTGATGCCTCAGCCAGCCTTACATATGAGGCACACTGGGGAGCAAACTCATGACCCCTGTATCAGCAGTCAGTGCCTTAACCATTGTGCTCCACTGCTGCTCATCCTTGCATGTCAGCGCACCTACTTATGCTTTTCATTCCTTAAACTGCACAGTGCTGCCATCAAAAACAGTACTCTGACCTTGTAGTACCTCATACGTAACCCTATAAAGCGCCCTATAAGCAACATTCTAGGGTGCCTTGGCGGACAGTGCACTTTAAAATGTGCCTTATGGGGCGCCTTATGTTAACACGCTTTGAGAGTGCGTTTGCTAGTAGTGATAATTAAAATAAAAATAAAATGCCTCCTAAAGCAATCTTCCCCATAACATGTAATGCCTCAGCCAGCCTTGTTCATTGGGCACTGTGGGGGATTGAACCCCTGATCCCTGCACCATTGATCAGTGTCTTAACCATTGTGCTGTGGCTCTGCTTTTCTGCTGGCACATCAGTGCACCACTTATGCCTCCCACGCAGCTTTCTCATGCGCTAATGTGCGTGGCGCACATGGGCACTGCTCACCTTAGCGCATATTTAAATCCCGGTTTTTCTTTTTCAGACAGAAACGCCCACTCCTTATATGGCACCCGCACACTAGCGCGGCCCGCACATTAGCGGGGTTTTAGTAAACATACCCCTAGGTGTCCTAAGAGGAACTTCAGCCTTGTGTCCCCTCATAATTAGCTTTTAGACCCCTGTCATCCCCATCTGCAAAGATTTTTATTATTAAACTCAATTGTAATTATGCTAACACCATCCCTTCTAGAACAATTCTATAAAAATGCATAGCTGGACATCCTATTTTTAAATATTATCTTTGTTTTGTAATTAGATGTATAATGAGGGAGATTTCAAAAAGCCACTTAGAAGGGTAAATGGGCTATTTGCATATTGCTCATTCTTTCATCAGGTAAAAGTACTTATGACTGAGTTGATATAGCTGCCAGGACCTATTGCTTTGCTTTACTACTACTACTGAACATTTGTATAGCACTGCAAGGTAATACTGTGTGACTTTTAAAACAGGTTCTCTGCCTGAGAGCTCTTAAATGGGTTTTGGTCTTCATTTTTAAAAGCTAAATCTTTTTTGGTATTGCAAAAGGGGAATTTTTTTTGTGGTGTTGAGTAAAGCTCTGCCTATTAGAGTTCATTGTTTTCTTTTTCCAGCTTTCCATTTAGAGCGAGCTCTTTGTTGCCACTGACCTCATCAGGTGTTAGATTCCTCCTTATCCACCCCATGTGAGAATTCTTGCTTTATACGGCAACTCCCCAATTAGCTATATACAGGGGCATAGAAAAGCACTTTTAGAATACACACAAAAAAGGTTAACTGCTTTTTCTCTTAAGGGACATCTGAGGAAAAGTTAGGGTCTTTGGTAGGTCTCTCTCATTTACTTTAACAGGTACCAAAGCTCCACCAACTGCAAGATGGATGGGAAAAGTCATATTGCCAAAGTTCTTGCCCCTTTACAACTTCTGCCTCTGTCCAGACAGAGAGCCCGATGCCAGTTGAAAGACTGGTTACATGTGCAGGATGCCTGCGAGCTGAAGCTCTCATAAAACAAGTGGAGGAGCTCAGAGAAGAGGTGGTGAGGCTGCGAAGCATTCAAGACAACGAAAAGTACATTGATGAGATGCTTCTTGAAACATCCAAGCTGTCTGAGAGAGGTGAAGATGGTAGGCTACAGACTGAAGACAGTTAGATAAGAGTCACCAGAGCCTACAGAATCAACAATCCAACTCCACCAGGCCTTGAATTGAAGAACCAGTATGCAGCCCTGGAAGTGGTGGAAGCGAAAACATCCCAGGAAAGGAAAGAACCAGAGCTCGAGCACCCCAAAGTTGAAGAATCAGTGACCATAAGGAAGCAAAGGGTAGTGGTGATTGGTGACTCTCTTCAGAGGGGTTCTGAGATGTCCATCTGCCGACTGGACTTGATGCCCAGAGAGGTGTTCTGTCTGCCAGGTGCCAAAATCCAAGATGGTACAGAGAGTTTGCTGAGACTCATCAAGCCTATTGACTACTATCCAATGTTGCTCATCCATGTCAGCACATATGATACTGCTGGTATCCCTCTGAGTGTATCAAAAGTGACTTCATGGCTCTGGGGCAGAGGGTGAAGCAGATAGGTGTGCAGGTAGTGTTTTCTTCAATCCTCCCTGTTGAGGGTAAAAGCCAAGGCAAGGAAGCTCACATCCTGGATATAAATGCATGGATGGTATCTTCCAGGTTTCCTGGACTATGGGAAGATATTCCAAGGGCTGCAGAGCAGAGATGGCATCCATTTGTCCAAGAAGGGTTAAAGTGTCTTCTGCAACAGACTGGCTAACATACTGAAGAGGGCTTAAACTAGATTCATTGGGGATGGCTGAAGAAAGCCCCTAGGTAAGTGAAACATTAAATGCCTCTGTAAAAATGGGTAAAAGGGTCAGCATCTGGAAAATGGCGCATACAAAAGCCCGTAGCATGAGAAATGGGAAATAAGATCTCAGATGATGAGGCTTTAATGGAAGAGGTTGACTTGGATTTAGTGGCAGTTACAGAGCATGATTCACGGACAACCATGACTGGGATGCAAATATATTGGGCTATACTTCAGTCTAGAAGCACAGGGTAGGAAGAAGGGGAGGAAGAGTGGCACTATATGTAAAAAAAAATAAAATAAAAAAGTATTAAAGTTATAGAACTACAGTGCTTAAAAGGGAGCGAGGAAGCACTGTGGGTTAAACTAGAAAGAGGGAAAGGGAAATCCATTTGCATTGTGGTAATATACAGATCTCCCTCACAGGAAGAAGAGGTGGATGGGGATTTCATAGAAGTATGTAGAATTGCCATTAAAGGAGAAGTGCTACTGTTAGGTGATTTCAATATGCTGGATGTTGATTGTCACATCCCTGCTGCAGTGTCATCTCGAAGTAAGGAGATCAGAGATTCTCTACAGGGAGAACTATTCCAGCAACTGGTAACAGAACTCGCACATGAAGGAGCCATACTGGATTTGGTGCTTATCAATAGGGAAGTGTTTCTGATGTCATAGTGGGAGATCATCTCACATCCAGTGATCACCAGATGGTGTGGTTCAGTATTAAGACTAGGCTGATAAAATACATTCAAAAGCAAGGGTCTTAGACTTTAGGAAAACTAACTTTGCCAAGATGGGGCAATACCTCAAGGAGTTGTTAGCGGGATGGGAACAGCTGGGGGATGTGAAAATGCAATGGGCTAAACTGAAAGGAGATATTTTAAAGGCAACAAACCTTTTTGTTAGACAGATAAATAAATGTAAAAGGAAAAGGAGGCCAATATGGTTCACAAAAGAAGTAGCTGAAAAGGTAAAGAAAAAGAGGGAGGCCTTCACAAAATACAAGAGATCACAGAGAGAGGAAGACAAGCATCTAAATTTGGAAAAACTTAGAGAAGCCAGCAAAGTAGTCAGGAATGCAAAGATATAAAAAGAAGCAGAAATAACTTGTGCGATAAAATGAGGGGATAAGACATTTTTCAGATGTTAGTGAGAGAAGGAAGTGCAAAAGTAGTATTGTCAAAGTGATGGGACTGGATGGGATATATCTGAGAATACTGAAGGAACTTGGGACATTCTAGTGGCTCCACTGACTGACCTTTCCAATGCTTCTTTAGAGTCGGGAGTGGTCCCAGAGGACTGGAGAAAAGTACATGTGGTTCCTTTAGACAAAAGCAGAAGTAAGGATGAGGTTGAAAACTACAGGCTGGTTAGTCTAACTTCGGTGGTGAATAAATTATTGGAAACACTGCTAAAAGCACCCACCATCTTGACCTGCTGTTAAAAGCACCCACCATCTTGACCCACAAAAATATACAGACTACATGAAGTCAAAAAACACCAACCAAATATGCCCTACTACACCACAAACAAACAATCATACGATAAAAGAGCAACATAAAAAATGGGAGAGCTTCACCATACCAACAAAGCAGCAAGTAGAAGACATAATATCTGAACTAAACACAACAACTTCACCATCAGACCCATGCCCAGTGACGTGTCTCAAAGCTACAAAAAGCCAACTCTCATCACATTCAAAAAATCGTCAAAGATTCACTCCAACAAGGATACATGCCACAACCCCTAAAGCATGCAATGATATGACCAATACTTAATAGTAGCAATCTGAGCCCCTCCGAACCAAAATCATACAGTCCCATCTCCAGCCTGCCATTCCTTGCTAAAATCGTGGAAAAGGCAGTGCAAAGGCAACTACAGGATCATATTGATATAAATGCCCCACTGGACATACATCAGCATGGATTTAAGCCCCAGCACGGCGTGGAAACACTACTAACATCCCTCTTTGACAATCTCCTAAGAGGAATGGACAACATAAAAAACGGCTTCCTGCTAGTGTCCCTGGCCATCTCAGCGGCCTTCAACACTGTGTCCCACACAAAGCTATTGCAATGCTTACAACAGATAGAACTATGCAAGAACACCCTGAAGTGGTTTACAACATACTTGGGAGGACGAACGCAACAAGTCAAATGCGACCAAAAGAAATCACTACAATTCCCCGTCACACAAGGAATACCTCAGGGCTCAGCCCTATCATCAATGCTATTTAACATCTACATACAGCCCATATGCAATATCATCAAGCACCACAAACTTCACTATCACATTTATGCTGACGACATCATGGTGTACCAATCAACCTACTAGCACTAAACATCACAACAATAACCAAATGCCTCGAAGACATGAATGACTGGCTCATAGTCAACAACTTAACGGTCAACTACGATAAAACTGAGGCAATGTTCGTCACCAGGAACCCCACTTTCATACCTCTACAAACTATTAGCATCCTAGACAAACACATAGTTGTCAAAGAAGAAGTTAAGTATCTGGGCATCACACTAGACAGAGCTCTGAACCTGAAATCCCCCATCACCAAAACCGCAAACAAGGCCTATCAATGACTGAAAACAATTAGACAAATCAAACCAATGCTCCGTCAGGACCACTTCTGCACAGTGTGCCAAGCACTCATTACACCACTGCTTGATTATGGAAACTCACTATATCAAGGTTTTCCTCAGCAGACACTCCACCCACTACAGATGGTACAAAACATCACAGCACGCATCATTACAGATACACCAAGGACCGAGTACATCACCCCCGTCCTACAACAACTGCACTGGCTACCAATGCTGGCAAGAGCTAAATACAAAACAATCATGATCATCTTCAAAGTCATTCACCATCTCTCAGCAGACGTACTCCAAAACGTTATAACAAGGGATATCAGCAACAGACTAAGAAGAACCAATAACGACAACATGATCGGCACACCTGCAGGATATTACAAAACCAAACAAATAACTTCAAAAAGAGCACCATCGCTACAGGCATCCACACTATGGAACTCTCTCCCAACGAACCTGACGGCTCTAGATGACCTCACAGACTTCCGCAAAGACCTCAAAACATTTTTATTTATAGAAACATATGAGCATCCAGGCAACATCCCATACCCAAACTGATATGCTACTTCTACCGCCAACTAAGCACGCACCCATCCTATCCACACACACGTTTATCATACCGCATTATTAAATACCCTCATGTTAAATGTTACCTTTATTTGTACTGTCTAAATGCTGTTAAGTAACTGTACTGTCTAAATGGAGGAGTGGCCTAGTGGTTGGGGCAAGGTACTTCAGGCCGGAAGGTCGGGGGTTCAAATCCCACTAGAGGACAGCAACCTTGGGCCGGAAGGACTGGGGTTTCTAGTCCCACAGGTGCTCCTTGTGGTCTTGGGCAAGCCACTTAACCCTCCATTGCCCATGTTCCCTGTAAGTATTAGTGTATGTGTCTCATATCCCCGTGTGTTAAATGTATCCCCCAATTGTGTTGTGACCGCTTTGATTGAAGGATAAGGCGGTATACAAAACTGTCTAAATAAATAAATAAATGTTTCCACGTACCCTAATGTTAAATGTAACCTTCCAATTGTGTTGTGATGTGACCACCTTGATGGAAGGATAAGGTGGCATACAAATCTGTCTAAATAAAATAAATAAATAAAAGGGAGGATAGTGAGGTTTCTGGAGTCCAATGGATAATAGGACCCGAGGCAGCATGGGTTTGCCAGAGGCAGGTCTTGTCAGACAAATCAGATTGATTTCTTTGACTGGGTGACCAGGGAGTTGGACTGAGGGAGAGCCCTAGATGTGGTGTACTTAGATTTCAGTAGAGCCTTTGACACCGTTCCACACAGGTGACTTATAAACAAACTGTGCACCCTAGGGGTGAACCCTAAAGTGACTGACTGGGTTAGAAATTGGTTAAGTGGGAGGAGACAAAGGGTACAGGTAAATAAAGCTTAATCTGAGAAGGAAGTTAAAAGTGGTGTGCTACAGGGATCTGTTCTTGGTCCAAATCTTTTTAACATCTTTGTTAGTGATATAGCGGAAGGGCTGTCGGGTAAGGTTTGCCTCTTTGCGGATAGTACCAAAAGCTACAATAGAGCAGACATCCAAGAAGAAGTAGATAACATGAGAAGGGATCTAGCTAAGCTTGAAGAATGGTCAAGAATTTGACAGCTGAGATTTAATGCTAAAAAATGCAGGGAAATGCATTTATGCTGCAAAATTTGAAGGGAGTGGTACAGTGTAGGGGGTGCAGTACTTCTATCCATGAAAGAACAGCGGGACCTGGACTCTTCATTTCATTTCATTTATTAGATATTGCACCTGCCTTTACATAAAGCCAAAGGCAGGATAAAATAAAAACATACATAAATATATACAGTTTTACAATAACATAGTGACACAAAGACATATTAACAGCAACATTAAGAGCATCCACGGGAGATCCCACAGAGTTCAACTCAACTACCTTGGGGGAATAAAAATGTTTTCACTACCCTCCAAAACCCCATCAGATTGTCTAAGAAATGGATGGCTAAAGGCAAACTGTTCCACATAAAGACAAAGAACAAGCCGGTGCCCTGGCCTACAGTCTAACTGAATGAAACAAATTAGCCCTACAGAGCATAAAAAAACATGTACCCTGAGATCGGGTGACCCGAGAGATGTTCTGCAAATGCAGATAAGCCAACGGTATACCAAATTTACACCTAAACTAAACTATGTATCTTTTACATGGTTCTTACACAAAAACTTGAGTGGAGGAGTAGCCTAGTAATTAGAGCACTGGCTTGCTAACTGAGAGACCAGTGTTTGATTCCCACTAGCACTCTTTGTGGCCTTGGGCATGCCACTTAACCCTCCATTGTCCTGGAAGGAAAGGCCTGCCAATCTACTTCCAGTCACACTGTCAAGAAAACTCAGGAGCTGCTGGCTTGCCAGGAGTCTACCTTGACTTAAAGGCACATATTGCATTGCATTTTACATAAAAACTATTTTTAAATTAAAAATTTCTCTCCATTGGGGTAAGAAAGGAGATGGACTGCAGTTGGATGAGACAGAGCATTGGCTGTAGGAAGAGTGATTCATTGTTAATTTATTTTGGCTGTTGCTCTAAAATGCTGTGATATTGGATAAAATTTGGAAAACACCATATGAAAAACACAGTGGATCCTTATTGCAGAAGAATTACAACAAAAAAGCAGGGCCAATGATCTTGCAACAGGAAGTATTGCTTGAATTCTGCACACAATAATTCTAAAGTTTTGCACTTTTCTGTGAATTTTTTTCTGTATTGTATTTTAGTAACCATCCTCTGGAGTTGGTGCAGAGGATGACTACTAAAATGGTTAGTGGTCTTCATTATGTATCATATGAGGAGAAAAGATCTTAATATGTATACCTTAGAGGAAAGGTGAGATAGGGGTGATATGATAGAGACCTTTAAATACCTCTGTGGCATAAATGCACAGGAGGGTCTCTTTCAATTGAAGGCAAGCTCTGCTATGAGGGGATGAGGATGAGAGTGAAAGGGGATAGACTCAGGAGTAATATGTGGAAATATTTCTTTACGGAAAGAGTGGTAGATGCGTGGAATAGTCTCCCAGTGGAGGTGGTGGACACAAGGACAGTATCTGAATTCAAAAAAGCATGGCACCAACACAGAAAATCTGTAAAGGTAAAAAAGGGACTATTGTAGTTGATATGGAAGGGCAGACTAGATAGGCCATGTGGTCTTTTTCTGCCGTCATGTTTCTATGTTTCTAAATTAAGCACCACTCAAAAACAATGGGCCCGATATTGAGCACTAGCAGTAAGCATGATTACAGTGGCTAGCCAACAGCACTGAACATCAAACCCAATTATTCAATGTCTGAGTCATATCCAGTCCAGGCACTGAATATCCAAGGTCGCCGCAGAGCCCGATCACTAATCTAGCAGCCTTGTGGGCCTTGTGGTTTTGTCTTTCACATTCTGCATGTTTCATGTTTCTATATTCTGAAACTGCATATATTTTTCCAGGGACCCAACTTCCTGCAACCTCTAGAATGGGAAAATATTTGATTGAAAAAATGTACAAACAAAATATTATGCATAAAACACAGTGGGAGATTGGTCTGATTCATAAATTTAATACTTTTGGACACAACTCCCATTGTACTCGTCTTTCATATATCTACAGGTGGAATGTTTATGTATTCTGGAAAGGGTCAGAACATTATGTGATTCCCACAGCTATAAGCAAACACGGCTCATTTTTTCAAAGACCCAGAACTTGGAAACATATTTTTTGTTTCAACTTTGCATGCAATAAACTTTGCTAGTTTGGCTGCAGTTTTGGAAGACACTTTGTGCCAGAAAATCTTATTGGGCTGCCAGCAGCTTGGTCAGTCTGCTACAAATGCAACTGTAGATGGCTCAAACTGCATAAATGCAAGCAAAAATAATACAAAATGTATAAATGTATAAACAACTACCCCTATAATGAAGATGTAAATAATGTTAATGCCTATCATAAGTAATCAATGTTTGCTGTGTAAGGTAAACCGCTACTGATCGCTGGAAGTAAATAAATAAAGTGCTAAGTCTGGTTTCACAAATTATGTAACTTAACACCAAATAACTCTAAAGCTTATTAATTAAGGACATATTAAGAAACTCAAAACATCACTGAATATTCTTGAAATTAGTACAGCAAAATGTGGGCTGTACTAAGAGATGCTATTAGTCTGGCATGTGGTATATCTCAAACGTATACAGTATACAGGTTGAAAAGTGGACACTTAGGGGTATGTTAACTAAAGTGTGCTGGAGTTCTGCAGGTATCATGCATTTAGGATGGATATAAACACATGGTACGTGAAAAGGTCTTGAGCTACCTATTGGGGTGAGTACAGAACAACCCCAGCAGATGCCACACTGGTTTGTGCCCTAACACATACCAGTAGCGATGCGGAGGCCCTTAACTCAGCCTGTTGAGACTCCTTGCAACACTGACGGCAAACACAAACTGTCAGCACCCACGCTAACTGACATGCCCATGCCCCACCCCTATGCCAGCCATTTCCCTCCCTGTTGTGCACCAAGCAGTTGGTACAAAACCAATCCCATGTTGTCTGTGGGCCATTAGTACACACTCAAGCCCACAATGGCAGCTAGCACAACTTAGAAAGCATGCATCTTAGCCTCTTATAGTATGACATGATGGTGCATTTCTCCATTCAGACTCTGGCATGTCTGCGTCTCTCAGTAGGGTAGTCAGGGACATGTGAGTAGGTGTCTGGGTGGATGGGCATGGTATGCGTAATGGCTGATGGTGGATATATGGGAGGTGCATATGCATCTGTGAATTGGAGATAGGATGTGTATGTCTATTTCCATGGGCAGTGTTCAGCTGTTTATCTGTGCACATGCAAAGGTGGGTCTACAAGTGTGTGTTGGGGTGAGGGTATGTGCGTCTTGAGAGGGTTTTGTATGTGTGCATTGTGCTCAGTGTGTGCATGCATGCATGTCGAGGGCTCTATGTGTTGGAGCTCTATACATGTGTGTGCGAGGGTTCTGTGCATGTGTCTATTGAGTGCTCTGTGAGTGTGTGTGTGTGTGTGTGCATATGTGCATGCATGCATTTGTGTGTGTGTGTATGTTGAGGGCTGTGGGAGTGTGTGCATGTGTCTGTGTCAGGGTGGTTGTGTATGTGCTGTGTGTTGGCAGGTTCTGCATGTGTGTTTGCAGGCGTTTGTAGAGGGGCCGTATGTGTGCGTGACTGTGTCATGTATGCTTCTCTCTCTCCGTTGAACTTTCTCCTATTCTTCTGCTCCCACTCCCTGTGTCTCCTCCCCCTCTCTTGCAGTCTCCCTCTTTCCCTTCCACCTCCCCACTCTTTCCATTCGCCCTCCCCACTCTTTTGTCTGTTACCCAACCTTGCAGTCTCCACTTCTGCCGCCTCCCTTTCTTTATGTTTAGTCCCTTCCTTCCCCTCTCCCTTCCTGCACTTATCCCTCTTCTCATCTTCTCCAGTAACTCTGCCCCTTCCCTCATGCTCAGCCCCTTGTCTCTTCTAACCCTGCCCCTTCTGTTCTGTCCTAGTTTCTCCTCCTCTGTAACTTTGCCCATTCCCTTATGCTCCATACGTTTCCTTCTAACTCTGCCCCCTCTTGTCCTTTCTATCCCTGCCCTTCCTTCTCTGCACTACTCCGGTCTTCCATGTTGGTGGGACCCAAGGACTCCTGCTGGCTCTTTAAACTCACTCCTCCTCTCTGCTGTGCTGCCAGGATGCCCAATGGCTTTTTAAAACCGCTGCTTCTCTCTTTCATGCAAGTGGGTCTCACCGACTCTTTAAACCAGCTGCTTTTCAGAGGCTGGAATGACACCTTATGCATCTCTTTGTTTACACATGTGCAGACAAACATGCATACGGACAGATAGACAACCACACAGAGCAGACCCTCAACAATAGCCGCTATTACTTAATCGATACACACCTAATAAGAAGAACATGGGAAACATAAGAAGTTTATGATCCAGACATTTTTACAATGTCTTTTGCAATAAATTCCTACATAAATTTGCCTTCAATTACTTTCTTTGTCCATTGTTACTATAGCTCCATAGCCATTCACTACAAACTCACTTTAGTAAGAGAATACTGGCACATGTGTGTTTAAATATTACTACGAATAATAATAAGAAGAAAAATTTGTATAGCACTACAAGCATATGCAGCGCTGTAGATATAAATGTAAGACACAGTCCCTGCTCATCTGAGCTTACAATCTAATCAAGACAAAACACATAGTGAAACTGCGGACTAGAGTTTGGTAAGATACATATAAGTAGTGGATGAGAGTGAGGAACATCAGGATTCAAAAGCAGCTTCAAATAGGGGGGTCTTCAGCCTGGATTTGAATAGGGTCAAAGAAGGAGCCCAACGCACAGACTCGGATGGTTTGTTCCAGGCATATGGAGCAGCAAGGTGGAATGAACCATCTGGAATTAGCAGTGGCAGAGAAGGGCACACGGTTTTTGTTGCAGGTGTGGTTGCTTCTTTCCTTTTCTTGGACTGTTCCTTGTTATTATTGTGTTTCCAACAATGGCCAGTCCAGGTCAAACATACCTGGCAGGATCTCAAAAGGTCAACAGATTCCATGCTGCTTATTCCAGGGATAAGCAATGAATTTTCTCCAATTAGTCTTAAAGTAGTCTTTGTAGCTTCATTGTACAGTATGATTTGTGTACAGTTATTTGTATAGGATATGAGCGTAGAAGTACAGTATCAGAGACAAGATATCTGGCACAAAAACATGACAAAAGAAAAATCTTTGGAGTAAATTGCTACAGCAGGAGTCAGAATCCAGTTAGCATTTTAAATTGTGCTGCGGACCAGACAGACCTTGGGCTAATCAGGAAGGAAAATCCTAAGCAATACAATAATGTTTGCTGGGGCCAGCCCCATAGAGTCATAGTGGCTTTTCTAAAAGAAACTTGCTTCTCAGCCAAAGGACATCTAAAGGCTAGCCTGGCCTGTGACTAAACAGGGAAAAATACAAATTTTAGATTTTTCCACTGACATGTTTCATATTAAAACGATGTGAACAAAAGAGAAAATTTCTTTGAAATTGCCTTTTTCATTTCAAATGAATGCACATCTCTACTGTAGATGACTATCAGCAGTCCGGCACCAAAACTAAACACCTCGAGGTTAGTTGGATGCAACGGGAACAAATTGACAATTGCACAAAACCACCAGGCAGATAATCTGAATGCCACAGACCAGAGGCTGCAACAGATCATACAGGAGGTGATCCCGTGCAAGTACTCAAGTTTGTAGCCCTGACTAGATGACCAAATTAGAAGGAAGAAAAACCAGTTGAAATTAAGAAATACTGGTCATTCAGGGACGAAATCAGCATCTGGAATGGCATTCTACCCAAATCACCGCAATCAGAGATCACTACCGATATGGCTTGTATGTATACATGTTAAGTGTATTACTGACTGACCTGTGGCACCCTTTACTGGCCTAACATGCAGACAGGGATCAGCACCTGCATGCACAGGAAAGCCTCACAGTGACCAGCACTCAAAGCCACCTCCATGGCTTGATTGTAGGACATTTACAATAGAAAATTGTGCATAAGCTCAAATTAAACAGTTAGATGTTAAGGAGTAGTCTAGTGGTCAGAGTGCTGGCTTGATAACCAAGAGACCAGGGTCTGATTCCTGCTGGAACTCCTTTTGGCCTTGGACAGATCACTTAACCCTCCATTACCTTGGAAGAAAGACCTGGCAATCTACTTTTGGTGACATTGCCAAGAAAATCCAGGGGCTGCTAAGTTGCCAGGAGTTAGCATTGACTCAAAGGTACACATTGTATTTGCATTTTTTGAAGCAACTAGGTGGGGGTCTCAGTCACATCCCTCCTGCCTGAGATCAGAATGATAAGCCTGGATGGGTGGAATGCAGCGTGCTGGAGGTGTGCTGTCATGCGATGGTACGCACGCTTTGATTGGGGTTCAGAGGATAGCAAGTGAAGCCATCAGTAGAGATGCACAAATACACTGTTGTTGGGGTGGGGAGAGGAGAAAAGAAACTGGAGAGGGGGGTGTTATGCAATGTACTAGGTTCTATTTTCAGTTTATTCTTGCCCGCTTTGAGCTTTTAATTGAAAGGGAGTTGATTCAAAATTATACAGATGAATATATTTAGCCCCCACCATACCCCCATCCCACTAACTGGCCTTTTCATTTCAAGCCAGTTAGCATATAGGATCTCCTGAGGCAACAGGCCTTATAAAAAGTTAGCATCTGGTCCAACATTTCTGACTTTGCCATGCCCATGGAAAATAGTGGATGTGGAAACAATACCAGGCTAATTAATTCCCACTGGCCCATTATAACACCATTTGCATAAGATGCTGCCCTAGTTACATATGGGTAAGCATTCATTTGAGCATATATACATGAATATCATGGGAGGCCATCTTACTGTGCACATTAAGTTTTTTCTGCATATCACAAAAGATCTATAACATGTAAGTTAATGTTTATCATGTATGATAATTTTGCAAAACTTACACTATATCAGAAATGTGCACACTAAAAGTCAATTAAAACCCAGGCACCTACTGTTAGGCACCCAGAATGAGCCTGCCTTGAGCCTATTTTATAAAAGAAAAAAGCAGGTACCTACGTTTCTGAAATAGTAGTGCAAGTGTCCAAAAATGTGTGTTAAACTTAGGCCCAGATAATTGCACCAGACCTACACTAGTGTATTTTTTATTTATTTATTTAACATTTTTTATATACCGCACTATTCATCATCAGTGTAAAGGCCTGTGCCTAGATTTCTAAAGAACATGCATAGGTTATAGCATTTTATATCTTCCACACGTATATTTGTGCTCTATCCATGCTCTGCCTTGGTACATGCTCACAGTGAAAATAACTGCAACGGTCTTATGCACATACTTACACGTGTAAATGCTCATTCACACATGTAAGTTCTTGAAAATCGGCGATTCATGCGTGTAAATGTCACATATCTCTTTATATGGCTCCTTATAAAATATTCCCTAAATGATTTATGGCTTTTTTGCATATATTTTGGACAGTTTCTTTTATTGAACACTCATGGAAACAGCAAGAATTTTATGAAGGTTTTCATTCATCACAAATACAGTACAAAATTCATATGAAAAGCATATAGAGAACTTACAGTTTTGTGTGGGTGGGGTTGCAATTTGGGGCTGGGGGATTTTTTATCTACTCTTGCTCTTAGTGAAAAGGTTAACATTAAACCTGCACTATTTCTGATCTGTTTGAAAAGATTTACAACTGTTAATTGAACTGATGATCTATATAGAAACCAAGAGCCATCTTTTCATAATTTCCACAGAAGGAAGAGTTGGCAAATAAGCTGCAGGTGGTAACGTTTTATAGAGTGGTACAAAATACTTTGATGTTAGCTTTCTGAGTCTTAGATGTAACAACTACTGTCCTCATGAAGCAGGTCTGAACAAGAGGCAGATCAAAAATGGTTTAAGGCGGCCTTGTAAAACTTTATGGCCTGCAGCTGGTTTGCTGCCTTTGCTTTCTTCTTCTTTTACTGGATATGTCTTCACACAACTGCAATTTACACTTAGAGGACATTTCAAAAACGCTAAGTGCCTACAGTTAGGCACCTAAGTTACTCGTCAAAAAGGGTCTTTTAGAAACATCTAGATTATATAAATGGCAGCCTTTTCACATCTAAATTGCAAATATGTACAAATCGTGATTTTTGAAAGCTGCTATTTGCATGTGTAGAACCCTCTTGGAGTGCACAGTTTTCAAGGGTGTACGGTAAGGTATGGCTCGAGCGTGCTTAGGAAACAAATGTGGACTTCCCTTTATAGAATGAGAAGTCATGCCTAAATTTAAAAATGTTCATGTTTGCCTGTTCTGAGGCACATGGAAGTGGTGCAAAGGCCATGAGAAACAATCCTCACCCACCCCTGACACCCCAGTTGACACATAGCATACCCCCCTCCTCCCCAGTACCACAACCCCATTGCCTGTACACCACCCAGACACATTAGCATACTCCCTGCACCCCAACACCCCCCACCTGGCTCTTGCCCAGGCTTTCCCTGGTGGTCTGCCAGGGAGCAGAGAATGGGCTCCCTATTTGGCAGCTTGATTCATAGCAATATTACCGTGACACTGCTGCTAGGGGTAAGAGGCACCACTTTGAACCCGTGTCCAACACAGCAGGAGTGACTGGGGGGATCATTCCTGTTTCTCGCTAGACAAACAGGGAACCCGAATGAGAACCAGAAGGATGCTGAGGGTAGAAGAGTATACTAATGGTGACAGGTGTTATCCTGGCACTTGAGGGGGGCTATGCTTATGGTATCACAGGAGGGGGGTTCAGGGTGGGGAGGGTATGCTAATGGTGTTGAAGGGGTTTCTGGGGGGGGGGGGGAACAATCCCAGCACTGGCCCCTTTACCAGATATTTTATGTATTTATTTACTGCACCATCAAATCCCACTTTTGGGGCCCACTATTTAGCTCACTGCAACCAAGAACCTGTGATGTTCATAGCTGCATTAATACAAAGGTGAAATGGGAGTGCTCTATTTTTCAGCATCTCCATCTCTAAAATGACTGCTTCCATTGGATGTATTGGTAAATGGATCTGTACTCTGGCATGTCCTTTTAGGTATTTTAAAACAGGCTCTGCATTTGACAGAGCCTTTTGTAAAATAGCAAGAGGGATCCAAACACAGAGAGGTTCTGATTGGGTTGATTGGTTTGCAATCGGAAGAGGGGCTAGGAGTTCCGCCATGCAACCACATGTATAACTTTTTTCCATGGACTGGAGCCCACATTACATGCCTGGGCATCTATCAAGATATGTAACAAGGAGTCATATGGGAAGTGTCTGCCATATGTGATATATAGAGGGCAGATGCTGAGGATGCCCCTTGCATACACTGCACTTAAGCCTTTATATAGTTCAAGGTCCTGTCTCTATTTTGGCCTCTAGCTGCATTAGTAGTCAAATATTTTGAGATATTCCACAAATGTTAATTGTTTCTTATACTACAAAGATGAGCTATGTCAAGAGAGATGAGTTGACTATATAGATTATCCGGTAGATATTTGCACAGTTCTGAATTTTGCAGAATAAAGGTCTTTGTGCTTAATTGTGTAAGACGTCAATTAGCAGAGTTGTTCACTGAATTGTTGTGAAAAAGGGAGAAGATTTGCTAGTTAATCTAAAATATGTCTCATACAATTCCAGTTATTTTTGCACCCCAGTTATTTTTGAAAAGACTTATTTTTTAATTTTGGACAGAAATAATCTGGTATAAAGAAAGACTTTTCATTTAGCAGGGAGAAGGAGGGCCTAGGGAGCGATGCCTCTGAAATGTCAATAGTAGAAATAATTTTTAACTCGTAGAAAAGAAAGCCAATTGCTTCAAGTATAAGTGTGTTGTGGTGCTGGGTATGTAGGGAAACCGGCTCACACAGTTTCAGCAGATAGAATGTTAATGGAAACCTGGTCCCCTAATGTTAAGTCGTCCAGTACCACATCTGAAGAATTCATGTCTGCATATAGCATATACTGTATATGGAAAGTCTGTCTTTGTGTTCTTTTATCATCCTTGCCCCTCCCATTAAAACAGCAAGTTTTTGATTACTTAATCTTTATGAGTGTGATCTTTCTTTTTCTTGACTACTATCTTAATGTCTTTGTTGCTAGAAAAGAAATTCCAACCAGACGTTGGGACATGTTCAACTCTAAATCGACTCAATATGTTTTGCACCACAGTCCCGGAATCTCCTCTGACTCACTGAAGTTTTGAAGTTTGCATAAATCTTATTGTGAATTATTCCAGCACTTTAAATTTTCCAGTTTTGGCACACATTGACGTTATTGGAGACTGGTTAACATTTGCTTGTACACAAGTCCAGCAACAACTTTGTGTTTGAAGTTTGTAATTTTTGGTTTGTACTTAGTGAAATGTTATCAGGAAGGTGTAATTTTTTTTAATTATGCAGAATGATAGTGGACATGTCCGTGACAAACAAATATCTTGCTGTGCTCAGAGAATTTTGAATTACCACAATTAACAATACACAAGTTGGGTTAATATTCAAAAAGACATACATTTAGGGTGGCATTTCAGAAACCCTTTCATGCTTTAGATGTCTGAAAACGGATATAGAGATGTCCAAAGCCATTTTAGAAGCCGGCGTGGGAGATGACCATGTCTGAACGGGGGCATGGCTGGAGTGGTTTTTTAAATGTATTTTTCTTTTTTATTTGCCATTTCTTATATACCGCCCCTTCCCAAGATCAGGGGCAGTTTACATTTTTAACAACATTATTACATGGAACAGAGCTTAACAGTGGAGATTTAACAAGGTAACAAAGTAGGATAGTAACTAATTATGTACAGACCACTGTAGATAGAGTTATGTTCCCAGGAAGCTGAACATCAGAAAAGTGCTGCATATCCGGAGTTGTGTTGAAGGTTATACCTGCACCAGGCAGGAATGAGTATCGTGAAAGCACTTGTTTTGGCTGAAAAACATTCAGAGGGTGTAGAGAAGATAGCATTCCATCATCCCCAATACTCAGCACAATTCCAATCATATCAACAGTGGGATTTCAACCCTCCCTTTCCTGGTCTTACCCCACTACTTTAACCATCAGGATATCCTAGATAGCTGAGCTCGCAAATGCAATTCCGAGCATGTCTGTGTAGATGCCTCGCACCCCACCAATCGCTGACGCCCGTATCAGGCACGGCCATGGTTGTGAAATCATTTTGTGGCGTGGAGGAGTGGCCTAGTGGTTGGGGCAAGGTACTTCAGGCCAGAAGGTCAGGGGTTCAAATCCCACTAGAGGACAGCAACCTTGGGCCGGAAGGACTGGGGTTTCTAGTCCCACAGGTGCTCCTTGTGGTCTTGGGCAAGCCACTTAACCCTCCATAGCCCATGTTCCCTGTAAAATAGTTATCTCCAAGTTATAATGCCCTGTTCAATGTAATTTCAGTTTGTTCAATGTAAACCACACTGATGCAGAATAGCACGGTATATAAGAGAATGTAAATAAATAAATAAATTTCTGCTCCTGGACGTGCCCTGCATTTTTTCAGACATTCTGGCTTAGACATCCCAGATTGCACTTGGACACTCCCTCTAAAATTCCACTTTATGTGGCCATCACTAAGTATATAAGTGCCCTATCCATGGATTCTCAGCAGCACTATCCAAAAGGGCAGAGTTAGGGCAGAATGAGGGTAAAACGCCCAGCTATATGGATACTCAGTCACTATCCATATATCTAACCAGTTTAATTTAGGCCTGCAATAAGCAGTCCAACATTAAACCACTTAACTATATGGATAGCACTGAATATTGTAGCCAGTGGTCGTGATCGCCTCATATGTACGAGGGGGTACCCAAAAAAAACAGGAATAACATTGCCGTGGGCAGAGCTTGTATAGTACGCACTTCTGCCGCTAGGCGTGTATAGTGCAACTCATTGTCAGTTCAGTGTCGCCTGTGTTGTCGACCTGGCTTGTTCTGTTCATCTGCAGTGATTGTTTTTGCTAGCGCTGTTTTGTTCTTGTTTCATTTTTTATGATGACAAGTTTAAGTGAACAACGTGCAGCTGTGAAATTTTGTTTTCTACTCGGTAAAAATGCTGCTGAAACTGTTTTAATGTTGAAAACAGCTTATCAAGATGACGCTATGGGAAAAAGTCAAGTGTACCAGTGGTTTGCTCGGTTTAAAAATGGCGACATGTCGATTGATGACAAACCTCGTTCTGGGCGTCCATCAACTGCCCAAATTGACGAAAATATTGAAAAAATTAGAGAGCTTGTGCTCACAGACCGTCGACAGACAATTGATCAACTGTCAGAGATTAGTGGGTTATCTTGGAGCTCGGTTCAGCGAATTTTAACGGAAGATTTGGGAATGAAAAGGGTTGCTGCCAAGTTTGTTCCTCGGGTTCTGACTGACAATCAAAAGGAACATCGAGTTGAAACATGTCGTGTTTTGAAACAACAGCTTGAAACTGATCCAGATTTTCTGTCAAAGGTCATTACAGGTGATGAGTCATGGTGCTATGGTTACGACCCAGAAACAAAGCAATAGTTAAGCCAACGGAAGACGTCATCATCACCCCGTCCAAAAAAATGTCGTCAAGTCAAATCAAACATCAAAACAATGCTGATTTGCTTTTTTGATGCCAAGGGGGTAGTTCATTCAGAGTTTGTTCCCCAAGGTCAGACCGTCAATCAAACCTTTTATTTGGAAGTTTTAAGAAGATTGCGCAACAGTGTTCGTCAAAAAAGACCCGATTTGTGGCAGACAGGAGACTGGTTCTTCCACCACGACAACGCACCTGCACACACAGCTATCTCTGTTAGACAGTTTTTATTTATTTATTTATTTTATTTATTTAACTGTATTTATATCCCGCTTTTCACCGGGTCAAAGCAGTGGAACACATAACAAGGGGGGGGGCGATCAAATGGGGGGGCCATCACCAGGGGCTCAACATTGATGATTTTGGGTGAACATAGAGACTGACAAGATAGCATAGTTCTTGGTCCGGAGTTCTTGGAAAAGATGGGGGATTCTTATTCAGAGATGTTCTCGGAATAGGATGGTTTTTAGCTGCTTTTTGAATGATGGCTAAAAATGGCATGGTTCCGCTGCCCCACGCACCTTACTCACCTGACCTGGCTCCGTGCGACTTTTTCTTATTTCCACGCATGAAAGGAGGCATGAAAGGACACCGATTTGACAACATTGAAGAAGTCAAGAAAAAAAAGAGGGAGGAGCTCTCAGCCGTTTCTAAAGATGACTACAAAAAATGTTTCGAACAGTGGAAGCACCGGTGGGACAAATGTATCAGTTGTAATGGAGAGTATTTTGAAGGGGATAAGGTTGTTTTGTAAAGAATTTGAAATAAATAGCTTTTAAAAAATAATTCCTGTTTTTTTTGGGTACCCCCTCGTATATTCAGTGCTGCAACCTCTCTGTGTAATGGCCCTCAATATATATATTTTTAAAGCACTGCAGTCAATGTTTAAAAACATAGGCTCACCGCTACTACTAAACATTGACTTAAAGTTTATTCTGATTAGAAGAAAGCAAATGAGCAAAGGAAATTCCTTTTTTCTCTTCTAGAATCCTTTATCTCCACCGCAGTTAGCTGCCCTAATTTTAGTTGCTTCCTTATCTAATGGGGCATTGACGTATGTTTATGTTTCTTATCATTTGATATACCGCCCTTAACAAAATTGCAACACCGAGGGAGAAGGAACCAAACTAGCTCCCTGTGGCTCTGACATCACAAGGGATCTTGTGTGCCCAGCTGAAGATGAAGGAAGCCCATTACTGCAGCAAGAGGAGTGAAAATCAGTGCAGTGCTGTGAACTATCATGGGCTTCCATACCTTGTACAATTCCTAGAAACTCTTCAGCATGAATTCCTTTAATTGAGAAAACCTATGCAAGAGGCAGGGCTGTTAGGGGATTTGTCACTGTGTATTGCCTCATATGATGATTTTCCTTCCTACGACTGCCACCCTGAGTGCTTTTCAAGTTATTTTTGTTTCCTAGGAATGATAAAAAGTTCCATGAACAAACAATTAAGATGTATCCAGATCTATCTTTTGAAACACAGTCCCATCATCGGCAGTTTCTTTCTTTGAAACCTCAGGTGTTAGCTAGCTTTTCATTGAGCCACCCTAGTAAATTCTTATTGTTTTTCGATCCAGAAGAACTTATGTCATTCCTGCAAAATCATTTGGATTCTGATATAGAAGTTTAATTGTTTAGAGGCAGAATATAATTTCAGGCTGGCTTAGATGCTCCTGTCTAGTTTTCAATTACCTATTACTTTTTGGATTTTCTAAATTTTGGTGTTATGGTGGACTTACATGATAACATATAATTTGTTTGATTACACAGGTACACTACCAAAAAACTGCCTCCAGTTTTGCAACTGATTCCTATAGATTTTGGGGTGCTGAATCCAGGAAAAATAGCCAAAATGTTCCATCACGTCACGTTTTCTTGCAAAATTAGATTTCTTACCCATATAAGGAATGTTCACATAATTTCTTTTTAGCCGACTGCAGTTTATTTTCTTGGCCCAAAATAGAGGTTGTAATGGTTAACTAACTAGAAACACTCCCTCATGATATTTTAGAGTGTTTTGTATTCATTTTATACATTAACAGGACAATTGGGAGGCGGGGGGCTAAATCCAGTACTCGCGCTGGCGCATGTTCTTGCCTGTTCACCTCGCCTCGTTCGCTCGCTCAAACACGGTGGTTGCGACATGAACGTTCCTGTCAAATTTCAGTTCCTTGCAAGTTCATTATTACCTTTTGTTTGCTCAGTCGTAATCCAGCTTTATTCCGAAGTGGTTCACTACAGTTGTAGTTTGCAGTGCTGTGTATTTGTGATGGCTCACAGAGCCAGAGGTTGCGTCAACTCTCCGGACAGTTTTTGTTTTATTTGTGGGGAATATACCGTGAAAAAGCGGCAGAGGAACATTTCTGCATTTATTAAAAAAGCATATTTCGCCTATTTCGGTTTGAAGTTAGGCGATCAAGACAAACCGTGGGCTCCTCACAAAGTGTGCAAGACATGTGAGGAAGATCTACGCTTATGGATGAAAGGTAAAAAACAAGCATTTCGTTTCGGAATACCTATGATGTGGCGTGAACAAAGAGACCACAGCAGTGACTATTTTTGCTCTTGCATTGTGAAGGGATACAACTTAAAAAATAAGAACGTAATAAGTTACCCCAACCTTCCCTCAGCAATTAGGCCTATGCCTCATAGCAACGAAGTACCTGTGCCTGAACCACCAAAATCTTTGGATCATATTTGTGTGGACGGTTCTGATCATGATGAGACTCATCAGATGGCTTTTCCCGATGAGTCCAGTACTTCCGAGTTTGAAACTGAACCAGATCCGAAACCTGAACTTTTCTCTCAAGCTGAATTGAATGATTTAGTCCGGGATTTAGGACTCCCAAAAGATGCTGCCCAACTGCTAGGTTCTCGGCTTAAACAGAAAAATCTATTGTCACCAGGAACAACTTTTTATTGGTACCGCAACCGCGAGACACAATTTTTGAAGTATTTCAGCAAAGAGGAAGATTTGGTATTTTGCAACGATATATACGGAGTGATGGAAAAGTTTAAACTCAAGTATGATCCTGCTGAATGGCGGCTGTTCATTGATTCGTCAAAAGACAGCATAAAAGGTGGTGTTCTTCATAATGGCAACACATTCGCTTCAGTTCCTATTGCTCACTCTGTTATTCTCCAAGAAAAATATGAGAATTTGGCCCCGATTCTTCAGAAGATTCGTTATGATGAGCATAAGTGGATGATTTGTGGAGACTTTAAAATTCTATCCATGCTATTAGGGCAGCAATCCGGTTTCACCAAATATCCCTGCTTCCTTTGCTTGTGGGATAGCCGGGCCCGCGACCTACACTGGGGGAAAAAAGACTGGCCAATTCGGGAGTATTTGAGACCCGGTGAGAAAAATGTTCTTCATGAGAGCTTGGTACCTCGTGATAAAATTCTATTACCACCTCTCCACATTAAGTTGGGTCTCATTAAGCAATTCATCAAGTCCCTTCCAAAAGATGGTGAGTGCTTTCAGTACCTTTGCTCAAAGTTCCCCCGACTTTCTGAAGCAAAGCTAAAGGAAGGAGTGTTTGTTGGCCCTGATATAAGGAAACTCATTTCAGATGGAGCATTCGCTGAAACGATGTCTGAGAAGGAAAAAGAAGCCTGGGATTCCTTCAAGGATGTTGTTCTCAAATTCTTGGGGAACAGGCGGGATGAGAACTATATTGTTGCCAGGATGCTCAATGCCTTCAAAGAACAAGGCTGTAACATGAGCCTGAAAGTCCATTTCTTGCACTCCCATGTGAACTACTTTCCCGAAAACTTGGGGGCGTACAGTGAAGAACAAGGTGAAAGGTTTCACCAGGACATCAAGGACGCAGAGAGAAGGTACCAAGGAAGATGGAACACCACTATGATGGCTGATTTCTGCTGGTTGCTGCTGCGGGAAACCCCAGATGAAAAAATACACCAAGCAGCGCACCAAGAGAAGCATTCGGGGGAAGAAGAAATGGGCCCACCAGGAGATTGATTGACCCAAGAATGACTTTAAAATCTAAACTGTGTTGACAAATATCGTGTTTTTACTAAACTTTGAAATAAAAATTTGCTAGTTATTACCACAGTGTCGGATCTCATTTATTAGAATTTTATTTTCACACCATCGGGTGTTTGTCTTCATGTATTGCAATGGTGCGGTTTGCGTTTTCTATTCTTACATACATACCTGTACAACATTTTTTGCACATTTCTTTGCTTTGCTTTGTGTCTAACCTCGCTCTTATATGCTCAATGTTTGTGCACATGTATGTGGCTGTTTTAAGTGCAGACAATTTTGCTACCATCACAGTGTGTTTTGTTGACATTACTCTATTCTTATGTGCTGCCTTGTTACAATTTTCTTTATTCTTATTTGAATAACTACTAAACAATTAGTATAAAGAATTCATCCAAGAAACTTTTATCTCGATCGCACTCAATCTGAAACGTTCACCTCAAACTGCTAACCCAATGTAGCAAAAAATCTGTACGTGATGGAGCAAATTGGTTACCAGATTTGGATTCAGCGCACCAAAAAACGTAAAAATCAATCGAAACATTAGAGGCAGTTTAAAAAAATTTTTTTTTAGTGTACCTGTGTTATTTGTGTTGCTTTCAATTCGAAATTCAATAAAAAGATTTTTAAAAACATACGGGTTAGTAAATCTAGCCTTAGGTTTGGACCTGACACGGTAGATGGCAAAGTGACTTGATCAAGGTCACAAACAACAATAGTAGGATTTAAACCCTGAATTACTTGGTTCTCAGCCTACTGCATGACCCACATAAACTGGATATTTTTCTAGTAGCCTGTGATTTTTGCAATAAAAAATAATAGAAAAGTGATATTCATGAAGCCAGCCATTCATGAATGTAGCAAAATATGACCTTGAGAATACACCACTGGAATTTAAAGACTGCCTGCAAAATCCATTTCCTGCTTTAGATACAAATGACAGAGCTCCAGAAGAGTTAAGGGATGGCATCAAGAAGGTCGTGTTGGAAGAAAGCGAGAAGTCTCTACAAAAGGTGAAAAAGCAAAAATGGCCAAAATGGATGACCGAAGAAACTCTGCCCAGAAACACAGAGAAGATAAAGCCAGAGGACAAAGAGAGGCAATCGCAGAACTCAACAGAGTTTTCCAATGTGCAGCAAGAAAAAGAGAAGTATTACAAAGCAGAAAACTATTAGAGAAAGAACAAGATCGGCTATCCTAAAGCTACGAGAGTTAAAGAAAAAATTCCAGCCTCGAATTGGAATGTTACAAGATGCTCAAGGTTCTATGTTGAATGATGCTGAGAAGATTGAGAAAAGGTGGAAAGAATATACAGAGTTTTTATATGATAAAGATCAAGTGGACCAACAGCCGTTTCAACCTGTACCTTATGATCCGGAACCATTGGTGATGAAAGAAGAAGTTGAAGCAGCATTGAAAGCCTTAACAAAGAACAAAGCACCAGGCATTGATGGCATTTTCCCATAGAAGTATTACAGCAATCTGATACAGCTGTTACCGTACTTACAAGGCTCTGCCAGGAAATTTGGAAGACAACATCATGGCCAACTGACTAAAAAGATCTGTGCTTATGCCAATATTAACGAAAGGTGATCCAACTTACTGGAAATTATCTCACTATCGCTCTGATCCTACATGCTAGCAAGATTCTACTGAAGATTATTCAACAGAGACTACAACCATACCTGGAAAAAGAACTATCTGAAGCAGGAGCAGCTCTACCATTAGGCAAACTGAGGCAGTGGCCTCAGGCGGCAGTTTGCAGGGGGCGGGGTTTTGAGGACTTTCCCGCTAGTCTGGCTCTGCAGACAAATCAGTGCAGTGGGAATCAAAGAGGAGGAGCCAGGCTCGTGCTTTTCATGTGCTGCCGCCTGCCTAGCTCTCCTCTTTGATTGCCACTGCACTGTCAGTGTGATCGCTGCCCTCATCGCCCAGTTCATCAACTTACCCCATCATCAAGTAGCTGTTCTGAGCCTGCTGCTGTTTCTACCTGGTAAGTGAATAGGGCGAGAGGGAGGGCAGCTGCAGCATTCACCATAAAAAAAATATACAAAGAAAAAAGTCTACCAGCGCATATCTTCCTTCTCCTCCCCCCCCCCCCCCCCTTATCGAGAGAGAGCTGATCCTGTCCACGGGACTTTTAGTCCTGCAGGCAGGTTAAGCATTCTGTCGATAAAAAAAATCTCCTGGGCCTGCCGCCTTCCTACTCCTCCCCCACTCCCTGTCGAGGCAGCAGGGCAACAGTCACCACTTCATTCTCCCCTTCCCCCCCCCCCCCCCCCCCATTGAGAGAGAGCTTCCTGTAGGCAGTCACTGGATAAAAATAAAAAGTCTCCTGGACCCGGTGCCTTCCTTTCCATCTCCTCCTCCCCCCTCCCCTCGAGAGAGAGAGCTGAGCCTGCCCACAGGACTTCTGTTCCTGCAGGCAGGCTCAGCTTTCTGTCCGGGGGGGGCACTCTGTGCAGTGTTGCAGTCACTGGCATAAAAATAAAAAAAGGTTTCCTGGACCAAGTGCCTTCCTTTCCATCTCCTCCTCCCCCTCTCTCGAGAGAGCTGAGCCTGCCCATAGGACTTATGTTCCTGCAGGCAGGCTCAGCTTTCTGTCGAGGTGGGGGGGAGGGCACGCTGTGCAGTGCAGCAGTCCCCAGCATAAAAATATTTTAAAAAGTCTCCGGGACCCTGCGCCTTCCTTTCCATCTCCTCCTCCCCCCTCCTGTTTCTGCAGGCAGGCTCAGCTTTCTGTTGAGGGGGGGAAGCACTCTGTGCAGCAGACACCACCTATTCATTAAAATAAAAAAAAAGTCTCCTGGCCCCTCCCCCCACTAGAGTTTTGAGGAAGCCCTGCCCACTGCTACGGGGGGTGGGGGGTGCCATTTCATTTCTCGCCTCAGTCAGCAGATTGCCTTGAGCCACTCCTCACCTGAAGTGCAAGCAGGGTTCAGTAAAGGGCGAGGAATGAGAGACATCATTGCAGATGTGAAATGGATCCTTGAAAAGACTAAAGAATACGAAAAGGATATCTATTTGTGCTTTATTGACTACAGCAAGACTTTTGTCTGTATAAACTATGAAAAACTCTGGGCCACTTTAAGAAACATGGGTATATCAGAACACCTGATCATTCTCTTGCACAACCTTTACATTGATCAAGATGCAAGTTCGAACGGAACAAGGAGAAACAGAAAGCAGTCAAGAAATCCAATGACGCATTGCTTTTGGCAGAATGGCTATGAAGGACCTAAACAAGATTCTCAAGAGCAGAGATGTCTCTCTCCACACAAAGATCTGACTTGTTCAAGCCATGGTATTTTCAATAACGTCATATGAATGCAAAAGTTGGACAGTGAAAAAGATAGGAAGAAAATTGATGCCTTTGAATTATGGTGCTGGTGATGAATACTGTGTATACCATGGACTGCCCGAAGAACAAACTAGTCAGTACTAGAGGAGATCAAACCTAAGCTTTCTTTAGAAGCTCAGATGACAAGACTTCGACTTTCAAACTTTGGACACATCATGTGAAGAGAGAGATCATTAGAGAAAGACATCATGCTTGGCAAGGTAGAAGGTCAGCACAAAAGAGGAAGGCCAGCAATGAGATGGATCGATATAATAACAGCAGCTACGGGTGCCGGTCTGTCAACAATGAGCTGCCTGACTGAAGACTGAACACAATTTAGGACAACTATCAAGAGAGTCACCAAGAGTCGATACCGACTTGAAGGCACTTAACAACAACTTCTGCTGATAGGGGCAACGTTAGGCTGCTATTTTGATTCTCATATGTGTAGACCATGGTTCATGCAGAACCCACAATCCAGCTCTGTGAGCACTAATATCAACTGACAGCACATCTCATAAATCCATATTTGTTCTGATCCTACTCTGATCAGTGGCATTCAGATCCTGACCACAGCCTATGGGGAGTAGTAGGCCTGGTATGAGGGAATATCTCATGGACTGTCAAGGAGGGTTCTTGCATGTGAATGTTGGTGTCACTTGGTATCTTAATTTCTGGTTGGCAGCCACAGTTGTGGTCATGATGTTACACATCACCCCAAATTGTTCCCATGCGGTGGCAAAAGCAGATGCTCCCTCTGAGTGCTCTATGGTATTTTCCCAGGCCATGCAGTGTTACAAGTACAGAGTATAAATGATTTCACATGGAGACATTTATAACCCCAAATCATAACCAACTTTTATTAACAAAGTCTGTGACATGTTATTAACACACAAATTGTACCCTCTATGCCATGCATCTCTGCCCTTATTCTCACCAGGTGCTCCACCATGTGGTCTTGGGTTCAGGAGATGCAGCAGGACCTTGGGCAGCAGCCAGAAAGGCCATGCTGCTCCACCAATAAAGCCTATGGTGATGCAGCATATCTTTCTGTGCCAATCCCCCTACCCTCCTCTCCCCTTCTATTTCCTCCCCCGCCTCCTCCTCCCTCTCCTGCCAACCATTCCGGTATATCCCCTTCATCATCAGATAGGGTCTATGGTGATGCTGGTCTGCCATATAATGTTCATCCAGTGGCTCTGTAGCTGGTACATAGCAAAGGGGGTAGAGGAACCCCCCAATGTTTCTGCCTCTGTCTGCATCCCCTCCATCCTCTCTTTATTCTCCTCCTTCTCCTCCACTGATGTGTTTATGATAGGGTGGTTGGTGCTATGAATGGAGGAGTTGGGGTTCACCTGCAGAATCTCCACAGTAGCACTGCTGTTTTCTGCCACTGCCACTTCTGCAAGAGTTGCCACTTTTACTGCCACTGCTTCTGCTGTTGGGGGTGAGAGATTTCATTTCAACCCTGCGATATGGCTTGCCCCATACTGGCAATAGGCTCCTTCTGTTGCCTTCTTCTTCTCCACATCAAATGGTCTATGTGACCCACACTATCCAGATGGTAGCCTCGCCCACATGAAGCAGGGAACAGCTTGTCTGTAGGGATGCCCTCCCTACAGACATGCGAGTCATCACCAGCCTAACTCAATTCAGGAAGGCTCTAAAACATCATCTCTTCATAAGACACTACCCTGAAACTGGCCATAGAAACCAACCAACGAGCACTCACATCAAACATTCAGAGCCTCCCAACAACATACCCAACAAGACAAGGAATAGCCAACCCAAAATGATCAGCTCTGAATAGAATATAGCCTGAAAACATGGACAACATTGTAAATAAGCTGTAGAAATGTTACCCCTTTTTAAATCCACGTTTTAATCCCTGTTCAATGTAAACACTATGCGGCTTGTCCGCACAGTATATTGATCTGTTCAATGTATACCGCACTGATAAGTAATAGCGTGGTATGTAAAAGAAGTTAAATAAATAAATAAAATAAATAAACAGGCTGACAGAGGGTCTATGCTATGCTACTTCTTATTTTCTGAAGGCCATAAAAATGTTTGTTTTGTTTGTTTCATTATGTTTTTTTCATCTATTTTCATCTCATATTGTTTTCACTCAATAGTGCACAATATTTCAGAAGAGTGCACACTATTGAGCAATAGTGCATACTCTTGTGAAAGTGTGCAATATTATACAATAGCATGCCTTATTCATGTGTGCGTGAATAGTGTGTGCTATTGCATAATAGTGCATACATACATTCACAAAAAAGAGCGCACTATTAAGGGAAAATGATAGGACATGAAAGAAAATTATAAAACAAAAACTTTTGGGCTGCACACTCCTACATTGCATCATCTCGCATCTGTGACCTCTTTGTCCTGGCCTACAGCTGACCTACACCATTTCCCAGAGTGCTCATGAGCTGCACGTATACGTTCCCCATGGTTGCGCTCCTCCCCCCCCCCCCCACCCCCCACTTGTGACAGCCATTTCTCTCTGATAGCCATCTATTCCACAGGCAAGGCCTGTCCGGCTTGCCATTTCATAATGGCATCTGTGTGATGCATGCTCATCCCTCCACATCTGTGTCCCTGTCCTGCCCTCAAATAAGGGTCCCCTGTGTTGTTGCTTGCTATTCCATTGCACACATTATATTCATCTGTGGACAACTGAATCGCCTCCCCAATTCAACACCTCACACAGGTGCCACTGCTGCATCACCTCCCCAATTCAACATCTGCACCTGATGCCACAGCCGTGCCCACCAACATTTCACATACATTGCTGCTCCTGCTACTCCCTCTGTAGATGCAGCAGTAATTGGTACCTCTTGCACTGAATGGCCTTGTATCTGGTCTTAAGGGCCTCAATGTCCTGCTGTGTCTTGTCTCTCCTGTGGGAAAGGGAAATACATAGCATGTTATGTGGACCCATCTTCCAACACTTGCATCCCATGTCATTCCTCTCTGACACTCCTTGTGTCACCCACTGACTACTGCAGCTCTTGGATCACATTGCCAAGCATGTAATTGGTGGCCCATGACTCCCATCTTGTCTTCTGGAGGGAGGTGGATTCTTGTCCATATCTCCCTCCACTCCTGCTCTGTGTGGTGCCTTTTATGGGCCTTTCTGTGGGTGCTTGTTTTTCGGTCTGGGTTGGGATACTCTATAGGCTCCCTCCTGGTGCACTGTGAAGGGGTAGATTCTGAACCGTGTTTAGTGGCTCTGGACGTCCAGTTATCGCAGACTCTCCTGGTCTCTGCCCTGGAAAAGTTGGTCTGTCAGTTAGCCATCCTCTTACGATGTCCTCGTGCTGAACCTCTGCATATCAGTGCGTACATACGTATTTTACATTGCACATTCCCATTTCTGCAAATGGGTCCTTGCACAGCTGCATTGCTGTATTTTCCCTGAACTGCATGTTGGGTTGGCAGTCTTGAACCCTATGTCCAGCCTTTCAGATGTTCACATGGCAAATTTAGATGGAGCCTGCATGTTCACAGACCTATTCTGAGATCACCTTCATTTGTAGTACATCCTTATTTGCATGTTCCCCCCACTGCCAGTACATTCTTTCTAAAATCCCCCTTCACAAGGGTAATTTTATAGAGTCGCATCTAATTAATGAGTGTTTGCACATATCCTATGTTATAAATACAATTATGCGTATACTTGACTTTGTAAAATACTAGCGTAAGTGACAGAGAATGCACCTTAAATTAAGGCATGATCACTTATACAGTACCAGCCCTAGAGCTGGTAGAAATGACCGCACTTACTTTTTGCAATTACTTGCATAAATTGTAGTAATCTATAATCAATGTGGATACGCATTCACACCAACCAAGCTCCAGCCAAACTCTGCCCATGTGCACACCTACACTGAAAGTATACACCATGCAAACAATGTGCATACTCTCATGCTAGTTATTTTATCAGAGGTCAATTATGCATGTAAGTAGCCACGTAACGTGAGTAAATGATTACAAAACAAATATTTACATGCATTCTTAGTGCTTAAATTAGGCAGCTCCTTATAAAATTCCAACCTATACCACTAACACACAGGGGCGGCCCAAGGGGGGTGCGGGGCCATGTGCGGAGACTCGGTGCGGGGCCTCATTTGCATAAGGGGCCTCATTTGCATAAATATTTGCATAATGTTACCATACACTAACTTTTAGTAAACATGCCTCTTAATGAGTGTATGAATAAAGAAAGACTAAAAGACTTCTACATTACTATAATCCAGTGCCAACCGCCAGACACATTAGGAACTACTACAAACACTGCCCATTTAGAACCCATAGCAAACCCGCCGTATCCTAACAGCACTACCAGGACTCACAAAGAACCATACTCTACCTATCAAAAGGCAACACTGCAAATATTAAACCAATACATTTCAGAGAATAACAATACATGACCTACTGGGGAAAGAGAACAAGTGGCAATGTCAAATAGGAATTACATAAACAGAATACCTCAGCTCAGTTACACATGCAGAACATAGACCATCACCAAACAAGGAATCACAATTTAGAAACAGGAAGACAATAATTAAACTGGGAATCCCAAAAGCCAAACTTGGAATGTACAACACTGTAGAAATAAAACTATACATTAATTTGCTCTTGTACTAAACAAAGCACAGACGTTAATGATGCACATTTCCCAGAGCTGACATATTCCAATTAATAAATTCAAAATAAAGAGATATTTTTTTACCTTTTGTGCATTTTTTTTCAGCTGCAATTGCTCCAGTCACTTTCTTCTGGTTTCTTTGTGTCTTCCGCTAACTCTCCATCATCTGCTGTCCATTTGTCTTTTCTTCTCTCTTCTAGTTTTTTTCCATTCTCTCTCTACATCTGCTTTAACATACTAATCTTTCTCCTTTTGCTCTTTCCTCATTCCTATGTCATCTACTCAAATTTTACCCCTCCATTCTCAATCCCCACTTACTCTCCCAATATCCGGCCAATTGTAGATTTGTCTTCCCTCCCACACAAAATATTTTTTCCCTCTCCATTTCACTCTCCCAGCTCCATCCCATTCTAATCCTCCCCCAACATCAGCTCCATTCTAGTTCCAGTCCCACCCAGCATCCGCTCCCTTCTAGTCCCCACATCAGCCCATTTCCAGTCCTAGCCCCCCATAAGCCCATTTCCAGTCCTATCCTAGACCACCATCAGCCTATTTCCAGTCCTAGCTCCCCCATCTATTTCCAGTCCCATCCGAGTCCCTCCATCAGCTCATTTCCAATCCCAGCCCCCCATGAGCCCATCAGCCCATGTCAAATCCTAGCTCCCCTCCACTCAGCCCATTTCCAATCCAAGCCCCCATGAGCCTACTTCCAGTTCTAGCCCCTTCATGAGTCCATTTCAATCCAAACCCCCACCACAGCCCATTTCCAATCTTAGCACCCCCCCAACAGCCAATTTCCAGTCCTATTCTAGCCCCTCCATCAGCCCATTTCAAGTCCTAGCCCCCCGCCAATTCACCCATTTCCAGTCCTAGCTTCCTCCCCCTCACAACCCATTTCCATTCCAAGCCCCAGTCCCCATCAGCTATTTGTAGTTCAAGCCCTCCTTCCACTCAGCCCATTTCCAGTCCTAGCAACCCCCCCAGCCCATTACCAGTCCTAACCCCCCATCAGTCCATTTCCAGTCCTAGCCCCCCCATAGCCCATTACTAGTGCTAACCCCCCCGTCAGCCCATTACGTCCTAACCCCCCCATCACCCTATTTCCAGGCCTAGCCCCCCCATCAGCCTTTTTCCAGTCTTAACCCCCCATAGCCCATTACCAGTCCTAATCCCCCATCAGCCCATTACCAGTCCTAACCCCTCCCATAGCCCATTAACAGTCCTAACCCCCATCAGCCCATTGCCAGTCTTAGCTCCCCCCATAGCCCATTACCAGTCCTAAACCTCCCCATCAGCCCATTTCCAGTCTTAGCCCCCCCCATAGCCAATTACCAGTCCTAACACCCCCCTCAGCCCAATTCCAGTCAGCCCCCCCCCCATCCCCATAGCCCATTACCAGTCCTACCCCCCCCCCATCAGCCCACTTCCAGTCTTAGCACCCCCCCCCCTGGCCCATTACTAGTACTAACCCTCCCCTATCAGCCAACTTCCAGTCTTAGCCTCCCCCCCCCCCCTAGCCACTGGTACCAGTCCTAAACCCCCTTCCCACCTATCATCCCAAGTTTAAAAAAACAAAAAACATAAAAACCAGCTGCTTCTGCCGCGGCAGCATCAAGAGTGCCGCCGCGGGGCCCCCCCCCTCCTGCCCGGCAGAGCCTCCCCCCTGCCCGGCAGAGCTGCTCAGTCCCTGCATCATAGGCTGGCGTCATCCCCAAACGCGGGCTTCTTTTCAGAGCCGCGAGAGTTTCTCGCAGCTCTGTTAATCCCGCCGGGGCTGATGGGAAAGCCCATCAGCCCCGGCAGGATTAACAGAGCCGCGAGAAAGGAAACTCTCGCGGCTCTGAAAAGAAGCCCGCGTTCGGGGATGACGCCAGCCTACGATGCAGGGACTGGGCGGCTCTGCCGGGCAGGGGGAGGCTCTGCCGGGCAGGAGGGGGGGCCCCGCGGCGGCACTCTTGATGCTGCCGCGGCAGAAGCAGCTGGGGTTTTTTTGTTTGTTTTTTTAAATTTGGGATGAAGAATGTTTTTTGCGCGGGGCCTCCTGAAACGCGGGGCCCTGTGCAAAAAACATTCTTGCTCAATGGACGGGCCGGCCCTGCTAACACACACATACACACACACACACACACACATATATACTTCACATATACCATCAGTCACTACTCAAAGTAATACCCATTCTCTCCATTCCACTATACATTCCCGGCCACCCTATTGAAACATATTTTACCCTGGGTGTTCCAACAGAGTTCATCACAGGGATATGCTTGAGTGTGTGAATACAGGAAAGGGGAAATGCGCCATTTTGTCACACGGTTAAGTGTGCACTTTTCAACTTGTCTCGTCCTGGTCTGGTTCATAGTTGGCACTACCCTGTAGAAATTTTCTAGTGTATATTCTGTATCTTGCCATGAAAACCCAATGGATAGTTACAACAAAACAAATTGTGCTATGGTGCTGGAAGATGAGACCCCCAGGTCAGAAGGCACTCAACTAGCTACTGGGAACGAGCTGAAGACTTTTCAGGGTAAAGCCAGCATTTATGATGTGGTTGGATCAAAACCCTCGGGAAGTCTGACTGCTGATGTAGCTGCGCATGAAATGAGAGTCAGAAGCTGTAAAGATGTCTTACACATTGGAACATGGAACGTACGAAGCATGAACCAAGGGAAGTTGGAGGTGGTCAAGAATGAAATGGAACATGTATAACCTGATCTGTTGGGTGTCAGCGAACTGAAATGGACTGGCATGGGGCACTTTGCATCAGATGATCACATGGTCTACTATGCTGGAAATGAAAGACAAAGAAGAAATGGTGTTGCATTTATAATAAAGAAGAAACTTGCAAGAACTGTAATGAAATACAATGCAGTCAGCGAACACTTAATCTCTATTCCTCTACGAGGATTGCCTATCAACACAACTATAATTCAAGTATATGCCCCAACAACAGCTGCTGAAGAGAATGAAATTGAAGAGTTCTATGAACAAGTACAAGCTGAAATTGACAGAACATGCAAACAGGATATCCTGATAGTCATGGGTGACTGGAACGCAAAGGTTGGCAACAAAGAAGAAGGCAAAGTAGTTGGAAAATATGGACTTGGCAACAGAAATGAAGCTGGAGAAAGACTGATAGAATTCTGCAAGACCAATGATCTATTCATCTTAAACACCTTCTTCCAGCAACACAAGCGGCGACTGTACACATGGACTTCACCGAATGGATTATATAAAAATCAAATTGACTACATATGTGGAAGTCAACGATGGAAAAGCTCTGTAACATCAACAAAGACAAAACCTGGAGCTGACTGTGGTACAGATCATCAACTACTAGTATGCAAACTCAAGCTAAAGTTGAAAAAGAGCAAACCACTCATGAATGCAGCAAAATATGACCTTGAGAATGTACCACTGGAATTTAAAGACTGACTGCAAAATCGATTTGCTGCTTTAGATACAAATGACAGAGCTCCGGAAGAGTTATGGAATGACATCAAGAAGATTGTGTTGGAAGAAAGCGAGAAGTCTCTACAAAAGGTGAAAAATCAAAAACGGCCAAAATGGATGACGGAAGAAACTCTGAAAATTGCCCAGAAACGCAGAGAAGCTAAAGCCAGAGGAGAAAGAAAGACAATCGCAGAACTCAACAGAGATTTCCAACGTGCAGCAAGATAGGACAACGAAAAGTACTATAATCACACTTGCAAGGAAATAGAAGCAGAAACTATTAGAGGAAGAACAAGATCGGCTTTCCTAAAGCTACGAGAGTTAAAGAAAAAGTTCCAGCCTCGAATTGGAATGTTACAAGATGCTCAAGGTTCTATGTTGAATGATGCTGAGAAGATCAAGAAAAGGTGGAAGGAATATACAGAGTTTTTATATGATAAAGATCAAGTGGACCAACAGCCGTTTCAACCTGTACCTTATGATCGGGAACCATTGGTGATGAAAGAAGAAGTTGAAGCAGCATTGAAAGCCTTATCAAAGAGCAAAGCACCAGGCATTGATAGCATTCCCATAGAAGTATTGCAGCAATCTGATGCAGCTGTTACCGTACTCACAAGGCTCTGCCAAGAAATATGGAAGACAACATCATGGCCAACCGACTGGAAAAGATCTGTGTTTATACCAATACTAAAGAAAGGTGACCCAACTGACTGTGGAAATTATCGCACAATTGCTCTGATCCCACATGCCAGCAAGATTCTACTGAAGATTATTCAAAAGAGACTACAACCATACCTGGAACAAGAACTACCTGAAGTGCAAGCAGGGTTCAGGAAAGGGCGAGGAACGAGAGACATCATTGCGGATGTGAGATGGATCCTTGAAAAGACTAAAGAATACCAAAAGGATATCTATTTGTGCTTTATCGACTATAGCAAGGCTTTTGACTGTGTAAACCATGAGAAACTCTGGGCCACATTAAGAGGCATGGGTATACCAGAACACCTGATCGTTCTCTTGCTCAATCTGTACATTGATCAAGAAGCAACAGTTCGAACGGAACAAGGAGAAACAGAATGGTTTAAAATAAGCAAAGGTGTAAGACAAGGCTGCATACTTTCCCCCTACCTGTTTAATTTATATGTAGAACAAATCATCAGAGAAGCAGGATTGTATGACGACAACAGAGGTGTGAAGATTGGTGGAAGACTCATCAACAACCTTCGCTATGCTGATGATACCACTTTACTGGCTGAAAGTGAAGATGATCTGAAACATTTGCTTCTCACAATCAAAGAACATAGTCTCAAAATGGGCCTGCACCTTAATGTAAAGAAGACAAAGATCATGACAACTGGCATAATCAACAGGTTCATCGTTGAAGGAGAAGAAATTGAAATTGTGAACAACTTTAACCTACTTGGATCAACTATCAATAAAGAAGCAACAAGCAGTCAAGAAATCAGACGACGCATTACTCTTGGCAGAATGGCTATGAAAGACCTAGATAAGATTCTCAAGAGCAGAGATGTCTCTCTCCATACAAAGATTCGACTTGTTCAAGCCATGGTATTTTCAATAGCATCATATGGATGTGAAAGCTGGACAGTGAAAAAGATAGACAGGAAGAAAATTGATGCCTTTGAATTATGGTGCTGGCGGCGAATACTGTGTATACCATGGACTGCCCGAAGAACAAACCAGTCGGTACTAGGGGAGATCAAACCTAAGCTTTCTTTAGAAGCTCAGATGACAAGACTTCGACTTTCATACTTTGGGCACATCATGCGAAGAGAGAGATCATTAGAGAAAGACAACTTCCAGATTGTGGACTCTTCTAGCACAAACAGCCTGGACACTCTCTCTGTTGCTAACCAACAATTCTCCCTTACCCTGTTATATAGAACACCATCTACTTCTCCAGTTGACCTTCCAACCATCATTGACCTTGCAGCTAACACCCGCACTCCCAACAAACCAAATTGGATAATGGGTGATTTCAATCTCCCATCGCTACACCAAAACCACGCAAATGCATTCCTTGATGCAATGGAAGACCTGGGTCTCAAACAAATCATAAATGAACCCACACATACAAAAGGGAACATTCTGGACTTGGTTTTTATGCCACATCCAGTCAAGGACAAAAGCCACAATCTGCCAACATCAGTCGTGGATGTACCCTGGTCCGACCACAAATTGATCATTATCCAGATTCCCAGCAACAATGACCAGCTGAACAGAAGCCAACCCACGAACATCACCTCTCGAACTTCCACTAGATGCTTCCGCCCCTTCGATAGGGAACTCATCCTTTCGGAGACCCCATCACTCATCAACAAAACAACACCTGACCTTGATGAACTAATCTCTCACTGGAATTCCAGCCTGCTTGCCATCTCACAACACCCAAACCCTAAAAATACAGCAAGAGCAAAAAGAAAATCCGCCCCATGGTTCTCTCCTGACCTACGCGCTTCCCTCATGCAACTACGTAGACTCAAACGCCGATGGCACCGATCACGCTCACCGGAAGATCAGACCGCATACCTAACCCACCTTGCAATACATCGAGGAACAATCTCTATCAGAATGAGACAATATCACACTGACACCCTAAAGAGGTCATTGAATAAACCTCGTGACCTCTTCAATTTGGTCAAATCCCTCTCAAAGGAACCATCACCCGAGCAACACATCAACATACACCCACAAGAATTCGCTGATTATCTGCAATCCAAGATTGTACAAACTAACAAGGTCACAGCAGTCCAATATCAAGAACCGGCGAACCTCTCTCCACTTAACTTTTTTTCCACACCATCCAATAAATGTATTGAGAACACCATAGCATCACTCAACACCTCCACTGCACAGACCGACCCATGTCCAGCTTTTTGGATCAAGGAACTACGTGATGTGCTCAGTCCTGTCATCGCAAATATAATGAAACTCTCCTTTACAACAGGTTATTTTCCCACTTCACTCAAGCAGACTTCCATTAGACCATTACTGAAAAACCCCAAACTGGACCCCCAAAGGGTGGACTCCTATCGACCAATAGCTAGCATCCCCATCTTAGCCAAAATAATTGAGAAGGAAGCACAACGGCAAATTCAAGATCACATAGACTCTGTTGCTCCCTTAGATAACTGCCAACATGGGTTCAGAGAACATCATGGGGTTGAGACACTACTCACTGGTCTAATCAACAATATCATCACAGGAACTGACAACATCCATCAAGGTTTTGTCCTCATTTTCCTAGACATCGCTGCGGCTTTTGACTCCGTGAGTCACGAAATCCTCCTGGGAAGACTAAAAGAAAAGGGTGTCTGCAACAAGGCACTAAAATGGTGCAAGTCTTATCTGGACGATAGATGGCAATATGTGAAGTCTGGATCAGAAGAGTCTAGCCACTTCCATCAAAAACAAGGGGTACCTCAAGGATCCTCATTATCCTCCTTACTCTTCAATATCTACATGCAGCCCATATGCAATATCATAAGATCATTCAACGTAAACTGCATGATATATGCAGATGACATTCTTTTATACATGCCTTTCTCCACAACCCACATGGACCTGACCCCACTCACAGATTGTTTCAATGCAGTTTCAACATGGCTCCAGACACAGAACCTACGTATCCAGCATAAAAAAACAGAGGTCCTTTTCATCTCCAGAGACTCCAACTTTACGCCCCCATCCCACGTCAGTGTCAAGGAAGCTGATTTGCAAACTAAAGATGCAATAAAATATTTGGGAGTTACCCTGGACCAACATCTAGACATGAGACGCCACATAAGCAGCGTAGTCAAAGCCATCTACTTCAAAATCCATTCCCTCAAACACCTACGCTCCCTGCTGGACCCAGACGATTTCCGTACCATATATCAAGCGCTGATCCTGCCGCATTTTGACTTTGCAAATGCCATCCTACAAGGTCTCCCCCAATCCACACTAACCCCCTTACAGTTGGCCATGAATGCCGCAGCTAGGGTCCTCTACGGTGCATCCAGAAACGACCACGTGACTCCTATTCTCAAACAGCTACACTGGCTACCAATTCACGGGAGAATCACCTTCAAATCCCTTGTATTAGCATTTAAGGCAATCAAAGGCACCTCATCCCTCTCACTCACGAATCTAATCCACATGGTCCCCCCCAACAGAGCAAGAAGAACATCAGCTGTAAACTTGCTAGCAATACCAAAGGCTTCAACAAAGTCCAACACGAACACCACAAACAGGGCATTCAGTTTTTATGTACCAAAATGCTGGAACATCCTACCCCCTGACATTAGAGCCATTACCAATCTATATCAGTTCAGAAAGGCTCTCAAAACATACCTTTTCTGCCAATATTTCCCAGACAGCAATTGAACTAGATATCCCCTCCAAGAAATGACCCAATCTAGAAATGCCCTCACACTGCAGTGTAGATAGTTTATGTATATAGTTAACCCAGTTATCCAAGTTTGTACTCCTGTTCAATGTAAAACCTGACAGTTTGTCGTTATGGTCGTTTTGTTATGATGTAAACCGCGCTGATTCTAAATAGCGCGGTATATAAGAAACTGTAATAAATAAAATAAATAAAATTATGCTTGGCAAGATAGAAGGTCAACGCAAAAGAGGAAGGCCAACAATGAGATGGATTGATACAATAACAGCAGCTACGGGTACCAGTCTGTCAACAATGAGCCGCCTGACTGAAGACCGAACACAGTTTAGGATAGCTATCCAGAGGGTCGCCATGAGTCGACTCCGACTCGACGGCACTTAACAACACATCTTTTTACATACTCCAGGATTGGGGTGTAACTGAGCAGTTATCTCTACTGTCAAACAAGCAATTAAATTTGTAATGCTGATAATTTTTTTTTGAAAAGCTGTTCAAACAATATATTCTTCGGGTGACTAACACCTTTAGCAGAGCTGATATTGCATTTTCATTTCTTCAACTCCCTCTAATCTTAGATGCATAGCAAAAGGGGTACTTTTCTAGGTATTTTATGCTATGGACCAGGCATTGCACACAAAGCTAAATCAACATATCTGTTATCTTAAGATACTTGAAGCAAGGATACTGAAATTCATTTCATGTGCTTCCCTTTAAACAACAGTCTGCAACTCCACTTAATACTATTGGATTTGGTGATAAATAATCTTATTTTGTGATTTCTTAACTTGTAGTTCTTAACAGCTTTCTTTATTGATATGCTTGTTCAGGGTTGGAGGTAGCTAGAAATGTACCCTGTGCAGCTCGTGAAGATGGCACCCCTACCCAGCTGCCCAGAGGGACTCGCTCTTATCGGGCTTTATGAAAGCTCCATTAATGACGTCAGCACTCCTTCTGTACTTGCGCGCTATGCAGCTGCTCTGCTTGCACAGCCCTTGTTACAGCCCTGTCATGGTTATATTTAGAAAATAAATAAGGTTTAAAATTGATTCAATGTGCTTTCAGTTGCAGTTCTTAAAATGTTCTTAGACTCACTGGAGTTTGAAGTTCTAATTTTTTTTAGGAAAAAAATGAGGCACGCCTGGAATCATTAGACTTTTCTGCATTATTTCAATGACAAATATTGCCCAGTTTTATGGTAACATATGTACAAACTTACCCTAGCATCATTTTCTGTATAAAAAAAATTCTCCGGGAGCAAGCAGGAAGTCAGTCCTCACATATGGGTGACATCAGACGGAGCCCGCACAGTAACCCCAGCTTTCAAAGTCTTTGGGAGATGTACCACACATATGTGGTCCCCTTCCCGCCTATGGGTTCCATTTTGCCTCAGTCTCCTTTTTTCCACAGAGCCCATCGGATGTTGAGTCTCTTTCCCACGGAAAAAGTTGATTTTTTTCTGTCTTTTTGTCTTGCATTTCTCCAGTTGCATACCAGCTCCCTCCCGTCTCCCAATTCTGCCTGTCTTCACGTCATATTTTTTTTCGAATTCCTTTTTCTTTTTCCCTTTCGCCCTTTCTGGCCGGGCCTAGAAAGTTTGACCTCAGGGGCCAACTTCACTGCTATGGCCTCGGTCAGTGGCTTCAAGAAATGCGACCGTTGTGTTCATAACATGTCGTGCATGGACCCTCATGATTATTGCCTTCAATACCTCGAGCCGGATCATGATGCCTTGGTGTGTGGCCTCTGCCGGCAGATGACCCCCAAGGTCCTCCAAGGCCACAGGAATAGCACAAGTAGATTTTTCCTAAGACTGACTCAGCCCTGGAGTCATCTATGGGACCAGTACCCTCAAGGGCTGGTGGAGAGGTTCCCTCCTCACACGGCGACCAAGCTGCCTCAGAGCTTCGAGGACACGGAGCACTGAGTTGGGGTTTCCTCAAGAAGGGACACCCCTCAAAGAGTCTGACATTGTCGATGGCCTCCTCGGGTGATGAGCTGTGACCATGGGGAAGTCCTATGGCACCCGGCCTCAGAGCCCTCCAAGAGAGACCGAGGGCAATGGCCAGGAGCAACCCTCGAAGCTACCCTGGAGGGAGAAAGTGCAATCAGTTTCCAGGGATTGGTCTTGTTCCCCTGGGGCCATCCTCATCAAAGATACCCCCTCGATCGCACCAGCATCGAGGCTGAGGTCCTCCGTACCCATGTCGGTGGCTGCGGAGCTAATCAGGCATCGAGGCCAGGATGGCAGTCTTAGAACGCAGTCTGTCTGCCTTCATGGCCCAACAACGGGCTCTGATGCCAGGTTCCTCTGGATCATCAAGCCTGACCACCGGCCCCTCCACAGCAAGGGCCCCCCACGGAGGTGGAGCCAATCCCCGAGTGCTACCAGCCTCGAGACAGACCTCAGGTTGGTCTTGGTTGGGACAGAGGACTTTGCCACGCAGTGTACCCAACTCCGACTCGGGGCGCAGGGGCACCGGAACCCCCAGGCCTTTGAAGTCTCCTAGGACTCTTTCTTGCTGGATACCTGGGATCCCAACCGGAGGACCTGGCCTTCCTGGATTTCATGAAGGATATGGGAAAGGCCCTTGCCTTCACCACTGAGTCCGAGGAGGAACCACAGGCAGAGGACCTTGAGATCCTCCAGTATGAGGCTCCCCCCAAAGAGGCCCTCATGGTGCCTGTTCCTCTTATCCTAGAGTGACTGCTCTTCAGAATGTGGGAGACCCCGGCCTCAGTTCCCATTGTGAGCAGGCGGTTGGACTCAATGTACTCAGTCTGCTGGAGCTCTGGCTTCCAAAGAGCTGAACTACCCCATAACTCCATGGTGGTGGAGTCAGCCATGTGGAGGCTTAAGAGCCAGAAAACGCACTCCTCAGTGTCCCCAGGTAGGGAGGCCACACCATGGATGCCCTGGGCAGGAAATGCTTCCAGGATTCAATGCTTAACAGCTGGATCCAGGCTTACCAGCAGTACATGGGCATGTACTTTGCGGACCCGATGAAGGAATTCGCCAGGTCCATGGCTTGTCTTTCCAAGGAACCTTTTCAGCAGTTCCAGACTCTGGTCTCCAGGGTCCAGGAGTGCTCCAAGTTTATGACTTGAGTGGCCTATGACAGCTTTGAGTCAGTGGCTAGAGTAGCAGTGGTAGGCATTAGTGCCCGCCGCCATGCCTGGTTACAGTGTTCCGACCTGCAGCAATGGGTACAGGATAAGTTGATCGATGTCCCTTGCTGGGGAGAGAACCTCTTCAGCAAACCCATGACAGAAAAGGCCACCAAGCTGGAGTCCAAGTTCATGACCAGGATCAGGCTCTCCAAAAAGACTGCTGATTCTTCCTGAAGGAAGGCTTCGGGTAAAAAGCCTTTCTATCCCCCCCTCCCCCCCCAAAAAAAAAGGCTTACAGAAACTACCCTCAGCACTTGGCTTTCCCAGCTCCTCAACAGGGCCAGCAGGCCGAGGGCCATGACCAGGGCCTCCGCCTCAGGCACAACCTGGGGGGGGGGGGGTTGACTCTTGGGGCATAGCCTCTCTTCCCCTGGGAGGGCCTGCCCCGCAGCACACCAGGGGGCGTCTGGTGTTTTTGCCGACCGCTGGCCCACCATCACTACAGATGGGTGGACTTTGCAGGTGGTGAAGGAGGGATACCTCCTCCACTCGAAAAGATGCCCCTGCCATTTCTTTACAGGAGAGCTCCCAATTCATCCCCTTCACCGGAACCTGCTTCAGCAGGAACTCACAAACCTTATGGCAAACAAGGTGGTGGAACCTATCCCCCTCAAACTCAGAGACAAAGGGTTCTACTCTCGCTACTTTCTGGTACACAAAAGGGCCGGGGGTTTCGGCCTAACCTAGACCTGCGAGACCTCAATGGGTTCCTGGTGAGGGAGAAATTCAAGATTCCCTCCCTTGGAACATTATTGCCATACCTCCGGTAGGGAGACTGGCTATGCTACTTGGATCTAAACGATGCCTACACACATATTCTTTTCCACCCCTTTTACAGGCAGTACCTTCACTTCACCCCACAGCAAGGGATAGTGGGAGGCTGCCACTATCAATACAAGGTTCTTCCCTTGGGTCTGGCCTCCGCTCTGAGTGTCATCACCAAGTTCTTGGCAGTGGTTGCCGCCTTCCTGCATCTCCAGGGACTGTTCATCTTCCTGTACCTGGACAGCTGGCTCGTAAAGGGCGGCACCACCATAGACGTCTGTCAGGAGACAGCCCCCACCATCCTCATTCTGGAACATCTGGGGTTCATCATAAACTACCCAAAGTCCCATATCCAGCCAACACAATGCCTGGAGTTCATAGGGGCTATGCTAGACACCATCCATTCCAAAGCCTTCCTTCCTCCAGACAAGGCCCAGTGCCTCTAGGCGTTCTCAGTGCATGTCCAGGGTCAACCCTTGTCCTCTGCCTATTTCATGCTTTGCCTTCTAGGCCACATGGCATCCACAGTGCACATCACCCCGGACACCCGCCTGCACATGTGGCTGGCCCAGTGGCTTCTCAGCTCCCAGTGGTCACAGGCAACGTGGTGCCTACAGGACAGAGTGGTTGCAACCCACTCTCTGGCCGATTCCCTTGACTGGAATTTGTTACTGGAGGATGTAGTAAAGGCTGTTAGTGTAGCTGGGTTTAAAAAAGGTTTGGACAAGTTCCTGGAGGAAAGGTCCATAAACCATTATTAAAAAGGGAACCAGGATATCAATGCTTGACCCAATACAAGCATTGTAGAACCTGTGTCTTTTGGGGAAACTGCTAGGTATGTATGACCTAGATTGGCCACTGTTGGAAACAGGATACTGGGCTTGATAGACCTTGGTCTGACCCAGTATGGCATATCTTATGTTCTTATATTCTGGTGGTGGCAGTTCCAGCACCTGCAGGCCAGAATGCCCTACCAGGCCCCCGCCCCTCAGAGGATCCTCACCATGGATATCTCCAAATGGCTGGGGAGCCCATTGCAACAGTCTCCACACTCAGAGCAGCTGGTTGCAGGAGGATTAACCTCCTGGAGCTCCATGCAGTAGCGCTCACCCTCCGGGCTTTTCAACACCACCTTCAACATTAAGCAGTCCTGATCCAGACCGACAACTAGGTGGCGATGTTTTACATCAACAAGCAGGGAGGGACGGGGTTATTCCTCCTGTGCCAAGAGGCAGCAAGTCTCTGCTCCTTCGCCAGCAACAGCGGGATGCTCCTATGGGCAGTCTACCTCCGGGGCGAGGACAACATCCTGGCAACCAGCTCAGCCAAGTCCTCCAACTGCATGAGTGGCGACTGGACCCCAAGGTGGCTAGTCAACTGTTCTGTCTCTGGGGGCTCCCGCAAATGGACTTCTTCACCAACCCAACCAATGCTCAGCTGGCCCATTTTTTCTCCAGGCAGTCACACTGGATGCGTTCCTCATCCCGTGGACAGAGGGTCTCTTCTATGCCTTCCTGCCCACACTGCTGATCGCCAAAAGCATGTTCAAAGTCCAGCTTGACAGAGCAACATTGATACTGGTGGCCCCTCGTGGTTCCTGCTGCTCCTCCACCTGTCCCAGATGCCCCCAGTCCCTCTGGGGTATGAACCGGGTCTGCTTTCACAGGAGGGCAGCTCCTTCCTGCACCGCAACTTGGGGTCCCTATCTCTGACAGCTTGGCTGCTGAAAGGGTAGCCTTGGCCCACTTTGATCTCTCCAGCGATGTGGAAGCAGTTCTCTTGGCTTCATGCAAAATTTCCACCTGCCGGACCTACTCCTTGGTCTGGTGAGCGGAGAGGCAGATTAACTCCTTCTCCCATTGGTCCAGTTCGTACTCCAGAAACTGCTCCACCTGTCTCAAGTAGGGTTGAAGTCCAACTCTGTCAGAGTTCACCTCTGTGCACTTTTAGTGCATCATCATCTTGTCAAGGGCAAGCCCCTCTCTGCCCAACCCCTTGTAATTTGATTCTTGAGGGGTCTACATCTCTCTAAGCCACCCGTCAGCCCCCTGGAGGCAGAGTAGCATAGAAATATAAAAATATGACGACAGAAAAAGACCACATGGCCTATCTAGTCTGTCCTTCCATATCAACAACTACAACAGTCCCCTTTTTTCCTTTAGAGATACTCTGTGTTTGTCCCATGCTTTTTTGAATTCAGTTACTGTCCTCATCTCTACCACCTCCACTAGGAGACTATTCCATGGATCCACCATTCTTTCCGTAAAGAAATATTTCCGCATATCACTCCTGAATCTATCCCCTTTCACCCTCATCCCATGTCCCCTCGTAGCAGAACTTGCTTTCAATTGAAAGAGGCTCTCCCCCTGAACATTTATGCCACGGAGGTATTTAAACATCTCAATCATATCACCTCTATCCTGCCTTTCCTCTAAGGTGTACATATTAAGATCCTTAAGTCTGTCCTCATATGCTTTATAATGAAGACCACTAACCATTTTAGTAGCCACCCTCTGCACCGACTCCATCCTGTTCACATCCTTTTGAAGGTGCAGTCTCCAGAATTGCACACTATACTCCAAATGAGGTCGCACCAAAGGCTTATATACCAAAAACATATACACCTCAACTTAGTTCTATCAAAACTCACTGTGCCATCTTTCAAGCCTCTTAGTTCATGCCACCTCAAGTATCTCTCCTGGAAGGTGGTCGTTCTCATGACACTCACCTCAGCTCACAGGATCAGTGAGCTCCAGGCCCTGGTGGCTCACCCACCTAACACAAGATTCTACAATAATAGGTTTCTCCCAAAATCGGTGTCTCCATTCCACCTTAACCATGAGGTGGTACTTCCCACATTTTTTCTGTGGCCTGATGACAGCAGGACTGAGGCCACTCTCCACACTCTGGACTGTAAGCAGGCCCTGTCCTTCTACCTGGAACGTACTCAGGCCCACTGCCACTCCTTACAGATCTTCATCTCCTATGACCCAAGTATTTATTTATTTATTTAACCATTTTTTTATACCACTTTATTCTTCAATCAAAGCTGTTTACATTATAACTCAACAGTATACAAAGAACGCTTGCATGCATTGTGGAACACCTGTGTGCCCTTTTGGGAACCTGCAAGGTACTTGTGACCTGGATTGGCCACTGTTGGAAACAGGATGGTGGGCTTGATGGACCTTGATCAGACCCAGTAAGGCATTTCTTATGTTCTTATGTAATGCTGGTCTCCCTCTGAATCATCTCTCCTTCAATCTGTTCAAAACTCAGCTATATGGCTTATGTTCCGTGGTTATTGCTATGCTCATGTAATCCCTCTTCTCAAGTCACTTAACTGGCCCCCTATCAGCTTCCGCATCCAGTTCAAACTTCTCCTACTGACCTACAAGTGCAGTCGTTCTGCAGCTCCTTACTACCTTTCCTCTGTTATTTCACTCTACACACCTCCTCGGGAACTCCGCTCCTCTGGCAGATCCCTTTTATCTGTGCCTTTCTCTGCCACTGCCAGCTGCAGACTTCGTTCATTCCACCTAGCTGTTTCATATGCCTGGAACAGACTACCTAAACTGGTGTGTCAGGCTCCTTCTCTGGCCCTATTCAAATCCAAGCTAAAAACGCACCTCTTTGAAGCTGCTTTTGGATCTTGATTCTGCTCACTCCCTTGTCCACTACTTATGTGTATCTTACCATACTCTAGTTCCAGGTTTTGCTGTTTTCTTTCTCTTGATTAGATTGTAAGCTCTGATGAGCAGGGATTGTGTCTTACATCTGTATGTACAGTGCTACGTATGCCTTGTAGCACTATGTGAGTAGTAGTAGTAGTAGCTCTTCCACAGTTTTTCTGGTAGATTCAGATCTAAATTTTGACTGAGCAACTTGAGGACATTCACTTTCCACTTGCTGAATCACTCTATTTTTGCTTTTGCTTTGTGCTTGGGATGACCGTCCTGCTGAAAGGCGAATCTTCTCCCTATCCTTCCTTCGCATGCCTCCCTGTCCCTGCTGCTATCTAGCACCCTCACAACGTAACGCTGCCATCTCTATGCTTCACTATAGAGATGGTGTTAGTAGGCTGATGTGCTGTTATTTGTTTAATACCACACATATTTCTTAGAATTGAGACCAATAAGTTCCACTTTGCAAATGCTTAGAGCACATCATGGAGATTTTCTGAAGCACTGGCTTCATTCTTGCCACCCTCCCATACAGGCAGGGCCAGCACTACCATCAGACAAACTAGGCAGCTGCCTGGAATACCAGCCCTCCAGGGGCACCCATTGCCACTGCCGCTGCTGCCGCCCCTCTCTGGGACCTGCAGCAGTAGCAATAGCTTCAAAACTGCTATGCAGCACTTACCCCAATGCATTTTGGCCCTGTGCTGTTTGCCCCCTCTGATGCAGCGTCCGGTTTATGCAGGTCCATGGAGCAGATCTGCAGAGGCTCCTGGCTCAGATGGTCCTTGATCATAAAATGTCTTTTTCTTGGAGGTGCTTCGGGGTCTCTTTGTGAGTGGACGGCATCTCAGTCAATTACACAGCCAGGACTTCACTCCAGTTGAGCCAGGGAAGTGCTGGCAGGTTTTACACAGTCACTCCTTTTCCCCTTGCTCTCTACTCCTCTACTCCTATGCCTGTAATGCCTCCTAAAAGGAATGAAGGGCTAGGGTTTGACCATCTTCAGCTGCCCTCCTAAGGGGCAGATGCCTTACTCCAGCATAACACAGTGACTGTGTCCCAAAGGCAGCATTCTGCCTTCAGAAGTAGTTAAATAGGTCTTGAATTTTCCCTCCTAGAGGAGTCTCCTGCCAGAATGATGCAACTCTGGGAGAAAGAAATCTCCCCTCTTCTAGAAAATGCTAGCCCTTCTCCAGCTTAAATTGCAATACTCTAGTAGGGACACTTGATGGCACTGGTTGCTCTAGGCAATGACAGACAAGCAGTCTCTAATACTCGTATGCACTTATACACTCACACAATTTTGTAATAGCTATTTTCCTCATGTAAAAATGTTTTCACATGCAGAGCAAGTTTTATAAATTTACTGCCAAAATGGTTAATATAAAGAGGAAAGTTTTACAAAATGGTAGTAATAAAAGTAAAATAAAATAATATATTTTTCTATCATAGCTGCTGTTGCTCTTTTTTTCTTCCAGGATTATAAAGAATTTTTGCAAATATTTTTTATGAGAAGTCTAAAGGGTACGTTAAGTAAAGTTAAAGCACATTAAGTAAAGTTAATACACGTTAAGTGCTGCAATGGCCCATAGAAATGAATGGACAGCGGCAGCACTTAACACGTGTTAACTTTACTTAATGCATGTTAACCTTTAGTAAACATGCCCCTACGGTTTTCTCTGTCAGATTTGGAAAATGTTATCTTTGTATTTTGTTTCTCCAGTAGTATACTCCTTGCAGAGTTGGACTTCTTGGCATTTTCAGTTCATTTTTTCCTGCCTTCTTGACTGTGGTCACTTCCTCTATATTTCGTTAGGATCTGCATTTAGCATGTGTAACTGAGGTGAGCTATTCTGCTAGCATGTGGTTTCTGTGTAGGAGCCTGTAGCAGTCCATCCAGAATTTCACTCTTTTCCTTTTCACATTGCTCTTCCTATTTCATTCTTCCCTTCCGTGCCCAGATCTCGATTTTACTCTTTGCTACTCAACATATCCATTCCTCCCAGTTCATTTATTTACTGTATTTATTCCTATCTCATTCTCAGCCTTCCCTCTCCATTCCAAGGTCACCACTGTTTTACTATTTCTAACTCTCTACCTTCACTCATTGTTCCTCCCAATTTCTCTCTACCAGTTCTTAAAACCAACCTCTCCTCCTGCCAGGGTCAGACCAGTCATTAGGCAAACTAGATGGTCACCTAGCATGGCAGCTTCGGGGGGTGGCAATGAGCAGGCCATTTGAAGCTAAACAATAGATTCTGAAAGCGTGTGGGGGGAGGGCGTAAGACTCAAGGTTTGTCTAGGGTGCCAATGCCTGGAACCAACTCTGGGGCCAGTCCTGTATCCTGCTATCCCTGCCCCCAAATGCATTCATCCTGGCTGTATTGAATTAGGCCTTGGCATAGAGAGACCATTCTCTGGCCTGGAAACTTGAAGGGTCTGCCAGGAGATGGCAGCCAGGGGCGGTTCTATAATTAGGCAGAGTGAGGCGGTGGCCTCAGGTGGCAAACCTTTTTGGGTGGCAAAAATGCCACCAAAACAGCCGCCTCACTCTGCCTTCAGTTAAAAAAAAAAAAAAAAAAACGTGGACAAACGGCGATAGCTTTTAAAATGAAAGTAAACCGGAGCGGAGCCTCTCGTCACTATCAAACCTCTACTGCTGCCACGTCCTGCCCCCAAAAGGAAGTGATGCCAGAGCGGGACGCAGCAGCAGCAGAGATTAGAGCGGGACACGGCAGCAGCAGCAGAGGTTAGGGCGGGACGCGGCAGCAGCAGCAGAGGTTAGGGCGGGACGCGGCAGCAGCAGCAGAGGTTCCATAGCGCCAGGAGGCTCCGCACCAGTTTTAACATTATTTCCTTCGCTACAATGCCCAAAAGCAAAGAATTAGATAAGAAAATATACAAAACAAACAAGCAGTGCAAATTATAGTAGCCTGCCTACCCTATGACAGTTTAAGATCAGTTATTTACTTAAAATAAGTTTTCAAACTGCTGAAAAATACCCATTAATTTTTGCTTAGCTTAAAAAAATAAAGCCACTACTTTCAACCGTCAGTTCTTATTAAATAAATTTAAAACTATGTTTGTAATCCATGGCCTCTCTCAAATCTTAACCTGTTTTATAAAGATAAAAGCATAAAAGGTGTGTAGTTTGGAAAATCTCCCAGACTATGAGCAAGTACTACTACAACTACTATGCGGTGGAATTTATGCATATGAAAGCTGACCAAGTCACTTACAACCAATCAAGGAAAGAAACTGAGAACTGCCTATATCGAGTTTGACTTCACCCGTATTGCACCAATACATAAATTGAGATTATTTATAGAAGCACTTGAATGCTAATTTGACATGTGCTAAGCAGTCACTAAGACAACTGCAAAAGCCCTGCCCTAAGTAGCAGTTTTTCTGAGGTTTGCATAATGCTGTTTTCTGTAACTACTAAATGAAAACCCCCCAGCCAGGCAGAGTGCTAATGTAATCTAGACACCGGCGTCCATACAGCCTGCCTGCGTATCTTCCTTCCTCATACTGGCAAATTACTGAGCACCATACTCTGCTGATATTTTCTTGTCTGCTGTGGCCTACCGATATTCAGGGAAAGGCTCCCCAATTATGTCAGGCCTTTCTACATGCAGACTCAAGACTGTAATTTCCTAAAGAAACTTAACATAGTAATAGTGCGTTACTACATTTCAAAGGAAAACACTTCCTAGTTTGAATACTTACTCCTTGTAGTTGTAGCACCAGATCCTTGTTTACTTAGCAAATTGGTTTAACAAATTTGAACTAAGTAAAAATTATTTTCCCAGAACTAATTAAATTGAAGATTTAGCACAGTAAGACACATTATACCTAAACAGTTTCTCAATAAAATCTGCATTGCACTGGCTTTTGCAAATGCTCACTGGTGATATTTAGACAAGTACCAGTATCACCTCAGATACAGGAACGAGCTACATGGGGGAGGGGGGGAAGGAGAGGGAGTTGAACGGAGCTGACAGAGGGGCAAATAGGGGCTGGAAGAAAGCTGACAGGGGGAAGAGAGGACTGGAAGGGAACTGAGAGGGGCAAAAGGGGGCTGAAAGGGAACTGAGAGAGGGGAAGGAGATAGCTGGAAGGGAACTGACATGGGGGGAAGGAGAGGGAGCGGAAGGGAACTGAGAGGGGGGAAGGAGATAGCTGGAAGGGAACTGACATGGGGAGAAGTAGAGGGAGCGGAAGGGAACAGAGAGCTGAAGGAGATGGCTGGAAGGGAACTGACAAGGGGGGAAGGAAAGGGAGCAGAAGGGAACTGACATGGGGGGAAAGAGGGGGATGGAAGGGAGCTGACACCTGAGGGTGGGACTGGAGGGAGCTAACATTTGGGGATGAGACTCGTAGGTGGCTGGGTAATGGGGAGGAGGCTGGGAGGGAGGGGGCACTGGGACTAGAAGGGAGCTGACATGTGTGGAGGGTCATTGGGACTGGAAATGGGCTGATGGAAGGAAGTGAAGAAAAGACAAGAAATGGTAGATAGAATGTTAAGAGAAGACAGGAAAACAGAAGCCTTAGATCAGGACTGGTGTGACCAGAGAATAAAATGATCAGATGTAGAAAAAATAATTTTATTTTCAATTTAGTGATTGGACTTTGTGCTATCTTTATAGTTTACATAGTATGGGGAACTGCATCTCTTATCTGGTGTTGCACTGCATGCAGAGTCTGGCGTCTTGGGGTTTTGATTTAATTTTTGCCTAAATATTTTATTTTTACTTTAGGTTGTGATCACTTATTCTGTACTTGGTGAGAGTCTGTGTTCTGTGTGTGTGACTAAGGCTGTGTGTTCTGTTATCATGTAATCTGTACGTAGGGGTCTGTAATGTAGCAATTTGCCTTGTTCAGCTTTTCAAATAGGTATTAGATTTTCTAGGGCCTGCTGCAGTATTTATAGTGCTGCTTTTTTTGTATGAGTTTTGGAAGTTTATGCTGGCAATGGTATGGTGGATTTGGCGACTTTTGTAGGGTTTTATATTAGTTCCCAATATTCCTGGTACTGGAGAATATTTGTTATTGAGATCGCCAGAATCAGATTTTTTTTTTAAGATATTGAGATCTGTGGGAGAATGTCCTAGTTCTGCTCTGCACCCACTGTTGAGGGAGGGTGTTTCTTTGGATGCAAAATATATGTTCAAAAAGAAAAAGCAAGAACCATAACGCAGTTTATAACAAAATAAAAATGAGTTATAATTTAGATGTATAAAGTGTGCTATGGTTCCCGCTCATTCTTTTAGTTCCTTGGTGTGCAAAATTCTTGTATTTCCTCCATATTATCTAATCAGCTTTTTGGTTTGGTTCAGTCCCTGATTGGAATTTTGAGAAGGCGCCCCCCCCCCCATACCACACTATGGGGGGAGGGAGGCGGGCACCATCTTATCCTTCGCCTCAGGCAGCAGATTGCCTTGAGCCGCCCCTGATGACAGCAGCAAAGTGCGAGACAATAGATGTGGACAGCATAAGAGAAACTTCCTCTACTGATGATTTGTAAACCACCCTGTATGCCCCACAAAGGGTGTTATATCAAGATTCAATGAATGATAAACAATACTGTTTCCTGCTATGCTTTCCTTGTTTTACACTGACATAGAGCATGAGACTAAAACTGAGCGAGCAGCTTGGCAGGAGTTCATCTTTTACATGTGCCTGTGCAGCGCTGCGTACGTCTTGTAGCGCTATAAAAATGTTCAGTAGTAGTAGTGTGCTAGAACGAAAACGTGTCCAAGGGATTGTGAAATACTAGGGACAGTTTCATTCCTTTAAACAATATGGCCTCCCGCACATGAATACATGTACGCAACCAAGCAATCCTGCAAGCTTTTAATTGATAACTGAAACTACTGTTTGTTCTGGCCTTCTTTGAAGTGATTTATATTGTTGGATGCCAGAAAGAAAGCAAACATACTCTGCCATTAAAAGAATCTGTTCCAAGGCAAGGGATTACTATGGAAATAAGAGTTCTGCCACATTTTTTCTCAGAGGAGATGGAAAATATTTAGAGGGCCTGGCACTCCTTGATGCATTCCAAAATTCAGATATTATAAGAGTGTGGCATGCCACTAGTTTTTAATTTGCGGTTACTTTTTTAAGTCTGCCTGCCTGACAGTGAAATAGACTTGTCACTGAACGATAAGTTTTTGATCAACTGTAAAACTGACAACATACTTGCATTCTTTTCAGACCACACAAGCAAAATGAACTTCAAACACAAACCTAGCAGGTAATGCATTACATTTGTTGCACGACAATTAAAATATTTCATCAATACACATGCATGCAATTGGTGTGCACGCTGTCTGAAAGAGTGAACTGTGAAGAGGCTACTGCCACCTGATCACTAAATAACTTCAAGGCTGCTACCGCATACCCTGTCCTCTTTTCTTCATTGCTTTGTCTCCTTGCTTGAATGCCATAAAAACACTCTCGGCACATGGTATTCATTGTCAAGCCTGTGGGGAGCAGTGGGGGAACAACCGGAACTCGGGAAAGGAGGTTAAAGAAAAGCAAAGATGTCATCAAGGAGATGAAAAACAGTTGTGTGACTGCATTATGTCTCGCACACTCCTCGTGGTTATTAATTTCCTTCGTCTGTTGTTTCAGATCTAGAGATAGGAAGGGAAGTGGCTGAGTGTGCATTTCTGGTTTTCCATTTTCGGAAGGGGTGCACAACAGTGCATGTGAGTGGAATGTAGAGCTGAGTAGGTTAATGGGAAAGAGATGGGTGGTAGTCCATGCACATGTAAGGGCACCTTACTAGAAACATTAGAACCCAGTTAACTGACAGTGCTGCTCCCGTTCCAACCCTTGAACGCCTTGATGCGAAGCGCTTAGCACTGGGGCATTTAGCGATCCAAACTAAGGATATTCAAAGCCATGTGTGCAGGTGTGCCCCCTGGTCAGGGCACATGTAGCGCACAAAGTGCACATGGCTGCAGGCAGAGCTGACACACAGAGGTAGGACCTAAAGAAAGCAGCCACACTAAGAACATAAGATATGGCATACTGGATCAGACCAAGGGTTCTTCAAGCTCAGTATCCTGTTTCCAACAGTGGCCAATCCAGGTCACAAGTACCTGTCAGGTTCCCACAAAGGTACACAGATTCCATGCTGCTTATCCCAGGGGTAAGCAGTAGATTTCCCTGGTCCTCTTTAAGAATGGTTTATGGTCTTGCCCAGATAGTGCATAACCACAGGTGACAGTCATCAGCCATCTTTATGGGTTACACTGGGAACCAGGATATCTGAAGGAAGGAGCAAAAGATGTGGATAGCATCTGGGACTGGGCACACCCAATGACCACATGCCATAGCCTCTGGACATTAGGACAGGGTCAACCCCCAACCCAAAGGCAACAATAACATAGAGTCAGGTAGATGACAAGGGAAGAACTGCTGAAGAGAGCATCTAGCTAAGCATGGTGTCATCACTTATCTCCACCAGGCACTTCCACATCCTGAGGGATCTGGAGTCAAACAAGGTCAAGTTCAGGGCTTGTGCAGGAATTGGCTGATTGCTGCAGTGCCTTCAGCAGGAGCTACAACAGCAGAAAGATAAGTCCTGCTGCATGTGACATAGCTGTGATATGTTGGGTTGGGACCCTGGTGTGCTATCATCAGTGCACAAGGATAGAGCATGGATTTCTATACTGGGGCACCAGCTGCACTACTACAACATTCAAAGCAAAGGCTAGAATGGTGGCACGCAACAGAGAGCCCAGGAAAACTGTAGGCACATGATATAGAGAGGGTCAAAGTTGTTGCTAGCAGGACATGATATCTGCAAACATATGGAGTTGCAGTGGTGGGGGCCAGAAGCAAGGACCTGGGACCCACAGGATAGGTCTCATAGCCAGAGAGAGGGCTACAGGGGACTGAGACAGGTCAGGATGCCCATAAATAGTGATGGTGACAGCATGAGAAAATGGTACACTGGATCATTGTGGAGGTACAAATGTGTGCAGGATAGTGATACTAGTCCTTGAAATTCACCAATGTGCTAAGTGATGGCCCTCATGACACACAGTTACCAGATGTGAGGCCTTCAGGTGCAGTACTCCCCTGGATATGCAATGATATGGGTCTAGAGAGTATACAATAGCCAATGAAGGATCACAGACCCAGCAAAGGATGCCTTGGTGGCAGGATGTGCATGGGTCCGGCATGGTAGGAAATCATACCAGAAACTGAATTGAAATCTTGCATAAATAGGGACATCAGACTAACAGGTGGATATAGCATTCAACAGGACCATACAATGAATAATGGTGTGCCACCCCTGTTGAATAGCAGTGTATCAGCACCCCTGCAACATGCCACATCTGTAGTGGTCCACATCTGAACAGGTCTGGCTGAGGAAGTACAAATAACAACCTTGCAATAAACTTGAAGAAGACTGAAGCACTTATTGTCACTAGAAACACCAACTTTAATCCCCCACCATACATCACATGCAACAGTACTGAGATTCCAATTAAGGATGAGGTAAGATACCTCGGGGTAACCCTCGATAAGAAGCTAGACCTACGATCTCACATAAAGAAAACTGTTAAAAGCGCTTATTACCGAATGAAAATAATTAGACGCCTCAAGCCTCTTATCTCTTATGAACACTTTTGTACAGTCTGCCAGGCACTTATTACCCCCATTCTGGATTTTTGCAACCCTGTCTACAATGGGCTGTCAAAACATGCTCTCAAACCTCTTCAAATGGCACAGAATACAGCAGCCAGAATAATTAACGGTTCCACAAATCATGACCACATTACCCCCATCCTTAAAGATCTCCACTGGCTCCCGATAACCCTTTGCATAAAGTATAAGTTAATCATAAACATCTTCAAAATGAAGCACAACAGTTCTGCAAACAGCCTCCATGCCCTCTTATCCCGTGATACCAGCAACAGACCTAGAAGATTATCCACCTCAAACACCCTCAATACCCCAAGAAACTTCGCTAAATCACGCAAATGTACATCACAACGAGCAATTTCTTTGGCTGCCCCTTTGATTTGGAACTCTCTCCCTCCTGATTTACGTGCAATTGATGTTTTAATTGACTTTCGTAAGCAATTAAAAACTTTACTTTTCATTGAGCACTATGGATCAACAAATGACTAAGATATCATCTATTGTATATATTTTATAAATAATCCACTATATTGTTAACCCTTGTTATTTTTCCTACATTACCATATGTTGTCATGTCTATACTGTTTATGTTTCCCTTGTTTATACCTTGTATTTCTTGTTACCGCTTTGATTGAAGGAAAAGGCGGTATAAAAAACTTGTTAAATAAATAAATAGTGCAAAGGGCTAGTAAGCACTAAGCCATTATGTGTCAGTGCTTGTGAGACACCAGAATGCAGCAGTGCACTAAGCATGATCTCTCCGTATCACATCTGCAGTACCAGTTGGAAAAGGGGTACCACCACCACCAGGAAAGTCAGCAGTCCAACATTTGCCACTATCACTGCCGGGACTCCAGCTGCCAGTGCCACCACTGTCACCAGCACCCCCAACAGCAGCCACCACCACTGCTTCTGGAACCCCTGCCACCAGCACCACCACACCACCACCATCTCTGTAAGAAGTAACAACCAGGAGTGATGTCTATACCTCCACCACAGAGACAGAGGGCAGCAGCAGACAGAGGGCAGCATGGGTGGTGGCTACATCATCATCGAAGGGAGAAGAGGAGGAGGAGCCCAGTAATGAAGTGGTCATCACCCTTGTCCAGGAGCAAAGGCAGGAGGGGTGGTAGTATGTCCCAGAAGCAGGAAAACAGCAGGGTATACAGTGGCAGAAGAGCTACCAGATGAGGCTGATATGGGCCTGGAGGGGAGATACAGGAGGGGGAAGTGGAGGATGCGTGGGAAGGAATGGAGTTGAGGTTCTAGAGGTGCTGAAGGAGGGGGAGTTTTGAAAAGGAGAAGGGATGGAAGTGGGTATGGGAGGAGAAGGAGATGAAGGATGATAAAGGGAGAGGGTGTGCTCGTGTGGCAGGATGAGCTGGGGATGGTGAGGAAGGTGAACAGGCTAAAGAATCTATGCAGTAAATGGTCAGCCAGCCTTTCCAGCCTGCCTCCATGCTAGACTAGGTGTGCCACTATGCAGTTTCCCGGTACTTGTTTGAGGCCAAAGTCCTGCAGCACCTTTCATTCCTGCAATAGGAGGTGCAGCAGGACCTGTGTATCTCCATTTCAGACACACCAGATAGAAGGGGGGGGGGGTAGATTAGCAGGTGTTAAAACGTGCCATGTTGACTAACAAATAAATGGCCCGTTAATGTTTTAATATTTGTCCTGTATTGTGCTTTAAAGTACACCTAACCACCACTGTAGTTCTCCACCATCCCTTACGCACAGCATGTGCCTGATGGCACTAACCATGGACACACAGCTACCATCCCATTGTAATCTGGCAATACCTGCCCTGGTAGAAGACTTATGCTTGACCCCATCCCTAGCATCCCACCTTCCCACAGAGCTGTAGAACCCCAAACTGCCCTCCATGAGCACCAGCCATGTGCCCCCCCCCCCCACCCCCAATCATTTGTTCTGGACACACCCTCCTCATGGCACACCAACATTTACAGGATGGTGCAGTTGAAGATGTGCTCAGAGAGAAATGGTCTGGCATACATAAGAACATAAGATATGCCATACTGGGTCAGAACAAGGTTTATCAAGCCCAGTATCCTGTTTCCAACAGTGGCCAATCTAGGTCATACGTAGCTAGCAGTTTCCCCAAAAGACACAGGTTCCACAATGCTTGTACTTGGTCAAGCATTGATATCCTGGGTCCCTTCTTAATAATGGTTTATTGACCTTTCCTCCAGGAACTTGTCCAAACCTTTTTTAAACCCAGCTACATTAACAGCCTTTACTACATCCTCCGGGAACAAATTCCAGAGTTTGATTACATGTTGAGTGAAAAAATATTTTCTTTTATTATTCTTAAATAGTTTACCCTGTAGCTTCATTGCATGTCCCCTAGTCTTTCTATATTCTGATAATGTAAACAATCGATCTATGTTTACCCATTCCACTCCGTTCATTAATTTATCGACTTCTACCATATCTCCCCTCAGCCGTCTCTTTTCCAGGTTAAAGAGCCCTAACCTTGTTAGCCTTTCTTCATAGGAGTATCCTTCCATCCCCTTTACCATTTTGGTGGCTGTTCTCTGAACCTTTTCTAATAATGCTATAACCTCTTTTAAGATACGGCGACCAGAACTGCACACAATATTCAAGGAGCGGTCTCACCATGGAACGATATAGAGGCATTATAATATCTTTTGTTTTATTTTCCATTCCTTTCCTTATGATACCTAGCATTCTATTTGCTCTCCTGGCCGCCGCTGGACACTGGGCCGAGGGTTTTAACATGTTATCCACAATGACGCCTAAATCTTTTTCCTGGGTGGTGGTTCCTAATGTGGAACCTTGCATCATGTAACCATAGTTTGGGTTGTTCTTCCTTAGGTGCATAACTCTGCACTTGTCCACATTAAATTTCATCTGCCATTTTGATGCCCAGTCTTCCAATTTATCAAGATCCTCTTGCAATTTTCCACAATCCTCTTGGGTTTTAACAACTTTAAATAGTTTTGTGTCACCTGCAAATTTGATAACCTCACTCGTTATTCCACTTTCTAGGTCATTTATGAATATGTCAAAAAGCAGCGGACCCAGCACAGATCCCTGGGGTACACCACTATTCACCTTTCTCCATTGGGAAAATTGGCCATTTAGCCCTACCCTCTGCTTTCTATCTTTTAACCAGTTCCTGATCCACAATAGTACACTGCCTCCTATCCCATGACTCTTTAGTTTTGCCAAAAGTCTCTGATGAGGGACCTTGTCAAAGGCTTTCTGAAAGTCCAGATGCACTATATCAACCGACTCACCTTTGTCCACCTGTTTATTCACACCTTCAAAAAAACATAACAGATTAGTAAAAGACAAGATTGTCCTTGTCTAAAGCCATGTTGGCTGTCTCCCATTAGGCCATGACTATCTACATGCTGAGTAATTTTGTTCTTTATGATGCTTTCTATCATTTTTTCCCAGTACTGATGTCAGGCTCATCGGTCTGTAGTTTCCCGGATCACACCTGGAACTCTTTTTACATTGGTGATCCTCTAATCTTCAGGTATTACAGATGATTTGAATGAAAGTTCACAGATTACTAATAGCAGGTCTACAATCTCATATTTCAGTTTTTTCAACACCCTTGGATGTATACCATCCGGCCGAGGTGATTTGCTACTCTTCAATTTATCTAAGAGTTGTAATACATTTTCCCGATATATCGATATTTCCTTCAATTCTTCTGCACCTTTAAATATCACTTCAGTGATGGGTAACATCCCTACATCTTCCTCAGTAAAGACCGAAGCAAAGAATTCATTCAGTCTCTTCGCTATCGCCTTGTCACCTCTTAGTGTCCCTTTAATCCCTCTATCATCTAATGGACCAATTGACTCTCTCACAGGTGTTTTGCTACAAATGTACTTTGAAAAGTCTTTATTTCACATTTTTGCTTCCGCAGCAAGCTTCTTCTCAAATTTTCCCTTTGCCTGCCTTATCAATGCCTTGCATTTGACTTGCCAGTGCTTGTGCTGTTTCCAGGTTTCGTCATTTGGCTCTTTTTTTCCATTTCCTGAAAGATGCTTTTTTGGCAACAACAGCCTCTCTGACCTCACCTTTAAACCATGCTGGCAGTTTTTTGGACTTCCTTCCACTTTTCTTAAAGCATGCAATACAGTTGATCTGGGCTTCAAAGATAGTATTTTTCAACAACACCCAAGCTTGATGTAAGTCTTTAAACTTTGCAACTGCTCCTTATAGTTTTTTCTTAACTATTTTCCTCATTTTATCATAGTCTCCCTTTCGAAAGTTAAAAGGTAGTACTGTGGATTTCCTTACTATCCCTCCTCCACTAATTAAATCAAATGCGATCATTTTATGATCACTATTGCCAAGTGGCCCCAACACCCTTATCTCTTGCACTAGATCTGGTGTTCCACTAAGGACTAGGTTTAATATGGCTTCCCCTCTGGTCGGTTCATGAACCAGCTGCTCCAAGAAGCAGTCATTTATTTCATCTAGGAACTTTATCTCCCTAGCATGTCCTGCTGTGACACTGACCCAGTCGATACCGGAGTAATTAAAATCACCCATTATTATTACTGCGCTGTAACCTTTGTTAGCGTCCTTGATTTCTTTGAGCATTTCATCATCCATTTGTTCATTCTGGCCAGGCGGTCGATAGTACACCCCCACTGCCATTGCCTTCCTCTTTTTACATGGAATTTCAATCCATAGAGATCCTACAGCAAATTTTGTTTCCTTCAGTACTTTAATCCTTTCTGACTCAATGCCCTCTCTAACATAGAGCACAACCCCTCCACCAATTTGATCAGCTGTCATTACGATATAGTTTGTACCCAGGTATCACAGTGTCCCACTGGTTGTCCTCCTTCCACCATGTCTCTGATATTCCAATTATATGTAACCTCTCATTTAGTGCTATATATTCTAACTCTCCCATCTTATTTTTTAGACTTCTAGCATTTGCATACAAGCATTTTAGAGACTGTATTTTATTCATATTAATCTGGCTATTGGTAGGCATGGGTAATTTGGGATCTTTAAGCTCTGTCTGCTCCATACTCGAGGGCATTTGGGCTGCTTTATTCTCTTTAGGAACCTCTCTGCCTTTGGTAGTGTCCTTCAAGGATACATTCTTCCAAACCATGCGCTCTTGTGCGACTGTCGGCTTTCCCCTGTTATCTAGTTTAAAAGCTGGTCTATCTCCTTTTTAAAGGTTAATGCCAGCAGCCGGATAGCATCCCGATTAAGGTGAAGCCCATCCCTTTGGAAGAGCCCCTCCTTTCCCCACAATGTTCCCCAGTTCCTAACAAATCCAAAACCCTCATCTCTGCACCATTGTCTCAACCGTGCATTGAGACTCCGGAGCTCTGCCTGCCTTTTGCTACCCTGGAAGTTCTGGATTTCAACTTCCTACCTAAAAGCCTAAATTTAGCCTCCAGAACCTCCCTACCACATTTTCCTATGTCATTGGTACCGACATGTACCAAGACAGCAGACTCCTCCCTAGCACTATCTAAGACCTAATCTAGGTGGCGTGTGAGGTCCGCTACCTTCGCACCTGGCAGGCATGCTACCAGGCGATCCTCATGTCCACCAGCCACCCATCTATCCTAACCCTTCCCTCATGGGCACATAGCCTTGGAGAAACTTCCTTGGTGTGAGAGGGTTTTACATCATCTGGAGGACAGGTCCTTGTTACAGGATCACTTCCAGCCACACCAGGGTGAAGCTCTCCTGTCATGTGACCTCTCTCCTCCATGGCAACAGGGATGCTGCCAGACTGGAGGTGGGACTTCAGGACTATATCCCTGTAGGTCTCATCTATGTACCTCTCTGTCTTTCTTATGTCTTCCAAGTCTGCTACTCTAGCCTCTAGAGAACGGACTCGTTCCCTGAGAGCAAAGAGCTCCTTGCACCTAGTGCACACGTAAGACCTCTCACCAACTGGGAGAAAATCATACATGTGACACTCAATGCAAAAGACTGGAAAGCCCCCATCTTGCTGCTGGACTGTTGTCTGCATCTTAGTTTTAAGCTTGTGTTTAGATCTTTAAGTTCTTTACTTACTAAGGGTTTCTATGGATATTTATACTAATAAAACTGTACCTAATACATTTAATATACCTTGTTCACCTGAAGCTTAATTAATCTCAGGTCCTTAGTGTATGACTGATTTGGATAACGAGCTTCACCTGAGAGCACCTCCTTTCCTTTAAGATGTGTAACTACCTATAAAGCTATGATTATCCCAGGGGTGGGTGGGTGTTGGGGAAGGAGGGAAATAACACTTATTAAAAGAGGGCTGCTACACAGTAGCTTGAATTGGCAGCCCCACTGACTACATAGGTAATACCACCACATCCATGGACTGCAGTTGGCTACATACCCATTTACCCTGCAATGTGCCACAGCTCATGCATTCATTTTGGGCAGCCAGTGTGTCCACCACATATGCAGAAGGAAATACCACAACATCCACTTGGGAGTATACCTAGGACAGCAGTCCAGGACAGTGGATTACAGACAAGATGGTTTACAATGAGCACTGAAAAAACTGGCAAAACTGACATGCCAATTCTGTAAGAAAGAGCTGGAAACAGTGACTCACCTTATAGCAGGCTGTGAAGTTCTGATGGCGGAAAATTTCTATACAGAAAGGCACAACAAAGTAGTACGCCTCCTCCACTGGAAACCCTGTAAACACCACATTACTGTCCCTGAAAAGCACTGGGATAATGACCCTAAGAGAATAGCAGAGAGTAAAGAGGTTATGATCACCCGAGACATTCCCATTCCAACGTATAAGAAACTGGATGCGAGGAAAGCTGACATAGTGGTAAAGGAGAAGAACGCCAGAACGACATTGATAATAGAAGTGTCGGTACCGAGTGATTGTTCTGTGAATCGTGTGGAGAGGCAGAAGATCCTGAAGTACCAAGCAATGCAGTTAGAGACGGAGAAAATGTGGCAGAAAGATACAGAAATCTTTCCCATTCTACTGGGAGTGACAGGCTTAATAAAGAAGAATTTCCAAGTACATCTTGACAAACTACCCATACCTGTTACATCTTATGAACTCCAGAAGGGAGCTCTTTTTGGCACAATGCAAGTATAATGCCAAGCATTAGCAGTAAATTTGAAAGATTAAGATCATTCTTGACATACCCTAGCTTACTGTAGAAATGAGGTTCACGACTGTCATGGTATCTGCAAAATTAACCCATTTGGAGAAAATGCCCTGAGTATGGCAACATAGCAGGTATCGCACATACAAACTGAGATCATACTCCACATACACTGGCTTAGAAGTGAGGATCATGGCTGTCATCTTATGTGCAAAACTAACTCATTTGGAGAAACTGCCCCACAAACATGTAAGAGGCAAGAGACAGGTGCTCATGTAGATTGATTCTTTATTATAGGTCAGCACACAGTGGAATCACCCCACAGACACAGAAAGGTCCACATGACAATGGATGCCATGTGTGCACAACAGAGATGGCAAATGCAAGGCACCTATAGTGAGTCTGGCCCCCATCCCTATTTACAGGTACAAACAGGCTGTGGGAGCCCTGCAGAGAACATATCTACTGCACTACTAACACATATGAGCTCATTCCCCTCTCCCATCCCACCCGGTCTTCTTTCCTCTTTATTTTGCTGCCACCTGCAGGAGAAGCAGAGAAACCATTCATTGCAGCTAGCTTCTGGCATTGTGCTACACAGAGTAGTCTCATCCACCATCTTTCTCATCCCCCCTCCCCCCAACACCCAGCCAGACATTGTATGGGGGCAGTCTCTGGGGATACATGCAAGTGTGGTGACATTTGTGAATGTACCAGTCAATGGCAAAGTACACCCCTCACATGTGTGATGCCTTGCAAGGGCCTGTGCAAATGCAATGCACACATTTATATAACAGACAGATGTGCGTGACTCCATTTTAGAAACACCATGATCATTGCTGTTTCAGGAATTACCATGGCTCCAAAGCAAAGGCTGCTCACCAGAAAGAACAACTTTTATCAGGGTGAGGTACATCTCCTATTGCAGGAGATGCTGAAGCACCAGAGAATGCTCCTGGGCCATGAGATTCTGGGAAGACCCCTTTTACATTGACCTTCAACCTTGCCAAGCATGATGTCTTTCTCTAATGATCTCTTTCTTCAGATGATGTCTCCAAAATATGGGTGCTTCCTAGTGGCTCTCTTGTGTACTTTGTGGGTCTCCTTCAACAGGTACAGCACAGCCAATATGTTCATGTCATCCATAGCTCCTGCCTTCCACCATCAACACCCACAGCACTGCACATTCACATGCACACCTACACACCCACATAGATAGGCAGAAGAGAAGCACACAGACACAGAGTGGGGCACATAGATAGGAAACTAGCGGCTAGCCAGGGGGAGACTGTTGCATCAAGGGCCAGGGAGTGTGTCAAAGAGTATTGGCACAGTTGGGGGGGATGAAGGCGTGGGAATCTGACAGGGTCTTGGAAAGGGGGAGTAGGTTAGGGGATACACTGCAAAGGAGCAAACAGTATATGAAGAGATGCCTATGTAGATATAGATACCAGTCATGCCAAAATCTTGCAAGCCAGGCTCCTCCAGTCACCACCACCACATGCAATCCCAAAAGATAACAAAGGCCCATCCTTATTTGTGATTTACAGCAAGTGTAGATTGACACATTTAGAAATTACGCCCTGCACATCTCTGGCACACGTGAAATATAGCATAGAGATTCAGATTCATGCACTGCCCTAGAAATGGCCCCATCATGCCCCCAATGGACATGTGCACAGATCAACATGTAATGCGCGAAAATGTGTATCTCGTAACCATTCTAAAATGGTACATTGCACTTAGGAACAGTTTCAACATTGTTCAGCTGCTGCATCCACATTCAAAATGCAAACAGGCCTTAATGTATTCCCAATTTTTTATGAGTTTTTGGCCATTATGGCAAGCTTCTTTTCAACTTTTCTTTGGGTCTGCCTTATGAAAACTTTATATTTGTCTTGCTAGTGCTTAAGCTCTTGTCTATATTTATCACTTGGATCTGCATTGTATTTTTTGAGTTTTCCTTTTAACTTTGATATTCTTTTCACTTCCCCTGTTAATCATGCCTGCAGTCATTTTGTCTTTCTTTGACCTTTTCTAATGGATGGAATATACCTAGTCTGTGCTTCCAGGATGATATTTTTAAACAGTGTCCATGCCTCATGTAAACTTTTAACCTTTTAGTTTTTTCTAATTTCCTCATTTTATCATAGTTTCCCTTTTTAAAATTAAGTGATATAGCAGTAGCAGTTGGAAAGAAATTATTCATAAGGAGGGTAATTTTATAACCGGGCACCTAGTTTTCGGCACCCAGAATTCGGCTATCTGAAGCCTATTTTATAAAGAAAGCAGGCACCTACTTTTCTTAATAAAATGGACAAAATATGCGTAAAATTTAGATGCGATCACTTACAGCAGCCCTAGGGCTGGCGTAAATGCCCATGCATAAATTTTTAAAGAACATGAGCAAGTTGTAGTATTTTACAACTTACATGTGTGCAGTTGGCCTACACTTCACCCAAGCTGCACTCTCCATGCAAGCCAACACTGCAAGTACGTGTCATCAGCCTGACACATGTACTTATAAAATAGTGACATCCTAAAGTACACACGTAAAGATCTATTGATGCATACATGTCATGGAAAATGCATGATTTAGCTCATGTTGATGGCATGCAAGTTCCCATGGCTCTTTTTAAAATAACATCCAAGCGGTCAAGAATGTCTGTCTGGGTGCAGAATAACTCATCAAAAATTTAATGTTAATGGGACCAAATTTGACAGTGGGGAAAAAACTGGTGAATGGATACATTGAATTTGAAAACTGAGGGTTCCAGATACATATAGCCCCCAAAAATTGTCCCAATGTATTCCTATGGGAGAAGCAATTCCAGTTTTTGCAGCATAGAAACTTTGGGCCTGATTTTGAACTGGGCGGTGCTATGCGCCCCATCAGCATGTAGTCCGCCCCGCTTCCGCCTAATCCGGATTTTCAATACCAGGGTCATATGCCCATCTTTAAGGTGCAGAGGGCTAAGTGGGTAGCATCGAAAATCGGTGCTACCTGGTTAGCCCTTTCCTCCACCCCAGAACACCCCTAACATGCCCCGTTGCTAAACGCATCTCATCTGGGCATGTTAGGGACTTATCCTGGATTTCTGAAGGGCACTACCCGTGTAGGTGCCCTTCGAAAATCCCGGATATGGCATTTACATGGGTAACTAGGGCAGTTACACGTGTAAATGCCTTCAAAAATCAGGCCTTTTGATAACACCAAAACATAGCAAATAGGGAATTTCTCCTTTCAAACTGCCTCTCTCCATTTCTCTACTCTCCTGCATACAGACACACAAAGTCAACACAGATGTACCCACAGATATATACATGCACCCTTCAGACAAACATACAAATGCACCCACATCTCCATCTCACACATGCGCACACATAGATATTCCTACAGACACACAAACCCACGCAACACAAACACACATGCACACACAAATACAAGACAAAATGGGTGTGCATACATGTGATTTCCCCATTCAGTTCATGTTTATCAAAAGCAATATGGAAATGTTAATTAAAATTTAGAAGCTACACAAAAATTTCACTGTGAGTTTTTGTTTGTATGAATTTTTCTGTGGCATTTTTTCCTTGCTAGAAATTTCAAGAAATTAAACCTTTGTCAAAAATTGTCTAAGCAAACTGACTTGCAGACATTTTTTTTTTATTTGCTCTTAACAGTCTGTGAACTCAGAAATAGTTTTATAATCTTAACCAAAACAATACGAATGGAAAACATTCTCTTACGTTCTCTTAAGAGGAAAGTGGTGCTGACTAGATCCAAGCTTTATTTAAAATGCTTTCAATAAGTAACGCCTATGCCAAGCCACTTGTCAGTGCTGTTAATTTTGCATAAAGGATTACGTTTTGTAAGTGAGGCAGTTATCCATCTGAACAAAGTCATACTTCTATTGGCCTATGCAACAAAACTCTTGCAAAAGCAATTTTAGCATAGACTTTCATAAAGATTTAATGAGCTCATTAAAAAGCCATTTGAGAAGAGATGCAAAAAGATCATGCTTATACTAAACAAAAATGATCAGAAGTGGTGTGCTCACATTATTCTCATGCTTGGAAGCCTAAAAACGCATTGACAATGTGAAAATAATGTGAGCGTGTTACTTCCTGAGGGAATGTTAAATACTGTATCATCGGCACACAAAAACACTAAACTGAGCATGCTCAAGTTCTCTTTTCTTGGCTTCTCCTGCTGGCTTCTAAGGAGTATACATGGACCATAGGGGTTACTTGCCATAGCTGAGGGAAGAAGCAGAAGAGCTAGCACACTCTACTGAAGAAGTCAACGAAGAATTGTGATTTGTAGGAGAGAACTAAATAGGCACAAGTTCATGTTTATAACCATCTATCTTATGTGTTAGTATCTTCAATGAGGGGTGAGTGGATATGATTAGGAGCAGATCTAGAGAAGAGTGTGGCTACCCTTAGTCAGTAGAACACCAATATCTGATCCTTCTCTCTTCCACAGTCACTCTGTAACCACTACAGTAGTTGTATTGCAATGCCTGTTATTGCTTCCAAGCTCACAGAAACAATTGGTCAGCTGGAGCTACCTTCTTTGCTGAGAAGATTCGCTCCCTGTGCCTTTCCTTCCCTTCTTGTCCCCCTCCTCTATCTGCCCCCTCTCTTCCTGCTTCTCCTTCCGCCCCTCCTCCTCCTATTCCTGCCACCCCTCTCAGGGTGTCTCCCTCATCCTGTTCCTCCCTCATGCATACCTGGAGCCCTTTCTACCCAGTCACAGAAACCAAACTCTTCTCAGTTCTCCATAAATCCCATAAGGCGACCTGTCCCCTTGACTCTATTCCTTCCCATTGGCTCTCAGTGCCCTGGTTGGCCCTCCTCCCCTTTGCCCTGAGTCTGATTAATGCTAGTCTCTCCTCAGGTTCCTTCCCAACCTCCTGGAAACATATCATTGTTTGCTCTATGCTTAAAAAGCCCTCCCTTGATCCCTCTGTGCCTGCTCATTGGAGGCCAATTTCCAACCTTCCCTTTCTTTCCAGCTACTGGAAACATTAGTTTTCCAGGAACTGTCCTCCCATCTGGACTCTACATCTGCACTTTATCCCCATCAGTTAGGCTTTAGACCAGCCAATACTGAAACCATTCTACTCTCCCTTTTTAACAAGATTCATAAAGCGCGCGAACGTGGTGACATTTCCCTCCTGGTTTCCTTGGATCTATCCTCCACTTTTGATCTTTTGGATCATCCCACGCTCCTCACGCACCTTTTTGATTATGGGCTGTGTGGGACAGTCCTTACTTGGTTTCAGTCTTTCCTGTCTTCTCGTTCTTTCTCGGTTTGTGTGGGTTCCTCCTCCTCTCCTCCCACCCCTCTTCCTCGTGGGGTTCCTCAAGGTTCGGTGCTATCCCCGCTTCTCTTCAACCTTTTTCTTGCCCCCCTCACCTTGACCATCCAGCAGTCTGGAGTCAAGGTGTATTACTACATAGACGACATAATTCTCCTTTTTCATACCTGCCCGCTCTCTCATAAGAACTGCCATACTGGGTCAGACCAAAGTCCATCAAGCCCAGTGTCCTGTTTCTAACAGTGGCCAATCCAGGTCACATGCACCTGCCATATCTCAAAAGTAGCCAATTCTCTGGTACTTACCCCAAGAATAAGAAGTGTTTTTCTTTTGGACTATCTTAATAACTGTTTATGGACTTTTCCTCCAGGAATTTGTCCAAACCATTTTTAAACCCAGTTACGCTACCTGCTTTTACCACATCTCCCAACAATAAGTTTTAAAGACAAATTATACTTTGAGAGAAAAATCCTCTCTCTTTTAAATATATTACTTTGTGGTTTCATGCTGGGTCACGGTGTCCCCTAGTCCTTGCATTTCTTGAAAAAAAGAGTAAACAATCAATTTGCGTCTACCCGTTCCACTCCATTTAGGATCTTATAGACCTCTATCATATTTATTTATTTATTTATTTATTTATTTATTTATTTCTTCTATTTATTTATTTCTTCATATCTCCATTTAGGACCTTATAGACCTCTATCATATCTCCATTTAGGATCTTATAGACCTCTATCACATCTCCCCTCAGACGTCTCTTCTCTAGGCTGAAGAGTCCTAACCTCTTCAGCTATTCCTCATAGGAAAGTCGTTCCATTTCCTTTATCATTTTGGTTGCCCTGCTCTGTACCTTTTCTAAAGCTTCTATATCTTTTCTGAGATGCGGACACCAGAACTGCACACAGTACTCAAGGAACGGTCACACCATGTAGCGATAGAGAGGCATTATGATATCCTTTGTTTTATTTGCTTGCTTTCCTAATGATTCCTAATATTCTGTTTACTTTTCTGGCCACATCACACACTGAACAGATTCCAATGAATTGTCAGCAATCACACCCAAATCCTTTTCTTGGGTGGCACTCCTAATGTGGAACTTAGCATTTGTGTCTATAGTTTGGGTTATTCTTCTCTACATGCATTACTTTGCACTTGTCCTCATAAAATTTAATCTGCCATTTGAATTTCCAGTCTCCCAGTCTCATAAGATCTTCTTGCAGTTTCTTATAATCCAAATGTGATTTAACAACTCCAAATAATTTTGTATCATCTGCAAATTTAATCATCTTGCTTGTTGTTCCCAATTCCAGATCATTTGTAAATATGTTAAAAAGCACTGATCCCAATTCAGATCCCTGGAGTACTCCACTATTTACTAGACCAAGTCCAAGAGTAGCTGTAGGAGTCAGTGTATCACCTCATTCAATCCACTTAGGATTCATTATGCACAATTGCAGTTGCCATCAGCGCTGTACAGACCACCTGGTACAGGACTTCTGGCTACATAAAGACCTCCATGACCACCTTGCAGATGCATCCTGCCTGTGAGGCAACCTCTTCAGAGAGAATGACACGTAGTCTCTCAAATTAAAGACCGCTGCTCCACAATCAAAAAAGCTGTCCTCCCAGCTGGCGGAATGATACTCTCCTAACCTCTCTCCCCTCAATGCCTGTCTCTCTAGTATTTCTTCATGGATATCGGCAAATTATCTCCATTTAAACCCGTCCAAGTCTGCAACCATGTGGCTTAATTTCAGTGCCCTATCCCCGACCTGTCACTCTCCCTTTCTGGTACTCCCATCCCACTCACCTCGACCTTGCAGTATTTGGGGGTCACTCTAGATCTCACCCTCTCTTTTCACCAGCACATCATCTCCCTCATCCAACGTTCCTTCTGTACACTCCATCAGCTTCGCGCGGTGCGTTTTACCTGCCTCCCTCTTTACTAGTCACGCTTAGGTATCACTAGTCCTATCCCACTTCGACTACGGCAACATTATCCTGGTGTGTGTTCCACAATCCTAGTTCTGTCATCTTCAGCTTATCCAAAACACTGCTGCTCACCTCCTCACTCACGCCTCTCACATGGACCACGTTACTCCCCTTCTCATCCAGCTCTATTAGCTCCCATTGAAATATCGCTATTAATACAAGATTCTCACTACAGTCCATAAGACCATTCATACCGCTAACCCCAATATCTTGCTGATCTCATCCACATCATCTCCCTCCCCGTTCCTTCCATACAATCCACAACGACTGTTTAGCCCTCCCTTCTCCTGCCCGGGCCCATCCTGACCACACTCGCCATTCTGCCTTCTTTTTCCTCGGGCCAGTCCTGTGGAATTCCCTCACCCCCTGACTTTGTGCTGAACACTCATGCCCTAGGTTTAAGTCCCTACTGAAGGCCCACTTCTTCTGTCAGGCATTCGACTTACCCTCCACTCCCCCCCCCCCCATCTAATTGTTGGTGTTACTCTGTCTATTCTGTGTTCTTTGTGTTCTCTACTCTCTTGCCTTTCCTGTCACATATTGGCATTCCTTTTCAAACCGCAGCCTGTTATTTATTTATTGTAAACCACTCTAACGCTTTGGCATGGGTGGTCAAGCAAGCAACATAATAAAGATAAAGATAAAGGTAGGAGTGGAAAATCTATAGGAAATAAAGGCATCAATAAGGGGAGGATGTCCAAGGTGACCCAATGAAGTGATCATGAGTTCTCTGTGGATTATGAAGAAGGGACCACAGGCTGACCTGGAATGTTGAGTTGAAACTTGATCAGCTAATGATCTGACCATGGGAGGGGGTGTGTTCAGACTGAACCTATAAGGGGCGTCAATGAATCAATAGATGTTGTCGGCCATATGTGTGGCAGCATGAATATGCTAGGTAAATCTTAGATTCTGGAGAAACTCTAGAAAAAAGGATGAGTTGGTTTGCCTTGGGTTATCCATATGGATGTTAAAATTTCCCATTACCAAAAGATTAGGGCAGTGAGAGAAAACATCAGTTAGAGTAATGCAGAAAGTACCCTATAATGCAGATGACATCTGAGGCAGGCAGTAGATTAATAAAATATGTATGGGCAGGGAATGAGAAACTAATTGAAGCAACATGGCTTCAGGATATGTTAAGAAGATAGAACTGCACTTAGTTACAGCTAAGTGAGAGGGAAAGAGGACATTGAGACCTCCCCCCAGATGGTCTAGCCAGGGGAGGGTGTGGACAGAATAGTCATGAGGTAAATCACCAAGTTTTAGCCAGGTTTCTGTAAGAGCAAGAATCAAGAAATTAGTCATGCAACAGATCAGCAACATGAATGGTCTTAGAGAGGACTTATCGAGTATTGAGTAGACCCATTTCCAAAGGGGGTAAACCCTGCGTAGAAAAATTGACAGTGTTCTGCCTAAGACTGGCATGACAGATTACACTGGTCAACAAATTTTTACAAAAGTCATGTTACTGAAATAAAAATAGTCATTTCTTATCAAGTTTTATATGCTGAACACGAATATGACAGTGAAATTGCAAAGTTGGCTCTAGATTTTTAGTAATCTACAAGAATTAATGTTTACATCACAAAATGCATGTCAATAGTAAATATAATAAGCCTTCGGTTAATACCTGTAAAAAAACAAGTCATAGACTACTTCTTAGATTTTTTTTGCCTGTCTCTTGTACAGCTGTTCGGGAGCTTCTCTGGGGAGTGTCCAGCAGTAGTTAGCCAGCATTGTAGTGGACCATTTTCCCTGGTATCTTTGCTCCTTAGTTACGATATCCTGGTGAAAACGTTTGCCCTGTTCATCACTAACCATACCACAGTTGTCAGGAAAGAAATCGAGATGGGAATCAAGGAAATGGATCTTTAGAGACATATTGCAGCCAAGTTTCTGATACTGCATCAGCATGTCTTCTACTAGTTCCTTGTAGTTTTCTGCCCTAACATTCCCGAGAAAGTTTGTTGACACTAGGCGAAAAGCATTCCATGCTTGTTTCGCATCACCCTGCAGCAAGTTGTTGAACCGGTCATCTTTGAAGAGCTCTCAAATCTGAGGACCCACAAAAACTCCCTCTTTAATCTTTGCTTCGCTGAATCAAGGGAATTTCTCATGCAGGTATCGGAAAGCTGGCGAAGTGCGGTCCATGGCTTTCACTAAGTTTTTCATCAAACCTAGTTTGATGTGAAGGGGCGGTAGCAGGATTTTGTGAGCCTCAACCAGAGCTGGGTGCTGGATATTCTTCTCTCCAATTGTTACATTTTGTCTGCAATTCCATTCCTTCCGCAAGTAGTGCCAATCCCTTGCTCGGCTATCCCAATCACATAAGAAACATATGTATTTTATATATCCCTGCTGCAGTCCCATTAAAAGGGCAACTACCTTCAAGTCACCACAGAGGTGCCAGCTGTAATTGTTATACTTAATGGAAGTCAATAGATGCTTTAAGTTATCGTATGTCTCTTTCATGTGGACGGCATGCGCTACTGGAATAGATGGAAGACGGTTTCCATTGTTCAAAAGCACAGCCTTCAGACTCAGTTTCGAAGAGTCTATAAATAGTCTCCAGTCTTGTGGGTCATGAGTGATTTTTAAGGCATTCATAAGGCTTTCAATATTGGAACAGAATACCAGATTACTTTCCTTTCCGACTGCATATAGTACACTGCTGACATCAGATGGCTTCAGCAGCCATCTGGCAGTAGTATTGCATTGCATCAGAAAATGATGCAATCAAATCTGGATGATGTGTGCATGCTGGTATTATGCAATGTGATGCAATATTACATCATTCAAGGCTTATTTGGGATGTTGTTGATGTCCTACTGGATAAATTTACACGGTGAAACGTCAAAAATGAACTACATGTACTATCTTCAAAACGAGAGCCAATAAAATGTTTTTAATGTTGTATTTGTGTTCAGCTCACCAAGATACTACAGATTAGGGCCTTTTAAAGTCAGTAATGATTTCAATGTTGACCAGTGACCGCCTTACCTGTGGATGATCATATCTTGGGACAGGAAGTAGACGGTGACCCCAAAATGAAGGAACCTGGTAAAAAGCCACCACAGCAACCACAGTAAAAAGAAAAGAACAAGCTACTAAGAACTGAGGTTAATGATAACTGCCTTTGTATAACGTGAAGGAGAGATGGGGCATGCAGCTATGATACACCCTGAGGAGATGCCCCAAAGAACAGGTGCAAAAAGCAGGACCTGCTCCTCTGGCACAGGCCGCCACGGTGTGAACGGCACAGTTTGTTGGAATTATAAGCTTCTGGGAGGGCTGATGTCACCTTCACGTCATCAGAAGGAGGCGTGACCAAATTGAACAGTAACCAGGAAGAGAGCAATGATAACCAACAAATATCTAGAACAAATCACACAGTCAGAACAGTTCACACAGACATTAAGAGCAGTCAACATATATACAGCAGAGTAAATTGTGAACAACGCAGTTTGTTGGAATTAAAAACCTCTGGAAGGGGGGCTGATTCCACCTCTGAGTTATCAGGAGAGGCATGGCCAAATTGGGCAGCAGCAAGGAAGAGAGCAATGGCAACCAACGAATACCTAGAGCAAATGCACAAAATCAGAACAGCTCACACAAACAGTAAGAGCAGCTAACATATATAGAGCAGAGTAAATTGTGAATGCTGCAGCTTGTAGGAATTAAAAGCCTCTGAGGGGGGCTGATGTCACCTTTGTGTCAACAGGAGGGGCGTGACCAAATCTGTCAGCAACCAAGAAGAGAGCCATGGTAACCAATGAATACATAGAAAGCTGATTTTTCTGGGTTCTGTTTCAACCAGTTTATGATGGTATCCAAACAGTCCCATAAATGACTAAGAGCTAATTCCCACAAAAAAAATAATACTTGACTGAATCTGTCCATCATATTAGCTAAAGGTGCCAAATGTAAAAAAAAAAAAAAAGAGAAGAGAAGACTGAGCCTTTTGGAACTCCATATTTAACGATTTCCAGTGTATTATTTGTGATCTATACATTGGGTTCCCCTGAAACCATTGTAATGCTTTTCCTGTCACACATAACTGCTGCATCTGTATTAACAAAGGATTATGGTTAACATTATCAAAAGCTACAGATAGATCCAATTGTACAACCAGGGCATTTTGACCCTGATTAGCCTCAATTCGAATATTATCTATCATTGAGAACAATATTGTCTCCATATTATAATATGGGCAAAAGCCAACTGAACAGGGTACAGGATCTTCCAGCATTCAGCATACTTACACCATTGTTCATATACCACTTTTTCAATTAATTTTGCCAACAGCAGCAAATTCAACCCAGGACAATAATGTCAATACTCTTCTTCCAATCCAGCTCATTTTTTTAATATTAGTGTAACCACTGCCTTCTTCTAATCTAACCTGATTAAGCCCATTGATAATGAAAGAAACTATATATGTCAGGTTACATAAGAACATAAGAAATGTCATAATAGGTCAGGCCAAAGTCCATCAAGACCAGTATCCTGTTTCCAGCTGTGGCAAATCCAGGTCACAAGTCCCTGGCAGGTTCCCGAAAAGGCACACAGGTTCCTCAATGCTCATTCCAGGGTAAGCAGTGGATTTCCCGGGTTTTCTTTAATAATAGTTTATGGACCTTTCCTCCAGGAACTTGTCCAAACCTTTTTTTAAATCCAACTATACTAATAGCCTTCACTACATCCTCCGGTAATGAATTCCAGATTTTGATTATGCTTTGAGTGAAAAAATATTTTCTCTTATCAGTCTTAAATGGGTTACATTATAGCTTCATTGTGTGTCCACTAGTTGTTTTACTTTTTGATAGCTTAAACAACCCAGAAATACAGTTTATGTTTACCCGTTCCATTCCATTCATTAATTCATATCCTCCCTCAGCCATCTATTTTCCAAGTTGAAGACCCTTGGCTTTCATTCATTAAACCATGACTAACTGCATGTTTGGTTTGCAACTTGTCATGCTGTGAGAACCTGTGTGCATCAGTGATGCTGAGAGCTAGGCTATCAGTAGCTTAACTACTGGCAGGGTCTCCCAAGATGGACAGGTCTCAGCTGAGGTACCAGACTAAGACAAACCACCCATCTGGGCAGCAGTAGAATGGGACGATGTTGGTGCTGGAGGATCACATTTCTGTGACAATGGCACCAACAAATTACCTGCATTGAAGAAAGGCCTGGCAATCTACTTCCATATCTTGCCATGGAAACCCAATGGATAATCACAACAAAATTAGTTGCACTATAGTGCTGGAAGTTGAGACCCCCAGGTTGGAAGGCACTCAACTGGCTAATGGGGATGAGCCGAAGACTTTTCAGAGTAAAGTCAACATTTATGATGTGGTTGGATCAAAGTCCTCAGGACATCTGACTACTGATATAGCTGCATATTAAATGACAGTCAGAAGCTGTAAAGATGTCTTACATATTGGGACATGAAGCCTATGAAGCATGAACTAAGGGAAGATGGAGGTGGTCAAGAATGAAATAGAATGTGTACAACTCAATCTGACTGGTGTCAGCGAACTAATGGACTGGCATCAGGTACTTTGCATCTGATGATCACATGATCTATTATACTGGAAATTAAAGACAAAGAAGACATGGTGTTGCATTTATAATCAAGATGAAACTTGCATGAAATGTAATGAAATGCAATGCTATCAGTGAATGCTTAATTTCTTTTCGCCTATGAGGAATGCCCATCAGCACAACTATGATTCAGGTATAATCCCCAACAACAGCTGCAGAAGAGAAAGAAGTTGATGAGTTCTATGAACAAGTACAAGCTGAAATTGACAGAACATGCAAACAGGATATCCTGATAGTCATGGGTGACTGGAAAGCAAAAATTGGCAGCAAAGAAGAAGGCAAAGTGCTTGGAAAATATGGTTTTGGCAACAGAAATGAAGCCAGAGAAAGACTGCTAGAATTCTGGAAGACAAACGATCTATTCATCTCAAACACCTTCTTCCAGCAACACAAGTGCCGGCCGTACACATGGACTTCATCCAATGGATTGTACAAAAATCAAATTGAATACATCTGTGGAAACCAATGATGGAAAAGCTCTATAACATCAACAAAGGCAAAAACTGGAGCTGACTGTGGTGCAGATCACCAACTACTAGTATGCAAACTTAATCTGAAGTTGAAAAAGAGCAAGCCACTCATGAATGTAACAAAATATGACCTTGAGAATATACCACTGGAATTTAAAGACTGCCTGTAAAATTGATTTACTGCTTTAAATAAAATGACAGAGCTCCAGAAGAGTTATGGGATGACATCAAGACGGTTGTGTTGGAAGAAAGTGAGAAGTCTCTATAAAAGGTGAAAAAGCAAAAATTGCCAAAATGGATGACTGAAGAAACTCTGAAAAATGCGCAGAAAGGCAGGCAAGCTAAAGCTAGAGGAGAAAGAGAAAACCTAACAGAGATTTCTAACATGCAGCAAGACAAGACAAGATGAAGTACCACAATGATGCACGCAAGCAAAGAGAATCAAAAACTATTAGAGGAAGAATAAAATTTACTTTCCTAAAGCTACGAAAGTTAAAGAAAAAATTCCAGCCTCGAATTGAAATGCTACAAGATGTTCAAGGATCCATGTTGAATGATGCTGAGAAGATCAAGAAAAGGTGGAAAGAACATAGAGTCATTATACCATAAAGATCAAGTGGACCAATAGCCATTTCAACCTGTACCTTTTATCAAAAATCATTGGTGATGAAAGAAGTCGAAGCAGCATTGAAAGCCTTATCAAAGAACAAAGCACTGGGCATTGATGTCATTTCCATTGAAATATTACAGCAATAAGATGCAGCTGTTACCATCTTACAAGGCTCTGCCAGGAAATTTGGAAGACAATGTCATGGCCAAATGACTGGAAAAGATCTGTGTTTATACCAATACTGAAGAAATGTGATATGACTGAGTGTGGAAATTATTGCACAATCGCTCTGATGTCACATGCCAGCAAGATTCTATTCAAGATCATTCAGCAGAGACTTCAACCATATCTAGAACGAGAACTTTCTGAGGTGCAAGCAGGGTTCCGAAAAGGGTGAGGAACAAGAGACATCATCGCAGATGTGAAATGGATCCTTGAAAAGACAAAAGAATACCAAAAGGATATCGCTCATATGTGTTTTATTGACTACAGCAAGTTTTCTAACTGTGTAAACCATGAGAAACTCTGGGCCACATTAAGAAGCATGGGTATTTCAGAACACGAGAAAGTTCTCTTGCACAACCTTTATATTGATCAAGAAGCAACAGTTTGAACGGAATAAGGAGAAACAGAATAGTTTGAAATCATCAAAGGTGATTGAGAAGACTGCATCTTTCCCCCTACCTGTTTAATTTATATATAGAACAAATCATCAGAGAAGCAGGATGGTATGAAGACAAATGAGGTGTAAAGATTGGTGGAAGACTCAACAACCTTCGCTATGCTGATGATACCACATTACTGGCTGAAAGTGAAGATGATCTGAAACATTTGCTTCTCAAGATCAGGGATTGTAGTCTTAAAATGGGTCTGCGCCTTAATGTAAAGATGACAAAGATCCTGACAACTGGCAAAATCAATAAGATCATCATTGATAGAGAAGAAATTGAAATAGTTGACAACTTTAACCTACTTGGATCAACAATCAATAAAGAAACAAGTAGTCAAGAAATTCTACAATACATTGCTCTTGTCAGAATGGCTATGAAGGACCTAGACAGGATTCTCAAGAGCAAAGATGTTGCTCTCCATACAAAGATTTGACTTGTCCAAACCATGGTATTTTCAATAACGTCATATGGATGCGAAAGTTAGACAGTAGAAAAGATAGACAGGAAGATAATCGATACCTTTAATTATGGTGCTGGTGAAGAATACTGTGTATACCATGGACTGCTCAAAGAACAGATGAGTCAGAACTAAAGGAGATCAAACCTAAGCTTTCTTTAGAAGCTCAGATGACAAGACTTTGACTTTCATACTTTGGACACATCAGGCGAAGAGAGAGATCGGTAGAGAAAGATATCATGCTTGACAAGGTTGAAGGTCAAAGTAAATGAGGAAGGCCAGCAATGAGATGAATCATTCCAGTGCTATTACAATTTGATGTAAATCCCAGGGGAATACAAGATGTCACAATTTGCAACAGGAATCCTGTTAGGAAAAATGTACATATGTAAATCTCTGTCTCCTCTCCTATGACCTTATTACTGTGTGCCGTGCTTTCCTTTCAAATCCTTTCAAAAATGTACATATGTAAATCTCTGTCTCCTCTCCTATGACCTTATTACTGTGTGCCATGCTTTCCTTTCAAACCAATGTAATGTTACTACGAAATTTCTGTCTTGATTTGGCAATTTTCAATCTGTAATCAAACCGCTGCTGATTGCTGGAAGCTGCGGTATACAAATGTATTCTAAATAAATAAATAAAATAAATAAAAATAAATACAATAACAGCAGCTATGGATGCCACTCTATCAATAATGAGCCACCTGACTGAAGACCGAACACAGTTTAGGTCAACTATCCAGAGGGTCGCCATGAGTAAACACTGACCCGAGGGCACTTAACAACAACAACAACATCTACATGTTTCATAGATTTATTCTTTATAATGGTTTCTACCATTTTGCCTTTTACTGATGACAGTACCTCAGATAAATGGATCTCTGGTCAGGATTTTCAATTCCAGAAACTGAGACACAACAATCCTGAAGTTACCTATTATCCTGTAGTACTTACTATCTTTAATTATTCTATTAATTTTCTATGAATTTTTGTCAGTGGTGAAGACATTGTACAGGAATATGGTCACGATTTTTTAGAATATCAAGGCCGAAGAGGCAGTGGTCGAGGGCGAGGTCAGTATCGGGGCCACCGGCCGAGACAGGCCAATTTTGGCACTGGCCGACAGGGCCCAACCACTCGAGCCAGGTCCTTGAATCAGCAATTGTGAACTTTTCATCACATGACTTAACAGTGGAACAACAGAAGATCTTGAACTTGGGACTCTCCCTTGTACTGACTGTGGTATATAAACCAGTCGACCTTCGTTTTGCTCTGTATAGCTTTTTTCGAAAAATACAGATTAAATTGTATTTGCAAACTCATGCCATTCAAATGGATTCCTCTATTGTTTCTTATCCTTCTAAAAGGTTGCTCCAGGATCTGTGGATCCTTTGATATTGACATTCCAAAGATTGGTGTTGTAGGAAATAGAGAGATATGAGAAGCAATATGTACAGATAAAATGGAATACTTCACGGAAACAAGAACTTACAGCTTTAATCAAACAAGAAAACATAGTTATCAGGCGGGCAGATAAAGGAGTTGCCGAAGTGATCCAAACCCAGGAATAATAATGTATGTTACAGAAGTTGAGTGTCAATTAGCAGACAGGCATTACTATGGTCAGTTATTGTATGATCCAACTTGGAAATGCTTAAGAAAGTTGAGTCATTGATTAAATATGGAGACTCTAAAGGCTATATAACATCTAAGGAAGCACAATATTTTGTTAATAAAACTCCATTATGTCCAATTTTTTATACAGTTCCAAAAATTCATAAATGTTTGCAGCAGCCTCCAGGAAGACCTCTTGTAGCGGGTAATAATTTGGTTTGGAACAGGTGTCTATTTTTTTGGATAAATTTTTGCATCCCTTAGCCAGACAAGCACGGTCCTATATGTTAATTCTTTTGATGGAAGTGATGGATGTTCAACCAACTGATATATTAATGACTTTAGACATAACGACATTATACACCAATGTTGACCAAAAGGAAGTAGTAGAGGTGTTGGCAGACTTAGACTGGAAGGATATTTTATCATCTCAGCTCCTTAAATACTATGTATTGGACCTTTGGAAGGTAGTCCTGGGAGAGAATTATTTTTGTTTTAATGATGTATATTATCAACAACAGTACGGAATAGCAATAGGGGCAACTATAGCACCAAAGATAGCTATACTGTATGTAGCAGCATTTGAAGAACAATATTTAATAAGATATGCCATACTGGGTCAGACCAAAGTCCATCAAGCCCAGTATCCTGTTTCCAACAGTGGCCAATCTAGGTCATACGCACCTAGCAGTATTTGTATCATTTGGAATGGATGTAATATATTAAAATCTGGAGGAGATATTTAGATGATATTTTTTGTCTATGGAGAGGACCTCAGAAGAAGTTGGCAGATTTTTTTTCATTGGATAAATACCTGTAAAATAATTTACAATTTGAAGGCACGAGTAGTTTAGATTCACTATCATTTTTGGATATCATTATTATTAAATGGGGAAATAATTTATGCACAACTTTATATGAGAAATAAGTTGCAACAAATAACTTACTGTATTTTACTAGTCACCATCCATATAGGGCTTACCAACAAGTCCATTTTTGCGTCTTCGAAGGATATGCTTTGATGTTGAGGAATATAAAAAAAACAGGCAGTTTTATTAACATCTCGATATGTTCAAAGAGGATATCCTAAAAAAATAGTTAGAGAAGCTTATCTAAGAGGATTATATGCTCAAAGGAATCTTTTGTTAATTGGATACATAAAATGAGACTCCTCTAGTATGTGTTCTTCCTTTTTCAACTCGGGCACCAACTACACCTTTGGTTATCTGGTCAGTTTTGCAATTACATACGAGCTTTGCAGGGAAGCCAGTAATACATATCAAAGGGGCAAAAATATTGCAAATTATGTATGTCGATCAGCAATATGGCAACATCAAGTGGAGGGAGGAGGGACATTTGTTGGTCATTTGTTGGACAAGTGGTCCGTAAATGGAATGCACACTTAGGGGTATGTTTACTAAACCTTCTTAACATGCGCGCTGTGCAATTATCGCGTGCTAAGGTACCTTAGCGCGCGATAATGATGCTTTACGGGGCACAAATGTGCCTTAGTGCGCACTAATGCGCGCAGCGGCGCAAACGAGCGCTGAAGGCGGGGAAAGGCTCCCGGAGGGCGGAGGAAGGCTCCCCAGGGGCGGAGAGAAGGGATCAATGGGTGGAGAGTGGGAGGGGAGAGGCTCCCCGCACACTAACGATGTGAAATCCGAGGCCAAAACTAACGCAAGTGAAAACCTCGCGTTAGAGCTGATTTAAAGGGAAAAGAAACCATTTCTGTCAGCAATGTACAGCAAAACCAGGGAAACCTACAAAAAAGTGATAAGTGTGATACATGTGCAATTGTGCACGGAACAAAAGTACAAATAAGCATTGAAAAGGACCCCAACAAAATATACAAAAAAATAACCAAGCTGGGCAATAGTGATAGTAATGGGAAACATCAAAAAACACTCCCAAGAAAGCCCCCAAAAAAAGATATGAATTTTGGAAGGGTCTACGCTCCGTCCCCATAAAAGGTGAATGATCCCACAGTGAAATAGCACTGATCAGGGTTTCCCTCTCCATTGGACAGGTTTCCTATGGCATGCACATGTTCCACAACAGCAGGGTGGGCATGTTGGAATGGGCAAATGGACAGATGCTGGGAAAGGGGATACAGAGGGCTGCAGGCAGCACATGCTGTGGTGCAGCTGGGGCACAGTGCGGACTAGGCAGATGCCTAGGTGGCACTTAGGAATGCTGAAACTGTACAGCAGCCAGACAGCAACTGATGAGGGCCCAACATGGGCACGAGAGTGTTTATCACAGTGTCACAGGGGATAGTATCCAGCAGGTACCTCCAAGGGCACAGAACATTGGCAGGCGGTGTTGGGGGGAAGCGTGGACATCTATGCAGGCACCCCTACCCCAGAACACGCACCATAGGCAGCCGCCTACCTGCACACTGGATGGCTTGAGACTGCACACCACCAGCACCACCAGCAGAAGGGCATGTCAACATGGTGGCAGAGGGGTACTGGTGGTGGAGGGGGTCAGTGGCAGCTGCCCAGAGCAGACCATGGCCTAGCCCTGTGTAGGTGGGTGCCATGCACTGCAACAGACAGGCCCTGCCGGACAAACAGTCATGGTATCACCAGGGAATGCACTGTCACTGTGGCAACACGGTGGTGCAGTGCACACAACCAGTGTGTTTGGAGGCAGAAGGTCACAGGTTCAAGTGCCTGCCAACCCAGTCCCCATATTTTACCCACTACTACAACGTGCTAATACAGACAGAACCTTTATTGCAGATGACGTAGACATGCCCAAAACACCTACATTTTACCCTACAGAGCAAAGACACCATAAACAGGCGCATTACCTAGAGCAGAGTCTCCCAAATGCAGTCCTGGAGGGCCAAACACCATTCAGGTTCCATGCTGCCTCTAATAAAGATGCCTGTGCTGCATATCTATGCACCACCCCCATGGTATGCAGATGTATCTCATGCATATTCATGAGGGACAGCACGAAAACCCGAACAATGTTTGGCACACCAGGACTGCAGTTGGGAACCTCTGCCGTAAAGCAGCAGCCAACAGGGGCAGACACACCCACACCCACAGGCTCCATTAGCCCATGCCTCCTGGAGAGGCAGGACATTGGGCCCTGCGTGCATCTCCCAATACTAGCACTTGCATACCTTAGCAATGCCACCCTACACCTGGGAATACGGTACACAGCTATCAAAAGTTTGCTATGATTACTGGCAGATAGCAATTCCTACGTTAAGCACAGTTTGCTGATTGAGCTCCATCATAGCAACCTTTCTGATGTCTGTGGAGTGTGCTTCAGGTCTGGTCTCTGACAGTGTTTACCACCCTGGGGAGTGACCCCCAACAGTATTGCTTACCATATCCATGCCTGCACTGTGCCCAGGACTGGTGTGGTGGCCAGGGCTGCTAAACACCTCTATAGTAGCACAATGCTGGCATAGGTGTGGGAGTGTGTGTCTGTCTATCTAGTGTGTGGTGGCTGCAAACACCCTCCACAGCCCACACTGCCAGCACTGTTGCCAGTATTGGCCTGCCAATGTGCATAATGAGGAGCAAGGTACCATGGGTATAGCCCGGACAGGGTGGCCTGGCCAGGATGCATCTGCACAGGGCATAGGGCACTGGCTGGGACATTGTAGTGCCCGGCCACCACCTGCACAGACAGGATGGCTACAGCATGTTCTGCTGGGAGATCACTCTCACCCTGACTGAGCAGTGACCACGGCATGGCTAGGCTCCCCCATAGTGCTATTATAGTATTTCTGTCATGTGATATTTATGGGTTCCTTTTTGGGGGCCAGTCATTGACTTATCTGCTTGATGTGTATGCTGACATCCTAGTTCTGGGTGCACGCATTTCCACCAGGAACATGCACTATGGACTAGCTAGCAGACTGTCTGCAGCTGGTATGTGTCTTGATGGAACGCCTTGCAGTGTGCAGCAGCTAAAGGCTTGCTGCAGGAGAATATCAGATAGTGGTGGGGTACAGCTTAGCATATCCAGGCCTAATGTCTGTCTGCTATTGCGCTATGGATGTGTACCGAGCTGCATTGACTGCCCTGTAGGGTGTCTGTTCCCCAGCAGGACTGGGGTTGATGGTCCCATCTACTGCCACCATTGCAGGGAGGTAGAATGTGGATATGTTGGTGGGAGACCCTGTTTACCACCCTCAGCCCTGGAGGAGGAGGGTGGTGGTGGTGGTACATAATCCTCCTAGGGGTCCATAGGGGCTAAACCTGACTGAGACATACAGATATATCCAAGGTGTGTCTGCAGAAACTACCTATCTCACACATTAGCACTGCTGGGGACCCACAGCATGGCCTATCTCTGCTGTGGACCTGGTGCAGGGCGCCCCACCTCACCCTCAGGGTGAGTGCAGTACCTGCACAATGTGATGGTGTGTAGCTACTCTGTGCCAGTACCACACACGGTCAGTTCCCCCTACCAGGCCGAGGTGCTGTGGGGGTGTATACCCCATCTTGTGATCATCTGTAGACTGCTGATTTGCATGTGCAGTGCATCATGGGTATGGGTGGGTTAACCCTATCCTGGTGACCACAGCAGATTGTGTGGTGACGTGCAGTCCTTCTGCAGCCAGCCAGAGGTTTACTAGCAGCTATGGAGCTGTAGCCCACTGGTTACTTCACTACTTGTGGAGCCAGAGGTCATGGGTTCAAACCCACAGTAGGGGTTATTTGATAGGGCTGTCCAAAGCATTGTCTTTTTTTAATGTACATTAGTGCTGCCAGCAAAACACCCTCAGGGTACTGTAACCATAAGGTGCCTCAGAAGGCGCCCTATAAGGTGCCTTATAGGGCACCCTATAAAGCGCCTTCTGAGGCACCTTATGGTTACAGTCCATATAAGGTGCCTTATAAGGTGTCCTATGGAGCGCCTTATAAGGTGCCCTATAGAGGACATTATAGGGTGCCGTGGCGGACAGTGCACTTTATAATGTGCCCTATGGGGTGCCTTATAGGGTGCCTTATGTGGCACCTTAGGTTACGGCACGTGAGGGTGTGTTTGCTGGCAGCAATAAATAAATACCTCAGGAAACAATACTTACATGTCAAAGCTGATGCCTCAGTCAGCCTTATGCATTAGGCACACTGGGGGATTGAACTCATGACCCCTGTATTATCAGTCAGTGTATTAACCATTGTGCTACACTTCTGTTTCTATGTTTGGATGTCTGTGCGCCTACTTAAGATTACCACGCGGTAACGCGCTTAGCGGCGCTTTGCCCGATAATGTGCGCAGCAGCGCGCGTTATCGCACGCTAATCCCGTTTTGCTACTTTAAACTGAAACGCCCACTCCTTATATGGCATCCTGCACACTAACGCTGGGCGCACATTAAGAAGGTTTAGTAAACATACCCCTTAATCTCAATCTCTGCTCCACCTGTGTAACATTATTGTCACATCAGTATGTAATTTGCACATAGTTTTCCCTGTTCTCTCTCCAAGTTGTCCTCCCTGTTCGATGTAAACTCGAGAGTGCCCTGTGGTCCTCAAGTCGTTCTGTTAATTGTAAACCGCACTGATGATAAAGAGCGCGGTATAAAAGAAATGTTAAATAAATAAAAAATAAATAAATTTCCCATGCAATGAATGTGAGTTTTGTAATATCAGAGAGAATTGGGTAGCATATCCCTCAAATAAGACTATTAAATCACGTAGGCTGACTAATTGTAAAACATCTTGGGTAATATATATTATTGTGTATCCATGTCGATTAAGTTACATTGGACACACAACCAGAACAATAATCCAGCGTTTAAGAGAACATCGTTACAGATTAAACAGAAAAGTATTAGGAGCACCGTTGGTTGACCATTGTGAGCAGAAAGCACATATCTTTTCGGATCTTTGGTGGTGTATTATTGATGAGGTGTTAAAAGTTTGAATATAATACTATTGCCCTGATACAGAAGATTTTGCTTTGAAACACAATAGTATGGCCCATACAACGAATGGTGTTGGCAAAAAGATAGTGTTAGATCAATAATCAGAGAATTAATGGACAGTGGGCATTTTTAAATAACATCATAAGGTGATGTGATAAGAATAAAAGCTCTTCAGTTTTTTACGGCTTTCATAATAAACGGACTATAGTAAAATGGCAGCTGATCAATAACGGTTTTCAGATTTAAGGTCCAACAAAAATTCATAGAAAATTAATAGAATAATTAAAGATAGTAAGCACTACAGGATAATAGGTAACTTCAAGATTATTGTTTCTCACAGTGTGTCGTACTGATGTTAGGTTCACCAGTGTGTGGTTTCCCAGATCATCCCTGGAACCTTTTTAAAAATTGGAATTACATTGGCCATCCTCCAGTCTTCAGGTACTACAGATGATTTTAATGATAGTTCACAGATTACTAATAGTAGGACTGCAGTCTCATATTTCAGTTCTTTCAAAACCCTTGGATGTATACCATCCAGTCCAGGTGATTTGCTACTCTTCAGTTTATCAAATTGCTGTAGTACATCTTCCTGGCTTATTGACATTTCTTTCAATTCTTCCAATACACCACCTTTATATACCATTTCAGGTTATCTTAGACTTGTTCTTCCACAGTCTGTGTCTATTTAAATGGCCAGGGGTCAAGCCTACTGAAGACTTTTTTAAAGCCCATTGATATTTTTGCTACTCAAAAAGTAGAGACAGGGTTAAAAGCACTTATCTTTCTTTCATGTTCCTGTCTAGATTGGTATGGAGAAATCAGGGCCCACGTTGGGGAAGTTGAGGACCTCATAAATCTTTTCCTTAAATACTCCTGCAATGTTTTGAGTTCTGGTTCCAAAAGGAAATAGATTCTTCCAAATAGGACTTCTTACCCTGACTTAAGGCCAGTCCAGGGGACCTACAGGAAGGAGGGTAAACTGCTGGCAACCCCCATTTCAAATACTTCCTGGTATTCCTAGTATTTCTCAAATAACAATTTAGTTTCCTTTTTGGTTGTCAAACAACTCTGACTCCTCAGACACTCCCTTCTGGATCACTTTCCTTCCATTCTATATTAGGCATACAGTTTTGTTGACATAACATAAAAGGAAAAGCTATCTGACCTGTTTTCCACCAGCATGGTGGTGAAATATGGAGTGTAGAGTTGCCAACCGACCAGTTTTTAGGCCAGCCCACCTGGTTTTAGGGACTAGGGACTGGAGTCCAGTTTCTGCCAACCACCCACCTCGGCTCAGCTCCTCCCTCATGCTGCCTGTCTGCCTGCCCTGTCCTTGCCCCACCACCGATTTTCCTGTTCCATTGACGGTGGCGGTGGGGCACTGGTGGTGGCAGAGGACTTCCAATTTTTTGAAAAAAGTGGGTATTTGCGACTCCACGCTTGCAAGCCTGGTCTGGTGCCTTCCTCCTCTGATATATGTTCACATTAGAGGGGTCGGGATCAGACCTTCCAGTCAAGTGCGGAGTAGCAAACACTCACTTTTCTTTTTTCTTTAATTGAGGTCTACTGCCACTGCCAATGTCCCACCACTGCTGCCAACGAAACAGGAAAAGTAGCGCAAGGTAAGGGCAGGCTGGATAGGCAGAATAGGAGGGGAAGCCGGCTGGATATGGACATGGTGGAGTAAGAATATGCTGAACATGGGGGATAGGGACAGAAGGAAATCCTGCACACCGGGGGTATAGGAACAGAAAGAATTGCTAGGTATGGGAGGATAGGGACAGAAGGGACATGCTGAGCATGAGGGGAGTTGCTGGACATTGGGGGGATGGGGCAGAAGGGGTATACTGGAGATGGGGGCATGGGGCAGATGGGGTATGCTGTGCATAGGGGGAGATGCTGGAAATGGGTGGAGGGCAGAAGAGGTATGTTAGACATGGGGGTAGAGATACAGAGGAGATGTTAGACATGCGGGATAGGTACAGAGGGAGGATGCTGGACATGGTGGGGGGAAGAAGGGACAAAGCAGGGAGATGTTGGACATGGGGGAGGGGATACATAGAAGATGGTAGGCATGGAGGAAGAGGTAGGAAAATCCTGGATGGAGAAAGGGAAACAAGACAAGGAGAGGGGTTGACACAGGACATGGGGGAGAGAGGGGGAGAGTTAATGAAAGACTAGGAAATAAGAGGCTGAGGAAGAAGAGATCTGGGAAATGGGAGAGTTCAGGTGAGGGAAAGAAATGGAAAGCTATGGCTAGATACAGTAAAAAGAGTGAAACTGAGGCATAGTTGGTAAGAAGGAGTGAAATCTGGATAGAGAAGCAGAAAAATAAATGGAAGAAAACTGAAAAGAAGAGATCAGTGTTAAAAACTGATATAAAGGGAGGAAATGTAGACAGGAGGAGAGAGAAGAAATTGCAAATGGAGAGGAGACCACGAAAAGAGAGCTAAGAGAAGACAGAGAAAATAAAAACACAGTAACATAGTATATGACTGCAGATAAAGATCAGTATAGTCCTTCTAGTCTACCCAGCAAGGTGGCAAGAGTAGGTGCACCTGCCGCTCCATGCAGGTCACCCCTCATCATTCCTCTGTTTAGGGGTGTACCCACCGCTCAGTGCAGGTCACCTCTATTTGTTGAGATATAATAAGTAGTTAAGTTTATTTTGATTTTATCCTGTTGCTATAAAGGGATCCACTATGTCTGTCTCATGCCATTTTGAATTCTGTCACTGTATTTGCCCCCCACCACTTCCATCGGGAGGGCATTACAAGCATCCACCACCCTTTCAGTGAAAAAGTATTTCCTGACATTGCCTTTCAATTTACCACCTTGCAGCTTCATGTTATACCCTCTAGTTTTACAGCTTCCCCATCTTTGGAAGAGGTTTGCTTGTTCATTAATACTCAAAGTATTTAAAGGTCTGAATCATATCTCCCCTGTAGTAATCTGGCTTATTCAACTTTCCTAATAGGTTTACAGATGTTTTAGGGCTGACTGCAATAGTGCAATGCTGCCTTTTTCTAGTTAGGGTCCTTGAGTACTCTCTTTGTCCCGAATTACTTTTTTGTATTAATTCCGGTGCCAGCCGTACCATAGGGCAACCTGGGTGATCACCTCTGTGAGTCGGCAGAGAGTATTTATTTATTTATTTGTTTTTCTATACCACACTATTACAGATTAGTGCGGTTTACATAAAACATATGAACAAGGTTTATATATAGCTTTTGAACATGGTTTACATATAACATATGAACAATAAACTGGTTTACATCGAACAGGTTGCAGCTAACAAATTTGCAGCAGGTTGGTACACCTAGGAACATACTTACATCACAGGAACATATTTACATTATTTACATTAAAACAGGACAGTAGGAGAGTAGGACATTCAAAGCTAAACAATAAATTCTGACATTTAGGGGGAATATACAGGTTAAGATTTGCTTAGGGTACCAGCACTCTGAAACAACTCCGGGGTCGCCCTGATTAATTCACAATATGCTTGGTATTGAGAGGGATTTTGTTCTCATATGGTAAGTTTCGGTGGATTCAGAATTTATGCTTTCAAAGAGAAAACTGAGAAAAAAAATCTTCACAGCACCAACCGTTTGCAGGGCATTTAAATATATTGCTGATCACTGCAGGAGGAGGTTTAGAAGTGCAAAGAACGGCTCCTCCAGAGGAGAACTCAGATCTTGGCTGTACGTACCAAGATCGGAAAAGGGAGGGCAGGGTATTCTCCAACCAGCTCTGGGTTATGGAAAAAAGGCTGAAGGCTGTTCTAGGTTGGAAGTAAGCCAAATGTACAATACAATGATGTGAGAATTAGAAACCGAGGCTATGTACTGTTTATGTTGCTTTCCGAGCTGTGCTGCCTGCTCCTTTTATCTTGATATTTATTTTATTTATTTAACCAGTTTTCTATACCGCCTTATATTCTGAACTGCCTTCCTCTCTCTCATTTATGTTCGCTTTTCTTTTACCTTTTCTGGTTTACGTTTTCTCAGTCTCACTTTTACCCTCTGTTGCTCATCACTAACTTTTCCATTTTACTACCTTCTCTCCTTTCTTTATACTGTCATTTTTCCCCGTCTCTCATCTCTTCCTCCCCCCCAAACAATTTGTTTTTTTCCCATTAGAATTTCAGTCCCCTCTTCCATCCTTCTGTCTCTCTTTCCATATCTCTTTTTCCATGTCCTTTCTTTCTTTGCATCTGCTGCTGCGACCAGATTATGAATAGTTGCTTCTCGTTAAGGAAAGAAGTGATTGATCTAGACTCTTTTGAGGTGAACTTATTCATACAGTATCAATGTAATACTATTCTTTAGAGAAAGAGTTTTTGTTATGACTAAAAGGAAATCCATAGTAAATACCAGAGCTCTTGCTGGAGCTTATTAAATAGGGAATAGATACAGAAATAGTTCTCCTTCATTATCATGCTCATTTATATATTTGAATATATAACAATGGTTAAGGATTTACTGTGATTTTGAATCCACAGAAGCAGTTTAGTGTATAGGGCAGTACTGACCATGCATAGTAATAATTACCACACTTTAGCCCAAATTATAACACATTTGAAGCACTTTGGAATTTAAATCTCATGCAAAACAAAGCTTGAAACAAAAGGGTCCTACATAAAAGAGGCAAGTTTAGGAGTTGAATGCCTTAAAAAATGAGAATGAGAAGCCTGTTTTATGCTTATTTTATAAAGTTCCCAAGAAATATTAAATCATTAAATATTATTAAAGGGCCTCAACTTTATTGAGCAGCTCAAATTCAGGCAAACTAACCCCAGGAAAACCTTAGACTAATGTGCCAAATACTGTATAGCTCTTTTCATCATAGGTCCCAATCTTTTAACCAAAATATTTAAAAGTTGTCTATAGCTCATAAGAACATAAGATATGCCATACTGGGTCAGACCAAGGTCCATCAAGCCCAGTATCCTGTTTCCAACAGTGGCCAATTTAGGTCATAAGTACCTAGCAGTCTCCCCAAAAGACACAGGTTCCTCAATGCTTGTACTGGGTCAAGCAGTGATATCCTGGGTCCCTTTTAATAATGGTTAATGGACCTTGCCTCCAGGAACATGTCCAAACCTTTTTTAAATCCAGCTACACTGATAGCTTTTACTACATCCTCCGGTAACAAATTCCAGAGTTTGATTACACGTTGAGTGAAAAAATATTTTCTCTTATTAGTCTTAAATAGGTTACCCTGTAGCTTCATTGCATGTCCCCTAGTCTTTTTATATTTTGATGATGTAAACAATTGATCTACGTTTACCCGTTCCATTCCATTCATTAATTTATAGACCTCTATCATATCTCCCTTCAGCCGTCTCTTTTCCAGTTTGAAGAGCCCTAACCTTTTTAGCCTCTCTTTATAGGGGTATCCTTCCATCCCCTTTACCATTTTGGTGGCTCTTCTCTGTACCTTTTCTAATAATGCTATATCCTTTTTTTTAAGTTTATTTAATTTTCACAAAGAACAACAACACACTCCACACTTAACATATACAATTATGGAACTCCCTCCCCTCCCCTTCCCCCCATCCTTCCCGTCTCCATGTGGACACCCTAGTGCAACCCAAAGTATGATCCAGTATATCCATTTAAACCCCTGCTATGACATTATGATATCAGAAAATTGTTCTTGCTTTTGCAGCATATTCATCAAGACATATCTACTTGTTTAAAGATATACTCAGATCTGCCCTGTCACCTTGAGAATTTTTATCCTGCGAGGATCTCAACTTTCCACTGCTCGGGCACCCCTGTACACCCAGTGCCTCCTGCGCTTTTTCGTAACTGGCATAAAGGCAAACCAGGTTCCACCAGTGGTGAACGTCCAATCTGCTGAAGTCTTTCCAACAGAACATAATCAGTTTTAAAGCTATAGCGACCAGAAAATTAAATAAGAAATGATTCCCTTTCACAATTGGAAGATTGCAGGACGCAGAGCGCTGGACCACTAGCTGCCAAGACAAGGGTGCATGAAACCGTAGAACCTTCTGGATCCTCGCCCATACAGAAGACCAAAAACTCTGAACATAAAGGCAGTCAAAAAACATATGTTTTAGTGTGCCCACGTGTACTGAACAGGACCAACACTTATTTCCTACTTCTGGTTCCCACCTAGAGAGCCAGTTAGGAGTGATATATGCGCGATGCATCATAAAATATAAGGTTTGGGTTATACCAGCTGCTCTAGAAACTCTGTTGACTTTAGTCCATAACAAGGACCATTTCTGAGGTGTAATAAGGATATCCTGGTCTTCCTCCCATCTTTTCCCAGGCCCCAATACTGATTTTAAACCTCCATCTCTTAGTAGAACATAAAATTTTGAGGCCGCTCCAGCCTTACTTATATAAGAGAGAGCTGTCGCCTGCAGGCCCCAAACCTCCGATAGGTTTTTGGCTACCACCCCCGACTTTATCAAACAATTCTTTAACTGAATCCACTTGAATTGGCAGCATTCTGATAAATCAAATTCTAATTGTAACTCATCCCAAGACTTCGAACCGCCAGAACGGACAAGTTGACCCAGCGTCCATATCCCTTTGTTCTGCCAGTTTTTCCACACTATTGTTCTGTGTCCAATTTTAAACCTAGGATTGCGCCATATTGGCTCAACAAGAGACAGCAAAATTTCCTCCCCATGCAACCCGAGAAGGTATTATAGGCCTCCTGTGTTGCAGCTACCGCACTAAGAGCTGTGGAGGAAACTGGAAATTTCATACCAATTAATAGAGGCAATGGAATCAGCGAGACCAGCCGTTTCTCAACCTCTACCCAGATCGGCCTCTGCCCTTTGACCTCCTCCGAGCACCATAGAGCTCCTTGTTTAAGCAAAAAGGCCTGATGATACCACCTGAAGCCTGGAAAATTCAGCCCACCATTATCTTATTCGCTTTCAACATGCTGATTGCTATCTTGGGGGGGTTTATCCTGCCATAAAAAAACAGTAAGCAAACGCTCCCATGCTTTATAGACCTTAAAGGGTAAAGAGACCAGAAGCATTTCCAAGATATAATTTACCTTGGGAGATAGAACCATTTTTATTGACTCAAGCTGGCCCCACCAGGACAGGTGTAGAGGTGACCACTTTATCACGAAGGACTGGATCAGCTCCTCTATATATTTGCAGTTAAGATGGGTGGTCTCCTCCAAAGAAGAGCAGAACTTCACCCCTAAATATTTGATTGCCTTTGCTTCCCACATAAAAGGAAATTCCTTTATGGCCGCTGAAAAAGCGACCCTATTCATTGGGAAGGCCACAGATTTGGCCCAGTTTATCTTATAACCAGATATCTTTTAGTATCTTCCCATGACCCCTAGCACCTCTGCCATAGAGCTAGGTTGGATGAATAATAGCAGATCATCCGCATAGGCCGACAGTTTTACCTGGAGTTCCCCAACCATGATGCCCTGAATCTTCTCCAAATGTCTGAGCGACAACACTAAGGGCTCAAGTGCTAAGTTGAACAGTATCGGCGATAATGGGCAACCCTGTCTAGTCCCACAATGAAGCTAAAAGGGGTAGACAACTGACCATTAACCAAAATGCGAGCCTGGGGGCCAGAATACAGCACCTGGATCAGTCTGATGATAACCTCCCCAAACCTGAACCATCGCAAGACCCGAATCAAAAAGGTCCATTCAAGCCTGTCGAAGGCCTTTTCTGCATCTAAGGAAAGCCCAACCACTGGGAAATCTAGCTGTTCTGTTACAGACAAGAGGTTCAAGAGCAGATGAGCATTGTCTGACGTTGACCTCCCTGCCATAAAGCCACATTGATTGGAATGGATTGGATCCGGTGTTACCTTTGCCAGTCTGCGCACTAGGACAGAGGCAAATATATTGTAATCCGCATTTAGAAGCGAGATCGGCCTATAATTCTCTACTTTAAGCGGATCTCTGCCTGCCTTTTCTAAAACTACAATTGTGGCGGCATTGAAACCACCCACAGACGGAGCCTGCTCATAAAGAAGCTGAAAATATCTTACCAAATAGGAGAGTATGTCCTCCTGAAATACCTGATAAAACTGAATAGTAAGCCCATCTGGGTCAGCTGCTTTCCTTTTTTTGAAGTTTTAAGAACGGCCCGGAGTTCACTCTTCGTGAACTGCTCATCCATCTCGACAACTTGTTGAGCCGTGAGAGTAGGGTGTGGTAGTTGATCCAGAAATTCCCCACTAGCTATCTCATTATTCCCTCCTTCAGAGGAGTACAACCCTGAATAGAAAGACCTAAAGGCTTTGGCTATGTCAATGGCCCTAGTATGTAAGCCATGTTGATCATTCCGAATTGCCTCTATCTTCGTTTTTCCGGCTCGAGGTTTCAAAGTTGATGCCAATAATCTGCCAGATTTGTTTTGCTCTCGATAATATCTCGCCTTCCGTACATGTGAAAATTTCTCGGCCTCCGCGCTTAATATATTATTGTACTGATATCTTAGCTTTTGTAGGCATAACAGAATTCAGGGGTCTGCTCTTGAGCACAAAAGTCTCTCTCCAGCTGAGATTTGAGACTCAAGCCCCGCCAATTTTACTTTCCTTTGTCTAGACGCACTTATAGAAAAGCTCGTTATCCTAGCACGGATGGAGGCTTTAAAGGCCTCCCACCAGGCCCATCCTGCCGTGTCTTCAGGGAGGTTTACAGCGAAATAGTCATTGATTGCACACTTAATATAATCACGAAAAGTCAAGTCGTCTAACAACAATCTCTGGAGAAACCTCCAGAGCCCCTTAGGGGGGTTGTCCCTGTTGCAAGAGTCAAGAAAACTGCAGCATGATCCGACACAGTGATGGCACCTATTTTTGTCTCCACTACCGATGCAACCAAAGACTTTGAGATTAGTAAGAAATCAATCCGCGAGTGTGATCTGTGCGGGAGGGAAAAAAAGTAAACTCCTTTTGAGTGGGGTGTAGCAGTCGTCAGATGTCTGTTAAATCCATCTCCTGTGCTAAGGCCAAAACCACTGCAGCAGCACGACTTGACCTGTGGGACCTGTAGGGTTGTCGATCTAACAGAAGGTCCAAGACCAGATTGAAATCTCCCCCTAATATGATCTCATGGGCTGCCAATTCGTGCACTTCCTCCGCAATCTTATGATAAAAGGAAACATCATCAGAATTTGGGTCATAGACGTTCACAATGCCAAGTTTCTGTTCTCCAATTTGCACCAGGACCTTCGCCCATCTCCCCCCCGGGTCAGCTCGGGCCTGTTCGACAACCGGCTGCAATGATTTCCATACCAAAATTATTACTCCATTCTTCTTATGATACATCTCAGGAAGCCCTACCAGGACATATTGCCCCATTCCCAGTTCTTTTGCTTCACCTCAGGACAAATGAGTTTCCTGAAGTAGGATTACATCTGCCCCTTCCTTGTTACAGTATAAAAGAATGTTTTTCCATTTAATCGGATTGTTGATTCCCTTTACTTTCAGAGAGAACACCTTAAGTGAACCCATTACACAAGATTGGCAAATGAACAATCTCACTAGGGCTTACAGCATAACTCTCAACATTCATAATAAACATCATATTCCAACCACCCCCACATGGAGATATCCCCAACCTTCACCATAAGGTGAATCCTAGGTGAGCCATCCGATGCAGGCCTACCACTTTACTTCCCCTCATAACAACCCATTTGAAACCCTCCCCGCTTTAGACTACACTCTAAAAGGATAGTACTCTTCCCCCACACTAATTTTTTTTAATCAAATATTATTGTTGTAGACGCCCCCTTCAAAAAAATAGCAAAACATTTGAGTACCGTCTCCTCACAGTTTCCACCACCAGTAGCACCAACTATAACATTGAAAACCTGGCAGGATTATACACAATCAAACTGAACAAATAAGATCTACAGAGCTTTCAATTCTCACAGCCCGAATCCGCACTGGAGCAATTTCTTCCAATTGCTGTATTCTTCCTTACTGCTTTCTTAATCGAGTCTCTACTGCATCAACATTGCTTCTTGCTCTTCTATAAACACCAGCAGGGTTTGAGGATCCTAGAATGTATGCGTTTGATTGTGCAGAGTCACCCTGAACCTTGCAGGAGAAAATAACCCATACTGGGCCTGGAGGCGTTGAAGTCCTGGCCTGAGAGCCAACATCTGCTTTAGTCTCTCGACTGTTGCTTTGTTGAAATCTGGGAAGAAGACTATGTTGTGGCCTTCGAATCTCACCGGCGCCATAGCCTTAGCCACAGCCATTATTTTCACAACCTGTTGATGCCTCAACAAACGCATGATGATTGGCCTTGGATTTCGCATTTGTGGGCCTGCCTGGGCAGGAACGGGGTGTGCACGTTCGATCTCAAGCGGTGGCACGAACTCCAGCCTCAGCAACTTTGGTAAGTTTTCTTCCAGGAAAGCCATCATGTTACCTCCTTCAGTGCCCTCTGGTACGCCGACTAAACGTACGTTGTTCCTGCATGTTCTGTTTTGAGGTCCTCCAGGTTACGCTCCAACAGGGTGATGTGTTTGCTGCTGGCAAAAGTACGTTTTAATCGCTCTTCATGACCTTCGACTTTGACTTCCAACCCAGCCATTTTCTCCGATATCCCTTTTATTTGTTCTTTCAGTTCCTTCAACTCGATAATGTCAGATTGCACACCACACAGCGTTTCCCCATTAGATGCGACCAACTCTCTTACCGCTCGAATCTCAGCAAGCACCTCTTGCATACCATCCACGTTTTCTTGCATGCCCGCTGTCTTTTGAGGAGAGGGTGGATCCGGTTTCGGTCTCTTCACACCCGCATTCGTGGTGGCATTAAATTACAACCGGGCAGGCTTACCCGCAGCCATTCCTCAACTATATATTTCTTGTGGGAAGACTTCCGAGTCCGCGTTGCACGGGGAGGGCAGGATTTATGGCAGGATTATTGGGAGAGTGAAATCAAGCAGCCATCTTGCACTCCTTCAGGCTCCGCTCTAACGCTATATCCTTTTTAAGATACGGCGACCAGAATTGCACACAATATTCAAGGTGCGGTCGCACCATGGAACGATACAGAGGCATTATAATATACTTTGTTTTATTTTCTATTCCTTTCCTTATGATACCTAGCATTCTATTTGTTCTCTTGGCCACCGCTGCACACTGGGTGGAGGGTTTCAACATGTTATCCACGATGACGCCTAAATCTTTTTCCTGGGTGGTGGTTCCCAATGTGGAGCCTTGCATCGTGTAACCATAGTTTGGGTTGTTCTTTCCTAGGTGCATAACTTTGCACTTGTCCACATTAAATTTCATCTGCCATTTGGATGCCCAGTCTTCCAATTTATCAAGACCCTCTTGCAATTTTCCACAATCCTCTTGGGTTTTAACAACTTTAAATAGTTTTGTGTCATCTGCAAATTTGATAACCTCACTCGTTGATAACCTCAAATTTGATAACCTCACTTTTCCAGGTCATTTATGAATATGTCAAAAAGCAGTGGACCCAGCACAGATCCCTGGGGTACACCACTATTCACCTTTCTCCATTGGGAAAATTGGCCATTTAGCCCAACCCTCTGCTTTCTATCTTTTAACCAGTTCTTGATCCACAGTAGTACACGGCCTCCTATCCCATGACTCTTTAGTTTTGCCAAAAGTCTCTGATGAGGGACCTTGTCAAAGGCTTTCTGAAAGTCCAGATACACTATATCAATCGATTCACCTTTGTCCACCTGTTTATTCACACTTTCAAAAAAAACATAACAGATTAGTAAGACAAGATCTTCCTTGTCTAAAGCCATGTTGGCTGTCTCCCATTAGGCCATGACTATCTACATGCTGAGTAATTTTATTCTTTATGATGGTTTCTACCATTTTTCCCGGTACTGACGTCAGGCTCACCGGTCTGTAGTTTCTTGGATCACCCCTGGAACCCTTTTTAAAAATTGGTGTTACATTGGCGATCCTCCAATCTTCAGGTATTACAGATGATTTTAATGATAGTTCACAGATTACTAATAGCAGGTCTGCAATCTCATATCTCAGTTCTTTCAACAACCTTGGATGTATACCATCCGGCCCAGGTGATTTGCTACTCTTCAGTTTATCTAATAGTTGTAAGACATCTTCCCGATGTATCGATATTTCCTTCAATTCTTCCGCACCTTTAAATACCACTTCAGTCATGGGTAACATCCCTACATCTTCCTTAGTAAAGACCAAAGCAAAGAATTCATTCAGTCTCTCCGCTATCTCCTTGTCTTAGTGCCCCTTTAACTCCTCTATCATCTAATGGTCCAAACGACTCTCTCACAGGTTTTTTGCTACGAATGTACTTGAAAAAATCTTTATTCCGCATTTTTGCTTCCGCAGCAAGCTTCTTCTCAAATTCTCCCTTTGCCTTCTTTATCAATGCCTTGCATTTGACCTGCCAGTGCTTGTGCTTTTTCCAGGTTTCATCGTTTGGCTCTTTTTTCCATTTCCTGAAAGATACTTTTTTGGCAACAACAGCCTCTCTGACCTCACCTTTAAACCATGCTGGCAGTTTTTTGGACTTCCTTCCACTTTTCTTAAAGCGTGGAATACAGCTGGTCTGGGCTTCCATGATAGTATTTTTCAACAACACCCAAGCTTGGTGTAAGTCTTTAACCTTTGCAACTGCTCCTTTTAGTTTTTTCTTAACTATTTTCCTCATTTTATCATAGTCTCCCTTTCGAAAGTTAAAAGGTAGTACTGTGGATTTCCTTACTGTCCCTCCTCCACTAATTAAATCAAAGGCGATCATGCCCTTTTCAAATACAGGCTACAAACTCACCTCTTTGAGACTGATTTTGGATCCTAATCCCCTTAATCTCCGGTTTGCCTCCTATGTGTTTCCTTACCATTCTCCTAGATATATCCTAGTCCCCAGTTGTCGTGTTATCTGTTTTGACTGCAAACTCTTATGAACAAGGACTGTCTCTTACATGTCTCTGTACAGCGCTGCATGTGCCTTGTAGTGCTATACAAATGATAAGAAGTAGTAGTAGTAGTAAGCCAGTGGTCTACCAATACGACTGTCTGAAGTTTAGTTATTATGCATCTCTTGTGCTCATTAAGTCAGAGATGGATTCTCCTCTTAGTACGCTCTACAGACACCGAGGGCAGGGACAGACTATCATGTATACAACATAGGATTAATTACAGTTTGTACTAAACCAACTGTCAAAAATGTAAACCCAAGTATCAATTTTCCTAGAACCCTTTTTTCACTTTTTGGATTTAGTTTTGCATCCGATGGTTAAGAAAATTACCCCTTTCATTCAAGACACAGCTCATTTTTTGCGACTTTTGAAAGACAACGAGAATCAGAAAATATCTCTTTTGCTATCCTTGGATACTGTATAATGGCACTCTATAATCATATTCCCAAAGGAGCTGCCCTGAATATTATATTAGTGACCTTGAAAAGTATAGATATTGGTTGTCATATTCCACTAGGAGTTTTTCAGTAATTGGCTGATTTAGTGCTGTTTTGCAACTATTTCTGGTTTGAAGGGACTATCTGTGAACAATCACAAGGGGTTGCCATAGGAATCACTATGGCTCCATCAATAACTTGTTTTATGTGGCGCAATTTGAAAACCAATTTATTTATAACTCTGAATATCGATCAAAGATCTGTTTATGGAGGAGATACCTTGACAATATTTTGTTATTTTGGACAAGATATGAGGACTCCTTATTAAAGGCTGGAAGATGAATTAATGATTTAGATGATAACCTGCAATTCCCTAAGCAATGCCATTCCTCTGAGATAGAATTTTTGGATAAGAAGTTTTTTAGAAATCGAGAGTTTCACTACTATGATCTATCGGTGGAAACAGTGGACATAAATAATTATTTACAATTTCAAAGTTATTATCCTTAATCCTAAAGGGTAGTCTCCCTATAAGCCAGTTCCTACGGGCTTAAAGAATATGTTCTCATGAAAGGAACTTTGCTAAGGAGTCAGAATTATTGAATGAACGATTCTGTGACAGGGATATCCTGAGGTATTATAACCAGAGCCTTGAAATGGGCGAGATATGCTCAATGGGACGTTACTTTCATATAAGCAATGAGAGTATGAAGATGGCTCAATGTCCTCTTCTCAGATTGTGAGAATTATGATACGCATTGGTCTGTATTACAACTATATTCAATGTTTACCAAGTTCCCCCTCATAGCATATAAAAAAGGAAGGAACATCAGAGAATCTGTGATCCAATTTCTGGGCGTTGATATTGTTAACACTGACAAGGTTGAACACTATATCTGTGATTGCTATTACTGGTGTCAATTTGCCATCGTAGGTTTATCATGGACCCATTCGGATGGAAGAACTTTTGACAATCGGTTTAGTACAAACTGCAATTCATCCTATGTTGTACTGTATGCATGGTCATCTATCTCTTCCCTCTGCAGAGCCAGTTCAAGAAGAGGGCCCTAGGTGAATCTCATCCCTTGTGCCCTCCTTCCTCCTCTCTCTCCCCCACCAGAACCACTGCCACCCCTCTCTGGGACCTGAAGTAGTGGAAATGGCCTCAAACAGCCCTGTTGTGCTTATCTTAAAACAGGAAGTCGCCATTGGGTGTCAGAGGGGGTAGAAGCTAAAGAGCCCCGGGGCACTGAAGTTCTAAGGTAAGGGTGGTGGGGCTGTTTGAGGCCATTGCCGCCGCTACAGATTCTGGAGATGAGCCGAAGCAGCCCCCCCCCCCCCCCGGCCCATTGGCACTTTAGGTGGCTGCCTAATGGTTGCACTGTCCCTGGCTCTCAGGTGTATGTAGGGCTTACTAAAGCGAAAAATCCATCTCTGATGTATGAGCACAAGAGCCACAGAGTGACTAAACATCAGACAGCCAAATATTAATGCCATTACTGTTATATGCTGGAGAGTTATTGACATGGTACAGTCAGGGCCAGCCCGTCCACTAGGCAAGCTAGGCAGCCACCTAGGGCAGCCGGCCCAGGGTGGTGACAGTGGCACACGACCGGTCGCGCCATCCCCCAACTGTTGTCAATTCCATCTCGGGAGGGATGCCACTGCCCACCTACCCCTCCCGAGATGGAATCGGCGGCAGCTGCAGGGGGCAGTGGCAGCTGGGGGGGGGGGGGGCCCTTGGTATAGTGCTCTTGGTGGGATGGTGATTATGAGTCTCACCTAAACATGAAGGACCATACATGGATATACAAGTTGAATTCAATAGAATTTATGACTTAGATCAAGAAATTGAATAGATGTTGCTTATTTATGACTGGCTGTTGTTGGCTACAACTTTAAGTGCACCTGTCACCATCTTCTTTTAACTGCAGGAAAATGCCATAAGTTTGAGAAAACTGTGCATGTTCGCTGCTGACATTTGAAAATGAAAGAATGAAAATGGACCTCTGATCCTTTGATATCTATCCCTGCCATAGATTAAGTATTCGAAATACAATTCGGATGGGTATTGCTGGATACAATGAGAATGAATTCATGAGCTATGAACAGGCTTTAATTATTTTGGTTAAAGACTGGGACCTATGATGAAAAGAGCTATATCTGGCACATTAGCCTACAGTTTTCCTGGGCTCAGTCTGCCAGATTTCAATCTGCTCAATATATTTGCGATCCTTTAATAATATTAATCTTTCTTAGGACTTTTTGTTGATTTTTGGTATTTGTACTATTTCCCTAGTGTGCGGTTCAGTTGAACGCCGAGTCCTTATGTTCTAGGTAATACAAGGAGTTATGTAAAAGGTTTGTTGAAAAAGGTGTGTTTTAAGACTGTTTAGAATTTTGGAAAGAATGATTCGATATGTAAAACTGCTGGAAGTGAGTTCCATAGTGAGGGACCTAAAAAGAAAAAGGCGAAGTGTGGGTACTATCCAGATAGGCATTTGAAGGAGATGGGAGGTTAAGACGATGCGCACGCTTAGAACAGAGCGAATGGGTAGGCGCATGTGGGATAACATGGGAGGATAGATAGGCAGGGATACCGAAGTTGAGAGTCTTACGAATTATGATGAGAAGTTTGGATTGAATGCGATATGGTAGAGGAAGCCAGTGAGACTTGATGAATAACGGGGTAACCTGATTGAAACGGGAGGACTGGTGAAGTAGACGAATGGCAGTGTTTTAGACTGATTGTAAACGTTTCAGCTGATATTGAGGAAGACCAGAATAAATGGTGTTGCAGTAATCCAGTTTTGAAATAACATGTGTTACACTGGCTGCCCATAAGAGACAGACCTTATCTTCAAATAGCCTCTCCCACTTTCTCAGTAAGATTACTAGGACTTTTGTGTTGTCATGATACCTTTTATATAATCATGTTTGTAATAAGTTAACCTTATGTTACCCAAGTTTATATACCTGTTTGCTGTAAACACGGAATAGCCTGTTATTCTGTTGATGTTGTTGTATGTGAACCGCGCTGATATCAAATAGCGTGGTATATAAAAGATTGTAATAAATAAATAAATAAATAAGAGCCAGGATAATTGTTAAATTATTATGCTTTACATTCAAACTATTTCATGGTCAGACCTTGCTAAGTTTAACTCCACAGCTACAGTTTAGAAAAAAAACAGAACTGCTGTTTTAATTCATTATTTTTAAGTGATATTGAGTCAATGCTGACTCCTAGCAACCCAGCAGCCCCTGGGTTTTCTTGGTAAGGTATGACAGGAAGTAGATTTTCAGGCCTTTTCCTCTGAGGTAGGAAGGTAAAGTGACTTGCCCAAGGTCACAAGGGGTGACAGTGGGAATCAAACCCAGAGTTCTTGGGTGCTGGACTGTTGCTTTAGCCACTAGGCTACTCCTCCACTTGTTTCAATATTGCTCTGCAAAGCTGTTTTGACTAATGTGGGAAACGTGTGCCATGTTAACAGCTAACACGAGCCAAATGTAGATAGGGCAGGGAATTTTCCACAATATCTGCAGACTGCATGTTAGTAGCATGCATGGATGAGGTGTGGACAGAAAGCGGGTATGTCGGCAAAGAGCAGTTATCATGTGCATTGGCAGAGCATGGTAACTGAAAGATTTACAGATATCGAGAGTGCACCTCGCGTCACCTCAATGGCTGGTGTTAGCTGCACCCAGGATGCTGCCGCACCGCAGTCTCTGCGTTTTCACAGTATTATCTGCCGGGGAAATGCTGGGGAAAAGCACTCCCCAACAGATAACACTCAACTTTTGCAGCTAACGTGGCACTATTTGCATTAACATGTGGCGCTGCAAAAGCCTTACATACTTTAGAAAACTTATCCCTTTCAGTTACTAACAGTGATTTGTATGAGCACCGAAAACCTAGACATCCAATTTTATTTATCACATTAAGAATCTTGGATATGCTTGGGTTATAAAAAATTACATGAGAATTGTCATCATTAATAAGTTAGGTGTACCGTGTAGAACAGCGGGCTAAAAATAAGGGAAGTGTGCTTCAAATTCTACCGCCACTCCTTGAGATCTTTGACAAGTCACTTAACCCTCCACTGCCTCAGCTACAAACTCAGGGACCGTTTTACTAGAGTGCACTGTGCAGTCAATGCATAGGTTAGTGCCCGGTAACTGTCAGTGCAGGGTCGTGGTAACTGTTACCCTGCAGGCATGGTAGCTACTGCATGCTAATTCTTTCAGTAACTGCAACTCTTATGATAGGGTGAGGAATGGGTGGGTGAGGGGCAGACAGTGGGCACGGACAGCACATTGCGATTAGTTGGGGAGAGGAATACATCACACTATCAATGTTGTAATTAACATGGATGCATCTAATGACACTTCAATGTGCACCTGCGTTAATTGCAGATGCCTCTGCCGTGTGTTAGGTGGCCCGTCCATACAGTAACTGCTAGGAACTTGCTGGCCATGCTTCTGACAATTAGCATGGAGGCTGTGCACATATCACACAATGGTTTTAATGCTAAACTCATGGGAAGCGCAAAATCCTACTACAGTTTAATAAAAGGGCCCCTTAGATTGTAAGCCCTCTGGGGACAGGAAAATACCTACTTTACCTGAATGCAACTCGCCTTGAATAACTGAGAAAAGGCGTGAGCTAAATCCAGTTGCCCTCCTTAATTTATCATTTGTACTTGCTCCAAGGCATGTGTAAGAGTGTGCATACTCTTTGCTTATACCTATATATAGTAGTAATAGTATAAGTACCTGCATATATCACAACTCTGTCTCAGTTCTGCCCTGAGAGTGACTACAGGCGATATATAAGTGTGTGCATTATTGTTGGCACATGTACTTATATGTGAGCATACAGCCATATGATTTTAGAAAATCCCCTTTTTTGCAAGTAAATGAACCTTTCTAAAATTACATATATAATATCTATCACCTGACTCTCAAATCATCCTTTAACCAATGATACCCTTAAAAGATAATTGCATTTGGCACATAAAGATGTTACAGCAGCTGGGCCACTAGAAGACGTTCAAAAGAAATCAGTGGAAGGCGTTTAAATGAATTAATATGGTGTCAACTATATTTGCAAAGGCGATTCAACAAAGGTCGGCAGAAGTGCCCAGCAGCTTTGAAATCACAGCACTAGAATTCTTCTACAGAGAAAGACACATTATCAAATGTAAATAGACTATAAACTTCTATTTAAGCTTCCCAGCCCATGTTTTTCTTGTCACGTTAAATTGTTAAAGCTGAATAATGGCCTCTGAATTATGAACTCCTCTTGCACACTGTCAAGGTGCGGTCTTTGGAATGTTATATTTACTGCTTTAGTGTCAACTAGTTTTAAGACTCAATTTGTCCAGGACTTTGAAGTCACAAAAATACATATATAAATGAAACATAGAAACATAGAAATATGACAACAGAAAAAAAACACATGTCCTTCCATATCATCGACATGCACACTGATTGTACAACATCAGATAAACTATCAATACGACTGTGTTAGTCAAGTCCTTACTTCACACCTGGTTTTACAGTTGACATCTATCTGGATTTTCTCTGTAGGGCATTGGGAGGCACTTCTGCTTTGAGAGGGGCTGCCTTCGTTTACCCTTTTCTGGGACAAGATTCTCCCCTCTTTCAGACAAAAGAGATCTTATGCCTCCTAATCCCAAAAATATCTTTCTTTTTCTCTCATCTTCCCCTTTTTTAAATTGTGTTATTCAGTGAGCACCAAAGGGATTAGCTCTGGAGATGGAAGATACCATTACAGTCCCTATCTTAGGAACAGTAGAAACATAGAAACATGATGGCATAAAAAGTCCTTATGGCCTATCTAGTCTGCCCTTCTCTCACTTGAATTGCAGCTTGTTGTGCATTTGCTTCTTGGGATCGGGGAACATGGTCTTGAAATGGGCCTGCACCATAACGTTAAGAAGACAAAGATCTTGACAACTGGCAAAATCAATGAGCTCATCACTGATGGAGAAGAAGTTGAAGCAGTTGACAACTTTGGCCTGCCTGGATCAACAAGAGTTGGACAGTGAATTATGGTGCTGGAAACGTATACTGTGTATATCATGGACTGCCTGAAGAACTGATCGGTTGGTGCTGGAGGGGATCGGGACTGGGCTTTAATTGGAAGATCAGATGACAAGACTTTGACTGTCATGCTTTGGGCACATCATGCAAGGAGGGGGATCATCGGAGAGGGACATGGTGTTTGGTGGGGTGGAGGGTCAGCACAGGGGAGGAAGGCCATCAATGAGATGGATCGATACAACAATAGTAGCTATGGGTGCCAGTCTATCAATAATCAGCCGCCTGACTGAAGACCGAACACAGTGTAGATCAACTATTCAGAGGGTCGCCATGAGTAGACACCAAATCAACAGCAGTTAACAAAAGTCTGCTCTTCCATATCAACTACAATAGTCCCCTTTTTCCTGTGTTTCTGTGTTTGTCCCATGCTTTCTTGAATTCAGATAGTGTCCTTGGGAGACTATTCCACACATCTACCACTCTTTCCATAAATAAGTATTTCCACATATTACTCCTGAGTCTATCCCCTTTCACCCTCATCCTATGCCCCTTGGTAGCAGAGCTTGCTTTCAATAGAAAGAGGCTCTCCTCTTGTGCATTTATGCCACTGAGGTATTTAAACATCTCTATCATATCTCCTCTATCCTGCCATTCCTCTAACACATACATATTAAGATCTTTAAGTCTGTTCCCATATGCATTTGTGAGATACCTGGGACATCCTTACAAAAGCATTTCATGCAATTTCCTCTTTTTAGTAGAAAGGATTAACTTTCAAAGGCATTTTGCATGCTACAGTAAATACATGCAAATCTGTAAATAAGCCTATCCCAGAGCAGTTCTGCCTCAGCCCTTTGTCGGTGCACCTCTAACCACCATTGCTTCTGTCAATACCCAGGGAGTCTGCTACTGTATGGCTTTATAAATGGAGGCTGGTTCTAGATAGTCCCCATATCCCCTACCTCCACTTGCTGCCTGCTAGGATTAATGGGCCAGTACTGGCACCAGGCTTCTGCACCTGCATGTGAATCTTTAGAAGGACAATCTTAAAAGCAATCTTAAAGCTCAATATTAAAACTCAGTATTACAACTCAAAATGGCCCTGTTTCACCACAAGTCTGCATCGGGGATAGACGATCTCATATACAAGATAAAAAGGGGCGGCAAGGGAAGAGAATTTGGATTAAGCTCATGCCTTTTCAAGAGTAGCTCAAGGTGGATAACATCCAATTACAGAGGCATTTTCCTCTTCCTGGAGGGCTTACAATCTAACAGGTAGATGCAGAAAGCTGGCACTGAAGTTGCACGCTATTAGCTGTGCGCATGATTTCCTAGCATGTGAATACTGCAAAGGTTGTATGCCGAAATGCAGCAAGGAACGCATATGAAGTATGCGCAAACTTTGACATAAAGTGGGGAGGAAGAGAGTGACGCATGTGCTGCACACATGCACATAGATTTCATGTGCTCACACCTGCGGAATGGCATGCACATGGGAGCAGAGCCTGTACCGTCTCTCTCCTACCTTCTTCTCCTGCATTCCCAGGTAATTTATTTCGTGTGGGTGGTGGATGCTTGGAATGCCCTCCCGATGGAAGTGGTGGGGGCAAACATGGTGATGGAATTCAAAACGGCATGGGACAAACACAGTGGATCACTTTACAGCAACAGGATAAAAACAAAATAAACTGAAACATATAACTTCTGAACCATCTAACATCTCAACAAATAGGGGTGTCCTACATGGAGTGGAGGGTTCACCCCTAAACAAAGACATGGGGAGGGGTGGCCTGCACAGAGCGACAGGTGCACCTACTCTTGCCATCGTGCTGGGCAGACTAGATGGACCATGCTGGTCTTTTTCTGCCATCATCTACTATGTTACTATGTGTGCAGCTGGCCCAAACCTTTTGCCTATATGTACAAAATATCCATGACAAAGATTTTCATTCTAAAGGGTGACTGTCCAGGGATATGCTAAAACTGTCTTTTCCTACGTGCACCAGAATTATACATCACCTCTGTTGAGGCGTATGAATAATGGTGTTGCTTGGCTTTGCACTCCACCATCGGATCCTCTACATGTTTCTATGCATCAAGCAATGACTTCATGAGTATCTCATTTCAATATGTGCAGCTCATTTGGTATCATTTAGATACACATGGCACTGTTGTTTGTGCACCTCTATCTGCACAGACAATGCCCATGCCAATCTTTTATCTGCAACGCTCACTAGTGGTAGTTGTGCATATATGTTGTGCTACTTGTGCGGAAAGGACACGCTAGCATTTCTGCATCGGCCTGTAAGTTTGTACCTGAGACAATGAAGGGTTAAGTGACTTGTCCAAGATCACAAGGAGCATCAGTGGGAAAATATGGAGGGGAATTTTAGAAGGGACTTCCAAGTGCAATCTGGGACATCTAAGCCAGAGCATCTGAAAAAATGCAGGCATGTCCAGGTGCAGACATCATTTCACAAACGTGGAAGTACCGATATGGTCGTCTGCGGAGGTGTCTACATAGATGTCCCCAAAATAGTATTTCAGAACCTGGTCACCTAAGAATAGCCTAATAGAGTTGTAGGCTAGGAACAGGAAAGCCAGAGTTCAAATTCCGCTGCTGCTATCATTGAAATTGTGCTGACTACTGGGGATAATGGAGCGCTTTCTTCTCTATACCCTCTGAATGTTTTTCAGCCAAAACAAACACTTTCAGATGGCAGGTCTAAACTTAGTCATGATGCCGGACATCTGGGATGTTTCTGAAATCAGGTGGGGATGTCCAGGTTTCTTGGAACACCCCAGCCACGCCTACACCATGCCCCTCTTCAGATTTAGACATCTTCACATTGGGGCTGTCCACAGACCCGGTTTCTAAAATGACTCTAAAGATGTTTCTGTGCATTGGATGTCTCTATGCCCTTTTTCGGACATCCAAAGCACAAATAGAGCTTCCAAAATGACACCCTTAGTGATTAAATTGTTATCATATTTTCTTTATTAGCTTATGGTGAAACATTGCCATATTCGCATCTAATACTGAACTTTAAGATGTATTTTTTAATTATATATGTAATAAAATATTTATAATTTCTTCTGTTTTTATGCTCATTACCTATCATAATTACATACTGATGATAACCGTTTTGGACCTTGACGATATTTTTACCTCTCTTATATTTGGTCTTGGAATATTTCAAAAGACATGGAAACTATTTGGCCTTATTTTCCTTTCTGAAGATTGCCAAGATGTGAATTCTGAGGTCTAATTATAAATTTATTTATTCATTTATTTCCATTTATATACTTCATTTCCTAAAAGCTTGTAGTGGGTTACAAACAAAATATTTAAAAATACATTGAAAAAAAAGATAATATCTATCAAAAAATACATAACTACAATCCCAAGCCACACATCAGCCATCAACCCTAATACTGCACAAAAAGGTCTGTACTTAAGCCTGACATTTATTTAGCTGTATTTATAAACAATATAAACAATTAAATAACACCCACCATAAAATATATAATTACTGTTCCAAGTCTCCCATCATCAGTTGTCAATCTCCAAATGCTGCTTGGAAAAGGTATGATTTTAAAACCCCTCTAAAAACACTGAGGTCGTGTCCCATCAAGGAGTATTTCCCTAAAGATAGAGCATGAAATGGAAAAAACACAGGACAGGACATATAAAAAACTTTGTGCATCTTCCGCATTTTTGGAACCACTAAAAGCCACAGGTTTGTTGGACCTGGGGATCTCCTTAACACCTGATACAGGGCCGCAGTTTGTAGGTCCGAAACGTGCCACATCATGAGGAGATTCATTCATCATCTTGGGTCCTTCAGAGCTTTCTTAAGATCAGTACTTGAGCACATGTAATGCAATAAAAATGATAAAAAGGAGATGCCTTTTTGGGAGAGGGTGAGTTTTCGCTCCCCATCTCAGCTTCTCTGACACATATGTTTCAGTGAAGGATTTTAAAGTAACACTGGTTCTGTTATTTCTGGGGGTCTTTTTTTGAGCAGTACTGACATCAGGCTCACCGGTCTGTAGTTTCCCAGATCACCCCTGGAACCCTTTTTAAAAATTGACATTACAATGGCCATTCTCCAATCTTCAGATACTACAGATGATTCTCCAATCTTCAGATACTACAGATGATTTTAATGATAGTTCACAGATTACTAATAGTAGGTCTGCAATCTCATATTTAAAATCTTTCAATACGCTCAGATGTATACCATCCAGTCCAGATGATTTACTACTCTCCAGTTTATCAAATACTTCTAATACATCTTCCTGGTTTAGATATATTTTTTCAATCCTTCCGATATATCACCTTTAAATACCATTTCAAGCATGGGCAACTTCTCTCCATCTTCTTCAGTAAAGACTGAAGCAAAGAATTCATTCAGTTTCTCTCCACTATGGCCTTGTGCTCTCTTAATGCCACTTTTACCACTATCGTCCTGTGGTCCAACTGACTCTCTCATAGGTTTTTTGCTATGAATGCACTTGAAAAAGGTTTTATTATGTGTTTTTGCTCGCACAGCAAGTTTTTTTCACATTATCTCTTGCCTGCCCTTATCAATGCCTTGCATCTAACTTGCCAGTGTTGATGTTGTTTCCCATTTTCATCATCTGGCTGCTTTTTTCATTTCCTGAAAGATGGTTTTTTGGCTACAACAGTCTCTCTGACCTCACCTTTAAACCATGCTGGCAGTTTTTTGGCCTTCCTTCCACTTTTCTTAAAGCGTGGAATACATCTGGTCTGGGCCTCCAAGATAGTAGTTTTAAACAATGCCCATGTTTGATGTAAATCTTTAACCTTTGCAGTTGCTCCTTTTAGTTTTTTCTTAACAATTTTCCTCAGTTTATCAGTCTCCCTTTTGAAAGTTAAAAGGTAGTACTGTGGATTTCCTTGCCATCCTTCTTCCATTTATTAAATCACATTTATTATTTTATTTATTTAGATAGTTTTTGTATACTGCCTTATCCTTCAATCAAAGTGGTCACAATACAATTGGGGATACATTTAACACATGGGGATATGAGACACATACACTAATACTTACAGGGAACATGGGCTATGGAGGGTTAAGTGGCTTGCTCAAGATCACAAGGAGCATCTGTGGGACTAGAAATCCCAGTCCTTCTGGCCCAAGGTTGCTGTCCTTTGGTGGGATTTGAACCCCTGACCTTCTGGCCTGAAGTACCTTGCCCCAACCACTAGGCTACTCCTCCTCCGAATGTGATCATGCCTTGATCGTTATTGTCAAGTAGCCCCAACATCCTTATCTCTTGCACCAGATCCTGTGTCCCAGTAAGGACTAGGTCCAGAATAGCTTCCCCTCTTGTCAGTTTATGAACCAGTTGCTCCAAGTAGCAGTCATTTATTTCATCTAGAAACTTTATCACCCTAGCATGTCCTGCAGTAGCATTGACCCAGTTGATATGGGGGTAATTTAAATCACCTATTATTACAGTTTTGTAACTTTTGTTAGCTTCCATGATTTCTCTTAGCATTTCATCATCCAACTGTTCGTTCTGGCCAGGCGATCGGTAGTACACCCCCACTGCCATCGCCTTCCCCTGTTTACATGTGATTTCTATCCATAGAGATTCTATAGTATATTTTGTTTCATGCAAAGCTTTAATCCTGTGTGGCTCAATGCTATCTATTCTAACTCTCCCATCTTATTTTTTGGACTTTTAGCATTTGTATACAGGCATTTTAGAGTTTGTATTTTTTTTCATATTAATCTGGATATCAGTTGATAAGGGTAATTTGGAATCTTTCATCTCTGTACTTAAGGGTATCTGGGTTACTTTTATCTCTATTGGAATCTCTTTGTCAGGATGTCCTAACTTCCATCTTTTGCTAGGATCCTTTAAGGATAAATCCTTCTGAACCATGCGCTCCTGGGCGACTGTCAGCTTTCCCCTATTATCTGGTTTAAAAACTGCTCTATCTCCTTTTTAAAAGTTAATGCCAGCAACCGGGTTCCATCCCTGTAAAGGTGGAGCCCATCCCTTCGGAAAAGCCCCTCCTCTCCCCAGAATGTTGCCCAGTTCCTAACAAATCCAAAATCCTCTTCTTTGTACCATCGTCTCGTCAATGCATTGAGACTCCGGAGCTCTGCCTGCTTTTTGGGTTCTGCACGTGGAATGGGGAGCATTTCGGAGAATGCTTCCCTGAAAGTTCTGGATTTCAACTTCCTAACTAAAGGCCTAAATTTGGCCTTCAGAACTGCCTCCCACACATTCCTATGTCATTGGTACCAACAATAGACTCCTTCCCAGCACTATTTAAAATCTTGTCTAGGTGGCGCATGAAGTCTGCTACCTTTGCACCAGGCAGGCATGTTACCAGGTGTTCCTCATAACCACCAGTCTTCCAGCTATCTACATGCCTAATGATCAAATCGCCAGCTTTAACGGCTGTCCTAACTCTTCCCTCATGGGCACATGGCTCTGGAGAAACCTCCTCAGTACGGGAGGGTTTTACATCACCTGGAGGACAGGTCCTAGCTACAGGATCACTTCCTGTCAAACCAAGATGATACTTTCCTTTCACATTACCTCTCTCCTCCATGGCAACTGAGAGGCTGCCAGACTGGAGGTAGGACTTCAGTACTATGTCCCTGTAGGCCTCGTCTAAATTACTCTCTGTCTTCCTTATGTCCTCCAAGTCTGCCACTCTAGCCTCCAGGGATCTAAGGCAAAATACCAACTTAGAGGTGTAAATGAATGGGTAAGTTGCAAAATACAAATTCACACGAACAAGTTGCCTCCTTTCCCCCGTTCATTTTCCCCATGTGTAGATTTGTAAAATGGCTCCTGCAGCTGTACCTGGAAACATATCCACATGCACTCCTGCAGTTGCTTAGCAGAGCCTTTTCTAAAATACTGCCAGTGTTGTTTATATGCCTACTGAGATGGCTCAGTTGTGATCTCCATGTACCATCTAAAACATACTTTTTGCAGTGGAGCAAAACTTCATTGACAAATTCATCTCTGTGCTGTGTGCACTGGCATATTACCTTTTTGAATTATTCACTTCAGCGTGATAATGAGAGCACACTGACATGCATAACATTCAGGTAAATAAAGAATTCACTTTGAAGTGCAGAAATGATTGGAGTCAGCTGCCTGTGAATCAGAAATCTCTCTCAGTGCAGGCTTTTATGAATGATAGTTCATGGCAGTATTTCCCAAGCTAGCCCTGGAGTACCCCCTAGCCAATCCAGTTTTCCGAACAGCCACAAAGATTATGCATAAAAATATATCTCATAAATATTCATCACTAATATGCTGACAACCATACTGCCTAGAGTACACCAGAAGCAGCTTTAGAACCTCTGCTGCATAACTGCTAAAAAAGTACAACATGGAGAGTTGTTTGTACTATTCTTAAATGTAGTCAAGTTTCAGTGAGGCCCAGCATCTAGTGCAGGGGTGGCCAGCTCCAGTCCTAGTGCACCACAATCCAGCCTGGTTTGCAGGATGTCCTTAATGAATATTCATGAGGTATATTTGCATCCATTGCCTCCCATTGTATGCAAATGTATCTCATAAATATTCATTAGTTGCATCCTGAAAACCAGGCTGGATTTTGGTGCACTAAGACTGGAGGTGGCCACCCCTGATCTAGTGGAACGGTTACAAAATCACAGGCAATATTCAGCTATTACAGGCCCAGCTTTACCCATCTAGCTATCTGGAGAGCAGACTGAATATCACATATTCTGGATCACTACCAGCTCTGCCTTCGCTCTGACCACAGACCACCATCCAATTGCTGTCGCTGAAAATCGTCGGATAGCCCTGGCCAGCTGCCCTTATCTGGATAATTGGTGCTGCTGTCTGGATAACTGCTTCTGAATATTAACTCCTTAGATTGTTTGTTTGCTTTTCTAGAATACTTATTATCTTTGCTAACAGAACAGCCAGACCTGCAACATGGACCCATAAAACAGATATTAGTAATTTGCTAAAATGTTGCTTTAGGCAAAACTTTGAACGTAGGGCTTTTGATCTTAAATGCAGTATCTACAGCATGGGTGTATGTTAGCATACCCAGCTTTAATTGTGAAAACTGATTTAAATCCATGACTAAGCTCTACTTGATATATACTATATGTTAATTGACTTTTAGAGAATTTGTAAAAGATCTTATCGCTATCCAAAGTCATTTAGTTGTGAGAACTTGCTATTACAAGTAGAGGCTGCAGGACTCGTCATGTCTAATTAGCTCATGTCATTAATCTGTATATGTCCTAACGAGGCATCTAATTAGCTCGTGTCCTTGACCTGAATAACTTTTAACTGTTTGACATTTTCTATCATTCTTAATATTCCATTTTGTGGATCTAGAAAAGAATTTTGAAATGATTTGAATGTATCACAGTTACAAATTGCACAGCAGTTTACTTTTACTAAAAAAATAATTTCACATTTAGCTAATTGCTATTTTTCAGAGAAAAAAATACTGCAAAGAAAACTTGAAGCAGATTGCAGTTCTCCATGCTCTGATTACTTGGGGTAAAAAACTGTCAAACTGTTCAGATCCGTCCCTGTCATATTTTTGTGTTTTTCTCTCTCCCCTTCCGCATGTAATATGTAGTTTTAGCAGTTGTATCAGTGCTTGGGAAAACTAGAGTCTGTGTAGCTTGACTCTTTTAAATGACCAAAACAAAATTATGAAATAGTACATTGGAAGAAGAGGTCTGTGAGGTCTTGAAAGCTCAAGTGCTACTTTTCTGCTGGTCCTTTCGAAAGATTACCCTTCCACTTCTAAAGGATCCAGTTATAATACCAATAGACTGTACGTTCACCCTTATCTGGAATCTCTATATTTATATAATGTGCTCAGCATACATGTGCACCCTGCTGGAGTGAGTGTCACAGGGCTCTGCTGGCCATGTGAATCAGTAAGAGTTTCCCACACTGGCCTCAAATAGAGTGAGTGTTGTAGGGTTCCGGACGTCATATGAGCTGGTAGAAGAATTGGCGACCTGGGCAGCAAAAAGTAATGGGGCAGAAGGCCAGACAGTCCCAGAAACTACAGTCACTCAACTCCTTGCTCAACAGCTGGTAGTGAGGAAGGTAATTGGATTGGGCTGGGGAAGAGGACTGGCATGGGGGGGGGGGAGTTGGGGGGAGAGTGGAGTTCACTGGGTTTCAGTTAGAGTGATAAAACTTATATGAAGGACTAATTGCCCCTTAATAAACAGAAATGCCATACAATGAAATTTAAAAGTGTTATTTATTTCAATTGTTCATACTATTTATTACAATTTAGCTATACTACCTATCTATTCTGCCCATCCCCACAAAGTACTACAATCTACAATCTCTATCTTTCCCATAGAGATCTTCTGTGCTTGTCCCATGTTTTCTTGAATTCAGATACCATCCTCATCTTTGCTACCTCTGCTAGGAAAAGTAATCCACAAATCTTTTCAGTAAAGAAGAAGTATTTCTTCAGATTATTCCTTTCACCGTCATCCTATGAGCCCTCATTCCAGAACTTCCTTTCATATGAAAAAGGCCCGCCTCCTGTGCATTTATATCATGGAGATATTTTAATGTCTGTATCGTATCTCCCCTCTCCTGCCTTTCTTCCAGTTCCATGCCCAAATGTAAACGTAAATACTCTTGTTTCATTATGTTGTGCCTTTGCTCTTTTAGTCTTCTACTTTTGGAAATCTAACACACCACAACTGTAAGCATTTTTTTGCAAGACACTCCAGATTTGGGCACTGTATAAATACATAAATCTTTGAAACTGGAAAACAACTACAGAGACCAGTAAGTCAATTCCTTTCACTGCGTCCTGTGGTTATAGAGATTAAAATCCACAACTCTTGGAAAGACATGAAAAACATGCTTAATGTGTGGGTTTCCTTCATGGTCTTCAACAGCTGGAACAGCATCTGTTTTCTAACTGAAAAACATGGACAAGTTAACAAAAGAAGATCCGCATGCAAACTCATTATGTGAAAAGATGTTGTTTATCGGAATACTCAGACATCGGTGGTTGTAAAGTGCCTAAAATTGTCTGACTGCTAAGAAAGCTAGTGTGACCTGAATCATTTGGATAATTTTGAAAAAATGTAACTTACTTTGTCACGTGTGTTTTCGTCATTCTAGGTTGAAGAGAAATCTAAACCTGAGAAGCAAATGAACAAAATAAGACCACAAAATATTTGAGTGTAACATTTACTGTTCAGGTAGAAGTATAGTAAAATAAATGTGTAGGGCTATGCTTTCTTGAGCAATATTTCTAAAAACTTCAATCAGTAAACACAGCACCAGTAATTTTACCTGCACCAGACAATTTTCTTTTAACAGGTTAATGGTTCATTGTTGTTATGATCCAAGTTTCATCTTGGCTATTATAAATGCAAACCGCTTTACAAGAGCATCTCACATCTTGATGGCATTGCAGTATGCCTACGATTTTTACAAAAGGAAGGATAGTCACACAGGTCGTCATTCTGAGCAACGAATGGCAGGGCTGGATGTCCCATTGGGACATCTATCCCTGCTATTTGTGCCCTTTCCCAGGCCCGAATACCTTCCCCGCATGTTGTACAGGGAAAGTAGATGGGGACAGAAAAGGGGAGGATCTGGGGCGGCATTAGGGCGGGAACTGGGCGGTCGCCGGCCCCGGATATATAGGGCTGATTCTAATGTTGGCCCTGTACATCTGGGGCTGGTGACTTGAACGGAATAACTTCTCCGATGCAGCAGGATTGGCAGGCCCGGGGCTGGGAAGAGGCAGCAGGGGGCAGAGGGCATTCAGTGCAGCTCGATCCTCACCTTTGGAGGCCAGATAGGGGGTTGGACTGCAGGGAAAGTAATTTGGAGACCAGGGATTGCGGCTTTTAAATGGAGCTCGGTGCCATGGCAACCGGGTGCCATGGTGCCGCGGCTCCATTTAAATGCCCTGACTGAGTTAGTCGGAAAAAGGCCTGTACATGTAGGCTGGGCTGAAACACGGTCCCAGCCTGCACGTTCAGGCCTGTTCACGATTCTGATCCTGCGGAGCTAGACATTCCCTGCGGGATCAGAATCGCAACTCCCTCTGTGCATCCGGGTCCAGCCGGGTGCATAAAGGGCTTCTATGTCCGGGATGGAATCGGGCTTATAATGTCCATCCTCAATGCACTGCCAAGGTAATGTGCTTTATTCTAACCTAGCAACAACTTATGTCTAGAGGTGCTGAGATGGCTTTACAATGCGACCACTTCTGTATGTCAAACCCAAAGGACTCTATCAGATATTTTACTTCCTGACCTACTGCAGAGGTCATGTACATCAGCAAAATATTCATAATTTTTATAGACGATAATGACATCTTGAAATAAATCTCACAAAATTCCAAAATATCTACTACATGCTCACTTTCCGGCTTTGCCATGGGGCAGGGCAACCTACATAGAGCAGCAGCTTCAACCCTAATCAAAGATATGGATGGGAAGGGTAACCTGCACGGAGTGACAGGTACAATTCTAACCACCTTACTTTATAATAGATGGGCCATTTCAAACTTTATCTGCTGAATATGTTACTATTTTATGGATGGATTTAGTAGTGTGCTTTCAGTAGTAGGTCAAGACAAGGTACATTCAGGTACTGTAGTTATTTCCCTGCCCCCAGAGGGAAAGTTTTGCACCTAAGGCAATGGAGCATTAAGTCACTTACCCAAAATCACAAGAGACTGAACATGCAGCGCTACAAACTAGCATCAATAGACAGCTAACAGAATGATACAGATCCCGCTACAAATTTGGTAAACACCACAGACACACAGGCACACTCAACACAAAAATATTTTAGATTCAGCCAAGCACTTTGATGTCAACATACTGTATCTGTTCCAATAAAAATGCAGAGACAAATATCCCTTTAATTGAGTGAAGCATTTTTCCCTGCATATGCATATTACATAAGCGAGATGGATAGGAAAACCGAATGCGACACATATGACAGTACAGGCAACTGTTTTTGTACAAAGAAACGTGCATCTGTAGTAGTGTGCCCCTAATGACTACAGTAAATCCAGTATTGGAATTGCTCAAAGACATCGCTTAAGAATACCAAAGATTATTCATTGCAGAATATATACTGTCTCTTAACCAAACTCTCTGCATGATCAATGTGATAATCCAAAATAACTAAACTGCTGCTTGAGCAAAAAACACTAGGGTGCACAAAACCCTGTTAACAGCCAAGCTCTGCAAAATATAAGCACATTTGCATACTGGATTTCAGAAGGAATTATTATTGCTATCTTATCGTTCAAAGCACTATATATGCATCAAACAAGGCAAATATGCTGCAAGTCCATACAGAAACATTCATAATTTATAAACATGGAAATAAATAAGTTTATTTAATTTAATCCCTGTTTTCGTCTTCTCTTTTTTATATTATATTTTTATTGGTTTTATAAACTACATACTACAATGTACACAATCAACAGTGAAATACACAGCCACATAGAAAAACAGGAAAAACGAGAGAAAACTGGAGTCACATCTCACATAACCACCAACTGGTATTCCCCCCTCCCCCCTCCCTGATTCGGATCATCTCAAACACAATAATCCACTGGACCGCCTTGAGACTCAATGTTAATTGGGGAACATTTTGCCTTTGCCGCAAAATCATCTAGGCATTTCCATTTACTGATTCCTAAGTCCCCAGTTAGACTATCTCTGCTGCACCTTTTCAATTTGACCCTCAGAACCCCTTGAGCTACAGCCCGCTCATGTGCTTTCTCATATTTAGCGTACAAATACACCAGATTCCACCAGTAATACCCATCAGGTTTAGAGAGGTCTTTCCAGGATGCCAGAATTAGCTTTAGAGCAATGGCCATCCTAAAATTGAATAGAAAAGATCTTCCCTTGGGTAGATCTACTCCACCCTCCGATGAGCGGAGAATGACTATTTTCCATGTCAAAGGGGCCTGAAACCATAAAACCACTTGAATCTTGTCCCACACCTGGCACCGATATCTCTGAACATATGGACACTCATATAGCATATGCTTCAGAGTACCTGGGCTACCTGAGCATGTCCAGCATCTGTTACGAATCTTGGTGTCCCATTTTGTGACCATGATCGGTGTAAAAAACTCCCTATGCATTAAGAAAAATAGAGACTGAGTGAGAGCAGCCACTTTGGAGGCTTTATTAACCTGCCCCCAGATTTGACGCCAGGATTGTGTAGAAATAGAGGAACCCAGATCCATCTCCCACGCTTTCCTTAGTCCAGTCAAAGGAGGAACAGAACTATCTCTTATTACAGCATAAAATTTGGAGGCTGTACTCTTCAAACTATGACAAATTTCCACCATTTTCATCAAGCCCCACTCATCAGACAACTTCTGCAGGTCTCCTATACTATCCGCAATACAATGTTTGAGCTGGGCCCATTGATACCGCCAAGTCTTTGGCAATGCAAACTCCTGTTGCAAATCGTCATAAGACTTCCAATTATTTCACATAATTACCTGACCAACAGTCCATATACCTTTCGCTTGCCAGTTTTTCCATGGGACTACCTTATGGCCAATCTTGAAATTCAGATTGTACCAGAGCGGGAGAAGAGTAGAACAGCACTCCTCCTTCCCTAAGACTCCCCCAAGAAAAATAAGGGCCTCTTGAATTGCCTGAATGATTTTAAGGCTCTTGAAGGAGTCCGGGAACCTCATCCCTGCCCATGTCGATAAAGGAAACGGAGCTCCCAGCCTTTCCTCCAAATCCAGCCATACTTGTCTCTGCCCTTTTTCCTTGGGGAAACACCACTCAGCAGCTTGTTTTAACAGGTAGGCCATATGGTACTATCAGAAGTCTGGAAAATGGATTCCCCCTTTGATTTTGTTCGCCTTTCATTTGGATGTCGCAAACCTAGGGGGTTTCCCCTGCCATAGAAAATCCACTAATAATCGTTCCATTATTTTTTATACGTTATTGGGTAAGGCCACTGGGAGCATTTCCAAAATGTAATTTACCTTGGGCACCAATACCATTTTTATAGAATCTAGCCTCCCCCACCATGACAAATGGAGATGCAACCACTTCAAAGTAAAGGAGTGAATCATTTCAATCAACCCATTAACATTTAACTGTATCGCTTCTTCTACGGAGAAAGCATATTTCACCCCTAAGTACTTTATAGCTTTAGCCTCCCATTAGAAAGGAAATTGAGAAAGCATAGAAGAAAATGTCATCTTATTCAAAGGAAAAGCGACTGATTTACTCCAGTTTATCTTATAACCTGACAGAGTAGAGTATAACCCCATTATCCTCAATACCTCCCAGACAGCATGGGGCTGAATAAACAGCAAGAGATCGTCCGCGTGCACTGACAGCTTAATTTGTGTATCTCCGATAGGAATTCCCTGGATCTTGTCAGAATGTCTGAGCAGCAGGGTAAGCAGTTCTAGTGCAATATTGAACAGAAGGGGGGGACAGGGGGCGCGTACCCCTGTTCAACGAATAGGGAGGAGAAAGCAGCCCATTCGCTAGAATGCAGGCAGAAGGATTAGTATACAACAGGTGAATAAGTTGTGTAAATTCTGCCCCGAAACCAAACCAGGCTAGAACTTGCTCCAAGAAGGCCCATTCCAGCCTGTCAAAAGCCTTTTCTGCGTCAACCGTGAGCCCCACCACCAGAAAGTTCAAATGTTCAGAGACAGCCATAAGATTCATGAAAAGATGCACATTGTCCGCAGAGGACCGGCCGGCCATAAAGCCACATTGGTCCGGATGAATTATCTGAGAAACTACTTTTTCTATTCTCCGAGCAAGAATTGCTGCAAAGAGCTTATAGTCAGCATTTAATAGGGCTATCGGTTGATAGTTTTCCACTCTCTGGGGGTCCCTACCTGGTTTTTCCAGAACAACAATTGTTGCTTCACTAAAGGAGCCGGTGGCCGGGGCTTGCGCACCTAACATCTGAAAGTACTGTTTCAAAGAGGGGAGGAGATCTTCAGAAAACAGTTGATAAGATTCAGTGGGGATTCCATCCGGCCCGGCCGCTTTACCCCTGGCCTGCTCCTGTAGAACCTCACTAATCTCTCCTAGAGTGATAGGACTCTCCAACCCCTCTCTCTGCAAGGGAGATAGGGAGGGATGAGGTAGCTGACCAAATAGCTCTTGAAAAGCAATGGGGTCGACTTTCGAATCAGAAGAATACAGTTCAGAGTAAAATGATCTGAATGCCTCTGCTGTTTCTCCTGCCCTTGTGATCATACCCTGATTACCATCTCGAAGAGCCTCAATTCTCCTCTTTGGCAGTCTAAGAGTGTGCGCAAGTTGGGTCCCTGCCTTGTTACACTCAACATAATACTTTCCCTGCTGAACTAAAGATAGCTTTGCGGCTTCCGCAGCAATAATACTATTGTATTGGTATCTCAATTTCTGTAAACGCAGAAGAACCATTGGGTCCGTTCTATTCCTCAGTATTCTCTCACCTGCTCGTATTTGGGTCTCCAACCCCAGCAACTCCGCTTTCTTTTGCCGCTCTAATATGATTTTATAACTCATACACTCGGCCCGAATGCATGCCTTAAAAGCTTCCCATCATGCCCATCCAGCGGTATCCTCTGGGAGGTTTACTTCAAAATACCCCTTAATAGCCACCTTGATGGTCTCACAGAAACCTCGATCATTCAGTAACTCCCTTGGGAAGAACCAGGTGGGACTCCTTGGGTCAGAGTCATCGACCCGCAAAGCGAAAGTTACTGCGGCCATAATTTGCACCACATGTGAGTAGCATAGAACCCGCATAATAATTGGCCATGGATTTCGAGCGTGAGGGTGTGTCTGAGTAGGGACTCGATGCACCCTGTCATTTTCAAAAGGTTGACTGAAATTTAGCCGGAGGATCTTTGGAATTGTTTTTTTCCATAAAAGCCACAGCATTAACACCTTCCGCCTTCCGGTACTCCCACCACCTGAATATTATTCCTTCGGGATCGGTTATTGAGATCTTCCAGGCTGCGTTCCAGGGCCTCGATCCTCTTACCATGCTTTTTCACTTGCTTTAATCGCTCATCATACACGGTTACTTTGGCCTCAACCTCCTCCAATCTGTTTGTAATACCCAGGGCCGGCCCGTCCATTGAGCAAGAATGTTTTTTGCACAGGGCCCCGCGTTTCGGGGGGCCCCGCGCAAAGAACATTCTGCTTTTTTTTCTTAATTAAATTTAAAAAAAAAAAAAGCTGGCCGCTGCCGCCGCGGCGGCATGGAGTATCCCGCGGGGCTCCCTCTGCCCGGCGGAACTCTTCCGGCGCGGCTGAGCCCCTCTGTGCCGGCTTGCAGATACGCGAAGGGAGAGTGTCTCCCTCGCGTCTCTGTTAAGCCCGCAGGGGCTGATGGGAAGCAGGGGCTGATGGGAAATTTCCCATCTGCCCCTGCGGGCTTAACAGAGATGCGATGGAGACACTCTCCCTTCGCGTATCTGCAAGCCGGCACAGAGGGGCTCAGCCGCGCCGGGAGAGTTCCGCCGGGCAGAGGGAGCCCCGCGGGACACTCCATGCGGCGGCAGTGGCCAGCTTTTTTTTTTCTTTTTTTTAAATTGCCATGAGCCGAGGGGGGGGGGGCGGGTAGGACTGGCAGTGGGCTAGGGAGGGGTGGGTTAAGACTGGCAATGGGCTAGGGAGGGAGGAGGGGGGGGGTTAAGACTGGCAATGGGCTAGGGAGGGGGAGGGGGGTTAAGACTGGCAATAGGCTAGGGAGAGAGGAGGGGGGGTTAAGACTGGCAATGGGCTAGGGAGGGGGAGGGGGGGGTTAAGACTGGCAATGGGCTAGGGAGGGGGAGGGGGAGGGGGGTTTAAGACTGGCAATGGGCTAGGGGGGGTTAAGACGGGGGGTTAAGACTGGCAATGGGCGGGGGGGGTTAAGACTGGCAGTGGGAGGGGGAGGGGGGGTTAAGACTGGCAATGGGCTATGGGGGGTTAAGACTGGCAGTGGGCTGGGGGGGTTAAGACTGGCAGTGGGCTGGGGAGGGGGGGTTACGACTGGCTGTGGGCTATGGGGGGGTTAAGACTGGCAGTGGGCTGGGGAGGGGGGTTAAGACTGGCAATTGGCTGTGGGGGTGTTAAGACTAGCAGTCGGCTGGGGGGTTAAGACTGGCAGTGGGCTGGGGAGGGGGGGTTAAGACTGGGAATGGGCTGGGGGGGTTAAGACTGGCAGTGGGCTGGGGAGGGGGGGTTAAGACTGGCAACAGGCTATGGGGGGGTTAAGACTGGCAGTGGGCTATGGGGGGGTTAAGACTGGCAATGGGCTTTGGGCTGATGGCTGTCTGGCAATGGGCTATGGGGGGGTTAAGACTGGCAATGGGCTATGGGGGGGGTTAAGACTTGCAATGGGCTATGGGGGGGTTAAGACTGGCAATGGGCTGTGGGCTGATGAGGGCTGTCGGGAAATGGGGTGATGGGGGTTAGGACTGGTAGTGGGCTGATTGGGGGGGTTAGGACTGGTAATGGGCTATGGGGGGTTAAGACTGGTAATGGGCTGTGGGCTGATGGGGGCTGTCTGGAAATGGGTGATTGGGGGTTAGGACTGGTAATGGGCTATGGGCTGATGGGGGCTGTCTGGAAATGGGGTGATTGGGGGTTAGGACTGGTAATGGGCTATGGGGGGGGTTAAGACTGGTAGTGGGCTGATGGGGGGGTTAGGAATGGTAGTGGGCTTATGGGGGGATTAGGACTGATAATGGGCTATGGGGGGGCTAGGACAGGAAATGGGCTGATGGGGAGGGGTTAGGACTTGAGGTGGGTTGATGTGGTTAGGACTGGTAATGGGCTGTGGGCTGATGGGGGGGGGGTTTAGGACTGGCAATGGGCTATGGGGGGCTGACTGGAAATGGGCTGATGGGGTGTTAGGACTGGTAATGGGTTATAGGGGGGCTTAAACTGAAAATGGGGTGATGGGGGTTAGGACTGGAAGTTGATTGACGGGGGGCTAGGACTGGTAATGGGTTGGGGGGTTGCTAGGACTGGAAATGGGCTGAGTGGAAGGGGAGGCTTGAACTGCAAATAGCTGATGGGGAGGGGGCTTGGAATGGAAATGGGCTGTGAGGGAAGGGAGCTAGGACTGAAAATGGGCTGATGGAACAGCTAGGATAGGACTGGAAATGGGCTGTTGGGGGGAGCTAAGATTGGAAATGGGCTGTGGTGGGGGCTTGAATTGAAATGGACTCATGGAGGGGCTAGAACTGGAAGTAGGCTCATGGGGGGGCTTGGACTGGAATTGGGCTGAGTGGAGGGGAGCTATGATTTGACATGGGCTGATGGTGGGGCTAGGAAATGACTAGAAATGGGCTGATGGGGGGGCTAGGATTGGAAATGAGCTGATGAAGGGACTTGGACTGGAAATGGATGGGGGAGCTAGGACTGGAAATGGGCTGATGGGGGGGCTAGGACTGGAAATGGGCTGATGCAGGGACTAGAAGGGAATGGATGCTGGGTGAGACTGGAACTAGAAGGGAGCTGATGTTGGGGGAGGATTAGAATGGGATGGGGCTGGGAGAGTAAAATGGAGAGGGGAAAAATATTTTGTGTAGGAGGGATGAAAAATCTACAATTGGCCGGGTATTGGGAGAGTAATTGGGGATTGAGGATGGAGGGGTAAAATTTGTGTGGATGAAATAGGAATGAGGAAAGAGCAAAAGGAGAAAGATTAGTATGTTAAAGCAGATGTAGAGAGAGAGAATGGAAAAAAAAACTAGAAGAGAGAAGAAAGGACAAATGGACAGCAGACGATGGAGAGTTAGCAGAAAACATGAAGAAACCAGAAGAAAGTGGCTGGACCAATTGCAACTGAAAAAAAATGCACAAAAGGTAGAAAGATATCTCTTTATTTTGAATTTATTAACTGGAATATGAAAGCTCTGGGAAATGTGCATCATTAACGTCTGCGCTTTGTTTGGTACAAGAGGAAATTAATTTATAGTTTTATTTCTAGTGTTGTTGTACATTCCAAGTTTGGCTTTTGGGGTTCCCAGTTTAATTATTGCCTTCCTGTTTCTAAATTGTGATTCCTTGTTTGGTGATGGTCTATGTTCTGCATGTGTAACTGAGCTGAGGTATTCTGTTTATGTAATTCCTATTTGATATTGCCACTTGTTCTCTTTCCTCAGTAGGTCATGTATTGTTATTCTCTGAAATGTATTGGTTTAATATTTGCAGTGTTGCCTTTTGATAGGTAGGGTGTGGTGCTTTGTGAGTCCTGGTAGTGCTGTTAGGATAGGGTGGGTTTGCTATGGGTTCTAAATGGGCAGCGTTTGTAGTAGTTCCTAATGTGCCTGGTGGTTGGCACTGGATTATAGTAATGTAGAAATCTTGTAGTCTTTCTTTATCCATACACTCATTAAGAGACATGTTTACTAAAAGTTAGTGTATGGTAACATTATGCAAATATTTATGCAAATAAGGCCACTTATGCAAATGAGGCCCTGCACCGAGTCTCCGCACATGGCCCCGCACCCCCCTTGGGCCGCCCCTGGTAATACCCATCAATTGTTCTTTAAGATCTTTCAATTCGAGGACATCAGCTTGCACTCCTGTTAGGGTCTCCCCATTTGCAGCTACCATTTCTCGCACTGCTCTTATCTCTTGCAGCAGTTCTTGTAAGCCCTCCGGGTTTTCACGGGAGTTCGCCATCTTGAGAGGGGACGGGGATCAGGTTTGGATTGTTTTGCCCCAGGATTCGACCCAGCCCTGAACTCCAATCTCGTCTGCTTGCTACCAGCCATCGCTATGTCACTTTGAGACTGCCAATAGGGGCAATAAATTTCCTGACTAGGAAGGGAGGATAGGATTTAATCAGGATTCAACGGAGAGCTAAGAGACTACATGGCCATCTTCCTCGGTAGCTGGCTCCGCCCCCTGTTTTCTTCTTCTCTGTTTATTGTAAGATTTTGAACTTCTTTGTGAACTGTTTTGATTTTAGGAAAAAGCAGTATATAAGTCCTGTTAAATAAATAAATACATAAATAAATAAGGGAGTTACTGGCACAGATAAACTTACAATTGAGAGGAAAGTAAGGGTGAACTATAAAAGATAGGAGAAAGAGAGTGGTTATAGTTAGAGAAGATACCTTTCTATAGGTCATCTAGGTGGAGAAATATCTGTCTGTTTGCAAGTATTCTATAAAACTGAACCTTTTATAAAATGCCTATAGTGCCACCACATACACATTGAAATGCATAAAAGAAAACGTCATTTTAGAAATGTGCTTATTCAAAAAAAAGAGTAGCGGCTGTGCAGACATCATGTCCCGGAATGTGTGCTGTCTGCCTGGCACCAAAATCCAAGGCATAACAGCAAGTTTGCTGAGCCTCAGACTTCCTTCAGCAGACTGGCTAACCTACTGAAGAGGGCGTTAAACTAGATTCTTTCGGGATGGGTGAATAAAGCCCCCAGGAAAGTAAAGGCCCTCAGGTAAGTAAAACATTAAATATCTCTGTAGACATGGGTAAAAGAGCAACTTCTGGAAAGCAGTGTGCATTAATGCCCATAGTAAGGGAAATAAGTTTCCAGATGTTGAGGCTTCAATGGAAGAGGTTGACTTGGATTTAGTGGAAGTTACGGAGACGTGGTTCATGGATAACCATGACTAGGATGTAATTATACTAGGCTATACTTTATTCAGGAAGAACACTGTAGGAAGAAGCGGATGAGGAGTGGCACGATATGTAAAAAATAAAATTAAAGCAGTAACCTATACCAAGCCCCTAATAACCCCACAATTGATAACTCAACATCTTCGAGCTAATTCTGGGAACTAGACCAGTTCACAGCTCGAACTTCCTTCACCAACTTTCACTTCTGATCAAGAACACATTTGGAGCAGTTTCAACTCTGTCAACCAAGGACACATTGCCAAGATACTCTCCGTCATCAACACAACCACCTCCCCACTTGACCCCTGCCCTGTATCATGGATCAAACTGGAGAAAAAGCACCTCATACCCTATGTTTGAGGTGTGACAAAAAAGAAATGAGACTGTCCCATAAATGTTTTATTACAAAATCTACAGAGAAATTACACATTGTCCCCTTCAAAGTAATCCCCCCCTCCCCCCCAGAGTTAATGCACTTCTGCATTCGCTTCTGCCACATACGGAAGCACTCAGTAAAGTCCTCCTCCTTGAGGTCCCTCAGCTCCCTCATCACAGTGACCTTGAACTCTTCTACAGAGGTGAAATGAGTTCCTTTGAGCACAGTCTTCAACCTGGGGAAGAGCCAGAAGTTGCACAGTGCAAGATCTGGGGAATAAGGATGGTGGTTGAGAGCTGTGATCTATTTGTTGGCCAAGAACTGCCTTACACTGAGCACAGGTGTGTGCGGGTGCATTGTCGTGATGGAGCAGCCATGACTTGTCTCTCCACAGAGCCCGCCTGCTGCACCAAACCTGGTCATGGAGGCATTTGAGGACCTGCTGGTAGAAGTGCTGGTTGACTGTCTGACCCTCAGGCACAAACTCATGATGGACCACTCCCTTCTGGTCGAAGAATGCGATCAGCATGACCTTGATCCTTGATTTGGACATGCACGCCTTCTTGGGTCTGGGTGACAGTCGAGTCTTCCACTGCAGGCTCTGTCTCTTGCTTTCAGGGTCATACTGGAAGACCCAAGTCTCATCTCCTGTGATGACTCGGCCAACAAACTCTGGATCTTCTCCGATCTTCTCTAGCAAGTCTTGACAAACATTGACCCAGTGCTCATTCTGGTTGTCTGATAAAAGCTTGGGCACCATCTTGGTCCACACCTTCTGCATCCCCAGCTCCTGTATCAAGATGGTCCGCACTGACTCCCTGTTCAGGCTGAGCTCCTCAGCTATCATCCGCACCATCAATCTGCGATCACTCCGCACCAGCTGGTTCACTCTGTCAATGTTCTCACCCGTCTTTGTCGTGGAAGGCTGTCCTGACTTGGGGTCATCCTCCACCTCCTCGTGGCCAGTCTTGAAGCATTTTTGCCACTCAAAGACTCACAGCCTTGTCATTGCATCTTCTCCATAAGCCTTTTGGAGAAGTTGGAGACTTAACCAGAAATTTCAAGTTGATTCTTTGCTCCATATTTCTGCCACCTCCAGTTGCGTGACAAAGTGATGGAGCGTTGTGCTACAAAAAAACATGAAAAAGAAAAACAGAGTGAGAGAGATGAAAAATATTATAGCACAATAGTGGCGAGATGTTGCACAACACAGTGACATAAGCGGTTAGCCAATTGGCATTGAGTCATGGGCGTGGCTGCCACAGTCTCATTTCTTTTTTGTCACACCTCGTATGCAGCAAGATAAGCATCTCTTTAACACAAGGATATCTCCCCCCTTCACACAAGCAATTCTCCGTACATCCTATTCTTAAGAAGCCAAATATAGCTACGGTCTCCCCATCTTCATATAGGCCAATCTTCAGTATTCTATTCATTGCCAAGATCATCAAAACGGTTGTAAAGGAACAACTACAAGACTACTTAGATGAACACTGTCCTCTAGACACTCACCAACATGGTTTCCAAACTCAACACAGTGTAGAAACACTTATGATTTCCCTCCTCAACACCATGATTAAAGGCACTGAAATCAAAGCACAAGGATTCATACTCATCTTTCTGGATACATATATCAGCTGCATTTGACTCGGTTTCACATCAAATCCTCTTAAACAGACTCCACAATATTGGCATTCAAGGTACCCCACTTATGTGGTTCCACTCCTACCTAACAGACTGAATACAGCAAGTCAAAATTGGCGCCTCCACTTCTACACCATTCTCCCTTAACCAAGGAGTACCACAAGGGTCTTCACTCTTCTCGCTTTTATTCAATTTATACATCCAACCCCTCTGTGAAATCATAAAAAACTTTGGCATCAATTACTTAATATATGCAGATGATATGATTTTCACTCCCTTCTCCACCAACTTGCCAGAATACACAAAAATCTCCAAATGTTTCACAGCAATCAATATCTAGCTCAAAATTCACAATCTCAAAATCAATTTCACTAAGTCCGAAGCACTTCACATTACAAGAAACAAGAATTTCCTTCCTCCACCTATGATCACACTAAACAATATATCAATTGAAATCAAAACCTAAATAAATTACCTAGGAATCACACTTGACCAAGAGTTCACCTTCCTGCCACAAATCAGCCGAATCACCAAAACAGTCTATTACAAGCTCTGTATACTAAGGAACCTATGCAAGCTCCTTTCCCCATTAGACTTTTGCGCAGTATGTCAAGCAGTTATCACACCATAACTTGACTACTGCAATTCCATATACCAGGGGCTATCAACAACCATGCTATACCCTCTACAACTGGCACAAAATACCACAGCCAGTACCATATTAGCCAAATCTCAAAAAATTCACATCAGCCCACTCCTTAAACAGTTTCACTGGCTGCCTATAACAAGCAGGATCAGATACAAAATTATCCTAACCACCCACAAAATTTTAAAGCAGCAATCCGCGGACAGCCTCAATCCACTTTTAGCAAACAACTGCCCCAACAGACCCAAGAGAAGTTCCATGCTCAACATTCTCACCATCCACACGGAAAAACCCTTGAGCAGTCAAAGAGCCAGCAGTAGGGCTTTTTCCCTATACGCTCCCTTCTTATAGAATTCACTGCCATCTCACATAAGATCCACTCAATTGACTAATGATTTCTGTAAGTTCTTAAAAACTCTTCTGTTCATAGAACACTACGGAGCAGATACAGATCAGGGAACAATTCCCTGAGCAACATACGCAACCATATAACACAATGTATATAGTTATTAGTTAAACTGGCTGTTTTTAACTATATATAATAAGATGTTAAAACCATGTTAAACTATGTGTACAACCTGTAATGCACACTCTGTCATTGTTTTATGCACTGAGTTATATGTAAACCGTCTTGACTGGCAGATAGATGGTGAACATGCGGTTCACCATCATTGCCTTGACTTTCTCTCCTCTCAAGTCCTCCAGGATCCTTTACAATCTGAATTTCATCCTTTACAGTCTACTGAAATGGTTCTTGCCAAAGTCTCCAGTGACTTGTTCCTGGCAAAATCCAATTGTCTTTACTCAGTCCTCATCCTTCTTGACCTCTCTGCTGCATTTGACACTGTTGACTACAACCTTCTTCTTGATATTCTGTACTCACTTGGTTTTAAGGGCTCTGTACTATCCTGATTCTCCTCTTATCTCTCCCATCACTCTTGCAGTGTTTGTTCTGGTGAATCCTCCACTGTTGCTATCCCGCTTTCAGTTGGTGTACCCCAAGGATCTGTCTTGGGTCCACTCCTTTTCTCTCTCTATACCCAGTGCCTTGGTGCACTCATCTCTTCCCATGGCTTTCAATACCATCTTTATGAGATCTACCTCTCTACACCTGAAATCTCTCTGGAAATCCAGACCCGGATCTCTACCTGCCTTTCTGACATTTCTGCCTGGATATCTCACCTCTGCTTGAAATTGAACATGGCAAAAACTGAGCTTCTTGTTTTCCCCCTAAAACCTCTTCTCCTCTTCCTCCTTTCTCAATCTCTGTGGATAACTCTGTACTCCTCCCTGTTTCCTTGGATCACAACCTTGGCTTTGACTCATCTCTCTCCTTCTCCGCACACATCCATCTGCTAGCTATGATCTGCCATTTCTTTCTGTATAACATCAACAAAATCCACCCATTCCTTTCTGAACACACTACTAAGACACTTATTCACTCTTTAATCACCTCCTGTCTTGACTATTGTAACCTATTTCTTGCTGGTCTCCATCTGAATCATCTCTCTCCCCTTCAATCTGCTCAGCACTCTGCTGCACGGCTAATCTTCCACCAGCCTCATCATGCTCATATTGCTCCCAGGTCACTTCATTGACTCCCTACCCATTTCCACATCCAGTTCAAACTTCTCCTGTTGACCTATAAGTGCATTCACTCTGCAACTCCTCATACTTTCATCTCTTATCTTTCCCTATACCACTCCCTGGAAACTCCGCTCTTCTAGCAAATTGCTTCTATCTGTGCCCTTGTCTTCTTCTGCTAACTCCACACTTCACTCCTTTTACCTTGCTGCTCCTTATGCCTGAAACAAACTGTTGTTGTTGTTAAGTGCCGTTGAGTCGGAGTCGACTCATGGCGACCCTCTGGATAGCTATCCTAAATTGTGTTCGGTCTTCAGTCAGGCGGCTCATTGTTGACAGACTGGTACCCGTAGCTGCTGTTATTGTATCGATCCATCTCATTGCTGGCCTTCCTCTTTTGCGTTGACCTTCTATCTTGCCAAGCATGATGTCTTTCTCTAATGATCTCTCTCTCTCTTCGCATGATGTGTCCAAAGTATGAAAGTCGAAGTCTTGTCATCTGAGCTTCAAAAGAAAGCTTAGGTTTGATCTCCTCTAGTACCGACTGGTTTGTTCTTCGGGCAGTCCATGGTATACACAGTATTCGCCGCCAGCACCATAATTCAAAGGCATCAATTTTCTTCCTGTCTGTCTTTTTCACTGTCCAGCTTTCACATCCATATGATGTTATTGAAAATACCATGGCTTGAACAAGTCGAATCTTTGTATGGAGAGAGACATCTCTGCTCTTGAGAATCTTATCTAGGTCTTTCATAGCCATTCTGCCAAGAGCAATGCGTCGTTTGATTTCTTGACTGCTTGTTGCTTCTTTATTGATAGTTGATCCAAGTAGGTTAAAGTTGTTCACAATTTCAATTTCTTCTCCTTCAACGATGAACCTGTTGATTATACCAGTTGTCATGATCTTTGTCTTCTTTACATTAAGGTGCAGGCCCATTTTGAGACTATGTTCTTTGATTGTGAGAAGCAAATGTTTCAGATCATCTTCACTTTCAGCCAGTAATGTAGTATCATCAGCATAGCGAAGGTTGTTGATGAGACTTCCACCAATCTTCACACCTCTGTTGTCTTCATACAATCCTGCTTCTCTGATGATTTGTTCTGCATATAAATTAAACAGGTAGGGGAAAGTATGCAGCCTTGTCTTACACCTTTGCTTATTTTAAACCATTCTGTTTCTCCTTGTTCCGTTCGAACTGTTGCTTCTTGATCAATGTACACATTGCGCAAGAGAACGATCAGGTGTTCTGGTATACCCATGCTTCTTAATGTGGCCCAGAGTTTCTCATGGTTTACACAGTCAAAAGCCTTGCTATAGTCGATAAAGCACATATAGATATCCTTTTCGTATTCTTTAGTCTTTTCAAGGATCCATCTCACATCCGCAATGATGTCTCTCGTTCCTTGCCCTTTCCTGAATCCTTCAGGTAGTTCTTGTTCCAGGTATGGTTGTAGTCTCTTTTGAATAATCTTCAGTAGAATCTTGCTGGCATGTGGGATCAGAGCGATTGTTCGATAATTTCCACAGTCAGTTGGATCACCTTTCTTTAGTATTGGTATAAACACAGATCTTTTCCACTCAGTTGGCCATGATGTTGTCTTCCATATTTCTTGGCAGAGCCTTGTATGTATGGTAACAGCTGCATCAGATTGCTGCAATACTTCTATAGGAATGCTATCAATGCCTGGTGCTTTGTTCTTTGATAAGGCTTTCAATGCTGCTTCAACTTCTTCTTTCATCACCAATGGTTCCCGATCATAAGGTACAGGTTGAAACGGCTGTTGGTCCACTTGATGTTTATCATATAAAAACTCTGTATATTCCTTCCACCTTTTCTTGATCTTCTCAGCATCATTCAATATAGAACCTTGAGCATCTTGTAACATTCCAATTCGAGGCTGGAACTTTTTCTTTAACTCTTGTAGCTTCAGGAAAGCCGATCTTGTTCTTCCTTGATGGACCTTGGTCTGACCCAGTATGGCATATCTTATGTTCTTATGTTCTTATGTTAAAACCCTCGGCCCGGTGTGCAGCGGCGGCCAAGAGAGCAAATAGAATGCTAGGTATCATAAGGAAAGGAATGAAAATAAAACAAAAGATATTATAATGCCTCTATATCGTTCCATGGTGAGACCGCACCTTGAATATTGTGTGCAATTCTGGTCGCCGTATCTTAAAAAGGATATAGCGATATTAGAAAAGGTTCAGAGAAGAGCCACCAAAATGGTAAAGGGGATGGAAGGATACTCCTATGAAGAAAGGCTAAAAAGGTTAGGGCTCTTTAACCTGGAAAAGAGACGGCTGAGGGGAGATATGATAGAAGTCTATAAATTAATGAACGGAGTGGAACGGGTAAACGTAGATCGATTGTTTATGTTATCAGAATATAGAAAGACTAGGGGACATGTAATGAAGCTACAGGGTAAACTATTTAAGACTAATAAAAGAAAATATTTTTTCACTCAACGTGTAATCAGACTCTGGAATTTGTTATCGGAGGATGTAGTAAAGGCTGTTAGTGTAGCTGGGTTTAAAAAAGGTTTGGACAAGTTCCTGGAGGAAAGGTCCATAAACCATTGTTAAGAAGGGACCCAGGATATCAATGCTTGACCCAGTACAAGCATTGTGGAACCTGTGTCTTTTGGGGAAACTGCTAGGTATGTATGACCTAGATTGGCCACTGTTGGAAACAGGATACTGGGCTTGATGGACCTAGGTCTGACCCAGTATGGCATATCTTATGTCTTATGTCCTTATGTCCTTATGTTCCTCTAATAGTTTCTGCTCCTATTTCCTTGCAAGTGTCATTGTAGTACTTTTCCTTGTCCTGTCTTGCTGCACGTTGGAAATCTCTGTTGAGTTCTGCAATTGTCTTTCTTTCTCCTCTGGCTTTAGCTTCTCTGCGTTTCTGGGCAATTTTCAAAGTTTCTTCCGTCATCCATTTTGGCCGTTTTTGCTTTTTCACCTTTTGTAGAGACTTCTCACTTTCTTCCAACACAACCTTCTTAATGTCATTCCATAACTCTTCCGGAGCTCCGTCATTGGTATCTAAAGCAGCAAATCGATTTTGCAGGCAGTCTTTAAATTCCAGTGGTATATTCTCATGGTCATATTTTGCTGCATTCATGAGTGGTTTGCTCTTTTTCAACTTTAGCTAGAGTTTGCATACTAGTAGTTGATGATCTGTACCACAGTCAGCTCCAGGTTTTGTCTTTGTTGATGTTATAGAGCTTTTCCATCGTTGACCTCCACAGATGTAGTCAATTTGATTTTTATACAATCCATTGGGTGAAGTCCATGTGTACAGTCGCCGCTTGTGTTGCTGGAAGAAGGTGTTTGAGATGAATAGATCATTGGTCTTGCAGAATTCTATCAGTCTTTCTCCAGCTTCATTTCTGTTGCCAAGTCCATATTTTCCAACTACTTTGCCTTCTTCTTTGTTGCCAACTTTTGCATTCCAGTCACCCATGACTATCAGGATATCCTGTTTGCATGTTCTGTCAATTTCAGCTTGTACTTGTTCATAGAACTCTTCAATTTCATTCTCTTCTGCAGCTGTTGTTGGGGCATATACTTGAATTATAGTTGTGTTGATAGGCAATCCTCGTAGACGAATAGAGATTAGGCGTTCGCTGACTGCATTGTATTTCATTACAGTTCTTGCAAGTTTCTTCTTTATTATAAATGCAACACCATTTCTTCTTTGTCTTTCATTTCCAGCATAGTAGACCATGTGATCATCTGATGCAAAGTGCCTGATGCCAGTCCATTTCAGTTCGCTGACACCCAACAGATCAAGTTGTACACGTTCCATTTCATTCTTGACCACCTCCAACTTCCCTTGGTTCATGCTTCGTACGTTCCATGTTCCAATGTGTAAGACATCTTTACAACTTCTGACTCTCATTTCATGCGCAGCTACATCAGCAGTCAGACTTCCCGAGGGCTTTGATCCAACCACATCATAAATGCTGGCTTTACTCTGAAAAGTCTTCAGCTCGTTCCCAGTAGCTAGTTGAGTGCCTTCCGACCTGGGGGTCTCATCTTCCAGTACCATAGCACAATTTGTTTTGTTGTAACTATCTATTGGGTTTTCATGGCAAGATACAGAAGTAGATTGCCGGGCCTTTCTTCCGCGCAGTTTAAGTTTGGTGTTGTTGCCGTTGTCACAAAAATGTGATCCTCCGCCATCAACACTATCCCATTCTGCTGCTGCCCAGATGGGTGGTTTGTCTTGGTCTGGCACCTCAGCTGAGACCTGTCCATCTCGGGAGACCCTGCCAGTAGTTAAACTACCGATAGTTTAGCTCTCAGCATCACTGATGCACAAGCCCTCACAGCACGACTAGCTGCAAACCAAGTGAGGGGGAAACTACCTGAGTCTTTATGTCAGGCGCCTTCTCTGGCTCTTTTCAAATCCAGGTTGAGATCACCTCTCTTTGCTGCCGCTTTCGGATCTTGACTCACCTGATCTCCTTTGTGTTTCCTTACCATTCCACCTAGGTTTATCCCTGTCTATACCTACTGTGTTGTCTATCTTCACTAGATTGTAAGCTCTGATTAGCAGGGACTGTCTCTTATATGTCTGTGCAGCGCTGCGTGCATCTTGTAGCACTATACAAATGCTCAATAGTAGTAGTAGTAGTTGTTAAATAAATAAATATGCTTGTAACCCTAATACCCCCATGACACACATACGTTTACACACAGACTCCCTAACATTCCCTACGACACACACGTGTCTGCGCACACCCGACACACACACCTACACACATGTGCACCCCTGACACACACTCACACACACAAACACACACACATGCATGCACCTCCAACAATTTCTCTAACACCTAGAGATGAATCCTCCTCCCAAATGCCTGATTTTGTAATTGGGGAAACACACAATTGTGTCATAAGAACATAAGAACATAAGATATGCCATACTGGGTCAGACCAAGGTCCATCAAGCCCAGTATTCTGTTTCAAACATTGGCCAATCTAGGTCATATGTACCTAGCAGTTTCCCCAAGGGACACAGGTTCCACAATGCTTGTATTGGTTCAAGCATTGATATCCTGGGTCCCTTCTTAATAATGGTTTATGGACCATTCCTCCAGGAACTTGTCCAAACGTTTTTTAAACCCAGCTACACTAACAGCCTTTACTACATCCTCCGGTAACAAATTCCAGAGTTTGATTACACGTTGAGTGAAAAAATATTTTCTTTTATTAGTCTTAAATAGTTTACCCTGTAGCTTCATTGCATGTCCCCTAGTCTTTCTATATTCTGATAAGGTAAACAATCGATCTAAGTTTACCCGTTCCACTCCGTTCATTAATTTATAGACTTCTATCATATCTCCCCTCAGCCGTCTCTTTTCCAGGTTAAAGAGCCCTAACCTTTTTAGCCTTTCTTCATAGGAGTATCCTTCCATCCCCTTTACCATTTTGGTGGCTCTTCTCTGAACCTTTTCTAAAATCGCTATATCCTTTTTAAGATACGGCGACCAGAATTGCACACAATATTCAAGGTGCGGTCTCACCATGGAACGATATAGAGGCATTATAATATCTTTTGTTTTATTTTCCATTCCTTTCCTTATCTTACCTAGCATTAGATTTGCTCTCTTGGCCGCTGCTGCACACTGGGCCGAGAGTTTTAATATGGTATCCACAATGACGCCTAAATCTTTTTCCTGGGTGGTAGTTCCTAATGTGGAACCTAGCATCGTGTAACCATAGTCTGGGTTGTTCTTCCCTAGGTGCATAACCTTGCACTTGTCCACATTAAATTTCATCTGCCATTTTGATGCCCAGTCTTCCAATTTATCAAGATCCTCTTGCAATTTTCCACAATCCTCTTGGGTTTTAACAACTTTAAATAGTTTTGTGTCATCTGCAAATTTGATAACCTCACTCGTTATTCCACTTTCCAGGTCATTTATGAATATGTCAAAAAGCAGCGGACCCAGCACAGATCCCTGGGGTACACCACTATTCACCTTTCTCCATTGGGAAAATTGGCCATTTAGCCCTACCCTCTGCTTTCTATCTTTTAACCAGTTCCTGATCCACAATAGTACACTGCCTCCTATCCCATGACTCTTTAGTTTTGCCAAAAGTCTCTCATGAGGGACCTTGTCAAAGGCTTTCTGAAAGTCCAGATACACAATATCAACCGACTCACCTTTGTCCACCTGATTATTCACTCCTTCAAAAAAACATAACAGATTAGTAAGACAAGATCTTCCTTGTCTAAAGCCATGTTGGCTGTCTCCCATTAGGTCATGACTATCTACATGCTGAGTAATTTTATTCTTTATGATGGTTTCTACCATTTTTCCCGGTACTGACGTCAGGCTCACCGGTCTGTAGTTTCACGGATCACCCCTGGAACCCTTTTTAAAAATTGGTGTTACATTGGCGATCCTCCAATCTTCAGGTATTAGAGATGATTTTAATGATAGTTCACAGATTACTAATAGCAGGTCTGCAATCTCATATTTCATTTCTTTCAACACCCTTGGATGTATACCATCCGGCCCAGGTGATTTGCTACTCTTCAGTTTATCTAATAGTTGTAATACATCTTCCCGATGTATCGATATTTCCTTCAATTCTTCCGCACCTTTAAATACCACTTCAGTCATGGGTAACATCCCTACATCTTCCTCAGTAAAGACCGAAGCAAAGAATTCATTCAGTCTCTCCGCTATCGCCTTGTCGCCTCTTAGTGCTCCTTTAACCCCTTTATCATCTAATGGACCAACCGACTCTCTCAAAGGTTTTTTGCTACAAATGTACTTGAAAAGGTCTTTACTTCGCGTTTTTGCTTCCGCAGCAAGCTTCTTCTAAAATTCTCCCTTTGCCTGCCTTATCAATGCCTTGCATTTGATTTGCCAGTGCTTGTGCTGTTTCCAGGTTTCGTTGTTTCGCTCTTTTTTCCATTTCCTGAAAGATGCTTTTTTGGCAACAACAGCCTCTCTGACCTCACCTTTAAACCATGCTGGCAGTTTTTTGTACTTCCTTCCACTTTTCTTAAAGCGTGGAATACAGCTGGTCTGGGCTTCCAAGATAGTATTTTTCAACAACAGCCAAGCCTGATGGAAGTCTTTAACATTTGCAACTGCTCCTTTTAGTTTTTTCTTAACTGTTTTCCTCATTTTATCATAGTCTCCCTTTCGAAAGTTAAAAGGTAGTACTGTGGATTTCCTTACTATCCCTCCTCCACTAATTAAATCAAAGGCAATCATGCTATGATCACTATTGCCAAGTGTCCCCAACAACCTTATTTCTTGCACTAGATCTGGTGTTCCACTAAGGACTAGGTCTAATATGGCTTCCCCTCTGGTCGGTTCATGAACCAGCTGCTCCAAGAAGCAGTCATTTATTTCATCTAGGAACTTTATCTCCCTAGCATGTCCTGACGTGACACTGACCCAGTCGATACCGGGGTAGTTGAAATCACCCATTATTATTACTGCGCTGTAACTTTTGTTAGCTTCCTGATTTCTTTGAACATTTGGTCATTCTGGCCAGGCGGTCGATAGTACACCCCCACTGCCATCGCCTTCCCCCTTTTACATGGAATTTCAATCCATATAGATTCTACAGCAGATTTTGTTTCCTGCGAAACTTTAATCCTTTCTGACTCAATGCCCTCTCTAACATAGAGAGCAACCCCTCCATCAATTTGATCAGCTCTATCATTACGATATAGTCTGTACCCAGGTATCACAGTGTCCCACTGGTTGTCCTCCGTCCACCATGTCTTTGATATTCCAATCATATCTAACCTTTCATTTAGTGCTATATATTCTAACTCTCCCATCTTATTTTTTAGACTTCTAGCATTTGCATACAAGCATTTTAGAGAATGTATTTTATTCATATTAATTTGGCTATTGTTAGACATGGGTAATTTGGGATCTTTAAGCTCTGTCTGCTCCATACTTGAGGGCATTTGGGCTAGTTTACTCTTTTGTGGAACCTCTCTGCTTTTGGTAGTATCCTTCAAAGATACATTCTTCCGAACCATCTGCTCTGGGGCGACTGTCGGCTTTCCCCTAATATCAAGTTTAAAAGCTCCTCTATCTCCTTTTTAAAGGTTAATGCCAGCAGCCTGGTTCCATCCCGGTTAAGGTGAAGCCCATCCCTTCGGAAGAGCCCCTCCTTTCCCCAGAATGTTCCCCAGTTCCTAACAAATCCAAAACCCTCATCTCTGCACCATTGTCTCATCCACGCATTGAGACTCCGGAGCTCTGCCTGCCTTTGGGGTCCTGCGCGTGGAACAGGAAGCATTTCGGAGAACGCTACCCTGGAAGTTCTGGATTTCAACTTCCTAACTAAAAGCCTAAATTTAGCCTCCAGAACCTCCCTACCACATTTTCCTATGTCATTGGTACCAACATGTACCAAGACAGCAGACTCCTCCCCAGCACTATCTAAGACCTTATCTAGGTGGCGCATGAGGTCCGCTACCTTCGCACCAGGCAGGCATGTTACCTGGCGATCCTCACGTCCACCAGCCACCCAGCTATCTACATGCCTAATGATCGAATCACCAATTATAACAGCTGTCCTAACCCTTCCCTCATGGGCACATGGCCCTGGAGAAACTTCCTCGGTGTGAGATGGTTTTACATCACCTGGAGGACAGGTCCTAGTTACAGGATCACTTCCTGCCACACCAGGGTGATGCTCTCCTGTCACGTGACCTCTCTCCTCCATGGCAACAGGGATGCTGCCAGACTGGAGGTGGGACTTCAGGACTATATCCCTGTAGGTCTCGTCTATGTACCTCTCTGTCTGTCTTATGCTTTCCAAGTCTGCTACTTTAGCCTCTAGAGAACGGACTCATTCCTGAGAGCAAAGAGCTCCTTGCACCTGGTGCACACGTAAGACCTCTCGCCAACTGGGAGAAAATCATACATGTGACACTCAATGCAAAAGACTTGAAAGCCCCCATCCCGCTGCTGGACTGCTGTCTGCATCTTAGTTTTAAGTTTGTGTTAGATCTAAGTTCTTTACTTACTAAGGGTTGCTATGGATATTTATACTAATAAAACTGTACCTAATACGTGTAATATACCTTGTTCACCTGAAGCTTAACTAATCTCAGGTCCTTAGTGTATGATTGATTTGGGTAACGAGCTTCACCTGAGAGCACCTCCTGCCTTTTAAGATGTGTAAGTACCTATAAAGCTATGATTATCCCAGGGGAGGGAGGGAAATAACACTTATTAAAAGAGGGCTGCTACACAGTACCCTGTTTTGTGCTGCTGAGGTAAGCTATATTCTGATTTGATTTAAATTATAGCTCTTAGCTGCTGCTAGGCTCTAACCTCTTATGAAATTTAAACTACAAGCTCTCTGCTGGGTTCTAAATTTAACCAGAAAGCTCTCTTCTGTGTTTTAAATTTAAGCTAAAAGTACTTTGCTGATGCTAGGCCCTGAGTGACTATTAATTTTAAACTACAAGCTCTCTGCTGGGTATGAAATGTAACCAGAAAGTTCTCCTCTGTGTTTTAAAACTAAAGGTACTTTTCTGATGCTAGGCCCTGAGTGACTATTAAATGTAAACTACAAGCTCTCTGCTGGGTTCCAAATGTAACCAGAATGCTCTCTTCTGTGTTTTAAATTTAAACTAAAAGTACTTTGCGGTTACTAGGCCCCGAGTGACTATTAAATTTAAACTATAAGCTCTCTGCTGAGTTCCAAATGTAACCAGAATGCTCTCTTCTGTGTTTTAAATATAAACTAAAAGTACTTTGCGGTTACTAGGCCCCGAGTGACTATTAAATTTAAACTACAAGCTCTCTGCTGGGTATGAAATGTAACCAGAAAGTTCTCCTCTGTGTTTTAAATTTAAACTGCTGCTACTAGGCCCTGACTGATTTAACAAAAAATAGTGGGCTCACAGATTAATTAGCTTTAATATAAAGAATTCCTTTTAGAAAATTACCAGAAGTATATACTCACAATTGCAGATCTCTCTCCAGAAGTAACAGTCCCTTTTTCTAGCCCTTCAAGTCATACTGCAAGTGTCCACTTTTCAACTTGTATGTAGTCCAGTTTCTCCAGGACCAAGCAGGAAGTCAGTCCTCACTTATGGGTGACGTCGGCGCCGACGGAGCCCTCGCGGAGCAATTTTCCCCAGCTTTCAAAGAAAGCCTTTGGGAATTGCAGCGCGCATGCGCGGTCCCCTTCCCGCCCAAGGGTGCCATCTTAGCCAGTCTTCTTTTTTCCGCGGAGCCCTACAGACGTACCCGTCGTGTCCCCGCGAAAAAGTTGATTTTTCTTCATAATTACTACTTTTTTCCTTCGGTTCGACGCCGGTCTTTTTCCCGCCCGGACTCGCGACGCCGGTCACGAGTCCTCTTCTTCTTTTTCGGTTTTTCTGACTTAGTCAGTTTTCGTTTCGGTTTTTTCCCTGGCAGCCCGGTCCTTTGACCTCGCCGGGGCCCTTTTTCCCCCGATGGCTGCCAGTGGTTTCAAGCGGTGTGGTCAGTGTGACCGAAATATGTCATTAACTGACACACACGACAATTGCCTCCGCTGCCTGGGCCCGGATCATGAAGAAATGATCTGTGGGCCTTGTGGCAAACTCTCCTCCAAAGCGTTGAGAAGTCGGCGGCATCAGCGGGATAGAATCTTCGCTGACCCCAGCCGTACCCGGACCTCGTCGGAGGCCTCCGCGTCCAGGGGTTCCAGCTCGGACCGTCGCCGGAGTTCCTCCGACAGGGGTTCTCCCTCCGGGGACCATCGACGGAAGGTGAAACCCGCGAGGGCGGCGTCGGTGGACGCTCCTGGCTCCACGAGGGCCAGGTCGCATAGCCCCGATAGCCGCCCCGGGTCCTTGGAGAAGAAGCACCTCACGAAGCGACCTCGCCTGGAGTCGGAGCTGCCTGCTCGGGTAAGTCCTGTGGTCCTTCTGGACTCGCCTCCGCGACAGCCGACGTCGGGCCCGACGCCGTCGGGGCCCGAGTCGGGGCTGCTGGGTCACCTGAGCTCGGACTCAGGTTGACGGCCCTGGAGAGCAGACTGTCTGCCTTCATGGACCAGCAGCGGGCACTGCTCGCTGGCTTCGCTGGCGCCGCTGCCCCGACCGCCGGGACGTCGACGTCTAAGTCGACCCCGGAGACCGAGCCGATCCTCGAGTCGATGCGAACTCGAGTCGATCCTCGGTTGAGGTCGCCCTCGGCCTCCCGTTCGGGACCGAGGTCGCCGACGCCGACTCCCTCGGCGTTGGGGCGGCAGGTGCCGCGCCCTGCCCGGGCCGACCCCACCGAGTCCTCGTCGGAGTCGGTCTGGGAGTCTGAAGAGGAAGAGTCGCCTGATTCTTTTCGGACTCGGTGTGTCCCCTCGGACTCGCCTGAGTCCGAACCTCGGAAGCAGTCCCCCCCGGAGGATGCCCGGTTCTCGGACTTCGTCAGGGATATGGCCAAGGCTTTGGCCTTCCCTGCGGACCCCGAGGAGGAGCCTCGAGCCGAAGAGCTCAACGCCCTCCAGTATGACTCTCCCGCCAGGGAACACTTTACTGTACCGGTTCCTCCCATGCTGGAACGACTACTCTTCCGCATGTGGGAGAGTCCGGCCACCTCGCCGGTCCTGAGCAAGTGGGTCGATTCTATCTATCGAGTCCGCAAGAGCCCTGGCTTCCAAAAAGCACAGCTACCACACCATTCCATGGTAGTGGAATCGGCCATGCATCGTCTTAAGAGCCAGAAGATGCACTCCTCGGTGCCTCCTGGCAGGGAGGCCCGTAACCTGGATGGCCTTGGTAAGAAGTGTTTCCAGGGCTCTATGCTCGCATGTCGTGTCCAGACCTACCAGCTATACATGGGCATGTATCTCCGAGACCTGGCTAAAGAGCTAGCCGGCTTCTCCGCTGGTTTGTCCGAGGAACCCTTGCGGAGGTTCCTGGCCTTGTCCACTGGCATTCGGGAATGCTCAAAATTCATGTCCCGAGCAGCCTATGATGGCTTTGAAGCATCGGCTCGAGTGGCCGCAGCCGGCATCGGTGCCCGCCGACAGGCTTGGCTTCAGTCGTCTGACCTTGAGCCCTGGGTGCAGGACAAGTTGGTCGATGTCCCCTGCCGAGGCGAAAACCTCTTTGGCAAGCCCATGGCTGATAAGGCTGCACAAATTGAGACGGAGACTCTCACCAGGACTAGGCTTTCTAGGAAGACCTCCGCCCCTTCCCAGAAAAAGAAGGGCTCGGGAAAGAAGTCCTTTTACCCGAGGAAGGCGGCTGCCTACAAACAACACCCCCACTATCAGGCCCCTGCAGCTCCCCAACAGGGCCAGCAGGCCAAGGGACGGGGTAACGGGTCCCGTAGGCAGCAAGCCCCTAAGCCTGCACCACCAGCCCCTGCTCCGCAGGGTGGGGGTTTTTGACTCCTTAAGCATAGCCGCTCCCCCCCCCGCTGGTTCCTCCCAGCACCGGAGGCCGGCTGGTTCACTTCGCCCACAGGTGGTCCAGCATCACCTCAGATGCCTGGGTGCTTCAAGTCGTGCGAGAAAGCTATCTTCTCCACTTCCACCAGGTCCCTCCCTCCTATTTTCCGGGAGAACCTCCACGACCCCCTCTGCACAGGGAATTACTCCTTCAGGAGTTAGCAGGTCTTCTACAGGAGCAGGCGGTGGAACCGGTGCCCCACCACCTGAAAGGTCAAGGCTTTTATTCCCGGTATTTTCTAATACCAAAAAGAACAGGAGGCCTCAGACCCATCCTGGACTTGCGCAACCTCAAGAAGTTCCTCGTGCGGGAGAAGTTCAAGATGCTTACCCTTGGAATCCTTCTGCCCTACCTCCAGCAGGGAGATTGGCTATGCTCCTTGGATCTAAAGGATGCCTACACGCACATCCTCATCCTCCCAAGCCACCGCCAATACCTAAGGTTTGTGGTGGCAGGAAATCATTACCAGTACAGAGTACTACCCTTTGGCCTGTCCTCCGCACCGCGAGTCTTCACAAAATGTCTCGCGGTGGTGGCGGCCCATCTCCGGCTTCACGGCCTCTATGTCTTTCCGTACCTCGACGACTGGCTCATCAGAGCAGCATCCGCTCTGGAGGTCACCAACGCCACGCGCCGCACGGTGACTCTTCTGCAGTACTTGGGCTTTGTTATAAACTTCGCAAAGTCCACTTTGCTCCCCTCACAGGATCTCGAGTTCATCGGCGCAAGGCTGCACACTCCTCAGGCACGAGCGTTCCTACCTACCGCTCGACAGGGCTCAACGGCTCATGGACCTAGCCGACCGTTTTCGCAGCCAGCCCCTGGTCTCCGCCAGGCGCTTCCTGAGACTACTCGGCCATATGGCTTCCACCGTCCATGTGACCCCCAATGCCCGCCTGAATATGCGGCCTGCTCAATGGTGTCTCCGCCAGCAGTGGCGACAAGCCACAGGCGGCCTAGCAGACCTAGTGCGCGTCTCCGAGCCGCTGATCTCGTCTCTCCGGTGGTGGCTTCAGCGGCCGAACCTGATATTCGGCATGCCTTTCCAGTCACCTCAGCCGGCCCGGGTACTGACAACAGATGCATCCCTCCTGGGCTGGGGAGCGCATTGCCAAGGGGCACGTACTCAGGGCCTCTGGACCACGTGGGAGTCTGCTCAGCAGATCAACTTCCTGGAGCTCAGGGCGATCCGCCTGGCTCTCAAGGCCTTCTCCCACCTGACTTCTCACCAGTCCATCCTTGTCCAGACGGACAATCAAGTTGCCATGTTCTACGTGAACAAGCAGGGGGTCACGAGCGCCTTCCTCCTCTGCCGGGAGGCACAGAAGCTCTGCTCTTGGGCCGTCAGTCACGGCGTTCTCCTCAAGGCAGTTTATCTCCCGGGCCAAGAGAATTGCCTGGCGGACAAACTCAGCAGGATCCTCCAGCCGCACGAGTGGCGTCTGGATCCCTTGGTAGTTCAGAAGCTCTTTCTAAAGTGGGGCCTCCCCACGGTGGATCTCTTTGCCAGTCCTCACAACCGGCAACTTCCCTCGCTTCTGCTCTCGTCAGCCACACCCCCTTCGGGTTGCGGCGGACGCTTTTCTACTCTCATGGTCGGGGAGCCTTCTGTACGCTTTCCCTCCCATCCCGCTAGTCTCTCGGACACTTTTCAAGGTTCTCCGAGACAAAGCCTTCATGATCCTGGTGGCCCCTCGCTGGCCCAGACAGCCGTGGTTTCCGCTCCTGCTGCAATTAGCGGTGGAGGATCCATTCCCTCTGGGGTTACAACCGGATCTCCTCACTCAGGATCAGGGGTCTCTGCTACACCCCAACCTCAGGTCTCTCAACCTAATGGCCTGGCTGCTGAGAGGGTAGTCCTTGCTCCCCTTCTCCTGCCGGCAGAGGTGGAGGAGGTCGTCCTAGCTTCGTGACGAAGTTCTACCCGCAAATGCTACGCCCTTAAATGGCGTCGTTTTTCCGTTTGGTGTACCCGACAGTCTCAGGATCCCTTCTCCTGCCCGGTGTCGGTGGTCTTGCAGTACTTGCTATACCTCTCTAATCTGGGACTTAAGTCCAACTCCGTCAAAGTTCACCTTAGTGCTCTTTCAGCACATCATGTGCCGGTGGACGGCAGACCTCTCTCCAACGACCCTCTCGTAGCGAGGTTTCTCCGAGGTCTCCTTCTACTTAAACCACCTCTGCGCCCGCCAGCGCCTGACTGGGACCTGAATGTGGTTTTTACAGCGGATCACCTGTCCGCCTTTTGAACCTATGGCTACCTGTTCTCTCCGTTTTCTTTCTTGGAAAACACTGTTCTTGATAGCCCTCACTTCCGCTAGACGCGTAAGTGAATTGCAGGCCCTCGTGTCTGATCCCCCTTACACTCGGTTCTACAAAAATAGGGTAGTCCTACGGACTCACCCAAAATTTCTTCCAAAAGTGGTCTCCCCTTTTCACATCAATCAGGAGGTGGTACTTCCAACCTTCTTTCCCAGACCACACTCCAGCCGAGCTGAAACGGTCCTCCATACCCTGGACTGTAGAAGGGCTTTGAACTTCTACCTTGACCGTACGCGGGAGCACCGTAAAGCTGCTCAGCTTTTTGTGTCTTTTGACCCCAATAAATTGGGGCTCCCGGTCTCCAAGCGTACTCTGTCCATCTGGGTTGCGGACTGTATCTCTTGGGCTTATGGGGCAGCCGGACTCTCCTTGGAAGGTCGAGTCACGGCTCATTGCGTTCGGGCAAAGGCTACGTCAGTGGCTTACCTCCGCTCTATTCCGCTGGCAGACATCTGCCGGGCCGCTACTTGGTCTTCGAGCCAGACTTTTGCGGTCCATTACTGTCTCGAGAGGGAGTCCCGCAGGGACAGTGCTTTCGGACAGGCAGTCCTCCGTAATCTCTTCGAGGTCTGAGCAACTCCTACCCTCCATCCCGGATGTGGGCTACCGGTGGGTAATAATTCAGCGAAGATTCTTTCCTTCTGTGCTGCTGAGCTAGAGGGAGCTCATTTTTGTGCTTAGGGTCTCCGGTAGCCTTGAGCTTGGGAGTCCCATAAGTGAGGACTGACTTCCTTCTTGGTCCTGGAGAAAGCGTAGTTACTCACCTGTAACAGGTGTTCTCCAGGAGCAGCAGGAATCAGTCCTCACAACCCTCCCTCCTCCCCGTGGAGTTGCAATCATCTGCTTTAGTTTTTTTTGCAAATTTTTATGCTGTCTTTTTTAGCTATGTCATCTGACTGGCTAAGATGGCACCCTTGAAAGCTGGGGAAAATTGCTCCGCGAGGGCTCCGTCGGCGCCGACGTCACCCATAAGTGAGGACTGATTCCTGCTGCTCCTGGAGAACACCTGTTACAGGTGAGTAACTACGCTTTACATGTTCACCTCTTATTGGGGTATGGAGCAGTTTATTTTTATTTTTTTTGTAAACTCTATTTATTGAAAACCAAATAATACAGAACATGCAAAACAATATTTAAAAAATAACAACAAATACATCAAAAAATGGCATTTCTACTGATCTCCCAGACCTGGATTCCTCAGCAAATCAATCATACAAATACAGCAAGAAAAAAGAATTTACAATATTCCCCTCTCCCCCCCTTTCCCCACCAACCTCCCTCCCACCCCACAGCCTCCCCCTTCAGCAACCAACCCCCCATAGTGAACATGCATATTAATTATATTATTAATATCCTACGACCTTCTCATCCCAATTGAAGCACTTCATTTCGGACACGAGGCCTCAATATCTGAATATATGGTTCCCAAATTAGCAGGAATAAGGCCCAACGTCGAGCACTTCCTCTAGCCTCTCTCCTTTCCATAAGCATCAGTTGGTGGAAATTGTTGCGCCATTCCCAATAAGTGGGACCTGACGCTTCTCTCCACCTATGAAGTATCGGGCCTTTACCCACCAGACATGCCTTCCTGACCAAAAGGCGTTCCCATCTCCCTTTCGGGTGGAGTGGTCCAAGCTGATCTAACATCACAAGCGATGCTGTCCAACGGACTCGCTGTAACACAATCCTACTCATAAAATCAGCTATCCTCTTCCAGTATAGGCAAACTATCGGACACCCCCACCACATATGTCCTAAGTCCGCCAAAGGGCATGGACATTTTGGGCATCTGCCCAACTCAGTGAGATGGGATCGTAACGCCCGTCTTGGAGAGAAATGTGCCCGTAGGATGCATTTAAACTGTACCTCCCGCCATCGAGCTCCCCTCACCAGCCCCGCAATCCCACTCAAGGCCTGAAGGATTGAACCAGGAGCTACCAAGATATTCAATTCTTGTGCCCACAAAGCTTCTTCCACCCTATAATCAGGCAAACTGCTATAGTCATCTAATCGTTTTTTCAGCTGCGCAATTGTAGGTGGTGACTCCTCTCCCAGTGCAAAGAACTCTAATATCTGTGCCGATCTTTCCACCCGCAGTGCATCCTGTGGTAGGGAAGCCACATAGTGAGAGAGCTGCACGTAAGCAAAATAATGCCGCCTGCTAAGTCCATACTCCATGCGCAAAGTCTCCCAAGATTTACACTGCCCCATTTGATCCACCACATGTCCAATATTACATATGCCTTGTCTCCTCCAATATACAAATGCTGACGTTTCTGATCCTGGTGTAAACTGATCATTCCCCTGTATGGGTAGCCAGCTTGAAACCCCTGATGGTTCACCCCAGAGCCTATTCAAATGTTGCCACACTCTTCTTGCCGGGTAAACCAATTCACTACTAACCACTCTACCAGGCAGGAGCCTATTTTCCTGGTGCAATACTGCCATCAAGGTCTGCGGAGCCACAAGAGCCTCTTCCAGCGCTCTTGGCGTATACACCTCAGTATTCCCTAGCCAGTCTCCAATATGCCGTGCCTGGAATGCCAGAGCATAAGTCCGAAGATCTGGGATTCCTATCCCTCCAGACTTCCATCTCCTTCTCAATCTATGTAAGGGGATACGAGCTCGCATACCTTTCCAAAGGAAATTCCTAATCTCGCGGTCAATAGCACTTAAATCACGCTTCAATAACCACACTGGGAGAGTTTGCAGCCAATAAAGCACCCGAGGCAGAATCACCATTCCTAGTGCTGCCGCCCTGTCCAGTAAGGACAAGGGCAGTGGAGACCACACCTGAAGTTGTGAACGAACTTTTACAAGGATTCTATCCATGTTTTTCCTATATAGCTCCCGCGGTTCTCTTGTCAGGAGAATCCCTAAATACACAAATGTATCACCTGCCCACTTAAGCGGAAAACTTCCTCTCCAATGTCCCCTTATTGACCCTTCCACATCCATGGCTTCAGACTTTTCCATATTGATACAAAGCCCAGCAAAACCCCCATAACAAGAAAATTCCTTTAATATATTGGGCAACGACGTCTGAGGAGATAGCAAATGAACCAGTATGTCATCTGCAAATGCTGCCAACTTAAACATATGACTCCCTATACCTATACCTTGTATCTCATTAGACGTCTCTATTCGTCGTATCAGTGGGTCAAGTGACAACACAAAAAGCAACGGTGAGAGCGGGCATCCCTGTCTTGTACCTCTCTCCAGGGTAAACTCATCTGATAGCACTCCATTACATAACACTCTAGCTGTGGGCCTCGTATATAAAAGCTCTACCATATTGCAAAAAGAAGCTCCCAGTCCATAGTGTGGCAAGAGAAATCTGAGGTAATCCCAATTCACTTGATCAAATGCCTTCTCTGCATCAAAACTAATCAAAAGCGACTGTTGCATCCTATCCCTTACCCACTCTAGCGATGCCACAATTTTACGTAGATTCCGCACCGCATATCTCCCTTTTGCAAAACCTACTTGAGAATCATGCACAAGCTCACTTAATACCTGACCCAAACGGTCCACCAGCACCTTAGCTAGTATTTTCATATCAAAATTCAGCAAGGAGATAGGTCGATAAGAGGCTGCTTGTAAAGGATCTTTCCCCGGTTTATGTATAAGAATAATGTGCGCCCGATTCTCCCCCCACATAAATCTCCCCTGATCCACCCTTCTATGATATGTCGTCACTAGGGAAGGGGCCAACTCATCTCTTAATAACTTATAAAATTCTGCCCCAAACCCATCCGGGCCAGGCGCTTTGTGACAATCCGCTCTTAAAATGACCCTCTGAACCTCCTCTTCAGTCACTGGGTTATCCAGCTCTGCCTGTTGAACCATCGTTAACCTTGGCAAACTCACTTGTTTCAAGTACTCTACCATATCAGTCTGAGATCCAACTCTCCTTGTATAAAGCTTCTTGTAAAATGTCCGATATATTTGAGCAATCGCTCGCCTTTCTTTATGCAGTTGGCCCTGATCGTCTCGCAGCGCCGCCACAGTACCAGTCCCCCTACTGCCTTTAAGGCATCTTGCCAATAACTTTCCTGGCCTGTCTCCATATCTATAGAGCTGAAAGCGGTAGTACAGAAACGACTTCTTGGCTCTTTGATGTAGCAGCTCATTTAGGGCTGTTTGTGTCTCCCACAATTTCCTCCTATTCACTGCCGACGGACATGACGCTTGCCTTCTCCTCTCTCTACTACCTGCCTGCTGTTCCAAGCGAACAATCTGTTTCATCAACATTTTCCGTTTCCTCCCTACATACCCTATAATGTCCCCCCGCAGGACTACTTTAGCAGTTTCCCAAAAAAGCTCTGGATCCTCTTTATGCTGAGCATTATGGATTAAGAATTCTTGCCACCGCATTTTAAGGAAACCATGAAACTCAGGGTCTCTGTACAGATCCATTGGAAATCGCCAAATTCTATCCCGCGTGTTTGCCTCTAACCATTCTATTTCCACCCAAATCAACGCATGATCAGAAATCTCTATAGGCCCTAGTTGCGCATCCTCTATTTGAGCAAACAACCGCTCCGAAACCAGCACATAATCAATGCGAGCACACGACCCATGCGCTCTTGATTGATGCGTAAAATCCCTTTCCAGTGGGTGGAGCAAACGCCAAGGATCTACCATCCCTAACCTGCGTTTCAAATTCTGCAGCACTCTAGCACTCTGCACACGCGCCCTATCTCCACTACCACTAGATGTATCTAGTTCAACATCCATAACGCCATTAAAATCACCTGCCAAAATCATAGGAGCCTCTGGCAGCTGCTCCACTCGTGAGCCCAAACTAGCATAAAGAACTCTATCTAACACATTTGGACTATATAGATTCCCCAGCACCACAGGCCTCCCCTCCAGCATCCCATACAAGAGAACAAATCTACCCCCCTCACCCACATGGATGCTTTCCTGAACGAACCTAACACGCCTGTGTATCAGAATGACCACTCCACCTTTTCCTTCCCATAGCTGGAGCCCCCCAGACTTGCCCCACCCAGTCTCTCCGTAATTTAATATGTTCCTCAGCAGTCTGGTGGGTTTCCTGCAACATTGCAATGTCACATTTTTGTCTCGCTAGAGCCTGCAATATCTTGTATCTCTTAATGGGATTACCTATCCCACACACATTCCACGATATGACCTTCAGGTTAGTGGGTAAATATAAAGCTCAAGCCAACCAACAAATGCTTTGTTGTGAGGAAGGACCCCCCCAGCCTGGGACCCATCCTTACCGTCATGCATGCACCCCCAATCAAACCATTTAATCTCAATTAGGCTGCCTTCCCTCCCCCCTTCCTCCCCAATCCCTTCCTCCCAACCTCTATCCCCTATTACTTTCCCTCTCCCCACCCCATTCCCCCCCGCTCCCCTCTCACTCACCCAACTACCCATCTTTCCTCTTATTCTTACCTCCCTTCCCCTCAAATGCGTTCGGTGCCCCTTTACTCTTCCCTTTGTAACTGCTCCACATCATTCCCTTTGATGATCCCACCCCAGCCCCAGTCCCCCTCCACCTCTTTCCACCTCCCAACTCATCCACCCCATGCATGTCCCACTCTCCATTCCTTTTAGCCCCTCAAACCTTATCTAGTAATCATTAACCTAAAAGGCATCAAACATATAACATTAATACAACAACTTTGAACATTTCAAACATCTATATCAATTTCCAAACTGACTCTCCACACACACTAAGGCAATATGATCTTCTTTTTCTTCTGCTTTGATGTTCCATTTCTCAGTCTCTCCCATCACAGGTTACACACTCCTGATCTCCACTTTGTGAGCTTAGTGCAGCCACTGCTTTTCTCCCAATCTCCTCCACATAAGGTGTTGCTGCCTTGGCTGAATCAAATGACCTACGCACCCCCCCATGAGTGAAGATCAGACGTGCGGGATACTGCACTAAAAATTTTATATTATTGTCTATCAGCGTTTGACACAGAGGGCCATATTCCCTTCGGCGCTGTCCTAAGGATGCTGAGTAGTCCTGCACTATTCGTAACTTGATGTTGTCTTTGGAGATTACTCCCAGTCTTCGCACTGCTCTCAACACTGCTTCTTCTTTCTGCGCGAACCTAAGAAACTTCGCCAAGACCACTCTAGGACGGTCATCATTCACTCTTCTTGGCCCAATACGATAGGCACTTTCAATTTGCACTGAAACACCTTCAGTGTCCCCTTCCAATAGTTGAATCACCAGTGCCTCCAAATAGGATTTTAAGTCTTTACCCTCAATATTATCCGGGATCCCAAAAAAGCGGAGATTACTTCTGCGAGACCTATTTTCCAAATCATCTAGCTTCTCCTCTAAACTCTGTTGCATCTTTTTCATACAACCAACCTCTTTTTGGAGCACCAGCACATGTTCTTCTGCTTTTTCAATCCGATGCTCTGCCTCATGCATCCGACCACCTAGGGCTTCCATCGAGGTCTGCAAAAGATCCATCCGTCCCTTTAGATCTTCAAATTGTATGGAAAGAGCCCCCACCACTGCTGAGGAGATCTCTTCTGCCAATTCCGGCGTGGTTGCAGCTTTCGGAGGTGTATGATATTCTGTTATTTTATGCTGTTTGACTAACTTCTCCTTTTCACGGCGTCCCCCTTTCTGCGCCGATGTCATTGTTTTCTTCCCTTTTGGCAAAAGGTAGGGAAACTTGTGTTCAGACTTTCCAGCAGCAATCAGCTGTCACTATCAGTTGCTGCATCGGCGATTTTTCTCTTCGCTGTCAGTGGGAGGTCCGGAGTTTAATTAGCAATTAGGGCTCATTTCTCACATCCACTTTAAACAAAACAAGGTGGGTAGTTCTGAGCCCCGATCAGCTTTTAAAGTAGATTATATTCGGTGCTGAGGAGCAAAGAGTCCAGAGCTTCGGCGACCGTTAGAACTTATTTTTTTTTTCGGTAAGCTGTCATCTTCCTTGCAGCTTACACCAGCGATCTACTACTTTTCCGACAGCCCAACTTCAGCAATAATTAAAAGATAGCATTACCAAAGGGCAGGGAGAAAAAAAAGATGTCCCGGTTTCCAGCGACAATCATCTGTCACTGTTAGACGCTGCAACGGCGGTTTTTACTCTCATGCCGGTTCAACGGTTCAACAGCGGTTTTTACTCTCATGCCGGTTCAAGAGAGCAGTGTGGGAGTCAGAAAAAACAAACACTCAATTAATCAAGTGGATCAAGGAGTTTTCAAATCAGCCGCTGGCTTTTAAACACAAAAGGGGGGTGGAGCAGTTTATTTTATCCATTCAGACTATAAAATGTGTTTGTAGAATTACCTCAGTGATGCAAAAAGATATAAGAGCATGGAGCTAGTTAACAGGTGTTGCTCTCCTTCCCTTCCTGTCTGCCATGTGTCTTTCTGGAGATGAAGATTTTCTCTGTGCTAGATCTTAGGAAATCCTCTCTTCCACAGTACTCCCCTTCTCAACTGCTTACACTTCTGTGCAAAATGTTTTGGGCATCCAGATTTCTGTCTGCATACTCTCTATTGCAGGGGTCTCAAACACGCGGCCCGCGGGCCGCATGCGGCCCGCGAGACAACTTTGTGCGGCCCGCGACGGCGGAAAACCAAAAATCCCCCAAAACCCTGGCTTCTGCTGCTGCCGTTGCCGCCGTGGCAGCAGCAGAATCAATTGTCAAATTTAAAAAAAAAACTGACTTCTGCTGCTCAAGCAGCTGTCCTGCGGCCCCTTTCCCTCTGCCCGGAGATCCGACTCTGCTCTCAGCGGCGTGCTTTTCAAGCCGCGAAGAGAGTATTCCCCTCTCGCGCGGCTTGAAAAACCGCGCGAGAGGGGAATACTCTCGTCGCGGCTTGAAAAGCACGCCGCTGATAGAGCAGAGTCGGATCTCCGGGCAGAGGGAAAGGGGCCGCAGGACAGCTGCTTGAGCAGCAGAAGTCAGTTTTTTTTTTAATTTGACAATTGATTCTGCTGCTGCCACAACGGCAGCAGCAGAAGCCAGGGTTTTGGGGGTTTTTTTGTTGGCCGGTAATGAGCTATGGAGGGGCTGACTGAACTGGAAGTGGGCTATTGGCAGAGGGGGGAGGGGGGGGGTTATGACTGGTAATGGGCTGGGGGGGGGTTATAACTGGTAATGGGCTATGGTGGGGGCTAGGACTGGAAATGGGCAGATGGGGGTTAGGACTGGAAGTGGGCTATTGGCAGGGGGGGTTATGACTGGTAATGGGCTGGGGGGGTTATAACTAGTAATGGGCTATGGTGGGGGCTAGGACTGGAAATGGGCAGATGGGGGTTAGGACTGGAAGTGGGCTATTGGCAGGGGGGGGGTTATGACTGGTAATGGGCTATGGTGGGGGCTAGGACTGAAAATGGGGTGATGGGGGTTAGGACTGGAGGTGGGCTGATTGGGGGGTTAGGACTGGTAATGGCCTATGAGGGGAGGTAAGACTGAAAATGGGGTGATGGGGGATACGACTGCAAGTGGGCTATGGGGGGACTAGGACTGGTAATGGGCTATGGGGGGGGTAAGACTGAAAATGTGGTGAGGGGGGGTAAGACTGGAAGTGCGCTATGGGGAGGTTAGGACTGGTTATGGGCTATGGGGGGTCTAGGACTGGTAATGGGCTGGGGGGGTTGCTAGGACTGGAAATGGGCTGAGTGGAAGGGGGGCTTGAACTGCAAATGGCTGATGGGGAGGGGGGCTTGGAATGGAAATGGGCTGTGAGGGGAGGGAGCTAGGATTGGAAATGGGCTGATGGTGAGGCTAGGATAGGACTGGAAATGGACTGATGCAGGGACTAGAAAGGAGCAGATGCTGGGTGGGGCTGGAACTAGAAGGGAGCTGATGTTGGGGGAGGATTAGAATGGGATGGAGCTGGGAAAGTGAAATGGAGAGGGGAAAAATATTTTGTCTGGAAGAGAAGACAAATCTACAATTGGCCAGGTATTGGGAGAGTAAGTGGGGATTGAGGATGGAGGGGTAAAATTTGAGTGGATGAAATAGGAATGAGGAAAGAGCAAAAGGAGAAAGATTAGTATGTTAAAGCAGATGTAGAGAGAGAGAATGGAAAAAAACTAGAAGAGAGAAGAAAGGACAAATGGACAGCAGACGATGGAGATAGCAGAAGACACGAAGAAACCAGAAGTGGCTGGAGCAATTGCAACTGAAAAAAAATGCACAAAAGGTAGAAAAATATCTCTTTATTTTGAATTTATTAACTGGAATATGTCAGCTCTGGGAAATGTGCATCATTAATGTCTGTGCTTTGGTACAAGAAATTATTTATAGTTTTATTTCTACAGTGCTGAGGTATTCTGTGTAATTCCTATTTGACATTGCTACTTGTTCTCTTTTCCCAGTAGGTCATGTATTGTTCTCTGAAATGTATTGATTTAATATTTGCAGTGTTGCCTTTTGATAGGTAGGGTCTGGTGCTTTGTGAGTCCTGGTAGTGCTGTTATGATACGGGGGGTTTGCTATGGGTTCCAAATGGGCAGTGTTAGTAGTAGTTCCTAATGTGCCTGGCGGTTGGCACTGGATTATAGTAATACTGTATAGAAATTTTCTAGTCTTTCTTTATCCATGCACTCATTATGCAACATTATGCAAATATTTATGCAAATGAGGCCCCTTATGCAAATGAGGCCCGTGTCTTATGCGGCCCCCGGGTTACTTTACAAGTCCTCATTCGGCCCTCAAAGCAATTTGAGTTTGAGACCCCTGCTCTATTGACTCATACTCCATTCTCATTATTTCCTTTGCCTTATTTCTTGGTATTCTACTTTCTTTTTGAAATGGCATCTACATGGCCTGGTCTTTCATCCTGCTCCAGTGACCTTATCTGTGACTGAGTCATTTCAGCAGCCTAGCATATTTGCATGCATTCTCTAATGTGATTTCAGATTCTCACAGCAGTTACCCTTAAAGTATTCTTATCTCTGATCCCAATCGCTCTGCTGTCTCTGATTAGAGAGTTGCCTAACCTTTGCACGTTTCTTGACTGGCTTTTTTGTTACAAGCTCTTCCACTGATTTTCCTTTGCTTTTGATTCCTGAGTGGAACGTGTACCTTTCCCGTGATTTCTTTTTGGTTAGCGTGTAGTATGATTCAAATCTCTGAAGCAATTTCTAGTTATCATTTTCTTCTTCTATTAGCTGGAAAGTGCATCTGCATCTCGTACAGTGAGAAAGAAAGCTAGTTCTTACCCATCATGTTTTCTTTTAAGCATAAGTTACTGGATTTTTGTTTTGCAAATCTGGGACACCTGGGCAGGGCAAGGTGCAGCCCCCTCCCCCAATCTTTTCCCCCTTGGGAATATTGATGTCCAATATCTCTTACCTCCTCCATCCAGCCTTTCCCCCCTTGCTCCCCCATCCAGTATCTCCCCTTTGCTTCCCCCACCCCCATCCTCTATGTCTACTTGCATCAGTGGGCAGCAGAAAAAAATACAGGGGAACACAAATGAAGCAAGGGGGCATGATGGATTGATGAGGAGCTCTCTCCCCCAATCCAGCATGTCACCTTGTCTTGCTTCAGTGGGCAGCACAAAGAAAAACCACAGAAAAACAATGCTACACCCCTTCCCCCCACCAGGTGCCTTTAATCACCGGTCTGTCTTACCTCCCTATGGGCATTTGAAATTATTCTTCTGCAGCAGGAACTACTGCGAAATTGGTGTTTCAGGCTGCAGCACAAAGTCCTGCTGGAGTCCTTCACTGCTGCGTGCTCAAGTATTATCCTGTAGCCAGTCCCTGGGATTGGGCTCAGTTCCTCCTAGTCCCCAATCCTTGAGCCTGGATCTAGACCTGGGTCTGGGTCAGTGTCAGCACAGTCAAGTGGGCCTGGGCTGTAGGGGCCAAACGCTGCTGGGCCCAAGGCCTTGTTTCTCTGTCTTTTAAAGCAGGCAGTTTGCATGAGCTGGATTTTTTAGAGGCGAGAGAGAACATGGGAAGCGCATACACAAATTAAATGTATTGTAAATCAGGGACCACGGTTCTGTGGAGCAGGACTAATCAGGGACCACTGTGCAAGTTTGGGAACAGTCCCTGAAAATCAGGGACATCTGGTAACCTAACAGAAGTATCAATGTTTTTCAGGGAAAATGTGAGCCAGTGGAATCCCTGATAATTATTTCCTTGTGGTTTTTCAGGGCTGGAGGAGGCAAACATTCTGACTGTATCCTTTACCACAGGGCCTTTGTTTTCTTCCGCTTTGTCCTTTACTAGGACTCAAGGATCTTGATGTGCCTTAAGGGTGATAAGAGTACAGCTGAGTACCTGGGATGCTACAGAGATCTTTTTATTGATTCAGTTAAAAAGAAAAATAAATGTTAATTTTTTTTTATTTTTGTAGTGGAAATAAACAATGGGTGATTAAGGAATGGAATGGGTAAACATGAATCAGTTGTTTACTCTTTCAAAAAGTGCAGATGAAGCTACAAATAGTACATTTAAGACTAATCAGAGAAAATATTTTTCCACTCAATGCATAATTACATTCGGGAATTCATTGCCAGAAGATTTAGTGAAAGCTGTTCGTGTAGCTAGGTTTAAGAAAGGTTTAGACAAGGTCCTGGAGGAAAAGTCCATAAACCATTATTAAAAAGGACTGCAGGAAACCCATTGCTTATCCCTGCAATAAGCAGTATGAAATGTGTTTACGTTTTGGGATCCTGCCAGGTACTTGTGATCTGGATTAACCTTGACCAAAATGAGCACTTTTTAAAAAATCTATGCATGTCTCTGAGCTGGTGCACAATCTGATGGAGAAATATTTCCCCATTAGCATGGATTCCCACTGTAACATGGGTAATACACAGGCAGAGTTTGGCACAGCCAAGCCACACAAACACCCCCACACACATCTTTGAAATCTCTGCGTGGTACGGATCCCCATGTCTAAACAGCAGCTTTCTGAAGTCACCATTTGCATATTTATGTGATCTACATAAGAACATAAGATATGCCATACTGGGTCAGACCAAGGTCCATCAAGCCCAGTATCCTGTTTCCAACTGTGGCCAATCTAGGTCATAAGTACTGTCATCAACCCCCCTGGTGGCCTGTGGCTGCAAGGGCAGGTTGAACATTTTATTATTGGTGGAGGTAAAAGACTCTTTAAGCCAGATGCACCCTGGGTATTGTAGTCGTCCTCCTTGTGAGAATAAGTGGTGTGAGCCAAAATGGAGGGTAAATAAGGTTTTTATTTCCCTTTTATGCACTGAGGTTTGCTAGGTAACAGAGAAATTAAAGTATTTCCTTCTTGTCAGGTTCTTCTACCAAGGCATAAGGTGAACAAATAAACTGTTACATTCTTTCACAGCTTCTTTGTAAAGACAACACAGGCTTTCCAACTTTGGAGCAAAATTAACTTGGTGAGCTTTTCTCTTTCTCTCAGCACAAACAAAACAATATTAGAGCTTGTCCATATACAATTATAGCTCAGGGAGTGACTCAAGGCTTCCTGCCATACACACAGAGCAATCCATTAAATCCTCCTGGGACGATATAACTGAATCCCCATATTCCACCTGCATGGGCTCTGGGTCATTTGTGCTTCCCTCAGCAATTGACCTTTCCCTGGCTGCAGTGGTTTGAAAGCCAACATTCCTTCTCCCTAGCCTCCAGCTGGGCTGTTCTAGGGCTTTCAAGTAAACAGCAGGGCTTGGCCTCACACCTCTAAGCAATGGCTTGTAAAACTCCTGCCTTCTTTCTTTTCTCTCAAACTGCTTATCTGCTCTCGCAGACGCTCTTTGAGCTGGGTTTCTCTTTAGACAAAAAGAGTCACTGTACGTTGGCTTTGTAACGTCCGTGTGACCGGTACTTGCCCAACCAGGCACCTCTCTCTGGACACGGTCTCTTTTGTAGACTCCCTCTGGAATCCTCCTGGATAGTGCTTGTCTTCTCTGCAGCTTGGGAAGACCAGATAAAACCTCCAGGCTTCTTGGCTTTCTAGCACAAGAAATCCTCCTATCAGGACTTTCTCTTCCAGTATCTTTAAATCTTGTTACAGACCCTTCTGGTGAGCACAGACCTCTCTCCAGGCTAGGCTCTTTCCTTCTTAGCTCACTGCCTCTGGGATTTCTTCTTACCAGGTCTCTTTCCAGTATGGCTCTCCCAGGTCTCACTCCAGCTCTTCTTGGTCTGTATCTTTCTCTCTCTCCTTCTGAGCTCTCCTCTGAGCTCTCTTCCGAGGTTCCTTCCTCTCTCCAGGCTGGGCTCTCTTCCGAGGTTCCTTCCTCCCTCCAGGCCGGGCTCTCCTCTTCCTCCCTCCAGGCCGGGCTCTCTTCCTCTGAGCTGCCTCTCTGCTTATAAAGCCGTTTTACTTCTGAGTTTCCTGAGCTACTCTTCAGGTGGAGCTGATTAGCTCCTGCACAATCAGTCCCCGGGTGTGTTAGCTCAGCCTCTGTAGGTTCATGCTTGCTCCCTCTAGCTGCTTTGCAAGGGAACTGCATCTTCTGCAAGTCATTTGTTTTGTAAGAAACAGCTTTTTTTTCTAAGTTTCTGCTTTCAGTGGCTTCTGCCTTATCACAGTACCTAGCAGTCTCCCCAGAAGACACAGGTTCCACAATGCTTGTATTGGGTCAAGCAGTGATATCCCAGGTCCCTTTTAATAATGGTTTATGGACCTTTCCTCCAGGAACTTGTCCAAACCTTTTTTAAACCCAGCTACACTAACAGCTTTTACTACATCCTCCAGTAACAAATTCCAGAGTTTGATTACACGTTGAGTGAAAAAATATTTTCTCTTATTAGTCTTCAATAGGTTACCCTGTAGCTTCATTGCATGTCCCCTAGTCTTTTTATATTCTGATGACACAAGCAATCGATCTACATTTACCCGTTCCATTCCATTCATTAATTTATAGACCTCTATCATATCTCCACTCAGCCATCTCTTTTCCAGGTTGAAGAGCCCTAACCTTTTTAGCCTTTCTTCATAGGGATATCCTTCCATCCCCTTTACCATTTTGGTGGCTCTTCTCTGAACCTTTTCTAATAATGCTATATCCTTTTTGAGATACGGCGACCAGAATTGGACACAATATTCAAGGTGCGGTTGCAATATTCAATATTCAGTGTAGATCATGGAACGATACAGAGGCATTATAATATCCTTTGTTTTATTTTCCATTCCTTTCCTTATGATACCTAGCATTCTATTTGCTCTCTTGGCTGCCGCTGCACACTGGGCCGAGGGTTTTAACATGTTATCCTTGATGACGCCTAAATCTTTTTCCTTGGTGGTGGTTCCCAATGTGGAACCTTGCATCGTGTAACCATAGTTTGGGTTGTTCTTTCTAGATGCATAACTTTGCACTTGTCCATATTAAATTTCATCTTCCATTTGGATGCCCAGTCTTCCAATTTATCAAGATCCTCTTGCAATTTTCCACAATCCTCTTGGGTTTTAACAACTTTAAATAGTTTTGTGTCATCTGCAAATTTGATAATCTCACTCGTTATTCCCTTTTCCAGGTCATTTATGAATATGTCAAAAAGAAGCGGACACAGCACAGTTCCCTGGAGTACACCACTATTAACCTTTCTCCATTGGGAATATTGGCCAATTAGCCCTACCCTCTGCTTTCTATCTTTTAACCAGTTCCTGATCCACAATAGTACACTGCCTCCTATCCCATGACTTTTTAGTTTTTCCAAAAGTCTCTGATGAGGGACCTTGTCAAAACTTTCTGAAAGTCCAGATACACTATATCAACCGACTCTCCTTTGTCGTACTAAAAAAAGCCTCACTCACGTGTACCTCACAAAACACCCACGGCTAGACCAATGGTGCGAACCCTCACTGTTGCATTACTGTAAATAGTTACCCCTGTTATCCAAGTTTTTAATACCTGTTCATTGTAAACACAGAGTACCTAAGGAAATGTGTAGTTCTATGTTCATTGTAAACCGCACTGATGTTGAATAGCGCGGTATAAAAGAGACTGTAAATAAATAAATAAATAAATAAAATACCTGTTTATTCACACCTTCAAAAAAACATAACAGATTAGTACGACAAGATCTTCCTTGTCTAAAGCCATGTTGGCTGTCTCCCATTAGGCCGTGACTATCTACATGTTGTGTAATTTTCTTCTTTATGATGGTTTCTATCATTTTCCCCGGTACTGACGTCAGGTTCACAGGTCTGTAGTTTCCCGGATCACCCTTGGAACCCTTTTTAAAAATTGGCGTTACATTGGCGATCCTCCAATCTTCAGGTATTACAGATAATTTTAATGATAGTTCACATATTACAAATAGCAAGTCTGCAATCTCATATAAATGCTTCCGTTAACACTAAGGGGTATGTTTACAAAGCAGCGATAGCAGCCGTCATGCGATATCGGGCCACGGCTCCGATATCGCATGGAGGCCGCTACCACTGCTTTGTAAATATACACCTTGAGATGTTTTTAAAATAACCTCCCTTAATTTAGGCTAGAAAACAAACTGTCTTAAATTAAACTACATTACTAAACATATAGCAATGATGGCCATCTCATCCGGGTGCCCCCGCCACCTCCAGCAGCTCTCCCCTTCCCGGGGATCAAGCTACCAGCGGCGGGAGGGGCCAGCAGAACACCGCGGCCCAATCGGGGCTCAGCAGCCACACGTTAAACCTCGCGCCAGCAGGCGCGCCCGCGACTGGCGGGCCTGCACCTGAGGGCCTCGCCAGAGGGCCCTTTGGCATGGCCCTTAGGCGGAGCACGAGAGGCGGCACAACAGATTCCTCACCAGTGACTTAACTGCCTGACGCCTGACCAAGAATCCAGCGTTCTACCAACATCTGAACTGTGAGAATGTGCTATTGCTGAATATCTTCATCTATTGTAAGTCACATTAACATACAAAGTAACCCGATAGCATCATAATGTATTAGATACTATCTTAGCAATGCAATTTTGCCAGTTGGAAGTCAATTTAAATTGCCAGCTTTGCACTTCTTACGGTATTCACCACAATACTGCACTCTCTCTGTAAAGTCTGTCAATATCTTGCATGTAAACTGTACCTGCTCTATTGTGCGCTCTCATATAACTACTCCTCGGTACATAAGATTCTCATCACTGTACTATACCACATAACTGCGGGGTACTACCCTACTTTTGCACTGCCCCACCTCCTAGTTACAGTGTCTCACACACAATCCAAACCCTCAGAATGGCCCTCCAGGTTGCTGTCATTCTTAGCCTCTACCTCCTCACCCACTGGCTTGGAACCTCCCTATCTCTTTACATACCACATGACAGGATTCCAATCCTGAATAGCCATGGCAAAAGATGGAATAGTCCCCCTTACTTCAACCCAGGAAGTAACGCCTACCCACGCCACTCCCACCTGATACATGTAGCACTCCAGCTATCCAATACACCCAACCAGGAAAAACCTTTGAGATGCCAACCCCTAAAATGTGCCATCATCAACGCACGTTCCATCCGCAAAAAATGGCCTGTTGTCCTTGACATAATCTCCTTCTACGACCTTGAGATCCTCATGATCACAGAAACATGGCTATCACCAGAAGACAACGTCCTCCTCAATCAACTACTTCCCCCCAATTTCTCCATACACATGAGACACAGGGAAAACAAAAAAGGAGGAGGGGTGCTCATAATCTCCAAATCAGACCTCAACTTCCAGATTGTGGACTCTTCTAGCACAAACAGCCTGGACACCCTCTCTGTTGCTAACCAACAATGCTCCCTTACCCTGTTATATAGAACACCATCTACTTCTCCAGTTGACCTTCCAACCATCATTGACCTTGCAGCGAACACCCGCACTCCCAACAAACCAAATTGGATAATGGGTGATTTCAACCTCCCATCGCTACCCCCAAAACCACGCAAATGCGTTCCTTGATGCAATGGAAGACCTGGGTCTCAAACAAATCATAAATGAACCCACACATACAAAAGGGAACATTCTGGACATGGTTTTTGTGCCACATCCAGTCAAGGTCAAAAGCCACAATCTACCAACATCAGTCGTGGATGTACCCTGGTCCGACCACAAATTGATCATTATCCAGATTCCCAGCAACAATGACCAACTGAACAAAAGCCAACCTACGAACATCACCTCTCGAACTTCCACTAGATGCTTCCGCCCCTTCGATAGGGAACTCATCCTTTCGGAGACCCCATCACTCATTAACAAAACAACACCTGACCTTGATGAACTAATCTCTTGCTGGAATTCCAGCCTGCTTGCCATCTCACAACACCCAAACCCTAAAAATACAGCAAGAGCGAAAAGAAGATCCTCACCATGGTTCTCTCCTGAGCTACGCGCTTCTCTCATGCAACTACGTAGACTCGAACACCGATGGCGCCGATCGCGCTCACCAGAAAATCAGACCACATACCTAACCCACCTTGCAATACATCGAGAAACAATCTCTACCAGAATGAGACAATATCACACTGACACCCTAAAGAGGTCTTTGAATAAACCTCGTGACCTCTTCAATTTGGTCAAATCCCTCTCAAAGGAACCATCACCGAACAACACAGCAACATACACCCACAAGAATTCGCTGATTATCTGCAATCCAAGATTGTGCAAACTAACAAGGTCGCAGCAGTCCAATATCAAGAACCGGCGGACCTCTCTCCACTTAACTTTTTTTCCACACCATCCAATAAATGTATTGAGAACACCATAGCATCACTCAACACCTCCACTGCACAGACCGACCCATGTCCAGCTTTTTGGATCAAGGAGTTACGTGATGTGCTCAGTCCTGTCATCGCAAATATAATGAAACTCTCCTTTACAACAGGTTATTTTCCCACTTCACTCAAGCAGACTTCCATTAGGCCATTACTGAAAAACCCCAAACTGGACCCCCAAAGGGTTGACTCCTATCGACCAATAGCTAGCATCCCCATCTTAGCCAAAATAATTGAGAAAGAAGCACAACGGCAAATTCAAGATCACATAGACTCTGTTGCTCCCTTAGACAACTGCCAACATGGGTTCAGAGAACATCATGGGGTTGAGACACTACTTACTGGTCTATTCAACAATATCATCACAGGAATTGACAACATCCATCAAGGTTTTGTGCTCATTTTCCTAGACATCGCCGCGGCATTTGACTCCATGAGTCACGAAATCCTCCTCGGAAGACTAAAAGAAAAGGGTGTCTGCAACAATGCACTAAAATGGTGTAAGTCTTATCTGGACGATAGATGGCAATATGTGAAGTCTGGATCAGAAGAGTCTAGCCACTTCCATCAAAAGCAAGGGGTACCTCAAGGATCCTCATTATCCTCCTTACTCTTCAATATCTACATGCAGCCCATATGTAATATCATAAGATCATTCAACGTAAACTGCATGATATATGCAGATGACATTCTTTTATACATGCCTTTCTCCACAACCCACATGGACCTGACCCCACTCACAGATTGTTTCAATGCAGTTTCAACATGGCTCCAGACACAGAACCTACGTATCCAGCATAAAAAAACAGAGGTCCTTTTCATCTCCAGAGACTCCAACTTTACGCCCCCGTCCCACGTCAGTGTCAAGGAAGCTGATTTGCAAACTAAAGATGCAATAAAATATTTGGGAGTTACCCTGGACCAACATCTAGACATGAAACGCCACATAAGCAGCGTAGTCAAAGCCATCTACTTCAAAATCCGCTCCCTCAAACACCTACGCTCCCTGCTGGACACAGACGATTTCCGTACCATATATCAAGCGCTGATTCTGCCACATTTTGACTTTGCAAATGCCATCTTACAAGGTCTCCCCCAATCCACACTAACCCCCTTACAGTTGGCCATGAATGCCGCAGCTAGGGTCCTCTACGGTGCATCCAGAAATGACCACGTGACTCCTATTCTCAAACAGCTGCACTGGCTACCAATTCACGGGAGAATCACCTTCAAATCCCTTTTATTAGCATTCAAGGCAATCAAAGGTACTTCATCCCTCTCACTCACATATCTAATCAACATGGTCCCCCCCAACAGATCAAGAAGAACATCAGCTGTAAACTTGCTAGCTATACCAAAGGCTTCGACAAAGTCCAACACGAACACCACAAACAGGGCATTCAGTTTTTATGTCCCAAAATGCTGGAACACCCTACCCCCCGACATTAGAGCCATTACCAATCTATATCAGTTCAGGAAGGCTCTCAAAACATACCTTTTCTGCCAATACTTCCCAGACAACAACCGAACTAGATATCCCCTCCAAGAAATGACCCAGTCTAGAAATGCCCTCACATCTTATATCTGCAGTGTAGATAGATTATGTATATAGTTAACCCAGTTATCCATGTTTTGTACTCCTGTTCAATGTAAAACCTGACAGTTTGTCGTTATGGTCGTTTTGTTATGATGTAAACCGCGCTGATTCTAAATAGCGCGGTATATAAGAAACTGTAATAAATAAATAAATAAATATATGTTCAGCGCCACTACTTATCCACATAGCGCTGTTGAATATATGTAATTGTTTTAGTGCGGCGGCCAATGTTTAAAAAAACCCAGACTCACCACTGCATTGAGTATTGCTAATCTGTTTTGATGCTGAACTTTGCTGAATTCTTGCCTCTATACCTTATCTGATTGCACCCCTCAGAAAAAGCCTCTTTCTATTTGGAGAACCATTCAAACTAGACAGTGAGTTTTTTTCTAAGAGTGACTGGGCTGCCTGCTGAAGGAGAGAGTATGAGAAGAAAAGTCCACAGAGAAAGGTCTTTGAAAGTTAGCTTTTCCCCTGCCCAACACAAGTACCAAGGGTCAGGACTATGGCATGTCATTTCCTACTGACTTCAAAATACTGGGACATGAATAAATGGTGCCACAGGCCCACATAGAAAAGAAGACAAAAAGGCAATGAAGTACGAAGACAAAGAGCCAAATTTTCCTAAGGGGCACATCCGGCCATCTGGACGGCCCCAAGCAGGACCTGATTCTGGAGCAAAACGTTCCTGTGGCAGTCAGAATCAGGCCCAAGGACGGCCCGGAGTGCCCCTTCCGATGCCATGGGGACGTCCCCGCCATGGCAGCACATGTGCGGCACACCCCGGGACCCGGATTCCTTACCACCTGTGCCTGACAGGGAAGCCAGTGCATCAATTGGGCAGTGGGGACCCACATACACCGAGCTCTGACTCCGGAGGGGGTGGGAGCTGGCAGGCGGGGTCAGGGGGGCAGCCTGTTTTTATTCCACCTCTAAGATGGAATAAGCAGGCCATCCCCCCCGGTGACCCCAAAACGTAGAGGGCTGACAATGGAATCAGCCCTGTACTTCGGGGGGGTCAAGCCTACCCACGCCATTCCCCCATCATGCCCATGTCCTCCACTGCACGCGCAGCAGCCCTGTGCATGCAGTGAAGAGGCAGGCAGAATACTGGCAGGAGTTATAGTGGGGCTGCATGGCTCCTTATAGAATCAGGGCCAAAGAAACCAAAGATTGATGTAGGACTGAGGATGAAAGGAGAGAGAAAAAATACACAGACTATAGGGAGGAAGACAACTAAAGTCCAAACATTGTTTAATTGCCTGAAGGAGAATATTATCTTTATTTCTTTATTTAACAGGATTTTTTTATACTACTTTATCATTTTCGTCAAAGTGGTTTACATTGTAACTTAAACTTGGTAATATACATTAAACAGGGATATTGATGACTTGAATTCTTCATTTATTAATAAATGAAACAATATTGCATATCCTGGGACCTCATTCAACATTGTATATCCTGCATAGAGAGAACTTACATGATGGAAAAAGATGAATTTGATACATTTTTCCTGTTGTCATGAGGTAGACAGCACTGAGCCTGAGATAATAAAGGGAAATGTAAAAGAAGAGCTTACCTCACAGCCACATGTGCAGTTGATACATTCAGGTTGCAGGAAAGCAAGGAATGGAGAAACAAACTTTCCTCATGGCATTAGTGACGCAGTAGAAATTCAGAGTCCTAATCAGGCTCACCTGAGGGAAGAGTCACGTTCTACGTCTAACAAGCAGGGAAATAAAACCAGGTGGGAAATCCCACAAGGGGAGATCAGTGAGATCAGCAGGAGGAGAGAGAAGGAGACAAGGACTCAGGAGCAAACACAGAGAGACACGCTGTCTTGGAGAAACAGGGCTGAAGGGAAGCAGGCTGTTGAACCCGAGGGGGCTGGGAAGAACAGTGCAAAAGACTTCCAAGCCAGAGGGGTCTTCGTGCAGAGGAATGCAACCAAGCAGGCAGAGAGCAAAAGTCACACCTAGGAAAGCTCACTGAAACCAGGAAGTGATTTCAGCTCAGCTAAGCCCAGTGTCTGGTACTCACGGAGAAAGGCAGTTTGCACCCCAGAGAAGAAGCCTTGGCTAGCGGAGGAAGGGCTGGAAAGAATCTTCACCCAGAAGAAAGATAAGTACCCTGTCTTCTACGGAGGGAAAGAAGTGGGTCCTTTTAGAAAAAGCCAAGCTTACAGGGTGATAGAAAACCCCTATTGGAATAGGTGGTGGGAAGAAACCCCAAGCACAGCTCCTTGTATCTCTGACTGCACAAAGCAGTCTCCTCTCCTAGAAGCTGAGGTCTCCCGAGGGCAAGGTTCTGAAAACAGTGATACAGAAACATGGTGCCCATATACAGGACCAGGTCCTGAGGTTATGCAGTGGGAAAGTTCAAACCCAGAGGTCATTCCAGAACCGATGGAGTGTGCTTTGTGCATTTCAGATGAGATAGAATCTCTTTGTTAAAAAGAAGCAAGAAGAAGCATAAGTATCGTTTGGCAAAACTTTTATTTACCTGTGAAGCAACAGTTTATTTTGTGTTATCCTCATTTGATGTATTCAAAAGGCAATCCTCAAGGGAAGGGGAATAAAGCCCAGCTTTAATTTACACTTTGGACACGACTACAGAGTTTTCCTTTAACAACCCAGGCTATACCCCATGTCTAGGCGGGCACCTAAGGCGGGTATAGTCTCACACTGTATATAATTCTTTTTTTTCTGCAGGAGATATGTGTCAGGCATGATGGTTTGACTTTGTCTTTATCTCATAAATATGTGCTTTTTAGGGTCATGTTTACTAATCTGGGCTAATGGTTAGCACACTATTTGTAACTAGGTCCCATTGAATAACATGGGACCTAGTTACAAATACCATGCTTATCTAACCATTAGCCCAGCTTAGTAAATATGCTCATTAGACAGGACATTACATAATCTGAAAATAAAATTCTTCATGGGAGAGACTTTCTGGGATGTGTCAACAAGACCCATCAAACAGCTAAGGTAATAACCCTCAGTATTTTACCTTAGCTGTTTGACAGGTCTTGATACAGTCCAGAAAGTTAGTGGGCGAAACTCGAGTTGACTGAGTGTCTTGCAGCATAGTTCCCCCTGAGGTTTGGGAAGTCACTGATGTTTCAGTTAAGTGTTTTTCAATTCTTTTAAAACAAATATTGAGGCCTATGAATGGAAATGAAGGGCAAGACCATTGTGTGCTTTGTTTGTTGGCATCATATCCCCGCCAATCAGCCACAAGCCCTGTTACTGAGGCCTCTTTATTCTCCTCTCCTCAGTGAGGATTCTCAGCTCATTTTCAGCATAATACAGTAATGAATATCAACTGCTACTTTTGTAGAGATTTTTTCCTTAGATGTAGACACATTGTTGTACATTAGCCCTTTTTTCTCTAGTTGATTTTATGAGGGTTATGTGGTGTTTTTTGACATTTTTGGTAGACTGAATATATGCCGCCACTAAGTGCCCCGATATTGCAGTGTGCTATCTTCTTTTCTTCGAATCTTGATTTAACATGTGCCACTTGTGTTGAAGTTTCCCTAATACACCCTGTACCATGCAGGACTTGCTAGCTTTGGCAGAGATGTCTTCAATCTACTTTCTATCTGGCATTGCATCGGGCTGCTATGCATGCCCTCTGTTGGTGTGTTTCCCCAATGTAGTATAGCTTTCAATAAGTCCTCACCATCTATTTTTGCTAACTTACACAGGATCTTCACTATTTACAGTAGGTTCAGCTTTTCCAATACCTTGTGGGGGCCTTGGTGATGTAGTAACATGTTCAAATCTCCAGTCAACAGAAAACCATTTAAATTGCATGCAAGTAAACATACCTGAGAAAATAAGAGCACAAGATATGCCATACTGGGTCAGACCAAAGTTCCATCAAGCCCAGTATCCTGTTTCCAACAGTGGCCAATCCAGATCACAAGTACTTGTCAGGTTCCCAAAAGATAGACAGATTCCATGCTGCTTATCCCAGGGTAAGCAGTGGATTTCCCTAGTCCACTTTAATAATGGTGTATGTACTGTCCCTTCAGGAACTTGTCCAAACCTCTTTTAAACCCAGCTACACTAACAGCTTTACTACATCCTCTGGTAATGACTTCCAAAGTTTGATTATGAATTCCTTGAGGTGTTCAGTAAAGTTCTGAATTGCTGATGGTCATCTGCAGTGGCTCTGCTGAGTGCGTTACTAATAAATATATCAGGGCCTGGCTTATAAACAATATTGAGGTTGTAATATTGTAACATTAGCAACGTACTCCAAAATCATTTGGGTGCACACAATAGGGGCTTTTTGAAGATTGCTATCAGTGATTTGTGAATAGTTTCTTCTGTAATTATCTTTGATCATAAAGGTAATGACGAAAGTGCTGGCAGGCAAACACAATGCTGAAACATTATCAAAGAAAAAGACAATTTTAAAGATAAAGAAAAGGTGTTTATGTAGTATGAAAGAAGAATATAAGGCTCAAGTAATTGATATGATAAAAAGATTTCAACAGAGGGATTATCCCAATTGGGCTTTTAACAGGCTTATTTGAGGGGTTTGGATACCCAGAAATAGTTATTGCTTACATATATAGTTATGGACAGCTGGAACTGATCAATTGGTCTGTGTTTTACCATTCTCTGTTTGAGCCATGCAGGTAGTAACAGTGTTACACAACATTGTCAGGTCTTAGCAACCCATGATTGTTTCAAAAAGCATCTCATTATAGCTTATAAATGGGGTAAAAATGTATCTGACATAAGAACAGTAACATGGCAAATTAAGAACATAGAGTACAAATTTCTAAGGGTCATTATAGATGTTAAGGTGGTGATTTTTGTGTACAATTATAAGTCTGTCTTGGAGCAACCCAGTCACAGCTTAGATGATAAGAGCTAAGTATAGAACCACCTATATATCCACTTTTGTTGTGTACATTATAATAAGCCCTTGTTCATTAGTATGTGTAGGTCGTATAAGAGAATGGTTAAAGTACACCTTCAGGAACATTGATTTGGACTCCATACACAGAGATACTTGTCTCCTATAGTGGGTCATTTTGCATCTGCTGGACATGATTTTCAACAGTTATAGTGGAGGATTATTGATTTTGTAACTCCAGATTAGCAAGGTGGTGATCGCAGAGCCAAATTAAATTATCAGGAACAATACTGTGCTTTTAAACTGGACACAGTATCCCATTGGGGATTAATTGTGGAATTAGAATAATGATCATAATTGTAACTTCTCCTTTCAGAAGGAAAGTTTTATGTCATGTAAGGGAGCTTAAGAACACCATAGCCATATTTGAAGGTAAGCTGTGAAAGGTTCATGTTTGGAGGACCAGAGAACCATATCAGATCATTACAACATAGTTAAGTATTAATTTTTGGTCAATTTACAATAAGTAGAACTTCTATAAAAGCAGGAGTTTGAAACATGACATTGTGTTGGGCAAGGAGACATGGTAGTATCCTGATATATGTCAATATGTAAATAGATACCCATGTTCTCCAAGTTCTATTCCCTGTTATAATGTAAACTCAATCATTCTTCTCTGATCTGAGTATTCTTTGTTAAATGTAAACCGCACTGATAACAAATAGTGCGGTATATAAGAATTGTTAAATAAATAAATAAATTAAATAAATAAATAAATGGTGTATCATGAAAGGGTCATTTGCTAGAGAGTACAATGAAAGTATAAAAACCATATTTGAAGACTGATATTTAGAATTACAATATAAAAGAATGAAAATTTTAGATGAGATATATTAAAAATGACCAGTGGAGGATCCAGCTGTAACTAGAAAAGTAATTGAAACTGGTGGTCCAACAAAGAGCTGCAAGATAATCAATATCGAAAATAGTCACCTAGCTATCTGCCTAACATATAAAGCCCCCAATGCAGTTGCTGAAGATACATCCACAATACTTGAATCACTATGCGCTGCCAAGTCACCCTAAAAACCACTGATCGCACTAGGTGACCTAAACCTCACCTCAACATCTAAGAAAGATGAAATAGCATTCCACCAAGCTATGAACTCTCTTCAACTCAGCTATCTTCCATCACAACCTATGCACCACTCAGGATCCACCCCAGACCTGATTTTCATAACCAAGAGCCTCATAGAACAAAACAGAATAAGCACTCCCCCAGTAACACCAATACCATGGTCAGACCACCATGCCATAGACTTTAGAATTCAGCTCCCCCATACACAAGAACCACAGAAAGAAACCAAACCGACAAGAAGATTTAAGGGTTTTGAAAAAGACAAGTTCCTCAGTAACATCCTACACGAGCTCCCCAAGGACTGTACAAACCTAGACAATGCCATAAACAGATGGAACACCACCATTAACACAGCAGCCAAAGCACACGAACGTACCAGCACAAATCAGAAGACTACCAGAAGGAACCCTGCCCCCTGGTATTCTGATATAGTTAGAGCATCTAAAAAAAATCTACAAAAGAAAGAATGACAATGAAGACGAGACCACTCAGACAACACAAGGTAAGTATACCAAAGAATGCAAAAAATCTACAACGACTTGATCAACACTCAAAAGGAACAATATCATACCAACTTAATCTTAAAAGCTAGCAACAAGCCTAGAGAGCCCTTCGAGATAGTCCAGTCACTTATAAAAGAGTCATCACAAAAAGAAGAAGATGCTATGATACAACCTCAAAGATTTGCAGATTTTTCTTTTTGCCAAAAACAACCCTCCAGTGAGTACCTATGACACAAACCATATCTCCTCTTCTATACAAAACTTTGATACTACTTTATTGGACAAATGGAATAAATTTCACATTCCCACAACTGAACAAGTTATCCGTACAATCACTGACCTAAACTCCAACACAGCTCCTTCAGATCCTTGCCCAGTGACCTGGATAAAATCAACAAAAGAAAAGCTAGTAAAATTTATCCAAGGATTAATAGCTGCCTCCCTAACCCAAGGCTATATGCCCTCAGCACTAAAAGAAGCCACAATAAGGCCAATCCTGAAGACAAATTCTCAAGCCCCTACAGACCCAATAGCATACAGACCTATATCCAGCCTCCCATTTCTGACCAAAAGATCCAAGATCACCTGGATACCCATGCTCCACTAGACCACTAGACAAACACCAATATGGATTTCACCCTAACCACAGCACTGAGACACTAATCATCTAACTACTGGACACTATCCTCAGAGGAATAGACAATATCAAAACCGGATTTCTGCTAGTATTCATTGATATCTCCTCTGCTTTCAACATGGTATCTCATAACATCCTCCTGCACAGACTAAAAGGCATAGGCCTTTGCAACACCACCCACAAATGGTTCCAATCATACCTCAGTACCAGGCAGCAGAAAGTCAAAGTAGGAACACACACCTCTACTCCATTCCACATTACACAAGGAGTCCCCCAAGGATCTTCCCTCTCTGCCCTTCTTTTTAACATTTACATACAGCCTGTCTGCAAAATATTCAAGAAGCACAATATAAAATACGCTATCTATGCCGACGACATCATAGCATACCTCCCTATCAACCTTGACTCTCCAGAATACTCGTCCATGACAAATTGTCTACAAGAGGTATCCACATGGCTTTCCAACAACAACCTAAGCATAAATATGGAGAAAACTGAGGCACTGCTCATCACACACAATACTCTGTCCAACTTCCCCACCTCAATAACAGTGGCAGACTCTATCATCCCAATTAAAGATGAAGTTCATTACCTTGGAGTAACTCTTGACCGTCCTCTAACCTTACAACCTCACATCAATAAAACTCCTAAGAATGGATTCTACAAGCCTGCCACCATTTGTAGACTTAAGCCTCTCCTCAAACAGGAACACTTCAGATCAGTGTGTCAAGCAATCATAACCCCTATCCTGGACTATTGCAATGCCATCTATCAAGGTTTACCTAAACAGGCTACAAGATCTCTACAACTAGTTCAAAACACTGCTGCCAGAATCATCACTGATTCAAATAAACAAGACCACATAACATCCCCCCTTCATCAACTCCACTGGCTCCCAATTACCGCACATGCTAGATACAAATCTGCCCTGACAATATTCAAAATAAGAAACAACATGTCAGTGTGAGTCCTAGAGGAGATGTTCGGCACCAGTCACAACAGACCTAAGAGACAAAGCACAAAAGACACCATTCCTACACCCTCTGCATACAAGGATTCAAGAGAATCGACCATAAGACGAGCATTCTCCTATGTCGTACCATCTGGAACGCGCTCCCTACGAAACTGAGATCCACCGCTGACATAAAGGACTTCAGAAAACAGCTAAAGACCTTCCTTTTTTCTAATCAACTCAACGAACCCACTTAACTCCTGAACAATTGAACCACTACTCAATACATCATATTACACAACATAACTATCTAAATATGTTCTCTGTATGACTCAATTTCTGTAAATAGGTTTTGCATCAGTGCACCTCCCGCATGCCCCCTTCTTATAACAAGTTCTATGTAAATGTGTGTGTTATATAAAGAGTTCTCTGTAAACATGTTGGTTATAACGTAAACCGCTTTGATTCAATGAGAAAGCGGTATAGAAAAACTGTTAAATAAATAAATAAAGAAAACCATTTTTTATAGTGTTTCAGTAGATTTAAAGTATTGGATGTGTGTGTGGATTGAATCAGAAGCAAAATGCTGAGACATTCCTTTTCAATTTGCACATAATTTTGCTCAGCTGAGATGAATGCCCTGGATGCAAAAGCCACTGCATAACCTTCTTGCATTAAGCTGCAGCCAAGCCTGTTTTTGCTGGAGTCACTCTATATTACAGCAGGCTTGGTGACATCCAAGTACTGCAACACAACAGCATTTGCATAGGCAGTCAGTGACTCAGTTGTTTGGGGAGGCTAAGCAGAGGGGGGAGGCAGGAAAGGTAGAGTGGGGAGGGGCAGGGCAGGCACAGACAGCCCCCTCCAATAATATGCTACAGTGGACAATTTTAAAAGGGACAAAAACTTGCCATATTTACAGATTCCTTTATCATCATCTCACCCCTGACTATCATTTCCCAAAAGTTTACATAGCCAAAAATAATTAATTGTAGCAACATGGAATTCAGCTCCACCACCCAACTCATTATTTTAAACTTGATTCTTATTGATCTATAAGGCATGTACAAAAGAAAAAATACACAATTATACCTTCAAAGGTGAAGTACAAGATACATAACATACAAATTCTGGAGTCAATTCATTAACAGCAACTCAAACTCTCCACTAGCAAATACTTTGGAAGTAACCAAACTCTGCAAAAACATGTATTCCAGACCTATATACACACATACTAAAGAGCACTAGTGTTCAGGACTTAAATAGCGGCAATACTACCTATAAGATGCAGCACCTTAGAATACTAATATACTTTCTGCTGGAAAACAGAACAAGTCAGATCTACACAGAAACTAAACACCTGCAGAATACCTTGCTTCTGTCACATCTGCAGAATACAGATGGAGTCTCAAATTCATAATAAGTAACCACAAACTAGAACTAAAAGTGCCAAGAAGACTACATGAAATGCATTGCCTTCTGTACTGTGCACAATACAAGTTATCCAGGTTGCACATTTCAAAAGTTGATTATTCCAGTTACTTAACTGAAAATAAAATGTGTTCTCTGTTGTCTGGGCATTTTATTTTACTAATTGGGTTGGGTCCAGTTTCTCCTTTCCAGTTTCCTTGTGTCTTCTCCTGTCTTCTCTTCCTCTCTACATCTGTCTGAAATTTGGTTGTTCCTCTTTTCTCTGTTCCTTTCTTCTCATGGGTAGCTATACTTCTCATACTCCTCTTCTCTGTCCATCTAATCCTCAGTATCCCTCTTTTCACATCTCATTTACCTATAAGCTTTGCATCTTCCATTCTTGCCCCCTCCCCAGCCTTCATTCTTCTCCCTTCAAGTCTCATTCACTTATCAAGCCCAGCTTTTTACCTGTCACTCAATCCCTTTCTTCTTTCTCTTACCTGTCACCTCAGCTTCTCTATTCTCTTCTTTCACCTCCAGAGATCTGACCCTTTACCTTGCCTCTCAGCTTTTATAGCCCCTCAAGATCCTTCACATCTCTTCATCTTCTTCCTCCCTCCCTCCATTTTTTCCTGTTTGCACTTTTTCCTTCCCTCCCTTCTGTAGATTAGTCTCCCAGTGGAGGTAGTAAACAGTATCAGAATTCAAGAAAGCATGAGACAAACACAGAGGATCTCTAAAGGAAAAAGACTGTAGAGCTTAGTGGTTTGCGTGGAAGGGCAGACTGGATGAGCCATATGGTCTTTATCTGTCATCAAGTTTCTATATTTTTGTATTTCTCAATTTGCATGGTAAAAAAATAATGCATGGTGGACAACATAAAGGAATGAAATACCTTAATTCCTTCTGTATTATTCACAATCAGAGAGGTACCCAAAGAATCACTGGGATTCTCCTCATTCAAAGTCAGGTATGGTCAGCAGCCCCAAAATTTGCTGGAGGCTTGGGTGATGTTCAAAAGCAAAACCTACTCCATAGAGGTCATAGGGAAAGCTAGGGAAAGTGACTATGTTAGCTAGTGATAATTTGGAGAAGGCCCAGAAATACCACAAAACATATTATTTATTTAGCAAGCATTTGTATACCGCTCCTTCCAGCGATCAGAAGCGGGTAAGATTACATGGAAAAAGCTGTCGAATCAAGACAGAATAATTTTGGTTTGTACATAAAGATTCGAGAGGTTAGCACGTCACGCAGAAAATTATCTACTTCTTAGCTAAGGGGATAATAATTTACATATGTACATTTATACATTACAGGTTTTCCCTCATGCGAGTTTAATACAGGTTGAAATGACTTTGAAATAGGTGGGTTTTGAGTTTCTTTCTAAAGTCGGCTAGATCAATGCTGGCTCGTAGGTCGGGTGGGAGTTGGTTCCATAGTGTCGGTACTGTGTATGAGAAAGCCCTGTTACTAGTGATTATTTTGACTGATCTGATATCTGTTGGAGTGTGGAGGGTGTTGGAATTGATGGTTCTCCTGTTTCTGTTGGAAGGTTGCAATCTGATTAGGGTGTTGAGGAAGGATGGTGCTATGCTGTGGATGAGTTTGAAGGTGGTCGTCAGTATTTTGTATTTTGTGCGGGCTGCTATGGGGAGCCAGTGTAACTCAATTAGTACTGGTGTAATATGTTCAGTAAGACTTTTCCTCATGATGATCCTGGCAGCTACATTTTGTGCCATTTGAAGGATGTTCAGGGTTTTCTTAGGAAGTCCTTGAAGAATGGCGTTGCAATAGTCGAAATGTGGCATGATGAGTGCTTGAGCAACGGATCTGAAGTCGCGGGGATCATTATGATAAGGAAGCTAGCCAGAGAGAATTTCAGCCCCAGGATAAAGTATTAATACAACTTCAAACTTCAGCAAACAAACTCCTAGATAGAAAGACCCTTTCATAGTCAAGAGATGAATTGGTCCAGTAGATTATGAAATAACTCAAGTAGGGAGTAAACCCAGTTTTTCCATACTAACTTCTTCAAACCCTGGTTTACTCGGGATGGATTAGTGGCAGAAGTGGCCAGAGAAATGGATGGCCTAGGTCTTGACAATGAGAGCTCGATACAGAAACCCTGAGCTGGAGCCCAGCACTAAAACTCTAGCACCGGGTGTCATAGGCAAGTTTAGCACAGAGGTTTTGCTCAGTAATGCTGTAAGCAAACAGCATTTAAATGAGCTGTATGCCAAAGATCTGTGCTAAGCAAGGAGAGCAAGCTTGTGCACAGAGGTCTCTGTTAGCAGCACCTATATCCCGCACACAAAAAAAAAAAATAAACAGTTTGGCGCTTTTGCACATGCGGGATTGCTATCTGGGGCATAAACAGCAATATTATTTAGAGCAGAAGTTCTGCTAGATAGCAATCCAGTACATGCATATAATACTCTTCCAGCACACTTCCCCTATTTATTTTTCCAGCGCTCTCTTCAGCAAAGCCAGAAAAAAGTTGTGGGTGCAGGATGCTGAAGGAACAGACATGAATTCCTTACCAGCACTGACTGCAGACCTATGATCTAACCCTTAACACCTCCTCAGACCTTATGGTGAAATTTCTCATTCAGGTCAGCTTTTTGTTCTTCTGCACACTTCTCTGCACCTATGCGGTATAGTTAATTGTTTCCTTACCGTTCATTTAAATGGATGTAAATGCACAGTTCACCACCCTTAGCGCAGGCATTTGTGCATTGCTTATACTCATGTTCGATTCTTTCCTGCATTCTCTGCCCACACTAGAGCAGAATATTCTGGCTAAACACTGCACAGATCCTTGCGCTAATGACAGCACATTTTCTGCATCAAGCTGTCAAGAATGTAAAACCATAGAAACAGTTAAGGTAGGAGTAACGCTGGACTCAGGACAGAAAAGCCAGGTGGAATATCTGGTACAGACATTTGAGGGGGTATTTTCCCTCTTGCCTAGGAGAAAGAATAAGGGATATTAAATCATTACTCAGCCCAGCAGAGTAGTGAGAAAAAGCCTTACCAACCCCTGAAGATGAAATGTGCTGGTTAAATGGGAGGTAGAGGAAATTCTAATGCTTGGCGTCACTGAGGAATGAGTGAATGGGCAAGTATTATAGTACTGGTACCGCAACCAGATAGTTCGACTAGATTTTGCATTGACTTTAGGCAGGTAAGTGCTGTGTCACAGCTGAAGTACCAAAAGCAGCAAGTGGAGGATATCATAGAACAATTAGGAGGGGCTCAGTATAGATCAGGGGTCTCAAACTTCAGTTCTGGAGGGCCGCAAACCAGTCAGGTTTTCAGGGTATCCCTAATGAATATGCATGAGATATATTTGCATACAATGGGGCAGTGCATGCAAATATATCTCATGCATATTCATTAGGGATGCCCTGAAAACCTGACTGGTTTGCGGCCCTCCAGGACTGGAGTTTGAGACCCCTGGTATAGATCCACTTTAGATCTAACAAAGGAGTATTATGAGATTTCTCTGGACACATTGTCTAAAGAAAAGATGGCCTTTTTCACCCCTCAAGGCTTATACCAGTTTACCATTCGGCCACCATGGGGTCCTCACCAGCACCTACCTAGATGATGTTCTAATCTTTTCTCCCAGTTGAGGCAGTCATCTAAAATACATAGAGGCTGTTTGCAGATTGCTCAGGGAGGTGGGTCTCACCCCTAATCCAAAATGTATGCCAGAGGCAGAAGCAAATCTGTAGTAGGAACCAGGTGGGTTATGCCCATAGTATCAAAAATAGAAGCCAACCAACAGTTTTGAAGACATGGTTGTTTTCCGGGCGATGATGTGGACTGCTGTCTTTCAGGGTGGGGGTTATCCTCTTTGTTTTTGTCTGTGTTGATGTGCCCTTCTTTTTGTGTACACCCTTTTGATTGACTTCATTGTCGGAAAGATGGTTTAAACTTGTGTAAATAAATAAATAAAGACAAAAAAAACCCCATCTCTGTTAGGACTGGTGAGTTATAGCAAACTTATCCCTGAGTTCTCAGAAAGGAGACCCCTGTTAACTGAGCTGAATTTTCAACCTGAAATTTAACCTGTAGACAGATGCATCGGGAGTAGGTTTAGGAGATATGTTGAGCCAAGATGAGGGAGAGTAAGAACAACCAATATTGTATCCCATTAGGAAATTAACCAACAATAAGAAGAGGTACTTGGCTACAGAAAAAGAGTGCTTGGCAGTGAAAGGGATGGTGGCATCCCTCCATTAATATCTGCTTGGAAGGTCATTTACCTTGGTTATGGATCATGCCCCCCTCAAATGGCCGAGTAATGAAAAATAGCAATCTTAAGCTAATGAGGTGGTACCTAACATGGCAAGCATTTGAATTTCAGGTTGTGAACAGAGTGGCGAGGAATCACATTAACATCTGTTCCAGGAGGGAGGTTGTAGCTCTGGGAAGCAGTTAAAGCACGGAAGCTAGGTAGGTGGTGGTGGGCAGACTTGCTAGCTTGATCCTTTGAAGAAAATGCAGTTCACACCCAGGATGTGAAGAAGGACTCTTTTGTTTGAACTGAACTACACTCACTCACTGAGGTCTCATATGGACTTTGAGGCAGGGGTTTGGAACTTGGTGGCCAGGAGCATCTAAGGAGGACTGGATATTCCAGCCGAACCCTGAAGGGTTAGCTCAATGGAGAAAAACAAACTTTGAGACAGGAACACAGGGAAAAACCTAAGGGAGTTGAGTGAGACTCCAAGATATATCTAGCACCCTGTACACAAGTCTAATGGTTTAAGGTGGATTGACATGCTGATTAGGAGCAGCCACAAGATGCCTGCAGGAGAACAGCAGAGTGGGGTATCTAGAGACTGCATCAGCCCAAGAGATGGCGCATTGCTTTAGAGATGCTCAGAATAGATCACAGGAAGATCAGAGATGTTTAGTTTGTCATAATGGACATTTGCAGGGCATTTACATAGACATCCCTAGAATAGAATTCCAGCCTGTGGACATCTAGGAAAAGCCTAATAGTGGGCGAGGACCAGAGAAGCCAGGGTTGAAATCCTACTATCACTATCATTGTGGTTGTGCAGAGTATTGGGGATGGTGGTGTGCCATCTTCTCTATATCCCATGGATGTTTTATGGCCAAAACAAGCACTTTCCCAATGCCTATTCGTGCCTGGAACAGGTTTAACCTTAGTCACGACTCCAGATGTTTCTGAGATCAGGAATTGGCATCCAGGTTCATAGGAACACCCTGGCCACACTTCCATCACACCCCCGTTCAGACTTGGAGGTCCTCACACTGAGGACCTCCACAAACCCGGCTTCTAAAATGTCTCTAGAGATGTCTCTATGCTTTGGATGTCTCTATGCCTTTTTTTAGACACTGAAAGTACGAACAGGGTTTCTAAAATAACTCCCATAAATTGTAAAATGAATAAAGATATTTGAATATAAAATATGTGCACAAATTGTGACTCTGCCTGCATTCCACCCATAACTCCTCCCCTGAGCATGTGTACTCTCAAGGCAGTAACAAGTAACTTGCATATGTACTCTTAGGCATGAGGTTATTTTTAAGAGGCCTTTTATGTGTGGGAAAAATCCTTTATAAAATTACTTCCATATTGCATAAAAGTAAGTGCTATGTTGCTGTGTGTCTACTCTTTACATATGCATACCTCTGTGCAGTTTTATAAGACACTTCCACATGCAAAACGTGTTTTGCATGCAGAAGATACTTGAAGAATTCCCCTCCACATGGGCCACAAATGAAAGCCAGAAGAAGCAAACCAAAAGACAATGGCCTCAGATTTTAATCACCACAGACACACATCCCCTGCTATATAAATGCTGACGTCAGTAAGCACTGCTGCAGACAATATAAAATGCATAAATACGAGATGAAGAGAAACAGACTTTGGTGCTGGATCTGTTGTTCACACTAAAAATGCATGATGGAATGAACTGTGCTAAGAAATTTCACAGATTTTCCTGTGCAAGAAAAGCCTCTGCATTCTTCCTTATCCGCCCCCCCCCCCTCTCCACACCCCCAAACAATGCAGCTGTAAAGGCTAAAATGGATGATGTAGGATACCTTCCCATTTCATATTTCTTATATTTTAGTAGAAAATCTGTTGGAGGAGAGGGTTCTGGTTCTGAGCATGACAACTAAAATGTGGCTATACTGGAAAACTCTGAGTTATATAAAGTGGGTGATATCATCTTGCCCATAGAAAGAGTCATAGGGGTACGTTTACTAAACCGTCTTAATGTTACCAGCATTAGTTGCAGTCTTACTGTGATGAATGCCATATAAGGTAGTGGACGTTCTGGTCTTAAGGTAGCATTTCGGGTTATCGCGCAATAAAGTCTGTTATCGCACGATAGAGGGAGCCGTGGCACGTTAACGTGCGTTAGCCTTAATTAGGCATGCTGACCTACAATCACAGCAACAGAAGTGTAGCACACTGGTTAATATGTTGACAGCTGATACAATGGTCATGAGTTCAATCCCTCAGTGGGCTCAGTTAAAAGGCTGTCTGTGGCAATCCCTTTTCCTGCTTGTAACAGTCATACACATCCCAACAATCTGCACTGCCAGCCAAAAAAGCCTCACCACAGTGCCGCAACCTAATGCACCTTTTAGGATGCACCATAAGGCACATCATAAAGCACCATGTCATCCAAGGCAGGTCATAATGTGCCCCAAAGGGTGGCAGGAAAGGTTGGCACCCTCCAAGGCAGCATATAAGGTGCCCCATAAGCTGGCCAAACCTAAGGTGCCGCGAAAGAAGCCCCAGGGATGCTATGGGGACAGAGGAGATGGTGCCCAGGGGCACAAAGGTGTCCCAAGGTCACAAGCATGGAATGTATGGCCAAACACAGATGTAACCATAACACTGCACAGAGCACCAAGGAAAGGCAATGAACAAGTGATGGAAGGAAGTAGATGACGGAGCTCATGGACCAGCCAAATCTGCGTGCAGCCCATGTGGCAGCAGGTAAAGTGGACAAACATATCGGGGGCAGCTGTACCAATGTACAGGGTGATGGTAATGTACAGTGCAACAATGACAGTGTGTGGCAGAGGATGGGGATACGTGTCCACCAGAGGAGGTAGAGGTGGCAGGATAAGTGCAATGACAGGAGGACAGAGGAGAGCAGTGCCATGCAGAGCAGACACAGGAGAGGCAAGCATGAAGAGCCGCAATGCAGAAAAGTGTGCCAGTGCAGGACATGGGGTAGCAGCCTGCATATTAGGGCAGGATGCCACACAGCTGGCACACACACATAGACAGACAGAAGGATGGATGGCAACAGTGATGAGGGTATAATGTGGCGGCAGCACAGATCTGCACAGATATGACTGTTACACGAATGAAACGTAGTTGTGTAGGATAGCCATAAAAAAAGGGGAACAGAGAGGAATCCAACCCATGACCTCTGTTACTGAAGTCATTGCATTAACCATTGTGCTACATCACTATGGGAGTTATCATACCAATGGCTGGCTACAGAAAGAGTGCACATCACCATAAAACTGTCTGCTGTGGCTACCAGGATAGGACAGAACCAACAGTACCCATAATGCAATTCACAGGCAGAACAGCAGTCTACATCTGCTCACCAGATGGGGTATGCACCTCTACAGCATGTCAGCTTGGTAGGGGGGAATGACCATGCGTGTTACTGGCACAGAATATCCACAGGCCATGCCAATGTGTGTGTTCTGTGCTCACCCTGAGGGTGAGGTGAAGTGGCCAGCACCAGGTCCGCAGTACCCGGGTTGGTTGAGGTGGGCTTTGCAGCAGGTCTCCATCAGTGCTAGTGTGTGACAGGTATTTGTTGCAGACACCTTTAGGAGGTCTCTATGTCCATTTGTAATTGCCAGTCATGTCTGGCCCTTGTAGACCATGATGCACACAACATAGTGCATATCCACTGTGCTTGCTATGGTCACCTGTTTAAGGAGCAGGGGTGTGTCAGGGCTCACATGGCAACAATGTACTTAGCAAACCACCCTCTCTGGGTCGGGGGGGGGGGGGGGAGGAAGACATGATATGCCCCCAACCTCACCCTTTGCAAGGGGGACAGTGGAGGCACATGAGGACAGGCTGTGTGAACCAGCAACCCCAGTCCTGGTGGCAAACAGACAGCTGCTGCACAGCTGCACTTGGGACAGGACCACTGGCAGCTTAGCTGCCCCCCAATACAATCTGACATTCACCAGCAGAGGGCAGTCAGTGTGCAGCTGCTGCACCCTGCAAGGTGGTGCAGCCATACAGATGCTAACTGCAGACAGTCTGCTAGCTAGTACATAGTGCATGCTCCTAGAAGAACTGTGTGCACCCAAAACTGGGATGTCAGCACACACACCATGCAGACATATCAGTGATTAAGCCCCAGAAAAGAAAACCCACAAATATCACTTGAAAGAAATACTGTAGAGCACTATGGGGGAACCTAGCCATGCCGTGGTCACTGCTCACTCAGGGTGAGAGTGACCTCTCAGCATGACATGCTGTGGCCACCCTGTCCATGCAGGTGGTGGTCGGGCACTACAATGTCCCAGCCATTGCCCTATACCCTGTGCAAATGCATTCTGCCCATGCCACCCTGTCCGGGTCATACCCACAGTACCTTGCTCCTCATTATGCACATTGGCAGGCTAACACTGGAAACAGTGCAAGCAATGTGGGCTCAATAAGGTATAGGCAGCCACAACACACTGGATAGACAGACACACACTCCCACACCTATGCCAGCATTCTGCCAATATAGAGGTTTGTGGCAGCCCTTTGCTGCACATTGCTGACTTAAATGGTTTCTCTTTTCTGCAAATGTGCCTAACGCGAGGATTTCACTAGTGTTAGTTTTCAGACCTGGATTTCACAGCGTTAGTGTGCCTGGAGCCGCTCCCCACCCACTCTCCGCCCATTGACCCCTTCTCTCCGCCCTCTGGGAAGCCTTACTCCACCCTTCAGACCCGGATTTCACAGCGTTAGTGTGCCTTAACGCCGCCGCCGCGACGTTATCACGCGATATTATCATGCAATAACGTCACTTGTCGCGCGATAATACCACCGCTGCAACGTTAAGACGGTTTAGTAAACATACCCCATAGACATGTCCTTTTAATTGCCCTCTGGATATGTGGGTGAACATGCACCCATAAACCCCGTCTGTATTATCTGTTATTCAAGAGAGCTGTTTGTAGTGGTGGGATCTGGGCAGAGTGTTTGCATGCATACTTTTAGATTTTAGATTTTAAAAAGCATGTGTGTAATTTTTCACAGCCAAAATGCCTGCACCAAAATCGGTAGTTTTGTGCGGGTAATTTTATGTTTGCTTTGCATGTTTGCTTTGAAAATTGTTGCATCTTATGCCTGTTGCATTCCACAAATTTATGCAGGCTTTTATAAAATTATACTTTGGATTATCCCACATTGGACAGAATCTTGATGCTGTTGAAATCTTCCTGAAAAAAGTGTCCCATTAATTAGTTTGCCTTGGGGCTGCTTTTAAAACTCATGAATCCTCATTTTTGTCAGATCAGTATGAAGATGCTTCCCAAAAGAGGCTTGCAAACCAAATTGTGATGCTCACCACTCCTGTATACTAAATAGCCTATAAGCTCTGTGCTTGCTTAGGTCAAGAGCTGTATGATTCTACTGAAAAATATTGCATACTGATTGTAAGTGTAGCACCCATCGCATTCAGTCATTTATGATAGCAACCCCAGCCCAAAATCATCAGTTTTCTGGTGAATTTCATCAGCTGTGATAATCTTATCAGTGAGGCCCAGCCTCTCCTACTGGTCTAATATATATTATGGTATGTGAGTAACACTGTTAAGAGATTTGCATCACACTGAGTATGCATTCCAGTTATTATAACAGCGTTAAGACTAGAAACTCTTTCACTTATCTCTTGTGCCAGAGATCTTTCATGTCTCTACCTGTAGTCACTAGGCACCTATTTCATTAGATACACTTCTAGATATATCGTTCATACTGCAATAAGAATGTTTTCAGCCCTACAAAATATACTTCAACTTCCTAAAAGTTCATTTTCTTTTTTTTAAATTGTACTTTAAAAAATGTCAGCAAATTCAAATAAAGGGGGATGTTTACTAAAGTGTGGCAAGGTTTTGCATTTAGCATGTGTTAGGTGCAAAAATTAACTTGCGACAAGTGCAAAGCTTGTGCAATAACTGTTTGGGGAATATGCTCAGAAATGTCCTTAAGTTAGAACATAGTGCATCAACCTATCACATAGGCCCAGATAACTTGGATGGATCAGTGCTATCTGCCAATGCATTTAACATGGCCCCCAGTACTACTGAAATAAAAAAACACAGTTGCAGAGATGCACCACAACCCCCTCCCCTCTGCTGACACCTTCTCAGTGACTGCCTTCTGTCGCTGACACCTCCCAAAGCCAGACCTTTCTGCTGACACCTCCCTGATGGCAGCACCTGCCAACGATTGCACACTTGATTACAACCCATCGCCTCCCATTATCAGATCCCCCAAGAGCATCATCCAACCCTCTGGCATTTACTGAGGCATCCCTGCTGCTATATTGTCCAGGGCTGGAGTGGTCCTTCTCCACTTCCACCCTCTTGCTGCCCAGGTTCAAAATGGTGACTTTGATCCTTAGCAATAATCTCTCAGTACTGCTGCTAGAGGTCAATCTGCCAAATATGGAACAGATGGGGTTGGGGAGAAGGGTCAGGTGATGCCCAGCTGACATTGGAGGGCTGTCATAAGAAGAGGCTGGCATTAGGGGATCTGGCATCAGGGTGCCTATCAGTAGGGGGAAGGGATGTTATCAGGAGTAGGGGACATCATCATAGGGGGTCAGATTGTGCATTTTTTTGTCAATAGACATGATACCTGCTTGCTGATAACACAGGTGCACTTAATGCCACCTCTTGAGGTGCTGTTAGGTGCACCCATGCTACTGGGAGTCATGACAGCATGCGGTTACCTATTGCATGCTAGTTTTCAGTGTTATCCACGCCTATTCTTTGTCTATACCGCGTCCAGTTCCTGCACCGCAAGGGCAGTTAGTGCTTGATTTTTAATGCACTGCCAATATTCCAAAAAAAGCTGAGCTCCTAAATTTAGAAACTGCTAGGTACATATGACTTAGATTGGCCACTGTTGGAAACAGAATACTGGGCTTGATGGACCTTGGTCTGACCCAGTATGGCATATCTTATGATCTTATGTTCTTATGTTCTAACCTAAGTTAGGTGCCAAAATGTGTCCCCTATTGATGCAGCTAGACTTAGCAACCTACATTTTAGCTGAAAATTCACCCAAATTTAGGTAGGAGATAGCCAGCCCGTGAAGAGGAGTGGCACGATCCTATTTTTTCCCCTGCAATAATTTGATTGAAGTGTTCTGGATAATTTGGAGTTTCTGAATTTGGGAAGATTTCATACTTTGATACAAAATTACAGTAATCAAGGCAGTTGATTACAAGAGCATTGTGGAAAATTGCAAGAGGATCTTGATAAATTGGAAGACTGGGCATCAAAATGGCAGATGAAATTTAATGTGGACAAGTGCAAAGTTATGCACCTAGGGAAGAACAACCCAAACTATGGTTATACGATGCAAGGTTCCACATTCGGAATCACCACTCAGGATAAAGATTTAGGCGTCATTGTGGATAACATGTTAAAACCCTCGGCCCAGTGTGCAGCGGCAGCCAAGAGAGCAAATAGAATGCTAGGTATCATAAGAAAAGGAATGGAAAATAAAACAAAGGATATTATAATGCCTCTGTATCGTTCCATGGTGCGACCGCACATTGACTATTGTGTGCAATTCTGGTCGCCGTATCTTAAAAAGGATATAGCGTTATTAGAAAAGGTTCAGAGAAGAGCCACCAAAATGGTAAAAGGGATGAAGGGATATCCCTATGAAGAAAGGCTAAAAAGGTTAGGGCTCTTTAACCTGGAAAAGATACGGCTGAGGGGAATAATGATGGAAGTCTATAAACTGATGAACGGAGTGGAACGGGTAAATGTAGATCGATTGTTTACATTATCAGAATATAGAAAGACTAGGGAACATGCAATGAAGCTACAGGGTAAACTATTTAAGACAAATAAGAGAAAATATTTTTTCACTCAACGTGTAATCAAGCTCTGGAATTTGTTACCGGAGGATGTAGTAAAGGCTGATAGTGTAGCTGGGTTTAAAAAAGGTTTGGACAAGTTCCTGGAGGAAAGGTCCATAAACCATTATTAAAAAGGGACCTAGGACATCAATGCTTGACCCAATACAAGCATTGTGGAACCTGTGTCTTTTGGGGAAACTGCTAGGTACGAATGACCTAGATTGGTAAAAAGGATAGCTTCTTTTTCAATTAGACTCCAAATTGAGGAGTAGCCTAGTGGTCAAAGCAACAGCCTAATACCCAAGAGATCAGGGCTCAATTTCCACTAGCACTCCTTGGGCAAGTCATTTTACCCTCCATTGTCTCGGAAAAAAAAGACCTGGCAATCTATTTCCTGTCGTACTTTGCCAAGAAAACCCAGGGGCTGCTGCATTGCCAGGAGTCAGCAAGGACCTGAGGGCACGTAAAAAAAATTGGATTCATTTTGAGCTGATTCCTCCAATTATTTTTTTCTATTCTTTATTTATTCAGACAATTAACAACATAAACAAGCATCCGAGCATTATATTCTTCTAGCATTGGGTTCTATTATCTTCAAAATACCCAATATATTCAACCCAATTATCCACAGGAGTAACATAATGAAATACGAAAAATGATCATAATAAACATTAACACCTCCAAATTCACATTACAGTTTCTCCCCTTCCCCTTTCTCAGCTTTCAATAGTTGTTTCCTGTTACCTTTATTGTTTGTTTCCCTCATCTCATTCTCACATACACACACATCCTTCACTATCCTTCTCCACACTCTTCATTCTAATGCAATCTTCCCACCAAGCATCCACTCACTCTTTGTCACACACCTTCCCCTCCCACCCCCATCCCCACTTCCAAAAGTTGGACCAGCTTTTCTCTGGAAGCAGTAAGCCTTCCACTTGGGCTTTGAGCTATTTTTATACATTTGAATGTCACTCCTTGCCACCTCTTCCATCAATTGTGTCCAGTGTTCAGTGGCACAATAGTTTTCTAAGCAATGATTAGTGGAGCTATCCAAAGATTTGAAATCCCCTGTCAAAATTAATGGCAAGCCCACAAAGTCTGAACAGTGATATGTGGAGGCCAATTCCAGGTTCTGCATCTCTGGGCCGTCTGGATGCCCAGACATCTGGGGGAGCAGGATCGCATCACAGTGCCTTGACGTCCGGGAGGTGCCCGGATTCAGGCACTCCGGATGTCCAGCCACTTGTCTGGCTAACTCAGTCAGTTTTCCTCATGGAGCTGCATTATCATGGTGTCCTGTCGCCATGGCTCCACAGATCCATAAGGGAACTGCGATCACCGGCCACCACCAAACAGATTGCACTACTGGCATAGACATCCCGGTAGAGTGATCTATGGAGCCACGGCATAGGCTTCTGCTGAGGCTTTGCAGATTACAATGCTATCACATTCTAAACACAGCCTTGTGACCCAGAATGTCTTGATGCTAATCTCACCTGCATTGCAAGATTAGCATCAAGATATTCTGGGCAGCAAGGATGTATTTAGAAAGTGATTGAACTGCAGGCATTGAAGTACCGGTAGAGTGATCAGCGGTGCTGCAGCATAAGCTTCTGTTGCTCCACCCAGCCCTGGCCCTGCACACCAGACTTGTGGGGTCCTGGGATCCATGCCAGCCATGCTGCTCAGTTGGGAGGTGAGGACTTAGAACCATACCCCAGATACCTCACCTAGGAATGCAGACTTCAGGCAGTGCAGCCCCCAAACTATGTGGCTCCAGTGTTCTGCAAAAGGCTTTGAATTAGACTTCCACTTGGGGCATCCTTCACTTCCAGTTGGTGTCCAAATTTGCCCCTACTTATTTATTTAACAGTTTTTTATACTGCTTTATCATTTAGTTGAAGCATTACATTGTAACTTAAACTTGGTAATGTACATTAAAAATGGACATTGATAACTTGGATTTTTTTCTGAGGCAATGGATGGTTACGTGACTTGCCCAAGGCCAAAACTGAACCCTGGTCTTTTGGCACCCAAGCCAGTGCTCTAACCATTAGGCTACTTCTTTGCATCTGCTATGGTGTGGTTCCTGCTTCATGGCCATCCACTTCACTAAGTCCTTTCCAGCCCTGGCCACTTACATTAAGGTGCCTCTGGCCCTTTAAAACCAGCTCCACCTCCTAGCACACACTACAGGCCTCCCCACAGGCATCAGACCTGCTCTGGCAACTTTACTGAAGCTCTGGAGCAGAACCCAAGCTCTGATCACAGCTGCTGCCCAGGGCTGCTTCTCTATGCCTCCTCCTGCATCTGCCACTTTCCAGATCTACTTATTCCTTACATGTCTAAGTGAACTTTACGCTCTCAATTCTACTATCAACTGCTGATACCTGTTAATAACCGTGCTAGGTGAGAATCTAAGGGGTATGTTTACAAAACCATGGTAAAGGAGCAAGTGTGATATTAGCACATGCTAAATGCGCATCTGTACCCTTAGCGCGTCCAAAAAGCCACTTTAGCGCATGCTAACGGTACCAGCCACTTAAGTGCGCGCTAACAGTACATGTGGGTGGAGAGAAGGCATGCATGGGGTGGAAAGTGGGGTCAATAGGTGGGGAGTGGCCAGGAACAAGGCTTGTTTCCTTAACGCAAGGCACCTTAATGGCAGGAACCCTAACGCAACTCAAAACCTCACAGAAAGGGTGTTTTGTGAGGAGAGAGAGCATATTTTATGTCTGCAATGTGATGCACAGACAGGGGGGCCCAAAAGGGTGATAGTAGTGCTCCATTAGCAGCAACAGCATAGTGCCCAAGTATGAGAGGGCACTATGTTAATAGTGCAAATGGGGCAAAGGAGGTGGCACATGGGTCATGCAGTGGGAGCTGCTGGTGCACAGGGGGGACCAGGCATCTGCCTAGATGGCACATAGGAACATAAGACTACAAAATATGCCGAACTGTGTCAGACCAAGGTCCATCATGCCTAGTATCCTGTGTCCAACAGTGCACAATCTAGGTCACATGTACCTAGCAGTTTCCCCAAAAGACACATAGCATCCCCAATAACTGTAATTGGGCAAGCAGTGCATAGCCCGGGTCCTCTTTAACATTGGTATATGGACTCTTCCAAACCTTTATAAACCCAGCTATACTGACAGCTTTTACAACATCCTCCAGTAATGGATTGCAGGGTTTGATTATGCGTCAACTGAAAAAATATTTTCACCTAGAAGACCCAAATGGGTTACACTGTAGCCGCATTGCAGGTCCCCTAGTCTGTCCAAAGTCTGATGGCATAAAAAAGTGACCTATGTTTACCTGTTCCTCTCCTGTCAATAAATGATAGGCCTCTATCATATCTCCTCTCAGCTGTCTCTTCCCCAGGTTGATGAGCCCCAACCTTTTTAGCCTCTCCACAAAGGGGCATTCTGCCATCTGCAGTACCATCTATGATGTTCGTCATGATCCCACAATGACAGAGGCAGCAGACAGTCCTGCTACTGCTGTGGAAAGGCAATGTGCCACATGGGGCAGTCCAAGGATCCTGGCACCCCAGGCAGAGATCCAGGCTGCCCCCCCCCCCTGCTGCCTCAGAATCCAGCTGTGGGGGAAGAGGCCGATACTGCCAGAAGCTGTAGCCCCCCAGGCAGTTGCATCATGCAGGTGCCCAGGGGACTACCACAGCAGTAGCTGTCATCCTCCCCCCGAGACATATCATTGGCAGGTGGTGATGGGGGTCCCTGCAGAGGAAGATGGTTAGGGAAAGGGCTCTGTGGCCATCTATGTATGCCTCTGCTCCCCATCTGGACCGTGCACCCTAGGCACCCGTCAACCCGCATTTTGGATGGGCTGGGGCTGCACACCACCAACACAGACAGCACAGGGGTATGTCAGCATGGTATGGGGGTGTTGGCGGAGATGGCAGTGGCACCTGCTTACAGCAGACCAAAGCCATACCCTAGTCCTGTGCACAGTATGCATTGCAACATGTGCCAAGGTCTGTCTGATGCGAAGTATGTCAGCCCCAGGGAGTAGTATAGCCTTATGGCAGCACTGTGGCTCAATACACATAGTTGGTGTGTATATGAGTGAAGGGCTACGGGTTTGGGTCCCAGCTGTGGATTATGCATTGCATGTCCCTGTGGCTGAACTTTAGCCCATAGTGCAGGTATAGCACCAACATGTGCAACCCCCAATGAATCGGCCAGCAAGGGTATAAATACCCATCAGACACACAAACAGGCTCCACTATCCACAGTTGCATGGAGAGTCAGGCTGATAGCATTGGCACACTGAGCAGGCATTAACATCAGAACACGCAACTAACTCCTGCACAAGGAGCACACATTAACAATGCTCAAGCTAATATTGGGCAAAGGTGGCAGGCAGGAGTGCCAACTACTCCCATTTTTGCACAGCACACCATTATGATTGTGTGTGTGTATGTGTGAATCTATCAATTTAGTCATGGCTTTAATACAAGAGATCACAGAGAGAGGAAGACAGGCATCTGTATTTGGAAAAACTTAGAGAAGCTAGCAAAGTAGTCAAGAAGGCAAAGATTCAAAAGGAGGAGGAAATAGCCAATGCAATAAAATGGGGGATAAGACATTTTTCAGATATATTAGTGAGAAGAGGAAGGGCAAAAGTGGTATTGTCAGACTCAAGGGTGCAGGGGGGGAATATGTAGAAGCTGATAAGGATAAAGCGGAATTGCTTAATAAATATTTTTGTTCTGTGTTTACAGATGAAGAGCCAGGAGCAGGACCTCAGAAAACACCCACAAATAAGAACAGAAGCGAGGGACATCTTGAACAATTTTCAGAAGACTGTGTTCGTGAGAAACTAGCTCAACTTAAAGTAGACAAAGCAATGGGATCGGATGGGATACACCCTAGAATACTGAGGGAACTTGGGGACGTTCTAGCAACTCCACTAACTGACCTTTTCAATGCCTCGTTGGAGTCAGGAGTGGTGCCAAAGGACTGGAGAGAGGCTCATGTGGTGCCTTTACACAAAAGCGGAAGTAAGGATGTGGTTGAAAACTACAGGCCGGTTAGTATAACTTCGGTGGTGAGTAAATTATTGGAAACGCTGCTGAAAGAGAAAATAGTGAGGTTTCTGGAGTCCAGCGGATTACAGGATCCGAGGCAGCATGGATTCATCACCAGAGGCAGGTCTTGTCAGACAAATCTGATTGATTTCTTTGACTGGGTGACCAGGGAGTTGGACCGAGGGAGAGCTCTAGATGTGGTGTATTTAGATTTCAGTAAAGCCTTTGACACTCTTCCTCACAGGCGACTTATAAACAAACTGAGCACTCTAGGGATGGACCCTAAAGTTACTGCTTGGGTTAGAAATTGGTTGGGTGGGAGGCGACAAAGAGTACAAGTAAATGGAGCTCACTCTGAGGAGAAGGATGTTACCGATTCTTTTTAACATCTTTGTTAGTGATATAGCGGAAGGGCTATCGGGTAAGGTTTGCCTCTTTGCGGATGATACCAAAATCTGCAATAGAGTAGACACCCAGGAAGGTGTAGATAACATGAGGAGGGATCTAGCTAAGCTTGAAGAATGGTCTAGAATTTGGCAGCTGGGATTTAATGTTAAAAAATGTAAGGTCATGCATTTGGGCTGCAGCAATCCAAGGAAGCAATACAGTATAGGAGGTGAAGTACTTTTGTCCACTAAAGAAGAGCGGGACCTAGGCGTGGTTGTGTCTGATGATCTTAAAGTAGCTAAACAGGTAGAAAAGGCGACGGCAAAAGCTAGAAGGATGCTTGGGTGCATACGGAGAGGAACAGCTAGCAGAAAAAAGGAGGTGATAATGCCTCTGTATAAGTCTTTGGTGCGACCTCATTTGGAGTATGGTGTGCAATTCTGGAGACCGCACCTTCAAAAGGATGTGAACAGGATGGAGTCGGTGCAGAGAGTGGCTACTAAAATGATTAGTGGGCTTCATTATAAAGCATATGAGGACAGAATTAAGGATCTTAATATGTACACCCTAGAGGAAAGGCGGGATAGAGGTGATATGATTGAGATGTTTAAATACCTTCGTGGCATAAATGTTCAGGGAGAGAGCCTCTTTCAATTGAAAGTAAGTTCTGCTACGAGGGGACATGGGATGAGGGTGAAGGGAGATAGATTCAGGAGTAATATGCGGAAATATTTCTTTACAGAAAGAGTAGTGGATCCATGGAATAGTCTCCCAGTGGAGGTGGTAGAGATGAGAACAGTAACTGAATTCAAAAAAGCATGGGACCAACACAGAGGATCTCTAAAGGTAAAAAGTGGACTGTTGTAGTTGTTGTTATGGAAGGACAGACTAGATAGGCCATGTGGTCTTTTTCTGTCATCATGTTTCTATGTTTCTATGTTTCTACACATCACTGAGCCTCGCAGTGTCTAAGTTGTTTCTAGCCTTAGTCTGCAAATGAGCATGATGAGAAGCAAAGTATAGTGGGTATAGGTTGAAACAGGGCAGATTGGCCAGGATGGGTCTGCATTGGATGTAGGGTGAATGGCTGAAACATCATAGTACCCATCTGCCACATGCTTGGTCTGGGTGGCCACAGCATGTCATGCTGGGAGGGCACTCTCACTCTGACTGAGCAGTGATCATGGCATGGCTATGTATCCACATAGTGCTATATTGTGTCTGGCTCTAGTGATGTGGGTGCACCTCCTGTCCTGGGGGCCTATTCACTGAACCAACTGCTGGGTGTCTATGCAATGTGTACTGACCAGCAGACTGTCTGCAGTTGGTATGTGCATGGCTGGAAAACCCAGTGGTGGGCAGCAGGTGCAGTTTGACTCTGCTTGCTGTGTGTGAATGATAGACCTAGGTGGTTGGGATGTGAGGTGTTCCTAGCCTACACCGATTGCCACTAGTAGGGCCAACAGTATCCTAGTAACAGCCCTCTGCAAGTCTAGGCACCCCCAGGTAGTTTGCCACTATGGCATCAGCATTGTAATACTGGGTATTAACATGTGCTGTTTGAGGTAGGGCCTTGTCAAACAGGGCCAGAGCTAGATGTGACTGGCATAATCACACTGCAGATAATACCTGCCACATACTGACAGTGATGGGGATCTATAGTAGAGATCATGTCTTGCACTGCAGGTACTGGACGCCCATCCTCACCCTTAGGGTGACCACAGAAACTGCTGAGTGGCATGATTTGTAGCTGCAGTGTGCTTGTATCACACACTGTCAGTGCATCTTACTGAGCTTGAGGTGATGGATAAGTGCATTCTCCATTTGGTGATCAGCTGTATACTGCTGTTCGCCATGTGCACTGCATCATTGATACTGGTGGAGCTATACCAGCGCACAGAGCAGACATTTTAGGCTGTGACCTGCAGTCTCTTTGTATCCAGCCATTGCTGTGCAGAGAGGTGTGGAGGTGTAGCCTATTGGTTAGTACAACATCTCTGTGCACAGGGAGCAAGAGTTCAATTCCTACTTGTTCTTTTTGTGACTGTGCTACTCAGATCTTTTTCATGCCTGTAACAGACAGGGTTCTGCACATAGCCATTATTACTCTGTCCTCCTGTCACTGCAAACATCCTGCCACTTCTGCTTCGGGACACGTCTTTCCCATCCTATGCCACACACTGACTTTGCAGTGCTTTACATTGGCACCACCCTGTACATCGGTACAGCTGCCTCCCACATGCTCGTCTGCTTTACTGGCTGTCACATAGGGTGCCCACCGATATGGCAGGTCCATCTTTTCCCATCTGTCCTTCCTTCTATCACCGTTACATTCACATTCCTTGGTGCTCTAGCCAGCATTTGGGTACAGCACTTTTCCTGCCTTAAGATGCATGTTTTCCACCTTAGGGCACCTTGTCTCATGTTAGGATACCTTATCTCATGTTAGGGCAACTTATCACATATTAGGACGTCTAGTCTCTCCTTAGGACGTCTTGTCACTTTACCGCACTTGGTCCTCTTAGCTCTTATTAAATGGCCCAAGGTACCCTAACGCCTGCACGCCCCCTACCCGCCCACTGTCTTGTATGGCTTCTGGCACCTTAACGCTGCCCTTACCGCTGGTGATTTTACCGCGGTTTAGTAAACATATCCCTAAACGTTTGTCAGCATTTTTTTCCTTGCTCTTATATTGTGGAATTTTATTCTGTTATACATATGCCAAGACATTGCTTTGAAGTCTTTTCGAAAGAATCTTCAAGCTTATTTTTTTGAACAGACTTTTGGTTGTAGAGTGTCTATGACCAGACTGCACTGCACAGTGTTTGTGATTTTTGCTTTTTGTTGTGTTTTGTTTTAGCTTTATTTTATTTGTTAATTTTAAGAAATTAAATGATTGTTTTTCGTATTTTTGTATTTTGATAGGAATTTGCTTTTATCTGTATTTTAAACCACTTTTCTGTTTTATACCAAAGGCAGCATATCAAGTTTAAATAAACTAAAGAGTAAAACAGGATACCACATAAGAAGGGAAGTAATAAAAATGAGAAAGTTGGAGAGGAAGAGTAGGATAGACAGGGCAATGGAAATAGTGCTCATAGCACCACCTATTTCAGATCCACTTGTTACACTGAAAGAACACAATTAAAGTCACATGGTTAATTAACTTATCTACTTATTTGCATTTATATTTATAAACATGCCTCATAAAAACAAAGACATATAAAATCAAATCAAACACAATCCAGAAAAAGGAACACTGGATACCTAACAACTAAAATCATGACATAGTACTATAACAGAAACATAAAAAACATCATAGACAGCAGACAACTCATACTAAGCTACTAATGAATATCCAAATATCAATGCTGTTATATTAGGCTTCATTCATTCCACTGGAGGATGTGGACAACTAAAAGAGTTTCCCTGTTGATGATCTGTCATCATTGCTGTAATAGCATTATGTGATAATATTCGTTCACTGCTTGTGCTACAGTAAATGTTTGGTGTTCCAATGTGTATCTTACACACAATATATAAGTGCTTATTGAGTGCTGCAAATTGATGGCTAAATAAAGGATCACATAATAAGATATAAATTTAAGCCATCATATCGTTAACCATCAAAGCTTTTGGACAGAAGTTGTACACAGCACAGCTAGCTCATGCACAAATCATATAACACATATTCCAATTTATCTAACGTGTTTGCATGAATCTATGAAAATCATATCAATTAATTTTTAATTAAAAAAGAAAATAGTTGGTTTAATATTCAGAAGGTTTCTCCATGAGAACAGATTTTTCAAAGTGCAGTCATGTCAGTATAATATTAACATTTTTAAAATAGCATTTGAAGATAATGCTAATGTGAAAACACAGCAGTATTTAGATACAAATCTTCTGTTAAAGTAGCAGATGACATTTGCACAGTTAACTTTGCAACTTGGCAACCTAATTAATAAACCTATAGTTGTAACAATTTTCAGGTGCATACAAGTTTAAACGTGCATACTTGTAGTATGACACAGAGACACGCTTTCCTCATTTGCAGAATCAGGCACTGGGGGTGACTTCATCCTTGTGTGTCATAGGAAGTGTCCATATGTATATGTGTCAGGGGGTGCATGGTTGTGTATGTTTGTGTGAGTGTGTGTGCATATGTGTGCATCATGGGGTGTGTCAGGGCATGCGGCTGTCATGGGGAGAGTCACAGGTGCATGTGAGTGTATGTATGTCGAGAACTCTGTGCATGTGTATGTCGGGGGTATGTGTGTGTGTGTTTTTCTGTGTGTACGTATGTGTGTGTGTGTGTGCGTGTGTGTGGGTATGTCATAGGGAGTGTTAGGGGCTGCCTGTGTGTGTACCTACAGTATGCGTTTGTCATGGGGACTGTCGGATCTGCATATATGTGTGTGTATGTATCATGGGGAATGTCGGGAGCTGTGCGTGTGGGGAGGGTTGTGCATGTTAAAATGTGTTGGGGACTTGTGTGCATGTGTCTCTTTGTGTGTGTGGGGCTATGTGTGTGTGTGTATCTCTCTTGGGCTAATGGGTATATGGGGGTAGGTGGGTGTATGTGTCGAGGGGGTATGGATATTTTTGTGCACTTTCCCTTATACTCCTGCACCTACTCCTTGTCCCTCCCACCCTCTTGCACTATTCCCCCTTCCTATCCTTCCCTGCCCTCATTTCTCTCCATCTTCCCAAGCACTCTCAGTTTTCACTCCCTTTCCTTTACTCAAGCTCTCTTCTTTTCTCCTCTAACCCTGCCTCCATCTTTATGCTCCACCCCTTTTCTCCTAACTCCATCCCCTTCCCTAGGCTTCATCCCCTAGACTTTGCCCCCTCAATTGCCCACCTCCTAGGCTCCTCCCACACCCCCTTCTCTCGTGGCATTCCTCTTCTGACAGCAGGCTGCAGCTCCACTCTTAGGTCAGGTGGGACTCAGGGTCTTCAGGCTGATGGAACCTGATGAAACCTGGAGCCTCCCACCAGTCTTTGCCTGGTGCAGCTCCAGCTCACTGGCACTACCCAGAGAGTCCTGTCCACAGCCCCAGTCCTCATGCTGGGTCATCGTACTGCTTCATTGGTGGTGGTGGGTGGCAGTAAGGGCTTGCATATGGTTATGGTTATGGTTATGGTTAATTTTATTTGATAGACCGCAACAGTGCAAGCAGTCTGCAGTGTGATTATGATAGTCACCGTGTTTATCACAGACTTATAGCATGTTCTAGTTACATCTGGTCCTCTGATCTGCTCCTGTTGGACAGGGATACTCCTAGAACAGTGCATGTCAATACCAGTGTTAAACTGCTGGCTGATCCATCCTGTTTCATGCCATACCCACAATACTTTGCTCCTCATCATGCACAATTGCAGACTAATGCTAAAAAATCTTAGGCACTGCGAGGCTCAGTGAAGAGTATAAATCCACAAAACAATGGATAGATATATACACACATACTCATATTGATGTGCTGTGCAAAAATGGGGATGGTCGTCAATCCTGCCTACCACCTTGGTCCCGAAATCAGCTCAAGAATTATTAACATGTGCTCATTGTGCAGAAACTAGTAGAGTGCTCTGATGTTAACGCCCGCTCAGTGTGCCAGTTCTATCAGCCTGACTCTCCATCCAGCTGTGGATAGTGGAGCCTGTCTGTGTCGCTGATGGGTGTTTGTACTCTTGCTAGCTGATTCATTGGGGGTGGCACATGGTGTTGTATCTGCACTATGGGCTAAAGTTTAGCCACAGGGACATGCAATGCATGATCCACAGCTGGGATCCAAAGCTGTGACTCTTTGCTCAGATACGCACCAACTGTGTGCATTGAGCCACAGTGCTGTCATATGGCTATAACACTCCCTGGGGCTGACATGATTCACATCAGACAGACCTTGGCACATGTTGCAATGCACATGTTGCTCAGGACCAGGGCATAGCTTTGGTCTGCTGCAGGTGGGTGTGCTGCCCCCTCCGCCAACACCCCTACATCATGCTGACATGCCCATGTACTGTCCGTGTTGGTGGTGGGCAGTCCCAGCCCATCCAACATGCAGGTTGGCAGATGCCTAGGGTGCAAGGTCTGGATGGGGGGGGGGGGCAGAGGCATACATGGATAACCGCAAAGCCCCCCCCCCCCACCAACCATCTTCCTCTGCAAGGACCCCTTCACCACCTGCCAATGATATGTCTCGGGGGGAGGATGACAGCCACTGCTGTGGTAGTCCCCTGGGCACCTGCATGTTGCAGCTACCTGGAGGGCTACAGCTGCTGGCACTATCTGCCTCCTCCCCCACAGCTGGGTTCAGTGGAAGAAGGTGGGGGCCAACCGGGATCTCTGCCTGGGGTGCCAGGACCCTTGGACAACCCCATTTGGCACATCTTATTTCCGCAACAGTAGCATGTCTGTGTGCCACCTCTGTCACTGTGGGATCATGACAGAAATCACAACTGGTAATGTGGATGGCAGGATACCCCTTTGTAGAGAGGCTAAAAAGGTTAGGGCTATTCAACCTGGGGAAGAGACGGCTGAGGGAAGATATGATAGAGGTTTATAAATTATTGAGTGGAGTGGAACAGGTAAACATAGGTAGATTGTGATACCACCTTGATTATTAAGATAAGGCGGTTTAGAAATACTGTTAAATAAATAAATAAAATAAATACCACAGAATGTAGAAAAACTAGGGGACATGAAATGCGGCTATAGTGTAACCCATTTAAAACTACTAGGTGAAAATATTTTTTCAATCAACATGTAATCAAACCCTGCAATTCACTACCGGAGGATGCAGTAAAAGTTGTTAGTGTCGCTGGGTTTAAAAAATGTTTGGACACGTTCCGGGGGAAAGGTCCATAAACCATTGTTAAAGAGGACCCAGGATATGCCCTGCTTGCCCCATTACACGCATTGTGGATCCTGTGTGTCTTTTGGGAAAACTGCTAGGTACTTGTGACCTAGATTGGCCACTGTTTGACACAGAATACTGGGCATGATGGACCTTGGTCTGACACAGTCTGGCATATTTTCTAATCTTATGTTCTTATGTGCCACCTAGGCAGCTGTGCACCAACAGCCCCCACTGCATGACTCATATGCCACCTCCTTTGCCCCATTTGTACCATCAATATAGTGCCCTTTCATACTTGGGCAGTGTGCTGTTGCTGCTAATGGAGCACTGCTATCACGCTCTTGGGCTCCCCTGTCTGTGCATCACATTGCAGACATTAAAATTGTCTCTCTCTCCTCAAAATACACCCTTTCTGCGTGGTTTTACTTTGCGTTAGGTTTCCCACCATTAAGACGCTTTAGGACACATTTGCGCAAGGCACGTTAAAGGTACACACGTTGTTAACGCCCTCTCTCCACCCCATTAACGCCCACTCTGTGCCCACAAGACGCTTTACGCTGCTGGAGCCTTTACTGCACATTAAAGCAACGTTTTACACGCGTTAAGGGTGCAAGTGTGCCGATAACATGCATTAACGGAACCCTGGTTCCCTTAACACCCTTTAGTAAACATACCCCATAGACTTTGTTTCCAGAAAATTGATCAAAACTCTTGAGAACCCCGCTGTGCTAATAACCTTGACCATGACCTCCAGCAATAGATTCCACAGGTTAATTATGTGCTTGAAAAAATACTTTTCTATGATTTGTTTTCAACCTACTAGTTGCTAGTCTGATGGAGTATGACTGAAAGTTAAAACACTGTTCCTTGTTTAGCTATTTCACCTCATCATGATTTTATAAACTTCTATCATCTTTTCCTCCCAGTCATCTCTTTTCCAGGCTGAAGATCCCTGACCAGTTTAGCTTTTCTTCTTAGGAAGGTGTTCTCTTCATTTTGTTTGCTTTTCTCAGAACCTTTTCTATTTCCACTATATCCTTTATGCGATGGAGTGACCAGAATTGCACAAGCACTGAAGGTACGGTCGCACAAGAACCTACGAATCCTCGCAAGTGTGGTGTATTGATATTCTCAGTTCTATTCTCCATTTCTTTTCAAGTCTTCCCCATCATTGTATTTGCTTTTTGCAGCCTTGGTACACTGGTCATACTTTATAATGCCATTGTATTGTATCTATTAGGAAGAAAAGGTCAAATGAGATACTGAAACACAACCCAAAGTGTGGAAAAGAGCACTGATGGAATCCTGCTCAGGTTTCCTTTACAAAACACCATTGCCAAACCACACGGCCAGTTTTAAGGAATGTGTTTTTAATCATCCTTTCTTTCACTTAGTTACCAATGTGCTTGGCACAATTATTTTAATGTTTTGCATGTGTGTTGTTATGAAATATCTGCTTTTAAAGCCAGGCCAGTTTTTTCCCATATCCGTGAATATATTATTTCTACCTATGGCTTAACTGCTTATTTTGCACACACATTTTTATTTTATTATAAAGATTAGATCAGCTAATGTAGAAGCACAGAGCATACCCATTTCTCATGCCATTGACACAGTTGCTTTAGATTTAGTGTTTTATGTTTTTTCTATGCTTGTCCTTTTTAAAGCCCACACACATTTCACATGCAAAAATTTAGTGAAAAGCTGTTTCCTTTCTTAAGAATCCATTCTATGCAAGGGACAATCACTATGGGGCATATTTACTAACTCTGTGCTGACAAAGCACATATAGGACATGTTACTAGCGTGGGGATGAAGGCTAGCTGTGGGGGGCAGGTACATCCACCCCCCTGCAGTTACTCTGCATCAATATGGCAAACTAGACATGGGAGCAACTAACACCACCCACTGAGGTGGCATTAGTTGCATCTGTAATATTTGCACTGAGCACAGGTAATGTGGGCTCAGTGGCGTACCAAGGGAGGGGCAGTGGGTGCAGCCCACCCTAGTGCCAGTCAGGAGGGGGTACACCCATGCCAGGCCCACATGCTAGAGTTGCCAACCAGCCGGTTTTCAGCCGGCCTGGCCGGTTTTCCTGTGGCCGGGCCGGCTGCCGGCAGAGAACCGAAACCGGCCATTGAAAAGTCGGTTTTTTGCTCTGGCTGCGAGATCGGGAGCGGCCAGAGCAGAAAACCAGCTTTGCGCTTGCGATCGCGATTGCAATTACAGTCCGACTCCTGGCCCCACCCCCTTGCAGCCGCTACTTCTGCTTCTTACAGAGCAGGGGCTGCAATAAAGTTAATTTAAAAGTAAGGAAAAACCTGTGAGGGGCCTTCCGGCCCTATGAAACTCTTTCTGCAGTGCCCGTCCCTCTGATGTCACTTCCTTTTCAGCCAGGGACCCTGCAGAAGGAGTTTCATAGGAGCGGAGGGCTCCTCACAGGTTTCCTTACTTTTAAATTAACTTTATTGCAGCTGCTGCTCAGTAAGAAGCAGGAGCAGCAGCTGCACGGGGGGGGGGGAGTTAAGCTGCACGGGGGGGGGAGTTAAGCTGCACAGAGGGGTAAGCTGCACAGGGGTGGGGGGTTTAAGCAGCACGGGGAGGGGAGGTTTAAGCTGCACGGGGGTAATCTGCACAGGGGGGGTTAAGATTTTAAGATGCATGGGGGGGTATTAAGCTGCGGGAACGAGGTTTAAGCTGAACGGGAGGTTAAGCTCCATGGGGGGGTTAAGCTGCAGGGCAGGGGTTTAAGCTGCACTGGGGAGGTTAAGCTGCACTGAGGAGGGGGGTTAAGCTGCACTGGGGGAAGGTGAAGATGTACTGGGGGGGTGAAGCTGCAGTGGGGGGTGGGGGAAGGTGAAGATGTACTAGGAGGGTGAAGCTGCACTGGGGAGGGAAGGTGAAGCTGTACTGGGGGGGGGGGGGGCGGAAGGCTCCACACAGGTTTAAATTTATTTTTATCTTAACTTTATTGCAGCCGCTGCCCTGTAAGAAGCAGGAGCAGTGGTTGCAAGGGGAAAGAGGTGGCAGAAGGGACTGACAGGTGGAAGGTGAGGGCTGGAAGAGAGCTGAAAGGTGGGGAGGAGGTGGCTAGAAGGGAGCTGACTGAGGGGGTAAGGAGGGGGCTCAAAGAGAGCTGACATCTGGGAATGGTACTGGTAAGTGACTGGGTAATGGGGAGGAGGCTGGAAGGGAGGGGCATTGGAACTGGAAGGGAGCAGAAATGTGAGGATGGCACTGGAAGGGGATGGACAGAGGGAAGGTGACTGGAAGGTTGCGGACACGGGGAAGGCACTGGAAGTGGAAGTGAGCTGATACCTTGGGTGGTGTTTGAACTACAAGGGGCTGGACAGTGAGGAAGGAGGGGGACTAGAAGGGAATGGACACCACTGGGAACACAAGGGGATTGGCATTGAAATGTAATGGGAGGGGAGGACTGAAAAGGGGGCTGGATGGAGGGTTACTGGGACTGGAAATAGGCTGATGGAAGGAAGTGAAGAAAAGAAGAGACAAGAAATGGCAGATGGATTATAGACTATAGAAAACAAGCTAAGAGAAGATGGGAAAATGGAAGCCTCAGATCGGAACCAGCAGGATCAGAGAATAAAATGGTCAAACAACAAAGGTAGAAAAAATAATTTTATTTTCAATTGAATTGGACTTTGTACTACCTTTATAATTTTACACAGTATGGGGAACTGCATCTCTTATTTATCTGATACTGCACTGCATGCAGATACTGTCTTCTTGGGGTTTCAGTTTAATTTTGTCTATATATTTCTCTTTTTGTTTTGTGCTCATTTATTGATGAAGAACTGTCTGTATTGTGTGTGTGTACAACCAATGCTGCGTGTTTTGTCAGTATAACATTTCTGTTTAAGAAGGTGTAGAAATCTTGCACATTGCCCTCTCTGCAATTTTTTGGGGGACAGGGGGTGGAGCAAGGGTGGGACGGGGGCGGGCCAGGGGGTGGGGCAGGGGTAGGGTTAGGGTAGGGGTGGGCATGGGCGGAGCGTGACTAGCCACAGGTGGCGGGTTTTTCTCCTTCAAAAAGTTGGCAACCCTACCACATGCAGAGGCAGCGTGGCAAACCTAACTTAAAGTCACGGGTGGCCTGCCATGCTGCCTCCACTCCAGGCCCTGTTGCTCTTCTCTACTGGCTGGAATCTTGCGAATCGTGAGACTTCAGGCTGGGAGAGAAAAGTCACCAGGTATGGCGCGGAGAAAGTACGACAAGAACCCATGGCTTTAAATAGGTTTTCCATGCTCCTTCTGCATATGGGCCTAGTGGGAGGGGGAGGCACCCGCTGCAAGGAGGAAGGGCGCTCTGCCTGGGTGCCGAGGAGGCTGGGAACATTACTGTGTGGGTCACAAATGAACACGTTAGCTGTGCCAAGGTGAAAATGCCCTCACTCCACCCAGTCGCTGTCCCAACACACACTACAATGATAGTGTGGCAGGTGAAGGCCTATGATCCACAGTGTCTGACATAAGCTTGACCTGTAAATGAAGTCTGTGGAGAGGCCCATAGGAATTGCACATCCCCCAATATGCTGCTATAGAATTAGAACTCAGTAAAGTATTGAATTTAGCTTAGACAAGCAGAACAGATGGAAAAATACAGAAAAATATGTTTAAAACTGCTGACAGAGAAATTACAGAGCCCTGCTTCCCTACTTGTACAAACTAGCTCAATGGCCTTGAAAGAAGGAAAGTAACAAGTTGGTGAACTAGCCATTGTAATCGGGACTAGAAGGGGGGTGAGCAGGTGCTGAGCCCACTCAAAGAACATAATTGGATAATCTTATCAGTACCGGGACCAATAGAAGGGGTACGGGAGGTACGGGAGGTTACCGGGACCAATGAAATGTTTTTCTATACCTAGAATGGAGCAAAAGTCTATAAAAGTTGTTGTATTACCAGAGAACATCGCTCAGCCATTTTGAATTTGACTTTGCTTGAGACTTGTGCACAAATAAATGATTTGGACCTTCTGAACAGACTCCTGGTATTATTGGTTTGTCTGCGCTCTGCTGCTACATATTCTTGGTGCGTTGGCCGGGAAGGTGTGGTAATAGAGGGTATATAGGGCAATATACCACGACTTTCCGCCTCTACAGGTTTGGTCCTGCCGGGATCGCGCCCTTCCGACGGGGGCTTGCTCCCTGTCGCCACCGGTCCCTTGTATCGGAGGGAGCTAGTCGGACCTCGGCGGGTGCCAGGCCCGGCTGGAGCCAACACCTCGAACCCGAGTGAGGGGAGTCCGAGGTCCAACTCATGCGCTTGCTTGGGGAGCTTGAGGACCGGATCCGGTGAGTAGAGTTTTGATTTTAGCATGTGTCTAGACAGATAAGTAAGAACAGTACTGCCAATCTAGCATGAACTTGCATGAATTTAGCATGAATTTAGCACTAGCATTCGCATGAAAGAGAGCTTGATCAACTCTCAAAGATGGGCCGAATACCCCTGTGTAAGTAAAGCAGGGCGAAACCCCCGTCTTCTAGCATTCGCATTTGCATGAGACTAGTCAGAATAGATAGGAATAAATGCATTTTGGGATACGTTGCTAGCATGATTGTGTGAATGAAGTGTGAATGAGAGGTCTGGCAGCACGGACCAAGCGAAGGCGGACCCCTGAGTAACGCAGTTCCTGACCGGGCGACCGCGTTCAGGTCGTAAAAAGGGGGAAGCGATTGTCGTCTTGTCTTGTTATTTGTTTCCCTTATATGTTTCTAGGGCCGTGAGGACCCCTTACCCACGGTCCGCCCTCCTTTTCCCTTCTGTCTGTTGTTGCGCGCACACATCGAAATGGGAGGGGCGGGGTCTACTAGGAACACTCCATTAGAATGTATGATCGCACATTTTAAAGAAGGATATTCCGGAGATTATGGTATTAAAATGACTGCAGCCCGTTTACAGATTTTGTGTACTAGGGAGTGGCCCGATCTAGACCCTACCTGGCCCCGAGAGGGAACCTTTAATGTAGGAATTATTCAGTTAGTACACCATAGAGTGCGAGTAGCGCACCCCGATCAGTACCCTTATATAGATTCCTGGTTAAGTATTTGTGAAAATCCGCCCCCTTGGGCAAAGCGCTGTTATGAAGAGCAGTGCAGAATAATGTTAGCAAAGATAGATCATAGTCAGAAAATAGAACAGCCAAGAAAGAAAGGGAAAGGTGAGAAGTCCAGGAAGAAACCCATCCTGGTAGATCCTGATTCCCCAGAAGTAATTACCCGACAGCCCCAGGCCCAACGCCCCAGGAGGGTAGTCCCGCGTCCTCGTCCTGCCCAAGAGCCCCGGAGACAGCGAGAACAGGACCCAACTCCTGAGCCATCACCCGAAGAGCAGTTAGATGAGCTCCCTTTAGATGAAGAAGGTAATTCTACTGAGACTGAAGAAAAAGGAGAATCAGATACAGAAACAGAAAAGGAAGAAACTGAAAATTCCCCAAGTGATACTGATAGTGTAAAAGCGGCTGCTAGTGTTAGCTTGCCAGCAAAAAGTAAATCTAAAGTAAAGCATGTAGAGAAGAAGAAAATAACCCCTGACAAGAAAGTTACGAAAATATCTCTTAGATCCCAAAAGACATCTACTGCCAAGATGATGCCTTTACGGCAAGTCCCGGGAATACCCGTAAGAAATGAGGACAATGAGGTGGTACCGGGGCCCCTAAACTATGTGTATGTCCCCTTCTCCACTACTGATTTGTTGAATTGGAGGACACATTATGCCTCCTATACCAATAAGCCCCAAGAACTTACAGAATTAGTGAATACTATTATGGAAACTCACCAACCAACATGGGCAGATTGCCGCCAGCTCCTGTCCACCTTATTTACTACAGAGGAGCAGACACGAATTAGAAAAGCAGCTATTGACTGGTTGGCAGATAACCCTGTAGTGCCAGGGGAAGGGGAAGAAAGAATAGATAATCGGGAAGCGGCCCAGAGAGAATTCCCGAATGAAGACCCCCGATGGGATCCAAATACAGAAAGAGGATCTAGACCCTTAGCCCGTTTTCGCCAAGGCTTTATACAAGGCCTGAAAAGGGGGGGGCCAGAAAGCTATGAACCTTTCCAAAGTTACTGGAGTTATTCAAGGTATAGACGAGAGCCCAGCAGTGTTTTATGAAAGATTAACTGAAGCATATAGAATGTATACTCCCTATGATCCCGATGCACCAGGAAGCTTGTGCATGGTAAATTCTGCTTTTGTAAATCAATCACAACCAGATATTAGACGTAAATTACAGAAATTAGAGGGGTTTGCGGGCATGAATGCAACTCAGTTACTGGAAGTAGCTCATAAAGTGTATGTGAATCGTGATAATGAAAGAGAGAAAATATGTGATAAAAAGATGAAGAAAGCTGATTTTTTGGCTGCGGCCATAGTTGAACAGAAACGGGGAGGTTTCCCTAGTCGATGGAGCAGAGGAAGGGGGTGGGGCCGAGGTGGAAGCCAGCCCCATCTAGGCATAAACCAATGTGCCTACTGCAAGGAGGAAGGACATTGGAGAAATGCATGCCCGCAACTCGAAGACGCCCACCAAGATGATGAAAACAATCATCAATGGAGAGAAGAAAGACGAGGCCGTCCCCGAAATCGCGGAGGAACCAATCGGGAGCAATACCAGCGAGAAAGAGGAGAAGCCGTACAAGCATTGGCTACGACAGCCCATGATGAAGATGACGTGGATTAGGACAGACCGGGCTCTGAATTTGCTTTAGGTCTCCAGGAGCCTATGGTCGGAATACAAATAGGAGACCAAGTTATGAATTTTATGGTTGATACTGGAGCAGAACATTCAGTAGTAGACAAGAAAATAGCCCCATTCTCCACAAAAGCAGTCACCATTGTAGGAGCAACTGGTGCTAAAGCTACAAAACCTTTTCTTCAGAATCGCATATGCAGTCTAGGAGGACAGCAAATAACTCATCAATTCCTTTACATGCCTGAATGTCCAGTGCCATTACTGGGACGAGATATGTTAGCCAAGCTACAAGCCCATATATCCTTTACCGAAAGAGGAGAAATGCAAATGACCGTGAATTCTCAAGCCAAGCCAGCAGGAATAATGCTGCTTACAGTTCCCCGAGAAGAAGAATGGAGATATTACAGTGATGAATCTGCCCAAGATACCTATTTTGAACAAACTTTGAAAAGCATTGATGCCCCACCTGGAGTATGGGCAGAAGGCAGTCCTCCAGGCCTAGCCAAACATATAGCTCCAGTAATTGTAACTCTCAAACCTAGTGCTACACCAGTACACGTCAAGCAGTACCCTCTCCCAAGAGTTGCAATTGAAGGCATCCACCGCCACTTGCAAAGATTACTAGAGCATGGCCTACTAAAAGTATGTCAATCCCCATGGAACACTCCACTTCTGCCAGTGAAAAAGCCTGGAACAGATGACTACCGCCCAGTGCAAGATCTAAGAAGAGTGAATGAAGCAGTTGAGACCATACATCCAGTTGTACCCAATCCTTACACTCTTCTAGGACTGATACCTGCTGAAGCTACCCACTTTACTGTTCTGGATTTAAAAGATGCGTTCTTTTGCATAAGATTAGCCCCTGTAAGTCAGATATTATTTGCATTTGAATGGCAGGACCCTATCTCTGGAAGAGGGGGCCAACTTACTTGGACACGATTACCACAAGGATTCAAGAATTCGCCTACCATCTTTAGTGCTGCACTAAATCAAGACCTTTCAAGTTATCCAGTGGCCCCGGGAAAGAGAGTGCTTCTCCAATACGTGGATGATCTGTTGATAGCTGCTGTATCAGAAAGTGAGTGTATACAAGCCACCAAAGACCTCTTGCAACTACTAGATGAAGCTGGATACAAAGTTTCCAGAGCAAAAGCACAATTATGTCAAAAAGAAGTGAAATACTTGGGCTTTCGTATAACCCAAGGAAGCCGAAGATTAGGCAGGGAGAGAAAAGAAGCAGTATGCAGAATCCCAACCCCAACTACCAGAAAGCAAGTCAGAGCTTTTCTGGGAGCAGCAGGATACTGCCGAATCTGGATTCCCAACTTTGCCCAAATTGCCAAACCATTGTATGAAGCCACAAAAGGAGAAGAAAAATCGCCACTAGAATGGGGACCTGAGCAGGATACAGCCTTCAAGACGTTAAAGGAAGAATTGATGTCATCACCAGCCCTTGGATTACCAGATGTCCACAAACCTTTCCATTTGTTTGTACATGAAGCACAAGGAAATGCCTTAGGCATGTTGACTCAGAAATTGGGAGCGACCTGTAGCATACCTATCGAAGCAATTAGACACTGTGGCCAAAGGATGGCCACCTTGCCTGAGAGCAGTCGCAGCTACAGCATTGTTAGTGAGTGAAGCAGACAAGCTCACATTAGGACAGAATCTACGAGTCACTGTGCCACATGCAGTCCTTGCTCTTATGGAACAAAAAGCAAATCATTGGCTCACCAATTCCCGAATGTTGAAATATCAGAGTATGCTATGTGAGAATCCGCAAATCCAATTGGAAGTGAGCCATGCCTTGAACTCAGCCACATTGATACCCATTAGTGAAGAACTCCCAGAACATGACTGTATAGAAGTCATGGAAACTGTATTCTCAAGCCGACCTGACCTGACAGATGTGCCCATAGACAATCCTGATCAAATCTATTATGTAGATGGGAGCAGTCTCATCATCGATGGACGACGCTGTGCCGGATATGCAGTAGTCACCCAACATGAAGTCATTGAATCATCAGCCCTGGCATCAGGCACATCAGCCCAGAAAGCAGAATTAATAGCACTTACTCGAGCATTACTGCTAGGTGCAAAACTTGTGTTAAATATATATACAGACTCTAAGTATGCCTTCACCACCCTACATGCCCATGGAGCTCTCTATAAAGAACGAGGGCTCATTACATCCGGAGGAAAATCAGTCAAGTACGGCTCAGAGATACTGATGTTACTTGATGCAGTATGGGCCCCAACTCGTGTAGCAGTCATGCACTGTAAAGGACATCAAGCAGGAAAAGGAGAAGTTGCTCGAGGAAATAGATTTGCAGACGCTTCAGCACGACAAGCAGCCATGACAGGACAAATTTCGCCACAAGCCATACCATTGCAGGCAGCATTGTTTCCAGTACCTTTGAACCTATGGACACCACGATATACCACCAAAGAGTTAGATTACTACTGTAACAAGGAAGATGGAATACTGAAAGATGGGTGGATTGAGCTGCCACCAACAGAGGGCAGTCAACCCCCAGGACGAATAGTAATCCCTGAATTGTTGTGCCCAGCTTTTGTCAAAGCCTTCCATGAAGCCACACACTATGGAAAAAGTGCTATGGAAAAAGCACTCAGACCGCACTTCTGCATCACCATGTTAGCAGCCCTATCAGCTTCAGTAGCACGTCAGTGTCTAATTTGTGCCAAAAATAATGCCAAGCAAGGTCCCACACCAGCACCCCGAGTTCAGTCAGGAGGTGTAACCCCCATGCATCACCTGCAAATTGATTTTACTGAAATGCCAAAAGCCAATGGATATCACTACTTGTTAGTATTAGTTTGTACTTTCTCTGGGTGGGTAGAAGCCTTCCCAACCAGAAATGAAAAAGCTCGAGAAGTCACCAAAGTTTTGTTGAGAGAGATCATCCCTAGATTTGGAATTCCAATAGTAATAGGGTCAGACAATGGGCCCTCATTTGTTTCTCAGGTTACTCAGCAAATAGCAAAAGCTCTACAGATACAGTGGAAACTTCACACTGCATACAGACCCCAGAGTTCAGGGAAAGTTGAACGAATGAATCGTACCTTGAAAGTCCAAATGTCTAAACTTTGTCAGGAGACACACCTGAAGTGGCCCCAAGTACTCCCAATAGCTTTACTCAGAATACGCTCAGCTCCTGTAACGTCAACAGGATTTTCCCCTTTTGAAGTTCTGTATGGTAAACCCCCACCAATAGTGCAGGGAATTAAAGGAAGTCTAGCCCAAATTGGTTCAGAAATAACCAGGCAAGAACTCCTAGCTCTTAGTTTTGTTCTGCAGACTCTCCATACGTGGATCCAAGACCAGTTGCCTATCAACTTGACGGAACCCTTACATCCCTACCAGCCTGGTACCTCGGTGTGGGTCAAAGACTGGAAGAAGACACCGCTGGAACCTCATTGGAAGGGACCATATTCCGTCATCCTGTCTACCCCAACTGCAGTAAAGGTAGCGGAGATCGATTCCTGGATCCACCATAGCAGAGTCAAGCCCGCAGCTGATCCAGAACCTGAACCTGAGCAGTGGACAGCAGAGCAGCACCTTTGCGAGTTACTCTGAGACGGCAACCAGCAGCTTAGACACTTTATCACAGTGCCCTGCAGCAGCCAAGTCTTTCGAAGAGGATTGCTGTTTTCCATACAGCAAGAGTTTGTTTAAACGAACCTCATAGGTGTGATTTTACACATGCTACATTCATTGACCATATTTCGGAGGCTACTAAGATTGATCAGTTGGTTAATCTGTGATGGACAATTTGAGGATCTTCAATCAACACTCAGCACCCGTTGAATTACTTCATTAGCAAACGGGACGAAGAAAAGAACGTCGTGGTCAAGATCTGCAAGCTGAGGATTCAGAAGAACTCCAATCAACATGTATCCTTATCTCTGCTTTGCCCTGGTTGCCTGTTTTGGAGGCTTTGAACTGACTCATGCTCTGCCTCCATGTACTGCTTGCATTACTTCCACTCGGACTGGAATGAAAATAACTCAGACTTTGCTTTATCATTCCTACTATACCTGCACTGGTAAAGTGACTCGGTGTATATATAACACCACTGAACTAAATGTTTGTACCAAAGGTAAATCTAAAGTATGCTTCAATCCACATCAGAATCCATCCTATTATACCTTAGAAATGCGATGGAAAAATGCAGATGGACCTTTAATTAACGCCACACGCCAACTAACAGATCCTAGTAAAGATGCTATTTTGTATTTTGATGCTTGTGAAGTAATCAACAGAGATAGTCGTTCTAAGTGTGGTGATTGGGAAAAAACATACTCACAGAGTGGCAAATATATGTGTCCGGAAGGGTCCACTGAATGGGAAGCATGTACAGGAAAGAAAGTTTCAGTCAATGTATATAGTAAAGCTCCAGAATCAGATTACTTCTGCCCAAAGTGGGAATGTGTTTTTTATGCCACCTGGATTGGTATGGTATGGAATAAAGATAATCGAATGGCTACATTACGGAAACCATTACATGTCAAAGACCTAGACAAATGTAAGAAGAATGCTTGCAATCCTTTAGAATTAGTCATACAAAGACCTGAAAATTGGAAACAAGGATTCCGATTTGGTTTACGAATTGATGGAACTGGATCAGATCCAGGAACCATAGTATATATAAAATTAAATACACAAGCCCATAAATCATCCAAGTATCAAATCCACGACACATTCTATGAAACCATGCATGTAAATAAGTTTGACATGCCCCATCCTTCCCAGAATTTATTTTTGGAATTAGCTGGAGCAGTAGTATCCAGTCTAAACATCTCAGATTGTTATTTTGTGGGGGGACACGAATGGGTGACCAATGGCCATGGGAAGCCCAAGAATTAAATTACTCAATGACTTACAATCAGACTGAAATACACAAGACTACCAGCGAATGGGTGTTAGCGCACACAATAATTGGACGTCTTTGCTATGCCAGAACTGGACCCCAGTTCAAACAACAGGTAGGACAGCTGGTCTGTCTTAGCCAAAAGTTCTATAATGACACCACCAAAAAGACGTCTTGGTGGTCAGGAATTAAAGAACCTGAACCCCCTAATCCATTAGCCCGATTCCCTGAACTTGCTCACTTATGGACTAATCTTGCCAAACCTCATGTCTGGCAAGCCCCACCTGGCCTATATTGGATCTGTGGAAACCGAGCATATGCTCGACTCCCTACATACTGGGGAGGAGCATGTGTCTTAGGAACTATCAGACCTTCCTTCTTCCTTCTAAACACAGAACATGGAGAACAGTTAGGATACCCAGTGTACACTACTAATCACAGACATAAAAGAGCATTGAGACAGAAGAGAGCACCCCTCCAGATAGGCAAGTGGGAGAAGTGGAAGGGTGATGATTGGCCCCCAGAAAGAATCATTGATTATTATGGGCCTGCCACTTGGAATGATGATGGTATGTGGGGTTATCGGACCCCAGTCTATATGATTAATCGTATTATCCGCTTACAAGCAGTAGTTGAAATAATGACCAATGAAACTAGCCAAGCTCTCACACTTTTAGCTAGACAAAGTACCCAAATGCGCACTGCTATATATCAGAATCGTTTAGCACTTGATTATTTGTTAGCAGCTGAAGGAGGAGTATGTGGTAAACTGAATTTAACCAATTGTTGCTTAAAAATAGATGATAAAGGTCAAGTAGTTGAAGAAATTGCTGAAACTATGCGAAAACAAGCTTATGTGCCAGTACAGACTTGGCATTCACTAAAGTTTCCTAACTAGTTTGATAATCTTTTCTCATGGATAGGAGGACTTAAGACTTTCCTTATACTAATACTAATAGTTGTTGCTGTAATTTTCTTATTGCCATGCATAATCCCATGTTGTATGCGTTCTATTCATAGTGCTATTGAAAATACAGTTGAGCGGAAGACCGCAACTAAGATTATGGCCTTATACCAACCCAAACCTCCTATATATAGTCGGAATCCTCTGACCATAGTATAACTATTTTGAAGTGATTTAATTCTCACACCTTATTAAGTAATAGGGTGAGATTAATCAAAGGGGGGAATGTGGCAGGTGAAGGCCTATGATCCACAGTGTCTGACATAAGCTTGACCTGTAAATGAAGTCTGTGGAGAGGCCCATAGGAATTGCACATCCCCCAATATGCTGCTATAGAATTAGAACTCAGTAAAGTATTGAATTTAGCTTAGACAAGCAGAACAGATGGAAAAATACAGAAAAATATGTTTAAAACTGCTGACAGAGAAATTACAGAGCCCTGCTTCCCTACACGTGCAAACTAGCTCAATGGCCTTGAAAGAAGGAAAGTAACAAGTTGGTGAACTAGCCATTGTAATCGGGACTAGAAGGGGGGTGAGCAGGTGCTGAGCCCACTCAAAGAACATAATTGGATAATCTTATCAGTACCGGGACCAATAGAAGGGGTACGGGAGGTACGGGAGGTTACCGGGACCAATGAAATGTTTTTCTATACCTAGAATGGAGCAAAAGTCTATAAAAGTTGTTGTATTACCAGAGAACATTGCTCAGCCATTTTGAATTTGACTTTGCTTGAGACTTGTGCACAAATAAATGATTTGGACCTTCTGAACAGACTCCTGGTATTATTGGTTTGTCTGTGCTTTGCTGCTACAGTAGCATTGAGTTTTTAGCACACATTTCCACACTCTAGCACCATGCCAAAACCACACACTAACTGCATGCTAACCTCACACTACCCTTTAGTAAACACGCCCCTATGTCAATAGCCTTTGCCACTCTGAGCATAGTTTGTGTGAAATCAAACTATTATGTGGTATTTGGTAGCGGGGGATATAGTGGGTTATATATACTAACAACTCCCTCCCAATTTCTGGGGTGGAGGAAATTAGAATCCTCTTTAAGGATTTCATGTAAGCATTAAATGGATCCACAACACTCAGAAACCAGAGTAATTTCTCCAGTTTATGCCAACATGGCTGCTCAGTTTTTAGTGTCTCAGTTAGATGCTTGGGGGCCAATTCCGATCAGGGCCCGTCCAGCCCATCCGGATGTCCAAAATCTGGATAGGCCAGTCCTGCTGCCGATTCTGATCCCGCGGGGACTAGACATCCCATGGGATCAGAATCAGGTGCAATGTGTCTGGATGGGATTCTGAGGGCCCGGATGTCTAGCCTGTTCCCCGCACAATGCAGCCACAGCTCCTGCATGGAGCCTGTTGCCATGGCATCCCGTCGCCATGGCACAGGGACACATTCAGGACTCCCGACTCCTGCCGGCTCCTGCAGCACACAGTTCTCTGCCGCTCGAGGAGGAATAAGTTCCCTGTTCAGGCTACACCCCCGGACGTACAGGGCCTCAACTGGAATCGGCCCTGTATGTCTGGACCAGGGTCCTGCTTCTGGCCCGCCCCCTCCTGCCCATATACAGAGCTCCCCGCACATCTCTTCTGTACGTGTGGGGAGCTCTGTCTTGGAAATTGGCTCCCTTGCATTTAGCGGGGATGAATGTCCAAACCAGATGTCCATCTCCGCTAAAAGCAACTCAGAATGACCCCCTTGATGAATATAGGCACTTAGGTGGAAGAGGAGACATTTTCACTTAGCAAAAACCTAGGTACCTGATTTCATTTTTAGGAACTTTGAACTCACTGAAAAATGGCCCCATAATGTCTATATCCAAAATTGTTTATAGAAGTAGATTTATTTATCTACAGTAGCTGCGAAAGAACCCAAAGAAAATATCTACATAACAGGACAATAGGTATATTTTCCTTTCTGATCACATTTCCTATGAAATCAGATTATGAAGAAAAGGAGTATTTAAGGAGATTCCATTGGGAACATTTTGTATTATATATTTTTTTCTTTTTGATATTTTCAAAGAAACAAGACCCCTGACCTCCTTATTCTTCTCCATAAGCCATCATAGCTGCTTCTTCCTCATCTCTCAATCTAGGACATTCCCTTTTAAAATGTCCTTGTTCTCCACAGTGGTAACATCCAGCCCGAGGACCCTCCCATCTGCTCTGGTGGGGAGTGAGGAATCACCCTGATCCTCCTTTTCCCTTACTTCTCCTAGGCTTAGTTCTCAAGGGGACATCTGCTCTGAACCCTCCCCACACCAATATTCTGCATCCTGGACTTCCTTATTCCCCACCCCTGGTTAACCTTTTACATATATATTTAAAGCTTGACAGATCCAGTCCTCCTCTGCCCCATACTTGGGCCAAAATACAGCAGGAGGGTGTTCCGTAAAGATCCCGTAAGTAATCACTGTCATCACTTGCAATGCAACCCCATAACTCACAGTTCTGAGAGCAGACGCTGAAGTGCATAGAACCTACGGCTTGGGGGCCTGGGTCTCAAGAACGGACCCCCAAGGAAGGTTTAGGATAGTAGTAAGGAAACCCCCTCCCCCACTTTCCCCACTCCCTAGCGCTTCCAAGATAGAACAGCGGAACCCCCCCCCCTCCCCCAATGACCCCAAGGTAATAAAGATAATAGAAGTTAAGGATTTACAGCGGACCTTTGAGGTGGAATCAGGATACCAAGAGCTAAATGCCTGGATGGAGTGGGTCAAATATACTGTGAAAGGTTTTAACAAACGCAATTGCTATGCATGCGTCTCAGGAAGACCTCTTGCACAGGTAGTACCATTTCAACTCAACTTGAGATCAGACCCAGATGGGATGTACTGTATGCTAGCCCTGTTCCAGAGTGAGATGGCCTGGGGCCAGGAGAACTGTAGTTCCTTGGCAAGGATGTTTCTAGCACTGAAAGAAAAGGACATAGGCATTCCTCCAAGATTCTTTGCAGCAGGAGGAAATCACTCTGCCTGTCTCAGCAGGCAGGGGGCAAATTTCGCCAGGGCTGTGGGAGTGCTGTCCTCATGTACCATGACCTTGAACATTACACAGGCTGGAGATGGCCAAGGGAACTACTCCAGGATGCAGGTGGCTAGAGCGGATGTCTGGTGGTATTGTGGAGGTAAGGTGTTGAGATCGGGTACTACCTCGGCAGGAATGTGTGCAATTGTGCAATTAGCTATTCCCTTCACCCTGGCATTTAGAGAGTAAGGAGTGATGTTTATGGGACCTTCTTTGATGATCAAATATATATATATAGATCCGATAGGGGTGCCTCGGGGAGTACCTGATGAATTCAAGGCCCGGAACCAGATAGCTGCAGGGTTTGAATCAGCTTTATTCTGGTGGTCCACAATAAACAAAAATAATGTGGACTGGATAAATTATATTTTTTATAATCAACAAAGGTTCATAAACTATACCAGGGATGCAGTAAAAGGGATAGCAGAACAGCTGGATGCCACTAGTCGAATGACCTGGGAGAATAGGTTAGCTTTAGACATGTTATTGGCAGAAAAGGGCGGAGCCTATGTAGTCCTGGGGGGCGGGCAATGCTGTACTTAGATCCCGAACAATACAGCCCCAGATGGGACCATTAGCAAGGCTCTGAAAGGCCTTACCACTTTGGCAGAGGAGTTCGCAGAGAGCTCCGGGGTACATACGTCCCCAATTGGGTGGTTGGAGTCATGGTTTGGTAAATGGAAGGGGGTGGTAGTATCCATCCTAACATCCTTATCCATAGTCCTAGGAGTCTTAACTGAAATAGGATACTGCATAATCCCATGTGTCACGGGATTACTGCAGCGACTAATTGAGGCAGCTATCACCAAGAAAATGACTATGGGGCCCTCTAAGAATGAAATGATGATCTTAGGGGTATGTTTACTAAAGGGCGCTATTTGCGCTGCTACCATGTTATCGGGCGATAAGGTACCTTAGCGCGCGATAACGCACGCAGCGGCGCAAATGAGCGCTGAGGGTGGAGAAAGGCCCCCGGAGGGCGGAGGAAGGCTCACCAGGGGCGGAGAGAGAGGGTCAATGGGTGGAAAGTGGGAAGGGAGAGGCTACCTGCACACTAACATGGTGGATTCCGAGGCTGAAAACTAACGCCAGTGAAACCCTGGCGTTAGAGCAGATTTAAAGGGAAAAGAAACCATTTCTGTCAGCAATGTACAGCAAAACAAGGGAAACCTACAACAAGTGATAAGTGTGATACATGTGCACGGAACAAAAGGGCAAATAAACATTGAAAATGACCTGAACAAAATGGAAAAAAAACATAACCAAGCTGGCCAATAGTGATATTAATGGGAAACAGCAAAAAACACTACCAAAAAATCCCCAAACTAATGATATTAATTTTGGAAGGGTCTATGCTCTGTCCCCATACAAGGTGAATGATCCCACAGTGAAATAGCGCTGATCACGGTTTTCCCTTTTCATTGGACAGGCTTCCTATGGCATGCACATGTGCTGCAACAGCAGGGCGGGCATGTTGGAACAGGCAACTGGACAGATGCTGGAAAAGGGGACACAGAGGGCTGCAGGCAGCACATGCTGTTGTGCAGCTGGGCCACAGTGCGGACTAGGGTGATGCCTAGGTGGCCCATACGAATGCTGAAACAGTAGAGCAGCCAGACAGCAACTGATGAGGGCCCAACACGGGCACGAGTGTGTTTCCCACAGTGTTGTAAGAACATAAGATATGCCATACTGGGTCAGACCAAGGTCCATCAAGCCCAGTATCCTGTTTCCAACAGTGGCCAATCTAGGTCATACGTACCTAGCAGTTTCCCCAAAAGACACAGGTTCCGCGATGCTTGTACTGGGTCAAGCATTGATATCCTGGGTCCCTTCTTAATAATGGTTTATGGACCTTTCCTCCAGGAACTTGTCCAACCCTTTTTTAAACCCAGCTACACTAACAGCCTTTACTACATCCTCCGGTAACAAATTCCAGAGTTTGATTACACGTTGAGTGAAGAAATATTTTCTTTTATTAGTTTTAAATAGTTTACCCTGCAGCTTCATTGCATGCCCCCTAGTCTTTCTATATTCTGATAACATAAACAATAGACCTACGTTTACCCGTTCCACTCCGTTCATTAATTTATAGACTTCTATCATATCTCCCCTCAGCCGTCTCTTTTCCAGGTTAAAGAGCCCTAACCTTTTTAGCCTTTCTTCATAGGACTATCCTTCCATCCCCTTTACCATTTTGGTGGCTCTTCTCTGAACCTTTTCTAATAATGCTATATCCTTTTTAAGATACGGCGACCAGAATTGCACACAATATTCAAGGTGCGGTCTCACCATGGAACGATATAGAGGCATTATAATATCTTTTGTTTTATTTTCCATTCCTTTCCTTATGATACCTAGCATTCTATTTGCTCTCTTGGCTGCCGCTGCACACTGGGCCGAGCGTTTTAACATGCTATCCACAATGACGCCTAAATCTTTTTCCTGGGTGGTGGTTCCTAATGTGGAACCTTGCAGCATGTAACCATAGTTTGGGTTGTTCTTCCCTAGGTGCATAACTTTGCACTTGTCCACATTAAATTTCATCTGCCATTTTGATGCCCAGTCTTCCAAGTTATCAAGATCCTCTTGCAATTTTCCACAATCCTCTTGGGTTTTAACAACTTTAAATAGTTTTGTGTCATTTGCAAATTTGATAACCTCACTCGTTATTCCACTTTCCAGGTCATTTATGAATATGTCAAAAAGCAGCGGACCCAGCACAGATCCCTGGGGTACATCACTATTCACTTTTCTCCATTGGGAAAATTGGCCATTTAGCCCAACCCTCTGTTTTCTATCGTTTAACCAATTCTTGATCCACAGTAGTACACTGCCTCCTATTCCATGACTCTAGTTTTGCCAAATGTCTCTGATAAGGGACCTTGTCAAAGGCTTTCTGAAAGTCCAGACACACTATATCAACCGACTCACCTTTGTCCACCTATTTATTTACACTTTCAAAAAAACATAATAGATTAGTAAGACAAGATCTTCCTTGTCTAAAACCATGTTGGCTGTCTCCCATTAGGCCATGACTATCTACATGCTGAGTAATTTTATTCTTTATGATGGTTTCTACCATTTTTCCCAGTACTGACATCAGGCTCACTGGTTTGTAGTTTCCCGGATCACCTCTGGAACCCTTTTTAAAAATTGGCGTTACATTGGCGATTCTCCAATCTTCAGGTATTACAGATGATTTTAATGAAAATTCACAGATTACTAATAGCAGGTCTGCAATCTCATATTTCAGTTCTTTCAACACCCTTGGATGTATACCATCCAGCCCAGGTGATTTGCTACTCTTCAGTTTATCTAATAGTTGTAATACATCTTCCCGATGTATCGATATTTCCTTCAATTCTTCCGCCCCTTTAAATACCACTTCAGTCATGGGTAAAATCCCTACATCTTCCTCAGTAAAGACCAAAGCAAAGAATTCATTCAGTCTCTCCGCTATCGCCTTGTCGCCTCTTAGTGCCCCTTTAACTCCTCTATCATCTAATGGACCAACTGACTCTCTCACAGGTTTTTTGCTATGAATGTACTTGAAAAAATCTTTATTTCACGTTTTTGCTTCCGCAGCAAGCTTCTTCTCAAATTCTCCCTTTGCCTGCTTTATCAATGCCTTGCATTTGACTTGCCAGTGCTTGTGCTGTTTCCAGGTTTGATGTAAGTCTTTAACCTTTGCAACTGCTCCTTTTAGTTTTTTCTTAACTATTTTCCTCATTTTATCATAGTCTCCCTTTCGAAAGTTAAAAGGTAGTACTGTGGATTTCCTTACTATCCCTCCTCCACTAATTAAATCAAAGGTGATCATGCTACGATCACTATTGCCAAGTGGCCCCAACACCCTTCTCTCTTGCACTAGATCTGGTGTTCCACTAAGGACTAGGTCTAATATGGCTTCCCCTCTGGTCGGTTCATGAACCAGCTGCTCCAAGAAGCAGTCATTTATGTCATCTAGGAACTTTATCTCCCTAGCATGTCCTGCCGTGACACTGACCCAGTCGATACCGGGGTAATTGAAATCATCCATTATTATTACTGCGCTATAACTTTTGTTAGCTTCCTTGATTTCTTTGAGCATTTCATCATCCATTCGTTCATTCTGGCCAGGCAGTCAATAGTACACCCCAACTGCCATCGCCTTCTCCTTTTTACATGGAATTTCAATCCATAGAGATTCTGCAGCAACTTTTGTTTCCTGCAAAACTCTAATCCTTTCTGACTCAATGCCCTCTCTAACATAGAGCGCAACCCCTCCACCAATTTGATCAGCTCTATCATTACGATATAGTTTGTATCCAGGTATCACAGTGTCCTACTGGTTGTCCTCCTTCCACCATGTCTCTGATATCCAAATCATATCTAACCTCTTATTTAGTGCTATATATTCTAACTCTCCCATCTTATTTTTCAGACTTCTAGCATTTGCATACAAGCATTTTAGAGACTGTATTTTATTCATATTAGTTTGGCTGTTGGTAGACATGGGTAATTTGGGATCTTTAAGCTCTGTCTGCTCCATACTTGAGGGCATCTGGGCTACTTTACTCTTTTTTGGAACCTCTCTGCTTTTGGTAGTATCCTTCAAAGATACATTCTTCCGAACCATGTGCTCTTGGGCGACTGTCGGCTTTCGTCTATTATCTAGTTTAAAAGCTGCTTTATCTCCTCTTTAAAGGTTAATGCCAGCAGCCTGGTTCCATCCTGGTTAAGGTGAAGCTCATCCCTTCGGAATAGCCTCTCCTTTCCCCAGAATGTCAAAGGGGATGGTACCCAGCAGGTACCCCCAAGGGCAAAGAACATTGACAGGCGATGCTGGGGGGAAGCATGGACAGCTATGTAGGCACCCTTACCACAGAACCCGCACCATAGGCAGCCACCTACCCGCACACTGGATGTCCCGAGACTGCGCACCACCAGCAGAAGGGCATGTCAGCATGGTGGCAGAGGGGTACTTGTGGGAGAGGGGACAGTGGCTGCTGCCCACAGCAGACCATGGCCCAGCCCTGTTTAGGTGGGTGCCGTGCACTGCAACAGACAGGCTCTGTCTGACAAACAGTCACGGTATCTCCAGGGATTGCAACACAGTGGTGCAGTGCACACAGCCAGTGTGTTCAGAAGCTAGAAGGTCACAGGTTCAAGTCCCAGCTGTGGTTCCTGCCAACCCAGTCCCCATTTTTTACCCACTACTAAAACGTGGTAATACAGACAGAACCTTTAGTGCAGATAACGTAAACATGCCCAAAACGCCTACATTTTACCTTACAGAGCACAGACACCATAAACATGCGCATTACCTAGAGCAGAGTCTCCCAAAAGCAGTCCTGGAGGGCCAAACACCATTCAGGTTCCATGCTGTCTCCAATAGATATGTCTATGCTGCATTTCTATGCACCGCCCCCATGGTATGCAGCTGTATCTCATGCATATTCATTAGGGACAGCATGAAAACCCGAACAGTGTTTGGCCCACCACGACCAGAGTTGGGAACCTCTGCCCTAGAGCAGCGGCCAACAGGGGCAGTCACACCCGCACCCACATGCTCCATTATCCAAAGCCACTGGAGAGGCAGGATGTTGGGCCCTGTGTGTATCTCCCGATACTAGCACTTACATACCTTAGCAATACCACCCTAAACCTGGGAATACGGTACACATCAATCAAAAGGTGGCTATGATTACTGGCAGATAGCAATTCCTAAGTTAAGCACAATTTGCTGATTGAGCTGCATCATAGCAACCTTTCTGATATCTGTGGAGAGTGCTACAGGTCTTGTGTCTGACAGTGTTTACCACCCTGGGGAGTGACACCTACAGTATTGCGTACCATAGCCATGCCTGCACTGTGCCCAGGACCGGTGCGGTGGCCAGGGCTGCCAAACACCTCTATAGTTGCACAATGCTGGCATAGGTGTGGGGAGTGTGGGGAGTGTGTGTCTGTCTTTCCAGTGTGTGGTGGCTGCCAACACCCTCCTCAGCCCACTCTGCTAGCACTGTTGCCAGTATTGGCCTGCCATTGTGCATAATGAGGAACAAGATACTGTGGGAATAGCGTGGACAGGGTGGCCTGGCCTGGATGCGTCAGCACAGGGCATAGGGCAATGGCTCGGACACTGTAGTGCCCGGCCACAACCTGCACCGACAGGGTGGCCACAGCATGTCCTGCTGGGAAGTCACTCTCACCCTGACTGAGCAGTGACCACGGCATGGCTAGGCTCCCCCCATAGTGCTATATTGCATTTCTCTTAGGTGAAATATATAGGTTCTTTTCTCTGGGGCCTAATCATTGACTTATCTGCTTGGTGGGTGTGCTGACATCCCAGCTTTGGGTGCACACATCTTCTCCAGGATCATGCACTGTGGACTAACTAGAAGACTGTCTGCAGTTATATGTGTATGGTTGGTGGCTCACTGTGCCTGTTGCTGGAGAATGTCAGATGGTGGTGGGAGCAGCTGAGCATTTGCCATTGCCTTAGGGATGTGTACAGCTCTGCATTGGCTGCCCTGTAGGGTGTTTGTTCCCCAGCAAGACTGGGGTGCATGGTCCCCTCTACTGCAACCATTGCAGGGTGGTAGAATGTGGATCTGTTGGTGGGGGGGAATCCTGTCTCCCACCCTGAGCCACAGGGGGTGGGTTGGGTGGTGGTACATAATCTGTTCATGGGTCCAAACACCCTCCCTGCACCGACATCATGTTACCATAGCAGCAGCACAGAAGATGCACTATGCTGGGGGCATCATAGCCTGCACACGCCCGCACACACGCCTGCGCCCACACACGCGCACGCGCACGCACATGCACACACACCTGCAACATGGCCTCTTTCAGCCATGAACGGTGCTGTGGACCTGGTGCTGGGCGCCCCACCTCACCCTCAGGAAAAGCACAGTACCCACACAATGTGACGGTCTGTAGCTACTTTGTGCCAGTAACACACACGGTCAGTACCCCCTACCAGGCCGAGTTGCTGTGGGGGTGCATACCCCATCTTGTGATCATCTGTAGACTGCTGATTTGCATGTGCTGTGCATCATGGGTACGGGTGGGTTGACTCTATCCTGGTAACCACAGCAGAATGGTTGTGTGGTGACATGCAGTCCTTCTGTAGCCAGCCAGGGGTTTGTTAGCAGCTGTAGCCCACTGGTTACTTCACTGCCTCAGAGTACTATAACCTTAAGGTGCCTTATGGGGCACCCTATAAGGTGCCTTAAAGAGCGCCTTATAAGGTATCCTATAGGGGACATTGTAGGGTGCCTTGGCAGACAGTGCACCTTATAATGTGCTCTCTGGGGTACCTTATAGGGTGCCTTATGCGGCACCTTAGGTTACACCACTGTGAGGGTGTGTTTGCTGGCAGCACTAATTAAAATAAAACTACAATGCCTCAAAAAGCACTACTTAAACATAAAGGGTGATGCCTCAGCCAGCCTTGTTCATTAGGCACACTGGGGGTCAAACTCATGTCCCCAGTACCATCAGTTAGTGTATTAACCATTGTGTTACACCTCTGTTTTTGTGTTTAGACGTCAGCGCGCCTACTTAAGATTACCTTGTGTTAACGTGCTTAGCAGCGTTTCGCCCGATAATGTGCGCAGCGCACTTTATCGCCCGATAATCCCGGTTTGCTACGTTTAGACCAGAATTCCCACTCCTTTTATGGCATCCTGCACACTATCGCCGGGCGCACGTTAAGACTGCTTAGTAAACATACCCCTAAGTGTGTGACTGAGGTCAGGTATTCTGTTAGTAAGGAGTTTTTATGTTGGAATCTGGTGTGTTCAGTTTTTCCAGAAGGTATATGGATATTCTGAGTTCCACTGCTGTATTTTTGGTGCCGTTTCTTCTTGGTTCACTCCTTGTGTGTTCTGCAAGTTGGTGCTGTTATGGAATGGCAGATTTGCTCTATGTGTCCTGTAGGATGTTGGTAGTTAGTAGTGCAATACGGATTGTTTTCGAGATATGCAGTTTTATGTTTTTGATGTTGCTAATCTGAAATTTAAAATATTTTGTTATTCTGATTCAAGGAAATCTAAAATTTTAAGGAAACGTGTCAGTTTAATTTTGTTTAGTAGCCCGGTAGTTTCATTGCTGCTTATTTCTGGACTTTTCCAATAACACTGTCCAATCCAGTCCAGGCACAATTATCTTGAATTCCTGGCCTCATCAATAATTTGGTCATAACACTGACCAAATAAATCTGGCATGCAAATATTTTTAATGGTTTGCTTATTTATGAGTATGTGAAAGTGGTTTTAAGTTAATTTTGATTCATGATTATTATTATGTTTATTTTATTGCAACATCTGTTTTAATAAATTGTGCATGTATGTTTAGAATCTGCCTAGGATTTTAAATGGTTGACATATAAATTTTAAAATAAAGTAAAATATATTTATGCAAATTAGGCCCAATGATATGTAAATATTTATGCAAATGAGGCCCACAATGCATCTCTGCACATGGTCCCGCATCACCATTGGGCCGCCCCTCTTGAGAGACTGAACAAATCAGTCTCCAGCTCTGCCACCAAGCTCTGTAATTGCTGCTGCTGCTGCTGCTTTGGGCAAAATTTTGGTAGGGCCATGGCCCTAGTAGCCCACCCCATTCCCTGCCTGTGTTGAAGGATGGATCCTATCCTTGAAGCTCTCTTCTGGTGGGGGCTCTTCTTCCTCTTCTGCTCCAGTGAGGAAGTCAAACTCATGCTTCTCTCTTTCTCTCTCTATGCAGGAATTCCATCTTCCCTTCTTTTTTTCCTCTCTCCTCCAAATCCTGCCAAAATGCACCAACTGCTAGTCAGAATCGCCACATGGACTTAGACCAAGAAGTAAAGCCTAATTGGTTCTGGAATAAGAAGCCAGCAGAACAGGCCAGAGGATTCCTGGAGGAGTGAGATTTCATCACCAATACCTTGCTTGTATCATCAACCACTTTAGTTTAGTTTATTAAAATATTTTGTTTACCAAATTCTAACAAAGAGAGTAACTTTAGAGTTAACCCTGCTGAGTTAACCCCAAAGGGTCTCCAGGCCATTCCTAAAGGGCTGCATTGCCTAGTAAGTTGCAGCTGTATTGCAAAAGGGGAATTTTTTTGTGTTCTTGGGCAAAATGTGTTTCTGCTGCTAGAGTTCTTTTTCTTCTCCTCTACCCTTCAAGTCCAAAGAGGTAGGCAAGCTTTTTGAAGTCACTGACCTCCTTAGATGTTAGTACTCTTAATTAGCTTGCATAGGAGCTAGGAAGCTGAGTGTTGTAAAAAGATCTACATTGCCTTGCAAGTACTGCCATTCTTAAAGGATTTCCATTGCAAGCAAGGTAAAACTGGGTGGCTCTTGAACAGAAACTCTCTGCCTGGGAGCTCTTAAAGGGGACTTTTTTCATTTTTAATAGCTTTTTTTTTTTTTTTTGCTGCATTTAGTAAATTGTAGTTGTATTGCAAAAAGTGAATTTTTTGCGTCTTGGGCAAAGCTTTTTTTCTGCTGCTAGAATTATTTTTTCTTCTTCTCTAGCCTTCAAGTTCAAAGAGGTAGACAAGCTCTTTGAATTCACTGACCTCCTTCAGTGTTAGATCTCTCCCTTCACACTCCAGCTCCCACACACCCTCATGTGAACATTCCTGCTATATAGGGCAACTCCCTAATTATCCTGTTGACAAAAGATAACAGTTTTTTATTGGTTGGTAAGGAAAATCTAGGAGGCAAATAGTTCCATATTTGGATGTCTACTAAAAGTAAACAATTTGCTATTCTTGAAGGAGCTTTTATTAGGTAATTTTACAAAGGGAACACATTAATCTATATACCTCAGATGCATAATATCAAAATGTACTAGTGTAAAGTAATAACTGTTTAGCAAGGAAGCAGGCCTGCACACAGGAACATAGAACAGCATTGTTAAAACACACATAAAAGAGGTTAGCTGCTTTTTATCTTAAAGGACAGCTGAGGAAAATGTAGGGACTTTGATAGGTTTCTCTTGTTTACTTCAACAGGTAACAAACCTCCACCAACTGGCTGGGAAAAATCGTATTGCTAAAGCAGTTGCCCCATTAGAGCTTCTCCCTCTGTCCAGACAGCCCGATGCCAGTTGAGGGACTGATTCCATATGCAAGATGCCTGCAAGCTGAAGCCATCATGAAACAAGTGGAGGAGCTCAAAGAAAAGGTGGCAAGGCTGAGAAGCATTCAAGACAGTGAGAAGTGCATTGATGAGATGCTTCTTGAAGCATCTAAGCTTTCTGACAGAGGTGAAGGTGGTACTGTATGCTACAGAAGGATGAGAGTTGTACACAAGTCACCAAAGCTTGCAGAATTAACAATCCAACTCCTTCAGCCCTCGAACTGAAGAACCAGTATGCAACCCTGGAAAAGGAGGAGGTGAAAGTATCCCAGGAAAGTGAAGAACCAGAGCTCAAGCATCCCAAACTTTCAGAATCAGTGACCACAAGGAAGCAAAAGCAGTGGTAGTTGGTGACTTTCTTCTGAGGAGTACTGAGGCATCCATCTGCTAATCAGACTTCATGTCCAGGTAGGAGTGCTATCTGCCAGGTGCCAAAATCTGAGATATTATGGTGAGTTTCCAAGACATATCAAGCCTACTGACTAATATCTGATGTTGCTCATCTTTGTTAGCACAAATGATGCTAGGTATCTGTCCGAACATATCAAGAGTGACTTTATGGCTCTGGGAGAGAGGGTGAAGCAGATAGGTGCACAGATGGTGTTCTCTTCAATCCTCCCTGTTGAGGGTAAAGGCCGAAGCAGAGAAGCTCGCATCTTGGAAATGAATGTATGGTTGCATGGATGGTGTCATCAAGAGTGTTTGGTTTCCCTGGACCATGGGATGATCTTCCAAGGGCTGAAGAGCAGAGATGGTGTCTACTTATCTAAGAAGGGTCAAAGTGTCTTCCACAGCAGATTGGCTAACCTACTGAAGAGGGCTTTAAACTAGATTCATTGAGATGGATGAAGAAAGTCCCCAGGTAAGTAAAAGCCCTCAGGTAAGTAAAACATTAAATACCTCTGTAGAAATGGATAAAAGGGGCAACATCTGCAAAGCAGTGTGCATAAATGCCTATAGTATGGGAAATAAGATTCCAGATGTTGAGGCTTTAATGGAGGAGGATGACTTGGATTTAGTGGCTGTTATGGAGACATGGTTCAAGGACAACCATGACTGGGATGTAATTATACCAGGCTATACTTTATTCAGGAAGGACAGAGTAGGAAGAAGGGGAGGAGGAATGTAAAAAATATTATTAAAGCTATAGAATTACAGGCTTACAAGGGAGCGAGGAGGCATAGTAGGTTAAACTAGAAAGATGGAGCAAGGAGGCACAGTGTGTTAAACTAAAATGAGGGAAAGGGAAATCCATTTGCATTGGTGTGATATATAGATCTCCTTCACAGGAAGAATAAGTGGACAGAGATTTAATAGAAGACATACGCAGTATTGTCATGAAAGGAGAAGTGCCATGCCAGATATTGATTGGCACATCCCTGCTGCAGTGTCATCTAGAAGTAATGAGATCCTGTTATTTTGAAGGAGTGAATAAACAGCTGGACAAAGGTGAGTCGGTTGATATAGTGTATCTGGACTTTCAGAAAGCCTTTAACAAGGTCCCTCATCAGAGACTTTTGGCAAAACTAAAGAGTCATGGGATAGGAGGCAGTATACTACTATGGATCAAGAACAGGTTAAAAGATAGAAAGCAGAAGGTTGAGCTAAATAGCCAATTTTCCCAGTGGAGAAAGTTGAATAGTGGTGTACCCCAGGGATCTGTGCTGGGTCCGCTGCTTTTTGACATATTCATAAATGACCTGGAAAGTGGAATAACGAGTGAGGTTATCAAATTTGCAGATGACACAAAACTATTTAAAGTTGTTAAAACCCAAGAGAATTGTGGAAAATTGCAAGAGGATCTTGATAAATTGGAAGACTGGGCATCAAAATGGCAGATGAAATTTAATGTGGACAAGTGCAAAGTTATGCACCTAGGGAAGAACAACCCAAACTATGGTTACACGATGCAAGGTTCCACATTAGGAACCACCACCCAGGAAAAAGATTTAGGCGTCATTGTGGATAACATGTTAAAACCCTCCGCCCAGTGTGCAGCGGCGGCCAAGAAAGCAAATAGAATGCTAGGTATCATAAGGAAAGGAATGGAAAATAAAACAAAGGATATTATAATGCCTCTATATCGTTCCATGGTGAGACAGCACCTTGAATATTGTGTGCAATTCTGGTCGCCGTATCTTAAAAAGGATATAGTGTTATTAGAAAAGGTTCAGAGAAGAGCCACCAAAATGGTAAAGGGGATGGAAGGATACTCCTATGAAGAAAGGCTAAAAAGGTTAGGGCTCTTTAACCTGGAAAAGAGACGGCTGATGGGAGATATGATAGAAGTCTATAAATTAATGAGCGGAGTGGAACGGGTAAACGTAGATCGATTGTTTATGTTATCAGAATATAGAAAGACTAGGGGACATGCAATGAAGCTACAGGGTAAACTATTTAAGATTAATAAAAGAAAATATTTTTTCACTCAACGTGTAATCAAACTCTGGAATTTGTTACCAGAGGATGTAGTAAAGGCTGTTAGTGTAGCTGGGTTTAAAAAAGGTTTGGACAAGTTCCTGGAGGAAAGGTCCATAAACCATTATTAAGAAGGGACCCAGGATATCAATGCTTGACCCAGTACAAGCATTGCAGACCTGTGTCTTTTGGGGAAACTGCTAGGTACGTATGACCTAGATTGGCCACTGTTGGAAACTGGATACTGGGCTTGATGGACCTTGGTCTGACCCAGTATGGCATATCTTATGTTCTTATGTTCTTAACTATTCCGGCACCTGGTAATAGAACCCATACATGAAGGGACCATTCTGGACCTGGTGCTTACCAATGGAGAAAGTATTTCTGATGTTATAGTGGGAGATCATCTCACATCCAGTGATCACCAGATGGTCTGGTTCAGTATTAGGACTAGGGCTGATAAAGTCTATTCAAAAGCAAGGGTCTTAGACTTTAGAAAAACTAACTTTGCTAAGATGGGACAATACCTTGAGATGTCATTAGCGGGATGGGAACAGCAATGGGCAAATCTGAAAGGGGATATTTTAAGGGCAACAAACCTTTTTTTCAGAAAGGTAAATAAAAGCAAAAGAAAAAGGCGGCCACTATGGTTCTCAAAAGAAGTAGCTGAAAAGGTGAAGATAAAAAGGATGACCGTCATAAAATGCAAGAGATCACAGAAAGAGGAAGCCAAAAGCAACATTTGCAAAAACCTAGGGAAGCTAGGAAAATAGTCAGGAAAGCAAAGATCCAAAAAGAAGAAAAAATAGCCAATGCAATAAAATGGGGGGACAATACATTTTTCAGATATGTCGGCGAGAGGAGGAAGTGCAAAAGTGATATTGTCAGACTCAAGGGTGAAGAGGAAGAATATGTAGAAGCTGATGAGGATAAAGAAGAATTGCTTAACAAATGTTTTTGTTCTCAGTTCACAGCTGTAGAGTAGTAGCCTAATGGTTAGACCAGGGTTTTATTCCCACTAGCACTCCTTGTGACCTTGGGCAAGTCACTTAACCCTCCATTGCCTCAGAAGAATGGCTTGGCAATCTACTTCCTGTCACAATGCAAAGAAAACCCAGGAGCTGCTGGGTCGCCAGGATTCAGCATTAACTTGAAGGAACACATTGCATTGCATTTCTTCACAGATGAAGGGCCAGAAGCAGGACCTCAAAAAACACACACAAATAGAAACAGAAGTAAAGGGGATCTTGAATGATTTTCAAAAGACTGTGTTCATGAGGAACTAGCTAAACTAAAAGAGGACAAAGCAATGGGATCAGCTGGGATACATCCCAGAGTACTGAAGGAACTTGGGTAAGTTCTATCGGCTCCACTGTCTGACTTTTACAGTGTTTCTTTAGAATCGGGAGTGGTCCCAGAGGACTGGAGAAAAGCACATGTGATCCCTTTACACAAAAGCAGAACTAAGGATGAGGTCAAGAACTACAGGCCGGTTAGTCTGACCTCAGTTGTGATTAAATTAATGGAAACCCTGCTAAAACAGATAGAGACGTTTTTGGAGTCCAATGGATTGCAGTATCCAAGACAGCATACGTTTATTAGAGGTGGGTTTTGTCAGACAAATCCGATTGATTCTTTGACTGGGTGACCAGAGAGCTGGATCAAGGGACAGCCCTATATGTGCTGTACTTAGATTTCAGTAAAGCCTTTGACCCTGTTCCGCACAGGCAACTTATAAATAAATTGAGCACCCTAAAGTGACTGACTCGGTTAGAAATTGGTTGAGTGGGAGACGCAAAGGGTACAGGTAAATGAAGCTCACTCTGAGGAAAAGGATGTTACCAGTGGTTTGCCACAGGAATCTGTCCAGATTCTTTTTAACATTGCGGAAGGGCTGTCAGGTAAGGTTTGCCTTTTCCAGATGATACCAAAATCTACAATAGAATAGACACCCAGGAAGAAGTAGATAACATGAGCAGGGATCTAGCTAAGGTTGAAGAATGGTTGAGAATTTGGCTGCTGAGATTTAACACTAAAAAATGCAGGGTCATGCATTTGGGCTGCAGAAATCCAAGGGAGCAGCTCAGCATAGGGGGTGAGATACTTCTGTCCATGAAATAAGAGAGGGACCTGAGAGTGATTGTTTCTGAAGATCTTAAAGTGGCTAAACAGTTAGAAAAGGCAATTGCAAAAGCCAGAAGGATGCTCAGGTGCATAGGGAGAGGAATGGCCAGCAGAAAAAAGGAGGTGATAGTGTCTCTGTGTAAGTCTTTGGTGAGATCTCATTTGGAGTATTGTGTGCAAGTCTGGAGACCACACCTTCAAAAGGATATAAACAGGACGGAGTCAATGCAGAGGATGGCTACCAAAATGGTCAGTGGTCTTCGTTATAAACCATTATGAAGACAGATTTACAGATCTCAATATATATATATTAGAGGAAAGACAGGATAGAGGAGATATGATAGAGATGTTTAAATACCTCTGTGGCATAAATGCACAGGAGGAGAGCCTCTTTCAATTGAAAGAAAGCTCTACAACAAGGGGACATAGGATGAGGGTGAAAGGGGATAGACTCAGGAGTAATTTGCGGAAATATTTCTTTATGGAAAGAGTGGTAGATGTGTGCAGTGGTGGCCCAAGGGGGGTGCGGGGCCATGTGCGGAGACTCAGTGCGGGGCCTCATTTGCATAAGGGACCTTATTTGCATAAATATTTGCATAATGTTACCATACACTAACTTTTAGTAAACATGCTTCTTAATGAGTGTATGGATAAAGAAAGACTATGCCGATGATGCCGATGATGTTCTACTATACATCCCCTTCTCCACTGATCTTTTAGATCTCTCCCCTCTAATAAACTGTTTCAATGCAGTATCTGACTGGCTTCTCTCCCAAAACCTCCGTATACAACATAAGAAAACGGAAGTCCTCTTCATCACGAGGAACCCAACTTCACCCCACCACAAGGTCTCAAAACAAATGAAGCTGAATTGCAATCCAAGCCTTCAATACGTTACCTGGGAATTACGCTGGATCAACGCCTTGATATGAAATCCTACATAGGAAACACAGTCAGAACTATATACTATAAGATCCGTACACTGAGACACCTACGCTCCATGCTCGAACCAAATGATTTCAGGACAATCTACCAAGCACTTATCTTACCCCACTTCGATTATGCCAATGTCATCCTTCAAGGTCTTCCTCAATCCACCTTGAACCCGTTACAGCTGGCAATGAATGCCGCAGCAAGGGTCCTTCATGGAGCCGCCAGGACCGACCACATTACACCTCTGCTGATTCAACTACATTGGCTACCCATCCAGGCTAGAATTATCTTCAAAACTCTACTCCTCACGTTCAAAGCTCTTAATAAGCTCTCCGCCACATCCTTATCTGCCCTTATTAACACAACTATACCAAACAGAGCAAGAAGATCCACGTCCATCAACTCCCTGAAGCTCCCAAAGGCCTTAACAAGCTGCACTACTTCTACAGCCAACAGAGCCTTTATCCTATGTGCTCCAAGGTGCTGGAATGCACTACCCCCTGGCATCCGGGCTATCAACAGCTTAACACAATTTAAGAAAGCTCTTAAATTCCATCTCTTTAACAAGTACCTTATAGAGTCAACGGCACCCATAGACCTCAGTGATTCCACCCATTAATACAGTTCCTTGGTGTCTCAACTAACATGCCAAGTCTGATTCTCTATAAGTAAAGATTATGTTCATAGTAACTGCTCCTTGTAACTGATACCTATACAGTAATGTTTTCCTTGTAAATAGATTGTAGATAGTTACCCTTGTTATCCAAGTTCCTTCCCTTGTTATCTGTAAACTCATGCATGTTGACTGTACTGAGATTTTTTTTGTTCTATGTGAACCGCGCTGATGCTGAATAGTGCGGTATATAAAATAAATAAAAAATAAATAAATAAAAGATTTCTACATTACTATAATCCAGTGCCAACCGCCAGGCACATTAGGAACTACTACAAACACTGCCCATTTAGAACCCATAGCAAACCCGCCGTATCCTAACAGCACTACCAGGACTCACAAAGCATCAGACCCTACCTATCAAAAGGCAACACTAAATTTTAAACCAATACATTTCAGAGAATAACAATACATGACCTACTGGGGAAAGAGAACAAGTGACAATGTCAAATAGGAATTACATAAACAGAATACCTCAGCTCAGTTACACATGCAGAACATCACCAAACAAGGAATCACAATTTAGAAAAAGGAAGACAATAATTAAACTGGGAACCCCAAAAGCCAAACTTGGAATGTACAACACTGTAGAAATAAAACTATAAATTAATTTCCTCTTGTACTAAACAAAGTGCAGACGTTAATGATGCACATTGCCTAGAGCTGACATATTCCAGTTAATAAATTCAAAATAAAGAGATATTTTTCTACCTTTTGTGCATTTTTTTTCAGTTGCAATTGTTCCAGCTTCTTTCTTCTGGTTTCTTCGTGTCTTTTGCTAACTCTCCATCGTCTGCTGTCCATTTGTCCTTTCTTCTCTCTTCTAGTTTTTTTCCATCCTCTCTCTACATCTGCCTTAACATACTAATCTTTCTCCTTTTGCTCTTTCCTCATTCCTATTTCATCCACTCAAATTTTACCCCTCCATCCTCAATTCCCACTTTCCCAATATCCGGCCAATTGTAGATTTGTCTTCCCTCCCACACAAAAAAAGTTTTCCCTCTCCATTTCACTCTCCCAGCTCCATCCCATTCTAATCGTCCCCCAACAACAGCTCCCTTCTAGTTCCAGCCCCACCCAGCATCCGCTCCCTTCTAGTCCCTGCATCATCCCATTTCCAGTCCTAGCCCCCCATCAGCCCATTTCCAATCCTATCCTAGCCCCACCATCAGCCCATTTCCAGTCCTACCTCCCCCATCCATTTCCTGTCCTATCCGAGTCCCTCCATCAGCTCATTTCCAATCCCAGCCCCCCATCAGCCCATTTCTAGCCCTTTCCTAGCCCCACCATCAGCTCATGTCAAATCCTAGCTCCCCTCCACTCAGCCCATTTCCAATCCAAGCCCCCCCATGAGCCTACTTCTAGTTCTAGCCCCTCCATGAGTCCATTTCAATTCAAGCCCCCCCCCATAGCCCATTTCCAATCTTAGCACCCCCCAACAGCCCATTTCCAAACCTATCCTAGCCCCCCCACTCAGCCCATTTCCAGTCCTAGTTCTCTCCCCTCACAGCCCATTTCTATTCCAAGCCCCCTCCCCATCAGCTATTTGCAGTTCAAGCCCCCTTCCACTCAGCCCATTTCTAGTCCTAGCAACCCCCACAGCCCATTACCAGTCCTAGCCCCACCATAACCCATTACCAGTCCTAACGCCCCCCATCAGCCCATTTCCAGTCCTAGCCCCCCATAGCCCATTACGTCCAAATCCCCCCATCAGCCCACTTCCAGTCCTAATCCCCCCATAGCCCATTACCAGTCCTAACCGCCCCATCAGCCCACTTCCAGTCTTAGCCCCCCCATAGCCCATTACCTGTCCTAACCCCCCAATCAGCACACTTACAATCTTAGCCCCCCCCCAATAGCCCATTACCAGTCCTAACCCCCCTCCCCCCCATGAGCCCAGCTAGATAAACAAAACACAAACTGGCTACTGCTGCCGCTGCCGCCATGGCAGCAGCAGAATCGAGCACCCGGCGGGGCCCCCCTGCCCTGCAGAATCCTCGTTTCAGCATCAGCTCCCAAAGCGCAGGCTTTTCAGAGCCGTGAAGGAGAGCTTCTCCTCTGTTAATCCCGCCGCGGGGCGGATGAGAAGCTCTCCCTTCGCGGCTCTGAAAAGCCTGCGCTTTGGGAGCTGATGCTGAAACGAGGATTCTGCAGGGCATGGGGGCCCCTCAGGGTGCTCTATTCTGCCGCTGCCACGGCGGCAGCAGCAGCCGGTTTGTGTTTTTTTTTTAATCTAGCTGGGCTGATCACTGATGCAAGATGTTTTTTGCGCGGGGCCCCCTGAAACATGACTTTAGAAAGCAACTGAAAACATCTTTGTTTATAGAACACTACGGTCATGCAATTAACTAACTTAATTTGTCTGGAATGTAAATCATATACATATTGTATAATAGCTCACATTATAGTATAGCTCACTATGTAGATAATGCAACTCACTCTAACACATTATACCATAACTTTAACTTTTATTTCTTTACATTTTTTCACTAATACTCTTAATATCTTTGTTTGTAAGACCGCTTTGATTGTATGATAAGGCGGTATAGAAATCCAATTAAATAAATAAATAAATAAAAAACATTCTTGCTCAATGGACGGGCCGGCCCTGGATGTGTAGAACAGTCTCCCAGTGGAGGTAGCAGAGACAAGGACTGTATCTGAATTCAAGAAGGCATGGGACAAACACAGAAGATCTCTAAGGAAAAAAAAGTGATTATAGTAGTTGAAATGTAAGGGCAGACTATATAGGCTATATGGTCTTTTTCTGCCATCATGTTTCTATGTTTCTAGTTACTGAATTTCAAAGAAACAAGAAAACAAGTCACTTGCATATTGCAGTAGATGCTGGCAATAGGGGCCATAAATCAGTGCTTAGTTCATACCATTTCTAGTAAGTCCACGAGTGCACTTTACATGCATTACCAAACATTTGCCATTCAAAAATATTTAAGTCCATTTTAAAGGCAATTTAAAAGCTTATTTTATTTTTAAAATGGGAAAAAAAAAACTTTTGAAAGAGCACCAACCAGACATCAACAATTGGCAATAAGATTTCACTCGAAGCCTAAAATAACTAAGGGGTATGTTTACTAAACGGCGCTAACGGCGCAGCTGGGACGTTATCGTGCGATAAGTGACGTTATCGCGTGATAATGCTGCATTACCAAGCGAGAATGTCACATATCGCGCGATAATGTGTCCGACGGCATTAAGGTGCGCAGAGGGTGGAATAAGGCTCCCCAGAGGGCGGAGTAAGGCTCCCCAGAGGGCGGAGTAAGGCTCCCCAGGGGCGGAGAGAAGGGGTCAGTGGGCAGAGAGTGGGCCGGGAGAGGCTCCCTGCACACTAATGCCGTGAAATGAAGGTCTGAAAATTAGCGCCAGTAAAAACCTCGCCCTAGAGGCACATTTTCAGGAGAGAGAAACCATTTCAGTCAGCAATGTACGGCAAAGGCAGGGAAACCAAGAAAAGTGATAGTAGTGATACATGTGCAGCAGCAGCAGCATAGTGGCCAAGTACGAGAGGGCATGACGGTGAGGCTGCAAATGGGGCACAGGGGGCTGAAGGCGGGACATGTAGTGGGGCAGCTGGGACACAGGGTGGGCCAGGCAGATGCTTAGGTGGCACATAGGAACACAGAAACAGAAAAACAGCAAGCCAGCAACTGACCAAGGGCAAACATGCCCACAAGTGTGTGACCCACAGTGTCCCAGCAGACATCACCCAGCAGGTACCCCAAAGGGCACATAACATTGACAGGCGGTGGTGGAGGAAAACACGGATGTCAATGTAGGCACCCCTACCCCAGACCCCACACCATAGGCAGCCGCCTGCTGGCACACTGGATGGCCTCGGACTGCGCACTACCAGCACTACCGGCATAAGGGCATGTCAGCATGGTGGTGGAGGGGGCAGTGGCATCTGCCCACAGCACACCAAAGCCAAGCCCTGTTCAGGTGGGTGGCGTGCAGTGCAACAGACAAGGTCTGTCTGATGAACAGTAATGCTATACCCAGGGAATAACTTGTCTCTGTGGCAACAGTTTGGTGCAGCACACACAGCCAATATCTTCAGGGGCAGAAGGTGACAGGTTCAAGTCCCAGCTGTGGCTCCTGCAGATTATGTCCCCTCATTTTACCCTTACTAAACTGTTGTAATAAAGACGGAATCTTTATTGCAGATAAAAGTAACACGCCATAAATGCCTATATTGTACCTTACAGAGAACATACACCATAAACATGTGCAATCCCTAGAGCAGAGTTTCCCAACTCCAGTCCTGGAGGGCCAAACACCATTCAGGTTGTCAGGATGTCCCTAATAAATATGCATGAGATGCATTTACATGCAGCACCCCCATTGTATGCAAATATATCCATGCATATTCATTAGGGACAGCATGAAAGCCTGAACCATGTTTGGCCCACCAGGACTGGAGTTGGGAACCTCTGCCCTAGAGCAGCGGCCGACAGGGGCAGAAACACCCACACCCACAGGCCGCACTATGCAGCGGCTCATGGAGAGTCAGGCTGTTGGGCCCTGCACGCAGCAGCATCTACCAATACTAGCACCTGCATACCTTAGCAATGCCATCTTAAATGTGGAAACACGTTCCACATATATCAAAAGGTTGCTATGAATAATTGCAGATAACAAATCCTAAGTTGAACACAATTTGTTGACAGGAATTCATCATATCAACCTTTCTGATATCTGTGGAGTGTGTTTCAGGTTTTGTTTCTGACAGTGTTTAACTCCCCCTGGGAGTGACCCTAACAGTATTGAGTACCATAGCAATGCCTGCACTGTGCCCAGGACTGGTGTGGCGGCCAGGGCTGCCAGCCACCTCCATATTTGCACAATGCTGAAATAGGTGTGGTAGTGTGCATATGTCTATCCAGTGTTATGTGGCTGCCTACACTTACTGAGCCCACAATGCTTGCACTGTTTCCAGTGTTAGCTTGCCAATGTGCATAATGAGGAGCAAGGTACTGTGGGTATGGCCTGGACAGGGCGGCCTGGGTAGGTAGCATCTGCACAGGGCATAGGGCAATGGCTGGGACATTGTAGTGCCCGGCCACCACCTGCACGGACAGGGTGACCACAGCATGTCATGCTGGGAGGTCACTCTCACCCTGACTGAGCAATGACCACGGCATGGCTAGGTTACCCCATAGCGCTACATAGTATTTCTCTCATGTGATATCTCTGGGTTCCCTTTTCTGGAGCCCAATCACTGACATACCTGCTTGGTGTGTGTGCTCACATCCCATTTTTGGGTGCACATGGTTCCTCCTGGAACATGCACTATGTATTAGCTAGTGGACTGTCTGCAGTTATCATGTATTTAGCTGGAACACCTTGCAGGGTGGAGACTGACCGTACCCTCTGCTGGTGAATGGCAGATAGGGGTGGGGAGCAGCTGAGCTTTTCCAGACCTACTGCCCTATGTGATGTGTACAAATCTGCATTGACCTCCCTGTAGGGTGCCCATTCCCCTCTACTGCCACCATTGCAGAGATGTAGAATGTGGATCTGTTGGTGGGAGAACCTGTCCCCCACCCTGACTCACAGGGGCAGGTTGGGTGGTGCTACATAATCCGCTTTGGGGTCCAAATACCACCCTTCACTTATAACATGTGACCATGGCACCCACACAGGATAAACACAGCAAGGAGCAGCGTTTCTTGCACAACCAACAGGATACACAAAGAAGCAAGAGACGAAGGAGGTTTGGATGTTCGTGAACCTTTAATGTTAGAAAACCCCAACGTGTTTCGGCGTGACCGCCTTCATCAGGGGGAATATAACTTTAAAAACAAATAATAATATACATTGTTAAAATACATATAAATAAAAAACAAATAAAAAATAAATGAATGTCAGACATGGAGTAAAAATAGGTTTAAAAATTAAAATTTAAAACTAATAAATACATCAATATAAATAACAATATAAATAACAGTACAATTTCACCTTTAAGTTATCTCCAAATATAGACATCTATACATTAATACAAGGAATACTATACATTAATTTTAAGATTCTTGCATAATGGTGCAGAGAACCCCATATGAAATCACATATACTGATCTATGTGGGCAATCTTAGGTGTATTCAAAGCACTAAAATACTAAAAAGCATAATGTAAATCAACTTAGTGACCATCCAGACATTGCTAACCGGAACACAGGGTGATCTGCTAGCAGGCCATGGCCGATGACAAAAGAAAACCATATGCTGATCTATCTATAAGAAAACGGAGAGATCTATCTCTTGATTGAGGCCATTCGGTTCTAAGCTATTAAATTCATATATAAACCTTTGCTCAAGTTTTAATAGGGCTTTATTAATGTCTCCTCCCTTCCAATGTGGTGCGATTTTTTTCAAGACCATGTATTTTAAATCATTGATTTTGTGGCCTGCTGAAATCCAATGCGTTACCAGGGGTTTATCTGCGACCTTCCTCTGAATACAGCTCCTGTGCTCAATAATACGTGTGCGCACTTCTCTTGTAGTTTTGCCTATATATACCAAATTACAGGGGCATAAGACCAGATAAATTACATTAGATGTTTTGCAATTGGTATAATTGTGTAAGTATACTTTGTGTTGGGAAATAGGATGAATAAAACTATTTTTAACTGTAATGGTATGAAGACAAACCGAACAGTTGCCACAACTAAAGTGACCCTTAATCTTAGGCGGAGGGTTGCTCTTTGTGAGAGCTGACGATACTAGGATATTAGATAAGTTGGGATTCCTCTTATACGCTACCATCAGCTGTTTAGCAGAGAACTGGGGCAAGGAATTAAGTAAATGCCATTCTTCTCTTAGAATCTTCACTATTGGTTTAGAGAGATGTGTGTACGTGAGCACAGACAATCTTGTCTGCATCTTTACGTCGATCTTTCTTTTTCAATAAGGAAGAGCGTTCAGTGGTGCACGCTCTAACGTATGCTTTTTTAATGCATTTTTGAGAATAACCTCGTTCTTTAAATCTTTTGTGCATCTTAACTGCTTGGTGTTCAAAATCTGCGTCGGTTGGTTCGTAAAATAATCGCATACACCACAGAGAGCCTAGTTTCATTGACCTCTAATACGCATTACAACTGCCATCTTTTAGTACACACATACACTACAGTTCTTTACAGACAGATATTATTTATTGTATATACCTATACAAGTTATTTCTCAATGCCTTGTAGATTCTACAGTTTACATAAGCACTTATCAATCTCCTTTCGGTCTTATAGATGAGCAGATTTTGTATATCTCGTGCGTAAGATACATACAAGCTGAGTAGTACCATCAGGTTAGTAGACCCAACGGCTATCTCTAATAGATGTGTTATGTTAGAAAGATTTAAAACTCAATAGGTGTTTAACAATGTATTCATCAGTACAATTTTTGAATAGTAGCATTTCAAAGGTTTGTAGATTTGTTTGTTTCGGTTGGTTTGATAGCCAATATCATGGCTATTTTACTATATGATGATGAGATTTACCAAAATCAAGTTCTAGACTGAATATACACAATCTGAATAACGAGCTTTCACAAAGTACCCTAAGAATGCTACATAAGTTAAACACTATACCTTGCTTTTTATTATCATTTTTATGCTTTTTATTAATATTCATATTTCATTTATCTTGTTTGTCTATCATGTTTTTTAAGTCACAGTTTCTACCTCATGTCCTGCATTTTTAGCATTTTTCATATGGAGTTCTCTGCACCATTATGCAAGAGTCTTAAAATTAATGTATAGTATTCCTTGTATTAATGTATAGATGTCTATATTTGGAGATAACCTAAAGGTGAAATTGTACTGTTATTTATATTGTTATTTATATTGATGTATTTATTAGTTTTAAATTTTAATTTTTAAACCTATCTTTACTCCATGTCTGACATTCATTTATTATTTTTTATTTGTTTTTTATTTATATGTATTTTAACAATGTATATTATTTGTTTTTAAAGTTATATTCCCCCTGATGAAGGCGGTCACGCCGAAACGCATTGGGGTTTTCTAACATTAAAGGTTCATGAACATCCAAACCTCCTTCGTCTCTTGCTCCTTTGTGTATCCACACAGGATATGCACTATTCTGGGTGCATTATAGTCCGCAAGGCCTTGACATGACTGGGAAATACAGATGGATACAGGTATATCCTAGGTGCATCTGCAGGAACTATCCATCACACACTAGCACTGATGGGGACCTGCAGCGCAGCCTATCTCAACCATGTCATGTGCTGCGGACCTAGTGCAGGGCCCCCCACTTCACCCTCAGGGTGAGCACAGGAACCGCACAATGTCACGGTCTGTAGCTACTCTGTGCCAGTAACACACACAGGCAGTTCCCCCTACCAGGCCGGGGTGCTATAGAGGCGCATACCCCATCTTGTGATCAGATGTAGGCTGCTGATCTGCATGTGCAGCGCATCATGGGTACGGGTGGGTTTACCCTATCTTGGTAACCACAGCAGACAGTTTGTGTGGTGACCTGCAGTCTTTCTGTAGCCAGCCAATGATGTGTTAGACACTGTAGAGATGTAGCCCACTGGTTACTTCAATGACTGTAGAGACAGAGGTCATGGGTTTGATCCCACAGCAGTGTTATTTAAGAATGCTGTCTGAGGCTTTTCCTTTTCATTTCAATCAGTGCTGCCAGCAGAAACACCCTCCTCACAGTGCTGTAGCCAAAAGGTGCCTCATAGGCGCCCTGTAAGGCACCCTATAGGGTACATTATAGGGTGCCTTGGCAGACAGGGCACTTTATAATGTGACCTATGGGGCGCCTTATGAGGCACCTTAGGTTACGGCACTCTGAGGGTGTTTTTGCTGGCAGCACTGATTTAAATTAAAAGAAAATGCCTCAGACAGCCTTTTTAGATTACACCAGTGCTGGATCAAACCCATGACCTCTGCCTCCACTGTCATTGCAGTAACCAGTGGGCTACATCTTTATAGCTTCGAACACTGCGCTGGCATGTACTTAGGGTTAACGCGCGTTAACATGCCACGGCGCCAACTATCGCGTGATAAAGATTCTTGCTACCTTAGGACCAGAACGCCCACTCCTTATATGGTATTCTTCACATTATCGCTGCAACTAGCGCCGGTAACATTAAGGGGTATGTTTACTAAACTGCGGTAATATCACTCGCATTAGGTTCCGTGGTAAAGGTACAGATGCCCATATAAATGTGTGGGCGGTGCATCGTTACAGCAAGCCGTGTCAGGTAACGCATGTTACAAACTAACGCGCACTACAAGGCACCTCATAAGGCACCTTACAAGGCACATTACAAGCCTTATAGGGCACCTTGTAAGGCGCCTTGTGAGGTGCCTTATAAGGTGCCCTATAAGGTGCCTTGCAAGGTGCCCTATAAGGTGCCTTGCAAGGTGCCCTATAAGGTGCCTTGCAAGGTGACCTATAAGGTACCCTATAAGGTGACTTGTAAGGTGCCTCATAAGGCGCTTTGTAAGGTGCCCTATACAGTATTAGGGGTGCCTAATATGGCGCTTAGCATAAGGAGCCCTATAGGGCGCCTTACAAAGCGCCTTATGAGGCACCTTGCAAAGGTACCTTATAAGGCACATTACAAGGCACCTAACAAGGCATCTTACAAAGTGCCTTATGAGGCACATTACAAGGTACATTACAAGGCACCTAACAAGGCACCTTATAAGGCACCTTACAAGGCACTGTAGCAGCTGATAAGCATGCAATAAATAATACCAGGAGTCAGTTCAAAGATCCAAGCCAATTTATTGTGCACATGGCTCAGTTAGTCAAAGCTTCAAAAAGGACAGGGCAAAGTTCTTACAGAAACATATTCATTTATACATTTTTCTTCAGCTTGATACATGCAGACTTTCTATTGGTTCCAACGCCCCCTGCATTTGTCCAATCAGAGATCCTTTCTGGGCCTAGCTCCCTGCTCCCCCTTCCCAAACTGTTCTAACAAAGGTGCAGTTTCTAGGCATTGATACTATCCTGCTCCGAGGTCGTTTCTAGCTCTAGGAATGCATGTATTGAAACATTTCTATCATCAGAACACAAAAGAATAAAGAGTAGTTACTCACCTGTAACAGGTGTTCTCCAGGAGCAGCAGGAATCAGTCCTCACATATGGGTGATGTCGGCGCCGACGGAGCCCTCGCGGAGCAATTTCCCCTGCTTTCAAAGAAAGCCTTTGGGAATTGCAGCGCGCATGCGCGGTCCCCTTCCCACCCAAGGGTGCCATCTTGCTCAGTCTGATGACATAGCTAAAAGACAGCAAAACAATTAGCAAAAACGAAATGATAGGACTGCAACTCCAAGGGGAGGAGGGAGGGTTGTGAGGACTTATTCCTGCTGCTCCTGGAGAACACCTGTTACAGGTGAGTAACTACTCTTTCTCCAGGACCAAGCAGGAAGTCAGTCCTCACATATGGGACTCCAAGCTTAAGGCTACCGGAGACCTCAAGCACAAAAATGAGCTCCCTCTAGCTCAGCAGAATAGAAGGAAGGAATCTTCTCTGAAAACGCCCCCGACCGGTAGCCCAACACCAGGGCCGGAGGGTAGGAGTTGCCTAAACCTCAAAGAGATTATGGAGGACTGCCTGACCGAAAGCACTGTCCCTGCGGGACTCCCTCTCCAGGCAGTAATGTGCCGCAAAAGTCTGGCTTGAAGACCAAGTAGCGGCCCGGCAGATGTCTGCCAACGGAACAGAGCGGAGGTGTGCCACTGACGCAGCCTTCACCCTAACACAATGAGCCGTGACTCGACCCTCCAACGAGAGGCCGGCTGCCCCATAAGCCCAGGCGATACAGTCAGCTACCCAGATGGACAAGGTACGCTTGGAGACAGGGAGCCCCAAGTTATTGGGGTCAAAAGAAACGAAGAGCTGAACAGCCCTCCTATGCTCCCGCGTACGGTCAAGGTAGAAGGACAAGGCCCTTCTACAGTCCAGGGTATGCAGGACCATTTCAGCCCGGCTGGAGTGCAGCCTGGGAAAGAAGGTCGGAAGAACCACCTCCTGGTTGAGATGAAAAGGAGAAACCACTTTTGGAAGAAACTCAGGGTGAGTCCGTAAGACCACCCTATTCCTGTAGAACCTAGTGTAAGGAGGATCAGACACTAGGGCCTGCAGTTCACTAACACGCCTAGCAGAGGTAAGGGCCACCAAGAACAAGGTTTTCCAAGAAAGAAAACGAAGAGGACAGGTAGCCATAGGTTCAAAGGGCGGACAGGTAATCCGCTGCAAGACCACATTCAGATCCCATTCAGGGGCTGGTGGACACAAAGGAGGCTTAAGCAGGAGGCGGCCTCAGAGAAAACGAGCCACCAAAGGGTGGTTGGACAGAGGCCTGCCATCCACCAGTGCGTGATGTGCAGAGAGAGCACTGAGGTGGACTCTGACAGAGTTGGACTTAAGGCCCAGATTGGAGAGGTAAAGCAAATATTGCAAGACCACCGCCACCAAGCAGGAGAAGGGATTCTCAGACTGCTGAGCACACCACACGGAGAAGCGATGCCACTTAAGAGCGTAGGACTTCCGGGTGGAGGGCCGCCTGGAGGCCAAGACGACCTCTTCCACCTCCCGAGGCAGTAGGAGGGGAGCAAGGACTACCCTTTCAGCAGCCAGGCCATCAGATGAAGGGACCGGAGGTTGGGGTGTAGGAGAGACCTGTGGTCTTGTGTCAGAAGATCGGGTTAAAACCCCAGAGGAAGAGGAGTGTCCACCGCCAGCTGCATTAGAAGCGGGAACCAAGGTTGCCTCAGCCACCGGGGAGCCACTAGGATCATCGAGGCTTTGTCTCTGAGAACCTTGAAGAGCGTTCGAGACACCAGCGGCATGGGAGGAAAGGCATACAAGAGGCCTGTGGACCATGGAATCAAAAAAGCATCCGGCGCTACTCTGAGAGGATGCGGTTGTCGAGAGCAGAATCTGGGTAGTTGCCGGTTCAGAGGACTGGCAAACAGATCCAAGGTGGGAAGTCCCCACTTGAGAAAGATCTGCTGAACCACTAATGGATCCAATCTCCACTCGTGTGGTTGGAGGATCCTTCTTAGTTTGTCTGCCAGGTAATTTTCTTGACCTGGGAGATAGATCGCTTTGAGGAGTATGCCGTGGCCGACTGCCCAAGAGCACAGCCGGTGTGCCTCCTGACAGAGAAGGAAGGAGCCTGTGCCTCCCTGTTTGTTCACGTAGAACATTGCTACTTGATTGTCCGTCTGGACCAGTACAGACTGGTGAGAAGTGAGGTGGGAAAAGGCTCTCAGAGCTAGGCGGATGGCTCTGAGCTCCAGGAAGTTTATCTGCTGCGCAGACTCCCAAGGAGTCCAGAGGCCTTGAGTACATGTCCCTTGGCAATGTGCTCCCCATCCCAGGAGAGAAGCATCGGTTGTTAGTACCTGAGAAGGAGGAGGAGATTGAAAATCCACTCCCAGAACTAGGTTTGGCAGATGAAGCCACCACCGCAGAGAAGAGCCCAGCAGGTCCGAGACTTGTACTGAGTCCGTCAGGCTCCCCGTGGCCTGATGCCATTGAGTGCGAAGGCACCACTGGGCAGGTCGCATGTTCAGGCGGGCATTGGGGGTCACATGGACCGTGGAAGCCATATGGCCGATCAGTCTCAGAAATTGCCTGGCAGAGACCAGGGAATTGCTGCGAAAGTGGCTGGCGAGATTCATGAGCCTGTGGGCCCTGTCCAGAGGCAGGAAGGCCCGCGCCTGAAGTGTGCTTAACCTTGCACCGATGAATTCGAGATCTTGAGAGGGGAGCAAAGTGGACTTTGCGAAGTTTATGACAAAGCCCAAGTGCTGGAGCAGAGACACAGTGCGATGAGTGGCTTGAGTGGCCTCTTGGGAAGACTGGGCCCGGATGAGCCAGTCGTCCAGGTATGGAAACACAAAAAAGCCTTGAAGTCTGAGATAGGCCGCCACCACTGCCAGGCATTTGGTGAAAACCCGTGGGGCGGAGGATAGGCCAAAGGGCAGGACCCTGTACTGGTAATGATTTCCTCCCACAACAAAATCTGAGATATTGTCTGTGGTCTGGATGAATAAGGATGTGAGTATAGGCATCCTTTAGATCTAAGGAGCATAGCCAGTCTCCCCGCTGGAGGTAGGGCAGCAGGATTCCAAGAGAAAGCATCTTGAACTTTTCCCTGGCCAGGAACTTGTTGAGGTTTCGCAAGTCCAGGATGGGTCTGAGGCCTCCTGTTCTTTTTGGTATCAGAAAGTACCTGGAATAAAAGCCGTGACCTCTCAGGTGGTGGGGCACCGGTTCCACAGCCTGTTCCTGAAGAAGACTTGCCAACTCCTGAAGGAGTAAGTCCCTGTGCAGAGGGAGTCTTGGAGGCTCCCCTGGAAAGTAGGAGGGAGGTACCTGGTGAAAGTGTAGAAGATAGCCCTTCTGAACTATATGAAGTACCCAGGTATCTGATGTGATGGCTGACCACCTGTGGGCAAAGTGGACCAGCCGGCCTCCTGTGCTTAGGGAAACCAGCTGAGGGGAAGAGGCTATGCTGATGGAGTCAAAAACCCCCACCCTGCTGAGCAGGGGCCGGTGTAGTGGGCTTGGGGGCCTGCTGCCTATGGGACCCATTACCCCGTCCCTTGGCCTGCTGACCCTTTTGGGGAGCTGCTGAGGCCTGATACTGAGGGTAGTATTTATAGGCAGCCGCCTTCCTCGGGTAAAAGGGATTTTTCCCCGAGCCCTTCTTCTTCTGAGAAGGGGCAGAGGTTTTTCTGGACAGCCTAGTTCTGGTCAGAGTCTCGGTCTCGATTTGTGCAGCCTTTTCAGCCATGGGTTTGCCAAAGAGGTTTTCACCTCTGCAGAGGACATCGACCAACTTGTCCTGAACCCATGGCTCGAGGTCGGATGACTGAAGCCAAGCCTGTCGGCGGGCACCGATGCCGGCTCCGGCTACTCGAGCCGATGCTTCAAAGCCATCGTAGGCTGCCCGAGAGATAAACTTCGAGCACTCTCGAATCCCAGTGGACAAGGCTTGGAACCTCTGCAAAGGTTCCTCGGAGAGACCAGCCGAGAACCCGGCAATTTCCTTTGCCAGATCTCAGAGATACATGCCCATATAGAGCTGGTAGGTCTGGACTCGACAAGCAAGCATAGAGCCCTGGAAACACTTTCTACCGAGGGCATCCAGGCTCCGGACCTCCCTGCCGGGAGGCACCGAGGAGTGTATTTTTTGACTCTTGAGTCTATGCATGGCCGATTCCACCACCATGGAATGGTGCGGTAGTTGTGCCTTTTGGAAGCCGGGGCTCTTGCGGACTCGATAAATGGAATCGACCCGCTTGCTTAACACCGGCGCCGACGCCGGGTTCTCCCACATGCGGAAGAGAAGTCGTTCCAGCATCGGAGGAACCAGTACAGTAAAGGCCTCCTTCGGGGGAGAATCCTACTGGAGGGCATCGAGCTCCTCGGCTCGAGGCTCCTCCTCGGGATCCGCGGGGAATGCCAAGGCCTTGGCCATATCCCGCACGAAATCCGAGAACCGGGTGTCCTCCGGGGGGGGACCGTCTCTGAGGTTCGGACTCGGGCGAGTCCGAGGGGACACACCGAATCTGAAAACTACCAGGGGACTCTTCGTCCTCCAATTCCCAGTCGGACTCCACGGAGGAGGATTCGAGTGGCTCCGGTCGGGCGGGCACCGATGCCCTCTGCTCTGACGCCGAAGGAGTCGGCGTCGACGACCTCGGTCCCAAACGGGAGGCCGAGGGAGACCGTGACCGAGGATCGACTCGAGCTCGGATGGACTCGAGGATCGGCTCGGTCTCCAGGGTCGACTTGGACGTCGACGTCCCGGTGGCCGGGGCAGACGCATTGGCGAGGCCAGCAATCAATGCCCGCTGCTGGTCCATGAAGGCAGCTAAACTGCTCTCCAAGGCCGTCAACCTGAGTCCAAGCTCAGGAGACCCAGCAGCCCCTGACTCGGGCCCCGACGGCGTCGGGCCCGACGTCAGCTCCTTCGGAGGCGAGTCCACGAGGACCACAGTACTCACGTGTCCAGGCGACTCCATCTCGAGACGAGGATGTTTCAAAGGCCTCTCCGACTCCGAGGACCCGGGATGGCTGTCGGGGCTATGCGACCTGGCCCTCGAGGAACCAGGAGCGTCCGCCGACGACGCCCTCGCGGGTTTTTTCTTCCTATGATGTTCCCGGGTAGGAGACCCCCGCTCAGAGGAACTCCGACGATGCTCAGGACCGGAGTCCCGGGACGTCAAAGCCTCTGGTGAGGTCCGGGCCCGGCCGGACGCGGAGTCAGAGAAGATTCATTCTCGCTGATGCTGCCGACTCCTCAACACTTTTGAGGACATTTTGCCACACGGACCACAGATCATCGGGTCATGATCGGGTCCGAGGCAGCGGAGGCAGCAGTCGTGTGTGTCGGTAAGAGACATGAGTTTCTTACAGCGATCACACTTCTTAAACCCGCTGGCAGCCATCGAGGGAAAAAGGGCCCCTGCGAGGTCAAAAGACAGGGCTGCCAGTGAAAAGGAAAAAAATGGCGCGAACGCTTGTCACGAAGGACAAAAAACCGAAAAATAAAGAAACGGACCCGATACCGGTGTAGCGGGTCCGGGCGGGAAAAAGAATCCGGCGTCGAACCGAAAAAGAATAAATAATAAGAGAGAAAATCAACTTTTTCAGCGGTGAATACAAACAACGTCTGTAGGGCTCCGCGGAAAAAAGAAGACTGAGCAAGATGGCACCCTTGGGCGGGAAGGGGACCGCGCATGCGCGCTGCAATTCCCAAAGGCTTTCTTTGAAAGCTGGGGAAATTGCTCCGCGAGGGCTCCGTCAGCGCCGACATCACCCATATGTGAGGACTGACTTCCTGCTTGGTCCTGGAGAATGGAAGATTTATACACTCATGAAAACTTCTTATTAAGCAATTTAAAACAGCTTTCTCAGACTTTTACAGATTTTTAGTTCTTACCAAGATGGGGGTTGGAATCAGGGCCTAACTTACAGGCCTTTCATATTTGCAGACTATTATAGGCCATAGCCTGCCACATTCCCCCTTTGATTATTCTCACCCGCAAGTGAGAAAGGGTGAGAATTAAATCACATATTATACTTGCGTAAAAGCATCATTTTGGGGTATAGGGTAATATTGCCACATAGCTAATACTTTTCATAGCTGCCTTCCTTTCTACAATGCTATCAATGGCTGCTGACTTTACTCGACTGTGATGAATCCAGGGTTCGAGTCCTGCAACTTTATCTGCTGTTGGGGTTAATAAGATGACAACATAAGGTCCCTTCCAATGCAGTGCCAACGGTGTCTTTCTCCACTCTTTGATCCCCACCGAGACTCCAGGCTTGAGAGGATGTAGGGGTTCTGTTAGATGGATGGGCAGCTGATCTTGTACCCACGTATGAAGACTGCAAAACAGAACTTAAAACCAATAGTTCTTGTCTAGTAATTTCAGATCGAATCTGTTCCATATCTCCCTTTATTCCCTATACAATAGGCGGGGGTCGCCCATACAGAATCTCAAAAGGGGAAACTCCTAAAGACTTAGTAGGGGCTAAGTATATCCTAAGAAGGGCTATAGGAAGAACCTGGGGCCACTTCAGGTGAACTTCTTGGCAAAGTTTGGACAACTGAGATTTCAGGGTTCTATTCATACATTCTACTTTTCCTAAATTCTGAGATCTGTAGGCAGTATGCATCTGATAATGTCAATATCTCGGGGCCATACTTAATGGACTTGCTTCCTGAGATTATCAACCCTCATTCTTTGTACAGGGCCCCATGTGCATGCAAGGTTGTAAGGGCATACTTGGAATCTGTGTACACATTTAGACAGAGCCCTTTTCCTATTGTCAGTGCTCTAGTAAGAGCTATCAGTTCAGCTTTCTGTGCTGAAGTTCCTGGGGCCAGAGCTGTGGACTCAACCACCAGATCAAGGGTCACCACTGCATACCTGGCACAATAATGTCCATTAATGATGACAAGACTGCTTCCATCTACAAAGAAAGTCCGTTCAGGGTTCTCCAAAGGAACATCAGTCAAATCCAGGCGACTTGAGAATACAGTGTCCATAATTTCTAAACAGTCATGATCAGGGGGACCAGGACCAACTGGTAACAGCATAGCAGGATTCAAAGCTTGACTGACCATCAATTGCAATCGAGGATTCTCACACAGCATACTTTGATACTTCAACATTTGTGAATTTGTGAGCCAGAAACTTCCTTTGTGTTTCATAATGGTCAGAACAGAGTGTGGTACAGTAACTTGAAGATTCTGTCTCAAAGTGAGCTTGTCTGCTTTGCTCACTAGGAGGGCTGTAGCTGCAACAGCTCTCAAACAAGGGGGCCAACCCCTTGCTACCACATCCAACTGTTTTGACAGATAGGCTACAGGCCGTTGCCATGATCCAAGAGATTGAGTCAACACTCCTAGAACATTTCCTTGTGACTCATGGACATAGAAACCGAAAGGTTTTCTGGACATCTGGTAGACCCAGAGCTGGTGATAACATCAGAGCGGTTTTCAAAGATCGAAAGGCTGCATCCTGTTCAAGTCCCCATTCCAATGGAGACTTTTCCATTCCTTTGGTAACTTGAAACAATGGTTTTGCTAGCAGCGCAAAATTGGGGATCCATATACGACAGTATCCTGCAGCACCCAAGAAGGCTCTCACTTGCCTCCTGGTGGTTGGAGTAGGAATACTGCATACAGCTTCTTTGCGTTCTGGTCCCAGGCGTCGAATTCCGCTGGATAACTGGAATCCCAGATATTTAACTTGTTTGACATAATTGCGCCTTGGCTCTTGAGACTTTGTATCCAGCCTCATTTAAAAGGTGCAAGAGTTCACTGGTGGCTTGTAGACATTCACTTTCTGAATTTGTGGCTATGAGCAAGTCGTCCACTTACTGGAGAAGAACCCTTTCTCCTGGGTTCACATAGTAGCTTGAAAGATCCTAATTTAAAACAGCACTGAAGAAAGTAGGTGAATTCTTAAATCCTTGGGGTAATCGAGTCCAGGTAAGCTGACCCCGCCTTCCTGTTGTGGGGTCTTGCCATTCAAAAGCGAACAAAAGTTGACTGGTGGGGGCTAAGCGTATACAGAAGGAGGCCTCTTTCAGGTCCAGGACAGTCGGGGAAGAGGATACTGCTTCACATGCACTGATTCCGCTACTGGCTTGAGGGTGACAATGACAGGGGCTATGTTCTTCGCTAGGCCAGGTGGATTATCTTCTGCCCATACTTCAGGTGGGGCTAAAAGGTTAGGAGGTATACAGGAACTAGCTGGCTTGATTGGAGATGCACTATAGAACCGCTACTCTTCTTCTTGGGGAACAGTCAGCACCATCAATCCAGCAGGCTTTGGGTAAACAGTCATTTGCATTTCTCCCCCTTCAGCAAAGGATATCTGTGCCTGGAGCTTTGCAAGCAGATCTCGGCCCAAAAGTGGAATAGGGCATTCAGGCATATACAAGAACTGGTGCGTTATTTTCTGTCCCCCTAGTTCACACATGCGGTTCTGCAGGAAAGGCTTTGTGGCCTTAGCCCCAGTAGCTCTGACAATGGTGATGCATCGAGAAGACAAAGGGGCTACTGGCTTTAGTATTCTGCTCCTGTATCCCCCATAAAGTCCATATATTGGTCCCCTATTTTCAGATTGACCATAGGCTCCTGGGGACCCAGGGAAAACCTGGAGCCCGGTCTGGCCTAGTCTTCATCCATGTCATAGCCTGTTGCAACTGCCACTCCCTCAATAGCTTCTTCCCTCTCTTGCTGGAACACTGTGCTCAGTTTATTCTTCCATGACTCTGAAATCAACCTCCTGTTCTCTAAGTGCTCCCTCCTCCCTTCCTGGGGGTGGAGTCAAGATGCGGGCATTCACTTCTCTAATGTCCTTCTTCTCTGCAATGGGCACACTGATTCGCACCCAGTGGGGGCCGATCATTTTCACGACCCCTTCCACTTCCTCTGCTCCTTCGATTAGGAAAACCTCCTCCACGTCATTCAACTAAAGCATCAGCAAGAAGATCTGCTTTCTTCTTCATCTTACATTCACTTTCTCTGTCACATTCATTTTCACGATTCACAAAAACTTTCTGAGCAACTTCCATTAACTGTGCTGTATTCATACCCGCAAATCCATTTGTTTTCTGTAATTTTCGTCTTATATCTCTCTGGAACTGACTGACAAAAACTGCATTTACCATGCGCAAATTCTCCTAGGCTGTTGAATCGAATGGGTTATATAGTGAGGGCTGCCTGCACTATTTGGATCCCATTTGGGGCCATCAAGGCTGATGGGTCTGCATAATACTCTTCATTAGTTCAATCAAATCCTAAGGCTTCTCAGTGTAGGAGGCATAATGCATCTTTCAGTTCAGTAAATCAGTGGCAGAAACAAGGCTGGTCGGCTGGCTTTCGGTATTAAGGGTGGGTAGGCCCTGGACCTGGCGCAATGGTATAACGTGACCATCCCTTTTACTGGTAGCTGTACTTCTGAAGGTATACGGCAATCGGGACTGTCTGGGTTCCACTTCATGCTCTTGGGCGCTGGCTGTGAGTGACCCTGAACTGGCAAATGAATCCCTGCTTGTAGTGTCATCAATGGACTGTGGCCCACTCGGAGTACTTTAAACTGAGCCAGGGCTTTCGGTCAGGAGGGGGTGCACATCCTCCTGCTGCGGAGGTGGCTGATGAACTACTTGGGGTACATCTGTAGGGAGGTGTCCCCCCCTGCCTCAGGCTCTGCCCGGGGTGGTGGCAGAGCTGAGGGGACTGGCCTATAAAGATACTGGGATGGATAGAATGGAATGTCTGGAGATTCTGGGGCAGAATAAACAGGCAGCTTTTTTTTCTCAGACTTCCGCCCCCCCCCCCCCCTTGTGGCTGCTACTAATCTCCTACACTGTTTTTTTTTTCTCACAAACATTAACCAGGAGTCTATGTAGGGGAACTGATCAGGGAACATTTTTTGCACAATCTGATGAACACGGGAAACTACATTAACATCAAAGGTGCCCTCACGGGGCCATGAAGTAGCTAACACTGGCCACTCCCTTTCACAGAGCATTTCTAATAGGGACGGAGGCATTTTAAGTCCGTAGTCTCCAGCAAATCCCTTGATAAAATTCCTAGTCATACATTTCAACAAAATCTGCGTGAACTCCGACCCCCCCCCCCAATGGTGACGTACTTGACAACAGACAGAGGGGGCGGGCAGTCAGGTTGCATTTTCTTGTGGACTAAACATAATGGATGTGTGTGCTCATTCTAAATAGGAACAATTTAGATAAAATCCTCAAAATATAAAACTGTTATTTTGCAACATGTTATAACAACAATTCCAATAGAAAGAACTATGGCTCCTAACATGATGGCCACATATCTGTTACGTATGACTGGAATAAAAATAATTAGCATGGAACTAACTGCCAGCCGTAATCAACATTTAAGCTGAACAATGTCTCTGAAAAAGAAATTACTTTAAATCTTCCAGTTTAGGAAGCAGATATTCAAAGGACATTCCGGATATTTTTTCATAAAGTGGGTGGATATCTGGAATACATATACACCCCTTTTTCTTCCTTTTTTATTTTTATTAACAATAAGTATGTCCTCTATGAGGTGCTTGCCGCAGTATATCAGGAATTAGAATTCAAACACGATTAACTCCTCATTCACTCAGGATTTAAATCACTTTCAAATCGCGATCTGGTAACTACTGGCTCGGGATGCTTCATAGTACTGCCAGGGTTATTAACCTCTACTTCAAAGGTCAAAGGAAAAATAAAAGCAGTTTCATATCATTTCTATTTGAACCATTACAGTGCTTGCTGAAAATTGGAACATAAAAAGACACAAGACAAGGCTAAGCCCACAAATGCATTATACCTATAGCTCTACAGAAATCCTCCTCACTTGGTCCGTACAAGAACAGTTGAGGAACTCGAACGGGGTTAATAAGAACTTAACCCTTTCCAGGCTGAACCCAAAACTGTCAGGATCCAAAATTCTGACTAAACATTCTTATTAAATGATATATAATACATGACCATAGCAGAAGGAACATTACTATTAAAACATATTGAATAAAACAGGTACAATTTTCCTGAACTAAGCACAAATTAACCCAGCTGCAGAACGTTGAAAATAAGCCTTCACAGGGTTAAAAGATACTAAACATTCCTTTGTACAGACACGCCCCTTCTCTCTCTGGTTGCCAGTCTCACGCTGTGCTGAAGAAAAATAAAATCACAGAGACAGCTTGTCTTCGCTGTGCTGTGCTTAGACTCAATTCCTTAAAGTGACTCCGGAGTGGGTTTTTTTCCCTTTTCTCAGTACTGTTCCTTAATTAATAACCTTACATTATACCAGAAGTGAAACCTGCGGTTTCAACAGATAAGAACAATGGAACAACAGGGGAGACAAACACCAAACGCTTCCTCCTTTTCGCGACCTGGGCGCAGTCACCTGGCCAGAAACTGCGCTATTCAGGAGTCCGCTCTCGCTCGGTCTGTGTTTCAAGACCTCTCAATCACACAAGCAATCATATCATCACAAGAAATCATTATTCAAATGCCCAAGGTTTTCTGACTAACTGACTATTCCCAACCAAAGGGTCGGTGGCTTCGGCTTCCACTAGCCCTTATGCGGAGCGTACTACGACCGCCCTTATGAGAGGTGATCAAACTCTCTTGTCTCGCGCATACCCATGCAAGACTTTCCCAGTTAGTCTATACCAATTCAGTCTCGCGCACGCATGCAAGACGTTTTCCCCAGGCTGCACTGACTATCCCAGTCTCACATACTCATGCAAGACGTTCCCCAGCTTCACTGACTTTTAAACAAGAAAATGTCTACTCACCGGATCTGGATACCACACCAGTTCTTGGGTTGGATCCTGGACTCCCCTCGGGTTCGGAGGTGTTGACCAGCTGGACCCAGTGGCCCGCCGAGGCAAGTCGGAACCCTCTCCGATACAATAAGACCGGTGGTGCCAGAGAATTCCCCTGCGGTCGGACAGACATGGTTCCAACCGGACCAAACTTTTGAGGCGAGAAGTCGTGGTATATTCACTTGCATACCATCCACTACTCACACATTCCGGCCAACGCACCAAGAATATGTAGCAGCTGGGGGGGCGGAGCTTGCCGCGAAGCGTGATGGCCGCCTAAAGAACCCGCTCCTCCATTGCATTAAAGAATCTCCCCCTTTTTCCCAACTCCCCGGAGATATGAGATCTGATTTTTGGTGCCAGACTCTTAGCCGATGGCGTCGTTAAAACCGGCTAAATTAGAATTTCCTTCCTCAACGGGGCAAGCCGTAAAGCGGCACAAGCAAGATGCGGCCTCCCCACAAAAAGTGAAACCGGACAAAGAGACCGATGAAGGTGTGCGCGAAGTACTAGTGGAGCTGAGAGCAATGAAGGAGATGCTGACCACTAATGGAGAGACGCTACTGCAAATGCAGGAGGAGCTACATGCGGTCCGAGAAAAGCTAAGTAGTATGGATAACCGTTTATTGAAAGTAGAGGCCATAGCGTTGAAGCACGAGGGAGTGATTTCGCAGATAGGCCCGCTTGCAAAACGGGTGACCTGGTTGGAGGCGCAGCTAGAAGAGCAGAATAACCGATCCCGTAGGAGTAACGTGAGGATATTGGGACTGCCGGAAGGGGTAGAGGGGAACGACCCGATGGGATACCTAGAGAAGCTGATACCTGACCTTCTACAGATAAAATTTTCAGTTCCCTTTGAAATTGAGAGGGCACATCGGGTCCCTATGACAAGCTCGACGCAAGTGAAGCGGCCCAGGCCCATGATACTCAAAGTCCTGCGCTACCCCCAAGTGCTGCAAATAATGCAGGCAGCCAAAATGAAAAGCCCTCTGCAATTGAACGGTAACCGGATTACCTTTTTTCCAGACCTCTCCAAGCAAACAGTGGATAGGCGACGGGAGCTGCTTGAATGCAGGCCTCTCCTACAAAAAATCCAAGCGCGCTATGGGCTATTCTACCCGGCGAAAATGAGGGTTACTGTTGACAACGTTACCCGGAATTTTGACAGTGCAACTAAGCTCCACGCCTTCTTGCAAGATTACTCCAAGATGGAGATAAGCCGCTGATCCAGTGCGCCTGAGGATAGCACTCTCAGTCTGGCTGGCGAAGGCTGGATGTGAGAAGAGCTGCTTGCCCCGAGCGGCCTCTTCGGGGCCTGTTGGACTACAGTTATTAAGCATTTAGCTACTTATGTAGTGATTCTTGTGGGAGGTGTGTTAGATGCGACCAACTCATAATACTTACATTGCACAATGTTACTGGAATGGATCACTAAGATGTCGTAGGGAAGAGGGGGGAATGAATGTATATAATGGTCATGTTATAATCTGAGATTGCAATGGGGGGGAGGGTGGGAGGTCTGACTGTGGAGGGGGGGTACTTCACCATGCAAACAGGTTGGTTGTTTATTGTTAGGTATGATAAATGGCTATGTCTATATATACTGATAAACAGGCAGGAAATGGTGCGTGTGCGCTCAGCGATGGCTATGGCCCCAGACCTACTGGATAATGTGGCTGATGGCGAATGCGGGATTTAAATTTTTATCACTGAATGTCCAGGGCATAAATAGTCCCATGAAGCGAACCAAAATATTGCTATATTGCCAGAAACAGAGAGCTGATATAATATATCTACAAGAAACGCACTTAACTCTTGCTGAGTCCTGTAAGGTCCATAATAGTGTTTATCAGAATGTCCTAGCGTCTCCGGCGATGAAGAAGAAAGGGGGTGTTTGCATACTAGTCCGGAGAACCCTACAACCGATCATACAAGAAACCCGGATTGATCCCAGTGGAAGATGGGCTAGGGTGAGAGTTCAGCTTGGAGCAGAGGAATATTTATTGATGGCTGTGTATGGCCCTACCACAGAAGACCCTACTTTTTTTCAGCGGCTGGCAGCTGAAATGAAGGTGCCACCCTCAGTACATCAGGTGATTGGAGGGGACTTCAACGTGATTCAAGATCCCTTACTAGATCGGACGCCCTATCGGCCTCAGACCAAGCCTAGGGCACATGGGGTGCTACAAGGGGTGATGGAGGCCCTTGACTTAGTCGACCCGTGGCGACTCTTACATCCTACTGCACGGGACTATACTTTCTACTCCATGCCACATCATACGCAAACTAGAATAGACTACTTTTTGCTGTCAAAGGCGCTGGTACCGCGACTTGTTGGGGTAGAAATCCTTCCAAGAGTGTTATCGGATCATGCCGCTGTGACCCTGACATTGGGAGCCAAAATCAGTAGGCAATCACACAGGAGCTTCAGACTGGATAAAGCCTGGCTGGCGGATCCGGAGTTTGTGAATGGTACACGTGCATGTATAGCTACATATCTGGCATGTAATATAGTCAGTGACACGACCACCTGGGCTTGGTGGGAAGCTCTCAAGGCGACTCTCAGGGGGTTTATGACCACCTATGATATCCAGCAGCGGAAGCGGCATCAGGGGAAGCTTCTTGATTTGCAATCTTCCATCGGGGCAGGTGAGCGGCTCCTGGCCAGAAATGCTGATCCCTTAGTCCTGCTTCGATTGCAACGTCTCCGATATCAATATAATGCCATCTTGAGTGAGGAAGCACAGCGCCTACAGCGGACACAGCAAAGTATTTATCATCATGAGAGCAACCGGGCCAGCCCGCTCTTGGCTCGGTACTTAAGAGCACGGCTACCGTCTCAACGTATACCGGGTCTCCAAAATGCACACGGTACCGTGTTAGTGAATGATGAAGATATTTTGGAACAGTGTCGGGAGTTTTATCAAGATCTGTATAAATCCGAAGTGACGTGGAGTGAGGAAGCTTTTCAGCGTCTCACCTCCAAGGTTCAGAGACCCACATTAACTCAGCAGCAAACGTTGATGTTGGAAGCTGAGATCACCTGCTCTGAGATTAGTAAAGCCATGCGCCAGCTGGCCATGGGGAAGGCCTCCGGCCCAGACGGGATACCCTTAGAGTTTTACCGAACCTTCTCAGATCTTCTGCTTCCTGAACTACATACATATTACAGTCGCCTGTTTGAGGAGCACCCTACTGTAGGGGCGCTAGCGGAGGCCACGATTGTAATTCACCCAAAACCGGGCAGAGACCCGCAACGGATTGAGAATTACCGACCTATCTCTCTCCTCAATACGGACTACAAAATATATGCTAAAGTGCTGGCTAACCGATTGAATAGAGTGCTCAGCTCTCTTATCCATCCGGATCAGTCCGGGTTTATGTCTGGACGGTCGACAGCAGACAATGGACGGCTACTGGCTCATGTCTTGTCGGAGTCTCATAAGGCTAGGTATCCTATTATAGGACTGGCACTGGATGCAGAAAAGGCCTTTGACCGAATAGAATGGGCCTTTCTGCTCCGGTCCATGCAGTGGTTCGGATTCCAAGACCGTTTTTTGAAGCATATACAGATCCTCTATGCCCAACCCACTGCGTGGATATTTGCAAATGGAGTCCTCTCAGCGGCCTTCCGGCTCTACAGAGGAACTAGACAAGGCTGCCCCTTGTCGCCGCTTCTCTTTAACCTAGCTCTGGAACCGTTGGCACTATCAATACGGCAACATGAAGACATTCGGGGACTGGAAATTCAAGACCACAGCTATAAGTTATCGGCCTACGCTGATGATCTTTTCATATTTGTGGAACCACAGTCCCTCGCAGCCTTGTTGCGTATCATTGCCCTCTATTCGGAAGTATCCGGCTACAAGTTGAATCTTACTAAAACAGTGGCGATTCCGCTGAACTGCATGGTCACAAAAGGGCTGCTGGAGAGCCTTCCCTTTAAAGTGGAGACCAACTCTTTTAAATACCTGGGAGTCGAATATTGTACCACCCTTTCAGAAACGGTACTGCACAACGAAGTATACTGTGAGAAACTTGTGCGGGACTGCATTCACAAGTGGAATCCTCTGCATCTGACGTGGTGGGGTAGACTTGAGACCATAAAGATGGTGATTGTTCCCAAACTTAATTATATCTTAAGTATGATACCAATTCTATTCTCGCTACGCTTTTATAAAGCCTTGACCAGGATTCTATTAGCCTTCCTATGGCGCAATAAGACTCCCCGAATCGCATATTGGAAGCTTAAGCTAGCCAAGGAGAATGGGGGGGTGCAATTTCCAGATCTCTACTGGTACCATGTGGCAGCTATATTGCGGCATGGGTGCCTCTGGAGCGAAGAGGATACATGCCCAGACATGCCGCCTTGGCTACGCATAGAAACTACAATGTGTCGCCCGCTCCCACTGACTGCTTGTATTGGGACTGTCAGCGTTAAAGGGACCAAGTCAAACGACGTCATCCAAGCAACTAAGCAAGCATTTCAGATATTTCAGCAGTCCGACTCAGAATGGATCAAATATACGGAGGACACCCCTATCTGGCACCATCCCCGATTTAAGATTGCTGGGGAATCTATCTTTTGGCCTTTGTGGATCCAGCGAGGGATACTTAACTTAGGCCACTTGATGGTTCCGGGCCGGTTTAAAACCTATCCAGAGTTGCAGCGTGAATTTGACCTTCCCGCTACTGGGATGTTTCAGTGGTGCCAGTTACGGCATTGTCTGAGCAAGGCTGAAGTCACGCCAGTTGGTATACCGACGATCGGGGCATGGATAAGGAAAGTAAGAGAGCTACGGGAGGGATCGCGGACAGTTTCCAAAGTCGTCTCCAGCTTTCGAGAAGGATTGGACAAGAAGTGTACGAAGGTACAATCCAGCTGGGAGGGGGAGGTGGGGTGTATGGAGAACTCAGCAGATTGGGCGCATTTCTGGCAACTGCAAATTCGGATAGCATGCTCAGCCTCAGTAACACAAACGTTGTTCTTCCTGGCTCACAGAGCCTACCTGACTCCTGTTAGAATGGCAAAATGGCAGACCCCGTCAGATAACTTGTGCTGGACGTGCAAAACACCTCCAGGTACGTTGGAACATATGCTGTATACTTGCCCAAAGCTGGGAAGATACTGGCGACAAGTATGGGAGAGAATTGCCCAGTTATTGGGTCTCAGCGTCCCGCTGACCTATCGGATACTCATATTCCGCTCGAAATCCGGAATAGTGGGACTTGCAAGAGAAGATCGCTCCATATTAGATCTACTGCTTGGACTAGCACTGAAAACTTTGATGAGTCATTGGAAAGACTTTACTGCCTTAACCTTTGAACAGTGGTGGAATTTGCTTTGTGCTCATCGCATGTATGAGCGACTCTACATTCAACAAAATCCCTACCTCTCTCCTAAATTATCGAAGTGGACTGCCCTGGACTCTAAGATTTTCCCTGCTTAATGGTAGTTGGAGCTGGGGACCCGTGACCATTGCTGAGTGCCATGCAATCAGACATGAGGTATGGTTTCTACTGTCTGTATGATTTAATCATGCCATAAGGCCTGTGCGAATGTCAACATTTTTTTATGAAGTAAATACTAAGCGGAGTGTAACATAGCCAGTTCTATTTCAGTTGTTTTGCTGTTCTGATTGTTTTAGAGTTTGTTTGTACTGTATGATTTACAAAGGATAAATAAACTTTCTAAAAAAAAAAAAAAAAAAAAAAGAATATGTAGCAGCTGATAAGCATGCAATAAATAATACCAGGAGTCATTTCAAAGATCCAAGCCAATTTATTGTGCACATGGCTCAGTTAGTCAAAGCTTCAAAAAGGACTGAGCAAAGTTCTTACAGAAAAATATTCATTTATACATTTTTCTTCAGCTTGATACATGCAGACTTTCTATTGGTTCCAACGCCCCCTGCATTTGTCCAATCAGAGATCCTTTCTGGGCCTAGCTCCCTGCTCCCCCTTCCCAAACTGTTCTAACAAAGGTGCAGTTTCTAGGCATTGATACTATCCTGCTCCGAGGTCGTTTCTAGCTCTAGGAATGCATGTATTGAAACATTTCTATCATCAGAACACAAAAGAATAATGGAAGATGTATGCACTCATGAAAACTTCTTATTAAACAATTTAAAACAGCTTTCTCAGACTTATACAGATTTTTAGTTCTTACTAAGATGGGGGTTGGAATCAGGGCCTAACTTACAGGCCTTTCATATTTGCAGACTATTATAGGCCATAGCCTGCCACAGCACCTTATAAGGCACCTAACAAGGAACCTTATAATGCATCTAACAAGTCACCTTATAGAGCACCTTACAAGGCGCATTATAAGGTGCCTTACAAGGTGCCTTGTAATGTACCTTGTAAGGTGCCTTATAAGGCACCCTGTAACACGCGTTAGCCTAAGGCGCCTTGTAATGTGCGTTAACTGAAATGACTTGCCATAACGATGCACCACCCACTCCTTTATATGGGCATCCGTACCATTACTGCGGAACCTAACAGTATTTACTACATCCTCCGGTAATGAATTCAAGGGTTTGATTACACGTTGAGTGAAAAAAATATTTCCTCTTATTATTCATAAATGGGTTACATTGTAGCTGTTAACCATTATATTCAAGTATTGGAGGAGTGGCCTAGTAGTTGGGACAAGTTATCTCAGGCTGGAGAGCCAAGGATTCAATTCTTGCTCAGGGCTAGCAACCTTGGGCAAGAGGGACTGGGGTCTCTAGTCCTGTAGGTGCTCCTTGGGCAAGCCACTTAACCTTCTGTTGCCTTAGGTATGCATGTAGATTGTGAGCCCTTCAGGGAATATATACAGTACCTGATTGAAAACCACCTAGAATGCATTATGACATCAGCATTTATATACCAGACCAGTGGTATATAAATGCCTTAATAAAATAGAATTTTCAGGGTGAGATCCACAATCCATGATGAAAAATGTTCAATGCAGATTTGAAATTAGTATGGTTTGTTTCTCCTTTTGAAAGGGAGGGGGCAGGGAGAGAATTCCAAAGGACAGGGCCATAACAGGAAAAAGCAGTTTTGGTAGTTGTATCCAGAAAACGGTTACAGGTATTTGAAAACCGGAGCTGATTAATCCTATTTGCTCAAAGTGGTCTTCTAGAACTAAATGGAATAAGCATTGAGGAAAGATACTGCAGATTATTAGTTTGTAAGACTTTATGAATTAGAATAGAAATTTCAAAACAGAAATTATATTGTAATGGGAACCAATGTAATTCCTTTAGAATGTGAGAGATATGGTCAAATTTTCTAGTGCCAGTAAGGAGTCGAGCGACAGCATTCTGCAATACTGGTAAATGGTGTAAAGTAGAGACGATGGAACTCCACTATCCTCAGCACTCCCCACAATAACAATGATATTTTTTGTGTTATTAGGAGACTTGTCTTGTGTTTGAACTACCATGGAATGTCTCTTAGATTTGAACCCTGCTTGCTCTGGTTCTAGCATACTGTGCTAATCAGACTACTATATATATTAGCAAGCACACACCCACTGCCCTTGCTGGTTCAACAGTTTTTGGTGGGCCTGTCCTGTGTCAACTACTACCTAGCTCCCCTTTGCTGCTTCAGGGAGTGTTTCTTCTGCTGCACCTGGTTCCTGCTTCATGCTGGTGCTGAGCTTAGTCTCTCCACTACACCCCACCTAGGTTAGGCCCTAACAGATAAGAACAAACAATAAAGGTTTTCTTCATTTTTCTACTGGGGTCTTTAAACTATTTTATTAGCAAACTGGATGGTTAACTTGTTTTTGAAATGAAACTATGGCTGACTAATACTTAGGAAGACAGGTTATGTTGTGCCAACAAAGAAATATTAATCACATTAAGTAGATTCAATTACAGTATTAAATATTTACAAAACATTGGGCTGGCTTTTCTGCACAGCCGGACAGCTAATAAAGTTAAATACCAGTGCTGGCACTTAAATTTACCAATATATTCAGTGACATTACCCATTTAAATAGTGCCACTGAATGTATATATCACCAACAGCCACTCCAGTACTTCAACATTTAGTGGTATGTTTATTAAACGGTGATAAGGGAGCATGTATGCCATTAACGCAGGCTATCGATACACTTGCTCCCTTAACACCGAAAAAATGCTGCTTTAAGGTGCGGTAAAGGTACCAGCAACATTAAGGACGCAGGGGGTGGACAGTGGACATGACTGGGGTGGAGAGTGGGTGGTTACAGTATGTACTCCCGTACCACCGATTGCACAATGGCCTGAAAAGCCCTTTAAAGCTGGGAACCCGAATGCTGATTAAAACACCTCAGAAAAGGCGTTTGTAGAGGGGAGAGATACTATTTAAGCCTCAGCAATGTGATGCACTGACAAGGGAGCCCAAGATAGTGGTAGTAGTGCTCCATTAGCAGTAACAGTATGGTGCTCATGTTGGAAAGGGCACCATGCTGGTGGTGCAAGTGTGGCACAGGGGGTGGCACGGTAGTCATGCAGTGGGGGTGCTGCTGGACATGGCAGACTAGGCAGCTGCCCAGATGGCACAGAGGGGCATAAGAACATAAGTTCAGAATATATGCCATACTCTGTCAGAACAAGGTCCTGCAAGCCCACTATCCTCTGTCCCATAGTGGCCAATCAGGGGCACAGGTACCTAGGTGGGTCCTGAAAGGACACCCATGGTAAAAGAGGTCTGTATTTGGCTAATCAGCCAATCCTCAGTGTCCCCCGAATCAACGTATAATGACCGTTTCTCCAGGACCATGACCAAACCTTCCCGAAGTCCAGCTATACGAGGAGCTGTCACGACATACACTGCCACTGTGTGCCAGTATATTCCAATGCATTGAATGACAAACTATATGCCCCAATGTGTTTGAAATGCATTACACTGTAGCAGCAGTGCTTGTCCCCTAGTCCCCCCCCCCCCCATATTGTGATGGCATTAACAACTGTGAACTGTTCCACACCATTCAGTACTATATAGACCCCTGTCATATCTCCCCCCAGCCATCTCACCAACAGGTTGAGGAGGCCTGACCCTTGTAAGCTCTTCACATAGGGGAATCCTTCCATTCGCAGCACCATCTGTGATGTCTGTCATGATCACACAATGACTGTGGTGGAACACAGACATACTGCTGGTGTGGAACGGTGATGTGCCACATAGAGTGGTCCAAGGGACATGGCACCCTTGGCAGAGATGCTAACGCCCATCCTCCTGCGCCATTGAACCCAGTTGTGGAGGAAGAGGCCGATAACGCCTGCAGCTATAGCCCTCCAGATAGCTGGAAAATGCAGGTACCCAGGGAAATACCACAGCAGCGGCTGCCATCCTCCCCCAAAAACGTATGGTGGCAGACGATGATGGGGCCCCTGCATGGGCAGCTGGTGGAGGAAGTTGTGTGACCATCCATGTGTGCCCCTGCTCCCCCCTTTTGCCCTGTGCCTAAGGCGCCCACCAAACTTGCATGTTTAACATGCTGGGACTGTGGCCACCACCACTGACAGTGCATGGGTATGTCTGCATGATGAGATGTTGGTGATGGCATGGGAAGTGGCACCAGCCTGCAGCAGACAGAAACCTTGTCCTGGTCATGTGTGCCATCTACAAACAGAGCACATATTATCAATCCTTGAGCTGACATTGAGACAGGAGTGTCAAGCAGGAATGCCAACTATCTCCATTTTTGCACAGTGTGCCAATAAGAGTCTATGGGGTATGTTTACTAAACCGTCTTAAAGAGCGCTCTGCGATGTTATCGCGCGATAAGGTACCTTATCACGCGATAATGTCGCATCTTGCGGCGCACAGGTACCTTATCGTGCGATAATGCGCGCCGCGGCAAAAACGAGCGATGAAGGCGGGCAAAGGCTCCAGGAGGGCGGAGGAAGGCTCCCCAGGGGCGGAGAGAAGGGGTCAATGGGTGGAGAGTGGGAGGGGAGAGGCTCCCTGCACACTAACGCTGTGAAATCCGAGGCTCAAAACTAACGTCAGTGAAACCCTGGCGTTAGAGCTGATTTAAAGGGAAGAGAAAACATTTCTGTCAGCAATGTACAGCAAAATCAGGGAAACCTACAAAAAAGTGATAAGTGTGATACATGTGCACGGAACAAAAGGGCAAATAAACAGTGAAAAGGACCAGCAGAAAATGGAAAAATATAATAACCAAGCTGGGCAATAGTGATCTCAATGGGAAACATAAAAAACCACTCCCATGAAGGCACCAAAAAAAGGATATTAATTATGGAAGGGTCCATGCTCCGTCCCCATACAAGGTGAATGAGCCCACAGTGAAATTGCGCTGTGCAGGGTTTCCCTTACCATCAGACAGGTTTCCTATGGCGTGCACATGTGCGGCAACAGCAGGGCAGGCATGTCGGAACGGCCAACTGGACAGATGCTTGGAAATGGGATACAGAGGGGTGCAGGCGGCACATGCTGTGGTGCAGCTTGGGCACAGTGCGGACTAGGCAAATGCCTAGGTGGCACCTAGGAATGCTGAAACCGTACAGCAGCCAGACAGCAACTGATGATGGCCCAACATGGTCATGAGTGTGTTTATCACAGTGTCACAGGGGATAGTACCCAGAAGGTACCTCCAAGGGCACAGAACATTGGCAGGTGGTGTTGGGGGGGGAAGCGTGGACGTCTATGCAGGCACCCCTACCCCAGAACCCACACCATAGGCAGCCGCCTACCCGCACACTGGATGGCCTGAGATGGCGCACCACCAGCACCACCAGCAGAAGGGCATGTCAGCATGGTGGCAGAGGGGTACTGGTGGTGGAGGGGGCAGTGGCAGCTGCCCACAGCAGACCATGGCCTAGCCCTGTGTAGGTGGGTGCCGTGCACTGCAACAGACAGGCCCTGTCTGATGTACACTCATGGAATCCCCAGGGAATGCATCATTTCTGTGGCAACACGGTGGTGCAGTGCACACAGCCAGTGAGTTCAGGAGTAAAAGATCACAGGTTCAAGTCCCAGCTGTGGTTCCTGCCAACCCAGTCCCCATATTTTACCCACTACTAAAACGTAGTATTGCAGACAGAACTGTTAGTGCAGATAACGTAAACATGCCCAAAACGCCTACATTTTACCCTACAGAGCACAGACACCATAAACATGTGCATTACTTAGAGCAGAGTCTCCCAAAAGCAGTCCTGGAGGGCCAAACACCATTCAGGTTCCATGCTGTCTCCACTAAATATGGCTGTGCTGCATCTCTATGCACCGCCCCCATGGTATGCAGATGTCTCTCATGCATATTCAGTAGGGACAGCATGAAACCCGAACAGTGTTTGGCCCACCAGGACCGGAGTTGGGAACCTCTGCCGTAAAGCAGCAGCCAACAGGGGCAGACACACCTGCACCCATGGGCTCCATTAGCCAATGCCTCCTGGAGAGGCAGGACATTGGGCCCTGCATGCATCTCCCAATACTAGCACTTGCATACCTTAGCAATGCCACCCTAAACCTGGAAATACGGTACACATCTATCAAAAAGTTGCCATGATTACTGGCAGATAGCAATTCCTAATTTAATCACAATTTGCTGAGTGAGCTGCATCATAGCAACGTTTCTGATGTCTGTGGAATGTGCTTCAGGTCTGGTGTCTGACAGTGTTTACCACCCTGGGGAGTGTCTCCTACAGTATTGTGCACCATAGCCATGCCTGCACTGTGCCCAGAACTGGTGCAGGTGCCAGGGCTGCCAAACACCTCTATAGTTGCACAATGCTGGCATAGGTGTGGGGAGTGTGTGTCTGTCTATCCAGTGTGTGGTGGCTGCAAACACCCTCCACAGCCCACACTGCCAGCACTGTTGCCAGTATTGGCCTCCCAATGTGCATAATGAGGAGCAAGGTACCATGGGTATAGCCCGGACAGTGTGGCCTGGCCAGGATGCATCTGCACAGGGCATAGGGCAATGGCTGGGACATTGTAGTGCCCGGCCACCACCTGCACAGACAGGGTAGCCACACCATGTTCTGCTGGGAGATCACTCTCACCCTGACTGAGCAGTGACCACGGCATGGCTAGGTTCCCCCATAGTGCTATGTAGTATTTTTTTCATGTGATATTTATGGGTTCCCTTTTGGGGCCTAGTCACTGACGTATCTGCTTGGTGTGTATGCTGACATCCCAGTTCTGGGTGCACGCATTTCCACCAGGAACATGCACTATGGACTAGCTAGTAGACTGTTTGCAGCTGGTATGGGTTTTGTTGGAACACCTTGCAGGGTGCAGCGGCTGAAGGCTTGCTGCAGGAGAATATCAGATAGTGGTGGGGTGCAGCTTAGCATATCCAGGCCTAATGTCTGTCTGCTATTGCTTTATGGATGTGTACAGAGCTGCACTGACTGCCCTGTAGGGTGTTTGTTCCCCAGCAGGACTGGGGTTGATAGTCCTCTCTACTGCCACCATTGCAGGGAGGTAGAATGTGGATCTGTTGGTGGGAGACCCTGTTTCCCACCCTCAGCCCCAGAGGGGGGGGGGGTGGTACATAATACACCTATGGGTCCATAAGGGCTAAACCTTGACTGAGAAATACAGACGTATCCAAGGTGTTTCTGCAGACACTACCTATCTCAGACATTAGCACTGCTGGGGTCCTGCAGCATGTTCTATTTCTGCTGTGGACCTGGTGCTGGGCGCCCTACCTCACCCTCAGGGTGAGTACCGTACCTGCACAATGTGACGGTGTGTAGCTACTCTGTGCCAGTGCCACACATGGTCAGTTCCCCCTACCAGGCCAGGGTGCTGTGGGGGTGCATACCCCATCTTGTGATCATCTGTAGACTGCTGATTTGCATGTGCAGTGCATCATGGGTATGGGTGGGTTAACCCTATCCTGGTGACCACAGCAGACTGTTTGTGTGGTGACGTGCAGTCCTTCTGCAGCCAGCCAGGGGTTTGCTAGCAGCTATGGAGCTGTAGCCCACTGGTTACTTCACTGCTTGTAGAGCCAGAGGTCAAGGGTTCAAACCCACAGTGGGGTTATTTGATAGGGCTGTCTGAAGCATTGTCTATTTTTAATGTACATTAGTGCTGCCAGCATAACACCCTCGGGGTACTGTAACCATAAGTTGCCTGAGAGGGCGCCCTATAAGGCGCCTTATAGGGCACCCTATAAAGCACCTTCTGAGGCACCTTATGGTTACAGTCTGTATAAGGTGCCTTATAAGGTGTCCTATGGAGCGCCTTATAGGGTGCCCTATAGGGGACATTATAGGGTGCCTGGGCGGACAGTGCACTTTATAGTATGCCCTCTGGAGTGCCTTATAGGGCGGCTGATGCGGCACCTTATGTTAAAGCACTTTGAGAGTGTGTTTGCTAGCAGCACTAATTAAAACAATATTAAATTGCCTTATAATGCAATATGAAGCTAAGATAAGCACATCAGTTTGTTATAAGTAACGCACTGAATTTCAATATGGATATGTTAAAGAAGATTTTAAAAAATTGAAAAAATTGAAAAATAAGAGCATTAACACAGCTACACTAATTTTTAATTTCTAGAGGTCGTTGATGCAATTTCACGCTAAGGCTGTGGACAGAGTCCGATATAGCCAGCGTTGGTTTAAGTCTGAGACCTCAAGGAGTTATATAAATATTACTGGTAGTGCATAGCCCATCAATTTATTGGAGGGTCAGTCAGATGACATAGCTAGAGCCGACAAAAGAAGATGGCAAAAACAGTAGAGCAACTCCAAGGGGAGGAGGGAGGGTTGTGAGGACTGATTCCTGCTGTCCCTGGAGAACACCCGTTACAGGTGAGTAGCTATGCTTTCTCCAGGAACAAGCAGGAAGTCAGTTCTCACATGTGGGATTCCCTAGCTACAGGCTACCAAGAACCTGTAGAAAAGGCAAGGCATGGCCCACCTGTAAGCAGCTGCAAGCGAATCTGAGGTCCAGGTGTCACTCGTGTGGCTGGAAGACCCTGCTCAGCCTGACCACGAGGGTATTGTCCTGGCCTGGGAGGTAAACTACTCTGAGGAGCATCCCTTGCCTGATTGTGTACGAGCAGAAGACTACAGCCTCCTGGCAGAGGCGTTGAGACTCTGTGCCCTCTTGTTTGTTCAGATAGAACATCGCAACCTGGTTGTCCGTCTAGACTAGCACCGACTAGTGCTGCAGGTGGTGACGGAAAGCCCTGAGCACCAGAAAGATGGCTCTTAGTTCCATCAGGTTGATCTGCTGCTGGCTTTCCTCGGGTGACCAGATGCCCTGCATGCACAGTTCCTCGCAATAGGCACCCCCGCCCTGCAGGAAGGCGTCTGTCGTGACAATCCTCTGGGGGTTTGGCTGTTGAAAGGGCATACCCCTCTGCAGATGTTGTGCATTCTGCCACCAATTGAATGACTCCGCAAGTTGATGGGACACCGAGACCCTGTCCTGGAGCCTGCCCGTGACCTCAGTCCACCGAGAGTGGAGGCACCATTGGGCTGCCCGCATGTGGAGGTGGGTGTTGGGGACTACATGGACTGTGGAGGCCATGTGGCCAAGCAGGTGTAACATGGACCGCACTGACAGGGTGTGATGGTGCTTTGCCTCGGTCACCAGGACCCCAAGACGATCCGCCCTTTCCAAGGGGAGGAAGGGCTTGGCTTGGAGGGTGTCCCTGCTGGAGGTAGGGCAGCATAATTCTAAGGGAAAGCATTTTGAACTTTTCCCGTGCCAGGAATTCATTCAGGTTTCTCAGGTCCAGGATAGGCCTTAGGCCCCCTGTTCTTTCTGAGACCAGGACGTATCCGGAGTAGAATCCCTTCCCCCTTAAGTGGGAAGGTACAGGCTCGACAGCCCTGTCCCTGAGAAGGCCTTTGAGTTCTTGCAGGAGCAGGGCCTGGTGCAGGGGAGTCCGAGGTAGCTCTCCTGAGAAAGAAGGAAGGGCATCTGATTCAGGTGAAGGAGGTAACCCTCTGTGATCACCTGGAGTGCCCAGGAGTCAGTGGTGATGGAGGCCCATTGGTGAGCAAAAAAGGACAGGTGCCTCCCTGTTGGTAGCTGATCCCCCATGGGTAGAGAGGCTATGCCCTGGCAGCCAAAACCCCAACTCAGTCTGGGCTGGAGCTGCTGTTTGGGGCTTGGGGCCCTTGGGCTTACATGGGCCCTGGCCTGTTCTCTTGCCATGGTGACCCTGTGGAGGGGTTTGGGTGGCTGAGTAAGGGGGATAGCCCCGGTAGGGCTGGCCCTTTCTGTGGAAGGGAAGCCTCTTCCTGGATTTTTTCTTTCGGGGAAGAGTAGAGAACTTCCTCGAGAGCCGAGGACATACTCGGTCTTGATTTTGTCCGCCTTGTCCTCCATTGGCTTACCAAAGAGGTTTTCCCCAAGGCAAGGGACATCGAGGAATTTCTCCTAGACCCATTCCTCGAGTTCCAATGCCTGGAGCCAGGCCTGGTGTCGGGCACCGATGCCTGCGGCGGCCACTCGAAACCATCGTAGGCCACTCAAGACAGGTACTTTGAGCAGTCACCAATAGATCTCATGAGGGTCTGGAAGTGCTGGAGGTGCTCCCCATCGAGGCCCACTGCGAAGCCTCCAAGTTCCTTGGTGAGCTCTCGGAGGAACATGCCCATGTACAGTTGGTAGGTTTGTATGCGGCATGTTAGCATTGAGCCCTGGTAACATTTCCGCCCGAGGGCATCGAGGGCACACAACTCCCTGCCCAGGGAAACTGATGAGTGGGTCTTTGGACTTTGTCGGCACATGGCTGACTCGACCACCATGGAAATGTGAGGGAGTTGCACCTTCCAGAACCCCGGACCTCGTTGGACCTGGTACATGGTATCCAGGCTTTGGCTGATGATCGGCACCGATGCTGTTGTCTCCCACATCCAGAGGAGGAATCACCCAAAGATGTGGGGAACAGGGGCTATGAGGGCCTCCTTGGGTGGGGCCTCATACTGGAGGATTTCAAGTTCCTCCATACAAGAGTCCTCCTCTAACTCTGTTGTGAGGGAGAGACCCTTCACCATGTCACTGATGAACTTGAGGAACGAGGTGTCCTCAAGTGGGAACTGACTCCTTGAGGCTGGTGGAGATGGATTCAAGGAAGGTCCTGGTGGGCCCGTGTGTCCAGGGAGGTCTTGACGTTGGACTCACAATCAGAGTAGTCTGACAATGACTCGAGACCCGATGACTCCATTGGCGCTGGGGAGTCTGGTCTTTGATGCCTCGTGGCTGATGTCTGGCCAGAGCCAGAGGCATTAGCCCACGAGGACTTTGCTACTGAGGATTAGGAGCAAGAATGAGACCCTTGCCGATGATCCACATGAGGTATGTGGCTCTCGGGGATCACTTCAGCGACTCGGGGATTCCTCGGCATTGAGGTCCCTGTGGTTTCGGGGCATGTACCAGTGGAGCCGGGTAATGACACCTGCTGTGCTGCGAGAAACGTAGAAACACTGTGTTCCAGCCCCAGCATTCTGGTTTCCCACTCAAACATTGCAGCCTTTGACACTGGCACCATGGTGACTGGGTTGGGTATCAAAGAGGAGAGGGGGTCCTCGACAGGATGGGCCTCAGGAGTCCACAATCCATTGCCGGATGCCTCAATGTCAGTTCTAGGGACCTTCAATGGTCGCTCCCACTCCTACTCCTCAGACACCCATCGAGGGCTGAGAGACCACGCACAGGACTTGCCGTGCTTATCCGCCTCCCAGGATGAGGTCCTCGAGACCTTCTTTTTCTTCTTACGCTCTCGCTCTGGGGACCCTTGCTTGGAATGCCTGCGAGCCCTCTCTGGAACCGCAGGGACTTTACATGATTCCGAGGATCCATGCGGGGCTTTAGAGTGCGAGGCTACTGGGGATACTGGAGTCGAGTCTGCCCTATGGAAGATGTCATCCTGCTTCCTCCAGGTCATGGTCAGCACCCAAACAGCAGAGGCAATAATCGTGTGTGTCAGTAAGAGACATGTTTTTGGAGCACTGATCACACTTCTTGAATCCGGTGGCCATTGGGGCAAAAAGGACCCCAGCGAGGTCGAAGACCCTTGACACGGCCAACAGTTGAAAAAGGCGTGAAAGGCGCTGGATCAAAAAGAACCTTACAAAAAGATTTCAAGGCCCAATGCCAGGGTAGCGGGGCTCAAAGGCAAGAAAGAGACCAGCGCAGACCAGCACAAGCCGGAGAAAGGCACAGAGTGCACGAAGAAACCAACTTTTTTCTGGGGGAACAAAATGAACATCTGTAGGGCTCCACAGAAAAAGGGAGACTGGGCAAGATGGCACTCTTGGGTGGGAAGGGGACCACACATGCATGGTGGCATCTCCCAAAGGCTTTCTTTGAAAGCTGGGGAGATGCTTTTGCACAGGCTCTGGCGGTGCCGACGTCATCCATATGTCAGAACTGACTTCCTGCTTGTTCCTGGAGAATCTCTGCATTCTTTCTCTCTATCCTTCTGTGTCCCCCCTCTCATTTCCTATCCCACCATGTCCAGCATTTCCTCCCATATCCATGTCCCATGTCCAGCATCTGCCCTGCCTCCATACCATACCCATCTCTATTACTTCCATGTCCAGCATCTCTCCATCTCTTTCTTAACCTATTTATGCCATGTCCATCTTTGTCCCTCTCTCTCCCTATTACCCCATTTCCTTAATTTCCTGCTCCCCCTATTACCCTTGTGTCCAGCGACTCTATTCTCTCTCCCTTTGTTCCACCCCCCATGTCCAGCATTTTCCCATAGTCTCCCTTTAACCCCATGTCCAGCATCATTGCTTCATCTCACAAATCTCCCCTCCCTGCTTCTCCCTAAACCCCTTCCCAAATCCAGTATCTCCCTAACCCCCCAGGCATCTGACATGTCCCCTTTGCCTCCCTATTTCCTCCACCATTGCATCCAGCATCTCCCTGTACCCCTCCATGTCCAGCATTTCCCCTCCACCTCCCAATACCCCCCATGTCCGGCATCTCCCATTTTCCTGTGGCCCCCTCTCCCCTTGTCCAGTACCTGCTACAGGACATGCTTCTACCATGGGCAGAATCTAGCCTTGTTCTGCGGCCCAGAGAGCTAGATCTTGCCAGAAGGAGCAGCATGTCCCATGCTCAGAAAATGCCACATTTTTCATCCTGTTGGTGGGGTGACTAGCAACTGCACCCTTCTAGCATCTGTGCCCCCCGGCAGTGCTTACCATGCTTACTGTGTAGCGCCAGCCCTGGTGTCCTGTTATAAAGTTATCCTCTAGATGCATAAGTGCCAGCAGTGCCTTTACTCACCTCAGTGCTGGCACCTTCTATACAGATCGAATTGGAGCATTTAGATGTTCAACTGCCCAATTTTATCCGCAAAAGCACCAAAAATTGAGGGGTAAGCAAATTATACATTTTCCACCCACCAGTAAATAAATAATGTGCTTTGAATATTGGGTCAGAGGAAATAAGCATATATCTACAGCTTGCAGGAAGCATATAAAGAAGTTAGACTTGTTTTGACATTATAGGTTTAAAAATAGCAAGGAAAGTGAGATGGTAAATTTTCGTGCCTTATGAACACTATTAAAGTGTATCCCCCTAGTGAATAAATTGGACATGTTCTACAAAGCTATCTTTTTTACACTCCCAAAACCTTTTTCTTCAGTGGCCCATGTGGCATCATTTTGGCCCCAAGCAATAATTACCCACTCTGCAAGTCACCACATGTAAGTCAGAAATGAATCTCCCAGGGAAGAGAGCGCTGCATCAGTAATATGATTTTATCCGAGATAAGTAAACCTACAGCTACCGTCGGATGATTTTTAAGTGTAAATGTCATGAAATTTTCAACAGCTTCCCACTGACTGAATATCAATTTTAGCTTCAGAAACTGAATCGAAAGACAATGCAGGAGCCTGAATATAAGAAGCCCCAGAGCTTACATTTACTCTACTGGAAACCATTTTGATAACAGTATAAAAAAAAAACATTTGGTTAGCAGAAAAACTGCCTGAATTCATTATTAAATAAAGTTGTATTATGCACATTATGGGGGCAATAATCTAAGCTTTCACACAGGTAAATATGTATTTGTCCATATAAAAAAACATGTTGAATGTTACCCACACAAGCATACACACATGCTCAGGATGGATAAAACTATGCAGATTGTTCATAAAACATATTTAAAATCATAGAATTAAAAAGGGGCAAGGACAGCTCGGCAAAGTGAACGTGGAGATTTCATTTTCCAATCTCCCCTTATGCATTCCAGTACATTGTTTTGTAGTGGCTCCAATTCAAGTGCAAAATATGTAGGCACTTTTGCACTCATGTTGTACAAGCTTTCTGTATCTTCAAAGCGAAACTCCCCAAGGAGTTTTCTTCAAAAATGAGTTTGCAGTCTTGTCATCTATAATACAGACATTTCTTCTGAAGACTGTCTGCTAGGGATGTGCATGGCCTAGAAATGTTCAGTTCATTTTAAGAGTTTTCTGAATTGTTTTATACATTTGCTCTAATAAAAAGGTTTTATGTTTATTAGAACTTTTTAATAAGTGCAGATTATAGGTTTATGCACATACAATCAATTTTGCACGCACTAAAATTTTTAAGGAACTCTCATTTCCAATGAATTTCCCACCAAAATTCAAATTTCCTGTCTCAATCCTACCTACCTGTGTTGAGAACCTATATAGAAGAACAGATATCCAATGCCTACTCCCTTCATCCTGAAGAAAGCCACAGCACATTGGCTAAAATTTGTGTTTCATTTACTAAGGAGCATATTTATTTAACTAGGCTTATATACCACTATATATCAGTCAAAGCAGTGTACATATATTTTTCCTTTTGTCCCCAAATGGCTCACAACCTATGTTTTTTATATCTGAGGTAACAGAGGATTAGGTGGCTTACCCAAGGTGCACCTGTGGGACTAGAAACACCAGTCCTTCCAGTCCAAGGTTGCTGTCCTCTAGCAGGATTCAAACCCCTGTCCCTCCATCCCAAGGTAACTTGCCCCAACCACTAGGTCACTCCTGGCACAGGTAGTAATGGTAGTGTGAAGGTGCCTGAAGCCATCTAAGGCAGAGGGTGGATAGTGGGCATACTGGCATTAGGGCATCTTGGGCCATTTAAAGTGAGCTAACAGGACTAAGGGCGGTAAGGTACAAGACATCCTAAGGTGGGACAAGGCATACTAAGGAGAGACAAGACGCCCTAAGGAGAGACAAGGTATCCTAAGGTGGAAAGCATGCACCTTAAGGCATGAAAAAGGCTGTAACCCAAACGCTGGATAGAGCACCAAGGAATATCAATGTAAAGTTGATGGAAAGAAGGACAGGTGGAAGATGATGGACCTGCCATGTCGGTGGGCGTGCTATGGGGCAGCCAATAAATGGACAAGCATGTGGGAGGCAGCTGTACCGATGCACAGGGTGGTGCCAATGTAAAGTGTTGCAATGTCATTGTGTGGCATAGGATGAGGAAGACATTCCCCCAGCAGAGGCAGAAGCGGCAGGATGTTTGCTGTGGCAGACGGACAGAGTAGTAGAGGTGACATGCAGATCAGGCACAGGTGAGGTGAGTGTGAAGAGCTGAAATGTGAAAAAGAGTACCAGTGCAGGCCATGGTGTAGCAGCTTGCACAAGAAGACATGATTACATACAGCCAACAGAGGCAGATTGATGGGCTGAAGGAAGGATGGCTGCAGAAGAGAGGGTGGTATGGGCTGCAGCAGTGATGTGCAGAGCCCTGACTGTTACAGGCATGAAAATGATCTTAATAGCACAGTCTCAAAAAAAAAAAAAAAAAAGCAAGTAGGAATTGAACGCCTAACCCATGCTTATAGAGACATTGCACTAACCAGTAGGCTACAATTTCATAACTTTATGTACAGCAATGGCTGGATACAAAGAGACTGCAGGTCACTGCCTAAAATGTCTGCTGTGTGTGCCGGCATAGGGTAGGCCCCACAAGAACCCATGATGCAGTGACATGCATAACAGCAGTCTACAATTGATCACCAACTAAGTGCACTTATCCATCACCTCAGCTCAGTAAGATGCACTGACAGTGTGTGATACAAGCACAGAGCAGCTACAAACCGTGCCAATGAGCAGTTTCTACGGTCACCCTGAGGGTAAAGATGGGCACCCAGCACCAGGTCCCCATACCTGTAGTGCTAGAGATGGTCAATACTGCAGAGTCTTACCCTCACCAGTGTGGCAGGTATTATCTGCAGTGTGATATGTTAGTTACCTTGTGTCTTGAAGACTGGTGGTATGTTATATGCTCCAGTCACATTTGGCCCTGTACTCTATGCCTGTTGGCTAGAGACACACCTAGTTCAATGTATGCCAATACCCAGTGTTACAATGCTGATGTCATAGTTGCCAACAGCTGTGAAGAGATCATCTATACTTGCCTTGAGGTGCTACTAGGGTACTGCTAGCCCTACCAGTACTACCAGGAGTAGGCCTGGAGCATTTCACATCCCAGCCACCCATGTCTAAGATTCACCCACAATCAGACTGCACCTGCTGCTTACTACTGGATTTTCCAACCATCCAAATACAAATGGCAGACAGGCCACTGGGCAATACACATTGTATGGACACTGTCACCAGGTGCCCCTAGTGGTAGGTTGGAGTAAGGGCATCTGGCGCATTTAATTAATTTTAAAGGAGTGATTGACCTAAAGGGCCTAGAGGATTCTGGTCCTTGTAGTACAGAACTCCTTATGAAGAACGATTCAAGCCAAAGTGTAGCGTAACAAGGCTTTATTTCCCCGGTCAACGCTAAGGTCCAGTAAGACACAAAGAAAGTAAATACAATCCTTCTCTTTAACAAAAAGGTTCCACCAACATTTCAAACAATCAACTGTTGTAGGTTTCACAGTTAAGTGTAAGTCTGGGCTAAGGCTTCTTTTAAATCAAAACAAATTAATATATCAGCAGAGAAATGGTTACAAACTTCACCATCAGTAGAGTTCTTCTCTCACTATAAATCCTGCAGGGAATTCATGCTAACTGCTGAACAAACATTACATTCCATCGGCTCCTCCTGAGGAATGGGAATGCTGTTTTCATATTCAAAGTCCATTGACTCAGGGTCACTGCCCTCCTCAGATGAATGATAATTTTCACTCCCTATTAACTCCTCACAGGGATTCTTTTGCTTCCCATAAAACTCTCTTACTAAGCTTTGGGGAAAAACTTTTAAAAGGTCAGTTTTACTTCTTCTCCCCTTATAAAGTTTAACTCTTTGAACAGGGTTTTCATCAGTAAAACTTTCTCTTAGAATTAAGGATTTTGCATACCTTGGCTTCTCTAAGCTGCCAGACCCAGAGCTCTCCTTGTAACGTGCTTTCTCAGGCAGACAAGCTGTTCTATGCAGTGCTCTGCTTTCAGGGCTATCAGGCAAACCCGGTATGGATTTCCACTCTTTGTGGTACTTAGCAAAGGTATCTCTGTAGTAGGAACTTCCCCTCCTTGTTCCTTGCTGGTTTGATACAATGAACTTACTTGGGCTAGGAGAGTTGTTTTTATCCGGCAGACTGCTTCTTCTGTTTGCTTTGCTATGGACTCTGTCCCAATATGTTTGGCCTCTCTGGACTCTATCCCTTTGAGTGAAACTCCTTTGGATTCTGTCTCTTTGAGTTGGCTGCACGTGGAAGCTGTCATGTTCCAGGTTCCTTTTCCCACAGCTATCCAAACTGCTGCTCCAGACTGTGCTCCGTCCTGAGCCTCTTGCTGAGCCTCTTGCAGTGATACTTGCTGTGCTTCTGGCTATGTTCCTGGTTAGGCTACTTTCGCCGCTCCTGTTGCTTCCACGGCTCTCCTTGCTGCTTTGCCGGCTCTTACTACTGCTCTCCTTGCTGCTGCTGCCCCTTTCTTCTACCATCTGGTTTCCTTTATAAAGGGATTTTTGGTTTGAACATTTTGGGCTTGATCTCAGGTGAAACTGCTTGCTACTAATGCAATCAGTGTCAGAGCACGTTGCTTCTGGCTGTGTGGAACTGCTCATACACCCTCTGGCTGTGCTGCGCTGGAACTGCGCTCTCTGCATCTTCTCAGTTCCATGTAAAACAGGTTTTTTTTCTAAAACTATTTCCTTCATAGGTTCTGCGTTATGACATATCCCCCGTCTTAAAATATTACGGGCTGAGTGTTCACCCTCACTACAGCTCGTAATTGTAGCTTCTTCTTCTGCCTTACAAGGCGGGTCTCTGGCCATATTCTGTTTTTTTTTTGTAGCAATAGGGGTGTCCTATCTTGTATTGGGGTCCTTTCTTGACTGCCGTAAACAAGTCCGCTGGGCTAGAAGTCTGTTTTCGACGGCTTCTTAATTTTTCCCAGAATCGTGGTCTGTCCCATTCATTTTCATGTCGACCTTCCAATTTAATCTTTTTCACTGCGTCCAAGACTTCACTCTTCTTGTCTGTAGGAACTCTTGTCAGTCTTGTTAACCAAGGCTGGCTAAGTTTGTCAACAGCGGATGAAGAGTTCGAACTATTATACTTCATAGGTGGTGCCACAGGGTTGGGCACCAGTCTTTTATACAAACTTGGTCTGGCCCCCATTCTTACGGGTAAAGAATGAGGAGCATTCTCTACATGGGGTCTAGACTGTGACAAATCTTCTCTGATTTGTCTCCTGGTGAGCAGCATTCTTGTAAACCTAGGTCCTAGAATTCAGAGGATGTTCCCCTATATCTTCCGTCCGGGACTGGTTTCGGTTCAGCCTTCCTTCATATTCTGGATTAAGAGAAGAAAAATCATCAGGCTCAAGTGGCTGGAGACCTTCTTCAATTATTTTTCCTCCAGTTTTCTTGGGAAGTGCTTCTTCTCTAGGCAGCCTTTTGCTTCTTCCAGAGTAAAAAGTGCTGCTAGGAATTTTAGAACCTGCCCCATTAGGTACGGCCTCATGACGGCCTCTCGGGAGGTCAGGAGCCGTTCTTAGTACTGCGGGCTTCAAAGTATTTGGAACTACTTTACTCTCTGCGCTGTACCGCTCATACCCCGCGGCTTGGGCTGACACTCGACAGGGACTACGTGCGTGTTTGGAGGTCTTACAAAACCTCAATGCAAACTTCTTTACCGGTTCCTCCGGTACCTTAGTTTTAGAGCCTTTGGGTTTTCCTAGAAGAGGACTAGGAATTGACGTCCCTTTAGAAAGAATGCTTGTAGATGCAAGAGCCTCCCGAGGCGTTAATCCTTCTTTTAACGCTCTTTTAAAGTGTGGCCAGTCTCGACCTAAGACTAACTCCTGCGGTAACTTGGGTACAACCGCTACTAACATTTTTTGTGTTATTCCCAAACCTTTTATAGTTAGGTTATAGACAGGATACAAAGTGGCAGTGCCATGAACACATTTTATTTTTACCTGGCGTTCTCGTTGATCCGGTGCGGACTCTGCTCGCTCCTTAATTATGGACCAAAGCTTGCGAGAGATCATTGTTTGATCCGCACCAGAATCAAGTAGAGCCTTGGTTGGAACCCCTTGCACAAACACATGCAAGATTAAACCTTCACCCGGTATCTTTTGGTTCTCTCCTAGGAGAGCCACACGTGCTTGGCACTCAGTTCTCACGTGACCAGTCTTTCCACAAGTAAAACATGTTTTATCAGCATACTTTGACAAAGCATTATTACATTTTACATTGTGTGTCTTACAATGAGAGAGAGCTCCTAAGGACTGCTTGTATGCACCGCTTGCCTTTTCGGAAACGTCTTTAGAATTTTGGGTGGCCAAATCCGCCTCCAAATATCTTTCCATCAAAACAATGGCATCTGCTGTGGTGCTACAATTTTGTAGAATTAGGAAGCTCTGCACATTGCTGGGCACTGCATGCATAAACTGTTCTAGGACTATTTCATCCATAATCGTTTCAACATTTTTACCAGCAGGTCTTAGCCATTTTTCCGCTAAACTCCTAAGCCTATGGCCTAATACTTTCGGAGTCTCACCCTTCATAAGGCATGCGGCTCGCAGCATGTGATTATATATGAGGGGTGTTAGGCCTAAGCGCTCCCGTATGGCTTTCACCACCTCGGTATAATCCGCCGCTAATGCGGTTGGCATTGCCCGATAGGCAGACAGCGCCTCCCCCGTAAGAGAAGCTGCTAGCCTAATTGACCACTGTTCTTTAGGCCACTTTACTGAACTAGCTATCCTTTCGAAAGAGTCAATAAAGTCGTCGATATCATCGGTGGCTGCTAGTTTTCCTATGGTCAGAGAATCAAAGGCGGCTGGTCCTACCGGCCAGTTGCCCAGTCCAGAAACCTGTCCCTGTTGATTGGAGGCTCCCTCCGGCACCTTTTGTTGCTGGGCTGCCCAAGCCTCCATTAGGTGTAAAAAGGGCTTCTGCTATTCCTGCAACGCTAGTATGGCTTGTTGCTGGGTTTGACAGGCAAGTTCTCTCTGTTTCTCAAATTGCATCATCATCCACTCTATTACTTCCTTCTGCTCCATATTGAGGGAATTTACCTAGGGAAAAGAGAAAGAAAACAAAACAAAACCAAGTGTGGTCCACAAACACTTAGCCCTTTTCTCCCTTTTTTTTCCTCCTTTATTAATATTTTTTCTTTTTTTTTTTCCAACCAGTATCCAGACCACTCTACCCCTCTACCTTTACCTGGTAGTAGAGTAGACTCGAGCACCCAGACAAGGTTGCAGCAGCTCCACGACGTACCCCTCTATGACTGCTGGTAGCAATTGATGACCTCCGCTCCTGGTCTCGTCTTCCTGGTCCTGGTTTTCCTCAAATCCAATCTGGATTTTTCTCGGTCTGGTTCGGGTTTTCCTGGACTCCAGTCCGGGTTTTCTTTTTGATCCAGTTCGGGTTTTCTTCGAATCCGTTCTGGGTTTTTCTCTGAATCCGGTTCGGGTTTTCTTCGAATCCGTTCCGGGTTTTTCTCTGAATCCGGTTCGGGTTTTTCTCACCCAGTATTAGTGGTTTCTTCCTTTCTTTTTAGCGTCTTAGAGTGTTGTCCCAACATCCAACAACTACGCCATTATGTCACCAGGTGCCCCTAGTGGTAGGTTGGAGTAAGGGCATCTGGCACATTTAATTAATTTTTAAGGAGTGATTGACCTAAAGGGCCTAGAGGATTCTGGTCCTTGTAGTACAGAACTCCTTATGAAGAACGATTCAAGCCAAACTGTAGAGTAACAAGGCTTTATTTCCCCGGTCAATGCTAAGGTCCAGTAAGACACAAAGAAAGTAAATACAATCCTTCTCTTTAACATAAAGGTTCCACCAACATTTCAAACAATCAACTGTTGTAGGTTTCACAGTTAAGTGTAAGTCTGGGCTAAGGCTTCTTTTAAATCAAAACAAATTAATATATCAGCAGAGAAATGGTTACAAACTTCACCATCAGCAGAGTTCTTCTCTCACTATAAATCCTGCAGGGAATTCATGCTAGCTGCTGAACAAAGATTACATTCCATCGGCTCCTCCTGAGGAATGGGAATGCTGTTTTCATATTCAAAGTCCATTGACTCAGGGTCACTGCACTCCTCAGATGAATGATAATTTTCACTCCCTGTTAACTCCTCACAGGGATTCTTTTGCTTCCCATAAAACTCTCTTACTATGCTTTGGGGAAATGCTTTTAAAAGGTCAGTTTTACTTCTTCTCCCCTTATAAAGTTTAACTCTTTGAACAGGGTTTTCATCAGTAAAACTTTCTCTTAGAATTAAGGATTTTGCATACCTTGGCTTCTCTAAGCTGCCAGACCCAGAGCTCTCCTTGTAACGTGCTTTCTCAGGCAGACAAGCTGTTCTATGCAGTTCTCTGCTTTCAGGGCTATCAGGCAAAACCGGTATGGATTTCCACCCTTTGTGGTTCTTAGCAAAGGTATCTCTGTAGTAGGAACTTCCCCTCCTTGTTCCTTGCTGGTTTGATACAATGAACTTACTTGGGCTAGGAGAGTTGCTTTTATCCGGCAGACTGCTTCTTCTGTTTGCTTTGCTATGGACTCTGTCCCAATATGTTTGGCCTCTCTGGACTCTATCCCTTTGAGTGAAACTCCTTTGGATTCTGTCTCTTTGAGTTGGCTGCACGTGGAAGCTGTCCTGTTCCAGGTTCCTTTTCCCACAGCTATCCAAACTGCTGCTCCAGACTGTGCTCCGTCCTGAGCCTCTTGCTGAGCCTCTTGCAGTGATACTTGCTGTGCTTCTGGCTATGTTCCTGGTTAGGCTACTTTCGCTGCTCCTGTTGCTTCCACGGCTCTCCTTGCTGCTTTGCCGGCTCTTACTACTGCTCTCCTTGCTGCTGCCCCTTTCTTCTACCATCTGGTTTCCTTTATAAAGGGATTTTTGGTTTGAACATTTTGGGCTTGATCTCAGGTGAAACTGCTTGCTACTAATGCAATCAGTGTCAGAGCACGTCGCTTCTGGCTGTGTGGAACTGCTCATACGCCCTCTGGCTGTGCTGCGCTGGAACTGCGCTCTCTGCATCTTCTCAGTTCCATGTAAAACAGGGTTTTTTTCTAAAACTATTTCCTTCATAGGTTCCGCGTTATGACAACACCCAGTAGGTGATGCCGTGATAAGGCCCCCCTGGACAAAAAGTGTACCCACATCACTAAAACCAGACACTATATAGCACTATGTAGATACAAAGCTGTGCCATGGTCAGAGTGAGAGTGCCCTCCCAGCATGACATGCTGTGGCCACTCAGTCCATGCAAGTGACAATTGGGCTCTATGACGTCCGGCTGGGACGTCATAGAGCCCAATTGTCACTTGCATGGCCATGGCTGACTGACCCTACTCCCGATGCAGATACATCCTGGCCAATCCACCCTGTTTCAGCTCATACCCACAATACTTTGCTCCTCATCATGCACATTTGCAGATTAATGCTGGAAACAGCTTGGGCACTGCGAGGCTCAGTGAGGTGTAGAAGGCCATAAAACAATGGATAGACATACACGCACACTCATATCGATGCACTGTGCAAAAATGAGGATGGTTGGCATTCCTGCCTGCCACTCTGGTCCCAATCTCAGTCCAAGCATTATTATGGTGTGCTCATTGTGCAGGAGCTAGTAGTGCGCTCTGATGTTAACACACACTCAGTATGCTGGTGCTGTCAGCCTGACTCTCCATCCAGCTGAGGATAGTGGAGCCTTTCTGTATGTGTGTTTGTACCATTGTTGGCCGAATCATTTGGGGTTGCATATGTTGGTGTTGTACCTATACTGTGGGCAAAACTTTAGCTACAGGGGCATGCACTGCATGATCCACAGCCAGGACCAGGATCTGAACCTGTGGTTCTCCACTCATGTACACACCATCTGTGTGTAGTACACCACAGTACTGTCACATGGTTATAATGGTCTTTGGGGATGACATGCTTCCCATCAGACAGACCTTGGCACATGTTGCACTGTGCATGGCACACTAGACCAGAGCATGGCTTTGGTCTGCTGCAGGCAGATGCCACTACCCCTCTGCCAATATCCCCAATCCCATGCTGACTTGCCCATGTGATGTTGGTGTTGGTGGTGCGCAGTCCCAGGCCACCCAGCATGCGGGTTGGCGGGTGCCTGGGACGCAGGGTCTGAAGGGCGAGGCAGAGGCATACATGGATGGCCACACATCCCCCCACACCCATCTATCCCTCCAGGGACCCTATCACTGCCTGCCAATGTTATGTCTCTTCAACCTGGGGAAGAGATGGCTGAGGGGTGTTATGTTAGAGGTGTATAAAATACTGACTGGCGTGGGTTGGGTAAATGTAGATTGAATGTTTACACCATCAAAATGTAGTAGGACTAGGGGACGTGCAATGCGGCTACAGTGTAATCCATTGAGGACTACTGGGAGAGAATGGTTTCTTAGTCAATGAGTATTCAAACTCAGGGACTCGTTTCCGGAGGATGTCATAAAGGCAGTAAGTATAGCTGGGTTTCAGAAATGTTTGGACAAGTTCCTGGGGAACTGTCCATAAACCATTACTAAAGAGGAGCCCAGAATATTCCCTGCATGCCCAACACATGCACTATGGATCCTGTGTGTCTTTTGGGGAAACTGCTAGGTACCTATGACTTAGAGTGGCCACTGTTGGACACAGGATACTGGGCATGATGGACCTTGGTCTGACACAGTCTGGCATATTTTCAATCTTATGTTTTTATGTGCCACCTAGGCAACTGCCTGGTCTGCTCTGTGCACCAGCAGCCCCCACTGCATTAATTTTTTTAACCAGTTTTCTATACTACCTTATCCTTCAAGCAAAGCAGTCTACATTATGTATTCACTACAAACAGGTACTGGATACATTCCCTTGTCCCCAAAGGGGCTTACAATCTATGGGGCATGTTTACTAAACTGCGTTAAAGTAGCAGCGGCTACATTAAGGCGCGTTAAGGTGCCATAAGGCACCTTAACGGGACATTCTGTACCGTTAAGGCGCCTTAAGTCGCCTTAACGTTCCCGGCCGCGTTAAGTGCAAAAAAGGGTGGAGAGAGGGCGGGGAGAAGGGGTCAATGGGCAGGGAGTGGGCGGGGAGAGGCCCCTTTCACACTAAAGCGGAGGAATTAAGGGCTGAATCCTAACGCAACTGAAAACCAGGCATTAGCACACAATTGCAGGAGAGAGAAACCATTTCAGTCAGCAATGTACAGCAGAGTCAGGGAAACCTACAAAAAGTGATAAGTGTGATACATGTGCACAGAACAAAAGGACAAATTAACACTGAAAATGACCTGAACAAAATGTAAAACAAACATAACCAAGCTGGCCAATAGTGATATGAATGGGAAACATCAAAAAACACTACCAAGAAAGTTCCAAAAAAGGATAATAATTTTGGAAGGGTCTATGCTCTGTCCCCATACAAGGTGAATGATCCCACAGTGAAATAGCGCTGATCACGGTTTCCCCTTGTTATTGGACAGGTTTTCTATAGTGTGCACATGTTCCGCAACAGCAGGGTGGGCATGTCGGAACAGGCAACTGGACAGATGCTGGAAAAGGGAATACAGAGGGCTGCAGGCGGCACATGCTGTGCTGCAGCTGGACCACAGTGTGGCACAGGGTGATGCCTAGGTGGCCCATAGAAATGCTGAAACAGTAGAGCAGCCAGACAGCAACTGATGAAAGCCCAACATGGGCACGACTGTGTTTCCCACAGTGTCACAGGGGATAGTACCCAGCAGGTACCCCCAAGGGCACAGAACATTGGCAGGCGGTGCTGGGGGGAAGCGTGGACATCTATGCGGGCACCCCAACCCCAGAACCCGCACCATAGGCAGCCACCTACCGGCACACTGGATGGCCTGCAACTGCGCACCACCAGCAGAAGGGCATGTCAGCATGGTGGCAGAGGGGTACTGGCGGTGGAGGGGGCAGTGGCAGCTGCCCACAGCAGACCATGGCCTAGCCCTGTGTAGGTGGGTGCCATGTATTACAACAGACAGGCCCTGTCTGACTAACAGTCATGGTATCCCCAGGGACTGCACTATCTCTGCGGTAACATGGTGGTGCAGTACACACATCCAGTGTGTCCAGGAGCGGGGGGTCATAGAACATCATACCTAGCATTCTATTTGCTCTCTTGGCCGCCGCTGCACACTGGGCCGAGGGTTTTAACATGTTATCCACAATGACGCCTAAATCTTTTTCCTGGGTGGTGGTTCCTAATGTGGAACCTTGCATCGTGTAACCATAGTTTGGGTTGTTCTTCCCTAGGTGCATAACCTTGCACTTGTCCACATTAAATTTCATCTGCCATTTTGATGCCCAGTCTTCCAATTTATCAAGATCCTCTTGCAATTTTCCACAATCCTCTTGGGTTTTAACAACTTTAAATAGTTTTGTGTCATCTGCAAATTTGATAACCTCACTCCTTATTCCACTTTCCAGGTCATTTATGAATATGTCAAAAAGCAGCGGACCCAGCACAGATCCCTGGGGTACACCACTATTCACCTTTCTCCATTGGGAAAATTGGCCATTTAGCTCAACCCTCTGCTTTCTATCTTTTAACCGCTCTGATGACAAACCGCTCTGATGACAAATAGCGCGGTATATAAAATATGTTAACCAGTTCTTGATCCACAGTAGTACACTGCCTCCTATCCCATGACTCTTTAGTTTTGACAAAAGTCTCTGATGAGGGACCTTGTCAAAGGCTTTCTGAAAGTCCAGATACACTATATCAGCCGACTCACCTTTGTCCACCTGTTTATTCACACCTTCAAAAAAACATAACAGATTAGTAAGACAAGATCTTCCTTGTCTAAAGCCATGTTGGCTGTCTCCCATTAGGCCATGACTATCTACATGCTGAGTAATTTTATTCTTTATGATGGTTTCTACCATTTTTCCCGGTACTGACGTGAGGCTCACCGGTCTGTAGTTTCCAGGATCACCCCTGGAACCCTTTTTAAAAATTGGTGTTACATTGGCGATCTTCCAATCTTCAGGTATTACAGATGATTTTAATGATAGTTCACAGATTACTAATAGCAGGTCTGCAATCTCATATTTCAGTTCTTTCAACACCCTTGGATGTATACCATCCGGCCCAGGTGATTTGCTACTCTTCAGTTTATCTAATAGTTGTAATACATCTTCCCGATGTATCGATATTTTCTTCAGTTCTTCCGCACCTTTAAATACCACTTCAGTCATGGGTAACATCCCTACATCTTCCTCAGTAAAGACCGAAGCAAAGAATTCATTTAGTCTCTCCGCTATCGCCTTGTCGCCTCTTAGTGCCCCTTTAACTCCTCTATCATCTAATGGACCAACTGACTCTCTCACAGGTTTTTTGCTACGAATGTACTTGAAAAAATCTTTATTTCGTGTTTTTGCTTCCACAGCAAGCTTCTTCTCAAATTCTTCCTTTGCCTGCTTTATCAATGTCTTGCATTTGACTTGCCAGTGCTTGTGCTGTTTCCAGGTTTCATCGTTTGGCTCTTTTTTTCCATTTCCTGAAAGATGCTTTTTTGGCAACAACAGCCTCTCTGACCTCCCCTTTAAACCATGCTGGCAGTTTTTTGGACTTCCTTCCACTTTTTTGAAAGCATGGAATACAGCTGGTCTGGGTTGCCAAGATAGTATTTTTCAACAACACCCAAGCTTGATGTAAGTCTTTAACCTTTGCAACTGCTCCTTTTAGTTTTTTCTTAACTATTTTCCTCATTTTATCATAGTCTCCCTTTCAAAAGTTAAACGGCAGTACTGTGGACTTCCGTACTATCCCTCCTCCACTAATTAAATCAAAGGCGATCATGCTATGATCACTATTGCCAAGTGGCCCCAACACCCTTATCTCTTGCACTAGATCTGGTGTTCCACTAAGGACTAGGTCTAATATGGCTTCCCCTCTGGTCGGTTCATGAACCAGCTGCTCCAAGAAGCACTCATTTATGTCATCTAGGAACTTTATCTCCCTAGCATGTCCTGCCATGACACTGACCCAGTCGATACCGGGGTAATTGAAATCACCCATTATTATTACTGCGCTGTAACTTTTGTTAGCTTCCTTGATTTCTTTGAGCATTTCATCATCCATTTGTTCATTCTGGCCCGGTGGTCGATAGTACATCCCCACTGCCATCGCCTTCCCTTTTTTACATGGAATTTCAATCCATAGGGATTCTACAGCAAATTTTGTTTCCTGCAAAACTTTAATCCTTTCTGACTCAATGCCCTCTCTAACATAGAGCGCAACCCCTCCACCAATTTGATCAGTTCTATCATTACGATATAGTTTGTACCCAGGTATCACAGTGTCCCACTGGTTGTCCTCCTTCCACCATGTCTCTGATATTCCAATCATATCTAATCTCTCATTTAGTGCTATATATTCTAACTCTCCCATCTTATGTTTTAGACTTCTAGCATTTGCATACAAGCATTTTAGAGACTGTATTTTATTCATATTAATTTGGCTGTTGGTAGACATGGGTAATTTGGGATCTTTAAGCTCTGTCTGCTCCATACTCGAGGGCATTTGGGCTACTTTACTCTTTTTTGGAACCTCTCTGCTTTTGGTAGTATCCTTCAAGGATACATTCTTCTGAACCATGCGCTCTTGGATGACTGTCGGCTTTCCCCTAATGTCTAGTTTAAAAGCTGCTCTATCTCCTTTTTAAAGGTTAATGCCAGCAGCCTGGTTCAATCCCGGTTAAGGTGAAGCCCATCCCTTCGGAAGAGCCCCTCCTTTCCCCAGAATGGAAAACTGCAGAGAAAAGTTCTTTACTGCATGTTAGCTGAATGGCAGATAATGTGATGCAATTAGCTACATCTATGCAGGTGGCATTAACTGCACCACATCCTGCTACACTAACAGTTTCTGCAACGTAACTAACAAGCCGATGCAGAAAGCCGGTGCTGAAGTCTAACTCTATTGACTTTGAACACCTATTTGCAGGCACCAATAGCACGAAACTTCAGCTTGCAGATGCAGAAAGAGGTGAGCATGTAAATTAGCCACACGTTAAATCATGCACATGCAAATGAGCCATCCACTAAACTGGACACAAAATGGCAGCGTTAAACTGGGAGAACAAGCCAAACACAAGCGCACAAGAAGTCGATGCTAGTTTGGCATGCTCTCCCAGAGAAACCAGCACAGCATGGCTAATTTGCATACCAGCCTTGACAGTATTTTGATGGCATCGGGGGCTTACTCTGATGCCTGGATCATCTGAGGGGACATATCAAACTCCCTTTAGATGATCCAGGCATCAGGGAGAACCCTTGATGCCATCAGAATACTGTTGGAGGCTGGTGCCCCGACAGAAAGCAAAGCTCTGATGATCTAGCGGCCCCAATCCCACTACCCACCAAGTAAAAACACTCTCTGGTGGCCTAGCGGCCATGAACCCCCCCACCCACTAAACCAAAAACTCCCCAGTGGTCCAGCGGCCCTGAATCTCTCACCCCCTGAATTAAAAAATAACCCTGATGGCCCATCCTGGGATGCATCAGGTGGGGTTAGACTGCCATATAACACATATTCTACCTTATATGGAAGGCTGATCTCACCTGGTGCATCCCAGGATGCATTGTGGCAGGCCAGGCGCTGCCATTTTTCAAGATAGTGGGTCAAAAGCAGGAGCATGTGGGCAATGCTCCCACTCATTTCTGAAGGTACCGGGAGGAGGGAGACGGGTTTGGGGTTTGGGGGCCGCTTGATCACCAGGGTTGGTTTTTACTTAGGGAGGTGGGGAGTTTGGGGCTGCTGAGCCATCAGGGATTTTTTTTTTGGTGGGAAGTGGAGTGTTTGGCGCTGCTGGGCCACCAGGGATTTTTTTTGGTTGGCATGTGGGTGTATCACGGCCACTAGGCCACAAGGATTTAGTCTTACTTGAGCGGTGTTGGGATCAGAGCTGCTAGCCACCAGGGATTTTCTTTCTGTTAGGGGCAGCGACGGGCTTTCCCCGATGCCTGGATCATCTGAGGGGAAGAAAGCACCTGATGCCATCAAAATACTGTTAGGGGCACATGCTAGTATTTAAGCCACCTCAGACCCAGGCATAGAGATATTGGCGCTAAGGCTGCTTATGAAATCCTCTGCACCTGTCTCTGTATCGGGTTCAGCCATTATTATTAGCATACCAGTTTATTATGTGCAGTTCACTTGCCTACAATTTAAATACATGAAAATACTCATGGCATTAATAGTGCGCTAGATTTTCCGTTGCTATTTACGCGCGCATCCATCTCTTTCTGCATTTGATGGCATCAGTAAGTGTGCTTAAAAGTGGCATTAGCTGTGCTTTAAGGCTGCGCTAGTTTTCTGCATTACAATGACTGCAAAGTGCATTCCCCACTCCCCTACAAGGCCAGTGCAAGGATACCTTATGCTGCCCCCCCCCCCGTCCCCCATGATATTTTGCTAATTAAACTCAACAGTCATGATCATCCTACCACCACTGCATAACAAGCCTGTGAAAATGTGTTGCTTTGACTGCTGCTGCTCTTTGCTGACCCTCAGAAGTTGCTGCCCTAGGTAACCAACTAGTCTTGCCTAATGGCTGAGCCAGCCCTTCACCTCCTTCCATGGTAGCAGTTAATACGGAAATTAGCATGCAATAACTGCTAAAGCACCCACAGGACACAACTTGATAAACAGGCCCCTATGTTTGTCTTATGAATAATATTTGTCCTCCCTGCAATCTCCAGTTCAAAGTTAGGGGGCACACAGAAATAATAGATTTTGTGTTTGAGCGGCCAGTTCCATAGACTCAGTGTTCTTGGGGTTTTCTCCCTGGTCAGGAGCTTTGGACCTCTAACATGTGGCTGGCACCTAGGTAGCAGCTGTCCCCCTCCACATGAAAACTCCCCAACCCCCAGAACACTGCCCTTAACATCCCCCACCCCTCCACAGTCCAACATAGGACTCCTCTTTCCCCCTCCAAGAACTCCCCCTCCACCCACCCCATAGGACTCCCTGGGCCTACCTCTAACTTTCATTGGTCGTCCAGGGGTCTTCAGGCAGAAAAACTCCCTAGTCACTTCTGCCCCTGTTGGTGCAGGGTTCTAAATAGTGCTGCTTGAATCCTTGCAGTACCATTGCTAGGGTTCAAAATGCCATATAAGGGTGATTACTGAAAGCTGTGTTATTCTATTTCAATACTAATAGGGTAGGGTTTTGGCATGCATTTGTATGCTTTACATCTCATTAGTATTCAATGTGTGTTGCAGTACAAAGTTGTGCATTATGGTAAAGTAATGCACATTTTTGCCCATTAGCACACATTAAGGGACAAATTCTGTGTGTTATTCCTGTAACACACTTCAGTAACTACCTCCCCCTCCCCAGGTGGCATAAAAAGGTTACAGTCACAATAATTAGTAGAACCACTAGAGGTCTCTCCTTACACAGTTGGTAGAACCTATATTTATTTAAAGAGGTTATTCCACTTTTCTGCTTCTCTGGCCTCTCTCAGTTTGAACAGGATGTCTTTCTGATCTCTGTTTTTCTCTTGAGAAAACCAATCTTTCAATCAACAATTGAACTTTAGATTGCAGGCCTTCACGGGTTAATACATTCATTTATTTATTTTGTTTTATTTGTATTCATCATTTAATTAATCCCATGTTTGTATTTGCCCCATGAATGCCAACAACAAACCCTTGTCAAGTCTCCTAAGGATAGAACAGAACTGAAAACTGTCAGAGGCATAGATGCAAGTGTTATACCAAAATCAACATAAACAAACTGAAACAATATCTAACCTGCTGGATATGGAGCTCTGCTGGGGACTACATCAAGTGATCAAGTTAATAAATATGATCATCCAAATTGTTCTGCATTCTTTATTTACTAGTGAAGGAGTGGTCTTCTGGTTAGGCCAACAGTCTAGGACAAAAAAGACCAGGGTTCAAATCCTACTGGTACTCCTTGAGAAAGTCACTTAGCCCAGGACTGTGCAAGTGGTGTAACCACAGAAGAGGATGCTGATACCATCACTGGGCTTCCAGAAAGCTCAAAAAGAGAGAGCTACTGAACATGGTTGGGTGTAGAGGGGCACCAGATTTGTTAGTCACACAGGGTACATTTCTAGTTTGGTGCAGCCCTGACTTAACCTTCCACTGCTTCAGTTACAAACTTAGATTGTAAGCCCTCTGGGGACAGGGAAATACCTACTGTACCTGATTGTAACTCTCCTTGAGCTACTACTGGAAAGACATAAGCTAAATGCTATTTATAGCTTCTTTACCATACCTCTAAAACAACAAATTTCTGTGTCTCAGTCTAACATGTAGTTGCACTACTTCTGCCTCCTTCCTAGTCTATACCTGCACAGACACAGGCATATGTGGTCCAGCTGTCAATAAACCCTTGCAGCAGGAGGCAACAGTAAGAGAGGCATCACGCCCACACACAAACACCCAGACGCAAAACCATCAAAGTGGGCACCAAATAACAAATAATAGACAATAAATACTTGCTAAATACTGGACTTCAAACTTAGAGAAATATCTAATACCAATAACAAATTTAAAACAGGGAATTAACAAATTAAAACATCAAGATAAAACGCATACATATATAAATAAAGAATTGAGAATAAACTACTACAAATCTACTGCATGTCAACTGTTGCTTATTATTTTGTTCAGTAAAATGGAGTTTCAGTTACACACTATCGCGTACTGTGGATTTATTTTGGAGAACCCTTCCACCAAGGACGGGGGTGTTGTGGAAGTCTGAGATTCCAAATGGGTGGTCATGTAGGACCTTGGAGATAGATTTTCTTCTCTGCCACCCCCCCCCCTCCCCCACATTATGCATCAGGACCCATTAAAATATAAAAATTGTTCTATAGCCCCACAAATCTACCTCACCAATCAGGGGGACTTTGCTACACATACATCAGCCATCTCCCATCATGGTTGTATTCTGCTCCTTCACTATAGCATTTCATAACCACTTCGCAATTAAACCAGCAGTCTGCTGCTGCATTGATCATTGCAAAGTCAACGGCTGAACAGATCTATAAGCTGTTTTGTCACAAACTGACTTACAACAGAAAGTTCTTTTATTCCACTAGAAACAGATCTTAGCTGAGAATACCTCTTTTGCAATTTATAATGACACATAGTGAGACTTGAAAACAGATGTATACTATATCTAATGTCAAACTGTGCTGGATATGACATTTTTGTGCTACAAGCATAGCAAAGTTGCAAATAGTTGAATTCCCTATCAAGTGAAAAGGAGTGGGATCATAAACATAATAGTGTATTTCAAGCCAGAACAGTAAATACTTTTGATAAGAATCACATTTTTAAAATGTCAAACAAAATCACAGTTGAATTTAAGTGTAATTAATCTTGACATTATTTTTTCTGAACTCTTTGTTATCACACTGTTTTATCCATGAATCCATTTCCAAAGTGTAACTGAAGGAGATGTTAGACTAAGATCTTATTTTCCTGGCACCTAATTTAAGTAAAGACTGTTTGGTGTATGCTAAAATATAGAATCTGCAGGGATTTTGCTTCAAGACCAGAAGTGGCAATCTGTTTTTTTAAAGACACAAAGAGAGAAATTTTTTTAGCCCATTTGACCCAACTTTCTGCAACAACAAAAACTGTTTGGCATGCCTGTGAACCTGCAATTCACTGGGGGAAAACCCCAGGATTCACACACACTTAAAACAAACAAGTATTACAAGGAAAATGTTACCATCAGTGAATTTGGAACATACCTATCCAGAATGTTTTTCCATTTGAAATGAAATAGGAAATGTCAACAAAATGTCATTCATTTTGTTTCTTCTGGTAAGGCCCCAGCCCTGACTAAACACATGGAGGCACATTCTAATAATATGTGCACCCGGGCCCCTGTGCACCCGATCTGAATCAGGATGCACAGAGGTAGACCCGATTCTGATCCCATGGGTGCTAAATGTGCCCCAAGGATCAGAATTGGGACTAGGGTCTGTACATGCAGGCCAAGACCTGATTATGATTCACCTGCATGTACAGACCCATGCCCAGCTAACTCAACCAGGCTCCTGAACAGAGCCACAATCCCCAGCTGCTGACCACACTTTCCTTTCCCTGCAGCCTGACCCAAGATCTGGCCTTCAATGGTCAGGGTTGGGCTGCAGGGAACCCTCTTCACTCCCTCACCTCACTGACATTGTCCAGGCCTGCCATCCCCCAATGTCCAGGGGGACTTATTCCACCTCCAAGGTGGAATTTATTTATTTACATTCTCTTATATACTGCACCAGTGTGGTTTACATTGAACAAACTGAAATTACATTGAACAGGGCATTATAACTTGGAGATAACTATTTTACAGGGAGCATGGGCTATGGAGGGTTAAGAGGCTTGCCCAAGACCACAAGGAGCACCTGTGGGACTAGAAACCCCAGTCCTTCCGGCCCAAGGTTGCTGTCCTCTAGTGGGATTTGAACCCCCAACCTTCCAGCCTGAAGTACCTTGCCCCAAACCACTAGGCCACTCCTCCACTCCTCCAGTTTGCCGATCCCAGACATACAGGGCCGACTTCAGAATTGGCCCTGTACGTCCGGGGTTGTGGACTGCACACGCCCTGTCCTCACTCTGCCTCCGGAATGCCCCCTCCCACCCCCAACTAAGCCTCCCCATACAAACTACTTGCTCATACGGGGAAGCTTCTGCTGGGGATGGAAGGGGATAGATGTCCATCCCCGCCATTCGCGTTTCAGAATAGACCCCATGGTTAAAAACTTTCAGAGAAGCCCCCCCCCCCCAGTCTTCCTTTATATCCCCAACCCCCTTGGACTCCCACTCTGCTTCTTACTCCATTTGTAGGTCACAAGTAGGGATGAAGTGATTCCCAGTTGCTGATGCTCCTCCAGAATCACACACACCAACCCAAGGTCAGTGCAATGCTGAAGTACAGCACCAGCAGGGCAGGAGTGACCTGACATCACTTCTGCTCTATTCGGACCTATGAACGCGGAGGAAAGGTGGCTGCAAAAGAAGCCTAAAGCAGGTGGGGGCATCTCTAAAAGCTTTTAATTGCAGGGCTATTACACTAAACCAAGATAAAAAATCAAAGAAACAACAAAATAAAACAAAAAACCCAACCAATGAAACAAAAATAAAAAAAGATCCCTTCCTCATCCCTACAAATTCCTATGTGTTACAGTCTTTAGAAACATCAAGCCCCCATCCCTACTATCACTATATTTGATGAAGAGCTGCCCTGCCTATAAAGGGCAGCATATTCCTTATGAGTAATTACACCATTCTGTCATTCTAAGGAAATGCTAATCTACTATTCCAATGCTAAGGACAGATGGACTTAATTAAAGAAAAGTAGCATCAGAACCTGGCTTAGAAGTGAGGTTTATGACTGTCGTGATATGCGCAAAACTAACCCATTTGGAGAAACTGCCCCTAGACAACAATGCTAAAATGAGGTTGGTGACATCTTATAAACTAATCAATTTATTGAGAAAGGAACTTTCAAGAAGAATCAATGTCATCAGACACATGAAGTGCAGAAGAGGAAGAAGGTAAATATATGTGAAGGGGGTCTATTTCCCAAGGCCCCAATTCAGTTAGCAGCACCTACTAACATGTTAATAAGAGCTATATTCAGCAGCACTATCTGAATACTACCACTGCATATTCTCTCAAACTGTCTTGGCACTATCCAGATAATGCTGGCTAGGTCTAGGGGTGGAACTTGGGAAGAGCAGCATTTATCCAAATAGTGGTGATATCCTGCTGCTATCCAAATAAGTTGTTGTTAAGTGCCGTTGAGTCGGAGTCGACTCATGGCAACCCTTTGGATAGTTGTTCTAAACTGTGTTCGGTCTTCAGTCAGGCAGCTCATTGATAAAGTGGCATCCACTGCTGCTGTTGTATTAATCCATTCATTATTATGCATAGTGTCCCCGAAAGGGGGACGCTCAACCTTTATGCCTCAGGTCATATGAAACCACGCATAAAACACTTCAATCAATCACGCAATATTGTATTAGGAACAGATGCAGAATTCATGCATTAATGGGTTACCATAAGAACATAAGATATGCTGTACTGGATCAGACCAAGATCCATCAAGCCCAGTATCCTGTTTCTAACAGTGGCCAATCTAGGTCAGAAGTCTCTAGCAGTTTCCCATTGCTGGCCTTCCTCTTTTGCATTGACCTTCAACCTTGCCAAACATGATGTCTTTCTCTAATGATCTCTCTCTTCACATGATGTGTCCAAAGTATGAAAGTCGAAGTCTTGTCATCTGAGCTTCTAAAGAAAGCTTAGGTTTGATCTCCTCTAGTAATGACTTGTTTGTTTTTTGGGCAGTCCATAGTATACACAGCATTCATCGCCAGCACCATAATTCAATGGTATCAATTTTCTTCCTGTCTATCTTTTTTACTGTCCAGATTTCGCATGACGTTATTGAAAATGCCATGGCTTGGATAAGATGAATTTTTGTATGGAGAGAGACATCTCTGCTCTTGAGAATCTTGTCTAGGTCCTTCATCGCCATTCTGCCAAAACCAATGTGTCATCAGATTTCTTGACTGCTTGACATTTCTTTATTGATTATTGATTATTGATCCAACTATTTCAATTTCTTCTCCATCAACAATTAACGTATTTATTTTGGCAGTTGTCAGGATCTTTGTCTTCTTTACGTTAAGGTGTAGGCCAATTTTAAAACTATGTTCCTTGATATTGAGAAGCAAATGTTTCAGATCATATTCACGTTCAGCCAGTATTGTGGTATCACCAGCATAGCAAAGGTTGTTGATGAGTTTTCCACCAATCTTCACACTTTGGTTCTCTTCATAAAGTCCTGATTCTCTGATAATTTGTTTTGCATATAAATTAAATAGGTAAGAGAAAAGTATACTGCCTTGTCATTCACCTTTGCTGATTTTAAACCATTCTGTTTCTTTTTTCCGTTCAAACTGTTGCATTTTTTAATTTACTTTGCAACATACAAAACATAGTTACCAGAAATGAGAAAAAAGAAAAGTAACAAACCTTCCTTACAAAGAACAAAACAAACACTCTAATATTCATTTAGCCCATATCAAAGGAAGAAAAGAAAAGCAATACATACACAGTTCTAAGCAATATAAACAATCTTTTGTTCATATCTAAGTAGCAGTTAATCCAATACTTCTTGAACCCAGAAATGCATATCCATCTATAAAGAAATCAGAAACTGTTTGCCTTCAGAAAATCCTCACGTTGTAGTGGGTCAAAAAAACAATAATGTTTCTCCTGATGTGTCACCAGGCATTTATGAAGAAATTTTGGGAAAAAGGTTGCTCCCAGAGCCAATGTATGAGACCAACTCCAGGAAAGCCTTACGCCGTAACTGAGTAGGCCTTGAAACATCAGGGAAAACATTAATCTTCTGGCCACAAACTGTTGCTTTTTGATCAATGTAAAGGTTGTACAAGAGAACAATCAGATCTTCTGGTATACCTATGCTTCTTAATATGGCCCAGTGTTTCTCATGATTTACATAGTCAAAAGCCTTGCTGTGGTCAATAAACATATAGATATCCTTTTGGTATTCTTTGGTCTTTTCAAGGACATCCACGATGATGTCTCTTGTTGCTCGCCCTTTCCTGAACCCTGCTTGCACTTCCGGCAGTTCTTGTTCTAGGTATGGTAGTAGTCTTTGTTGAATGATTTTGAGTAGAATCTTGCTGGCATGTGGGATCAGAGCAATTGTGCTATAATTTCCATGGTCGGTTGGATCACCTTTCTTCAGTATTGGTATAATTACAGATCTTTTCCAGTCAGTTGGTGTTGTCAGCTTCCAAATTTCCTGGCAGAGCTTGTAAGTATGGTAAAGTGTAGTTACTCACCTGTAACAGGTGATCTCCGGGAACAGCAGGAATTTAGTCCTCACATATGGGTATCGTCGGTACCGACGGAGCCTGCACAGGAACGCTCCCCAGCGTCCAATAAGAACACTTTTGGGAGCATCCCTCAGCACATGCGCGCTGCCTTCCCGCCTTTCCAACTGTCCCTCTTCAGTTAAGTTTGTAGCTGAGTGAAAGGATAGAGGGAGAGAGGAAAGAGGAAAGAGACAAAGAGAGAGAGAGAGAGAGAGAGACAACTCCTAGGGGAGGTGGGTGGGTTGTGAGAACTAAATTCCTGCTGTTCCCGGAGATCACCTGTTACAGGTGAGTAACTACGCTATCTCCAGGAACAAGCAGGAATGTAGTCCTCACATATGGGGACTCCCTAGTTGAAGATGCCAGGGAGATAGCCCTAGGAAGGTGCCACCGTCAAGGGTGAAGATCCTTCCTCCCATGGATCTCTGGCATCCCACCAGGGTTGGTGGGTAGGAGTTGGTTTATGTTTGAAAAAGGTTTTGAAGAACAGCTTGGCCAAAGAAGGCATCCCGACGGGAGGTTTTATCTAGGCAGTAGGGCTGTGAAGATGTGTACTGAAGCCCAGGCGGCTGCTCGACAAATGCCATCGATAGACACAGAGTGGAGATTAGCCATAGAAGCTGCCATGGCCCTGACATTATGAGTTGTGACATGGTCCTGAAGAGGAAACCCTTACTCTCATAAGCAAAGGATATGCATTGAGCAATCCATTTAGATAAAGTTCTTTTGGAGACTGGAAGTCCCAAATCACTAGGGTCAAAAGCTATAAAACGTTGTGAAGACTTTCTATATTGCTGTGTTCTTTGTATGTAAAAGGTTAAGCCCTTTTGCAATCCAAAGTATGAAGGTTCCTTTCTGCATTAGAGGCGTGAGGCCTGGGAAAAAATACAGGAAGGTAAATTGATTGATTTAAATGAAAAGGCGAAACCACCTTTGGCATAAAATGAGGGTGAGTTTGAAGAACAACCTTATCATGATGAAACCTAGTATAAGGAGGATCAGCCACTAAAGCTTGCAATTCACTGATGTGACGGGCAGAGGTGATTGCAATTAGGAAGATGACCTTCCAGGTCAAGAACTTAAGGGCTGCAGTGGCTAAAGGCTCAAAAGGCAGCTTCATGAGCTGCCTGAGAACTAGATTTAGATCCCATGCCACCGGTGGTGGCTTGATGGCAGGTTTGGTTAATAGAAGGCCTCTCATAAATCTAGATATGAGTGGATGAGAGGAAATTGGTTGTCCATTCAGAGGCTTATAAGAAGCTGCAATTGCACTAAGATGGACTCTTACCGAATTGGTCTTTAACCCAGAATTCGATAAGTGAAGAAGATACTCTAGTATCGATTCTAAGGGTATGATCAGGGGGTTTAATCCCCTCCTGGAGCACCATATAGTAAAACGTTTCCACTTGAAGGCATAAGATCTTCTTGTGGAAAGATTCCTAGAAGCTCGAAGGATATCTTTTACCTGCTGAGACAGGTTGAGATCCTGGAGGTCTAAGCCTTCAGCAACCAGGCCGTGAGGTGCAGGGACTGGGGATTCGGGTGCCATAGCATCCCGTTCTCCTGAGAAAGGAAATCTGGAGCATGCCCTAACTCCAGAGGTGCCGCTTGAGAGAGATGCAGAAGCAGGGAATACCACGCCTGGCGTGGCCATCGTGGTGCGATGAGAATCTTGCGACCCCTGTCTCTCTGAAGCTTGAAGAGTGTTTTGGGAATGAGGGGAATGGGTGGGAAAGCATAAAGGAAGTCCTGACCTCAGTGAAGGAAGAAGGCATCCCTTGCCTGACAGTGGTATGCCAGTATCCTGGAACAGAACCGGGGAAGTTGGGCATTCAGTGGACTTGCAAAGAGGTCTATGTCTGGAGTACCCCAGAGATGAAATATCTTTGCCACCTGGTCTAGGTGGCGTGACCACTCGTGAGGTAGCAATACTCAACTGAGTTTGTCTGCCCAAAGGTTTTGAATGCCTGGAAGATATACCACTAGAAGGTGAATTTGGTGCTCTCTGGCAAGGGCCCATAGTTGTAAAGCTTCATTGCATAATGACAGAGAGCCAGTTCCACTCTGCTTGTTCACATAGAATATGGCTACCTGATTGTCCGTCTGGACCAAGACTGTCTTGTAGCTGAGCTGGGCGTGGAACACTCGTAGAGCTAAATAAATTGTTCTTAATTCCAGGAGGTTTATGTGTAGACCTACCTCCTGTGGAGTCCAGGTGCCCTGGGTAGAGAGATGATCCAGGTGTGCTCCCCAACCCACCTGTGAGGCATCTGCTGTTAGGGTGGCCTGAAAGAGGGGTTGATGGAAAGGAGACCCCACTGTCAGATTTTCTAGTGATTGCCACCTTTGGAGGGACAAAATTAGTCTTTAAGAGACTGTTGTTTTGTCCGACAAATTGCCCGTGGCCTGTGTCCACTGTGTGGAGAGGGTCCACTGAGCTGCTCGCATGTGAAGGCGAGCATATGGGACTACATGAACTGTGGATGCCATGTGTCCCAGTAGCTGCAGTAGTTCCCAAGCCATGAGGGAGGATTTTCCTGCTGCTTGGGAAGCTAGCTGCATAATGCGAAGACACCGGGCTTGTGGAAGGAAAGCCCTTGCCTGCCTGGTATCCAGACAGGCTCCTATGAATTCTAGGCATTGGGAAGGAACTAGTTGAGACTTCGGGAAGTTGATTTCCAATCCCAAGTATTGGAGGATTCGCATTGTACGAGACAGTGCAGTGCTGGCTTCTGCAACTGTGGAGGCTCGAATGAGCCAGTCTTCTAAGTAGGGGAAGACAAATATCCCCAGGGTCCGTAGAAATGCTGCTACTACTGCCATGCATTTCGTGAACACCCTTGGTGCTGAAGCCAGACCAAAAGGAAGAACCCTGTACTGGAAATGTCTTCCCCTGAAAAGGAAATGCAAGAATTTCCTGTGATCTGGATGGATGAGAATGTGTGTGTATGCATCCTTTAAGTCTAGAGAGCAAAGCCAGTCCTGGCCTTGAAGGTATGGCAGAAGAGTTCCTAGAGAAATCATTTTGAATTTCTCTCGAAACAGATATTTGTTCAGTCCTCTGAGGTCTAGAATGGGTCTGTGTCCCCCTGTTTTCTTTGGGATAAGAAAATAGGGGGAGTAGAACCCTGTTCCCTGTTGAAAAATGGGTACTTCTTCTATTGCCCCTTAGGCAAGAAGTGTGGAGACCTCGTAATCTAGCAGATTGTCTGCAGAGGTTTGTGAATTGAACTACTTTAGAATTGTAGGAGGGGGTATGCTGTGAAAATGAAGTTTGTACCCCTCTCCTACAATGGACAAAGTCCAATATTCTGCTGTTATTTGGTGCCATCTGTTGATAAAGTGGCATAACCTGCCTGGAATATTGAGGGGTTGGGGATCCCTCAGAGGCAGGAAGGCAAAGCTCTCTGGGAAGTCAAAGCCCTGGAGGGGGCTGAACCTGGAGAGCTGGTTGGGCTCTCGGTCCTTTTGGTTTCTTTTGCTGTCTAGGTTGTCCCTTTTGGGCAACCTGACTTGAAGTCTGCTGGGTATAGGAAGGATAAAACTTCCTCTTTTTGCTAAAAGAGGGTTTTTTATAAGGCTTCCTTTTGGCTGGAGTGGCTGTAGACTTTGCCAATCTATCTAAGATAGAATTGTAAGCATCTAACTCATTAGCCTTTTCCTGCCAGTTCTTGCCGAAGAGATTCTCCCCTTTGCAAGGAATGTTGCCTAATTTATTCTGTACCCAAGTCTCCAAGTCTGATGCCTGTAGCCAGGCAATCCATCGTGCACCAATGGCAATAGCAGAAGTTCTGCTGATGCATTCAAAGCAGTCAAAAGCTGCACGATTGACAAACTTGGAGACATTTTGAGCATGCTTAACTAGAGCAAGAAAATCTTGTCTCTTATCATCTGGGAGAAAAGGGCTCATAAGTTCCAAGTCTCCTGCGACTTCCTTAAGGAACATTCCCATATATAGGATGTATGAACTGATTCTAGCTGAAAGCATGGAAGCTTGAAAAGTTCTGTGTCCGGGGAGGAGAGCGTCTTGCCTGGGAGCGGACGCTGTGTTGCAGCTCGGGGCCAGGAACAGCTGATCCATCTGCAGGTGTGGTGGTGGACGACGCTACTCCGGAGGACCCCCCCCCCCCCTGCTCTCTACAAAGCCCGACGAGAGCTATACGCGGCCGCGTGTTTCGCGGCCTGCATGGTCGCGTCCTAAGGGGCGCGTCACAAGGGGCAGGACACGCCCCTTTGACGCCCCTTAGACGCTTCTAAGACGCTGGGAGTACCTACGGCTTGATCATGGGGAAACGGAAGGGTAAACCGCCCGCAACTTTAACATCTGCGGCCGGAACACAGGGAGGCAAGGTAGGCCCCATGGACAAACACATTACTCCTTTGCAACCAACTATGCAATCACCGGACGGGGTTTCTTTAAGCCCCGACTCCCGGTCACCACCTGTACTTTCACAGTTTCCACTTTCGTCCACTCTCACGGATATCCCTGTATTGGACGTTCTTCCTGCTCTTCAGCCTGTGGAACCCACTGCTTCTGAAGATTCTTCTGTTTCTCCTTCGGGTGATGTCACCCTTCTTGATATTTGGACTGCCATTAAGAAAATGGATGTACGTCTCACTGGTACTGTTTCCTCCTTGTGCTCTTTTTTTCATGATGTAGTAAGTAAGGTGAAAGTGGTTGATTATCATTTGTCTTCTTTAACAGAATCCACGGCTCGTATTGACTCTCAACTTCAAGTTTGTGCCACTAATAATGTGGCCTTGCTTAAGGAGCTTTCGGCGGTTTCTTATCGCTTGGAGCTCGTTGAGAATCAATCTTGAGCTCGGAATCTTAGATTTCTTAACTTTCCCACTACACACCTCCTTTCGTATGATTTATTGTTAAAAAAGTATTTCACAGAAGTTCTTCAAATTAAGGAAACTGTTGAGGTCCTTCAGTTGTTTTCTTTTTCAACTTCGCCAGGGCTGGTACCGAATCAGGAGGGAGTAGTACCTCTCCCTCAGGACTCGGTAGCCCAAAATTTGACAGCTTTTCTGGAGGACTCCCTGGATATTATTCCTAAACGTTGTACATTGGTTGTAACTTTTTCCTTAGAATCTGTTAAGTTGAAGGTACTCCGTGCCTTTTTTAAACATAAGGATCAAGAGTTTTGTGGCTTTAAAATCCAGGTTTTTCCTGACATTGGTCGAACTACTCAGTTACGCCGTAAACAGTTCCTAGATTTAAAACCTAGAGTGCTTGCATTGGGGGCTTCATATTTTCTAAAATTTCCCTGTCGTTGTCTTATTACTTTAGAAGAGCAGAATTATGTCTTTACAGAGATTATTCAGTTACAAGCTTTCTTAGTTAGTAAAGAAGCTATTGGAAAGGTTTAGGTGGAATGCTGATTTATTTTTCGCTCTCTTATGTGGGATCTAGGATCTCTTATTTCTGTATTTGTTTCTTTATTGAGATATCTCTCCTTCCGTTAATGTGTTTTAAATTATGTGATTATGATATTCTTGTAGAGTGAATTTATTGTAACATTTGTGGTATTTCTTTATTAATAATTTGTATCTCAAGAAAATGCAAAATAAAATATTAAAAAAAAAAAAAAAGAAAAGTTCTGTGTCCAAAAGCATCCAGAGTCCTGCATTCACGACCTGGAGGATTGGATGCATGTCTCTTTGCACTTTTCATCCTACGCATGGCTGATTCCACTACCATTGAATGGTGTGGCAGCTGGGTTTTCTGAAAACCAGGACATGGTGGAACTCGATACATAGTATCAAGCCTCCTAGAGTGAGGAGAAGTGGTCAGAGGTGTTTCGCACATTCTGAGCATCAAGCTATGCAGAATTTCATGGATAGGCAGAGTAGTTGCCTCCTTGGGAGCTTTAGGATATTGGAGGATTTCCAATTCCTTTGCTCTGGGTTCTTCTTCAGGAGCTACTGTGATTGAAAGACCTTTGGCCATATCACAGATGAAATCCTGAAAAGACATGTCCTCTGGAGGTGACATTCTGCGTTGGGGAGAAGAAGGATCTTCTAGAAGAAACCCTCTAGTGCCAGCAGAATTGTCAGAGTCTTCGGAATTGGAGGAATCAAAGTATTCCTGACTCCGATGCTCTTGCAAAGCACGATCCCGGTACCGATCGAAGTCGGTACCGAGGTGAGCCGGTACTGCTTTGTCCCCTCCAGCCAGAGATGGCATAGGAAGAGTTCCCACCGGGGCCGGCACCACCGGTACCGGCATCACCGGTGTCGGTACCAGTGTCAGTACTGGTGTCGGTACCGGCATCGGTGTCGATGTCGGCACCGGTGCTCTTCGGACCACCGGTACCGCAGCCGAGAGAAGAGCTGCGATACTGCGCTCGATAGCGAGGAACCTCTGGTCCATCGACGCTGCCGATGCCTGGGTGTCGGTACCGGTAAGGATGGCCGGAACCCCTGAGTATGGCACAGGTAGTTCTTGCGAGGTTGAGGCCTCGAGAACATCCTGAAGCCCCATCGATGCTTTGGAAGCCGAAGCCTCCCGCCGGGGCTATTTTGCCGGTGTGGTTCCCTCAAGGGCAATGCCAACGGCCTCTCGATGCTTAGCAGGAGAGCTACCCTTTGAGGACCGGCTCTTATGTTTAATTACCTGAGATCCATGAGAGGAAGAAGAGGCCCTCGACGATGTCGATGCAATGGATCTGGCATCCGAAGAAAAAAGGGTACCGAGCTTTGCGGCCCGGTTCTGTCTTCCTCTTTTAGAGACATTAAGTTGGAGAATGATCAGGTCCTAAACATTTTAGACACCAATCATGGGTGTCAGTGACGGAAATGGTGCCGCCACACTTAGTACATTTTTTAAAGCCACTAGTTGGCTTTTCCATGATTTAGGAAAATGGGGCCTAGTGCCCAACATGGCACCTAGCACCAAAAAGGAAAGTTTCTGAAAGAAACACTGAAAGGTTTTTTGTTGTTTTTTTTTAAAGAAGAAAAGAAAAGAACCGGCGGTACCGGTAGGTGTCGTGCGGTAGGCAAACGCGACCACAGAAAGAAGTTTAAAGATGTAATTTTCTGCGGTGACAGGGAATAGGTCCTCTCGGCTCCGCAGAAAACGATGAACTGAAGAGGGACAGTTGGAAAGGCGGGAAGGCAGCGCGCATGTGCTGAGGGATGCTCCAAAAAGCATTCTTATTGGACGCTGGGGAGCGTTCCCATGCAGGCTCCGTCAGTACTGACGATACCCATATGTGAGGACTACATTCCTGCTTGTTCCTGGAAATCAGCCGTATCCAATTGCTGTAATATGTCAATGGGAATGGCATCAATGCCCAGTGCTTTATTTTTTGATAATGCTTTCAATGCAGTGGTTCTTGATTATAAGGTACAGGTTGAAACAGCTGTTGGTCCATTTGCTCTTTATGGTATAATGACGCTGTATATTCTTTCCACCTTTTCTTGATCTTCTTAGCATCATTCAACATGAATCCTTGAGCATCTTGTAGCATTCCAATTCAAGGCTGGAATTTTCTCTTTAATTCTCATAGCTTTAGGAAAGCCAATCTTGTTCTTCCTCTAATAGTTGCTAGCTCTCTGACTGGGAGCTCTTAAAAGGGTTTTGTGTATATTTTTTAAAGCAAGGTTACTTTCATTTTTGCTGTTTTAGGGGAACTTTACTTGAGCACTGTAGGTTGCTGACTCCAGTAACCTCCTCAGGTTTAGAAACTCTTAACACCTAATCAGGAGTTAGTGGGCCTGTTTCCTGAGTGCAGTTGAAGCCTGAATAAAAGGCTCCTGTGCCCTGCCCTTTTGAGGCTTTCCTAACCAGGGCTCCACACATCAAACAGTAAGTAAGGATTTGAGGGTTTCTTTGTTTGGTTTTTTTATTACATTGCTAGCTCTCTGACTGGGAGCTCTTAAAAGGGTTTTGTGTATATTTTTTAAAGCAAGGTTACTTTCATTTTTGCTGTTTTAGGGGAACTTTACTTGAGCACTGTAGGTTGCTGACTCCAGTAACCTCCTCAGGTTTAGAAACTCTTAACACCTAATCAGGAGTTAGTGGGCCTGTTTCCAGAGTGCAGTTGAAGCCTGAATAAAAGGCTCCTGTGCCCTGCCCTTTTGAGGCTTTCCTAACCAGGGCTCCACACATCAAACAGTAAGTAAGGATTTGAGGGTTTCTTTGTTTGGTTTTTTTATTACATTGCTAGCTCTCTGACTGGGAGCTCTTAAAAGGGTTTTGTGTATATTTTTTAAAGCAAGGTTACTTTCATTTTTGCTGTTTTAGGGGAACTTTACTTGAGCACTGTAGGTTGCTGACTCCAGTAACCTCCTCAGGTTTAGAAACTCTTAACACCTAATCAGGTGTTAGTTCCCTCCCTACCCACCCCGACTCCCACCCACCCCTAGTGAGCAGTCTTGCTTTATAGGGCACCCCCCCCCCCCCTTTTAACAGATCACAGTGAATTGGACCAGCACATTTGTATGTAATTAAAGAGTTTTAACTGCTTTTTCTCTGCAAGGACAGCTGCGAAACCAGCTGGTACTTGGTAGATCTCTCTCTCTTTTGCTCTAACAGATACCTAAGCTCCACGAAAAGAACAATGGCTGGGAAAAATCGTATTGCTAAAGCTGTTGCCCCCGTTACAGCTTCTGCCTCGGTCCAGACAGAGGTCCTAATGCCGGTTGAAGGACCGGTCCCATGTGTAGGGTGCCTGCATGCTGAAGCTCTGAGGAAACAGGTGGAGGAACTCAGAGAGGAGGTGGCGAGGCTGAGGAGCATTCAAGACAGTGAGAAGTACATTGATGAGATGCTTCTTGCAGCAACCAGGCTCTCCAGCACAGGAGAAGATGGGTGCCAACAGAATGTCGATGGTTGGACACAAGTCACCAGGGCCTGCAAAATCACCAATCCAACTTCTCCAGCCCTTGAATTGAAGAACCATTATGCAGCCCTGGAAGTGGATGAGGTGAAAGCATCCCTGGAAAGGGAAGAACCAGAGTTCAACTACCCCAAAGTTGCGGAATCAGTGACCAGAAGGAAACGAAGAGTAGTGGTGGTTGGAGACTCTCTTCTGAGGGGTACTGAGGCGTCCATCTGCCGACCAGACTTGATGTCCAGAGAGGTATGCTGTCTGCCTGGTGCCAAAATCCAAGATGTTACGGAGAGTTTGCCGAGACTCATCAAGCCCACTGACTATTACCCAATGTTGCTAATCCATGTTGGAACAAATGATACTGCCAGGTATACCTCGGAACATATCAAAAGTGACTTCATGGCTCTGGGACAGAGGGTGAAGCAGTTAGATGCACAGGTGGTGTTCTCTTCAATCCTCCCTGTTGAGGGTAAAGGCCAAGGCAGAGAGGCTCGCATCCTGGAGATGAATGCATGGCTGCGTGGATGGTGTCATCGAGAGCATTTTGGTTTCCTAGACCATGGGATGCTGTTCCAAGGGTTGCAAAGCAGAGATGGCATCCATCTGTCCAAGAGAGGTCAACGCATCTTTGGTAGTTGACTGGCTAATCTACTGAAGAGGGCTTTAAACTAGATTCGTTGGGGATGGGTGAAGAAAGCCCCCAGGTAGGTGAAAGCCCCCAGGTAGGTGATACATTAAATACCTTTATGGAAATGGGTAACAGGGGTAACATATGGAAAGCAGTGTGTATTAATGCCCGTAGCATGGGAAATAAGATCCCTGAAGTTGAAGCTTTGGTGGGAGTGGCTGACTTGCATTTAGTGGCAGTTACAGAAACGTGGTTCACAGAAAACCATGACTGGGATGTAACTATACCTGGCTATACTTTATTCAGAAAGGACAGGGTAGGAAGAAGGGGAGGAGGAGTGGCACTATATGTAAAAACTACTATTAAAGCTTTGGAATTACAGAGCTTAAAAGGGAGAGAGGAGGCATTGTGGGTTAAACTAGAAAGAGGGAAAGAGAAATCTATTTCCATTGGAGTGATATACAGACCTCCCTCACAAGAGGAAGAGGTGGACAGAGAGTTAATTGAAGACATACGCAGCATTGCTAGGAAAGGGGAAGTGCTACTGATAGGAGATTTCAATATGCCAGATGTTGATTGGCACATTCCTGCTGCAGTATCATCTAGAAATAAGGAGATCCTGGATTCTCTACAGGGAGAACTATTCAGGCAATTGGTAACAGACCCCACACGTGAAGGGGCCATACTGGACTTGGTGCTTACCAATGGTGAAAGTGTTTCTGATGTTGTAGTGGGAGATCATTTTGCATCCAGTGATCACCAGATGGTGTGGTTCAGTATTAGGACTAGGGCTGTTAGAATCCATTCCAAGGTGAGGATCTTAGACTTTAGGAAGACTAACTTTGTGAAGATGGGCCAATACCTCAGGGAGTCGTTAGAGGGATGGGAACAGCTGGGAGATGTAGAAAAACAGTGGGCAAAACTGAAAGGGGGTATTTTAAAGGCAACCAACCTTTTTGTTAAAATGGTAAATAAAGGCAAAAGGAACAGGAGACCGCTATGGTTTTCGAAGTAAGTAGCTGAACAAGTGAAGAAAAAGAGGGAGGCCTTCATGAAATACAAGAGATCACAGAGAGAGGAAGACAGGCATCTGTATTTGGAAAAACTTAGAGAAGCTAGCAAAGTAGTCAAGAAGGCAAAGATTCAAAAGGAGGAGGAAATAGCCAATGCAATAAAATGGGGGGATAAGACATTTTTCAGATATATTAGTGAGAAGAGGAAGGGCAAAAGTGGTATTGTCAGACTCAAGGGTGCAGGGGGGGAATATATAGAAGCTGATAAGGATAAAGCGGAATTGCTTAACAAATATTTTTGTTCTGTGTTCACAGATGAAGAACCAGGAGCAGGACCTCAGAAAACACCCACAAATAAGAACAGAAGCGACGGACATCTTGAACTATTTTCAGAAGACTGTGTTCGTGAGAAACTAGCTCAACTTAAAGTAGACAAAGCGATGGGACCGGATGGGATACACCCTAGAATACTGAGGGAACTTGGGGACGTTCTAGCAACTCCACTGACTAACCTTTTCAATGCCTCATTGGAATCTGGAGTGGTGCCAAAGGACTGGAGAGAGGCTCATGTGGTGCCTTTACACAAAAGCGGAAGTAAGGATGTGGTTGAAAACTACAGGCCGGTTAGTTTAACTTCGGTGGTGAGTAAATTATTGGAAACGCTGCTGAAAGAGAAAATAGTGAGGTTTCTGGAGTCCAGCGGATTACAGGATCCGAGGCAGCATGGATTCACCAGAGGCAGGTCTTGTCAGACAAATCTGATTGATTTCTTTGACTGGGTGACCAGGGAGTTGGACCGAGGGAGAGCTCTAGATGTGGTGTATTTAGATTTCCATAAAGCCTTTGACACTGTTCCTCACAGGCGACTTATAAACAAACTGAGCACCGTAGGGATGGACCCTAAAGTTACTGCTTGGGTTAGAAATTGGTTGAGTGGGAGGCGACAAAGAGTACAAGTAAATGGAGCTCACTCTGAGGAGAAGGATGTTACCAGTGGTGTGCCCCAGGGATCTGTCCTTGGTCCGATTCTTTTTAACATCTTTGTTAATGATATAGCGGAAGGGCTGTCGGGTAAGGTTTGCCTCTTTGCGGATGATACCAAAATCTGCAATAGAGTAGACACCCAGGAAGGGGTAGATAACATGAGGAGGGATCTAGCTAAGCTTGAAGAATGGTCTAGAATTTGGCAGCTGGGATTTAATGTTAAAAAATGTAAGGTCATGCATTTGGGCTGCAGCAATCCAAGGGAGCAATACAGTATAGGAGGTGAAGTACTTTTGTCCACTAAAGAAGAGCGGGACCTAGGCGTGGTTGTGTCTGATGATCTTAAAGTAGCTAAACAGGTAGAAAAGGCGACAGCAAAAGCTAGAAGGATGCTTGGGTGCATACGGAGAGGAATGGCTAGCAGAAAAAAAGAGGTGATAATGCCTCTGTATAAGTCTTTGGTGCGACCTCATTTGGAGTATGGTGTGCAATTCTCGAGACCGCACCTTCAAAAGGATGTGAACAGGATGGAGTCGGTGCAGAGGGTTGCTACTAAAATGATTAATGGGCTTCGTTATAAAGCATATGAGGACAGACTTAAGGATCTTAATATGTACACCTTAGAGGAAAGGGGGGATAGAGGTGATATGATTGAGATGTTTAAATACCTCCGTGGCATAAATGTTCAGGGAGAGAGCCTCTTTCAATTGAAAGCAAGTTCTGCTACGAGGGGACATGGGATGAGGGTGAAGGGAGATAGATTCAGGAGTGATATGCGGAAATATTTCTTTACGGAAAGAGTAGTGGATCCATGGAATAGTCTCCCAGTGGAGGTGGTAGAGATGAGGACAGTAACTGAATTCAAAAAAGCATGGGACCAACACAGAGGATCTCTAAAGGTAAAAAGTGGACTGTTGTAGTTGTTGTTATGGAAGGACAGACTAGATAGGCCATGTGGTCTTTTGCTGTCATCATGTTTCTATGTTTCTATGTTTCTATAGTTTCTGATTCAATTTCCTTGCATGCATCATTGTAGTACTTCTCTTTGTCTTGTCGTGCTGCACAATGGAAATTTCTGAGTGCTGTGATTGCCTTTCTTTCTCCTTTGGCTTTAGCTTCTTTGTATTTCTGGACAATTTTTCAGAGTTTCTTCAGTCTCCATTTTGGCCGTTTTTGCTTTTTCACCTTTTGTAGAGACTTCTCACTTTCTTCGAGCATAGCTTTCTTGATGTAATCCCATAACTCTGCTGGTGCTCTGTCATTTGTATCCAATGCAGCAAATCGATTTTGCAGGCAGTCTTCAAATTCTGGTGGTATATTCTCAGGGTCATATTTTGCTACATTCATGAGTGGCATCAGGGGCGGCCCAAGGGGGGTGCGGGGCCATGTGCGGAGACTCGGTGTGGGGCCTCATTTGCATAAGGGGCCTCATTTGCATAAATATTTGCATAATGTTACCATATACTAACTTTTAGTAAACATGCCTCTTAATGAGTGTATGGATAAAGAAAGACTAAAAGATTTATACATTACTATAATCCAGTGCCAACCACCAGACACATTAGGAACTATTACAAACACTGCCCATTTAGAACCCATAGCAAACCCGCCGTATCCTAACAGCACTACCAGGACTCACAAAGCACCATACCCTTCCTATCAAAAGGAAACATGCAAATATTAAACCAATACATTTCAGAGAACAACAATACATGACCTACTGGGGAAAGAGAACAAGTGGCAATGTCAAATAGGAATTACATAAACAGAATACCTCAGCTCAGTTACACATGCAGAACATAGACCATCACCAAACAAGGAATCACAATTTAGAAACAGGAAGACAATAATTAAACTGGGAATCCCAAAAGCCAAACTTGGAATGTACAACATTGTAGAAATAAAACTATACATTAATTTGCTCTTGTACTAAACAAAGCACAGACGTTAATGATGCACATTTACCAGAGCTGACATATTCCAATTAATAAATTCAAAATAAAGAGATATTTTTCTACCTTTTGTGCATTTTTTTTCAGCTGCAATTGCTCCAGCCACTTTCTTCTGGTTTCTTCGTGTCTTCTGCTAACTCTCCATCGTCTGCTGTCCATTTGTCCTTTCTTCTCTCTTCTAGTTTTTTTCCATTCTCTCTCTACATCTGCTTTAACATACTAATCTTTCTCCTTTTGCTCTTTCCTCATTCCTATTTCATCCACTCAAATTTTACGCCTCCATCCTCAATCCCCACTTATTCTCCCAATACCCGGCCAATTGTAGATTTTTTATCCCTCCCACACAAAATATTTTCCCCTCTCCATTTTACTCTCCCAGCCCCATCCCATTCTAATCCTCCCCCAACATCAGCTCCCTTCTAGTTCCAGCCTCACCCAGCATCCATTCCCTTCTAGTCCCTGCATCAGCCCATTTCCAGTCCTAGCCCCCCATCAGCCCATTTCCAGTCCTAGCAACCCCCCAACCCAATACCAGTCCTAGCCCCCCCCCATCAACCCACTTCCAGTCCTAACCCCCATCAACCCATTTCCAGTCAGCCCCCCATAGCCCATTGCCAGTCCTAACCCCCCATCAGCCCACATCCCATTACCAGTCCTAACCCCATCAGCCCACCTCAAGTCCTAACCCCTCCCCATCAGCCCACTTCCTGTCCTAGCCCCCCATAGCCCATTATCAGTCCTAACCTCCCCATAGCCCATTACCAGACAGCCCCCATCAGCCAACAGCCCATTACCAGTTTTAACCCCCCCCCCCCCATAGCCCATTACCAGTTCTAACCCCCCCCAACAGCCCACAGCCCATTACCAGTCCTAACCCCATCAGCCCACCTCAAGTCCTAACCCCTCCCCATCAGCCCATTTCCTGTCCTAGCCCCCCCCCCATAGCCCATTATCAGTCCTAACCCTCCCCATAGCCCATTACCAGTCCTACCCCCCCAGCAGCCCACAGCCCATTACCAGTCCTAACCCCATCAGCCCACCTCCATTTTTAACCCCCCCATCAGCCCATTTCAAGTCCTAGCCCCCCCATAGCCCATTACCAGTCCTAGCCCCCCCAACAGCCCACAGCCCATTACCAGTCCTAACCCCATCAGCCCACCTCCAGTCTTAACCCCCCCCCCATCAGCTCATTTCCAGTACTAGCCCCCCATAGCCCATTACCAGTCCTAACCCCACCCAACAGCCCACCTCAAGTCCTAACCCCTCCCCATCAGCCCATTTCCTGTCCTAGCCCCCCATATCCCATTTCCATTCCTAACCCCCCCAACAGCCCACAGCCCATTACCAGTCCTAACCCCATCAGCCCACCTCCAGTCTTAATCCCCCCAGCCCATTTCCAGTCCTAGCAACCCCCCCAGCCCATTTCCAGTCCTAGCCCCCCATAGCCCACTCCCAGTCCTAATCCCACCAGCCCATTTCCAGTCCTAATCCCCCATCACCCAATTTTCAGTTTAAGCCCCCCCATACCCCATTACCAGTCCTAACCGCCCCATCAACCCACTCCCAGTCCTAATCCCACCAGCCCATTTCCAGTCCTAACCCCCATCACCCAATTTTTAGTTTAAGCCCCCCCCCCCATAGCCCATTACCAGTCCTAACCCCCCATCAACCCACTTCCAGTCCTAATCCCATCAGCCCATATACAGACTTAGCTCCCCCATAGCCCATCACCACTCCTAACCCCCCCCCCAGCCCCCCCATAGCCCATCACCACTCCTAAACCCCCCCCCCCCAGCCCAGCCTAGCCTAGGAAAATTTTTTTTTAAAAAAAGCTGTCTGCTGCCGCTGCCGGGGCCGCTGTGGCAGAATCGAGTGTGCCGCGGGGCCTCCCCTGCCCAGCAGAGCCTGCCCTCCCCTGTATCACCTCTCTCTTTACAGCTGCAGTCACACGCGCCGGCTTTCAGAGCGCGAAGGAACTAGTTTCCCTTTCGCGGCTCTGTTAAGTCCGCGGGGGCTGATGGGAACTTCCCATCAGCCCCCGTGGGCTTAACAGAGCAACAGAGAAACTCTCCCCTCGCGCTCTGAAAGCCGGCGCGTGTGACTGCAGCTGTAAAGAGAGAGGTGATACAGGGGAGGCCAGGCTCTGCTGGGCAGGGGGGGCCCCGCGGCACACTCGATTCTGCCGCGGAGGCCCCGGCAGCGGCAGCAGACAGCTTTTTTTTTTTTTTAAAATTTTACTTTTAGATCAGAATGTTTTTTGCGCGGGGCCCCCTGAAACGCGGGGCCCTGTGCAAAAAACATTCTCGCTCAATGGACGGGCCGGCCCTGAGTGGCATGCTCTTTTTTTTAGCTTGAGTTTGCATACTAGTAGTTGGTAATCTGTACTATTTTCTGCTCCGGGCTTTGTCCTTGTTAATGTTATTGAGCTTTTCTATCATTGACTTCCACAGATGTAGTTAATTTGATTTTTGTACCATCCATTGGGTGAAGTCCATGTGTACATTGCTTGTGTTGCTGGAAGAAGGTGTTTGAGATGGATAGATCGTTTGTCTTGCAAAATTCTATCAGTCTCTCTCCAGCTTCATTGCTGTTGCCAAGTCCATATTTTCCAACCACTTTGTCTTCTTCTTTGTTGCTAACTTTTGCATTCCAGTCACCCATGACTATCAGGATATATTGTTTGCATGTTCTTCAAATAAATTATCTGGATAAATTTAGGACAACTGAAATTTGCTTCATTAGCTATCCAGATATTCAGCACCGGCCATTATCCCAATTACCTGCTCTGAATATCTGGATTTTTTTCAGCTGCAATAACTGGTGTTTATAAAAAATGCCAACTGCCAAGGTTGACTATCAGCCTGGAAGACGCTGTGCATCTGGCGACATGGACTTATTCTCGAAATCTTATGTTTCAATAAATTGGTTAGTCTGTAAGTCTCCACTATCCTTTTGGTCAGTTTTGCTGCTACAGACTAGCACAGTTCACCCTCTGGAAGTTTTCAACACTACCACAAACACTCTGAATAATGTAGCTAAAATTTTTATGAGATATATCATAACAGCATTTACACATCAACCATCTGCCAGGTAGCTTTCAAATGAAGCACTGGTACATTGCATGGGCTCTCTCTGTGCTGCACCTGCAACAAACCTCCATTCGCCACTTCCTCGTTTATCTCTACCTCCACTTCTACCTTCCCCTGCCATTGAAGACCATGATTGTCACAACTGTTGTGCAATATCATGGCAGTAATAGGAAAATGCCAGTGTAGTCTACTGAGTGAAACTGACAATCCAAATGTGCACGTGATCAGGCACCTAGTAGAGTGATGGCACAGTCCAGTCATACCACTCTTCAGAGGCAGAGGAGGCATTAAGATAGGGTACTACGAGCCAGAATAATAGGAAGTAACCTACAGCTTACAAAGTGGCATAGTATGCTCAGGGCCAGCCCAAGGGTTTCTGCTGCCCTAGGCAGAAACTCCGGCCTCGCTATCCCCCCTCCCCCCCAGCTGCTGCCACCATCCCACATCCCCAGCTGAAGCCAATGATGCCCTTCCCAGCTGCCACCAATTCCGTCTTGGGAGGGTGAGGTGGGCAGCAGCATTATTTCCAAAAGCGGTGGCTTTTTGCCATCGCTTATGGAAATTCCGTTGCTGCCTGCCTCCCCTGCCAAATGGAATGTGCGGCAGCTGGGGGGGGGGTGGCGTGACTAACCATGTGGGCCACTGATGCTGCCCACCTGGGACAGCCGTCCTAGGCAGCCGCCTAGTTTGCCTAGGTGACGGGCCAACCCTGAGTATGCTAGAAGTTATGGATACACCATTAGCACCACTGAAGACTACAATGATTCCCATACAAAACAAGTAGAACTTTATTCGCTGGATCCCAAACACCATAGGTAATCAAAGAGGAACTTTGCATTCATTTTATTTATTTAACCAGTTTTATATACCACCTTTTCCTTCAATCAAAGTGGTGTACAAGTAACTAAGTTGTGTACATTTATGGGGTAGGAGCGGGGGTGGGTACTGGAGGAGGTATATGCATCCATAACTATTTTTTGATTGAGACCATTGTGTGTTGTTTGCGATCTCGTTCATAGCTAGGCATGTAGGCTCTGGGAAAGTCCGTAGTATTGTACAAAGAGGATGGTCTTGAGCATACATTTGAAATCCTTTATGTCCTTCATGGCTTTCATGCTATCAGGTAGAGTGTTCCATAGTTCTGGTGCATAGAGGGATGGTGCCCTGCTGGACATCGCCTGATTTGTTCTGTGGTATTCAGGGGGAATGGCTATCTTGTTATCCATGCTGGTTCTCCGTGGCCTCGTGCTGGTGTGTCTGGTTACTAAGTTCTGAAGGGCATTAGCTGAAATGTTGTTAATAATTTTGAAAATATTTAAAGTCGCTTTGTATTTTGTGCGTGCTTGTATGGGCAACCAGTGGAGGTTCTAGAGCACTGGAGTGATGTGCTCATTTTTTGCACTGTTTGTGATGATCAATGTGATGATTTATGTATGACAATCAGAAAAAATGAACTTCAGATCCATTGTCAATAAGCGATAGTAGTGACAGACTTCAATGTTCAGGCTTACAAGTCAGGGCTTCCAAGTTCTTTAGATGAAAAAGTTCACATGAGAGCAAGCAGTGTTTCTGACAACAAGGAACTAAACTATATTCATTCCTTTCTTTGTCATTACTGGGATATTGGTGGCAGCCAGACAAGTAGGCTAAAATGGACTTAGAAAGGAGTGATGGATCTGGAGATAGAAGATTCACTGTTGTCCATTGTGTCTCCTGCCACCCTCTTGAAGAAACTAGTAATTAGACTGAGCAATTATTTTTACCTTGGCAAACAAGCTTGGATAGACACCTACCCATGAAATGCCTCACAGTTCTGTGAGTTCTGTGAGATCTGAGCTCTAGTCCACCTGACGTCTCAGGCATTCTCTCCAAATCTACCCTGCATCAAAATATTTGGCCTTCATGTTCTTGATGTCTCCTACAATGTGCATAAAAGAGTAGATTTATTCCTCGAACCACTAAAGTCTACCTCAAATGCATATCCATTTTAGTTAGACTAGGTAGAAAGTAAAGCACCATCTTCTTTGTAGTTTCAGTTCATAGGATGAACACAGGATATACAGTATTTAAACTGTGCCAGATAAGCAGTCCTCTTCCTCCAAATGTTCTTCCCAGACTAATTCGCTAAGTAAGACAAAGGGGCATATCTTGTTACTATAGAATATTGGCTGTCTAGTTGTCCCCTCTTGGGATTCTTAAGTTGGAAGAAGTAATAACCTCAGTGTCATAAGATATGGACAACATTAACTCACTGGAAAAAATGTCTCCACATCAGCAAGTGTTCTCCCAAGATTAAAGAAGTTTTACTGAAACATTTTTTTAATGGCAGTAACATAGAAGAATCAGGTACTATGGGGTATGTTTACTAAACTGCGGTAACGTAGCAGTGGCTACGTTAACGTGCGTTAGGTAACGTTAACACGCGTTAGGTAACGTTAACGCGCTCTATGTAATGTTAACGCGTCTTTAACGTGCGTTAATGTAACCTAACGCGCGTTAGCGTTCCCGCCTGCGGTAAACACCACAGAGGGTGGAGAGAGGGCAAAGAGAAGGGGTCAATGGGTGGGGAGTGGGCAGGGAGTGGGCGGGGAGAGGCTCCCACAACACCAACGTGGGGAACCGAAGGGCTGAAAACTAATGCAAGTGAAAACCTGGCATTAGAGGCACATTTGCAGGAGAGGGAAACCAGTTCAGTGTCAGCAATGTACAGCATAGGCGGGGAGCCCAAGAAAGTATAGTAAAGTTATAGTAGTGCTCCATTTGCAGCAACAGCATTGTGCCCAGGTATGAAAGGCCACTATGGTGATCGCGCAAATGGGGCATGGGGGCTGCAGGCGGGAAATAGAGTGGGGCAACTGGGGCATGGGGTGGACTAGGCGGTTGTCTAGGTGGCACATAGGAATGCGGAAAATGGAAACCAGCAAGACAGCAACTGACCAGGGTCAAACATGCGTATGAGTATGTGTCCCACAGTGTCCCATCCAGGGGACATTACCCAGCAGGTACCCCAAGGAGCACATAACATTGACAGGCGGTGCCAGGGGAAGCATGGACAGCTATGTAGGCACCCCTAGCCCAGAACCCAAACCTTCGGCAGCCACCTACCTGCCCCCTGGATGGCCTGGGACTGCGCACCACTGGCACCGACAGCATATGGTCATGGCAGCATGGCGGGGGGGGGGTGTTTGTGCTGGAGGAAGCAGTGGCATCTGCCTGCAGTGGACCTAGGCCATGCCCTATACCAGTACGTGGTGTGCAGTGCAACAGAAGAGGTCAGGCTGGGGAGAGTAAGAGTAGCCCCAGGGACCACTATGCTGCTGTGGCAACAGTGTGATGCAGGTACCAACGAAGAGCACTTATCCACGTGCCAAGATAAAAACACACCGAAACCGTGGATTGCAATGAAATAACTGTTTATTCAATAAAAATCAGCCAGGCCCGACACAGGCCGTGTTTCACAACACCTTCCTCAGGGGCTTATTGGCTAAACACACAAACATTAAAAATAATAAAAAATATAATCAGAACATGCATAATATAAATAATATAAAAAAGGATTAAGACCATTGTCAGTGCACATAAAATAAATATTAATCAAAAATCAAAAATGAATGTAGACTACAAGAGTAAACCATGAATTACTTAAAATAGTACATATAAACAATACTACGGAACTACAGATAAAACACAGTAAATTAAAAACGTATATAATATAATAAATATATCATAAAAATCATATAACCATTCATAAATACATATACATTTGTAATAATCATTAAATAAATAATGATGTATTAAAAAATAAAAAATAATAAAAAATATAATAATGATTCATCATAATAAAACATTATATGGATGACTCAAGGAAACTACAGGAGTGTGACAATGAAATAACAGGGGCTCCAAAAAAGGAGTTACTGTGCAAAATTAAGGATGGATTAGATAAAAATAATAAATAAATAAATATACAAATGTTTATATATATGTAAAATAAATAAGTAATTCATGATTTACTCTTGTAGTCTACATTCATTTTTGATTTTTGATTAATATTTACTTTATGTGCACTGACGATGGTCTTAATCCTTTTTTATATTATTTATATTATGCATGTTCTCATTATATTTTTTATTATTTTTAATGTTTGTGTGTTTAGCCAATAAGCCCCTGAGGAAGGTGTTGCGAAACACGGCCTGTGCCGGGCCTGGCTGATTTTTATTGAATAAACAGTTCTTCCATTGCAATCCACGGTTTCGGTGTGTTTTTAACAGTGTGATGCAGTACACTCAGCCAGTGTGTCCAAGAGCAAAGGGTCAGAGGTTCAAGTCCCATCTGTGTATCCTGCAGAGCATCACCCCATAGTTTTATCCCACAATGCAGCCACAACAACAACATGTGCAAACCCCAATGCAGCGGTGCACATGGGTACAAACACCCACTCATTCGGGCTCCACTATCCACAGCCTCATGGAGTGTCAGGCTGTTGGCCCCAGCACAGAGCAGCAGTTATCACCAGAGCACTACTACTACCCCCTTCGCAGTTTAGCAATGTCGGCACTGTGATCAGGACCAGTGTGGTGGGCAGGGTTGTCAACCACCTCTATCTCTGCACAATGCTTGAGATAGGTGTGGGAGTGTGCGTATGTCTATCCATTGTTTTGTGTCTGCCAACACCTCACTGAGCCCACATTGCTCACACTGTTTCCAGCGTTAGCCTGCAAATGTGCATAATGAGGAGCAAGGTATTGTGGGTATGGCCCCAGACAGGGCAGATTGGCCAGGATGCATCTGCACAGGGTGGAGGGTAATGGCTGGGATACTGTAGTGCTCAACCACCACCTGCATTGGCAGGGTGGCCACAGCATGTCACACTGGGAGGTCACTCTCACTCTGACCGATCAGTGACCATGGCATGTCCATGTTCCCACATAGTGCCACATATTATTTGTCTCCAGTGATCCCTGTGTGTTTCTGGTTCTGCGGTCTAATCATGGAGGTATTTCTTGGTGTCTGTGCTTTGTATCACATCTCTGGGTGCATAGGGTTTCCTTGTGAGCATGCACTATGGACTGGCTAGTGGGCTATCTGCAGTTAGTCTGTGCATGGTGGGACCATCCTGTAGGATGCTGCAGGTGCAGTCTGATTGTGCTGTCTGCTGGTGGATGGCAGACCATGGTGTGGGGCAGTTGATCCTTTCCCTGCCCACCCCAAGCATCACTGCTGGTCTGCCACTGTCACAGGTATGGCTCTGGCCTATCAGCCCTGGAGGGCTGTCATCCCCCCAACAGGACAGTGATTGTTGCAACTACAGCCATTCCATAGGATGCAGGCACCTGTCCCACCACACCCTCATCTACAAAAGGGGTGATTGTGGGCCCCTTGGGGTATATAGTGCATACCACTTAGACCCATAGAGTCAGTGCTACCTAAACCTCATGCGAGTCTAGACACCCTGCTGCCCTGATAACAAGTACCCATGGCAGCCAGACCTTAACACTGTGTACGCACTAATCTGGGTGGTGTCCAGCCGCACATGTCACCGCAGAACACAGATGGGAACAGAAGTACTTTCAGTTGCACTGCTGGGAGCACCTGTCACACACTGGTAGTGATGGGGACGTGCAGCAGGACCTATCTCTAGTATCACATGTACTATGGACCTAGTGCTGGGTGCCCATCCTATCCCTCAGGGTGAACATGGAACCTGAACAATGGCATGGTCTGTAGCTACTCTGTGCCAGTATCACACACTGTCAGTCCGTCTTACCACGCTGCAGTATCGGAGAGGTGCAGACCTCATTTGGTGGTCATCTGTAGGACGCTGTTCTGCATGTGCAATACATCATGGGTGCTGGTGGGGGTTACCCTATCTGGCACACAGAGCAGACCATTTGCGTGGTGACCTACAGTCCTGTACCCAGCCATTGCTGTGCAACAAGCCATAGAGGTTAGTACACTGACATTCTAGGCAGTGGTCATGGGTTTGATTCTTCATTGTTCCTTCCTGTCCATGTCAGATATTTTGCATGCCTGTGACAATCATTTCTTTGCAGATCTATGCTGCCAGCCCATAATACCCTCACCACAGTTGCCATCACTCCTTATAAGGCGTTATAAGGCACCTTATTGGGCACAGTACAAGGCACGTTACAAGACACGTGCCTTGTACTGTGCCTAGTAAAGTGCCTTATAACGTGCCTTGCAATGCGCGTTAGCCTAAGGCACCTTGTAATGCGCATTACCTGACACAGCTTCCCATAATGATGCACCGCCCATTCCCTTATATGGGCATCCAGGGAACCTAATGCCGGGAACATTACCGCAGTTTAGTAAACATACCCCTATGTGTTATAAGCAAAACAGAAATCCAGTCACAAAATTGATGAATATACAACAGGAGCTCCCTCTGTCTCCCAAAACCTCTTTCAGGATACTTCCTAAGAACATCTCAGGCTGTGAGAATCCTTTTTTGGTACCTGAATCAAACTTGCAGGATTTTCTCCTTTACCTCAGAAACACTGAGTTGCTCCTCATTCCTATGGCACTCTAATGAAAATTCACTGGCAGCTCTCACTGATAATCTCCTTTCATGCCAGAAAAGGTATTTAACAGTGATGAGTCAGAAGAGCTGAATCAAATCTCAGCAAACCTGGAAAATGTGGAACAAATTGACAATCTAAAGAGCAGCAAATTGCCTGGATCTGATGGTATACACCCAAAAGTGATGAAAGAATGCAAAGATTAAATTACAGAATTACTATTAATGATTTTTAACTGCCAGCCCATAGATACTCGGCATCTCAGACTCTTTAGTGCAAAACCTCTCACTTGGGTGTTATCTTATCTTTGATGCCCATTTGTCTTTTGAAGCCCAAGTCACTGCAGTGGTACATTAATATTTTTACTCTCTCCAGAGGGTATGTTCTGTTAAACCATTTTTGTCTTTTGAAGTGCTGAATTCACTTATTCATGGTCTTGTTACCTGTTGAAGTGACTACCCTAACACCATTTATAGCAGTATCAAATCCACTAATCTGAAGAAATGACAGCTAATCCAGAATTCTTATCCAGAATTCTTCTACCTGCTTGTTAACTAACATTTACAAATATGATCACCTCACCCTCTACTCTTCCATCACCATTGGCTGCCTTTCCCTTACCAGTTCCAATTCAAGGTTCTGACTCTTGTGCACAAGGCTTTTTATATTGGTTTTCCATGATATGTCTCTACATTGCTAACACCCTATTCAGTGGCGGCACAAGGGTTTCTGCCGCCCTAGGTTAGATTCTCCATGTCGCCACCCCCCCCCCCCCCCAAAAGGCTGTACCTCTGTCAAGCCTGCCATGCTGCCCCCCCCCTTGCGCTGAAGCAGAGGTGGCTGAACTGCCGCTTCAAAGCTGCATCAGGCCTTAAAGTGCCCACACACATGTGCGCTCAAGGCCTACCGCTCCTGCCCCCCTCCCCCTCGGACGCAACCTTCTTGGAGGGCAGGTAGGAGCATCAGGCCAGAAATGCGCTCACATGAGTGGGCTTTTTTTTTTACTTTTTATTTATTTGCATATAAACTAATACATCCAAGAATTAAACATGAATGAAATAATCATGGTTAACATCCAAATAAAATAAGAATTAAACCTCAAGAAAAACATCCCACTATTTAAATTCACCCACAATAAGGAAAACAGCCAAGGAGAATACAGAAATTTACAAGGAAAAACTAAACAAAGTATAGCGGGTTTAGAGACTCACGCGTCAGCTATGGGGAACACAATTTCTACTCTGATATCTTCCCTAGAATTCAATAATTCCAAGAGTTGTTTTGGCTCAGAAAACAGAAAAAACTTATTATAGGAAACATGACAGTGTGAAGGAAATTTCACAGTAAACATAGCCCCAAGGGAGAAAACCCTAGGCCGGAGGGCCAAAAACTCTATCCTCCTCAGCTGTGTAATATATGACAAATCTGGAAACATACGGACAGCAAAGCCCATAAACTTCTCATTGAAGCTCTTGAAATATGCTTTAAGAATTAAACTTTCATCGGGCTCCAGTACCAGCGTGACCAGAAGGGTAGTTTTCTCTGTGACTACCTCAAGTGAGTTCTCCAGGAACCCCATAAGATCTCCCAGACCACCCATGATAGTCCCGCTACTTCGGTTGCTCGGGCCCAGTGAGAGATATTGCACCTGGGAGTACAAGAGTGGGCGTTTTAAAGCCTGCCATGGTGCTGAAATAGCAGTTGAGCTCCCATTTCCAGGAGGCTGTAGTAGTGATGCTGTCCATCAGGGTCTTCCACCCTAGGCGACCACCTAGGTTCACCTAGTGGATGGGCTGGCCCTGACTCAATTGTCCTTCTTGTACTCTTCTCTCTCAGAATGGTCACTTGTTGGTCATTCCTCTGTCTCTCATGCCCAATTGGAGGCATCTTGGCACACAGCTTTTTACTTCTTCGTCCTTCGTCCTTCCCCTTGTGGAATTCTCTTCCTCCAGAAATGCGTGCAGAAACCTCACACAAGAATTTCAAGACATTATTAAAGACCTACTCTGATCAGAGAAGGGCTGTACTTTTACAGAGCTCTGCTAGTGAGTGGATATTTGCCTCCTGGGACATCTTACTGTGAGTTCTAGCTGTTTATTTAATTATTTACTGTTTGTCTAACTGTTTGTTTAATTATTTATTGTTTGTCTTAGTGGTGTGCTAGTTCAGCCTTCTCAGCTGTACTTACCTTGCCTCTCTCAACTAACTGGGCTTTGTGTGGTAGCCATTTTGAATTAAATCTCTCTCCCCAGAACTTGCTGTTTGTTAAACTTTTTTCCTGTCCTTGCCTGCCTGAGTGAATCCTGCCCCTCCCCCCCCCCTCCCCCTGAGGTATTGTGTAGCCTTCTTCCTGTTTTCTCCACGTGCGCATAGTCTGTTTTAGTTTGCTTTTCTCTGATCAGAGAAGGGCTGTACTTTTACAGAGCTCTGCTAGTGAGTGGATATTTGCCTCCTGGGACATCTTACTGTGAGTTCTAGCTGTTTATTTAATTATTTACTGTTTGTCTAACTGTTTGTTTAATTATTTATTGTTTGTCTTAGTGGTGTGCTAGTTCAGCCTTCTCAGCTGTACTTACCTTGCCTCTCTCAACTAACTGGGCTTTGTGTGGTACCCCCATCCCCCTGCTGAGGGTTCAGGACAGGGTACCTTGTAACTGCCCTCTTTAATAGGACTTATCTCCCTCCCTCCCTCCCCAGCACCCACCCACCCCTGGGGTAATTGTAGTTTTATAGGTACTTGCACATCTTAGAGGAAAGGGGCTGCTCTCAGGTGCAGCTCTTAATCCAAATCAGTCATACACAGAGAACCTGAGATTAATTAAGCTTCAGGTACACAGGGTGTATTAGGGGTATTAGATACACTTTTATTAGTATAAGCATCTACACCAATCCTTATTATATACCGAATTTAAAAGACCTAAACACAAGCTTTAAACTAAGATGCAGACAGAGGTCCAGCAACGAAATGGGGGTTCTCCGGTCTTTTGCATTGAGTGTCACATGTATGATTTTCTCCCAGTTGGTGAGAGGTCCTACATATGCACTAAGTGCAGGGAGCTCTTTGCTCTCAGGGAACGAGTCCGTTCTCTAGAGGCTAGAGTAGCAGACCTGGAAGACATAAGAAAGACAGAGAAGTACATGGACGAGACCTACAGGGATATAGTCCTGAAGTCCCACCTCCAGTCTGGCAGCATCCCTGTTGCCATGGAGGAGAGAGGTCACGTGACAGGAGAGCATCACCCTGGTGTGGCAGGAAGTGATCCTGTAACTAGGACCTGTCCTCCAGGTGATGTAAAACCCTCTCGCACCGAGGACGTTTCTCCAGGGCCATGTCCCCATGAGGGGAGGGTCAGGACAGCTGTTATAGTTGGTGATTCAATCATTAGGAATGTAGATAGCTGGGTAGCTGGTGGACGTGAGGATCGCCTGGTAACATGCCTGCCTGGTGCGAAGGTAGCAGATCTCACGCACCGCCTAGATAGGATCATAGATAGTGCTGGGGGGGAGTCTGCTGTCTTGGTACATGTTGGTACCAATGACATAGGAAAATGTGGTAGGGAAGTTCTGGAGGCTAAATTTAAGCTTTTAGGTAGGAAGTTGAAATCCAGAACTTCCAGGATAGCGTTCTCCGAAATGCTTCCTGTTCCACGTGCAGGACCCAAAAGACAGGCAGAGCTCCGGAGTATCAATGCGTGGATGAGACAATGGTGCAAGGATGAGGGTTTTGGATTTGTTAGGAACTGGGGAACATTCTGGGGAAAGGGGGGGCTCTTCCGAAGGGATGGGCTTCACCTTAATCAGGATGGGACCAGACTGCTGGCATTAACCTTTAAAAAAGAGATAGAGAAGCTTTTAAACTAGAAAATAGGGGAAAGCCGACAGTCACCCAAGAGCGCATGGTTCGGACAAAGGTATCCTTGAAGGATACTACCAAAAGCAGTGAGGTTCCAAAAGGGAGTATAGTAGCCCAAATGCCCTTGAGTAAGGAGCAGACAGAGCATAAAGATTCCCAATTACCAGGGGCGGCCCAAGGGGGGTGCGGGGCCATGTGCGGAGACTCGGTGCGGGGCCTCATTTGCATAAGGGGCCTCATTTGCATAAATATTTGCATAATGTTACCATACACTAACTTTTAGTATACATGCCTCTTCATGAGTGTATGGATAAAAAAAGACAAAGATTTCTACATTACTATAATCCAGTGCCAACCGCCAGGCACATTAGGAACTACTACAAACACTGCCCATTTAGAACCCATAGCAAACCCACCGTATCCCAACAGCACTACCAGGACTCATAAAGCACCATACACTACCTATCAAAAGGCAACACTGCAAATATTAAACCAATACATTTCAGAGAATAACAATACATGACCTACTGGGGAAAGAGAACAAGTGACAATGTCAAATAGGAATTACATAAACAGAATACCTCAGCTCAGTTACACATGCAGAACATAGACTATCACCAAACAAGGAATCACAATTTAAAAACAGGAAGACAATAATTAAACTGGGAACCCTAAAAGCCAAACATGGAATGTACAACAACAATGTAGAAATAAAACTATAAATTAATTCCTCTTGTACTAAACAAAGCACAGACATTAATGATGCACATTTCCCAGAGCTGACATATTCCAGTTAATAAATTCAAAATAAAGAGATATCTTTGTACCTTTTGTGCATTTTTTTTTCAGTTGCAATTGTTCCAGCCACTTTCTTCTGGTTTATTTGTGTCTTCTGCTATCTCTCCATCGTCTGCTGTCCATTTGTCCTTTCTTCTCTTCTAGTTTTTTCCATTCTCTCTCTACATCTGCTTTAACATAATAATCTTTCTCCTTTTGCTCTTTCCTCATTCCTATTTCATCCACTCAAATTTTACCCCTCCATCCTCAATCCCCACTTAGTCTCCCAATACCCGGCCAATTGTACATTTTTCTTCCCTCCCACACAAAATATTTTTCCCCTCTCCATTTCATTCTCCCAGCCCCATCCCCTTCTAATCTCCCCCAACATCAGCTCCCTTTTAGTTCCAGCCCCACCCAGTATCCGCTCCCTTCTAGTCCCATCAGCCCATTTCCAGTCCTAGCTCCCCCATCCATTTCCAGTCCTATCCGAGTCCCTTCATCAGCTCATTTCCAATACCAGCCTCCCATCAGCCCATTTCTAGTCCTTTCCTAGCCCCACCATCAGCCCATGTTAAATCCTAGCTCCCCTCCACTCAGCCCATTTCTAAACCAAGCCCCCCATGAGCCTACTTCCAGTTCTAGCCCCTCCATGAGTCCATTTCAATCCAAGCCCCCACCACAGCCCATTTCCAATCTTAGCTCCCCCTAACACCCAATTCTCAGTTCTATCCTAGCCCATCCATCAGCCCAGTTCCTGTCCTAGCTCCCTCCCCTAAGAGCCCATTCCAAGCCCCCCTTCCCATCAGCTATTTGCAGTTCAAGCCCCCTTCCACTCAGCCCATTTCCATTCCAAGTCCCCCTCCCCATCAGCTATTTGCAGTTCAAGCCCCCCACTTCCCCTCAGCCCATTTCCATTCCAAGCCCCGTCCCCATCAGCTATTTGCAGTTCAAGCCCCCCACTTCCCCTCAGCCCATTTCCATTCCAAGCCCCATCCCCAACAGCTATTTGCAGTTCAAGCCCCCTTCCACTCAGCCCATGTCCAGTCCTAGCAACCCCCCCAACCCATTACCAGTCCTAGCCCCCCCCATAGCCCACTCCCAGTCCTAATCCCACCAGCCCATTTCCAGTCCTAATCCCCCATCACCCAATTTTGAGTTTAAGCCACCCCATAGCCCATTACCAGTCCTAACCTCCCCATCAGCCCACTCCCAGTCCTAATCCCCCATCACTCAATTTTTAGTTTAAGCCCTCCCATAGCCCATTACCAGTCCTAACCCCCCATCAACCCACTTCCAGTCCTAATCCCACCAGCCCATTTCCAGTCCTAATCCCCCATCACCCAATTTTTAGTTTAAGCCCCCCCAGCGCCCATCACCACTCCTAACCCCTCCCCAGCGCCCATCACAACTCCTAACCCCCCCAGCGCCCATCACCACTCCTAACCCCCCCAGCCCAGCACCCATCACCACTCCTAACCCCCCCAGCCAGCCCAGTGCCCATCACCACTCCTACCCCCCCCCAGCCAGCCCAGTGCCCATCACCACTCCTAAACCCCCCAACCAGCCCAGTGTCCATCACCACTCCTAACCCCCCCCCAGCCAGCCCTGCCCCTCCCATAAATTAGCCTACACCCTCCCACCCCAGCACAGCCCATCACAACTCCTAACCCCCCCCCAGCCCAGCCCAGCCCATCACTACTCCTAACACCCCCCCCCCGCCCAGCCCAGCCCATCACTACTCCTAACACCACCCCCCCCAGCCCAGCCCAGCAGCACTTCTAACCCCCAGCCCAGCCCAGCACCACTCCTAACGCCCAGCCCAGCCCAGCCCAGCCCAGGGAAATTTTTAAAAAAAAGAAAACCTGTCTCCTGCCGCTGTCGGGGCCGCCGCGGCAGAATCGAGCGTGCCGCGGGGCCCCCCTGTACCCGGCACAGCCTCTCCTCCCTGTAGCAGCTCTCTCGTTGGAGCTGAAGTCAGACGCGCCGGCTTGCAGAGCGCGAGGGAAGAGTTTTTCCCTCGCTGCTCTGTTAAGCCCGCGGGGGCTGATGGGAAGTTCCCATCAGCCCCCGCGGGCCTAACAGAGTCGCGAAAGGGAAACTCTTCCCTTCGCGCTCTGCAAGCCGGCGCGTCTGACTGCAGCTCAGAAGAGAGAGCTGCTACAGGGAGGAGAGGCTGTGCCGGGTACAGGGGGGCCCCGCGGCACGCTCGATTCTGCCACGGCGGCCCCGACAGCGGCAGGAGACAGGTTTTCTTTTTTTTTTCAATTTTACTTTTACAAAAGAATGTTTTTTGCGCGGGGCCCCCTGAAACGCGGGGCCCTGTGCAAAAAACATTCTCGCTCAATGGACGGGCCGGCCCTGCCAATTACCCATGCCTACCAATAGCCAGATTAATATTAATAAAATACAGTCTCTAAAATGCTTGTATGCCAATGCTAGAAGTCTAAACAATAAGATGGGAGAATTAGAATATATAACACTAAATGAGAGGTTAGATATGATTGCACTCTCAGAGACATGGTGGAAGGAGGATAACCAGTGGGACACTGTGATACCTGGATACAAACTATATCGTAATGATAGAGCTGAACAAATTGGTGGAGGGGTTGCGCTCTATGTTAGAGAGGGCATTGAGTCAGAAAGGATTAAAGTTTTGCAGGGAACAAAATTTGCTGTAGAATCTCTATGGATTGAAATTCCATTTATGAAGGGGAAGGTGATGGCAGTGGGAGTATACTATCGACCGCCTGGCCAGAATGAACAAATGGATGATGAAATGCTCAAAGAAATCAAGGAAGCTAACAAAAGCCACAACAGAGTAGTAATAATGGGTGATTTCAATTACCCCGGTATCGACTGGGACAGTGTCACAGCAGGACAAGCTAACGAGATAAAGTTTCTAGATGAAATAAATGACTGCTTCTTGGAGCAGCTGATTCATGAACCAACCAGAGGGGAAGCCATACTGGACCTAGTCCTTAGTGGAACACCAGATCTGGTGCAAGAAATAAGGGTGTTGGGACCACTTGGCAATAGTGATCATAGTATGATCATGTTTGATTTAATCAGTGGAGGACAGATAGTAAAGGAATCCACAGTACTACCTTTTAACTTTCAAAAGGGAGACTATGATAGAATGAGGAATATAGTTCGGAAAAAACTAAAAGGAGCGGTTCCAAAGGTTAAAGACTTACAGCAAGCTTGGGTGTTATTTAAAAATACTATCCTCGAAGCCCAGACCAGCTGTATTCCACGCATTAAGAAAAGTGGAAGAAAGTCCAAAAAACTGCCAGCATGGTTTAAAGGTGAGGTCAGAGAGGCTGTTGCTGCCAAAAGAGCAACCTTCAGGAAATGGAAAAAAGAGCCAAATGATGAAAACTGGAAACAGCACAAGCACTGGCAAGTTAAATGCAAAGCATTGATAAGGCAGGCAAAGCGGGAATTTGAGAAGAAACTTGCTACGGAAGCAAAAACACGAAATAAAGACTTTTTCAAGTACATTCGTAGCAAAAGGCCTGTGAGAGAGTCAATTGGACCGTTAGATGATAGAGGGGTAAAAGGGGCAGTAAGAGGAGACAAGGCTATAGCAGAGAGACTGAATGAATTCTTTGCTTCGGTCTTTACTGAGGAAGATGTAGGGATGTTACCCAAGACTGAAGTGGTATTTAAAGGTGATACTGCAGAGGAATTGAGAGAAATATCGCTACACCGGGAAGATATATTACAACTATTTGATAAACTGAATAGTAGCAAATCACCTGGACCGGATGGTATACATCCCAGAGTGTTGAAAGAACTGAAATATGAGATTGCAGACCTGCTATTGGTAATCTGTGAACTTTCATTAAAATCATCTGTAATACCTGAAGATTGGAGGGTCGCCAACGTAACACCAATTTTTAAAAAGGGTTCCAGGGGTGACCCGGGAAATTACAGACCGGTGAGCCTGACGTCAGTACCAGGGAAAATGGTAGAAACCATCATAAAGAACAAAATTACACAGCATGTAGATAGTCATGGCCTAATGGGAGACAGCCAACATGGCTTTAGACAAGGAAGATCTTGTCTTACTAATCTGATCTGTTTTTTTGAAGGTGTGCATAAACAGGTAGACAAAGGTGAGTCGGTTGATATAGTGTATCTGGACTTTCAGAAAGCTTTTGACAAGGTCCCCCATCAGAGACTTTTGGCAAAGCTAAAAAGTCATGGGATAGGAGGCAGTGTACTATTGTGGATCGGGAACTGGTTAAAAGATAGAAAGCAGAGGGTAGGGCTAAATGGCCAATATTCCCAATGGAAAAAGGTGAATAGTGGAGTACCCCAGGGATCTGTACTGGGTCCGCTACTTTTTGACATATTCATAAATGACCTGGAAAAGGGAATAACTAGTGAGGTTATCAAATTTGCAGATGACACAAAACTGTTTAAAGTTGTTAAAACCCAAGAGGATTGTGGAAAACTGCAGGAAGATCTGGATAAATTGGAAGACTGGGCATCCAAATGGCAGATGAAATGTAATGTGGACAAGTGCAAAGTTATGCACCTAGGAAAGAACAACCCACACTATAGTTACACGATGCAAGGCTCCACATTAGAAACCACCACCCAGGAAAAAGATTTAGGAGTCATCGTGGATAACATGTTAAAACCCTCCGCCCAGTGTGCAGCGGCGGCCAAGAAAGCAAATAGAATGCTAGGTATCATAAGGAAAGGGATGGAGAATAAAACAAAGGATATTATAATGCCTCTGTATCGCTCCATGGTACGACCGCACCTTGAATATTGTGTGCAATTCTGGTCACCGTATCTTAAAAAGGACATAGAGTTATTAGAAAAAGTACAGAGAAGAGCCACCAAATTGGTGAAGGGGATGGAAGGCTACTCCTATGAAGAGAGGCTAAAAAGGTTAGGGCTCTTTAACCTGGAAAAGAGACGGCTGAGGGGAGATATGATAGAGGTCTATAAATTAATGAATGGAGTGGAACGGATAAACGTGGATCAATTGTTTACGCTATCAGAATATAGAAGGACTAGGGGACATGTAATGAAGCTACGGGGTAAACTATTTAAGACAAATAAGAGAAAATATTTCTTCACTCAACGTGTAATCAAACTCTGGAATCTGTTACCGGAGGATGTAGTAAGGGCTGTTAGTATAGCTGGGTTTAAAAAAGGTTTGGACAAGTTCCTGGAGGAAAGGTCCATAAACCACTATTAAAAAGGGACCCAGGATATCAATGCTTGACCTAGTACAAGCACTTGCAGAACCTGTGTCTTTTGGGGAAACTGCTAGGTACGTATGACCTAGATTGGCCACTGTTGGAAACAGGATACTGGGCTTGATGGACCTCGGTCTGACCCAGTATGGCATTTCTTATGTTCTTATGTTCTTACTTTTTTGAATGAGCCTTTTAGGCTCCTCTGAGTTGGGGCAGAGGGGCAGGGGCTGATCATGTCATGCCTTCATGTGTTTTGTTTTTATGTATCTCTTCTCTTGTTCTCTCTTCTATTTTTAATTGCCATTCCTTTCATATACTTCCAATAGTGGAAAGCGGTATAGGAAAGTTTTAGTAAACATAAACATAAACAAAATTGTCTATGGTACCAGAAGACTGAAGGGTAGCCAACGTAACACCAGTTTATAAAAAGGGCTCCAGGAGTATTCCGGGAAACTACAGACCAATGAGTCTAACGTTGGTCCCTGATAAAATGGTCGAACTCATAAAAACAAAATTACTGAGCAGACATGACTTAATGGGACAAAGTCAACATGGATTTAGCCAACGGAAGTCTTGCCTCACCAATTTATTCAATTTCTTGAAAGGTGTGAATAGGCTTGTGGATAAAGATGAGCCAATTGATATAGGGCCCGATTTTCGAAGGCCTTTTCACGGGTAACTTCCCTAGTTACCCATGTAAAGGCATTAAATGGGATCTTCGAAGGGCACCTACATGGGTAGTGCCCTTTGAAAATCCCAAATAAGTTCTTAACGTGCCCAGATGCTATGCGGGTAGCATTGGGGTCTGCTAGGGACGTTCCAGGGCAGAACAGGGGTGGAGAAAAGGGCTACATGGGTAGCAGTGATTTTTGATACTACCCGCATAGCCCTCTGCGCCTTAAAAATAGGCGTGGATTGGCCTCGCCTATCTTTAAGGCGCAGAGGCTACGCAGGTAGCATCGAAAATCGCTGCTACCCATGTAGCCTCTGTGGTTGCCGTGTGTCTAGCATAACCCGAATTTTCACTTCCGCCACCGCCGCGGAAGTGAAAATCCAGGTTAAGGGGGTCGGCGGGCAGGCTATGTGCCACGGTGGTGCATAGCCTTCCTAAATCAAAATCAGGCTCAAAGTATATTTAGATTTTCAGAAAGTGTTTGACAAAGTCCTACATGAAAGAATCCTGAGGAAATTAAAGTCTTGTCATAGGAAGCAATGTACTGTTGTGGATTGGAAACTAGCTGAGAGATAGGAAACTGGGTTAAATGGTCCATTTTTTCAAAGGAGGAAAGTGAATGATGGAGAATCCCAGGGATCTGTACTTGGGCCGGTGCTTTTTAACATATTTATAAGTGATCTGGAATTGGAAACAACAAGCGAGCTGATTAAATTTGCAGATGACACCAAATTTTTCAAAGTTGGAAAATTGAATGCAGATTGTGAGAAATTGCTGAAAGACCTTGTAAGACTGGGAGACTGGGCAGCCAAATGGCAGATGAAATTTAACATGAACAAGTGCAAAGCAATGCACATAGGGAAGAATTACTCAAACTTAGGTACACAATATTAGGAGAAAAATCTAGACATCATTGTGGACAATATATTGAAATCTTCTGTTCAGTGTGCAGCTAAATGGCAAACAGAATGCTAGGATTCATTAGCAAAGGAACGGAGAATAGTACAAAAAATATCATAGTGCCTCTGTATCACGCCATAGTGTAATCACACTTTGAGTATTGTGTGCAATTCTGATCTCTGCATCTGAAAAAGATATATCAGCATTAGAAAAGGTATGGAGTAGGGCAACCAAAATGATAAAAGGAATGGAACGTCTCTCCTATAAGGAAAGGCCAAAGAGAATAGGGCTCTTCAGCTTAGAAAGATATGGCCGAGGGGAGATATAAGGGTCTATAAAATCGCCAGTAGAGAGTAACAGGTAAACATGAATCAATTGTTTACTCTTTCACACACTATGAAGTTACAAAGTAGTTCATTTAAAACAAACAGGATAAAATACATTTCCTCTCAATGTATAATTAAGCTCTGAAACTCTGCCGGAGGATCTGGTAAAAGCAGGTAGTGTAGTGCTAGGGTTTCTGGCGCTCCTCTGCACCCTACAGATTAGCTCCCACCCTCCATCCTCATTACTATTGATAAGCTGCATTCCCCCTTTTCCCAAACATTGTGTGAACTCCACTCACAGGCTGATCATATTTTACCTCCGAATCGAAATGAAAATGGAAAAGCTCGCTCTCTTTCTCTCTCTTACATGCTCTTGCATCCTCTTCTCCCTCATGGCTCTGCAAACCCCTTTCTCTCTCTTTTATGCCCTCATACCGCTTTTCTCTCCCATGTGGCCCACAAACTCTCTTGCTCTCATGCCCTCTACCCTGCTCTCACCCAGTCTTCTCCCCAGTAGTCCACATCCCCTCAACCCCTACTATACCGCTCCCTTGGACGTTTGCAGCCCACATGCGTGGCCTTGCATTTTTTAGCATTAAATGTTAGCTTAAAGAATGGCCGAGAACGTGGCAGCTTCGCTAGACCCCTCCTCATGTTATCCACGAGGAGGGATCTAGCATAAAAGCTGCTAATATAAAAACGGCAAGCCACTTTAAGAGTTTAAGCATGAATGGCAAAGTTGAATAATGTGCAGACTTATTAGGTGCTGTGCATCTTTCATGTTATTATGTAAAACATCTTCTCATGCTCAGGGCTGCTTCAGTCCCTTATGGGGCCCTGGGCAAACTTTTCAGAATTGCTTCCTCCCTGTTTGCAGCCCCCAACCCCCCCGGAGCAGCGCAGTCAACGGCCCTGTTCCTCCCTTCTGTCCCTCAGGCTGCTTGCAAGAGACGTGAACAGACTGATGACTTCCTGCCTTCAGGCCAGTCTCGCGCTGAGACTGACCCGCAAGCAACATGTCTCCTGTCTGTTCACTAAAGCGCCACTCACTTCTCTTACAAGCAGCCTGAGAGAGCAGAAGGGAGGAATAGGGGCGCTTTTACCTTTGGGCAGCAGGGCAGCTGGGACCCTGTTGTGCAAAGGCCCAGGGCAGCTGCCCCTATTGTCCCTAGATAAAAGTGGCACTGCCAAGAGATAGACTATTTCTTTATACTCCATCATTTCACATTTTTCCAGGCTTAATTTTTTTTGTAAATGAAAAAAAGCCAATTTAGCAAACTATCATGAACCTGCCTCACCTCTATCCCATTATTTCTAGAGACAGTTATGTTTACACAATCAGTATAACGTCAGCAGCTATCAACCCAGTATCTAGCACATACGATTACCATCATCAACAGCATATCTTCCACCAGGACTGTTGTCAGTAGTCAAACTGTAAATAATTAGCATTTTATCATTTCTAGTACTGTTGTCAGTAGTGTCCCTAATCCAGTACCGTTGTCAGTAGGCAACCTGCAAATAGTTAACATTATTCCATCTTATTATCGTTGTCAGCAATATATCCACAGCCAGTACTGCTGTAAGTTATTTGTAACTAGCTCATAAACAGTCATTTCTCGTAGCACTATTGTCAGTAGTACTCATCACTGTTGTCAGGAGTATTCTATCAATTGAAACAATGGACAGCAGCTAACTAGCTAGTAATTCTCAAACAATTTATTTCTGTTCCCAGTAGTACATAATCTCATTACTGTTGTCAGTAGTACCTTATTAATCAAAAACATTGTCAGTAACTAGCTAGCTAAGTAACTCTCAAACAATTTATTACTGTTACCAGTAGTATATTATCTTCTATCAAGTTTACTATCAGTTACCCTCACAATTATATACTGTTGTCAGTAGCTTATACAAATCAGGATTGATACTGTTTCTAGCAGCTATACTTACAACATCTACTTACTAAAACTACCCATTGGAATACCTTGCTCACATCCTCTTACCCTAGTATATTACTGCTTAGTCCCACCAACACCAACCCTTCAAAAATGCCACGCTCAAACATCAAAAGAAGGAAAATATTCTATATTGGCTTACTCTTAGCAATACTAACCATTGACCTAACCCTAAGCCTAAACAGCATAAACCACAAAACAATTCCCATTATTCACTCACACATGCGAAACAACTACCATATTGGACACATTTATCAAAATAACCATCCCAGATCAAATTTACATAGACTAATTCACATAAAACAAATAAATCCAATTCAAACACCCAAGGGAACACACTTAAATAATACACCTTCCCTCTCATGCATTCTTATCAACGCACGGTCGATGAAAAACAAACTACCTATATTTAATGATTTAATATCTGACTTAAAAAACCAGACATATTATGCATTACAGAAACCTGGCTCTCAGATACCGATTCAGTCTACATAAACCAACTTAATATAGAAGACTATGACACCTTCTATAAACATAGAACTAATAGAAAAGGCGGAGGTGTATTAATGATGACAAAAAAGGTACTATGCGCCAAAGCAATCCAATCCAATATTTCTGACAACATAGACACACTATTAATAAATATTGGACTCATGAAACTCTGCTTGGTATATAGGCCCCCAAACCAAAAACCGGACTGCATCGACTCTCTCATTGAACTCCTCAGCTCCTCAACTGAACAACACCCTATAATGATGCTAGGAGATTTCAACCTTCCCTCGCTACCAACATTGGAATCTAAACTATTCTTAGACACTATCTCTGACATGGAATATCATCAAATAATAAACACATCTACACACATCAAAGGTGGAACTCTTGATCTTGTCTTTCTCCCTAACTCACTCTTCAAACTAATCAACCCAAATTCAGTTGAATGCACTCAGATACCCTGGTCAGATCACCACATTATTAAACTAAACCTTACATATCCATCCACTAATACTAACAATTGCATCAGAAATGTCCCAACCACAAGATTTAAAAAGTTTAACAATGAAGAATTTATTGACTTAACAATACCCCACCTTGTTACAACGGAGACGAATTTAGATGACACTGTCAAAAACTGGCATGACACCATCTACAACGCCGCTAAAACTAATCAAATATACAATAAGATCAACCACTCTAACACCAACGCCAAACCATGGTTCAATACTACTTTAAAACAGATGAAAAGGAACCTTAGAAAACTAGAACATAACTGGCGTAAATCCAAATTGACGATACACAAAGAAATATACAATAATCTACTCACTAAATACAAAGAAACCTTGGACAACACAAAAAAAGAATATTACGCCAAAATACTCTCAAAATCATATAACAGACCAAGAGAGTTATTCTCCATTGTCAGAAATCTAACCAACCCCCAAACTTCTGACAGTGAAATCACTGACATCTCAGTTCATACTTTAGCCCACCATTATCAAAACAAAGCAAAATTGCCATCAATGCATATAAAAACTATCATCCCGTCACATCAGCATATAGATGAATGGTCAGAGTTCCATCCCATAACTAAAGAGACACTAAAAAACATCATCACCAGCCTCAACACCACAACGTCTTATCTAGATCCATGTCCTGTAACATGGATAAAAAACACACTACCAATTTTATTACCCTACATTCTCTCAATAGTAAACCTCTCACTTACCCAAGGCTACCTCCCACCATCTCTTAAACACGCACAAATTCGACCAATCCTCAAAAACAGCAAACTGGATAAAACATCCCCTACGTCATATAGACCCATATCAAGCATACCATTTTTGGCCAAAATAATTGAAAAAGTAGTTCAATTACAAACACAAGATTTTCTAGATTCATCCTACCCTCTCGATGAGCAACAATATGGCTTTCGGCCCCGCCATGGAGTGGAAACACTCCTCACAGTTTTAATAGATGCGCTCCTAAGAGAGATGGACAATCCTAAACAGGCATTTATGTTCATCGACATATCAGCTGCGTTCGATAGCGTACACCACACAATAATGCTTAATAACTTAAAACAAATAGGACTAAACTCTACAGTACACAAATGGTTCTCATCCTACCTAACTGATAGAACACACAAAATGTAAGAATTGGAAATCAAAACTCCACCACCTACAAGCAAGAAATTGGATTACCACAAGGTTCAGCGCTGTCAGCTCTACTTTTCAATATTTACATAAAACCAGTCTGCAACATATTCAAAAGTTTCGGAGTACGATATCATCTCTACGCAGATGATATTATGCTGTATATTCCATTCACAATTCCCAACCTACCGCTTCAACTCTTATCGGACTGCTATAATGAAGTCACAACTTGGCTAAAAGCACAAAACCTTCACATCAATCATGCTAAAACCGAAGTTCTAATTGTAACCAAGAACAGAACCTATAACCCTCCATCACACATAAGACTTCAAAACCAAGAAATCAAAATAAAAAAGGAAATAAGATATCTAGGTGTTATACTAGATACACACCTTACAATGGAAACACACATCAGCAATACCATAAAGAAAATCTATTTCAAGCTTAAAACTCTCAAACAACTTCGTCCACTAGTTTTCACACAGGACTTTATCAACATAATACAGGCCACAATAACCCCACATTTTGACTTTGCCAATCTAATCTTAATAGGCTTAACAAAACAAAGTATTAAACGATTGCAATTCGCACAAAATGCTGCAGCCAGAATCACATTGAAAATCAACTCCCTTCAACACATATCACCAATACTAGCCTCCCATCATTGGTTACCAATTCAAAGTAGAATAATTTACAAAATAATAATAACAACATTCAAAACCTTATATGATCTGGCCCCATCCATGTTATGTAACTTAATACATAAAGAACCATCTAAGCCTACACACAGAAAAGGACAACTAAACAGATTAAAAATCCCGAAAGATTTTACAAAAGCTCACAAATCAACAAACAATAGAGCATTTTCGCACATAGCCCCTACTATCTGGAATTCCCTTCCAGAGGAGCTACGAAAGCTAACAGAGATCACAGAACTCCGCAAGAAACTGAAAACCTACTTGTTCACCAAGCATTATAACATAGATAACTCATCATCTACACTAGACAAAGGTTAAACAGACAATCGGTTACTCCATGCAATAAACCTTTAACCTACACAGTTAGCACTCTCCAATGATGATCCTTTGACCTCCCCCCAAGTATTCCATATATATATTCATATATAACTTGTATATAGTTTTTCACACTGTTCGGTATTATACCACATTATTTGTTCTATATTTCATATGATGTTCCTTGTAAATAAGTTCTGTTATATTCCATGGTTCCATGTAAAACAAACTTGATTTGTTAATTATTGTTACCTGTAAACCGCAACTGAACTTTGGAAGATGCGGTATATAAATGTGAATTAAATAAATAAATAAATAAAATATGCAGCAATTCTAAAAAAGTATTTATTTTAAATGTAATACCACTTCTTCCCCCCACCGTAACTCACTTATACGGTAATAGTGTTCATATATTCTGGCAGTCAACACTGCAAGTCAGCAGAAGGGCAGTATAGCCAACCCAGAGACAGGAGAGGCCCCTAGCTTACTTCAAAATGATTTGATCCATGAAACTGATACACATGCTTGTTTAATTTTTGCATTACTATACTGTAGGAGGCTCTCAACCTTTTTTCAGTCTGGAAATACCTGACAGGCGATGCTTGCATATGGGACACACCACACACATGACCCTCATGAACCTTGGTCTGACACTGCATAAGAGCTCTACTCCCTCAACAACAGGTGCAGACCAAAACTAGGGTATTTCTCCATATAAGTCACCATACAAATAATATTCCGCTTTTCATGTTATCTGAATAACAGCTATATAAATCTCTCCATTATCATGCATGTTGCTAAATACAAAACCTGAAAAAAAAATCCCCATAGAATGCTCATGTAGCAAACCTGCCACACCATAGTAACACTAATACCTATGATTCAAACACCAAGAACCTTACCCACAAGTAGGCAGCACTACGATGGTATAATGGGCACTAGAACATCAATACACCTATTCCTGGTAAAAAAGAACAAATGGGACTATTCCAGGTTTCTACATAGAAACTACACATTAAGGGGTATGCTTACTAAACCACGGTAAAGGAGCAAGTGTACCATTAGCACATGCTAACGGTGCACATGCGCCCTTAGCGTGTCCAAAAAGCCACTTTAGAGTGTGCTAACGGCACCAGCAGCATAAAGCGCCCTGCAGGCGGAGAGTAGGCATCCACGGGGCGAAGAGTGGGGGTCAATGTACAAGGATGCTGCAAATGGGGCAAAGGAGGGTGCATTTAGGTCATGCAGTGGAAGCCGCTGGTGCACAGGGTAGACCAGGCAGTTGCCTAGGTGGCACATAAAAACATAAGACTTGAAAATATGCCAGACTGTGTCAGACCAAGGTCCATCATGACCAGTATCCTGTGTCCAGAAGTGGCCAATCGAGGTCACAGGTAGTTAGCAGTTTCTCCAAAAGACACATGAGATCCACAATGCGTGTTGTGGGCATGCAGAGGATATTCTGGGCTCCTCGTTCGTTATGGTTTATAGACCGTTCCCCAGGAACCGGTCCAAACATTTCTGAAACTCAGCTACACTAACTGCCTTTATGACATCCTCCGGAAATGAATTCCAGAGTCTGAATACGCGTTGACTGAGAAACCATTCTCTCCCAGTAGTCCTCAATGGGTTACACTGTAGCCATATTGCATCTTCCCTAGTCCCACTACATTTTGATGGTGTAAACAATCGATCTACGTTTACCCAATCCACTTCAGTCAACATTGTATAGACCTCTAACATAACACCCCTCATCCATCTCCTCCCCAGGCTGAAGAGACATAACATTGGCAGGTGGTGATGGGGTTCCTGGAGAAGCAGATTGGTGTGGGGGGATGTGAGGTCATCCATGTATGCCTCCACCTCCCCACTCCGGACCCTGCACCCTATGCACCTGTTGGTTGGCCTGGGGCTGCGCACCACCAACACTGTCAGCACATGGGAACTGGGGGTGTTGGTGGAGGAGGCAGTGGCACCCACCTGCAGCAGACCAAAGCCATGCCCTGGTCCAGTGCACCATGCACAGTGCAACATGAGCCAAGGTCTGTCTGATGGGAGTGGAGGAGTGGCCTAGTGGTTGGGGCAAGGTACTTCAGGCCAGAAGGTTGGTGGTTCAAATCCCACTAGAGGACAGCAACCTTGGGCTGGAAGGACTGGGGTTTCTAGTCCCACAGGTGCTCCTTGTGGTCTTGGGCAAGCCACTTAACCCTCCATAGCCCATGTTCCCTGTAAAATAGTTATCTCCAAGTTATAATGCCCTGTTCAATGTAATTTCAGTTTGTTCAATGTAAACCACACTGATGCAGAATAGCGCGGTATATAAGAGAATATAAATAAATAAATAATAATCCCCAAGGACCATTGTAACTATGTGGCACACTACACACAGTTGATGTGTATGTGCCGAGGGTCACAAGTTAAGTCCCAGCTGTGGATCATGCAGTGCATGTCCCTGTGGCTAAATCTTTGCCCACAGTGCAGGTACAACACCAACATGTGCAACCCCCAATGATTCTGCCAACAAGGGTACAAACACCCACACAGACAGGCTCCACTATCCTCAGCTGGATGGAGAATCGAGCTGACAGCACAGGCACACTGAGCATGTGTTAACATCAGAGCGCACTACTAGCTCCTGCACAATGAGCACATCTTAACAATGCTTGAGCTGAGATTGCCAACCATCCCAATTTTTGCATAGTGTGTGTGTGTGTCTCTATCCATTGTTTTGTGGCTTTCTACACAGTGCCTAAGTTATTTCAAGCATTAGTCTGCAAATGTGCATGATTAGGAGCAAAATATTGTGGGTATGGGCTGAAACAGGGCAGATTGGCCAGGATGTGTCTGCATCAGGGATAGGGTCAATGGCTGGGGCGTCGTAGCGCTCGATTGCCACTTGCATGGACCAGGTGGTCATGGCATGTCATGCTAGGAGGGCACTCTCACTCTGACCGAGCAGTGACCATGGCAAGGCTATGTATCCACATGGTGCTATATAGTGTCTGGTTCTAGTGATGTGGGTGCACCTTCTGACCTGATTGCTTGATCTACTGCTAGTCATTCATGCAATGTGTACCGGCCAGCAGACTGTCTGCAGTTTGCATATACATGACTGGAAAACCCAGCGGTGGGCAGCAGGTGTAGTCTGACAATGCATGCTTTGGACAAATGTTTGGGACATAAAGCATTCCAGGCCTACTCCCAGTAATACTAGTTGAGCCAGTAAGACCCTAACAATACCCTTCTCCTCCTGGAGTTGGTGGCTATAACATCAGCATTGTAACACTGGGTATTAACATGCACTGTGCTAAACCAGTCTGCAGGACACAAGGTGATCAGCATATTATACTACAGACAATACCTTCCACACAGTAGCAGTGCTAGGGATCTACAGCAGAAGTGGCAAAGATCACCTCTAGCACTGCAAGTACGGGGGACCTGGTGCTGGGCGTTCATCTTCACCCTCAGGGTGACCGCAGAAACTGCTCTGTGGCACAGTTTGTAACTTCTCTATGCTTGTATCACACACTGTCAGTGCATCTTATTGAGCTGAGGTGATGGATACGTGCATTCTCTAGTTGGTGATCAGCTGTAGACTGCTGTTCTGCATGTGCACTGCATCATGGGTACTGGTGGGGCTACCCTATGCAGGCACACACAGCAGACATTTTAAGTAGTGACCTGCAGTCTCTTTGTATCCAGCCATTGCTGTGCAGAGAGGGTTGAATGTTTAGCCTTCTGGTTAGTGTAACGTCTCTGTAAGTAGAGGTTCAATTCCTACTTGTCCTTTTTTTTTTGACTGTGCTACTCAGATCATTTTCATGCCTGTAACAGTCAGGGCTCTGCACATCGGCAGCCCATACCACCCTCTCCTCTGCAGCCATCCTTCCTTCAGCTCATCCATCCGCCTCTCTCAGCTGTGTGCAGTCATGTCTTCTTGTGCAAGCTGCTATACCACTACCCCTCTGTCCGCCTCCGCTGGGGGGGCATATCTTCCCCATCCTATGCCACACACTGACATTGCAGCACTTACACTTACACCACCCTGTGATTTGGTACAGTTGCCTCCCACATACTCCTCTGCTTTACTGGCTGCCCCATAGGGACCCCACCTGTATGGCAGGTCTATCAACTCCCACCTGTCCCTCCTTCCATCACATTTACATTAAAGTCCAAAAACTCAGTCCCCCAACGGTAATCAATAAAGATGAATAACTGTAATATGGATACCGTAGTAATCCCAAATCCAATTCAACAATTTTTGTTGGACACGACTGTGAGAGGAAGGTACTTCAAATCATCCCCACCAGTCAGATCATGCCCATTTTATTCACCTTTACATTGGCATTCCTTGGTGCTCTATCCAGCATTTGGTTTACAGCTGTTTTCATGCCTTAAGGTGCATGCTTTCCACCTTACAGCACCTTGTCTCATATTAGGGCACCTTGTCTCATATTAGAGCACCTTGTCTCTGCTTAGGATGCCTAGTCTCTCCTTAGAATGCCTTGTCTCCCCTTAGGGCACCTTGTCTCTCCTTAGGACAATTTGTCTCACTTAGGACATCTTGTCACCTTACCGCACTTGGTCTTGTTAGCTCATGTTAAATGGCCCAAGACACCCTAACACTGGGATGCCCACTACCTGCCCACAGTCTTATATGGCTTCAGACACCTTAATGCTGCCATTACCACCTGTGACTTTACTATGGTTTAGTAAACATACCCCTAAGAATTCTGTGTGTGGTCACACGCAATACAGACTATCACCAAATACCAAACAAGGAACCATAGATTAGAAAAAGAAGCATGAACACAAGAACACTGGAGAAATAATACACAAATGCATTTCCTCTTGAACTGAATAAAATTAAAAATCTGTGATCCATACTTCCCAAAGTAAACATATCTCAGTTGCTAAATTCAAAATAAAATATTTTCTGCCTTTATTGTCTGGGCACATTCATCCCAGTCTCTCTTTTCTGCTTTCCTCTTCTGACTTCTAATACTCTTTCTGATGTCTGTTGTCCATTTGCTGTTTCTCCTCTCTTCTCCTATCTTTTCCCATTACCTCCCTACATCTTTCTCTGGATCTTCCCCTTTTAACCCTTTCCTCCATTTCTCTCTATTCTGCCTCTCTGTCCATTCAAACTTCACCCTCAATCTCTTTCTTTTTAACTTTCATCTACCTATCAGCCTTCCATCTTCTTTCACCTTCTGCCCAGTCCATCTCCCCTAGGTCTGCCTCACTCCTTCCCCGATCTCATAATGCTGCTATAGTGTGGCAGGTTTGCTACATGAGCATTCCATGGGGATATTTAACAACGTACATGGTAATGGAGAGGTTGATGTTGCTTCCATCTTCTATACCCTCCCCATTACATTTCTGTCCTTTTTGTACTCAGCTTCCTACTTGACAATGCCCCCATGGCGTCTTCTATATGGTTCCACCGTGCCCAATCAGCACCCTCTTCTCATTCTCTCCCTCACCCTACTCATGTAGCTGAGCCGTTGAATACCCCACCTTAGTACATGATTTAATGCATGTCAATCTATGAATTATCATGTAAGTTGATTAGTATTTGCTAAAATGTTCTAACATGCTTTCAGATTCTGTTATTAAAACTAATGTGTGACATGAATGTCCCAAAATGACCCAAAATTAACTGATTTTTTCCATGCACTACTAAACATTTATCTGTACAGATATACATACTGTAAAAAGCCGTCTCTGCTCCGGGGTGCTTGCAATCTAGTCCAGACAGACAATACAAATGAAAGTTTTGGATGAATCAGGTAAAAAGATGTAAAGTCACAAATATGGGCTAATAGGAGTGGTTTCATTGAGGACAGGCGATATTTTAGTAGTTCTTTCTCCTTTCTACCCCTCCCCCCGCCACCTCATCTGCCCTCTTAGGCAGCAGAATGTAGAGCCTTAAAAATCGCAGTATTTTCCTTCACTTTAAGCAAAATTGTGCTCCTTCCCAGAGTCACAGCCGCAGCCACAGGAAGAACGTAATATGAATTCACTTTCGATGTCTCCATGCACTGGAACTTAAATCGTATTAAGTGCCTCCTGCCGCAGCTCTGTTGAAGTGAAGAAGAATGCTGCAGCTTTTATGTCCACATCGCCTGCCATCAGACTTTATACTTCTGTGCTTCCCATTGCCACTGGCCTGCTCTCAGCGGCTATGCAACACACTTGGTGAGAACCACTGATGATTCTCACTGATGCTGACTCAGTCTATGTAGCTGCTTTGGTGCCCCCTGTACATCGGCACCACCCCCCCCCCCCCCTGCCGCCGCAATTACCATGCTTATTGGGCAGCACTGGTCCTGTGTAGCTGGGTTTAAAGAAGGTTTGGACAAATTCCTGAAGAAAAGTTCATTAGCCATTATTAAAGTGTGCGTGTGTGCCGTCAAGTTAGTGCTGACTCATGACGATCCAGCCCCTGGGTTTTCTTGACAAGGTGCAATCAGAAGTAGATTGCTAATCATTTCTTCGATGCAGTAAGTCAACAGCACGTGGTATTCCGAGGTGGTCTGGTCTCCCATCTAAGTACTAACCAGGACCAACCCTGGGGATATGTGGAATAGAACTGGTTACTTTTGTGATTCTGCCAGGTTCTTCTTATTTGGATTGGCCACTGTTGGAAACAGGACGGTAGGCCTCATGGACCTTTGATCTGTCCCACTATGGATGTCCTTCAGTTACAGATCCGCTCTTGTTGCAGATCCTCTTCAGGTACAAATAAACACTCCTCTTAAATGCAAATTCCATTTCTGCTAGCATTGCAACAAGAAGTATAGAGAATGCTCTCTTTCAATAGGAATGAACACCAGATTCCTGCTCAGTCCCTCACAGCTGTTCAAAGTACTCACTCCCTCTTCGGGAGCTCTAGGGACTCTGGTCTTTCATCCTGGACTGCTTCCATGGAAAAAGAGCATAGAAATTTCTGGACTTTTTCGCTGTATTCAATCCACTGAACCCTAGACACTGCCCAATGTCTGAAAAAGAACAATGCACCCTCTCTCTGACCTCACTGTTATGACTCTATGGAGACGCCTACCTCACTAGCAAAGGGCACAGACTTCTAGGACCCCCTGATGTATTGTTGCTTTAAAAGCAGTGAAAAACTGTTAAATTGGGCTTCCTGGGCAACTTTGTCCTGCAACTTGTTTGATTCATAAAAAAAAAAGAAAAAGAAAAAGAAGCAGGATAGCATGGCAGGCCTATGATTTTACATGGAAGAAAATAAATATATCTTCCTTCCTTAGGAAATGATGGGAGCTACACAACCTAAAGGGAGGCTGTCTCCCTTGGGATAGAATTCATCAGTTTGGTTTGCATCTGGAACACATTTGCACATACGCACTCTGGCAGGAAGCTCAAGCACATTCATAGAAGGAGGATATTGTCATGCGCTCTGTGAGCAAAAGTACACACTCACATTTTCCTCATAAACAATGTCATCCATTTTTGCTCAGAGCAATCCAAAAAACTCAGCTAGTAAAGAGAGCACACATTCTATTGCAAATTCTGGAATAATTATACATTACTTGCAAAGAAAATCCAGGAACGTGTATTTCAGTAATGCCCCAAAGTTAAATTAGCACATTCCTGTATCAGGCCATAAAAAAACAGCCATGCATATTTTATAAAATCATAAGAAATCATTTTTCAGTTTGATCCCAATCTTCCTGCAGGCTTTGAAGTCTGAAAGCCAACAGTATGGTCTATAAGGACATTTAGAAGGCACTGGAAAGCTAGAAGGTTCTTCTGATGTTGTTCTTTCTTTTCTCTCACAAGGGCATTCAATGCAGCAGAAAAAAATAACAAGCAGAAAATATCAGTGCCTAAGAAATTATGTATTTAATGGACCAGCACTGCAGCCAATTCACCCATTTTGAGGCTATAAAAGAAGCTAAGCAAATAGCTATTAGAAGCAGCCAACAATAACAATTCTTTGCCGTTCCTAGATGGAACAGAGACTGCATGAGAGGACGAATGGGGGAATTGGGTGAAAATGTATATAAATGAAGCATTTAAGGCCAGTCCTGCTCTGAACTGTGAAATGCATCAGCTGCCTCATTTGCCTATGCATCAGTCTGAGTCTCCCTTTTCAGACATACAAAGTCGATTTGGTGACACCAGTCCCCTATAGAAAATGGTGCGGAATAAAGGCCCTATGGTCCTACAGTCATACAATTATTTGAGGCCTAGAGGAGCATACCCATCCCTGGCAAGTACAGGACAGTTCAGGGCTAATTTAATAAAGCTTTGTCCAGGCATACAGCATGTTTTATTTATAGAAACAGGCTCTTATAAAATGGCACATGGGTAAACCCACATAAAAAGTAGACATGCTGTGGTAGGCGAAGGCCCGTGATCCATGGTGTCTGAAATAAGCAGACAGGCCTAACTAGCTTGACCTGTAAATGAAGCCTGTGGAGAGGCCCATAGGAATTGCACATCCCCTAGAATGCTGCTATTATAGAACTGAAACTTAGCAAAGCATAATCAGCTTAGCTGAGCAGAATCGAAACTCAGAAAAATACTGAAAAATAAGTTTAATTGCTACTGATAAGAGAGTACAGCTGCTATGGAATTAATTAAATCTGCTGAAAGAAAGGTTAGAGTGCCCCGCTTTCCCACATGTGCTAACTAGTTAAATGGCCTTGGAGGAGAAAAGTATCTAAGTTGGTGAACTGACCATTGTAATTGGGACTAGAAGGGGGGTAAGCAGGTGCTAAGCCCAGTCAAAGAACATCATTGGATAGCCATATCGGTACCAGAACCAATAGAAGGTGTACGGGAGGGTACCGGGACCAATGAAATGTTTTCCTATGTCTAGAATGGAGAAGAAGTCTATAAAAGTTGTTGTTTTGCTAGAAACCATTGCTCAGCCATTTTGAATTTGATTCTGCTTGAGACTTGTGCACAAATAAATGATTTGGACCTTCTGAACAGACTCCTGGTATCATTGGTTTGTCTGCGCTCTGCTGCTACAATGCTACATGATTGCACCTACTTCTATGCAATGTGTGTGTGTGGGCGTTCCCAGGGAGCTGAGACAAATGTGTTATGGACTCATGTGCGTACATATACTTATGCCCACATTTATACCTGCCTCAATGCAATGTATCAAGCAGCTCTATATGTATATCTGTGCACTAGCGGAGCTACAGTAACTCTGGGAGCCTATTTTATAGGGGCACATGGGCCTATGTTGCCTATATGTTATAAATCCTATTTTTGAAATATTTTAGGTGCCCTGTTATGAAATTACTCCCTTTATGTAGAGATGTTTTCAGGGCTTAATTTGTATGAAAATGGTGTTTTGGCAGCTTAGGAAATGGTGTCACTCTGCCTGGAGCAAAGGTTGAGATGAGCCACATGGTCGTTCATTATCATTAATTTTTAATCCAAACATGGCATAAAAAACCTGAAATTTCATTTTAGGTATGTTTCAATAAGGCATAGCACCTATTTTTGAGGGTTCAGGCAGCAGGGAAATTGTCTATCCATATGCATGTTTGTTTGTGCCTGCTACAACCGGCTTTCTCAGTGGTAGAACTGCAATGCGGTGTAGGAAGTTTGGGATGGTCTCTTGGTTTCAAGTCCCGCCCCTTCAAAGGCATTCCATGGACTCCCTCATTCTCTCCTACTGGCAGGTTCTCTGGTATCTAGCTGCTGGGGCAGGAATGATCCCCATTTATTCTTGATCTGTCTGGCTCCAGGTTCAAAATGATGCCTAGTGACTCCTAGCAGTAGTTCTGTAGTACTACCACTAGGGGCCAAGCTGCTGAGTAAGGGCAAAAAGCAAGGGTCATAGGTGCCATTTTGAAACTCAGGGCTAGAAGAGCAGGAGTAACTAGGAATTGTTCCTGCTTCTACTAGACATTAGGGATGTGCTTTCGTTTGCAATGAAAGCTGGAATTTCTGAGAAACATGAAATGATGACATTGTTGTCATTTCTTGGTGTGCGCAGTGCACTCTTTTGCAAAAGTGCAATCCATTATCTCAGAAAAATCCAAGTTATCCATTTCCCTGTTTAATGCACATTACCATGTTTAAGTTACGATGTAAACCTCTTTGACTGAAATGATAAATTGGTATAAAAATTGTTAATAAATACATCCTGAAAGAGTGGGCACTATTGAGGAAAAATAATACAAAATGAAAAAACACATAAAAAGGAATTAAATTAAACAATATAACATTTTTTGGCTACTCATCTCTACTCGACACCAGGGACCCCAGTAAGACCCAACGAGGGGATTGAGGGTAGGGGATGAAGGGTCTACCAAGGGATCCTCCAGGGGATTCCTTGTTCCCAGGGTGGTTGGGTCGGAGGGTCTTCATGCTGGAACGTCTGCTGTGAGGGATTGAATGCCTTCGTGGATCAAGTGGTGGGAGATCAGATGAGGGGTGATTGTCTCGGCTATAGGGCAGGCCTGATTGGGCGGGATTGATGGCAGAGGTTGATTGGAGGGGCAACCCTTGGCCTTTATACCTTCCCCTTCAAGGAAGCACTAATTCATGCCTCAGGGTAGCTGTAAGTGCTGATGTCTAGATTTTTTCATATTGCTATGGATTCCCCTTGTATCCCTCTTCATGCTCCTAACATGCCTCTTTCCAAATTGAAGGCGGTATGCATCATCACATCTAAAATGGCATTTACACATGCGATGCTAATCTACATATGTACATGCTACTATTTACATGTGGGGATGCTTCTAAAATAACCACCTTTATGTGCCAAGAAAAATGTTATTCTCTCCAAAAAATCTTCCATTGTTGATTCAAATGCATGCCGGACTGGAGTTAAGCATGCTGGGACCCAAGATAAAATATAAGCAGGGGGTCCCCATGATGTCTTTGCCTCCCCCCCATCTTTATTTATTTAACATTTCTAATATACCACCTTTCATGATATCAAGGTGGTTTACATTGAACAAACTGAAATTACATTGAACAGGGCATTAAAACTTGGAGATAACTATTTTACAGGGAACATGGGCAATGGAGGGTTAGGTGGCTTGCCCAAGACCACAAGGAACACCTGTGGGACTAGAAACCCCAGTCCTTCCCTCCCTCCCCATGACTCATTTCTCTCCTTCCCCAGTCACTCCCTATCACTCACTTTCTCTCACTCCCCAGCCAGTCTCCATCACTCGCTCATATTTTTCATCAGTAGCCTAGAGGTTGGAGCACTGGCTTGGTAACCAAGAGATCAGGTTTTATTTCTCACTAGCTGGCCTTGGACAAGTCATTTAATCTTCCATTGCCTCAGAAGAAAGGCCTGGCAATCTACTTCTGGTCACACTGCCAAGAAAACCCAGAAGCTACTGGTTCACCAGTACTGACTCAAAGGCATACATTGCATTGCAAGAGGCTACTTGGGGAGGGCGGATGGGGTTGAGGCACCCTTGAGGCATCACGTAGGACCCAGTGGAGATTCCCACCAGCACTTTTCAAAAATGCCCCACAAGTGGGGAGAGGGGGTCATATGAGGTACCCTTGGGCCCTCATACCATGATAAGGAAAAGAGAAGCACTGGCAGTTAAACTAGAGGTCACCATAATCATTATTTACTCTTGTGATGATACTGGATTCAAGGAGCCTCTTCCTCTGATGAGGTCCATTGGAGACCCGGAATCATAGGGGTGTTGGCCATTGCACTTGCAGCTGGAGAAAACAGTGACATCATAGTAGCCAGGAGAGAAAGAGAAAGAAAAAAGATTAGGGAGGCAAGACTCTAGCGGTGCTGCTGGTCATAGTAAAGTGGAGGACATCCCTAGAGTTGGGTCAGTTGGCTTGGTAGTGGCAGGAGGCCTGCAGCTGGCTTTAGGCAGCAAAGGTCGAAGTGGATTAGTGGCTTACTGTTCACATCATGACTATGACTTGGAAAATGTTGGGAAGAACACTGGGTCATAGTTATTAGCAGGTCACGGTCTGCAGCAGCTCCACCATAGCATACCACTGGTCCATGCATGCTATGAGCCAGTCCTCTTCAGTTAGATAGATATGGGTGTCTGGATTGAAAACGTGCAGAAGCAGAATTTCAGGCAAAAATAGTGGCACATACAAGCCGACACAACCATGCATTCAAAGTCACCCCTCCATGCATTTTAATGTTTGTTCTGTGGCTGCACTAGCCACAAAAAAAAAAATGCTGACCTGATTGGCCCGACGTAGTAGCCACGCAAGCACAGAGTGGTTAGACAAACTGCTTTTGTGGCTTGACACTAGCTGATGGGAGCCAAATTGAAGCATGCTGTACTCCTGAATCTTGCTGCTGCACAGCCTTTGCAATTTCTTGCCTTCTGATGCCCCTCTTCCTCCATACAAAGTCCCAGAGTCAGGAGCATGAAATTATGATAAACACTACTGGAAGCCCCATGGGCCAAGGTCTGATGTTACCTGCAGCTAAGCCAAGATGATTTTTTCACTGTACCACCGCCGATCAATCAACGGAAGATGACAGGAGCGGTAAGGCTATACACAGGGCCGGCGCAAGGAAATAAGGCATCCTAGGCAAACTTCATCTCTTACACCCTCCTCCAGCACCCATTGCTGCCACTACCGCCCCTCTCCAGGATGTGCAGCAGTGTCAATGGCCACAGACAACCCCATGGTGCTTATCTTTAACAGGAAGTCTACATTGGGAGTTGGAGATGGGGCAGAAATGGCCCCACAGTGCTTACCTTTAATAGTAAATCTATATCAGGTGTCAGAGAGGGGGGCGGAAGCAAACAGCTCCGCAGTGCTGAAATATAAAGATAGATGCCACAGGGCTCTTTGTAGCCATTGCTGCCGCTGCGTGTCCTGAGAGAGGTGACAGCAGTGGCAATGGACACTCCCAGCGGGCTGACAGTCTAGGCCCTGGCTATACAACCTGGACAGTTATTGATATGGGCAGGACCGGATTTACCTATACGCCAGGTACGCCGTGGCGTAGGGCCCACAGCTGGCAAGGGCCCACAAAAATTGAATAGTTAAAAAAATTGTTAGTGACTTTTTAGGTTTGTAGCGCCTGAGTTTGAAATAGTTAAATCAGAATGACATCAAAATCAACGTTATCACTCATGCTAATATCCTGAAGGCACTAGCTTTCGGAGAAGGTGAGAACTAACGTACAGACGTGCCTGATACACTACACATACTTAGTTAATGGTGAAAGCCTATGTGCGCCTACTACAGTGTAGTAGGTGCGCATAGGCTTTCACCATTATGCAATATCGACCTCTCCACAAGGCTTAAGATATCTATACTGATGAGGAAGTTCGAAGCGAAGGCATAGATAGCTACATTTGCCTAGTTGAGGATGGAAGAGCGCCTCCTGGCTCATTCCATATCTTGGAAATTTCAAATCTTCGCCGTCCAAATTTCAAATCTTTTTAGACTTCATACTGCCTGCCAGAAATATAACGCTGATAAGAATTTGTCTGCTTTCGATAGAATTCTATTCATAACTCTATGGCTTTTTACACCGGGTATCGATTTCACTGCCAACCATAACGCTGCCAATATAACGCTGCTCAACAATAGCGTATCATATCTACTCTTTCAATATCTTTGGCCCAACCTGACTCCGCCGCTATTCCATTTGCTGTCCTCTGCTCTCAGTCTCTCTCAGTCCCCCCTTACAATAGTCATGAAAAAATATGAAAGTGGCGCATCTAAACGAAAAAAGAAAATGCTAGAAAACGAATCGACCGCCAAAATTCCAAGATTACCAGCTTTCTTCTTCCATCGACGAAAATACAAGCTGTGTCAGAATCAGAATTTTTGAATCTGAATGACGCGGCTACTCCACAACCTTTGGATACTACTGACACTACTCCTCAACCTTCCGATACTGCTGATGTTACTCCACAACCCGATGTACCTGAGGAGAATATTTCTAGTTCTCCACCACCACCACCTCATGATGTGGGTCTCTGGAAAACATTCCTTCCAGCTTCCGAAGTCGATTATTGGATTCTTAATGGTCCAGCTGCATGTCAACATCACGATGATAGTTTCATGTCATCAGAAAGAACTATGGGAAATAGAACACGCCGTTTTGCGAAAGAATTTCTTTACGGACGAAAAGCAAATGATGAGAAGTATTACCGAGACTGGCTGCTTTATTCGCCATCAAATGGGAACATTTATTGTTTTTTCTGTAAGTTGCTTTCAAGGTCCACGTCGCAGTTTGCCTCATTGGAGCAACTGCGGTAAAGTGATGAAGTCTCACGAAAATAGTGCAGAATACCGAGCATCAGTCAGTTCCTGGTTAGCACGTGTTTCAGCGAAAGGGTGCATCGACGAAAAGCTTCAGAAAGAGATGAAGGAAGAGAAGATATATTGGCAGTCAGTTCTTCGGCATGTTGTTGAAGTGATAAAGTTCCTTGCTCAACGTGGCCTAGCATTTCGAGGAGATACCGAATTATTTGGTTCTGTGCAAAACGGAAACTATCTGGGAATTTTGGAACTTTTAGCCAAATTCGACCCCTTCCTTGCCGACCATATATCTCGTTTTGGAAATAAAGGAAGTGGAAAAATTAGCTATTTGTCTTCCACTATATGTGACAAACTCATCGAGCAAATGGGACAAGACGTGTTGTCTGTCATTTTAAATGAAATTCACGACGCGAAGTACTATTCCATATGTATTGATTCCACTCCAGACGTTAGTCACATCGACCAACTAACTTTTATTGTGCGCTACGTTAACAAGTTTGGTGAAACAACTGAACGGTTTCTAAAATTCTTTCCAATTGAAAGTCACAAAGCCGAAAGCCTTTACCAAGATGTGTTGAATATACTAAATGAAATGTCATTGTCTCCGGATAACTGCCGAGGACAAAGCTACGACAACGCAGCAAACATGGCTGGGAAATACGCCTGTCTCCAAGCAAAACTGAGGGAAATGAACCCAATGGCTGACTACATACCTTGTGCAGCACATTAATTAAATTTGGTTGGAGTTGCTAGTGTAAATTGCTGTCTGGACGCTGTTAACTTTTTTGGTCTCATCCAAGAACTGTATGCCTTTTCGGTTGGTTCAACAAAGCGGTGGAGTTCATTGACATCAGGACTCACACCGAACGAAAATGGACGAATTCTGACTTTGAAAGCTTTATCATCTACCCGTTGGCATTGCCATTCAGAGTCCGTGAAAGCACTACATCTCAACTATGCCAAAATCTATACTATGCTGAATAGTATCGCAGAAAATGAAGACGAGAAGGGTGATGCCCGATGCTTAGCAGCAGCCTTGGTGGGTAAAATGTGTCTTTTGGAAACCGCATTCATGTGTGTTCTGTGGGACAAGATCTTGCAGCGATTTCAAAAAATCAACACTGCCTTGCAAAGTGTGTCTATTGACATCAGTGTCGGCGTTTCTTTGTTTACTTCTTTGGAAACATTCGTTGCTGGAATGGGTGATGACTTCGACAACCTGGAGAAAGAAGCAAAAGAGCTCATGGAGGACATCCAACAAGACTACACCTCTCGTTTCATTCGGAATCGACAAAAAAGATGCCAGGTTGTTGAAGAAGCAGGTGAGCTGAATGCACAAAAATTCAGTGTTGAGAGTGTATATGTCATACTTGACAAACTGCTTGCATGTTTATCTCAATGCCGGAATGCTTACAAGCAGATTTCTGAAGACTTCGCTTTCATCAAATCACTGAAGGAGAATGATGTTGGCTCTCTCAAAGATGTAACCCATTTGCAGCAAAAATACAATTGTGATCTGGAAAGCGGGTGTGAAGAGGAATTTGTGGCGTTTTCTGGAATGGCCACGGATTTGAATTTGGATCGTGAACCCCAAAACCTACTGAAATGGCTGAAAAGAAATCCTGTAGTGGATTCAACATTTTCAAATGTTTCCACTGCCCTCCGCTTGTTTTCAACGCTTCCCGTGACTATCTGCGAAGGGGAACGTTCTTTTTCAAAGCTTTCCCTGATAAAAAATAGATTTCGTTCTACGATGACGCAGAAAAGACTGAATTCTCTGGCAGTCATGTCAATTGAAAATGACGTTACTTCTGCATTGACTTTTGATAAAATTATTGAAAAGTTTTCACAAACTAAATCGTGAAAGAAAACATTTTTGTAAGTGGTAACTGGTAAAAGTGGTAAGTTGATCTCGTTTTTATTTTTTCTGGGGGCCCACAATTTTTGTTGGCGTAGGGCCTCACTCAAGGTAAATCCGGCCCTGGATATGGGCCAATAGCTATGGGGCCCAGGGCAGTTGCCTCTTTGCCCACCCGTAACACCAGCCCTGCTTGGCAGTTACAAGGAAGTGTACTTTAAACATAGAAACATGATGGCAGAAGAAGACCACATGGTCTATCTAGTCTGTCTTACCATCTGGGGAAGAATGTACCAAGCTGGAAATTCACCCTGTGCGACTTGTGGATCTGGCACCCCCCTCTCCTCCCATCCGCACACAGGAACTCACTATTGTTGGGCTTCCTGGAAGCCCAGTGATGGTACCAGTGACCCTTCCATACTTGTGCCGTGTACGACTGCATCGCTCACACAGCCCTTGGTACAGCCCTTCATCCAGGTTATAATTGGAAACTAATTACAGTAAATTTTGAGAAACTGAAAACTTGTATGTTTTCACTGGTTGACCAAGGAAGAGCCCAGACCAGAAGTAGATTGCCAGGCCTGTCTTCCAATGCAATGGAGGATTAAGTGATTTGCCCAAGGTCACAAGGAGTGCTACTGTGAATTGAAACCCTGGTCACCAAGCCAGAACTCTAACCACTAGGCTACTCCTCAAATTCACACGCAAGTGCATATATTCATACCACAGCTATGTCTTCATGTCTTCTTGAACAAAACTAACATCGCTATTCAAACATTGCTCTATACTTCACGATATACAGAGGTTTCATACTGGTCTGAAAACAAATAGGCTGCAATTCATTTGGATGATTGTTAGACTCATTCTGGCCAATATTTAACTGCAGTGGTCAGTGTTTTTTTTAAATGCCAGCCGCCATGATTAACTATTCAGCCCTGGCATCTGAAGACTGGCAGATGCTGAAAATTCAGATTCAGTGCTCAGTGCACTGAGTTATATGAACTGTTACCTGGATAGTGGCACTGAAAATCTACGTTCTATGAATAATTGTCGGTATTGCTCATGCTCTGCCTCCTGACCACAATGGCATTGAGGAAGTCAGTGAAAATATTCAGGGGCACTATCCAGCTGATGATATCTCTAAACAGTCAGATAAAAAGAGTCTTGGTCAGGAGAGGAATTGAGGTGGCGCCCAGATGTCTCTGGATAGTGGCAATATTAAGTCTTTATTTGGATAAGTAATTTATCTGAATGGTACTGGTGTGGTCACCATTTAGCACGTATGATGAGTGTCACTAATTATAGTGGCATTGAATATATGGATTAAGTTAAGTACTATTGCGGGATTTTGGGGGTTTGGTGGACTCAGACAAAAATCAGAACACCCGGAGTCTCTTAGGAAAACAAGCCTTTATTATGCCAGCATAGACTCAGCTGAATAGCTTCCAAAGACTGAGCCCCGGTCACGGGGCTTGTACACACTATATAGATATTATATCAGTTCATCATAGCATCTCTTTTTGATAGTTTACCTGCTGTCACAGTATGCTTCTGATTGGAGAATGTTTTCCGCAGTATTGACACAGCAGAACAGGGCAGAGCAATGGGTGTGTCAGTAGAACAGGGGGTGTGACCCTTTTTAGATTCTGATCCTGGCCTGAATCCACCTCATTCCCCCTTTTTATGGCCCTGCTTCCTCTCTCAAGGGAAGCCAAAGCATCATGCAGCATCACACTAAGGGATCTGACTGCGGAAGGGGCTTTTAGTTACATATTGTCATCACATGGGCAGCAGTTTTCTATTCCACCATAGTCTCAATGGTGGAGGTAACAAGTCGCATAAAAACAGGGAGACAGCAGGGCAGGATGAGACAGACTAAAAAAATAAAAAGAACCCCTCCCACTAGGGTCTTAATACCACCTAATCAGTTAAATTGCGCTTAAAACCACCCAGTACCTTTAGAAAGAGCGGTGATATGATTAGCCAGGTTAAATAAGTCCTGAATAGAATGTTCGATGGAGACACTCTCATCAGTAAGATTAAAACAACACATACCCTCAAATTCCTCACAGCCATGATTTAGACGTAGGAGCAAGAAATCAATTGACAGTCCATTTTGCAAAATTGCCATACGTAGGCCAGACATTTCATGATTCATAGTGGCTAAGATAGTTGAGATAAGATTAATGGATTTAGCTAGGGAACAAGAAATACGACTTATTTCCATAGCATTGTGCAAGGCCAACCCAGGAGCCCCTACAATAGATATCGCCAACCCCAGGGCTGTCTCATCACTATAAGGTTCAACATTAAGAACATAAGAACATAAGATATGCCATACTGGGTCAGACCAAGGTCCATCAAGCCCAGTATTCTGTTTCCAACAGTGGCCAATCTAGGTCATATGTACCTAGCAGTTTCCCCAAGAGACACAAGTTCCACAATGCTTGTACTGGGTCAAGCATTGATATCTTCGGTCACTTCTTAATAATGGTTTATGGACCTTTCCTCCAGGAACTTGTCCAAACCTTTTTTAAACCCAGCTACACTAACAGCCTTTACTACCTCCTCCGGTAACAAATTCCAGAGTTTGATTACACGTTGCGTGAAAAAATATTTCTTTTATTAGTCTTAAATAGTTTACCCTGTAGCTTTATTGCATGTCCCCTAGTCTTTCTATATTCTGATAAGGTAAACAATCGATCTACGTTTACCCGTTCCACTCCGTTCATTAATTTATAGACTTCTATCATATCTCCCCTCAGCCGTCTCTTTTCCAGGTTAAAGAGCCCTAACCTTTTTAGCCTTTCTTCATAGGAGTATCCTTCCATCCCCCTTACCATTTTGGTGGCTCTTCTCTGTACCTTTTCTAAAATCGCTATATCCTTTTTAAGATACGGCGACCAGAATTGCACACAATATTCAAGGTGCGGTCTCACCATGGAACGATATAGAGGCATTATAATATCTTTTGTTTTATTTTCCATTCCTTTCCTTATCATACCTAGCATTCTATTTGCTCTCTTGGCTGCCGCTGCACACTGGGCCGAGGGTTTTAACATGGTATCCACAATGACGCCTAAATCTTTTTCCTGGGTGGTGGTTCCTAATGTGGAACCTTGCATCGTGTAACCATAGTTTGGGTTGTTCTTCCCTAGGTGCATAACCTTGCACTTATCCACATTAAATTTCATCTGCCATTTTGATGCCCAGTCTTCCAATTTATCAAGATCCTCTTGCAATTTTTCACAATCCTCTTGGGTTTTAACAACTTTAAATAGTTTAGTGTCATCTGCAAATTTGATAACCTCACTCGTTATTCCACTTTCCAGGTCATTTATGAATATGTCAAAAAGCTGCGGACCCAGCACAGATCCCTGGGGTACACCACTATTCACCTTTCTCCATTGGGAAAATTGGCCATTTAGCCCTACCCTCTGCTTTCTATCTTTTAACCAGTTCCTGATCCACAATAGTACACTGCCTCCTATCCCAAGACTCTTTAGTTTTGCCAAAAGTCTCTCATGAGGGACCTTGTCAAAGGCTTTCTGAAAGTCCAGATACACAATATCAACCGACTCACCTTTGTCCACCTGTTTATTCACTCCTTCAAAAAAACATAATAGATTAGTAAGACAAGATCTTCCTTGTCTAAAGCCATGTTGGCTGTCTCCCATTAGGTTGTGACTATCTACATGCTGAGTAATTTTATTCTTTATGATGGTTTCTACCATTTTTCCCGGTACTGACGTCAGGCTCACCGGTCTGTAGTTTCCTGGATCACCCCTGGAACCCTTTTTAAAAATTGGTGTTACATTGGCGATCCTCCAATCTTCAGGTATTAGAGATGATTTTAATGATAGCTCACAGATTACTGATAGCAGTTCTGCAATCTCATATTTCAGTTCTTTCAACACCCTTGGATGTATACCATCCAGCCCAGGTGATTTGCTACTCTTCAGTTTATCTAATAGTTGTAAGACATCTTCCCGATGTATCGATATTTCCTTCAATTCTTCCGCACCTTTAAATACCACTTCAGTCATGGGTAACATCCCTACATCTTCCTCAGTAAAGACCGAAGCAAAGAATTCATTCAGTCTCTACGCTATCGCCTTGTCGCCTCTTAGTGCTCCTTTAACCCCTTTATCATCTAATGGACCAACTGACTCTCTCACAGGTTTTTTGCTACGAATGTACTTGAAAAGGTCTTTATTTCGCATTTTTGCTTCCGCAGCAAGCTTCTTCTCAAATTCTCTCTTTGCCTGCCTTATCAATGCCTTGCATTTAACTTGCCAGTACTTGTGCTGTTTCCTGGTTTCGTCGTTTGGCTCTTTTTTCCATTTCCTGAAAGATGCTTTTTTGGCAACAACAGCCTCTCTGGCCTCACCTTTAAACCATGCTGGCAGTTTTTTGGACTTCCTTCCACTTTTCTTAAAGCGTGGAATACAGCTGGTCTGGGCTTCCAAGATAGTATTTTTCAACAACACCCAAGCTTGATGTACGTCTTTAACCTTCGCAACTGCTCCTTTTAGTTTTTTCTTAACTGTTTTCCTCATTTTATCATAGTCTCCCTTTCGAAAGTTAAAAGGTAGTACTGTGGATTTCCTTACTATCCCTCCTCCACTAATTAAATCAAAGGCGATCATGCTATGATCACTATTGCCAAGTGGCCCCAACACCCTTATCTCTTGCACTGGATCTGGTGTTCCACTAAGGACTAGGTCTAATATGGCTTCCCCTCTGGTCGGTTCATGAACCAGCTGCTCCAAGAAGCAGTCATTTATTTCATCTGGGAACTTTATCTCCCTAGCATGTCCTGACGTGACACTGACCCAGTCGATACCGGGGTAATTGAAATCACCCATTATTATTACTGTGCTGTAACTTTTGTTAGCTTCCTTGATTTCTTTGAGCATTTCATCATCCATTTGGTCATTCTGGCCAGGTGCTCGATAGTACACCCCCACTGCCATTGCCTTCCCCCTTTTATATGGAATTTCAATCCATATAGATTCTACAGCAGATTTTGTTTCCTGCAAAACTTTAATCCTTTCTGAGTCAATGCCCTCTCTAACATAGAGCGCAACCCCTCCACCTATTTGATCAGCTATATCATTACGATATAGTTTGTACCCAGGTATCACAGTGTCCCACTGGTTGTCCTCCATCCACCATGTCTCTGATATTTCAATCATATCTAACCTTTCATTTAGTGCTATATAGTCTAACTCTCCCATTTTATTCTTTAGACTTCTAGACTTTATTTGTTGCTCAAAGAGTACAGACCCTGTTTTGCCTTTTGTGCTAAGCTAAATTCTGATTTGATTTAAATTATAGCTCTTAGCTGCTGCTAGGCTCTAACCTCTTATGAAATTTAAACTACAAGCTCTCTGCTGGGTACTAAATTTAACCAGAAAGCTCTCTTCTGTGTGTTAAATTTAAACTAAAAGTACTTTGCTGTTACTTGGCCCTGAGTGACTATTAAATTTAAACTACAAACTCTCTGCTGGGTATGAAATGTAACCAGAAAGCTCTCCTCTGTGTTTTAAATTCAAACTTTAATTGCTGCTACTAGACCCTAACTGATCCAACAAAAAACAGTGGGTTCACAGATTAAGTAGCTTTAATACAAAGAATTCTTTTTACAAAATTACCGGAAGTATATACTCACAGTTGCAGATTTCTCTCCAGAAGTAACAGTCCCCCTTTCTAGTCCTTCAAATTACAGGTGGGGGGCATAGGCTTTGACTGAGGATAGCGTGAGCGGGAACTAACATTACTGGAAGTATGAGAGAAGGCAGCAGTAGTAAGTCTACCAAAAGTGCAAGGGCCACCAGTAGTGTTTATGGGATCATAAGTGTACGCATTTTAACCACATAACAAAAACCATCCTAAGGGAAGATACATTACTGAATGAGCATAAGAAACCTTCGTAATAAACTTGCAAGATAATACAGTATTAGACAAATTAAAAACACCAGTACTTGCATTTACAAAAATAAAGCAATCTGTGGCTCTAAGCGTGGAGACAACCTGCAAGGAAAAAGAGATCTTATTAAAATAGGCTGAGGAAGGACGTGTAACACCAATAAAGTAAAAGAAGGTAGAAAATGTTAGCTTAGGCTGTTTGCAATTCAAATTATTCAGTATAGTAAACTTCTGCATTTCACATAGATTAGAAGGCACAGCAATAAGGCATGTTGATAAAAGGGCTCCAGCCTGTGATGTGCTAAGTACACAAAAGTCTGAAACATTCAAAGCAGTCCGGGCAAGTAATATTGCCGTGTTTATAGTTCCAGAGGCAAGCTGGGGAAGGTCCCACACGAATGTCAAAACAAGAGCTAGCACAAATAGGCGCATGTTGATCATATAGCTTATGTTTTACTACGCCTCTGTCCTCATGAGATTTCCCCAGCAGTATCCGGAGGTGACTCCTCAAATTTCGGCCGTGCATAGACTAGCCGGATTCCAGTATGTGGCTAGAGCAGGGCACTGTTGTCTGCAGATTCTATGTTCCTTCTCAGAGTGAGGCGTAAGGGATCCTGGGAATGTTCATATGCCATCCATTTATCATCCAGGTCAGGAGCAGCTTTCTTAAGATGAGTGTGGTGGATCCACGGAGTAACTTCCGCAACCTTGACTGCAGTAGGCGTGGCCAGGAGAACAGTATAGGGACCTCTCCAGGTGGGGCACAATGGTTCACGCTTCCATTCCTTGATCCATACACAATCTCCCGGTTGGTGGGAGTGGAGCGGCTCCGACAAGGAGATAGGCAGTCGCTCTTGTATCCACCTGCTCAAAGACTGAAAAACAGATCCCAATGCCAGTAGGTGTTGTCTGATGAGTTCATTACCTATTTGCTCTAAGTCCCCCTTAAGGCCCTGGACAATTGGTGGCGGTCGACCATACAGAACTTCATAAGGGGAAATGCCCAGGGTCCGAGTAGGGGAGGACTGGATACGGAAAAGGGCAATGGGTAAGGCCTGATCCTAATTAAGGTGAGCATCCTGGCAGAGTTTGGATAACTGAAGCTTCAAAGTTCGATTCATTCTCTCCACTTTTCCCGAGCTCTGTGGGCGGTAAGCAGTATCGAGTTTCCAGGTTATCTGGAGGGCCTTGGAGAGGTCCTGAAGGCACTTAGCAACAAATGCAGGGCCATTATCTGACCCTATAGTGAGAGGTAGGCCAAACCTAGGGATGATCTCCTTTAACAGGGCTCTTGTGACTTCTCTGGCAGTTTCTGTCCTACAGGGGTAGGCCTCAACCCAACCTGAGAAAGTGCAAACTGTTACCAACAGGTATTTGTACCCCCTTACTCAGGGTAGTTCTGTGAAATCAACTACAATATTTTCCATGGGGGCGGCTCCAACCGCCTGTAGGGAGGCCGGGGGCAGAGGACCCTGACAGGGGTTATTCCTGGCACACTGAAGGCAGTACCATCAAGGCAGACAAGTGTGGGACATAGAAGTGGGACTGCAGGATAGTTTGCATAGAGGTCTTGCCTAAATGGGTGGTCTCATGAAATCGCCAGGCAAAAGTTGGTGCCAGGCTTTCAGGTATAACATATAGGGATGGCTCCCCAGGTAAACGTAACCACCCAGTGGTGGTGTGGGTAACCTCTTCCTGGGTTAAAAAAATCTATCACCTTCTTAGTATATCGGGGGTCCCATTCAGACAAGGGGGTTGGAAACAGGGGAGCCTGAACACTAGCCGGAACCGTCTCTTGCTGGAGCGCTAGCTTGGCTTCTCTATCAGCCCTACAGTTGCCTCGGATGATCAGAGTGTCTCCTCGCTGGTGGGCCTTGCAGTGAACTATGGCCACCACCTTCAGTGCCCACACAGACTCTAGTAACTCTAGGATCTCTTTCCCGTACTTTATAGACTTCCCACTTGAATTTATGAGTCCTTTCTCTCGGTAAAGGGCTCCATGGGTATGGAGGGTAGTAAAGGCATACTTAGAATCGATGTAAATGTTTGCCTTCAGACCTGCAGACAACTGGAGGGCTCGAGTGAGGGCAGAAGTTCCCAGAGCAGGGGCCCAGCCTCTGCAACAACCTCAGGAGTGACCACAGCATATTTGACCTTCCATTGTCCGTTTTCCACAAAACTGCTGCCATCGGTAAAGTACTGAATATCAGGAGAGGCTAATGGTACATCCTTCAAATCAGGGCAGCTGGAGTATACCTCATCCAAAATCTGGCCCAGGTGCTACAGGGAGCAGAGTGGCAGGACTGAGTGCACCGTCTCCAGATGAATGCGAGGATTTTCACACAGCATGCTTTGGTACTTTGTCATCCGCTCGTTGGTAAACCAATAATTGCCTTTGTACTCCATCAGAATCAATACAGCATACGGCACTTTAACATAGAGTTCTTGCCCGAGGGACAGTTTATCGGCCTCTATCACAAAAGAGCTGTTGCTGCTACTGCACGAAGACAGGAAGGCCAGCCCCTTGCTACCGGATCTAGCTGTTTGGACAAATAGGCTAACGGTCGTTGCCAGGAGCCTAGACTCTGAGTAAGGACACCAACCGCCATTCCCTTCTCTTCATGAATGTACAGATTGAATGTTTTTTTCTACATCTGGCAGTCCCAGACTAGGTGCCGATAACAAGGCCTTTTTCATATCCTGAAAGGCCTTCCTCTTATCTGGACCCCAGTTGAAAGGTTCATGTTCTCCCCCCGTTGTGGCTGCATACAGGGGCTTTGCTAACACTGCAAAACTGAGAATCCAGATTCGACAAAAGCCAGCAGCCCCAAGGAAGCCCCTCAATTGCCTCCGATTCTGTGGCTCAAGAATGGAACAGACAGCCTCCCTCCGCTCAGATCCCAGCCTTCGGAGGCCTTGGGCAATATGAAATCCTAGGTACCTGACTTCAGACTGGCACAATTGGGCCTTACTTCTGGACACCCGATATCCAGACATCCAAAGTAGCCGCAGAAGTTCTGATATAGCAGCTAGACATTCTTCCCGGGAAACAGCAGTGATGAATAGATCATACACATATTGCAGTAATATACGCTGGGTAGGGCTTGACTGGAACTGACACAGATCTTGACTGAGGGCGTCCCCAAATAGCGTGGGGGAGTTCTTGAACCCTTGAGGTAGCCGTGTCCATGTCAGCTGTCCCTTATTGCCAGTTACAGGATCTTCCCACTCACACTCTGCCTGAATCCACCTCAGTACTGGTGCTTAACTTTATCCACTGACTGGGGCAGCTGAAAATCTGGGCTTAATCTGTAGACAAAAAGGAAGAACTATGGGCAGGGCCAGGGCCAAAAGTGATCACACTCCCAGACACACACAATGCTTCATTTGGGGATACAAAGGAAGCTGGTATGTATATATATATGTGGAAAATTTCAGGCAAATAAAAGGAAAGTATATTTTTTCTCCACTTTTGTTAACAGTTATGTTGTTCTCCCCCCCCCCCCTTTCCCCCCCCCCCCCCCCACTATTATCACAACCTGGTCATAAACCAGTAGTAATTGGGGTGAAAAAAGTCTTGCAGAAGGAGCTATTATTTCTCCAGGGATGTCAGGCTTCATCCAGCCTGTTCTTAACAGTGTCTTGTTTTTCTGACGATCTTAACTCCTGTTTCTCTGGTATTAAGCTCTATGGAAAATGCTAACTGGATTTTCTGCCTTGTGAATCTATTGACTTTTGCTCTAGAGACTTACTCCAAATATTTTTCTTTTGACAGAACTTTTGTGAAACTGTGTCTAAGTATACTACACAGGTACACTACCAAAAAACTGCCTCCAGTTTTGCAACTGATTCCTATAGATTTTGGGGTGCTGAATCCAGGAAAAATAGCCAAAATGTTCCATCACGTCACGTTTTCTTGCAAAATTAGATTTCTTACCCATATAAGGAATGTTCACATAATTTCTTTTTAGCCGACTGCAGTTTATTTTCTTGGCCCAAAATAGAGGTTGTAATGGTTAACTAACTAGAAACACTCCCTCATGATATTTTAGAGTGTTTTGTATTCATTTTATACATTAACAGGACAATTGGGAGGCGGGGGGCTAAATCCAGTACTCGCGCTGGCGCATGTTCTTTCCTGTTCGCCTCGCCTCGTTCGCTCGCTCAAACACGGTGGTTGTGACATGAACGTTCCTGTCAAATTTCAGTTTCTTGCAAGTTCATTATTACCTTTTGTTTGCTCAGTCGTAATCCAGCTTTATTCCGAAGTGGTTCACTACAGTTGTAGTTTGCAGTGCTGTGTATTTGTGATGGCTCACAGAGCCAGAGGTTGCGTCAACTCTCCGGACAGTTTTTGTTTTATTTGTGGGGAATATACCGTGAAAAACCGGCAGAGGAACATTTCTGCATTTATTAAAAAAGTATATTTCGCCTATTTCGGTTTGAAGTTAGGCGATCAAGACAAACCGTGGGCTCCTCACAAAGTGTGCAAGACATGTGAGGAAGATCTACGCTTATGGATGAAAGGTGAAAAACAAGCATTTCGTTTCGGAATACCTATGATGTGGCGTGAACAAAGAGACCACAGCAGTGACTGCTATTTTTGCTCTTGCATTGTGAAAGGATACAACTTAAAAAATAAGAACGTAATAAGTTACCCCAACCTTCCCTCAGCAATTAGGCCTATGCCTCATAGCAACGAAGTACCTGTGCCTGAACCACCAAAATCTTTGGATCATATTTGTGTGGACGGTTCTGATCATGATGAGACTCATCAGATGGCTTTTCCCGATGAGTCCAGTACTTCCGAGTTTGAAACTGAACCAGATCCGAAACCTGAACTTTTCTCTCAAGCTGAATTGAATGATTTAGTCCGGGATTTAGGACTCCCAAAAGATGCTGCCCAACTGCTAGGTTCTCGGCTTAAACAGAAAAATCTATTGTCACCAGGAACAACTTTTTATTGGTACCGCAACCGCGAGACACAATTTTTGAAGTATTTCAGCAAAGAGGAAGATTTGGTATTTTGCAACAATATATACGGAGTGATGGAAAAGTTTAAACTCAAGTATGATCCTGCTGAATGGCGGCTGTTCATTGATTCGTCAAAAGACAGCATAAAAGGTGTTCTTCTTCATAATGGCAACACATTCGCTTCAGTTCCTATTGCTCACTCTGTTATTCTACAAGAAAAATACGAGAATTTGGCCCTGATTCTTCAGAAGATTCGTTATGATGAGCATAAGTGGATGATTTGTGGAGACTTTAAAATTCTATCCATGCTATTAGGGCAGCAATCCGGTTTCACCAAATATCCCTGCTTCCTTTGCTTGTGGGATAGCCGGGCCCGCGACCTACACTGGGGGAAAAAAGACTGGCCAATTCGGGAGTATTTGAGACCCGGTGAGAAAAATGTTCTTCATGAGAGCTTGGTACCTCGTGATAAAATTCTATTACCACCTCTCCACATTAAGTTGGGTCTCATTAAGCAATTCATCAAGTCCCTTCCAAAAGATGGTGAGTGCTTTCGGTACCTTTGCTCAAAGTTCCCCCGACTTTCTGAAGCAAAGCTAAAGGAAGGAGTGTTTGTTGGCCCTGATATAAGGAAACTCATTTCAGATGGAGCATTCGCTGAAACGATGTCTGAGAAGGAAAAAGAAGCCTGGGATTCCTTCAAGGATGTTGTTCTCAAATTCTTGGGGAACAGGCGGGATGAGAACTATAAGGATATTGTTGCCAGGATGCTCAATGCCTTCAAAGAACAAGGCTGTAACATGAGCCTGAAAGTCCATTTCTTGCACTCCCATGTGAACTACTTTCCCGAAAACTTGGGGGCGTACAGTGAAGAACAAGGTGAAAGGTTTCACCAGGACATCAAGGACGCAGAGAGAAGGTACCAAGGAAGATGGAACACCACTATGATGGCTGATTTCTGCTGGTTGCTGCTGCGGGAAACCCCAGATGAAAAATACGCCAAGCAGCGCACCAAGAGAAGCATTCGGGGGAAGAAGAAACGGGCCCACCAGGAGATTGATTGACCCAAGAATGACTTTAAAATCTAAACTGTGTTGACAAATATTGTGTTTTTACTAAACTTTGAAATAAAATTTTGCTAGTTATTACCACAGTGTCGGATCTCATTTATTAGAATTTTATTTTCACACCATCGGGTGTTTGTCTTCATGTATTGCAATGGTGCGGTTTGCGTTTTCTATTCTTACATACATACCTGTACAACATTTTTTGCACATTTCTTTGCTTTGCTTTGTGTCTAACCTCGCTCTTATATGCACAATGTTTGTGCACATGTATGTGGCTGTTTTAAGTGCAGACAATTTTGCTACCATCACAGTGTGTTTTGTTGACATTACTCTATTCTTATGTGCTGCCTTGTTACAATTTTCTTTATTCTTATTTGAATAACTACTAAACAATTAGTATAAAGAATTCATCCAAGAAACTTTTATCTCGATCGCACTCAATCTGAAACGTTCACCTCAAGCTGCTAACCCAATGTAGCAAAAAATCTGTACGTGATGGAGCAAATTGGTTACCAGATTTGGATTCAGCGCACCAAAAAACGTAAAAATCAATTGAAACATTAGAGGCTTTTTAAAAAAAATTTTTTTTAGTGTACCTGTGATCAGAGACATTTACCAAGCCTAATCCAGATCCTACAATCAGGCAAAAGAAAAGTACTATACAAACAAACTTTGAGCCAATCAGGAAATGGGAATGAAGATCATCAGAAATACAAGACAAAGTTAAGAGAGGCTAGCTAAAAAACAGCCCTTTGGGAGACATCATAGCTCTTCCTGCAAAATTGTTGCCTTCTAATTCAAGGATCACTAGTTCGAGATCATACTGTAAAAACAGTTGGCGATGGAAAAAAACACAAATTGGAAAGTATACATCGATAGTGTGACACAATGGTGTGTTTCCCCCATTTCCAGAATTGGGCATGTGGGGGATTCATATGTGCGTCTACTAGCAAGAATATGCATATTTTCAGATATCCAGTTAATCAACTACAATAGTCCCCTTTTTGAGCAAGGTTAGTAAAAACACTTTTCCTAGTAAACAAGGAAAACATTTGGCAGCTGGTATGTCCTCCGTATGGTTCTACTGCTTCAGAACAATTGTAAAATGAACATCTGTGGCTTCATAATTACTTGAATTTTAATGAGCAAGATGAATTGAACTTTTCAGTTTCATTTCTATCACATGATATCCAAGTTCTTAAACAATAAAGTCCAGGTGAAGCTTTTTGACCACCTGTTCTGCCATTCTGAAGGTGAAAAAGGGAAAATGTCAGCCATCCTTGGAATGTATGTCATGGCTGTAATTAACAGAAAAAAATGGTAGTGATAATTTGACTTGTCGTTCAGAATTAAGGATTTTTAAAGCACCTCAAGAATGCGACTGTGGAGCTGACTTTGCTTTTGTTGGAAGGAAGTATGTATCCAAGAAGACTTCAAAAAGAAATAAATAATTTACTCATCCAGCACCAGGCACTTTGCTTGCATTTTTACTGACTGAAAAATATGTTGAAGGGGAGCCATCGATCCTTTTAAATTTCATTAGTTTTTCCTTTGCTGTTGTTGGATAGTTGCTCTGTCCAAGGATCAATCTGCAGGAGGTACTGAAAAGGATATTGAATATTTTTAATCACCTGCCAATGAAGGGAAGAGTGACACTCCAAAGTGCTTTGCCAACAACTAAATAAAAGCTAAGTAGACAGCAAGGTTGGCTCCCTTCCAGCTTGGGAATTTATTGTAAACAAAGCAAATCTCTTAGCCAAGGAAGCGTGTTATGCACAGATGCTAAAGCAGCAGGAGGAAGTGTTTAAGAGGATAGTTGTACAAAAACAATATTGATTTCTACATTTAGGTTTCTGCCATATTTGTGCCGTCAATATTTTCTCCCAGAGTACTTAAGATGTCTACAGGCCTTAAATTCAGTTAACACCAAGCTCTGTCATGCCACAAATATAGCAGCAAAATATGCACATGGCCCAATTAGCTTTTTTTGCTACCAATATATGGTGGGAAAAATACTCCTCAGTTATTAGCTTGCTTCAAAAGCTGCAAATACTCAGAGTACAGTCAGTAATTGCTTATTTTTTCAAAATACCTTGCACTTTCTGTACACTGTACACTTCCCTAGTGTGAATGATATTCTTCGTGTTGCTGATGATTAGCTCCTGCTTTCTTCATAAGAACATAAGATGTGCCATACTGGGTCAGACCAAGGTCCATCAAGCCCAGTATCCTGTTTCCAACAGTGACCAATCCAGGTCACAAGTTCCCAAAAGATATTCCTGGGTGGTGGTTCCTTGCATCGTGTAACCATAGTTTGGATTCTTCTTCCCTAAGGGGTCTATTCTGTACTGTGAATAGCGGGGAGGCTTAGACGGGGGCAGGAAGGGGCGTTGCGGAGGCAGAGTGAGGGTGGGCAGTGGGTGGTTTAAAGCTCCAGATGTACTGAGCCAATTCTGAAGTCGCTCCTGTACATCCAGTGCCTCAGATCTAGAACCAGACCTGATTCTGATCACACAGAGCACGTCTAGCCCCCACAGGATCAGAATTGGGTCTGCCTCTGTGCATCCCAATTCCGATCGTGCACACAGGGGCCTGGACCACACACATTAGAATGTGCCTCCACATGTATAACTTTGCACTTGTCCACATTAAATGTCATCTGCCATTTGGACGCCCAATCTTCCAATTTATCAAGGTCCCCTTGCAGTTTTTCACAATCCTCTTGTGATGTAACAACTTTGAATAATTTGGTATCATCTGCAAATATGATCATCTCGCTTGTTATTCCCATTTCCAGGTCATTTATAAATATGGCAAAAAGCAGCAGGCCCAACACAGATCCTTGGGGTATTCCATTATTCACCTTTCTCCATTGAGAAAATTGGCCGTTTAGCCCTACTTTCTGTTTTCTTTCAACCAGTTCATAATCCATAATAGTACATTGCCTCCTATCCTATGGCTTTTTAATTTCTCCAAGAGTCTCTCATGAGAGACTTTGTAAAAGGCTTTCTGAAAATTCAGATAACAGTAGGTCAACCTGCTCACTCTTATCTATCTGTTTATTCATACCTTCAAACAAATATAAGAGATTGATGAGATAAGACTTTCCTTCGCTAAATCCATGTTGGCTTTCTCCCATTAAACCATGACTATTGTGGTGAGGAATGCCCTCCAGAAGAGATAGAGATAGGGGAAAATCCTGGTAGAAGTAATGAAACAGCACTAGCACACAGGATTTCCAATGCAGAGTTGGAAAAAACACAGCTCTCTGCTGAGCACAGGACACGCCCCAGCTCAGGGGAGGAGACAGGCTTCTGCACTGATTGGGCACGCTCAGGGGAACGTCAGGGCGTGCCGGGAAATGAAGCCCTTTTAAATCCCCAAGCAGAGAGGGAAGAGGAGAGGAGGAAAAGAGAAAAGGAGGAAAGAGAAAAAGAGGGAAAAGGAAGGAGGAAAACGTTAGAACCCTGGAGCAAGGCAGAACCTTGGAGCAGTAAGCCTTGGAGCCAAGCACACTCTAAGAAGGAACCTTACTACAAGGTAGAGCCTGGGCGTGGGAAGGCTAGCAAATTCAGCACATGGAAAGAAGGTATCTGGTCTGGTAGCAAACAAGGCTACAGAAGCAAGAAAGTGAAGCAGGAAGAAAGCTTTTCAAAGAGAAATTCAAAGAGCAGAGGAAATAGCAATAAGGCTGCTGAGTTTTTGAACCAGAGAGACTTCTGGAGGAAAGGTGCCAGTTCTTATTCAAACCCTGCTAAAGGTAAAGCTGGCTTTTCTACTTTTAATGCTTTACTAGAGAAACCTTTTATTTGTGCTAACCTTCACAAGGTAAACCCAGCTGCAGAAGCTGATAGCAAGTGGGGGAAGGGTGTTACCCTTACCAAAGACTTTCACACGGATAAAGAGCACTTACAGGCTGAATTGCTTTTAAAACAGTTTCAAGAGTTTCTGGAACTGAGGTCAGGGAAGCTTAGCAGGCCTGACAGAGACAGTGATAGCCTTAGCTCTGATGAATGCATGCAAGTGGATAATTACCTGCCTGCCTTAGAAGGGGACCCTTCTCCAATGGATTGCTCAATCTGCCTCAAAGAGGACAGCAATGTAAGAAACCCTTGAACACTGTATGAAAAGAATACAGGGAGTTTGCTGTACTTGCTGCCAAGCTAAAAGGTTTACAAATTGTTTTCATTTGTTGTTTTGAGAAGCCACGCTGTGGAAGGAACAGCTGTTTGTTTGGTGCTGCAATAATTCTGAAAGATCACATGAGGCACTGCTGAGTTAAAGCTGCTGTGATTATGAAGAGCCAAGTAGAAGCTAACTTAATTTCAGTTGTACTTCCTATGTTCCTGGTTTCAGCTGTTTGGGTTGAAGTTGCACCTTTTGCGTTATGTACCATTGAATTTTGATGCGCTGGAAAATATCCCCACAACAATAAATTTCTTGCAGCCTTAACATTCGTGTCACGACTACAATTTAATCCTGAAGGAAATACAAGTACACTACGAGTCCCAGAATTCCCAGGGACCAGTACAAGCTTTATTCCTCAGGGACATTACAAGGTCACTCCTGCCTGTAAGCTCTCGGGCCCGGGCAGGAGCGTCGCAAGTGGCGTAGTCTTGAGGATACCGCGCAGGCGCTAAAAGCGGCAACACCAGAGGATCTGCAGGAGACAACTTCCCAAGAGGAGCCCAGCTGTGGAGCGTCCAAGAAGGGGGAAGAAAGGCAGTACCAGGAGACTACAGCCCTCGTCATTGCTGACAAACCTGAAGCGTCACCTGAGCCAGGTAAAGGGTATCCACTCGGGAGAGTTTAGGATACCAGGGCAAGGGTGAAGGCTAGGCCCTGATTAAGAAAAAAAAAAAAGGGGGGGGTTTGTGTGTTTGTGGTATCGCACTTTGGTCTCTGTTTTTGTGTGCTTGCAGAAATACCAAAGATGTCTCTTGAATCGCAAGAGGTCTTCAAATGGATGGCAGCACAATTCGAAAGACAAAGAGACTTGGCTTTAGAAACCCAAGAGAGTAACGCGGAGAGCATCCGAGCTCAACAGAAGCCTTTGTTGGAAATGCTGGGGACATGGTTATCCGAGCAAAAGATGCGGACTGAGCCACCAGTTACACCACCAGGTTTCTCCGCACCAGCTTCTCTGAGTTTGCAAACTGTGACCATGTTTAACTTTGGTCAGCTCACTGACACTGATGATATCGATGATTTCATCGAGGGTTTTGAGAGAGTGGCTTACCTTAGTACTTGGCCAAAAGAGCACTGGGCCATGCACTTTGTGGCATCCCTTATTGGGGAAGCTTTGGCCGCTTATAGAGCCATGCCACCCACACTCGTAGGAAATTATGATGAGCTTAAGAAAGCGGTCAGAGAAAGACTAGGGCTCACACCGCTAGTCTATCATAATCTTATGAGAGCTGTGAGGCTAAAGACAAATGAGACCCCAAAAGCCTTGTGTCATAGGATAAGCACTCTAGTGAATAAGTGGCTAAACCCAGAAGAAAGGTCCAAAGAAGCTATCATAGATAGTCTCGTATTGGAGCAGTATATGAATGCTTTGCCTACTGAGATCCATACCTTCCTGATTTTACAGAGCTGTAAAACCCCGCAAGAGGCTATTACGCTTTCTGAACGCTTCATGGAGGCAAAATTAGTGGCCCGTGAAGGTGGTAGTGCTCCCAAGGATGCAGCAGTAAGTGGATCAGAAAGGAGCTGGAGGTTAAATGAGGAATCAGTAAAGATGTGTATGCCAACAGTGAAAGGTCTGTAACAAGAAAAAATGTTTTAAATGTGGTAAAGAGGGCCATGTGCAGAGGAATTGTTACGTGAAAACAGTATTGGTAGCAGAAAATTCTCAGAATGGTAGAGAGGGCTTTCTACTCACAGTTGAGGTGCAGGGAATTGCTACGACAGCGCTATTGGATTCAGGAGCTGAGCAAACCATGTTGTTAAAAGCGCTCTGGCAGCAGATAGAAGCCACAGGAGTAGCAATTCAGCCTGTACGCACAGTTAAAATTCGGTGCATTCATGGAGGCATTTCACTCTACCCAGTTTATGACCTCCAAGTAAAAGGGTTGGGGGCAAACAGAAAGATTCCCATAGCGGTAGTACCTAGGCTATCCCACAATATAATTTTGGGGAGAGACTGGCCACAGTTTCAAAAGGGGGTGGAACAAGGCTTGCTCTTAAAAGAACAGGGAGATTCCCGACAACCTCAAGTGGAGGCTTTGGCTCAAACAACAGAGAAAACAAAGGCGATTCCCAGCCCGTTGTTTGCCCAACCAAGAAAGCAGAAGGGAAGAACGGGATCCCAAAAAGAAAAATCTGATGGAAAGCCTATCTTTGTACTCCGGTACTCCAAAATGAACCCCAACGCGCAGGCTCCGCAGAGAGCCTCGACCAACTCCGCCAGATTCGACCTCTGCAGCGCAGAAGACGTAGTGGTGCCTAAGCATGGAAAAGCCCTTGTAGATACAGCTCTGCAGATGGAGATGCCTCTGGGCTGCTACGGCCATATAGCCCCTCGCTCCGGTCTTGCGGTAAAACATTTTATAGACGTTGGAGCTGGTGTCATAGATCTGGATTACAGAGGCTCTATAAAAGTTCTTCTCTTCAATTTCAGAAAAGAAGACTTTAGGATAGTCGCTGGCGATAGGATAGCACAATTAATTTGCGAAAGGATAGGGCTGCCCCCTTTTGAAGAGGTATCAACCTTATCGACAACAACCCGGGGAACTGGAGGTTTTGGGTCCACGGGGGGTACCAGCCTTCAGGGGTTGTCAGCAGTTGTGGAGGAGAAAATGGACGAAGATCAAGGGCCACAACTGGCTGAATGTAAAAGCAATCCAGAACCCAGACTGGGCGAAAGTCTCTCGTGGGCACAAAAACAAGAGCTCGCACAGCTGCTGGCCAGATATAGAGATGTCCTCACACCAATGCCGGGTGAGATGAGGCTGATCGCCCATGATATTACAACGCCACCAGGGGAAGTAATAAGGCAACGACCTTACAGGTTGCCGGAGGCAAGGAAACAGGAGGTTGTTCGACAGGTCCAGGAGATGCTGTGCATGGGGGTAATTGAGGAGTCCCGGAGCCCATGGAATAGCCCAATAGTCCTGGTGCCAAAGCCAGATGGGTCCATGCGGTTTTGCATAGATTTTAGAAAGGTCAACTCGATATCCCGCTTCGATGCATACCCCATGCCACGCATAGAAGAGCTCCTAGACCGCCTAGAACAAGCCAGATACCTCACGACCCTGGACATGATGAAGGGGTACTGGCAAATCCCACTCACCAGAGAGGAATGCCAGAAAACTGCATTCAGTACCCCATTCGGCCTGTACCACTTCAGGAGAATGCCCTTTGGCCTACATGGGGCCGCCGTCATGTGCCAGAGATTAATGGACCTGGTATTGCGACCGCACCACACTTACGCCGTTGCATATATGGATGATGTGGTCATATATAGTGACACCTGGACTCAACATTTGCCCAGAGTTGAGGCTGTTCTTCGGGCGCTGCAAGACGCCGGCCTCACGCTAAACCCCGCCAAATGCTTATTCGGAGGCCAGGAAGTTAAATATTTAGGCCATCTAGTCGGCAATGGTGTGGTAAAACCTCTCACTAACAAGATAGCCAGCGTCCAAGCCTTTCCGAGACCCATGAATAAGAAGCAATTGCGGAGCTTCCTCGGTTTGGTAGGCTACTACCGGTGGTTTATTCCAGGTTTCGCAGAGAAAAGCGCCCCCTTAACTGATATGTTAAAAAATAATGCACCCAATCTTCTGAAGTGGCGGGAGGACGCCGACCGGGCATTTAACCTTTTGAAAGAGAAACTATGTGCAGCACCAGTTCTGAAGGGTGTCGACTTTACCCAGCCGTTTATAGTTCAGACGGACGCGTCTGAGACAGGCCTCGGCACAGTTTTGTCACAGCGGCACGACGGCACAGAGCACCTGGTGCTGTTCCTCAGCCGAAAGCTGGCGCCTGCTGAAAGAAAATATTCAACGATAGAACGCGAATGTCTAGCCATCAAGTGGGCCGTTGATGCTCTTCATTTTTATCTCACGGGCAGAAAATTAATTTTGATCACGGACCATGCCCCATTGAAGTGGCTCAACCAAATGCACAATCATAATGCGCGTCTAACGTGCTGGTTCATGGCTCTCCAAGCCTTTGAGTTTCAGGTAGAGCATAGAGCCGGCAAGCTCCATCAAAATGCGGATGCCTTGAGCCGTATCACGTGCTGTGCCAATCATTTTAGGCCAGCCCATGATATCGTAAGGGGGGGATCTGTGGTAAGGAATGCCCTCCAGAAGAGATGGAGATAGGGGAAAATCCTGGTAGAAGTAATGAAACAGCACTAGCACACAGGATTTCCAATGCAGAGTTGGAAAAAACACAGCTCTCTGCTGAGCACAGGACACGCCCCAGCTCAGGGGAGGAGAAAGGCTTCTGCACTGATTGGGCACGCTCAGGGGAAGGTCAGGGCGTGCCGGGAAATGAAGCCCTTTTAAATCCCCAAACAGAGAGGGAAGAGGAGAGGAGGAAAAGAGAAAAGGAGGAAAGAGAAAAAGAGGGAAAAGGAAGGAGGAAAACGCTAGAACCCTGGAGCAAGGCAGAACCTTGGAGCAGTAAGCCTTGGAGCCAAGCACACTCTAAGAAGGAACCTTACTACAAGGTAGAGCCTGGGCGTGGGAAGGCTAGCAAATTCAGCACATGGAAAGAAGGTATCTGGTCTGGTAGCAAACAAGGCTACAGAAGCAAGGAAGTGAAGCAGGAAGAAAGCTTTTCAAAGAGAAATTCACAGAGCAGAGGAAATAGCAATAAGGCTGCTGAGTTTTTGAACCAGAGAGACTTCTGGAGGAAAGGTGCCAGTTCTTATTCAAATCCTGCTAAAGGTAAAGCTGACTTTTCTACTTTTAATGCTTTACTAGAGAAACCTTTTATTTGTGCTAACCTTTACAAGGTAAACCCAGCTGCAGAAGCTGATAGCAAGTGGGGGAAGGGTGTTAACCTTACCAAAGACTTTCACACGGATAAAGAGCACTTACAGGCTGAATTGCTTTTAAAACAGTTTCAAGAGTTTCTGGAACTGAGGTCAGGGAAGCTTAGCAGGCCTGACAGAGACAGCGATAGCCTTAGCTCTGATGAATGCATGCAAGTGGATAATTACCTGCCTGCCTTAGAAGGGACCCTTCTCCAATGGATTGCTCAATCTGCCTCAAAGAGGACATCAATGTAAGAAACCCTTGAACACTGTATGAAAAGAATACAGGGAGTTTGCTGTACTTGCTGCCAAGCTAAAAGGTTTACAAATTGTTTTCATTTGTTGTTTTGAGAAGCCACGCTGTGGAAGGAACAGCTGTTTGTTTGGTGCTGCAATTATTCTGAAAGATCACATGAGGCACTGCTGAGTTAAAGCTGCTGTGATTGTGAAGAGCCAAGTAAAAGCTAACTTAATTTCAGTTGTACTTCCTATGTTCCTGGTTTCAGCTGTTTGGGTTGAAGTTGCACCTTTTGCATTATGTACCATTGAATTTTGATGCGCTGGAAAATATCCCCACAACAATACATTTCTTGCAGCCTTAACATTCGTGTCATGACTACAATTTAATCCTGAAGGAAATACAAGTATACTACGAGTCCCAGAATTCCCAGGGACCAGTACAAGCTTTATTCCTCAGGGACACTACAAGGCCACTCCTGCCTGTAAGTTCTCGGGCCCCGGCAGGAGCGTCGCACTATCTACATGTTCAGTAATTTTGTTATTTATAATGGTTACTACCATTTTGCCTGGTACTGATGTCAGGCTCACTGGCCTGTAGTTTCCTGAATCACCCCTGGAACCCTTTTTAAAAATTGATGTTACATAGGCCACTCTCCAGGTACTATAGATGATTTTAATGATATGAGATTCCTAATAGTAGTTTTATAATCTCATATTTCAGTTCTCTTAGCAACCTGGGACGTATGCCTTCCGATCCAGGTGATTTGCTGTTCTTTATCAATCAGCTATATTATTAAGTTTATGAATTAGCTGTATTACTTCCCAATTTATCAAGATTTCTTTCAATTCCTCTGGTACATCACCTTTAAATATCATTTCTGGCATGGGTAAGTTTCCTACATCTTAAAGGCTGCAGCAAAAAATCAATTCAATCTCTCCGCTATGACCCTGTCCCCTCTCAATGCACCTTTTACCCCTCTATCATCTAATGGTCCAACTGACTTCCTCATAGGTGTTTTGCTACAAATGTACTTGAGAAAGTTTTATTATGCACTTTTGCTTCCACAGCAAGTTTCTTTTAAAATTTTCTCTTTCCCTGTCTTATTGATGCCTTGCATTTAACTTGCCAGTACTTATGCTTTTTCCTGTTTTTGTCATTTGGCTCTTTTTTCCATTTTCTGAAAGATTCTGTCATAGCTATTACAGCCTCTCCAGAACATAAGGACATACGAAATGCCATACTAGGTCAGACCAATGTACATCAAGACCAGTATCCTGTTTCCAACAGTAGCCAATCCAGATCACAAGTATCTGTCAGGTTCTTAAAAGGTACACAGATTCCATGCTGCTTATCTTTGGGGAAGCAATGGATTTCCCTGACCCTCTTTAATAATGGTTTATGGTCTTTTCCTCCAGGAACCTGTCCAACCTTCTTTTAAATAGAGCTACACTAAGAGCTTTTACTACATCCTCTGGTAATGAATTCCAGAGTTTGATTATGCGTTGAGTGAAAAAATATTTTCTCTTATTAGTCTTAAATGGGTTCATTGTAGCTTCATTGTGTGTTCCCTAGTCTTTCTACTTTTTGATGGAGTAAATAACCGACCCACATTTACCTGTTCTATTCCATTTGTTAATTTATAGATCTCTATCATATCTTCCCTCAGCCATCTCTTTTCCAAGTTGAAGAGCCCTAACCTTTTAAGCATTTCCTTATAGAGATATACTTCATTTCCCTTTACCATTTTGATAGCTCTTCTCTGTACCTTTTCTGATTCTGCTATATTCTTTTTAAGATATGGTGACCAGAATTGCATGCAATATTCAAGGTGTGGTCATACCATTGAACAATACAGAGGCATTATAATATCCTTGGTTCTCTTCTCCAATCTTTTCCTTATAATTCCTAGCATTCTATTTGTTTTCTTGGCCACCGCTGCATACTGAGCGACCTCTCCTTTAAGCCATGCTAGCTGTTGTTTGCCTTCCTTCCACCTTTTTTAAAGCATGGAAAACATTTGGTCTGGGTTTCCAAGATAGTATTTTAAATAGCGCCCAGACCTGATGTAAACTCATCCTTTGCAGTTGCTCCTTTTAGTTTTTTCTTAACCATTTTCCTCATTTTATTATAGTCTCCTTTTTGAAAGTTGAATGCTAGCGCAGTCAATTTCCTTGTTATCCTCCCTTCATTTATTAAATCATATGTGATCATGTTATCCGTTCCTTGAAATAGCTGTTCCATGAAGCAGTCATTTATTTCATCTAGAAACTTTGGGGTATGTTTACTAAACCGTGCTAATGTTACCGGCAATAGGTGCAGCATTAACATGAGCAATGCCATATAAGGAAGTGGGCGTACCGGCGTTGAAGTAGCAATGGCCGATTAACGCGCGATAGAGGGCGCCTTGGCTCATTATCATGCAGTAACCTTAATTTTGTGCCAGCTCTGTGATAAAAGTTATAGAAGTGTAGCCCACTGGTTAATACAATAACCACTGAGCTAGAGGTCATGGGTTTGATCCCTCAGAGGTTTCATCTAATAAGGCTGTCCAAGGCCATCACTTTTCCTGCCTGTAACAGTCAGACACATCTCTACAATCTGTGCTGCAAGCAAAAACACCCTCACCTCAGTGCTGTAACCTTGGCAGACACCCTATAGGGTACTTTAAAGGGCACCCTATAGGGCACATTATATAGCGCCATGGCTGACAAGGCACTTTATACTGTATTGTGCCCTATAGGGTGCTTTATAGGGTAAATTATACAGCACCTTGGCTGACAAGGCACTTTATAATGTGCCCCATAGGTTACGGCATTGAGGTGAGGGTGTTCCTGCTGGCAGCACAAATTGTAGAGATGTGTCTGACTGTTACAGGTAGGAAAAGGAATTGCCTTGGACAGCCTTATTAGATGAGACCTCTGAGGGATCAAAACCATGACCTTTGGTTTGGCAGTCATTGTATTAACCAGTGGACTACACCTCTATAGCTTTTATCACAGCACTGGCTGGCTACAGAAAGGCTGCAGGTCACCGCACGAAATGTCTGATGTGGTTACCAGGATAGGGTAAACCAACCACTACCCATGAAGCAATGCACATGCAGAACATCAGTCTACATCTGATCACAGGATGGGGTATGTGCCTTTACAGCACCTCAGCCTGGTAGGGGAAACTGACCATGTGTGTTACTGGCACAGAGTAGCTACAGACCATCACATTGTGCGGTTCCTGTGCTCACCCTGAGGGTGAGGTGGGGCGCCCAGCACCAGGTCCTCAGCACCTGGCTTGGCTGAGATAGGCTATGCTGCAGGTCCCCATCAGTGCCAATGTGTGACAAGTAGTCCTTGCAGACACACCTTGGATACACCTGTGTCCATCTGTATTCCCCAGTCATGTCTAGCCCTTGTGGACTATGACGCACCCAGAATAGTGCATATCCTGTGTGGTTGCCATGGTCACCTGTTATGGGGGGGGTCTGGATCCACATGCAGATTATGTAGTACCACCTACCAACCCCCCCTCTCTGGGTCAGGGTGGGGGACAGGATTCTGCCACCAACAGAACCACACGCTACATCTGTGCAATGGAGGCAGTAGAGGGGACATGATGAAGAGCTGGGGGCCCATCAACCCCAGTCCTGCTGGGGAAAAGGCGCCCTCCAGGGCAGTCAATGCAGATCTGTACCTATCACATAGGGCACTGGCAGACATGCAGTAGGCCTGGAAAAAACTGAGTTGCCCCCCACCACAATCTATAGTATTGGCCTCTTATTCAGGAACAATTCACAGCTATAATCCAAAAAATAAGATCGTTCACTCTCACCACTCTAGGATCAGAACTAAAATGCAGAGGTCTCAGTTTAAAAGAGCACTTCTGTTATAGGCTCGCATCAAATTACAGCAAAATGCTTTATGACATCAATGACCTCAAAAATGATAGTAAAAACAGGTAGCCAGTCCGCATTAACTTTCCATATCATGAGGATAAACTAATAAAATCTGAAAACTTAATGGGTAAACCTCACTCGCGAGACTCAATACTTCTGATACACCCCTTGATCCCAACGTACATCCCCGGTACCATCAAGACGTTTCATACAAGCGGTTTCTTCAGGGGATCTTGCCAAATCTAAAAGACAAACAAAACATACCACCATGATCCTAATCCCAACTACAAACTATCCTCACTATACACAAACCTATACCCATAAAAATAGCATCACCAGAACCTTACCGCAAATGCTGCCCGCGTTCAATTAAATGTCGGCTCGCTTCCACTCTCCGTAAACCGGGAGCTATACCCGCCTTACTAGACAAAAAATGCTGCGCATGTGGAATACAGACTACAACTCCATTTTTAAAGCCCCTAAAAAATATAGTGCTAGCCTATAAAGAACTGCCACGTCATAAACTCTACCAAATCGTGCAGGGAGCACCCTCCTTACTACACCAAGGTTCCACATAAAAACCACCAGAAAAAATGACTACTATTACAAGAAACCCATGTGACAGGATGTGACCACCCAATAACACATAGGAGCACCTATCGTTCGTAAAAGATGCCCCTACTAAGAAAAATACACAAAGCGCCAGTGTCCTACTGCCACTATCTCATCACAACCAGCACCAAGCTACAAACACGCCGACCAGTCTATACTACTATTTAAGCCAAACGGGGCAAGAGTATTCAATCGATAGATCAATCTCTGTTCTGTCTTAATCAGAACCTGATCTACCGTCCTTCCAGTACTTCCCCGAGTGACCTGGTCCAAACACAGGCAACGCAACTGCTCGAAAATATGGCCCCGTTAAACACAATGCGAAACAATAGGAGCCTCTAAAATCTTACCGTGCAAGCGGCTTTGATGCTCACGCATCCGCGTACGAAAAGCACGCGTAGTTTTTCCAATGTAACATAACCCACAAGGGCACACTATAGCATAGACTACGTTGCACGAGTCACAAGTAGTGGAACATTTCAATTTGATTCGAATTCCCCGATACTCAAAATCATTAGCTGGAACGGTAATCCCGCAAATATCACACTCTCCACAACCCACATGTCCTACCTCCCTACCTACAGGAGGTCCCTCTGAAATCGAGGGCAATACTGCTGGGCTCAACCACTCTTTTAGATTACGATCCCTTTGCCACACACACACCTGACAGATTTATTGGCCAAACCAGGTACCACCTGTAAGATATTGCTATGCTTTCTGAGAACCTTTTGAATCCCATTACTCAACGGGGAATGTTTTGTGATTAAATTAACGCTATCCTCATCAGGAGCATCGATCTTACGGTGGGGTTTCATATCCAACAGGGCTGCTCGATGGTTAAACAGCGCCCTCGAATATGCTCGCTTAACAACAGAACTGGGGTAACCTCTCTGCACAAAGCTGTCATACAAAATGTCTTGATTTGTTTTTGAATTCAGTCCTATCAGAGCAATTACGCCTAAAGCGTAAAAACTGCGAGAAGGGAAGCCCCTCTTTCAAACGTGGGGGGTGTAAGCTCCCAAAGTGTAGAAATGTGACTCTGTCAGTAGGCTTCTTAAAGACCGTTGTGGACCAGCTATTCGGGCCCCGCACTATGCGTACATCTAAATAGGTGAGTGTGTCCCTATGATATGCGTGGGTAAATTTAATGTTCCTATCACAGCCATTAACCCATTCAAGAAAGGCCATCAAGGACTCTTCACTCCCTTTCCATAAGAGGAAAATATCATCGATGTATCTCTTCCACAGCAAAATTTGGGAAGTGTAAGCCGAAGGAGTAACAAACCGCTGTTCAAAAAACCCCATATAGAAGTTAGCAATTGACGGGGCACAGGTGGCACCCATGGCTACCCCAGAGTTTTGTTGGTATAATATACCCTGAAACACAAAATAATTGTGAAAAACTGTCCCCAAGATTCATAAGAATTTGACTAAACCCCCCGGCAGGCCCATAGTATCGACACGGGGAAGTATGCTGGAACCATTGTCCACTTTTGTGGATTCTTTCTTACGTCCTCTGCTATTGACTGTTCCATCTTATTTAAAGGACACCACCCATTTTTTGAATATACTGAGGGACACTCACACTTGGGCACGTCAGCGGGATGTCATCTTAGTCACGCTTGATGTCGTCTCGTTGTATACTAATATCCCACAGGGGGCGGCTCTAGAGGTGGTGGGATGGGTGTTGAATCAGCGTGGAGACTTGTCTGAGGCTAAGCGAGAATTTCTTCTCGACCTAGCCCAGTTGGCCATTTTTCACAATTATTTTGTGTTTCAGGGTGTATTATACCAACAAAACTCTGGGGTAGCCATGGGTGCCACCTGTGCCCCGTCAATTGCTAACTTCTATATGGGGTTTTTTGAACAGCGGTTTGTTACTCTTTCGGCTTACACTTCCCAAATTTTGGTGTGGAAGAGATACATCGATGATATTTTCCTCTTATGGAAAGGGAGTGAAGAGTCCTTGATTGCATTTCTTGAATGGGTTAATGGCTGTGATAGGAACATTAAATTTACCCACGCATATCATAGGGACACACTCACCTATTTAGATGTATGCATAGTGCGGGGCCCAAATAGCTGGTCCACAATGGTCTTAAAGAAGCCTACTGACAGAGTCACATTTCTACACTTTGGGAGCTTACACCCCCCACGTTTGAAAGAGGGGCTTCCCTTCTCGCAGTTTTTACGCTTTAGGCGTAATTGCTCTGATAGGACTGAATTCAAAAACAAATCAAGACATTTGTATGACAGCTTTGTGCAGAGAGGTTACCCCAGTTCTGTTGTTAAGCAAGCATATTCGAGGGCGCTGTTTAACCATCGAGCAGCCCTGTTGGATATGAAACCCCACCGTAAGATCGATGCTCCTGATGAGGATAGCATTAATTTAATCACAAAACATTCCCCGTTGAGTAATGGGATTCAAAAAGTTCTCAGAAAGCATAGCAATATCTTACAGGTGGTACCTGGTTTGGCCGATAAATCTGTCAGGTGTGTGTGGCAAAGGGATCATAATCTAAAAGAGTGGTTGAGCCCAGCAGTATTGCCCTCGATTTCAGAGGGACCTCCTGTAGGTAGGGAGGTAGGACATGTGGGTTGTGGAGAGTGTGATATTTGCGGGATTACCGTTCCAGCTAATGATTTTGAGTATCGGGGAATTCGAATCAAATTGAAATGTTCCACTACTTGTGACTCGTGCAACGTAGTCTATGCTATAGTGTGCCCTTGTGGGTTATGTTACATTGGAAAAACTACGTGTGCTTTTCGTACGCGGATGCTTGAGCATCAAAGCCGCTTGCACCATAAGATTTTAGAGGCTCCTATTGTTTCGCATTGTGTTCAACGGGGCCATATTTTCGAGCAGCTGCATTGCCTGTGTTTGGACCAGGTCACTTGGGGAAGTACTGGAAGGACGGTAGATCAGGTTCTGATTAAGACAGAACAGAGATTGATCTATCGATTGAATACTCTTGCCCCGTTCGGCTTAAATAGTAGTATAGACTGGTCGGCGTGTTTGTAGCTTGGTGCTGGTTGTGATGGGATAGTGGCAGTAGGACACTGGCGCTTTGTGTATTTTTCTTAGTAGGGGCATCTTTAACGAACGATAGGTGCTCCTATGTGTTATTGGGTGGTCACATCCTGTCACATGGGTTTCTTGTAATAGTAGTCATATTTTCTGGTGGTTTTTATGTGGAACCTTAGTGTAGTAAGGAGGGTGTTCCCTGCATGATTTGGTAGAGTTTATGACGTGGCAGTTCTTTATAGGCTAGCACTATATTTTTTAGGGGCTTTAAAAATGGAGTTGTGGTCTGTACTCCGCAAGCGCGGCATTTTTTGTCTAGTAAGGCGGTTATAGCTCCCGGTTTACGGAAAGTGGAAGCGAGCCGACATTTAATTGAACGCGGGCAGCATTTGCGGTAAGGTTCTGGTGATGCTATTTTTATGGGTATAGGTTTGTGTATAGTGAGGATAGTTTGTAGTTGGGATTAGGATGATGGTGGTATGTTTTGTTTGTCTTTTAGATTTGGCAAAATCCCCTGAAGAAACCGCTTGTGTGAAACGTCTTGATGGTACCAGGGATGTACGTTGGGATCGAGGGGTGTATCAGAAGTATTCAGTCTCGCGAGTGAGGTTTACCCATTAAGTTTTCAGATTTTATTAGTTTATCCTCACGATATGGAAAGTTAATGCGGACTGGCTTCCTGTTTTTACTATCATTTTTGAGGTCGTTGATGCCATAAAGCATTTTGCTGTAATTTGGTGCGAGCCTAAAACAGCAGTGCTCTTTTAAACTGAGACCTCTGCATTTTAGTTCTGATCCTAGAGTGGTGAGAGTGAACGATCTTATTTTTTGGATTATAACCCCACCACAATCTGACATTCACCAGCAGAGGGCACAGTCAGTCTGCACCCTGCAAGGTGTTCCAGCCATACATGTGCTAACTGCAGACAGCCTACTAGCCAGTACACATTCCTAGAGGAACTATGTGCACCCAGAAGTGGGATGTAAGTACAAACACCAAGCAGGTATGTCAGTGATTGGGCCCCAAAAAAGGAAACCCACAGATATCACTTAAAAAAAACACTGTACAGCACTATGTGGGAACCTAGACATGCCATGGTTACTGCTCAGTCAGAGTGAGAGTGACCTCCCAGCATGACATGCTGTGGTCACCCTGTCCGTGCAGGTGGTGGTCGGGCACTACAATGTCCCTGCCATTGCCTTATGCCCTGTGCAGATGCATCCTGCCCAGACCGCCCTGTCCAGGTCATACCCACAATACCTTGCTCCTCATTATGCACATTGGCAGGCTAACGCTGGAAACAGTGTAAGCATTGTGGGCTCAGTAAGGTGTAGGCAGCCACAAAACACTGGATAGACATACACACACTCCCACACCTATTTCAGCATTGTGCAAAGATAGAGGTGGTTGGCAGCCCTGTCCGCCACACCAGTCCTGAGCACAGTGCAGGCATTGCTAAGGTATTCAATACTGTTAGGGTCACTCTCCGGGGTGGTAAACACTGTCAGGAAAAAGGAAACACACTCCACATATATCAGAAAGGTTGCTAAGATGGATCTCTGTTAACAAATTGTGCTTAAGTTAGGATTTGTTATCTGAAATTAATCAAAGCAACTTTTGATATATGTGGAGCATGTTTCCATGTTTATGACGGTGCTAAGGTATGCAGGTGCTAGTAGTGGTAACTGCTGCTCCGCGCCAGCCCCAACATCCTGACTCTCCATGAGACTTTGGTTAGTGGAGCCTGTGGGTGTGGGTGTTTGTGCCCCTGTTGGCCGATGCTCTAGGGAGTGCACATGTTTATGTTGTATGTGCTCTGTAGGGTAAAATATAGGGACATGGTCTGCAGGAGCGACAGCTGGGACTTGAACCTGTCACTTTCTGCCCCAGAACACACTGGCTGTGTATACTACACCAAACCATTGCCACAGAGGTGGTCACTCCCTGGGGATACCATGACTGTTCTTCAGACAGACCTTGTCTGTTGCACTGCATGCCACCCACCTAAACAGGGCTTGGCCTTGGTGTGCTGTGGGCAGATGCCACTGCCCCCTCCACCACCAGCACCCCTCCACCACCATGCTGACATGCCCTTATGCCGGTGGTGCTGGTGGTGTGCAATCCCAGGCCATCCAGTGTGCCGGTAGGCGGCTGCCTATGGTGTGGGATCTGGGGTGGGGGTGCCTACATAGACATCCACGCTTCCCCCCGGCACCACCTGCCAATGTTATCTGCCCTTTGGGGTACCTGCAGGATACTGTCCCCTGGATGGGACACTGTGGCACACACACTCATGGGCATGTTTGAAATTGGTCAGTTGCTGTCTTGCTTATTTTCCGTTTCTGCGTTCCTATGTGCCACCTAGGCATCTGCCTAGTCCACCCTGTGCCCCAGCTGCCCCACTGCATGTCCCGCCTGCAGCCCCCTGTACCCCATTTGCAGCATCACCATAGTGCCCCTTCATACTTGGGCACTATGCTGTTGCTGCACATGTAGCACTACTATCACTTTTCTTGGTCTTCCTGCCTTTGCTGTACATTGCTGACATAAATGGTTTCTCCCTTCTGCAATTGTGCCTCTAATGCCTGATTTTCACTCGCGGTAAATTTCGGACCTTCATTTCACAGCGTTAGTGTAACAGGAGCCCCTCCCCGCCCACTCCCCTCCCATTGACCCTTTCTCTCTGCCCTGTCTCCTCCCTCTGTGGGACTTAATGCCGCCAGGCCCGTTATTATGTGATAAGTAACGTTATCGCACGATTTATCGTGCGATAACATCACTTATTGCGTGATAATGTCGCCGCTGCGACTTTATCGCCATTTAGTAAACATACTCCTTTATATCCCTAGCATGTCCTGATGTGACATTGGCCCAGCCAATACAGGGGATTATTGAAATCTCCTATTATACTGTGTTGTAAACTTTGCTAGCTTCCCTAATTTCTGTTAGCATTTCATCATCTGTCTGTTCATCTGTCTGTACACTCCCTCTGCCATTCCTTTCCTCTTTTTATATGGAATTTCTATCTATAGAGATTCTATACTGTTTTTATTTCCTACAAAATGTTTATCCTGTTTGACTCAATGCCCTCTTTAACATATGCAGCCACCCCTCCACCTATTTGATCTACCATGCCTTTGCAATATAGTTTGTAGCCTGGTATCACAGTGTTCCATTGGTTATCCTCCTTCCACCAGGTCTCTGAGGGAAGATATGATTGAAGTCTATAAATTAATGAACGGAGTGGAATGGGTAAATGTAGATCGATTGTTTAAGTTATCAGAATATAAAAAGACTAGGGGACATGCAATGAAGCTACAGGGTAAACTATTTACAGTAAGACTAATAAGAGAAAATATTTTTTCACTCAACGAGTAATCAAACTCTGGAATTTGTTACCGGAGGATGTAGTAAAGGCTGTTAGTGTAGCTGGGTTTAAAAAAGGTTTAGACAAGTTCCTGGAGTAAAGGTCCATAAACTATTATTAAAAAGGGACCCAGGATATCAATGCTTGACCCAATACAAGCATTGTGGAACCTGTGTCTTTTGGGGAAACTGCTAGGTACGTATGACCTAGATTGGCCACTCTTGGAAACAGGATACTGGGCTTGATGGACCTTGGTCTGACCCAGTATGGCATATCTTATGTTCTTATATCTAACCTTTCATTCATTGCTATATATTCTAACACTCCCATCTTATTTTTTAGACTTCTAGAATTTGCATACAGGAATTTCAAAATTCATTTTTTGCTAATATTAACAGTCTGGCTATTTGATGACAGGATTAATTTGGAATCTTTCAACTCTGTCTGATTTTTACTTAACGGCGCCTGGGTCACTGTTATTTTTTTTAGAATATTTGTATCAGGCTGCCCTGACTTCCCTGTATTGCTAATATACTTTGTCACCAGGTGCCCCCAGTGGCCAGTGGCTATAAGGGCATCCGGCGCATTTATTATTTTTAAGGAGCAATGTGACTTTAAGGGCCTAGTGCATTTTGGTCCTTGTAGTTCTAGCTCCTTGAGATCACAAATGATCCAAGCCAAGAGTGTAGGGTAACAAGGCTTTATTTCCCCTGTAACGCAATGATTCACTAAGACAAGTAGAAAATAAAGACAGTCCTTTCTTTATCAAAAGGGGTTCCACCAATATTCAAGCAGATAACTGTTATAGGCTTCACAGTTGAATGCAAGTCCTAGCTGAGGCTTCTTTTAGTTCAAAGCAATTTAAACAATTCAGCAAACAAACGGTTATAAGGTTCACCATCTGTTGCACAGTTCTTTTCTATCTACAATTCTAGCAAGGCTTCAATACTAGTTGCTGAACAGAAATTACAGTCCATGGATTCCTCCTGAGGCATGGGAATAATATTCTCACATTCAATTTCCATAGACTCTGCGTCACTGGCTTCTTCCCTTGAGTAGTAGTTTTCACTCCCTGTTACAAACTTACAGGGTCTATCTTGCTTCGAGTAAAACTTTCCTGTTAAGCTGTGAGGTATTGTCTTAAAAGCTCTGCTTTGCTTCCCCTCCCCTTATAGGGAATAGCTGCTTTAACAGGGTTTCTATTAGCAAGGCTTTCCTTTAGAATTAAAGATTCAGCATACCTTGGCTTCCTGGAATTGCCACACATAGAGCTCTCCTTCTGACGTACTTCTCTTGGGAGATAGGCTTTCCTGTGCAGTGCTTTGCTTTCATGGGGTTCAGGAAAACCTGGTAAGGATTCCAACTCACTGTGGTTCTCTGAAAAGGTATCTTTATAATAGTAACCTCTCTTCCTTGTTCCTTGTAATCCTGATCCAACAAAGTTACTTGGGCTGGGAGAGTCACTCCTACCAGACAAACTGTTTCTTCTGGCAGCTTTTCTCTGGACTCCGTCGCTCTGTGCTCTGCCCCTCTGGACTCTATCCGTCTGAGTAAACTTCCTCTGGATTCTGTCACTCTGGGCTGGCTCTGCGTGGAATCTCTCCTGCTCCACGTTCTTCTTGTCCTGCAGGTCCTGCACGTCCTGCAGGTTCTCCACCTTCCTTCCCTCTTCCCTCTTCTCTTTCTGTCTTGCTGCTCTCTGTTTCTCCTTATAAAGGGAGTTTTGGTTTGAACATCCCGGGCTTGGCCTCAGGTGCAACTGATTGCCACTTATACAGTTAGTGTCTGAGCACGTTGCTTCAGCCTCTGTGGAATTACTCTTGCCCCCTCTGGCTGTGCTGCGATGCAACTGCACTCTCTGCACATTCTCAGCTCTATGCAAAACAGGGTTTTTTCCTAAGGCTGCATCTTCCATGGCTCCAGCCTCATGACAACTTTAAGAATATATTATTCCAAATCATGCGCTCTTGGGTGACTGTCGGCTTTCCCCATTATCTAGTTTAAAAGCTGCTCTATCTTCTTTTTAAACGGTCAGTGCCAGCAGCTTAGTTTCACCTTGGTTAAGGTGGGGTCCATCCTTCTAGAAAAGACCCCTCTTCTCCAGAATGGTGCCCAGTTCCTAACAAATCTAAAACTCTCTTCACTGCACCATCGTCTCATCCACACATTAAGACTCCGGAGCTTTGACTGCCTCTTGGGCAGTATCGTACCCAACTCTGTGCGAGCGATGCAGCCGCACAGGGCGCAAAAGCTTAGGGAGTGCATTTTGGCTGCCTGCTGTTGCCCTGCCACCACTACTTTGTGTTCTCTCAGCAGCAGCAGCAGGGCTACAGCAGGCAGCCAAAATGCACCCCTAAGCCTTTCTGCAGGTCTGGTCCCTCCCTCCTCTGATGCAATGTCAGCAAGAAAGGTTAAAATCTGCTTAAATTTCGGCAGCAGCAGAGCAGAGCAGACCTGTGTCTTGCACATCGGGCATACACCCCTTCTCCCCATACCTCTGTCTAGCTGCTTCCTGCTTTTGCCCTGCTGCCGGCGCCACCTTGGAGAAAACAGAGGGCAGCAGCAGCAGGGCGAGAGCAGACAGCGGCTGGACAGAGGTATGAGGAGGGGTAGGAGGAGGGGGGGTGCTCTATGTGCAAATCACACAGGACGCAATTCTGGCTCAGTATGGCCCTGCTCTTGGGTCCTGCTCATGGAACCGGAAGCATTTCTGAGAATGCTACACTGGAAGTTCTGGATTTTACCTTTCTACCTAAAAGCTTAAATTTGGCTTCCAGAAACTCCCTCCCACATTTTGCTAAGTCTTTGGTACCAACATGTTTAGGTGGCACAGGAGGTCTACTGCTTTCACACCAGGCAGGCATGTTACTAGGCAATCCTCACATCCACCAGCCACCCAGCTATCTACATGCCTAATGATTGAATTGCTAACTATAACGGCTGTCCTAACCCTTCCCTCGTGAGCACAATGCCATGCAGACACATCCTCGGTATGAGAGGGTATTATGTCACATAGAGGACAGGTCCTAGTTACAGGATCACTTCCTGCCACACCAAAGTGATGCTCTCCTTTCACATGACCTCTCTCTTCCATGGCAGCAGAGAGGCTGCCAGACTGGAGGTGGGATGTTTCTACTATATTCCTGTAGGTCTTGTCAATATACCTCTCTGTCTGCCTCAGCTCCTCCAAGTGCACTACTCTAGCCTCCAGAGATCAGATTTGTTCCCTGAGACCAAAGGGCCCATTGTACTTAGTGCACACATAAAGCCTCTCACCAACTGGGAGAAAATCATACATGTAACATTCAGTGCAAAAGACTGGATAACTCCCATCTTGCTGCTAGACTGCTGCCTACATCTTAGATTTAAAGATTTATTTTAGCTATTTAAAGTTGTTAAGTTATGTAAAGCTGCTAAGGGAATAAGGATACTTAAACTAATAAAATTATACCTAATAAGTTTAAGGACTTTTAGGGGTATGTTTACTAAACAGTAGTAAGGGAGCATGTCTTTCCAAGCAGTAATGGCAGCGATAAGGGGTTACCGTGTGGTAAGTGTGCTGGGTGTCTAGAGGCATTCCGGAGTTAAGGGGTGGTGGTGGACACTTTACGGGCAGTAACAGGATATACTGCATTAAGGGGTGGTAGTGGAGACTTAGCGGATGGTAACAGGACATTAAGGGGTAGTAGAGGACACTGAGGGGCATGTTTACTAAACATTCCTAACGTGCGGGGCCGCGGTAGTGTGCCTGTGCCATATAAGGAGTGGGCAGATCAGACTGAAAAAGGAAAAAAAATGACCGTACGTGTGCGCGTCGCGTTAATGTGCGGGGCCCACATTAGCGCGTGGAAAGGCTAAGTGGGGCGCAGCTGGGCACATATAGGAACAGAGCCGTAGCACAACGGTGAAGACAATAACCAATGGTGCAGGGGCCATGGGTTCAATCCCCCAGTGTGCACAACCCAAAAAGGCTGGCTGAGGCACCACCTTGAATGTGGAAAAATGTGCCAGGAGGCAAAGTAATTTTGTACGGCATAAGGCAGCGCACTGTCCATTTTGCACGGCATAAGGTGGCGCACTGTTCATTCTGGGCGGCATAAGGCGGCGCACTGTTCATTTTGGGAGGCATAAGGCGGCACACTGTTCATTTTGGGCAGCATAAGGCGGCGCACTGTTCATTTTGGGCGGCACAAGACGGCGCGCTGATCGGCACAAGGCGGCGCGCTGATGCTAAAGCAAAAGAACATAGCCACAGCACAATGGTTACGACACTGACCAATGGTGCAGGGGCCACAGGTTCAATCCTTCACAGTGCCCTGTGAAAAAGGGTAGCTGAGGCAGTATGTTTTATGTTGTGGAGTGCTGTAGGAGGCTTATTAATTTTATTTTGTGATAACTACTAGCAAACCCACTCTCACAGCATGTTAACATAAAGCGGCCCATAAGGCACATGTTATAGTGCACCGTCCGCCAAGGCACCCTAGAATGTCCCCTATAGGGCAGCATGTATGCTGCGACACAGGATAATGTATAGTGCACCCTATATGGATGGCAACCATAAAGTGCCCTATAGGGCGCCCCATAAAGCACCCGCAGGGGCACCTTATGGGTACAGTACGCTGAGGGTGTAATTGCTGGCATCAACATATGTACAGTAAATGAAAATAAAAGCTTTGGACACCCCTATCACAGAACTCCTCTGTGGGTTTGAACCCATGACCTCTGGCTGCACAGGCAGTATCATAACCATTGTGCTACAGCTCTAAGCAAGCCCTGGCTGGCTGCAGATAGCCTACATGTCACCTCACAGACAGTCTGCTGTTGTAAACAGGATAGGGTTAGGCCACCCATACCCATGATGCACTGCAAATGCAAATCAGCTGTCCACAGATGCACACAGGATGGGAAATGCACCCCTAAAGCTCCCGGCCTGGTAGGGGGACGTGTCCGTGTGCACCCACACAGCACCTCTGCCTGGTAGGGTGTTCTGAGTGGGTGGACAAACGGCAAAGAGTAGCTAAACAACATCACATTGTGCGGTAACTGTGCTCACCCTGAGTGTGTGATGTTGCGCCCAGGACCAGGTCCACAACACCTTCCATGGCTGAATGTGGCCATGCCAGAGCTCCAAAGCAGCAAGAACCTGTGGAATAGGTAGGTGCTGTATAAAAGACATCTTGGAGATCTCTGTCTGCCTCAGTTAGCGGGACCCCCCCCCCCCCATATGGCAGTAGATTGGACCATCAACCCCAGTCCTGCTGGGGAAACAGACACCCTACAGGGCAGTCCAAGCAGCTCCACACACATCCATAACACAATATCAGACAGATATTAGGCCTGGATATTCACAGATGTACCCCACCACCATCTGATATTCTCCTGTAGCAAGCCATCAGCCACTGCACAGCACTCCATCAAGACACATACCATCTGTGCACAGTCTGCTAGTTGGTCCTGATGGAAATGCATGCACCCACAACTGGGGAGGCAGCACACACAAGCAGATAAGTCAGTGAAGAGGCCCCAACAGGAAACCCATATATATCTCATGAGAGAAACACAATATAGCACTATGGGGGTGCCTAGCCATGCTGCCATCACTGCACACTCAGGGTGAGAGTGATCCCCCAGCAGCACATACAGAGGTCACCCTGCCTGTGTAGGTGGTGGCCAGCCACTACCATGTCCCTGCCAGTGCCCTATGCCCTGTGCAGCTGCATCCTGGTCAGCCCACCCTGTCTGGGATGTACCCATGGTCCCTTGCTACTCATTATGCACATTGGCAGGCCAATACTGGCAACAGTGCTGGCAGTGTGGGCTGTGGAAGGGGCTTGCAGCCAACACCCAATGTATAGACAGACACACACTTCCACACCTATGCCATCATGGTGCTACTATTGTGAGGTAATTAGCCTTGCCCACCAAACCGGTCCTGGCACACCAAGGCATAGATATGGTACGCAGTACTGCTGGGGGTCACTCCCCAGGTGGTAAACACCGTCAGAGGCCAGGCCTGGAGCACGCACCGCAAACACCTCACAGATTGTTCGGATGGGGTCAACTAGCAGTATGTGCGTAACGTATGGATATCTATCTGCCAGTACTCCTAGCAAACGTCTCAGAGCTGTGTACCGTATACCTCAGGTGTAGGGTGACATTGCTAAGGTATGCAGGTGCTAGTATTGGGAGATGCACACAGGGGCCACTGTTCTGCCTCTCCAGGAGACATTGGCCAATGGGGCCTGTGGGTGTGGGTGTGGGTGTGTCTGGCCCTGTTGGCTGCTGCTTTACAGCAGAGATTCCCAACTCCAGTCCAGGTTTGCATCACACTGTTCGGGTTTTCCTGCTGTCCCTCATGAATATGCATGAGCTACATCTCCCTGCCATGGGGGTGGTGCATAGATATACAGCACAGGCATTTGTATGAGTGGCAGCATGGAACCTGACTGGTGTGTGGCCCACCAGACCTGCATTTGGAAGATTCTGCTCTAGGTACTGCCCCTGTTCATGGTGTCTGTGCTCAGTGGGGTAAAACATAGACGTAGTACCATTGCATATGTCCTCGCCACGAAAGGTGTGTCCTTACTATCACTGTTTAGTTGTGGGAAAAATATGTGGGCAGGATTGGTGGTAGCCCCAGCTGGGCTTTGATCCTGTGACCTTTTGTTCTTGCATGCACTGTCCGTGTGCACTGCACCACTGTGTAGCCACAGATTGGCTGGATTCCCTGGAACATCCATGACTGTGGATCCAGCAGGGCCTGTCTATTGCAGTGGACTGTGCCAGCCTGCACATGGCTAGGCCTCTGTCTTCTGTGGCTAGCAGCCACTGCCCCCTGCACCACATGTACTCGTCCGCCAACATGCTGGCATGAGCTTCTCTCAGAAAAAGCAGATGACATGATTGCAATGTGGCAGTACGGGACTGCATTTGGGGGACTTGGCTGTAGGTAATGCTCATTGTTGTGGTGTGTGTGCGGTGTTGGGTAAAATATGGGTGTTTTCCCCATGCTTATGTTCCCTGCAATACAGGGGTGTCTGCACTATCTTTGTTTAGTGGTGGGTAAAATATGGGGACTGGGCTGGCAAGTGCCCCAGCTGGGATTTGAACCTCTGACCCTCTGGTTCTAGAGGTACTGGCTCTGTCTGCTGCACCACACTCTGCCCACGGGAAACAGTGCAGCCCCTGGAGGTAGTAAACCTGGCAGGATGGAGTCGCAAACCCTGCTCTAAGCATTTTTACTGTGGACACATGCACCCTGTCTGGTGACAAAAGTGCACATAAACCCCGGAAATGACCACGGAAAATGGGGGACACAATATCACCACGCTGGGCAACAGTGATATTAATGGGCAACCATTGAAACCACTCCCAGGAAAGCTCCAACAAAAAGGAAATGTTTTTTGGAAGTCTCCGCTCCGTACACCTTTCCAAAAATCATTTCTTTTTGTTGGAGCTTTCCTGGGTGTGTTTTTTAGTTTTGCCCATTACTATAACTGTTCCCCAGCTGAATTCCTATTTTTACAATTTTTGTTGTGGTCCTTTTCTATTTTTAATTCCACTTTTGGGCTGTGCACATGTATCACACTGCTCACGTTTTTCAGGTTTCCCCGGTTTTGCTGTACATTGCTGACGGAAATGGTTTCTCTTCCCTTTAAATGCATTCTACCGCGAGTGATTCACTCGCGCTATTTTTCCTTTGAAATTCAGCCCCGATAATGTGCGGGGCGCCTCTCCCCTCCCCTTCCCCGCCCATTAACCCCTTCTCTCCGCCCCTCCGGGGTCTTCCTCTGCCCTCCGTTAGCCTTTCCACGCCTCTATGGGACATTTGCGGGCCCGTACTTGTGCGGCACCCGTTAGTGTGACGCGCAAGGGTGCGGGGGTTCCTCACACATTTGCGGGGCACTTAAGCGCTCTTAAATACGCTTTTAGTGCGCTATTTTGCGGCTGCGCACATTGGCGGCTTTTAGTAAACATGCCCCTTAGTGGCTGATAAAAGGACATGCTGCCTTAAGATGTCTTGCATGCATCTTAATGCAGGAAAGCCTCTGAAATGTTGAAAGGGGGCAGGGAAGCCATTGGAGAAGGTATGGATACATGCACAATTGGTAGCGGATGAAGTTGATTCACCTGATGCCTGGCTATGTGGCAGTATGTGTGATAAGCATGTTTGACCATACAGCAGGCCTGTGCTGTTGACTAGGCAAGATAGGCAGCAGCCTAGTGGTGCTGGCCAGTGTGGGTGTTGGCAGAGTCATGGGTGGGTGGTGGCGGCAGCGGAGTCTGCGGAGGGGATGCAGCAGTGGGGGGCACTGTGACAGGCATGCAGTCCTAGATGCTCCTGAAACATACACCGTGTCGTAAGCTATATTACAGTGTCTGTGAGGTGTGGGCATGTATCCCGATGTGCTGTCAGTGTGTGGCATACCATAGGCTAGGACAGTGTCTGGGTGGAGGCAGCATGTTCCTAATGTGGGCAGCAAAGTGAGGATTGTCCATGAGTGCTCATGTGGAGCAGTCACAGGAGAGGTGTTCATGATATGGCTAACTGCTGCAAATGACCCTTGATGGCCATGGTGGGGCAGCTTACTGGCACAGTCAGTAAGCTGCCCCACCATGAATCCCCCTGACAGCCAAATGGTGGGTGCAGGGCTGTACCATGGATTTTCCAAGCCGAGAGTTTGCAATGTGTGTGGTGGGTGGATGTATGGGATCATACTGGCCAAAGGCATTGATCTATGCGATCCAAAAGTAGCAGTGCCATGGGGAACTTGAAACACCATTTGTGTGAGTGGGACTGGTGCCACAGCCTGTGCAACTGCAAGACAATACACCCGACAGAGTGGCATGATAGAAAGGGACAAGTTGCACGCATTTGTCCAATGTGGAGCAAGTAATAATGGCAGAACAGTGCAGAGGATGGCTATGTAATGAGTGTTATGTGCCTGAATATACGAGATATATCCTCTTTACATAAAGCTGGGAGATCACAATGATGGCACAACAGAAAGTATATCCATACTAGTTGTCCCAGACATCTGCTGCGAATACATCACTGACCCGTGGCAGAGCCACTAAAGCCATGCTCTCAGATGTCCATGATGGGGAATGCCATGTTGAGCCAACCAACGTGTGGCCATAATGCATAGAAATGTAGAAGAATGATTGCCTGTAGGTCACAGCAGAGCCAGGACTGTGTGAGGTGGGCAAATGACCTGAGTAGCACTCAAGCACAAAATGAACACATGGGAATTGAACACTGGACCTTTGACTATGGAGACATTGCACCAACCAGTAAGCTATACCTCCACACAGTACTGTGTAAATGTGTAGAACCTGCAGGTCTTTGATCAAACTGTTTGCTGTGTGTGTCGGTATAGGTTGGGCCCTCCACTACCAATGAGGCACTACACATGCAAAACAGCGATCTGCATGGAGAATGCACTGATCCAGCACATCAGCTCAGTAAGATGCACTGACTGTGTATGCTACATGCATATAACAACTGCAAGCCATGCTGCAGAGCGGTATCAGCTGTCACCCGGAGAGTGAGAATGGGTGCCCAGCAACTGGTCCACTGAATCTGCACTGTTAGAGATAGTCTCTGCTGACTGTGCTACAGGTCCACAGTACTGCTAGTGTGTGGCAGGTATTATCTGCAGTGTGTTATGCTTTTTCTCCTTGTTGCCTGCCATGAACCACTGCTGTCCCAACCATGGAGGACTAAGAATCAACTACAGCATGCATTGTAAGACTGCCCCTGCTGCCCTTCACTGGGCTGTGTCAGCCATGCAGAAACCAACTGCAGTAGGTCTGCTGATCAGCATGCGCTTAGTGCGACCATGAGCACCCTGCCTTGGGATACTCCACATTGACACCCAGTATTTTGCTCAGAAATTGCATCCAAATCACTGGAGACAGACATTATAATAGCGCTATTTGGGTACATAGGTGTGCCATGATCATGTTTTGGTCATAGTGAGAGTGCCATCTCAGCATGACATTCAGGGGCCACCCAGGCAATGCATGTGGCATACGGGCACAGTGACTTCTCAGTCATTGACCCTACCATTGTGGCAGATACATCCAGGCCAATTTGCACTGTTCAGGCGATTCCCACCATCCTCTGCCTCGCGTTATTCACATTTTCAAACAAAGGCTGGGAAAAACTCGGAGAATGTGAGCCAAAGTGCAGTGCAGAAAGCCACAGGACAAAGGGGAGCCATACACATGCATACACTCTCATTAGCGCACTATGCAAAAGTTGGGGATGGTTGGCATTCCTGCTTGCCACACCTATCTCAATGTCAGCTCAAGGAATGATAACGTGTGCTCTGTGTGCAGGCACTATTAGCATGCCTTGGCCTCACTGCACGTTGTTACCGCCCGGTCAGTGTGCTATTAGCCTCCAACCAGCTGTGGATAGTGGAGCCTCTCAGTGCTGCTGGTGGGTGTTTGCACCTTGGGGGTTGCACATGCTGAAGCTGTATTTGCACTGTCAGCTAAACCTTGTCCACAGGAGGATGCAATACAGAAACCAGTGTCTCTCCACACATATATACACTGACCATGCATGTTGCACCACAGTGCTGCAATAGGTGAGATAACAGCCCCTGTTGCTGAAATGCTTCACTTTGGCTGGCCTTTGGCATATGCTGCAATGCGCATGGCACACAGGACTAGGACTAGGACTAGGACAAGGCTTCTGTCTGCTGCATGCTGGTGCTGCTGCCCGTGCAATATTAACCATCACACCATGCAGACATGCCCACGTGCTGTCAGTGGTGGTTGTGCGCAGTCCCAGCATGTTAAATATGCAGGTTAGGTGGGTATCTTTGGTGCAAGGCCCAGATGGGGGGGGGGGGTCAGAGGCACACATGGACTCCCCCCCCCCCCCAGCGGACTATACAGGGGCTCCATCACCATCTGCCACCGATACACTTTATGGAACCAGCTCCCACACGAGCTGAGAACAATTAAAGACATAATCAACTTCAGAAAACAACTGAAGACGCATCTGTTCAATTGTCACTATGTCCAGATGTAAATCCAAAAAGATAAGAGAAAGTGATTTACTGTATGTACAAATGTAAATAGAGGAAGGATAATCGCCTGTTGTAAATGTATGATAGTAATTAAGGTCTTTATATGGACCCTCATATTGTGTGCAGTTTATTACCCCTGCTCTCTCTATCTATTCCCCAAATTTCTGTCTTTGATTTTTTGACAAATCCCGTACTTGTAATCAAACCGCTTCTGATCGCTGGAAGGAGCGGTATATAAGTCTTTACTAAATAAATAAATTAAATAAATAAATGGGAGGATGGCAACCACTGCTGTGGTATTTCCCCGGGCACCTGCAATTTCCAGCTACCTGGAGGGCTAAAGCTTCAGGCACTGTTGGCCTTTTCCTCCACAGCTGTGTTCAGTGGCATAGTGAGGGGGCCCGCCGGGATCTTGCCTAGGGCGCTATGTCCCTTGGACCGCCCCATGTGGCAGATCTCTTTTCCACAGCTGCAGTATGTCTATGTTTCGCCAATGTCATTGTGTGATCCAGACGGATATCACAGATGGTGCAGATGGGGGGCTGCCCCTATGTGCAGAGGTTACAATGGTTAGGCCCCTTCAACCTGGAGGACAGATGGCTAAGGGGAGATATGCTGTGGGTCTATGCATTACTGAAAGGTGTGGAATGGGTAAACATTGATTGGTTGTTTACACCATCAAAATGTGAGTGGACAAGGGGAAAGGTAATGCTGCTACAGTGTAACGCATTCCGGACTGATAGGGGCATATAGTTTGTCAGGCAACACGTAAGCAATCTCTGGCACTCTGATCATGAAGATGTCATAAAGCCTCCTCGGGTAACTGTGCTTAGATAAGGTTTGGTTAGGTTCCAAGGGAATGATCATTGCACCATTATGCAGGGGGCACTGCAGATCTACAGGTTGCCCTACTACAGGTATCGTTGAACATGGGCACATTTTAAAGACCCAGCTAGGTACTTGTGAGTGTGATTGACCATTGTAGGACAGAGGATACAGAGCTTGACGGACCATGGTGTAACCCAGTATGGCATATCTACGGATCCTCAGTTCTTATGCCACTATGTGCCACCTGGGCAGCTTCCTGGTCCACAATGTCCACCTGCACCTACTACTGCATGACCAGTGTACCACCCCCTTTACTATATTGGCAGCATCAGCATGGTGCCCTTTCCTACTTGTGCTTCTACTAATGGAGTACTACTATCACTGTCTTGGGCTCCCTTGTCATTTCATCATACTGCTCACATTAAAATAGGCTCTCTTCCCTCTGCAGACACTCTTTCCACGAGGTTTTACATTGTGGTACGGTCACAGGCAATAAGGGCTTTTAGGGGGTGTTAACGCAAGGGATGCTAAAGTAACACACGGTGTTACCGCCTCTTCTCCTCCCACTTTCTGCCCCTTCATGCAGGCTCGCCGCCTCCTGTACCCTTTACACTGCAGGAGCTTTTTGTCCACGGAAACTCGGCATTTTTGCAGCATTAAGGGGACATGTGTGCCATTACCATGCATAAAGGGCACACTTGCTCCCTTACCACCATTTAGTAAATATACCCCTTAGTGTTCCTCTCAAGGTGAACTGCAAAGACTTAATTTACTCCTAAGGTCTAAACCTATTGATGAAGGTAATCAGTTAAACCTGAAAGTAAGATCACCTCTTTCCCTTAACTGGTTTAAGAGCCTATAAATCAAGAATTATTCTTGGGTGGGTGGGATGATCTATTTATATCTGTGCTTCTAAGGCAATCTTTTAATTTCCTGGGTGATTCACACTGCCCTTATTTTTGATAGAGGGAGCCTTTCAAGTTGACCCTATGATCTGTCACTTGGCTTTAACACCTATTTAAAACAATTTCACAGTTCACTTGCCTCCTAACTAGAAGGTCTCTTTGTAAAAACTCTCTAGAGAACAATTCCTTTCTATATACGCAAAGAATATTTATCTTATTCTACTCCCTCTGTTAAGATTTACCATAACTGGGTTTAATTTAAGTGAAAGCTGGCTTGTAATACTAAGTTCTAACTAACTTAATAAAACACTGAATTTTAAAACACACAGATTTTATCAGTTTTACCCCAAAGATTTCCCATTTCCCCAAGATTTAGAGAATGTCTCAGGAGGTAAGTACTAACAAATGCAGATTTCTCCCAGCAGTAGCAGCCCTCTTGGTAGTCCTTCAAGATTTAATTAATTGGCATTCATCTCTATACTTGATGGCATTTTAATTTTGTTTCCTAGATTCAAAATAAGCTTAATAATCATAATATTTCTCTATCCCACAGAATCATACTTTGCCTCCAAGGCAAGTGAAAGAAATCGCTTCATTGCACATTTTTGCTTTAGATATGTTGATTTCCTGTGTAATTACAGTTTCACTCTGAATCAAAAACAATACAGTGGATGGAAAACAGAAATGTGGTTTGTTCATATTAAGCTCCTCCAGGAACAGGAGCTAGTATTGTTTAAGTCGTTTTTTAAATCTTGTCTAGCGTTAGTTTACATCTACTGGAATGCCATCTGAATCCCATTAAACTGCTTTATCACTAAAAGTACTCTACTTTCACAAAAAGACTGGATGAAATAACCTTTTTGTAGTTTTGAAATATATTTTTGTGCTCACACAGTGCATTGATGGTTTCTACTTGATAATTCTAAGTATTGTATAACAAAGTTTGCCATACTTTTAAACTTGTACATAATGCAATCCTAGGTTTACCATTGTAACTGCTCTTCAGGATCTTCCTTGTGGAAAAGGGGAACATCTTTGTCCACTGCAGAAACAAAGTAAACTGGTGCAGTCTAGGGGTATGTTTACTAAAGGGCGGTAAGGGAACAAGTGTGTTGTTAATGCATGTTATCAGCGCCTATGAGCAGTCTACACCGCAGGAAGCACTGATAACACTGGATTAACGTTCAGAAGCGGGGCCTGCAACATTAAGGTGAAAGGATGTGGAGAGTGAACGTTAATGGGGCGGAGACTGGGTGGGGATAGCGTGTACTCCCTTAATGCCGGGTTGTGTGACCGTGCGTTAGAGCTCCCTGTGCTGGGAACCCTAATACCATCTCAAAGCTCATGGTAAGGGCTATTTCTGAGGGGAGAGAGCCTATTTAAAGGTATGCAATGTGCTCCTCCCACCTGGGTTCCCAAATTACTGATAGTAGTGCTCCATTGGCAGCAAGAGCATGGTGTCCATTAAGAGAGGGCACAATGTTGTTGGTGCCAAATTGCCAAAGGAGGAGTCATGTGGATGAAGCAGTGGGGCTGGCTGGGCCACTAGGCAGACAAGTTGGCCACCTAGGGTGTACATCTGTGATGTCAGGTAGGACTCCACTGTGACAATGGCAGCACACATACATACTGCCGCAATCAAGAAGAGATTGCGTCACCCTCACAGTCACTATGCTGCCATGTCAGCATTGTGTGAGGATGTGGGTGGCAGTCACAGCGGCTGCGGCCTGCTGCATATAAAATCTGTTTCCCGTCCCTTTGCATCAGTTGCAGTGCTGCAGTTGCCACTGTCAGTGGGATGGCAAGGATGTCAGTATCAGCTACAGTGCAGCACATGGTGATCCTTCCCTCCCAAGGTCAAAGGCAGCAGCATGCGTACCCAAATCTCCCCATGGAGGGGGGCAGGAGCGGCATGGTGTATCTAGCTGCATGTGTGCAACCTCAATAAGGCCGCCTGCAGCACTGAAGCGGTGGCTGTGCCACGATATCAGGGAGAGAGGGATTGGCTGGCATGCTGTCCACCCTGAGCATTGCAGCCTGGCACCCGGCTATTTTTCTGAGTGAATGGGCTGGCCCTCGAAACAGGATGCCCCCCACCTGCAGATATTGAATGGATATGTGCATGTGGGAGAAAAATATGCTACTGTGGCAGGAATACCATGCAATATAATAACAGCCCATGTCAGAGGAAATATGCCCACCCTGCCCCCTCACCAACCAAATGATGACCATAACCTGTGTGTGAACCGGTGACCCCTGCATGAGTAAGTACTTGGTTAGTTACAACCATCTGACCCACATGTGAATCAAAAGTAGCTTTGGTGGTCTGCAAAATACGAAATTAGTCCATGACTGTCCCACAGGCACACAACGGGAAATGGGTATGTTGGTCATTCAGCTAAGACACACATGGTCTGGAATGTATGTGATCATCTATCATGGCCTTCCCCTGTGATTGCACAGATCCCATATGGAAGACATGAATGTCAGTTGCACCAGCAGCATAGCAAAGCAATGCAACATACAGACCTAATAAGGTGTCCCTCACTAACAGCTGCCGAATATACCTTGTCAGACAAGTATGGCACAGATCCTGCAGGGATCTAAGCAGACATAAGCATACCCCAACACATGCCCTCATGCATCCGGACAATGACCACATATCTACCCATGGAATAATGAACCCACATGGTGTGTGTGTGTGTGAGACAGAGAGAGAAGGGTCACAGGTTGGGGATCAGGAATGGGATGTCCAGCTGTATTAACTTTATCCCATGTTTCCAGAACTGAATCAGCATGTGCAACCTTAAACAGTTCCTCCAGCAAAAATCCATACACTCAGCTGCCACACTGAGAAGTTGTGCCACCCATGTCTGGCACAGTGATCTGGCATTGACAGCATCTGAGCAATGGAGTGCACACTAATAGTGCCTGCATACTGAGCAGGCATTGACAGTGGTGAAGCATCAAAGGAGGCCTAAGGGACATGTAAAAATGCCTACCTGCTCTGCTTTTAGACAGTGGGATCATGCGTGTGTGTGTCTCCAGAGTAGTGTGAGCTTCAGCAATGCACTGTGAATGCATGAGTTGTGGAGGAGTGGCCTAGTGGTTGGGGCAAGGTACTTCAGGCCGGAAGGTCAGGGGTTCAAATCCCACTAGAGGACGGCAACCTTGGGCCGGAAGGACTGGGGTTTCTAGTCCCACAGGTGCTCCTTGTGGTCTTGGGCAAGCCACTTAACCCTCCATAGCCCATGTTCCCTGTAAAATAGTTATCTCCAAGTTATAATGCCCTGTTCAATGTAATTTCAGTTTGTTCAATGTAAACTGCACTGATGCAGAATAGCATGGTATATAAGAGAATGTAAATAAATAAATGTGGTGCCCAGGCTTTATGACAGTGCATACAACCTGCTGCAGGTCAGCTTTACATCAACTCCACATACGGTGTGAGACACCAGTTACAATCAGAAGGTTAGGTTTCAGAAGTAGTTGCATTTACAGGTACACCATCCCCACAGCATTCCCCTACACTTACCTCCCAACATGACACTGTTGTGTAGCTCACAAATTGCCTGCTGGTTTGATTGGAGTGAACAGGGGGGACACATGTGTGTGTGTTGCAACCCTCACCTCTGACTGAGCCTCCAGGCCTCAGGACATACCAATTTGAAAAGATGAGAGGCCTGATTAATGCCAATTGCCATAACAGCTGTTTATTTATTCATTTACATTCTCTTATATACCGCGCTATTCTGCATCAGTGCAGTTTACATTGAACAAACTGAAATTACATTGAACAGGGCATTATAACTTGGAGATAACTATTTTACAGGGAACATGGGCTATGGAGGGTTAAGTGGCTTGCCCAAGACCACAAGGAGCACCTGTGGGACTAGAAACCCCAGTCCTTCCAGCCCAAGGTTGCTGTCCTCTAGTGGGATTTGAACCCCCGACCTTCCGGCCTGAAGTACCTTGCCCCAACCACTATGTAACAATGGCAACAGTGTAAGCCCATCTGACGCAGCAGCTACAGGTGGGCTGACACTGTTTCTGTAAGGAACTAGGCTCAGGGGGAGGGCTGACCTCTGTGAATGTCAAAATCATTCACTCAATTGGTGACACAGGAAGGATTCTGAGATCTCAACACATTCAGAAAAAAAGCTTAAAATCCATTTATTCACCCTTCATTTCAGCACCCAACCTGATCAAAAACAACACAATCCTCACCCCTCCCACCTAAAAAACTCTATTTAACTCCTCTCATTCACAATACCTTGATAATGTATATAGTTCTATGTTAATAATGCCTTGTTTACCAATGTTAATGTAGATAGTTCAAATTGTTCTATGTAATGGAAAATTCACAGGTTTTGTATTTTCCACTGTTGTTATATGCAAACCGCTTTGATCATTTGGAAAAATGCGGTATAAAAATGCTAAATAAATAAATAATTTTACCTCCATGTACCTTGCTCTTGTCCTATGCTACAGTCGCAGAGAGCAATCTGCAGGACTCTGTTCCACGCAGTGTATGCCCATACAGGCAGGTCCATATCATGCACATTTGCACACAATAAACACCATTCCAACACTGCCCACTGATCATTGGCCAAAGCATTCAGCAGTACATTACCCATCACCCCAAATGAGAGTCCAAATACACCCTGTGTGTCTGACCTCTGAATGATGCATGCACAATTCCAGCTGCCGAAATGAGGCACAGGATGTCATGCTTGTCTCTGCATCGCCTGCCACCATATGAAAAGGCAGTGCCTGAAGGCAAATGCTGGGGTGGTGTAGGGGTGGGCGGAATAGTACCATACATGTTTGGACTGTGCTCATCATAGGTGGTATTGCTGGCCAAAGCCTTTGTTCACCTAGCCAGAAGCTATGTGGGCCTACTCATTGTCTGCATGTGTTACATCAGAGGACCTAAATGACAGCCTCACTGGCTCCTCACAGGCACCGAGTCTGACAGTCACAGGGATGTTGTTAGAGTACAAAGAGGCAGGAAATGGTGGAATATGTGTCACCAGAAACTGTTCCAACATCCAACTCCATGTCTAACCTGCCATGCTACCACATGCTCCTGTGGATAGTGGCCAATGCATCTGCAGCATGGGAGAGTGCATGTGCTGCACTGGCCAGTTTTGCCGTGTCCAAGGCTAGAATCATGACCTTATATGGGAGTACAAGCATGGCACTATGTTCAATCCTCACTGCCAAGAGATGTGTGGAGGGACATCGTATTGGGGTATGTGAAGGATGTAAGCCACTATAGGCCTGCATGCACTCGCAGCCTGTCTCTGGCCCACTCTCCACTGTGCCTCACATTGCATAAGCTGTCCCCAAGTTCAAATAACAAGGGTACATAACGAGGAGCAGAAGATTGTGGGTATTGCCTAAAACATAGCGGTTTTCAGAGGATCTGTATGTGTTGGAGGTAAGGTCAATGGCTGAGCCATCTTAGCATAGGTCTGCCATGGCCATGGCCTGGTGCACACATCTGTTCATGCTGAGAGGCTACTCTCACTCTGACTGAGCTGTGACCATGTCACGGCTATGTATCCACATGGGGTTATAGAGGGTCAAGCTGCAATAATATGGGTGGTGTTTCTTTTATGGCAGTCCAATCATTGGACCAACTGCTGAGTGTCCATGCTGTTTGTACAAAGCCAATGTATTCATGGTTGCTATGTACATATGTAGTATGTGGTGACTTGCCAACTGGGCACAGAAGCTATGTGAGTGACAGACACAGCCTGGTGTTGCCCACCATATGCAGACTACCTGTGATTGCTCTAGTTCACTGGAATTCCCAGAAAGTGGGGCTAGCATCTGTTCTTGGGCTGATAACTTGGTCTTGGCAGGCCTGCCTGCTTGGTGTCAGACCCCCTCCCCTCCCCCTCCCTTTCCCTCTCCCAACACTTACTGCATTCAGGCTCCTTGGAAACAGCTGCCACAACCTTAGGGACTGACATGAGATGTTATAACCAGAGTCCATGGCCAACAGGAAGACACAAGGCCCAGTTAAATCAGGCCATTTCAGTATGCTGCAATTGTGTAGAATGCCAAGTGACTAGCATTACACACTGGCAATAATATAGATCTACTCTAGAACCTGGAGAGTTTATCTATTGCAGTGCTTCCTCTGCGGACCAGGTGATGCGTGCCCCCACTCACATTCAGGGTCACATTCAGATTTGCACATTTGGCTGCTGTTATATGCAAGAGACACACAATGTCCCTGCATATTACAGAGCTGATGTGATGGATTGCTGCATTCTCCATATGGTCATCAGTTGCATAAAGCTGCTCAGATTATGCGGTGCATCATGAGTAATAGCAGGCATAACCAATACTGGCACCTAGAGCACCAACTGCAGCCCTAGAGATGACTGTGATCACTGGAGCATTGCCCAGTGTCTGCTTGTTGTCTATGATGGTGGGAGATGTGTGCAGACCATCCTACCCCCATGAGGAGGGTAGGATGGTCTGCAATGGACCACATGGGTCATGAATGTGGTTTGTGTCCGGTGTATGTGCAAGTGTATCTATCTCGCAGTTTACAGCAGGTCACAAGAGACTGCATACCCTGCACATGTGCTACCTCAAGGGTTGGTACCACATGTGGCGCAACGGACCCCTGTGTGCAACTGTTGTTTGGCATTGGAGGTACAGTGGAGGGACAGGCATCTTGACCTCACATGTGGCTTGGTCTTTGGACATGAGATATTCTGCAGCTGTGTGTCTGTTATGCAGCTACAGTACTGCCTGTCCAGTGCATTAAGTACTGCATGTGCGCCTAGGCAGGCCCTAGGTATGGTGTAGTACTGTCTTAGGCTATGCCGGCCACATTGTTTCATGTCCTGGATTTCGCCCATTGCAGGCAGGAATCTGTAGTCTGATTCCAGAAACTGCTGTGCAGAAAGGTGTAGAGGTGTAGCCTAGTGGCATTGGCTCAGTAAGCAATAGACTAATTGTTTGAATCCCATTTATTCTCTTTGTGGCTGTGAGAAACTCACTTCATTTTACTGCCAGAAACAGTCCAGAGTATGCATTGACTGGCAAACACACATTCTTATGCTTTTTTATTTGTTCTGATAGCATATTGGGTCTGCAAACATACACATTGCAATTATGCCCATCTAACAGCATGACTTTATTGGCTCTGCTGTAGCCCATTGCAAAGGATCAAACATGTTCACCCTGCAGATGTATGACACATGAGTTGTACATGATTGGAATATTTCATCATGACTGTGTCTGAACATCTTTGGCTCAATCACATATATGCAGTACATGTAGGCACATCCCACTCCTGGGAAGGCCACCTGCAAGGATCATCACACATTCTTACTTACTTCATATGACTGGCGTGAGAGACACTTGTCCATGTGTTATGTGCAAATGTATCAGGAGGATTGTATGTTGGTGAGAAAGTTGGGACAGCTGTCATACCCAAATAGCTGGGATTGGGGCTACAATTTTTTCACACACAATACATCTGCATTCAGATACATTGGGGAGGCAAGGCCATACCGCCCACTCATCTACCGCCAACCATCCTTCAGCCCATCCATCAGCATATACCCATTATGTAGAGTCATGTATTCTCCTGCAGCTGCTACACCATGGCCCACACAGGAACATTTTATTCATTAAGATGTATAACTCACACTTCTCCTGTACATGATCCGCATGTCACCATTCCTGTTCAGTCATCCTTTTGATGCCCACATCATGGCAATTCTGGCTCTTCCAGGGGACACTTCTTCCCAATCCTATGTCACACACTGACATTGTGGCAGATTACGTGGGCACCCATCACTGATACAATACAGATGCCTCCCACATGCTCATTACACTTACTGACTGACAGGTAGGATACATATGGATCTGACATGTCCATCAGCTCTTATCTTTCCTTCCATTCTATCACCTAAAATGTGACTTTCACAGGGGCTCCCTTATCCTGTGTTAAGGTGTCTGCCATTTTCGGGCATTAAGGTGTATACTTGGCACCTTGACACCCAGTATCCTGTTAGCACCTGATAAGTGGAGCCTAGTGCCCTTACTGCCAGAATGCCTAGTACCTACTCCGGCCTTTATCGCATGGAAGCACCCTTCATGTTGCCATTACCGCTGTGCCTTAACGCTCTTTAGTAAACATACTTCCTAGTCTTTTTTGAGATGGGTGAAGCAACTTGTTTCCAGGCCCAAAGCAATCAAATTCCCAGTCACAGAAAAAAAATGTTTAGCATGCAAGGATCTTTTGTTTCAAGTAATGAAGCAATGTTTAATGAAGTAACATATAAAACAGTAGGAAATAGCGAAATTCTTTAGCAGAATTAGTCTCTTAAAAATACCATCTAGCAAAGATACACAAAAAACAGAACAGTACAAGTTACAGGCAGGCAGCTATAGGCACCCATGGGCAAAGAGAGGGATGGACCCATCCCAAAAGCACCAGAGAGGAGTCTCCCCCATCATCCTTACCTGGGTCCTCTTTTTTAAGGTACCCTCTTACCTCCACCACTATACTCTAGAACACCCATAGCAACCAGCAATGTTTCTTCAGTAAGAAACTCTGCAACACAGGACCTTCCAACACCCGCATGCTGACAGGCCCTGCAATGATATGGCTTCTCCCTGGCACAGGCTTCCTGTCACCACGGAAACCTGTGCAAAGGATGGAATATCACAGGGTCCATCAGCAAGCCAGTGCTGAAAGGCCTAGCTCCAGAGAGTTATTTTTCTTACATATTTATCTGTTGCCCCTTTTATTGCCACCTTTAGTTTAGCCCATTGCAATTCCACTTCCCTTATTCCCTCCCACCCTGCCAACTCCTCCTTCAGGTACTTGGCCATTTTACTGAAGTCATTGTTTTTGAAGTTTAGGACTTGGAGCTTGCTATGATTGGACTGCACATTGGCTTTTATCTCAAACCACACCGTGTGATGATCGCTGCTGCTCACAGGGGCACCCACCCAGACATTCGACACGCTATCATCGTTGGTGAGCACTAAATTCAGCATTGAGCTTTCCTTGGTCGATTCCATCACCATTTGTCTAAGTAACACATCTTGGAAAGCATCCACAATTTTTTTACTTCTTTCCAGATTTGCAGAAGGAGTACTCCAATCCACATCGGGTAGATTAAAGTCACCCAATATGATCACTTCCCCCTTTGTAGCTATCTTGGCAATATCTATAATCAATTTGTTATCTATCTCTTCGCTTTGAGTCGGAGGTCTGTAGATGACAGCAGTATAGATGACAGTGACATCTCCTCTTTCCAACACAAGGTAAATGTGAATGGATGTTTATTCCAAAATGTAGGACTAGGGGGCATGCCATGAAACTACAAAGTAGTATATTTAAAAGAAAAAATATTTTTTTCTTTCAATGTATAATTATCTTTGGAACTCAAAGCTTGAATAGATTCTTGGAGAAAAAGCCCATAAACCATTCGTATGAAGGAAGCAGGAACTACCATCATTAAGGCAAATCAAAAGAAAACCACTGCTTATCTATTACAGTGCATCTTCTGGGGACCAGGTGATGTGTGTCCCCACTCACATTCAGGGTGAGAGCTGAAACAGGTCATCTGCACATTTGGCCGCTGCTATATGCAGGAGACACACAATGTCCCTGCATATTACAGAGCTGATGTGATGGATTGCTGCATTCTCCATATGGTCATCAGTTGCATAAATCTTTTCAGATTGTGCAGTGCATCATGGATAATGGTGAAGCTCTTCACATATGCCTCTCCTATGCCTGATCTGCATGTCACCACTGTCTTGTCACTGCACACATCCTGCCACTGCTGATTCCACTGGGGGACACATCTTCCCCATCCTATGCCACACACTGACATTGTGCAATTTTACATTGGCACCTCTCTGCATTGGTACAGCTGCCTCCCACATCCTCGTCCACTTTACTGGCTGCCACATAGGATGTCCATAAACCTGGCAGGTCCATACCAACCTCTCGCCACCTATGTACGCGATAGGTGGCAAGAGGTTGGTATGCACGGTTCAGGAGAAAGACCTTGGTGTGATTATCTCTGATGATCTCAAGGTGGCAAAACAGTGCAACAAGGCAGTGGCAAAGGCCAGGAGGATGTTGGGCTGCATACAAAGAGGGATTACCAACAGAAAGGACAAGGTACTTATGCCTCACTTGGAATACTGTGTTCAGTTTTGGAGACCATATCTTGCAAAAGATGCAAAAAGACTGTAAATTGTTCAGAGGAAGGCGACCAAAATGATTTGGAGCCTGCGTCAGAAGCCTTATGAGAAGAGACTTGAAGACCTAAATATGTACACTTTGGAGGAGAGGAGGGACAGGGGAGATATGATTCAGACCTTTAAATACTTAAAGAGAAATGATGTACAAACAAACCTCTTCCAAAGGCAGGGAAGCTGTAAAACTAGAGGGCATAAGATAAAGCTGCAAGGTGGTAAATTGAAAGGCAATGTCAGGAAATATTTTTTCACTGAAAGGGTGGTGGATGCTTGGAATGCCCTCCCGATGGAAGTGGTGGGGGCAAACATGGTGACGGAATTCAAAACGGCATGGGACAAACACAGTGGATCCCCTTTACAGCAACAGGATAAAAACAAAATAAACTGTACCATCTAACTTCTGAACCATCTAACGTCTCAACAAATAGGGGTGTCCTACATGGAGTGGTGGGTTCACCCCTAAACAAAGACATGGGGAATAGTGGCCTACACAGAGCAACAGGTGCACCTACTCTTGCCATCTTGCTGGGCAGACTAGATGGACCATGCTGGTCTTTATCTGCTGTCATTTACTATGTTACTATGTTACTAGCTCCCACCTGTCCTTCCATCCATCACTTGTACATTGACTTTCCTTGATGCTCCTTTAACTAGCATTAGGGTTACAGCCATTTTCAGACATTAAGGTGCATGCTTGACACCTTAACGCCCGATGTCCTGTTAATGCACAATAAATGGCCCATGGTGCCCTTTACGCCGGAAAGCCTCCTACCTGCCCTGTGCCCTTTATGCATGTAACACCCCTTATCACTGTCGTTAATGCTTGTTACCTTCATGCCCTTTAGCAATCATATCCCTTAGCTTACATCTGAACAGAAGGCTTAAAGTGAAGAGATAATGCCAACATGCTGGCTGCATTATACATATATTCAGTGCTGCTGCTTCTACATACAAAGCAAGGCTGGTTTTAAGGCTGCTTTTGGATCGTAACGCACCTCACTCTCTTCTTCACTACTTGTGTGTAACTTACCATACTTTAGACCCCAGTTTTGTGATGTTCTTAGTCTTGATTAGCTTGTAAACTCTGATGAGCAGGGACTGTTTCTTACATCTATATGTGCAGTGCTACGTACGCCATATAGCATTACACAAATGATTAGTAGTAGTAGTAGCAGTAGTAGTAGTAGTAGTACCAGCTTAAATTAATGCAGTCACTGCGCTGGCTGAATAGTATTGATCCTGTAGGCTTTATTGAGTGATTAAAAATCAGAGCTGATAAGCTGCTATTTTCACAGAAAAAGACAACAAAATGAGTAGGAACTTGAAACCTACTGCGACGAGGAGAGCTGCCAGGAGCAGATGGAAATAGAAGAAAACAATTTTTGTACCTTTAAAATGAGTGACAGACCAGCTTTGCACAGACTTTGCAAGGCAAGCATGAAAAAGAATCATGTCTCTGCTGAGGCTAAGCCATACCCAAGCTCTGACGTGGGGGCAGGCTTGGGCACTGATTGTAAACACCTGTGCAGAGGCAAGGGAGTGGCAGACAAGAAACAGTTTTTAAAACCTGAATCAGACCAGAAAGTGAGATCCTGGGGAGAGGAGAAAGCCTTCAAGGAGAAAGGATTCCAGGAGAGATTCCAGGAAGGAAGGAAGGAGTGGAGAAAGGCATAGGAAGGCTGACTTCCAGCTGCTGAATGAGGCCAGTAAGAAAGGAAGCAGTCTGTGTCTGGAAAATGCTCCTAAACTTGAAGCTAGCTGACGGTTAGCTGGAGAGCTTACAGACGGGGTGGAACAGGTTGCAGTACCTAGTGTTCAAAAGCCACTGCCGAGGACTTCAACTGCTAGAAGGTGGGTGGATACGCTTGTCTGGGGAAAGAGCCAGAACTCACCTGAGAGCAGAGAAGCTGAACCAAAAACACTAGAGACGTTAAGGCAAGTGTTCCCAGGGAAGAAAGCTCACTCTCCCAATATAATTGATCCTTATCAGAAAGAACAGCTATGGAGCGAATTTCAGAAGTTCTTACAAGACAGGAAGCCTGAAGATGTTTTTGAAACCGTAGAAAGGGATAAGCATTCTGTTGCCCAAGAGGATATGCAGATCGATTCCTTTGAGCCAGAGTCTAACCTGGGGGAATCCCCAATGGATTGCTCTTTTTGTTTGAAAGAAAACTAGACGCTGATAAACCAGGACTCAGAAGGAAAAGCAAAACGTGGTGAGAAGCAATGTTTGCATAACTCTGTAACTGATCAGTTTCTTCTGAAGCAAAGAAGGTTTTGTTGTTTAACCAAGAGTTTTGAAAAGTAAAGCAGCAGTTGTTAGAAGAAGAAGTTTACCTTTTGTTTGAATGAACAAAAGAGACTACGACGTACATGTTAACTTGTTTGATGAGAACAGCTGCCAGTGTTAGAAAGACTTTTGTTCAGCTTTCTTTAGTTTCAGTTGTACATGTTTTCCTCTTATGTTTGGAGAAGTATCCTAATGCCTGCATTCTGAATTTAATGCTTATGGAAATCCCACAAAAATAAATATTCTTGTTTGCCTTAACCCACGGTTTCACACTACTTTTGACCTTGGATAAGAAAGCCAAACTACAAGTCCCAGAATTCCTTACTGGAGACAGACACAGTAAAGCTTATATAAGGACATAACAAGGCGGCCCTATGCCTGTAAGCCCTAGGGCCCAGGCTAGGGTATCACACTACATAACATGGCAACATAACATGAGAAAATATGAAATGCCATACTAAGTCAGACCAAGGTCCATCAACCTCAGTTTCCTGTTTCCAACAGTGGCCAATCCAGGTCACTAGTACCTGATAGATTCGCAAAACGACACACAGGTTCCACAATGCTTATCTATTAAGCAGTACATTTCCAAGGTCCTTTTTAATGATGGTTTATGGACCTTTCCTCCAGGAACTTCTCCAAACATTTTTTAAACCCAATAACACTAACAGCTTCTACTACATCCTCCGGTAATGAAATTCCAGAGTTTGATTATGCATTGAATGAAAAAATATTTCATCTTTAGTCTTAAATGGGTTACATTGAAGTTTCATTGCATGTCCCCTAGTCTTTCTACTTTTTGATGGAGTAAACAGCCGGTCTACGTTTACCCGTTCTACTCCATTCATTAATTTATAGACCTCTGTCATATCTCCCCTCGGTTGTCTCTTTTCCAAGTTGAAGAGCCCTAACCTTTTAAGCCTCTCCTCATAGAGGTATCCTTCCATCCCCTTCTTCTCTGTAGCTTTTCGAATTCTGCTATATCCATTTTAAGATATGGTGACCAGAATTGCATACAATATTCACAGTGCACTCGCATCATGGAGTAATACAGAGGCATTATAATATCCTTTGTTTTATTCTCCATTCCTTTCCTTATGATTCCTAGTTTTCTATGTGCTTTCTTGGCCATGACTGCACACTGGGCAGAAGGTTTCAATGTATTATCTACGATGACACCTAAATCCTTTTCCTGGGTGGTGGTTCCTAAAGTGGATCCTTGCATCATGTAACCGTAGCTTGGGTTGTTCTTTCCTAGGTGCATAACTTAGTACTTGTCCACATTAAATTTCATCTGCCATTTGGATGCCCCGTCTTCCAATTTATCAAGGTCCTCTTGCAATTTTTCACAATCCTCTTGTGTTTTAACAACTTTGAATAATGTTGTGTCATCTACAAGTTTGATTTCTTCACTCATTATTCCCTTTACAGGCCATTTATGAATATGTTAAAAAGCAGAGGGCCCAGAACAGATCCCTGGGGTACTCCACTATTCATCTTTCTACATTGAGAAGGTTGGCCATTTAGCCCTACTCTCTGCTTTCTATCTTTTAACCAGTTCCTGATCCACAATAGTACACTGCCTCCTATCCCATGACTTTTTAATTTCGCCAAAAGTCTCTCATGAGGAAAATTGTCAAAGGCTTTCTGAAAATCCAGATATACTATATCAACCAGCTCACCTTTATCTACTTGTTTATTCAGACCTTCAAAAAAACATAACAAATTAGTAAAATAAGATCTTTCTTGGCTAAATACATGTTGGCTTTCTCCCATTAAACCATGACTATCTACATGTTCAGTAATTTTATTCTTTATAATGGTTTCTACCATTTTACCCGGTACTGCTCACTGGTCTGTAGTTTCCCAGATAAACCCCTGGAAACTTTTTAAAAACTGGCATTACATTGGCCATTCTCTAATCTTCAGGTACTACAGATGATTTTAATGATAGTTCACAAATTATTACTAGTAGGTCTGCAATCTCATTTTTCAGTTCTTTCAGCACCCTCAGATGTATTACCTTCCAATCAGGTGATTTGCTACTCTTTAGTTTATCAAATAGTTGTAGTACATCTTCCCAGTTTATCAAAATTTGTTTCAATTTTTCTGATACATCACCTTTAAATACCATTTCAGGCATGGGTAGCTTCTCTACATCTTCTCCAGTAAAGACAGAAACAAGGAATTTATTCAATCTCTCTGTTATAGTGTTGTCTTTCCTTAGTGCCCCTTTTACCTCTCTTTCATCTAATGGTCCAACTGACTCTCTCACAGGAATTTGCTATAAATGTACTTAAAAATGTTTTTATTGTGCATTTTTGCTTCCATGATCTCTTTGCCTGCCTTATCAGTTCCTTGCATCTAATTTGCCAGTGCTTATGTTTCCCTTTTTCATCATTTGGCTCCTTTTTCCATTTCCTAAAATATGCTTTTTTTTGCTACAACAGCCCTCTGACCTCTCCTTTAAACCATGCTGGCAGTTTTTTGGCCTTCCTTCCACCTTTCTTAAAGGGTGGAATACATGTGATCAGGGCTCCCAAGATAGTATTTTTTTATCCACCAATACATATCAACCACAAAGTACAATAAACAGACCTTCCACAAGGGGTGTACTCTTATCCCCTCCGGAAGCAACAGCAAAAAAGAAAATAGGTGGCATTTTATCAAATACTCCCCCCCCACCCACCCACCCTCCCAACTACCCCTCCCCCGCACTCCATCAAACACCAAGTCAGAGTAAGGATAAAGGTAAAATCAACTGCTCACCCGCTCTCCCCTCACCTCCGTCAGCACCCCATCTGAAGGATTTCGTTACGGCACCGAGGCCCTAGCTGCTGAATATAAGGCTCCCAGGTGGACAGGAACACTGTCCAACGCTTGACACTGCCCCTTGCGAACCAGCGCTCCATCAGCATCAGGCTGTGAAAACTATTTCGCCATTCACTAAAAGTGGGCGATTGGCGCTCTCTCCACAACCTAAGAATTGGCCCTTTACCCACCAGACATGCCTTACGCAGGAGCATGCGTTCGCCTGCCTTCGTAGGCCCAGGGAGTGCCAGCTGATCTAAAACCACAAAGAGGCCAGTCCATCGAACCCGCTGCTGCAGCAGCCGACTAAGAAAGTCCCGAATCCTAGTCCAATAAGGTCGCACCCTGCGGCAACCCCACCACATGTGCGACAAAGTCGCAAGAGGATAGTATTTTTAAACAGCGCCCATGCTTAGAAACATAGAAATATGACGACAGAAAAAGACCACATGGCCTATCTAGTCTGTCATTGCATATCAACAACTACAACAGTCCCCTTTTTTTCTTTTAGAGATCCTCTGTGTTTCTCCCATGCTTTATTGAATTCAGTTACTGTCCTCATCTCTACCACCTAAATGAGATTGTGTGCCAAAGACCCGACACAGGCCGTGTTTCATCACACCTTCATCAGGGGTATTGGCATACTAAAATTATAAAACAAACATAATTTAATCACATACAAATAGCCATCTTAAAAGTACATTAAAAACTATAAATAATGAAATAAACAGCAAAATATTAAAATTATATAAAAGAGGAAATCATATAAAATAATTATGCATTCACATATAAATTGCTCTATAATAAATTAAATGAATATATACATCAATAAAAAAACAATAACTACATTAAAACATATAGGGATATGTTTACTAAACGGCGCTTACGGCGCAGCTGGGATGTTATTGCGCGATACGTGACATTATCGCACGATAATGGCGCATTACGATGCGAGATGTCACGTATCGCGTGATAACATCTCCGGCGGCATTAAGGTACGCAAAGGGTGGAGTAAGGCTCCCCTGAGGGCAGAGTATGGCTCCCCAGGGGCGGAGATAAGGGGTCAATGGGCGGAGAGTGGGTGGGGAGAGGCCCCATGCACACTAACGCCGTGAAATGAAGGTCTGAAAATTAGCACCAGTGAAAACCTCACACTAGAGGCACATTTGCAGGGGAGAGAGACGATTTCAGTCAGCAATGTGCAGCAAAGGCAGGGAAACCAAGAAAAGTGATAGTAGTGATACATGTGCAGCAACATCATAGTGCCCAAGTACGAGAGGGCATTACAGTGAGGCTGCAAATGGGGTACAGGGGGCCGCAGGCAGCACATGCAGTGTGGAAGCTGGGGCACAGGATGGGCTAGGCAGATGCCTAGGTGACACACAGGAATGTAGAAGCGGAAAACCAGCCAGACAGCAACTGACCAAGGGCAAACATGGCCACGAGTGTGTGTCCCAGGGGAAGTACCCAACAAGTACCCAAAAGGGCACATAACATCGGCAGGCGGTGCCGGGGGGAAGCGTGGATGTCTATGCAGGCACCCCTACCCCATATCACGCACCAGAGGCAGCCGCCTACCGGCACACTGGATGGCCTGGGACTACGCACCACAAGCACCACCAGCACCACCAGCAGAAGGGCATGTCAGCATGGTGGCGGAGGAGTGCTGGTGGTGGAGGGGGCAGTGGCAGCTGCCCACAGCAGACCATGGCCAAGCCCCGTTTAGGTGGGAGCCCTGTACTGCAACAGACAAGGTCTGTCTGATGAACAGTCATGGTATCCCCAGGGAATAATCTGCCCCTGTGGCAACAGTTTGGTGCATTACACACACCCAGTGTGTTCAGGGGCAGAAAGTCACAAGTTCAAGCCCCAGCTGTGGCTCCTGCAAACCATGTCCCTATATTTTACCCAGTACTAAACCATGGTAATAAAGACGGAATCTTTATTGCAGATAAAATACACATGCCATAAATGCCTATATTTTACCCTACAGAGCACAGACACCATAAATATGTGCAATCCCTAGAGCAGAGTTTCCCAACTGCAGTCCTGGAGGGCCAAACACCATTCAGGTTTCATGCTGTCCCTAAGAAATATGCCTGTGCTGCATTTGTCTGAACCGCCCCCATTGTATGCAAATGTATCTCATGCATATTCATTAGGGCCAGCATGAAAACCTGAACCATGTTTGGCCCACCAGGACCGGAGTTGGAAACCTCTGCCCTAGAGCAGCGGCCAACAGGGGCACATACACCCACACCCACAGGCTCCACTATCTAAAGCCTCATGGAGAGTCAGGCTGTTGGGTCCTGTGCGGAGCAGCATCTCCCATTGCTAGCACCTGCATACCTTAGCAATACCGTCCTAAACTTGGGAACACATTCCACATATATCAAAAGGTTGCTATGATTAATGTTAGATAACAAATCCTAAGTTAAACACAATTTGTTGACAGAGATTCATCATAGCAACCTTTCTGATATCTGTGGTGTGTGTTTCAGTTTTTGCTTCTGACAGTGTTTACCACCCCGGGGAGTGACCCCAACAGTATTGCGTACCATAACAATGCCCGCACTGTGCCCAGGACTGGTGTGGGTGCCAGGGCTGCCAAAAACCTCTATATTTGCACAATGCTGGCATAGGTGTGGGAGTGTGTGTATGTCTATCCAGTGTTATGTGGCTGCCTACACCTTACTGAGCCCACACTGCTTGCACTGTGTCCAGTGTTAGCCTGCCAATGTGCATAATGAGGAGCAAGGTACTGTGGGTATGGCCTGGACAGGGTGGCCAGGGCAGGATGCATCTGCAGAGGGCATAGGGCAATGGTTGGGACATTGTAGTGCCCGACCACCACCTGCACGGACAGGGTGGTCACAGCATGTCATGCTGGGGGGCACTCTCACCCTGACTGAGCAGTGACCATGGCATGGCTAGGTTCCCTCATAGTGCTGTGCAGTTTTTTACTCAAGTGATATCTATGTGTTTCCTTTAGTGGGACCCAATCACTAATGTACCTGCTTGGTGTGTGTGCTCACATCCCATTTTTTGGTGCACACAATTTCTCCAGGAACATGCACAATGTATTAGCTAGCAGACTGTCTGCAGTTAATATGTGTATGGCCGGAACACCTTGCAGGGTGCAGTGGCTGGAGAGTGACTGTGCCCTCTGCTGGTGAATGTCAGATAGTGGTGGGGGCAGCTGGGCTTTTCTAGGCCTACTACCTCTCTGCCAGTGCCCTATGTGATGCATAGAGATCTGCATTGACTGCACTGTAGGGTGCCTAGTCCCCAGAAGGACGGGGGTTGATGGTCCTCTCTACTGCCACCATTGCAGAGATGTAAAATGTGGATCTGCTGGTGGGAGATCCTGTCCCCCACCCTGACCCACAGAGGGCGGGTTGGGTGGTGCTACATAATCTGCTTTTGGATCCAACCACTGCCCTTCTCTTATAACATGTGACTATGGCAACCACACACAATATGCACTATTCTGGGTGCATCATAGTCCACAAGGGCTAGATGTGACTAGGAAATACAGATGGACACAGGTGTATTCTAGGTGTGTCTGCAAGGACTACCCCATCACACACTAGCACTGATGGGGACTTGCAGCACAGTCTATCTCAGCCAACCCAGGTGCTGCGGACCTGGTGCTGGGTGCCCCACCTCACCCTCAGGGTGAGCACAGGAACCGCACAATGTCATGGTCTGTAGCTACTCTGTGCCTGTAACACACACGGTCATTTCCCCCTACCAGGCTGGGGTGCTATAGAGGCACATACCCCATCTTTTGAGCAGCTGTAGGCTGCTGATCTGCATGTGCAGTGCATCATGGGTACGGGTGGGTTTACCCTATCCTGGTAACCACAGCACACAGTTTGTGTAGTGACCTGAAGTCTTTCTGTAGCAGCCAGCAGTGTGTTAGATGTTATAGAGATGTAGCCCACTGGTTACTTCAATGACTGTGCAGGCAGAGATCATGGGTTTGTTCCCACAGTGGTGTTATTTAATGAGGCATTTCCTTTTAATTTACATCAGTGCTGCCAGCAAAAACACCCTCACAGTGCCATAGCCTAAGGTGCCTCATAAGGCGCCCTATAAAGCACTCTATAAGGCACCCTATAGGGTACATTATAAGGTGCCTTGGCAGACAGGGCACTTTATAATGTGCCCTATGGAGTGCCTTATAGGACGCCTTATGCGGCACCTTAGGTTACAGCACTGTGAGGGTGTTTTTGCTGGCAGCACTGATTTAAATTTAAAAAAGGAAATGCATCAGACAGCATCTGATTTAAATTAAAAGGAAATGCCTCAGACAGTCTTCTTACATAACACCACTCCAGAATTGAATCCATGACCTCTGTCACCGCAGTCATTGCAGTAACCAGTGGGCTACATCTTTATTGCTTCTAGCACTGCGCTGGCATGAACTTAGGGTTAATGCGTGTTAACGTGCCACGGCACCCACTATCACGCGATACAGATTCTTGCTACCTTAGGACCTTAACGCCCACTCCTTATATGGCATTCTTCACATTATCGCTGCAACTAGCGCCAGTAACATTATGACGGTTTAGTAAACATACCCCTATATGTTTTAATGTAGTTATTGGTTCTTTATGGATGTATATATTCATTTAATTCATTATAGAGCAATTTATATGTGAATGCATAATTATTTTAGATGATTTCCCCTTTCCTCTGTTTATTTCATTATTTATGGTTTTTAATGTACTTTTAAGATGGTTATTTGTATGTGATTAAATTATGTTTGTTTTATAATTTTAGTATGCCAATACCCCTGATGAAGGTGTGACGAAACACGGCCTGTGTAGGGTCTTTGGCACGCAATGTCATTTAATCATTAAATAAAAATTTTAAGCTATCCCTTCCTTGTGCTACGTTTTTGGACTGGTTTCTTGGTTTTTCGTGGCACAGTGCTGTTTTGGTGGTTGACTCATCTCTACCACCTCCACTGGGAGGCTATTCCATGGATCCACCATTCTTTCCATAAAGAAATATTTCCGCAAATCACTCCTGAATCTATCCCCCTTCACCCTTATTCCATCTCCCCTCGTAGCAGAACTTGCTTTCAATTGAAAGAGGCTCTCCCCCTGAACATTTATGCCACAGAGGTATTTAAACATCTCAATCATATCACCTCTATCCCGCCTTTCCTCTAAGGTGTACATATTAAGATCCTTAAGTCTGTCCTCATATGCTTTATAATGAAGACCACTAACCATTTTAGTAGCCACCCTCTGCACTGACTCCATCCTGTTCACATCCTTTTGAAGGTGCGGTCTCCAGAATTGCACACTACACTCCAAATGAGGTCGCACCAAAGACTTATACAGAGGCACTATCACCTCCTTTTTCCTGCTAGCCATTCCTCTCCGTATGCACCCAAGCATCCTTCTAGCTTTTGTCATCGCCTTTTCTACCTGTTTAGCTACTTTAAGATCATCAGACACAACCACGCCCAGGTCCCGCTCTTTAGTGGACAAAAGTACTTCACCCCCTATACTATATTGCTCCCTTGGATTGCTGCAGCCCAAATGCATGTTTTTTATCATTAAATCCCAGCTGCCAGATTCTAGACCATTCTTCAAGCTTAGCTAGATCTCTCCTCATGTTATCTACACCTTCCTGGGTGTCCACTCTATTGCAGATTTTGGTATAATTCGCAAAAAGGAAAACCTTACCCGACAGCCCTTCCACTATATCACTAACAAAGATATTAAAAAGAATTGGACCAAGGACAGATCCCTGGGGCACACAACTGGAAACATCCTTCTCCTCAGAGTGAGCCCCATTTACCTGTACTCTTTGTCGCCTCGCACCCAACCAATTTCTAACCCAAGTAGTAACTTTAGGGTTCATCCCTAGGGTGCTCAGTTTGTTTATAAGTCGCCTGTGAGGAACAGTGTCAAAGGCTTTACTGAAATCTAAATACACCACATCTAGGGCTCTCCCTCGGTCCAACTCCCTAGTCACACAGTCAAAGAAATCAATCAGATTTGTCTGACAAGACCTGCCTCTGGCTTTGCAGTAACTTTCCTTAATGATCTCAACTACCACTAATACAACTACAAATGAGCATGTATATACTGCTACCTGTCATATGCAGTGCTATATGGAAACAAGTAACACACAGTCCCTGCTCATTAGAGCATACAATCCAATCAATCACCTCATATTACCAAATGTGAACCACACATGTCTAGGCAACTGGTCCCATCTATGGCCTGCACTCCTACTGTTGACCCCAGACTACACGCCTTTCACCTTGCTGTACCCAATGGATGGAACTAACTACCTGTGGCTGTACAGCAGCCCCTCCCCAATCAGCTACAAATCATGTGTGACAGCTTACCATCTCCCCCAAGCCTACTAATCCTGACACACATAATCCAGCTCCACCTGCTGTTGTGCCCTGCGCACATCTTCTGTGTTTGAGTCATGACTAGATTGTAAGCTCTCATGTCCAGGCATTGTCTCTTATATGTCAGTGCAGTGTTGCGTCTGACTGCTATTGCGATACAAATGCTCACCAGTAGTAGTAGCACACATATATCTAGACAAATGTATAATCCAACATATGCACTACTTACATGAGAAGAGCTTCACAATCACCTGCCGCCTGATTGCTGTGCCCTCACATGTGTCACCACGGCCACGTACAGGAGGGCACATAGGATCATTTTCCAGATCCTCATTTGGACATGGATATCGTGCCTGAGAGCAATGTTGTGCAGGATGCAACAGGCTATAATGATCTCTGCCACAGTCTGGGGTTTGTATTGAAAGGCCCCGCTGGTCCTATCCAGACACCTGAAATGACTCTTCAAAATGCCAAAGGTGCACTCAATGATGAAGCGGCTGGAGGCATGGGCCTTATTGTACCTCATCTCTGCACGTGTCCGTGGTTCACGCACTGGGATCAGCAACCAGGGACAGCACCCATATCCTGCATCACCTGCAGAAAGAAATGTGGAATGTTAAACCAGGAGCTGATGTCCACACACATGGCCAAAAGAATGTACGTGCAAACCAAAAGCACAAACAATTATGACACAAATTACATGATGGTACACCACAACCATGCAGCTGTGTCTGAAGGTCTGAGACACAAAACAAGGGGCAGGTGTAAGGATTGCAATCAACATAATCTGTAACGACACTAAACACATGACCAGATACCTGAGGCTGAAAGGTAGTTGCGCCAGCCCTGAACACATCAGTCACACACATGCAATGACCTCTGGGCAAGGGCAGAGATGCACACATGTGGAAGCATGTGAGGGTCATGATAGTGTCCACACACAGCAGGTGGTACATGCACAGGTACCTGAGTTGGCCAGACAGGGTGGCAGAGACAACACCACACTGTTTATATGGCACCACCCCCCTCCCCCCAACATTAGAACACACACAGACAGATGAGACACATACACAACTAGGGATACACCGCAGACAGACATGCACATGTATATAGTTTACCCTGTTCTCCAAGTTACTTTTTCCTGTTCAATGTAATGACCTGACTTTTGTTTATTGTCGGACACTGTTTTGTTTAATGTAAACCGCGCTGATCGCAAATAGTGCGGTATATAAGAAATGCAAATAAATAAATAAATAAAATAAAATAAATAAAATGTGCACATACGGTTAGTCAGAGGATCACCATGTGCATGTCAGTGATGAGAAATACCCACCCAGCAGTATACAGTCCTCATACTGTCCTGCCTCAAATTGTCTGAATAGTGCCGAGTGATGCAGGATACAGGAGTCATGGGTGAACCATGCAAACCTAGGGACCACATTCAGAATACGCATATTTGCATCACATACAACCTAAACATTCAGGGAATGGCAGTGTTTGCAGTTGCGGAACACTACCTACCTGTTTCTGGGCGGGACCAGAGCAACATATGTGCAATCAATAGCTCCCATCACGTGTGGTATCCCGGCAAACGCCTCATGGGCCTGGTTGAGTGTCCCTCACTGTTGCCTAGTGTTGGGAATTGCAATGTAATTCCCCACCCAGCTGATCATGGCACGCAGTACCTGGTGGAGACAACATGAGAAGGTGGGTGGCTCATGCCACTTACTGCGGCCACAGATGACTGGAAACAGCCAGAGACAAAGATATGTAGGGCACCAAGGAGCTTGACCATGTGACCGACCAGTCAGGGGCTCGAGGTGAGGTCTTAGATCCTCATAGAGCTCCCTAATAGCCCCTGTGCTCAGACGGTAGAGGGAGATGACCTGATCCTCACACATGTCCTGGAGCTGGACCCTGGGCCTGTAGAGGCGAGGCTGCAACTCGGCACGCCTCCTGCGCCGTGCCGGCACAGCTCCTGCTTGGCCTGCCCCCACAGCTGCAGGTCTGTGTTGCAGCGGGACTGCACTCATGCCCTGTGCCTCAGCCCCATGGACACCATCTCCCCTGTCAACCAACCGCAGCCCCTGCACACCTCCCAGTGCACATGCAGCAACCACAAAGGCTGCCATAATTGACACTATAAACTCAACCCCCCCTTACCTCCTCTACCTCACACAAATCCTGGCACTCACCTCCCACACCACTTAGCAACCCAGCCACACACCTCCCCCACCAAACAACAACCCAGCCACTCACCTCCCCCAACACTCACCAACCCAGACACTCTCGACGCCTAACCTGCCTCTGACACTCTCCTTGCTCCACCACCAATAAACACCGCACACCTTCTGTCTCCCTCACCTACACAAACCCCTCAGCGTGTACCACGTGTGCATATTTATTTATGTTTTTTTTATGTCTGCATACCATTGCGCGCGTTGTGCATGTGCAGTACCACACACGCAGTGCTTGCATGCGTTGCACAAGCACAGGGGAGATGCGCAAACTGCGTGCGTAGGACACCATGTTGCACATGCACTGTATGTGTGTGTGAGCGTGAGACATGCGCATGTGCTGCGTGCCGTTCAGCACATGTGGCGTGAGGCCTGGCACATGCACAGAACGGCATGCAGCACATGAGCACATCTCGCGCTCACACATGTACAGCGCATGCTCAATGTGGTGTCCTGCGCATGTGCAACACATGCAGGTGCTGTGCATGTGGTACTGTGCATGCGCAATGCGTGCAACGGTGCACAGATGTTAAAAAAAACATAAATAGACATGCACATGTGGTACACGCTGAGGGGTTTGTGTAGGCGAGGGAGACAGAAGGCGAGGTGTGGAGCAAGTGTGTGGTCAGGACTATAGCAGGTGAGGAGCGGTGTGGTGCAGAGCAGTCAGAAGGGAAAGGAGGTGAGTTGAGGAGCAAGCAGAAGGGAGAGCAGGTGAGTTGAGGAGCAGGCGGAAGGGAGAGCAGGTGAGTTGGGGAGGAGGTGGGAGGTGGAGCAGAGGAGCCAAGGGACAGCGGAGGGGGTATTAGGCGATAAATGGGAGGGGTGAGGATGTGTGACAGGGAGAGAGAAGGCACAGAGGGCAGGGAGATGCAGCGACAGGGCATGGCAGGAGGGGAGGATGGGGGCACCTGTTCAGCGGGTCCCAGAGGTGGCAGGGAGAGGTGGGCCTGTGGTGGTGGCTGCAGGCCCATCAGGTGTGTCCCAGCCCACCCAGGGGCCACCCAGTGCCAAACGGAGGTGTATACCAGTGGCAGCTGAGGAACAGAGGAGGGCTGTTAGATTCAGCCAGCAGAAGTACCACATCCTGCTGGCCAGTGTGTTGGAGCACTATGAGGTGCTCTATGGCCGGCAGAGCTCCAGCACTACTGTGGCCACATGCATACACGTGTGGGAGGAGGTACAGGAGGCCATAGCCCAGGCAGGGGGACCAACCAGGGACCTGGACAGACCAAAGAAAAGATTCAATGACATCAAGCGTGGTGTCCATGCACACATGGTGGCGGAGAGGTGACATGCCATGGGCACCGGTGGGGGTGCCCCCTTTGCCCCAACCCTGACACCCCTGGAGCAGGAGCTCGCAGACCGTCTTGGCCCCATCTACCTGCGTGGACTGCCTGAAGTGCTGGACACCGCCCATCCACAGGCAGGTAGGTCTGAGATATGCAGCACACGTAGAGCTCATGGCCCAGCACATGCCATCTTAATTGGTCCTTGAACTTATGAGTAATATTGCAGTTGAGCCAATAGATATCTAAATTACTCAAATAGCATAAACTATAATTCCAAACGTGATTTAACACTATCAAGTATGCTTGAATACGTGCAAACAATCACTTGCATTACTTTATATATTTTTTAACTGGCGGGTCTCAGACATTAAGGGAGCTCTCGCATTGGCAGTTGCCATTAACTGCTCCTTTTTGGCATCAGTGACCCATTTTTTAAATTGTGTAAGACCCTGGTGCTGTAGTTCCAAGTGATTTAAAATAGACGTTCCAAACCGTAACAAGAAAATTGTAAAAAAGTCAGGCTTATCTCAATATGTTTATCCCAACGCCAGACTCAGCGCTGCTGCGTTTCACGAACCCATTTTGTTTCTTCAGGGGCTTATTAGCCGACTCCTTATACTGTTTGTAGTCTGGAAAAATAAAGTCAGCTTGCTTAAAACATAGTATTTAAAAATTGATACACATAAGATTAACAGATCATACTGCTGCATAAACTTAGATAAAGCAAACCTCACCGCATGTGTTAACCGCAGACAGCTTCTCTGCCCAGTATCAAAAAACGCCGCGCATGCGGCTTACCATGTGGGAGGGTGCTATTAAATCGTGAAGACTGAAAGATATTCAATGATTAGCATCAATGCATCAATCAAGCGCAAAGAGTCCAGTCTATTTGAGTGTTGAGCCCCCCGGGGATAACAGTTTGCAAAGCAAAGATCCACCGTTGTTCCCTGTAGATAAGGGTCTGATCTAAAGATCTTCCGCCTGTCCCCCTGCTGACCCGTTCTATACAGAAACATCGTAAATCTCCAAAGTTATGATTGTGGGTGAGACAGTGAGCAACCATGGGGGCTGTTATGTTTTTACATTTCAATCTACTTCGATGCTCCACCAATCGGGTCTTGAGTCTGGCGTTGGGATAAACATAGCGAGATAAGCCTGACTTTTTTACAATTTTCTTGTAACGGTTTGGAACGTCTATTTTAAATCACTTGGATCTACAGCACCAGGGTCTTACACAATTTAAAAAATGGGTCATTGATGCCAAAAAGGAGCAGTTAATGGCAACTGCCAATGCGAGAGCTCCCTTAATGTCTGAGACCCGCCAGTTAAAAAATATATAAAGTAATGCAAGTGATTGTTTGCACGTATTCCAGCACATGCCAGTCATGGACGGGATGGTGGGGGCCTATGTCCTGCAAACATGTCTCCCCCAACACAGGCAACTGGGGGCCACATAACCAGTAACACCTGGCAGTGTATGTACAGGATGGGTGTACCTGGGGCTGTGGGCACGACAGCCACAGTCCTGGACGTAATAGAGCAATGCACAAGGGGAACAGAACCAGGGGGGAGCAGTCCCTCAGCCAGGCAGAGTGCTACCCCCCTCCACTGCACAAGGAAGAGGAAGAGGACCGTACATATGGGGAGGGTCCAACAACTTCCACCCCATGAACCCAGCACAGGCAGCATCTATTCGTACCTGGCATATAGGTCACAGCAAATCACCATACATCTGCAGCCAGTCACGCATCACAATATGACAGGGGGAAACAGACAGGAGGGATATACAACTAGGGCAGAACACATTAGCCTGGGGGGACTCGCAACCAACACCTATAACAGTTATGATATGTGTTTGCTATTACCTGTCCAGGGACATATCCCAGACCAGTGACGGAGAAAGGCCTATCACACTGGGATGACGAGGTAGTTGCAAACAAACTTCAACGACCACATCACACAGATGTCAGACACATACCACTCTGTCATTGGCCAACATACAGTGGGGATCCCCTACCCACCCTCAGAAGACAATTGGGTGTACATTGCCATAGCCGTATAAACTGCACCTAGCCCAACCCCCACACCACCTGGGCTCAGCTCTTATACAGGTACCACAGTGCCACAGACACATTCCCATGACTCCCACCCACGGTGCAACCCCATGCCCAGCATCGCTCCACCCATCCCTCGAAACAAACCACCACACCCACTGAGTATGGGATAGCTGTCCATCCACACCGCACAGTGGCTACCAAAGCGGCAGTCCTCCCACACATCTGGCTGACCCGGACGCATGCTGTAACACCTAACATGCATACCACGCAGGCCAATGCATACACATCACTCACACACGCTATGACAGGCCACAATCCCACTCAGGGCTCCCACATGCACCCCGGGCAGATGTAGCACTGAGCCCACATCCCAGGTCACACACACAGTGCATACCTAGTGCTGCATATAGTGGTCCCGGCACTCGCCACCCCATCCCCCCAAACATAACATCGAATGTGGCACAGCCCCACCAGCACAAGAGGCTGCTTGCCCCCCCCCCCGCCAGGTACAGCACACTGTACGCACATGTGCTGTCCCCATTGTAGGTGCAGCGACAGCAGGTACAGGCGGACAAAACATTGCTGTTGGTGGGGATGTACTACACAGGTGTACATATGTGCCCTGGCCAAACTCATCTTTGCTGTGTACCCTGTTCCACCCCCCAGCTGACATGCAGGCCATGGAGGTGACTGAGGAGGAGGATGTGCCAGAGCCAGAGGATGCTTAGGGGCCAGAGGTCGCAGAGTCCGGGGACACGGCCAGCACTGGCGGGGAGACCCCAGGAACTAATGTGGTGCCCGAGGCAGAGGACAAGGCAGCGGACAACCATGCACCTCTAGCAGCAGCACACTGGCTGTGGAGGGCACGGAGGCGGCGGGGAGTCGGCACACAGTGCAGACGCTGGGGACATCAGGCACGACACCCACCAGCATGGATGTGATTTTGGCAGAGCTGCGGGCTCATACTGCCTCATCAAGGCACGATGCTGCAGGTGGGTAACAGAATAAACAACAAGCCCCCTGGGGATTGAGCTAACATCCTCAATGACATTCCATGTGCTTCCCAATATGATGACACCATAGCAGGTACGTTCGTATAATTTGTGGGGGGTCTGTGCCATGTGCGATCCTCCCTCTTGTAGCATGGGTTGTCTGGTGTCATCAGTTTAATGAGCCCATACATCCGGCCACTAGTCACCAGCATATACCCCAAGGAGACGTACAGTGTTACCCACCTCTCACAGTTCACCTACACAGCTTACTCGTCGGACCCCTCTCTCTGTGTAATGGTACCTAGCATAGATATTAGGGGTAATCAGTACTGTGCGCCAGGTTTAGAGCAAACAGATAAATATCTGTGTGCCATGAATCCCCACATTATCCTGCCTATCTCATACGACCAGTGTGCAGATCAATCATTGCCACAATGAACTGCAACACATTACCATGTATCATATCTGTGATTCACATGACCCCTCATCAGGATCATTTCCTGCCCTGAGGATGGATCATGGGACGCACAGATGTAAACATGATACTGCGTTGTTGGTCGTCGTGTGCATGATTGCTCTGCGGAGTGGTCTGTTGGGATACGCCACATATGTGCATGAGTCACGGTGGGGGGTGCAACACATGTCTCACACATCACCTTGTGTCTCACCCACAGCCACTCGTCAGGCTCTGATGGCCATTCGGGAGGAGGTCAGCCAGCTGTGCGCCACAGCTGAGACGATGGCAGCGGTGCTAGTGCGTATTGCGGACGCCCAGGAGGCCATGGCTCACCATCCCCAGCAGCCATCACCAGTGCCAGAGGCGGCACCAGCAGACCCGGCACAGAGGGGTGGGTTGAGCCATGGTCACCGTGGACATGGGCAGCCACGCAGGATGTGAGGGTGGGGAACAGATCACCACATCTGTGACAATAAAGGCATCAAAACCTATTTATACCTATGTGTACGTCTCCATTGTGTGCCACTGTGCTCCCCTGAGTACCCTTCCCCCCATGTTGTCACCCTGGCCACATGTGCTTCCCCATTTCCCTTAGGGGTGTGGGGTCTGCACTGTCACCAAGCACTGCACATATGTTATACCATGCCCTGTGTGCCATGCACCGTGTCATGTGTGCACCCTTCTACCTATGCATGGGGGTATACCCTACCTCTCCCGGCGACCAGCAAGATGTTTATGGTGGTACATGTATGTTTTATGGATCTGTCACTCTCTCACACCCCATATGGTCTCCATTAGTCTACCCACATGTGTGCCCATCCTCTCTGCCCACGCCAGGGCTTATGTGGCTGTTTAGCCACATATGGTTGCAGGTGGCACAGGCAGACAAAGGTATCTAGCTACAGTCAGCTGTTTACCCTTCCTCAGCGCTTGTAGTGAGCTGCTGCTCATCCCCCTGAGCAACATCCACCTGTCTCGGCTTCAACAGCTATCCCCCTGTGCAGCTCCTGGGTACAACAGTCCCTCCTATCCTTCCTGCCATATACCTGCTGCTAGCCTTTCCCTCCATTCCCCTCTGAGCATGGTGCATCTGATATGCAGCCTACACATCAAAAGCAGCATGCATGTGACCATAGCTGCTGGGACACACAGCACATCGGTACATCAGAGGGGCACCAGGGAACACACACGCCTACGCATGAGGCCAGCCCCCACACCTGAGTGTGGAGACGGTCCATGTATGTTACCTATGTCTACCACACATACACATAGGGATCTACACACATGTCCCATGCTCACATCAACAATCTGGGTCCCGGGAGACAGGACAGCACAGGGCACGTGTGTGGGTGCCACTGGGACCCTCACACGCTCCTGGGACACCCATCAGGGGATGGCTGTCGAGACGCACCGCCCATGCCAGCCGCACACTGCATGTGCATCTCAGCAGCCATCCACTGAATGGCACCTGCCAGCCACCGGATGGTGCAGTCCTGGGCCCGCTGGCATTGCAGCATGCCAGCCACTGCCACAGACAGGTCCGGGATGCACCTGCCACCACATATACACCAGGTGCCCGGTGTCTGTGTGGTGGCATGTGCGTGGGCCCTGTCTGTGGCAATGGGTGGCGTAGCTACACCCAGATGGGCATCATCGCCACACACATGTGGCAGCTGGCAGGGACCCACAGTGCCCTGTGCTGTCCTGGGTCCCCTCCCACCATCCCCCTCCACACCCCCCTCCACGCCCCCTCCTCCCCCGACACCTCCCACTCACCCTCACCCCTTCCCCGCTCTCCTCATCCTCCCCTTCCTCCTCACCCCCGATGCATCACACACACCCTCACCCTCCCCTCCCTCCCACCCCACCCCACCCTCCACCCCCTCTATGCCCCCAATATTCTCTTCCGCCTCTGCCTCCTCCTCCTCCGCCCCCTCCTCCTCCTCGGCCGGCTAGTCTGCAGCTGTGTGGCGTGTTGTGGGGGGCCCTGAGGTTGATGGTCCCTCACCAGCAGCAGCATCCTCTGTGGGGGAAGACAGTCATTAGCACACCATCATGCAATTGCAATGCCACATAAACATAGTGTGGCCTCCCACAGGCTGTTGAGCCACTGTGACATGCTGTACTGCGCTGCAGAGGCCACAACACTCACCTCCACATTGCTGCAGCGCCCCCTTTGGAGGCGGTCCAGGACATCCGGGCAGTGCAGCTGCAACTCCCGCCCCCTTTTTCCATAGGTCCTCCACCTGGGGGGGAATGCAATGGGTGGGAACGTTAGGGGCCAGATATCTCTGGGGGGGTGCCCAATGCATATCACATACCACTGCGAGCAGCAGGGTGCTGCTGCTGCTCTGGCCAGTGGGTCCTCTACTACCTGTTGCTAGCGACATCTGCATGTGTGGCTGTGGGTCTGGGCATGTGTGGGATGCCACCTACATGTCCTGTGAGCAAACCCCCGGACCCCCCCTTACCCTTTTCCTACACTCTCCTTGCATGACATGGCAGCACCATGCCATGTGTGGGGTAGGCATGCTGGTCTCCAGGGGAGGTGTTTCTTAACCACCTGTGTGGTCCGGCACACAGCTGTGTGTTTGCCTGACCTACACACATCAGCAGACACACCCGCCATGCCACCATGATATCCTTATTGGGACATGTGTGATGTGTTCTTGCATCGCACGGGGATTGGGTGGCCCTAAACACATCACCAGGAGCCACTACCATAACACCAGGATGTCTACTATACCTCTGTTGTCAGAACTAAGGGCTCCTGTGATAGGGCAGTTGTGGGTGACTGCAACAGGAGCATGCATTAACACACCTAGCTGGGCTATAGACCACTGTAATCAGGTTCTGGGCCTCCTAGAGTTAGGGCAGGGCTGTGAAACCCCAACAGATGCAGGTACCCTGACACCAGGATCTGTAATAGACCTCTGTAATCAGGCCCAGGGCCTCCTGGAGTTAGGGCAGATGTGTGACCCTTGCAACAGCAGCAGCAACTACCATACCAACAGGATTTATAATAGACCTTTGTAATCAGGTCTGGACCTGCTGGGGATAGTGCAGATGTGTGAACCTTCTACTGCATCAACTACCATAACAACAGGATGTTGAACAAACCCCTGTAATCAGGTCTTAGGCCTCCTGGGGGTAGGGTGGATTTGCACACATCAACAGCAGCAACTACCATACCAACAGGATCACTGACAGACCTCTGAGGCAGGTCTGGGCCTCCTGGGGGTAGGGTGGATTTGCACACATCAACAGCAGAAACTACCATACCAACAGGATTTATAGCAGACCTCTGTAATCAGGTCTGGGCCTCCTGGGGATAGGGAAGATGTGTGAACCTTGCAACAGCAGCAACTACCATACCAACAGGTTCACTAACAGACCTCTGAGGCAGGTCTGGGCCTCCTGTGGGTCGGGTGGATTTGCACACATCAACAGCAGCAACTACTATACCAACAGGATTTATAACAGACCTCTGTAATCAGGTCTGGGCCTCCTGGGGATAGGGCAGATGTGTGAACCTTGCAACAGCAGCAACTACCATACCAACAGGATTTAGAAATGACCTCTGTAATCAGGCCTGGGCCTCTGGGGATAGGGCAGATGTGTGAACCTGCAACTGCATCAATTACCAAAACAGCAGGATGTTGAACAGACCTCTTTAGTCAGGTCTAAGGCCTCCTGTGGGTAGGGTGGATTTAAACGCATGAACAGCAGCAGGTACCATAACAGCAGGATGACAACTAGACCTCTGTGATCATGTCCACAGCCTCCTGGGGATAGGGCATACTTGCACACAGCAGCAACATCCATCACTGGTTGGCCCACAGACTGGTGTCTCTACCATGTTGCACATGTATGATGTGTGTTGATTGCTGGATATTCTGTTGCACACCTTGCATTGTGTGACCTGTCCCCATACACTTACCTCACGTGGACAGTCTGCAAGATGATTAAACCGCCTCGTCAGGCGCTCCCACGCCCTCCTGATGCAGCTGAGGTCCTGCCTTTTGGAGGAGCCAGGGAATAAGCGCGTCTGCCTGTCGCACATCAGTCCTGCAAGTGACGCAGATCACGCCTCGTAAAAGCTGGCTTCCAAGAACACTTCTCCATTTTCTCAGATGTGCATGGCTTGATGGCACATGCACGCATGTTGTGAATGCGTGCTGCTGCGCATCATCACATGCTACTACAGCGTGCACACCAGTACCATACCCAGTACACAGTGACCAACAGTGGCACCACTAAGATACACAGCATAGCAGGCTTTCTGCTGTTTGGCCAGGCTGCTTCATAGGGTGCCTTATGATGCACTTTCTAACATGCCATGCTCTGAGGCACCTTGGCGTACATGGCTACGGTGAAAATGCTTTCTGCTGCAGCCACACATTGCAGAGATGTGTCTGACTATTCTTGCCAAAATATGCACCTGTCTTAGGCACTTATCCTGATGTTGGAGCACTGTGGTATTGAACCCATCACCACTGGCTGGGATGGCATTGTACTAACCAGTATGCTATGCCTTTTAACCACAAAAGAATAAATTTTATCGTTCACTTTCAGCGCTCTGAGAGAATCCAAAGTACACACGAGGTCTCAGTAGAAAAAACACACCTGTCTTAAGGCTTACACCCAATTACAGCAATTGTGTTATATAACATCAGCGACCTCTGTGTTCTCTATCACATAAAACTCAGAAGAAATGTCCATCCTTATATTGTTGATAACTCCTTATGATGTCAAAAACTCTTATGCTTTCAATAACTCAAAAAATTAGAGCAATATACCTCAACAAAGGAGGACTTAACTCTGCACATCAGTTTTTAGATCCCAACGTACCGCCCCAGTACCAGCCAGACATTTCAACGTAATTTCTTCAGGGGACCTTTAAAATTGCTACCTACAAACAAACAGAAACATAAATCCTTGAATAATCTCCCTCACATGCTCATAAATTAAAATATTAACTATTTGTGTATTCCATAACCACAAACTATAAATTACCACTTACCAAAGATGCTGCCCACGTTTACACACACTCTTACACCAACTGACCAAAGGCAGCCGGTAATCAGCAAAATAACGCCGCGCATGCGGGCCATTCATTCACAACTCCTTTTTAAACCCCTCCAAGAATAGACCAATTCTCCAACATTAACCAATCAAAACATTAGAGCTGATCACCGCTGCTATACCCGACTACTACAAACCCGACAACTTTCACCAGCTATTAACCACTACATTTTGTCAGTCAAAAACAAGCAGACCACTCGATTTGGCTATTCAGACCCTTTGGAACCAGAGTGTTCAGACTAAAAATCAGCCGTTGTTCTCTCTTAATCAAAACCTGATCGATCGTCCTCCCTTGACTACCAGAGACTACCTTCTCTAAACATAAACAGCGAAACTGATCAAACGTGTGCTCCTTCTCCACACTATGTTGTACATAGGGGTCTCCATATATTTGCAATTAAGACAGCTGCGATGTTCTCTCATACGAAACGAAACGAGCGAGTGGTCTTCCCTATATAGCAAAGACCACAAGGGCACACAATCGCATACACCACATTAGTTGAACTACAAGTGGTCGAGCCACGAAGATGTACCGTAACTCCCTGATATGTGAATGTATCTACATTCATTGTAATTGCACAAATGTCACAGGTACCACATGCAGTATGTCCACCCCCATCATAAACAGTCATCGCACCTCCCCCATGACTGCAGGAGCACCAGCTGGGACTTGAACCTGTGACCTTCTGCCTTTGTGCACACTGGCTGTGTGTACTGCACCAAACTGTTGCCAGAGATGCAGGCTGTTCCCTGGGGATCCCATGACTTCCTCAGACAGACCTTATCTGTTGCACTGCACACCACCCACCTATACAGGGCTTGGCCTTGCTTTGTTGTGGGCAGCTGCCACTGCCCCCTCTGCCACCGGCACCCCTCCTCCACCATGCTGACATGCCCTTATGCCGGTGGTGCACAGTTATATGCCATCCAGTGTGCCGCTAGGCAGCTGCCTATGGTGTGGTATCTGGGGTAGGGGTGCTGACATAGACATCAGCACTTCCCCCTGGCACCACCTGCCAATGTTCTGTGCCCTTGGGGGTACCTGCTGGGTACTGTCCCCTGGGACACTGTGGGAAGCACATTCATGGCCATGTTGGACCCTGGTCAGTTGCTGTCCTGCTGCTTTTCAGTTTCTGCATTCCTATGTGCCAGGTAGGCATTTGCCTAGTCCACACTGTGCCCCAGCTGGCCCACTGCATGTGCCGTCTGCAGCCGCCTGCACCCCATTTACACCATCACCATAGTGCCCTTTCCTACGTGGCCACTCTGCTGTTGCTGCACATGTGAAAGCCACATAAGCAAGCTGCCTAATATACACCACAGTAAACCCTCATCAACACTATCAATGTTGGAACATTCATATTGTAGGGGGAATCAGAATTGACCCTTCCAAAGGTGACATCTTCCTTTTTATTCTTTATGGGTGGTGTTCATTACCGTTTATCATTGTTTTTTCTATAGGCCAGCTCGGTGTTTTGTATTTCTATTTTGGTTCTGGTCATTATCTCTCTGGTTTTTGCATGTTTTCTTACTGCACATGTATCACTACTATCACTTATCTGTGTCTCCCTGCCTTTGCTATTCATTGCTGGTTTCTCTCTCCTGCAAATGTGCCTCTAACGCAAGATTTTCACTGGCGTTAATTTTCAGACCCTGATTTCACGGCGTTAATGTGCCTGGAGACTCTCCCCGCCCACTCTCTGCCCATTGACCCCTTATCTCCGCCCTCTGGGGAGCCTTACTCTACCCTCTGTGCGCCTTAACGCCACCAGAAATGTTATCACGTGATACGTGACGTTATCACACAGTAATGCGCCATTATCGCTCGATAATGTCGCCGCTGCGATGTTAGCGCTGTTTAGTAAACATACCCCATAGTGATCAAGCTGGTTTTATTCCAGGTAGACAAGGTGCTGATAATATTAGAAAGATTTTGAATATGATTTGGTCAATAGAACAAAATGGGTAAGTGGATTATTTTAAACTACTGGGATGAAAATTAACAGTGATTTGGTTGGTATTTACATATATTAGAGATTTAGGGAGTAGGCATGTGAATTTTAAGGATCAATTCTTATTTTTTATAATTTAGGCGTTTAGAGGGGAATTTTAGAAAGGATGTCCAAGTACAATCTGGGACATTCAGGGCGGAAAGTGCAGAAAAATGCCAGGGTCGTCTATGTCTCCAGCCAATTTCAGGACTATAGATGTCCCCAGTGTGGATGTCTGCAGCCCCATCCACATAGTTGTCCAGGTGCAGAATAATGGGGTGGGGGACATCCAATGCCTGCAAGGTTGCATATGGGGATGCCCAGCAATGTTGCAAACTAGAAATATGAGCCCCCATTCCCTGGCAGAGTTTGTCGTCAACACATATGGGATTGGAGTTTACCTCCTTCTGCACACCCTCTGGATGTTTGTCAGGCAAAACAAGAACTTTTCTGCTGCCTATTTGTACCTGGCAGGTGTAAACTAGGACACGGCATGGGACGTACAGGATGTTTCTGCAATCAGGCGAGGACGTCCAGGTTCCTGATAACACCCCGGACATGCCTCCACCACACCCCTTTTCAAATTTGGACATCCTCACACTGGGGACATCCACAGAACCAACTTCTACTATGTTTCCAGGGACGTCTCTGTGCTTTCGATATCTTTATGCCCATTTTATCAGATGTCCAAAGCATGAATAGGGCTTCTAAAATAACCCCCTTTTTTTCTTAAACTTTGCAGTTTTCCAGGTCGTGTTGCATCTTTGTATCTAGAACCGACATTTCAGCCACCAAACTGTGTTATATTGTTACATTTCACATTAATTATGTTAACTATTAGGGGCTTGTTTACAAAGCCGTGGTAGCGGTTCGCGATGGGGCCACGGCTCCGATAACGATTGCGAACCGCTACCGCGGCTTTGTAGACAAGCCCCTTAGTGTGAGTTCCCTTGTTTAGTTTTCCGAAGAATGGCATATAAAGATCAGTAAGAAATTAGGGTGCCCAACTCATTGTCCTTCCTAGCCAGTATTCCCCAGACCTCTGAGTGCAAATCAATTCTCTGTTTTCCTCATCCTTGACACAATGGGCAGAGCAGGGACAGACAGAGTCACTACTTGGGAGTGGTATTTAATAAAATATGCGACTATGCACTGATTCTTGTTGACATATACATGCACAAATTACTCCTATCTTGGAACAGCTGCTACTTTGTGGGGGTAGATTTTGGGCAGGCTATATTATAAAGGCTCAGCAGAGGTGATCATGTGCCTTTCCTGCCCAGGCACCCCGTTATTTCTAGGTAGATGAGTGCATAGCAAGTTAAAAATTAGCTGCCTTGGTTTTATGCACCTAATTGGCACACATTTTCAGCCAAAGCTTAGGCACCTAATTTCAGCTGAAATGTCACTAATTCAGACACTCAGCTCTTTTGAAAATGGATTTTGTAAATTAGGGCCTTATTATTTTTCCAGTGGCATGGAATGGGAAAATGTCCTCTATGAATAGCGCTCATGATATCAATTTAAGTGTAGCTGGCAACATGTGAACAGGAAAGAAATAGCTGCCAGAATTAAAATGTAAGTGTTTTCTTTTATTACATAGCTAGCTATAACTCATCTTGATAAAATATGACACATTTTATAACAAGGAACTTGGATAGGGCTCTCTGTAACCATAACAAATGAATTGCAATATGGTTTTGAGACCACCCTATGTTATCTTAATATAAATACACATCACTAATGGCTCATAACTTATCTATTGAATGACAAAACATACGATAGTCACCTAGTAAATAGCTATCAGTTGACATTTAATTCAGAATATTCAGGGCAGACCATTTTATAACCAGTGTGAAAATACGGCTGCTGTTCCTGTGACTGCACAGTCGGTTATCCTTTCCACTCACATGCAGTTTAATATAAAGCAGGTAACTATTCATTGCTATGGTAAGATATTGGTTTTTTCAAGTCTAAAATATTTAAATTTTTCCAAATAAATAGATTTTCCTGTATATGTATTTAAAATACACTTGAATTGGAACTCACTGTCTGTGTGATGAAATGAGTCCTATGCCCCAGTATATCCAAGCTGTTTTTATTTGACTAGCATGAATCTTCCACAGCTGTGCACTTAACGTCAGTGAACAGGCTCAGGTAGAGCATTGAAATTATCGGGAATACCATTAGTTGCTGAGGTTTACACAGCTTCCTTCTAGTTAGCCACTACTTGTAAAGTATCTGACATTGAATATCAAGATACTGTCCTCTCAGGAGCTCTCAGGGAGATACGACAGCTAGACAGGAACATGTTCCATAGAAGGCCTTATTCTCCTTCCTAGGAAACCTCTGGCAGCTGAAAATGTGCTTTATATATGCTTTCCTGGCCCAAGTCAGACTTTACTGACATGAGCATGACACAGATCTGTACTTCCGCTCTTGCAGCATGTGTGAAAGTCCCTGCAAGGTTTGTGAGAGAGAAAGCAACGTTGGACATGCCATGAGTGGCATTTTAGAAAGGACATCCAAGTGCAATCTGGGATATCTAAGCCAGAACTTCTGAAGGGAGAAAAAGCAGGCATGTCAGGTGCAGACACGATTTCACAAACGTAGATGTACCCAATATGGACGCCTGCGAGGGGCATCTACATAGACATCTCCAGAAGAGTATTTTAGAACCTGGACATGTAGGAATAGCCTAATGGTTAGAATGCTGGGCTATCCCTGTGATTGTGCTGAGTACTGGGGATGATGGAGTACTTTCCTCTCTACACCCTCAGGAGGTTTTTCAGCCAAAACAAGCACTTTCCCGAAGCTCATTCATGCCAGGAGCAGGTCTAAACTAAAACACAACTCTGTATATCCAGGACATTTCTGAGACGAGGCAATGACATCCAGGTTCCTGGGAACATGCCAGCCATACCTCCACCACGCCCTCGTTCAGACTTGGACATCCTCACACTGGGGATGTCCACAGATCCAGCTTCTAAAATGGCTTTGGACATCTCTATGCCCATTTTGAGATGTCCAGAGTCTGAGTAGGGCTTCCAAAATAACCCTTATGTGTACACAGAATATGTGAAGCACATTTTAGATAAGATGTGGAGATCAGAATTGAGAGGTTGGTCACCACATTTACTATTGTGGCAGTATTTTAGAACCAGCTCTGCTAAAGGTGAAGCTACTTCTAAAGTACAAATACGGAGGTGCAGGCGCAGATGGGGATATATATCCATGTGCACAAGAGGAGCTAGTTCACATATCTACACATGGGAAAATCAGCGGAGGAACCCCAGCAACTTACACATGTTTTTTTATAATTGTAAACCATATTAAATTATGGAAATTACTGAGATGGTATATAGAAGATTTTTAAATAAATAAAAAAATTTCACACTTGGAAATCTGCACACTACATTTAGCTATGTGCATAGAGAACAGTTGTGCAAAGAGAGCTTGATGCACTAATAGCAAATACTACATAACAGTGCATATAGCTGCTTCTAAATGTGTAGATCACCTACCATGTCTAGATTTCAAAGGAGGGTGATCAGGTTGTTGAGAGGAAGTGGTTTGTGTAGGCCTAAAATACTAATGTGTCTTCTCTATTTTGCAACGGCCATACATGTTGTTGATCTAAAGAAATTCTAGACATTGGCATAAGTGCCTGCTTGAAGGGGCAGGTGTAAAGCCAAGCGCAGCCCCCATCTCTCCCCAGCATCTGATCCCACTTCCCAGTGTCCCCCTGGCTCATCTAATCCTCCCTCCCAACACTTCCCTTGGCATTAGCTACCCAAGCCAACACCCCCGACATCCAGACCCCCTCCATTACATTCTCATGAAATCTATACCTCTCAATGTAACCCCACCTCCCAGAAGATGTGCTCTTATTTGGCATCCTGACCCCTAGTGTGGTACTGCGAGATTACCACTAGGATTCATGGTTGCCATTTTGAACCCAGTACTTGCAAGAGCAGGAAGGATTTAGGATAAGTCTGGCTTCCACTAGATTACCAAGGACCTTGGTAAGAGCCAGATAGAACTGGATACCAGGGGTGGGGGGTTTGGGAAGAGGGATTGGATGCCGGGGATTGGGAGGAGTAGAATTGCTGGATGGGAGGGGAGGTTGACCATTGGAGGGAGCTTGTGCTGCTGGAGGGAAGAGGTCGGGGGGCTTTGTAGATATCAGGAGCAGAGATTTTAAAAAGCTGGCTTCATGCCCATTTAGGGGAAAGCTGGACACTTTTTTCCCCCACATGGAGCTCTTTAAAAAAATCACGGCTGTCACCAGTAGTGGTGAGGTATCAATATTTATTTATTTATTTATTTTATTTATTTAACAGTTCTTCTATACCGCGCTTTTCAGATCAGTGCGGTTTACATTCAACGTCAACTATACAACACAGGCATTCTGAGTTGTAAACTTTACAATAAACAGGGAAATCAACATGGAAACAACTGGGGAAACTATCTACATTGTATTTACACTATTACCTTTTTCAAGCAGGGTCTATCTACATCTTATTACTTTGAAGGATCAGGTGGGTTAGCCTTTTTCATACTGAGTCTGATTGTTTAGGTGTGGTGCGTGATTGTCTGAGGGGCAACATGTATGAATACTGAGGCTGGATTCAGGGTAGTATGTGCATTCCTGTAGGTCCTTATGTGTTTTACAAGAGGTCTGTGTTTGACATAGCCTTTGTAAAATACAGTGGGAATTTTCCATTTCCCAACTTGGATGTCTTAACTTCCTTCTCCACAACTAAAATAGTTCTTCATGTGTTCTATTACAAATAGCATGCTATTTACTAGTACATCACACTCCAAGCCTTTTATATGTCAATAATGAAAGGTACTTTTACAAATTTTGTCTCTCCTTTTTTTCATTACCCTCAATATTTATTTTATTTATTTATTTACATTCTCTTATATACCGCGCTATTCTGCATCAGTGTGGTTTACATTGAACAAACTGAAATTACATTGAACAGGGCACTATAACTTGTAGATAACTATTTTACAGGGAACATGGGCTATGGAGGGTTAAGTGGCTTGCCCAAGACCACAAGGAGCACCTGAGGGACTAGAAACCCCAGTCCTTCTGGCCCAAGGTTGCTGTCCTCTAGTGGGATTTGAACCCCTGACCTTCTGGCCTAAAGTACCTTGCCCCAACCACTAGGCCACTCCTCCACTCCAATAGCTTTTATTTAGGTGGAGCTTGATTCCAATAGTTTTTATTTAGGTGGAGCCTGATTCAAGAAGGGGCACATCCAGGCTGTCCAGATGGCCCTGAGCAGGACAGGTCCTTTTGGACCCAGTTCTGAAACGTGGAAGCAAAATGTTCCCGTGACATTCAGAATCAGGTTCAAGTACATCCCAGCGTGCCCCTGCAGCCACCAGGAGACATCCACACTGCCTCCCAGCCAGTCCACCATATCCCCAACTCCCTTCACCCCACTGCCCGACTCCCAATGGGGTCAGCCGGGACCCAGATTGGTTGGCGGGGACCCACTGTGTGCTGCCTGCTGCTCCAGGGGGTACTACTGGACTCCGGGCAGTGCTGCCGTCCATGTTTGGGGGGGGTGCCCCATGTTTATTCCACCTCAGAGGTGGAATAAGCAGAACATCCCCCAGTGATCCCCAGACATACAGGGTCATCACTGGAATTGACCCTGTATGTCCAAGGGTCAGCCGGCCCACTCTCTGCCTCCTCATGCCTCTGTCCCCAGCAACATGCACAGCGGCTTTGTGTGTTCAGTGGGGGATAGAGGTGGAATACTGGCAAGGCAGATAGCGGGATAGCACGTCCCAGTGAGACGTGCTGCCCCACTATCTGCCTCTTAGAACAGGGCCCATAATGAAAATATCCTATATATTGAATAGCTTCTCTAATGCTTGTTGATGTCACTCGTCCACCATTGATAGTGAGGATATACACATACTGTACTATGGGGGTCATTTTAGAAGACCTGTTCACAATTTCCATGTGCAAAATGTGGCATTTATGGCATTAGGTGTAAATAGTGATTTTAGAAGGGGCTAAATAAATATGTAGAAATTGCAAGGGAGTGTGTCAGGCCATGATTGGGACATGTCTGGGACAGGTGTGGGGGTTGTATGGTGGGACTAGGAAGGTATTATCCCCTCAAATGATCTGCCCTTATCTACTATGAGCTGTGGATTGCCCCCAGTTGCTGACCTGAAGGGAAGGTGTGGCCTAGTGGTTGGGGTAAGGTACTTCAGGCTGGAAGGTTGGGGGTTCAAATCCCACTAGAGGACAGCAACCTTGGGCCAGAAGGACTGGGGTTTCTAGTCCCACAGGTGCTCCTTGTGGTCTTGGGCAAGCCACTTAACCCTCCATAGCCCATGTTCCCTGTAAAATAGTTATCTCCAAGTTATAATACCCTGTTCAATGTAATTTCAGTTTGTTCAATGTAAACCACACTGATGCAGAATAGTGCGGTATATAAGAGAAAATAAATAAATAAAATAAAGTATCACAGTTCCTTCAGCAAGTTCAACAGGTATAGTCCAAACAACAAAGATACTGTAGTAATCCTAACAAAGAAACCAGCACCACAGAGCCATTGTGCTCCCGCGAAATCAAAGACCCAGCCGCATCCTTGATGCTACTTCCTGTTGAGGGCAGGACAGGACTGAGCCTTTAACAGCATGGAGCACGACTGCTCCACAGCATTGGTTTCTTTGCTAGTATTACTGACTTTGCTTCTTGGGCTGCCACCAGCCAAACCAACTGAAGAAGATGCAGCAGGAGGGGGGCGAGGTTGGAGGAATACTGGGCCGAAAGGGGGGGGGAGCAGAAACTTCCCAGGAGATGCTGCAACTGGAAGAGGGTGAGAGAAAGAGGAGAGGTACTGGACAACAGGAAGGGGAGAGAGGGAATAAAACAGGAAGCTAGTAAGGCAGATATATCTGCTTTTAAAAGTACATCATGCATATAGCTACAGTATATTCACCTTCTTGAAATTAGAAATTCATTTTCAGTGCAACTTTTTATTATAAAATCCAACCTGAACAATGAGAATAGCAATACACTGTCATATTTATGTCAAATATAAATTGGTTCATTTGAATTGCAAATTCTAGAGATGACAGGCAGAAAACATGGATCCAAGCAGAAAGTGTGTAGATACAAGCAATACTCTCAAGTTGCCAAGCAGCTATTGTACTTCTCATACAATTTAGGACAAACCGACAGACTGATGCTGAACCATGGGGGAGGGGAGCAGATGGAAGAGAACATGTAGCTGCTGGACCATGAACTGAGTAGAGAGGAAAGAGAAGGGAAAATGATTGACCATGGAGTGGGGCAGGGTAGGGGGATAGGAGAAGAAGTGGGAAATGCCAGACTGTGGGGGGAGGGACAGAGGGAAGAGAACAGGGAACCTCTGAACTACAGAGTGGTTTGGGGGGAGAGAACAGGTAGCTGATGGACCATATAGTGAGTAGAGAAAAGAGAAGGGGAGATGATTGACCACAGAGTGGAGTGAGGGTGGGAAGAGAGAAGAAAACAGTAAGATGATGGCCATGGGATGAAGAGGGAAGTAAAAAGGAGATGTTGGACCATAGAGTGGGATGAGGTGGGGATGGAGAGGGAAGACAATGCAGAGATATTGGATCATGGGGAGATGGAAAGAAAAAAAAGATAGAGGATCAATGAGTGGTGATGGAGTAGGGGTGGGGGGAAAGGAAGAGAAAAGAATGGGGAAGTGCTGGGCCACAAGTGGGAGGGAGTGGGGACTAGGAAGACAAAGGGCAGATGGACACGTAGATGGAGAGAACGGGGTTGTTGCTGGTAGATGCTGAGTATGGGTGTGGAAAAAGAGGCTGATGCCAGGGTTGGAAGAAGAGGCTGGAGTCTGAGATGGGGACTGAGAATAGGAAAAGAAGCTGGAGTGGGGGAGAAGTTGGGAGATGAATTAGGAAGCAGGTGAGGGAAGTAGAAAGCTGGAAAGTGGGTGAAAGATTAAGAGACAGATTGGAGGAGGAGGGATGAAATTTGAATTTATAGATAGGTAGAAAAGAAAGATATGGAGGAAAAAGCTGAAACAGAAAGATCATTTTGTGAGGGGCAAATACAAGGGAAGCTATGAAAGAAGATAGAAGAAGAAATGGAAAATGGAGAAGTAACCCCAGAAAAAGGGTTAAAAGGATTGCATTTTTGTTTCTTTTGAATTTAATAAATTGGAGTAAATTAATTTTGGCAAACTTGTATCTGTTAAGCTAAAAGAAAAGGCTGTGAACCTCACAATCAACCAGCCTGAAAAAAAAAAACATTTGGTTATCTGTATTTTGCTCAGTTCAGGAGGCAATCCATGTCTGAATTGCACCTAAAGTCTGACTTCTTGCGAGTTCCAGTTCAGTTTTAGTGTGCATATTTTTTGTTTGTAGTCCCTTACATTGTATTTCTGCAGGTCTGCCTATATATTGTATGTGCAATCAAGATGAGGGATTTGGTAGCGTGTAGTTTCAGTGTAAAGATGTGTAGCAGTTCTGTTTGTTCTGTGTATCGAGTAAGACATGTATGGACGTTCTAATGCCTGGTGCAATCCTTGTAGCGCTGCCATTTTACAGGTAGGATTGGAACAGTTATGGTTTGGCTGCCTTGCTGCAGGATGTGAGTGGTCTTTTTGCAGGGTTTGCATTACTTCATAATATACCTGTCCCAATCAAAGCCGTGCCAGTGGGAGGAGAAGAGGTGTTATGTTAGAAACGCTGAGTCTCTGAAATGTTACAGTTGGGCTGTCAGCTCCCTTTGTGGTTTTTCCATGTGTAGGTGGATGGGGGGAGATATAATGTTTGGGCTGCAGAATCCTTTTTTTCTGGGTGTGAGGAGGAGGATGTTATGTTTAGGCTGCTTAGTCCCCCCCCCCCACCCCCGTCTCCCCCCCTTGTATTTTTTTGTGTGGGGGATTGGATAAGAAGAGAGAAGTAATGTTGGGGCCTCTGAGACCCAGTCATCATTCTTGTGGGATGTGGTTATTATGTTAGACTGTTCAGATAACAGAAATGAAAAAGGGTTTATTTTCATCTTAATGAAAATAATACAGTAGCTTTAGGAATGTACACTGATACCTTTGCATTTTGCCCAGAATACATTTCTATTTCTACTTTTCTGGTTCCAGCTTTTTTTGGATTTCCAAGTTTTGACAGCATATTCCTGTTCCTAATTTTTGATCCCTTATCCTATGTGTGCGAAAGAGATGTGGTATTGGCACAGGGACCGTAGCAGTCCGGCGTGTTCTGTTTTCTCAGTAGGTGTATGTGTATACCAGGACAGTGTTTCCCAGTTGGTATTCCATGGCACACCAATATGCTATCAGACTAGATCAGGTGTGACATGGAAAATGTCATCACTGCTTGATGACGCTCAAGTGGCTCCTAAACATGCAGGGACTGCTGTCTGGGGCACATGCTCTTCTTTCCTTCATAGCTATATCATGAGCTCTGGAACTGGAAATTAGTAGACATCATGTAGGGCACACATAGCTAGGTTCTACTTTGTCCAGCACAGTGCACCTCCTCCTCCTCCTTTTCCCCTCCTCAGCCTTATCCTTTGAGTCGTCAAGTGTCAAGAACATGTTGCAGAAGGATACCAAAATATTCCCGTTTCTATTGGCCATCAAGAATTTCTAAGCACACGCTGATATGTTGCCTATAGATACTAACTTCAGAAGAAGGCCACGATGCAAGTATTTAGGTGAGCGTTAGCAATACTCCTGAGAGATTTGAGATATTCTCCATCATACCTTGATTTAAGAGCGAGACTCATTCCTCTGACTGTCATGGCCTAGACAAAGCTCACCCATTTGAAGTCATTACTTCAGAAGGTAAGAAACTATCTGCTGCTACTGTCAGCCATCTTGCCTCCCAAATACATCATTTCTAAATCTAGAAATTGCATTTTTAAGGTCGGCATTGGCATGGTAAGAGAAGGAGAGAGTCCTAGGGTGATAGAGGAAGGAAGAAGGGAGAGAGCTTGGCTTTGGAGAGGAAGAAAAGAGGAGTTAGGTGATGGGCGGAGGGGCCTAGGGAGGGGGAGAGGGAACGTGAGTCCTCCCCTATTAATTCATATGAATCTGTGTGGAGTGAGGTGGAGAGAAAAGTCACCCACTACCCATTGCCCCCTACTAAATGAAATGGTCAAACCGCCTATGGGGGCAGGTAAAAAATCTACATATAAAGGGAATATACATGCATGACCAATACTGTTCACTTCAGAATTCACAGCTGCTTCTTGGCTTCAGGTTTTTAAAAAATGCTCATTTCAGTTAGCCCTTTACAGGAGTGATTAAGAGGGTTATCGTCCTTAATGTCCCATTGTTTATTTCCCTCTCCAAATTGAAATGATTTAAACAGGATGACTTCTGTACTTAATTGGTGACATTTGTATGAATAAGTTTTAAAATATCAACTTACATGTATAAGTTGCCAATTTGCCTCCATTGATTGTTACTAAGTGTGGATTTGTAAAATGCTTCCTCTGGCTGCACGTGTTGGCAAATGCGCAACTTCCTGCAAGTCCTTATACGTATTTCAGAGAAGTCTCCATGTTTGACAAGCCTTTTCTAAAATACTGCCAGAACCGCATATGTCCCAGCCCTGACATCTCAATTCCAGTCTCCACATTCTATCTAAAATTTATCTTTAAATGTTTTTAGTTCATATTTTTATCGTTGGGCGTAAATCACCTTGAGAAAGGCAGCTCTCACTGACACAACCATATCAGGTTTTGTAGTCTGTGCAGGTTTACATTCACCATGGTGAGGATTCTACTATGTTCCAGTGTATATACTTCTTCCTTTTTTTAAGATCATATTACACCACTATTCAACAAATATCATTGGTTACCTATAAATTCTCGGATCATTTTCAAGCTTCTTACCCTGACACACAAAATTATTCATGACAACATTCCGGATTACTTGTCTGCTATTGTCTCTTATATGCCCCAGTAAAATTTCTTCGCTTAATCCATGATTTTCATTTTCACTTCCCTTCTTGCGGGAAATAAATTATGAATCTACAAGAAAATTTGCTTTTTCTGCTGTGGCTCCAGCACATTGGAATGGCTTGCCGGGCCACCTCAGCGCAGAATTAAATTTCAAGTGCTTCAAAAAATTCTGAAAATTTCTTTTACGACTGCTCTTAACTTACCTGAGTAGCTATTCTGGTACGACGACACCCTTTGGGCATGGTAAGGCTAGCTCTATAGTCTAAGGGAATTGGGTATATTTATCTTTATGTCTTCTTCCGTTTGCCTATCTTTTCTATGCTGTTCCTATCTCTCTTATACTGTCCCGTCTACACTATGGAGTTCCTTTTGCTTCTTTTCTTTGTAAAGAATTGTTCACCGCATAGACTGCTATGCAATATTGCGGTATATCATATAAAATATAACCATAAATTTATATGATGTAGTTTGAGGATTTTGAATTCTGTTGAATTTGTGTTTACCTCTTTTAGTAGTATAACAATTTTCTCGCTGTTTCTCAACGTGTCTGCCTTTAGTTTTTTGGTAAATTTATTTTGTAACATGAAACATACAAATTGAAATGTGTAGATGAGAGCTTCAGTATGTTACAGATGGATCTAAGAGTTTAATATTCATAAATTCAGTTTAACATGTTTTTCCAAACTCTAATCTTAAGTGACAAATATTCTAATCAATCCAGCTACCATAGGACTTGTGGCACTTAAGTGCACATGTTTTTCTCTTTCATAACTTCAAGTCATGGGTTGCTCATCCCAAATAATGAGATGTGCCAGCAGGTTGTGGCACCACCCAAGGTTGCTGCGGAGAACCCTGGCCAATAATGTGGTAGAGGAAGGAAAACAGTGAGTGAGCTGACTGCTTTTCATCCGAGTACCTGGAAGATTTTCAACCAGCAAAGCATGTCAGTTTGTCAGTAAGCACAACTTGCTCTTTGGAATCAGAACTGCTTCGCCCTGGGCCAAGATTCCTGACTCCCTTTGGGCACAGACATTTACAAAGATCTTTTAACACTGGGAAAGATAAACAGTGCATCTGTGCAAAGGCTGCTCTTGGTAAACAGGGCAACTGTGTAATTAAGTGTTGACTTTTTAAGGTAAATGTAATCACCACATTCTTATGGCATGCCTTTGCCCTCCTTTCGCTTAAAACTTAAATCTGGCTCATAGATTTCCTTATGATGCCAAAACTAGGACAGACTGTTTAGAACTTAAAAAGCTAGTAATATTTCAGAAATGTACATGATAACTCTCATGCAGTAACTACACAAAGGATTTGAATTAGCATGTCTTCAAGCTTCATGCCTCCTCCCCCCCCCCCCCCTTCACTGGCTGTCAAAGACAAGCTGGCCTAGACAAAGAGGGAACTAGTTCCTATAGTAGCATGTGTCCAGTAAGGCATCCTGTTGTAAAATCAGGTCCTAGGTGAGAAGTCCAAAAAGGTACTTAAGCTCAATTTATAAGGACAAAAGCAGCTATGTTCCTTTTCAAAATAGGCTGCCCAAAGCAGCCTTTGCAGCATGCAAATGCCAACACACACACCTGTTCTGAGACAGATGTAAATATTGTGATGGAGAAGGTCCCTCTGACCCCTTAGAGAGAGATAAAACACAGGATCCAGCTTCAGGCTGGGAAAGAAAACAAACGCACATGGCTCCTGGTTTCCCAGGCAACCATAAACAGAGCAGGTCAGAAGAAGGAAAAACACGCCCCTGCTGTAGTTCAGTGCAGCAGTCACGAGTTAAGCCAGAACACCTGTTGGTGGGAGGAGCCAGGGTAAACCCAGGAAACTAGAGATTTAAGGGAAGCTCATTAGGAGGAGAGAAGAGGCAGCTGGGAAGAAGGCAGCTGGAAAGGAAGCAGCTGGGGAGGACACAGCTCTTAGAACCGTCACGAGAAACAGAGGATTGCCTTAGGAATGAAGACTCAGAGGAATCTATGGTAATTGAGGATTCTCTGACCTTTGACTCAGAAGAGGAATTCAGCAGAGGAAACAAGCAGGGAGTTGGTATCAAGGAGCCAGTTACAAGTAACCCGGGTTTGGTGCTGGGAGTAAAAGGCAACCAAAAAGAAAATGTACTGGGAAGGCAGACTTGTATACACAGAGAAACTCCAAGGCTCACGTTTGCAGCTGATCCTAGAGGACAAAAGGAAACTCTCATAAGGAAGCCAAGAGGTAGGATAAGTGACCGGTATAAACAGAAAGCTGTCTTTAAGTGCTCCACATGCTGGGAATACTGTGGCAATTCACAACCGTGTATATCAAAAGGCTATGAGGAAAAGTGCAATGCTGAAAAGATAGATGTGTGTTTGGAAACACCCTATAGCAACTTGCAAGCATTTCCAGCTGGGGTTCAGGTTGAACCAATGGACACTGAACCACCTTTAGAATGTCAGCCTAGTGAACCAATGGATTGTACGATATCTGTATCTGAGAAGATAAGTCCTGTGAAATAGAATTAAGCTGTGCAGAGAAAGAGAGAGTGCTGCAGATAGCAGTTGACCAGAAAAGCACAAAAGGGTTTTGAAAGCGAAAAGTGTTTTTCATTTGGAATTACAGTGATGCTGAGATAAGAAGCTTGAAGTTCTTTCTTATATAATTTAGTGCCAGAAGTGTATGGCCAATGTTCCTTTTTTTCTACATGTGAAACCACTTGGGAAGGGGAATTAAAAATCCTGTTTTGCCTGAAACACTCGAGTCCACAACTCTCTTTATTTGGGATAGTGAAAACTTCAACTCCCAGAAGACAGTGCTTTCCCCAAGCACCAGTAACTTCCTGAATAGAGAATCAGGCCGTCCATCTCCACAAGCTCAGACTGTGGAGGTAACAGCGACATCACAGGTTGGCGTAGTTTTGAGGATTTTGCATAGAGTACAAAGGACATTTGTAAAAAGAAAAGACACCAACTACCAGGGAGAAGAAACTGCTGGCAGAGGGCTCCGGGATCGCCTGACAGCCGGTCAGGAGGAGTAAAGGCTACTTTCTCAGTGCTGGACTCTGCACTGTGCCGAGGTAAAGGTAGCTGGGCACAGGTGTGGGAGGATAATTAGGGAGAAAGGGGAGCCATTAATCTGCTGCAGCAGGGAGCCATTTGGAAAAAAAAAAAAAAAGAGAGAGAGAGAAAAAGTTTGTTGTGGTGTAAGGACCGCACTTGGTGGTTTTTTTTGTGTTTGTTTTCTTGCAGGAACAGCTGAGTCCATAATGGAGCCACAAGAGCTGTTGAGGTGGATGTCCAGCCAGTGGGACAAACAGCTGGAGCTGTCGCGCCACACCCAAGAACAGACTGCATCGGCCATCTGTTCTCAACAGAAACCTCTTATGGACTTAATGGAGGCTCTTCTCAAGAAGCAAAAGGAACCAGAACCACCTGCACCGTCTTTTAATCAGGCGGTAGGACTGCCTAATGGTAGCGCTATGGCGCTGGGACAGTTTAATCAAACGGATAACTTAGATGATTATATAGAAGCGTTTGAGCGTATTGCAGAGGCTACTAAATTGCCTGAGGAGCAATGGGCGGTACGATTCGCTATGTCGCTCTCAGGGGAAGCCTTAGCGGCTTAGAAGTGTATGCCTGCAATACTTGCTTCTAATTATAAGGCAGTCAAGGAAGCTGTCAAGGATAGGCTTGGCTTAAACCCTTTATTCTATAAGCGCATGTTCCGGGAGGCTAAGTTAAAGCCCAATGAAACCCCAAAAATGCTGTTCCATAGAATAAAAGGTTTAGCATGGAAGTGGCTTGAACCCAGCCAAAGGTCTCTAGAAACTGTATTGGATGCAATTGTACTAGAGCAGTATATGAATGCAGCACCTGCTGATGTGAAAACCTTTCTGATACTCCAAAGTTGTAAAACTACAGAGGAAGCGGCTAATCTTACAGAGAGGTATTTTGAAGCCAAGCTGGTTAAGGCTTCAAATCCGGTGGCTCTGAAGGAGATAAAAGCTTCCTACTTTAGGAGATCCAAAATGTTTGCAAAGAATAAGTTACCTAATGACAGTAATGTTACACCTGTGATAAAGGGTAAATGTTTCAACTGTGGGGAGTTGGGGCATTACCGCAGGGATTGTGCACTACGTACAGGAGGTGTAAAGCAAACACATGAGGGATTTGTACTTAGGGTACAAGTAGAAGGTGTTGAGGCCCAGGCACTGCTTGACTCTGGTGCTGACCAGAGCATGGTGTCCCAAAAGCTCTGGCAGGCTATTGAAGCCCACCTGCCGTCAGCGTCGAGTCAAGCAGTGGCCCGTGTTAAGATACGATGCGTGCATGGGGCAGCCTCCTACTACCCAGTATATAAACTGTCAGTGAAAGGGCTGGGCACTGAGAAGGAAATATTGGTGGCAGTGGTACCACGTCTTCCGCAGGACATTGTTCTAGGAAGAGATTGGCCAGCTTTCAGCAAAGGGATAAAGGCCTTAGGACGAAGACTGGCTTAGCAGCCATCCCCACTAAGGAAAAAAACCCAGCTGTGAGGGAAGAGCCACGAGATGCTCCTAAGATAGAAGCCATTGCGACCAAGATCCCTGCTCCTTTATTAGGAAAACCTGGTAAAGTCAGTCCGCAGCCCAAACCCCAGGTAGGCGAAGTACACTTAGGAAAACAAAAATTTGTTTTACAATACTGTAAAGTCTCCGCTCAGGCCCAGGGCCCACAGCGTGCTTCAGAGGCGGCCGCAGGCTACGATTTATTTAGTGCGGAGGATGGGATAGTACCGGGGGGGGGGAAAGGCCCTATTAGACACAGGGATCAAGATACAGCTTCCTCCAGGGTGCTACGGGCGCATAGCTCCCAGATCAGGCCTAGCTACTAAATATTTCTTGGACATAGGGGCGGGAGTCATAGACCATGACTACCGTGGAGTAGTAAAGGTCTTGCTTTTCAATTTTAACAAGGAAGACTTCAGAGTGAAAATAGGCGATAGAATCGCTCAACTGGTCTGTGAGCGAGTAGGATTCCCTGAGGTAGAAGAAGTATCTTCACTGACCCCCACAGGTCGGGGAGAAGGGGGATTCGGGTCTACTGGAGCAGGGGAGATGAGAAGCCTAGCAGCCATCTCTGAAGAGCGTAAGGAAGAAGATTTAGGACCGCAGCCAGCAGACTGGAAGGAAAATCCAGAACCTCGTATAGGTGCTGAGCTGTCACCGCAGCAGCAGCAAAAGCTGGGTAAATTATTGGGCAAGTTTGCTGATGTTCAGACAACAATACCAGGGGAAACAAATATAGTTGCTCATGAGATTGTCACCATACCAGGAAAGATAATCAGGCAACGGCCCTACCGGTTGCCAGAAGCAAAAAAAAGGAGATCATATCACAAGTAAAAGATATGATAAAAATGGACGTCATAGAAGAATCTAAAAGCCCATGGTCAAGCCCAGTGGTCTTGGTGCCTAAGCCAGACGGAAGCTTACGCTTCTGTATAGACTTCCGACAAGTGAATAACATATCCCAATTTGATGCGTATCCGATGCCACGCATCGATGATTTGTTAGATAGGTTAGGTCAGGCAAGGTATTTAACCACTTTAGACCTTACAAAAGGTTACTGGCAAATACCTTTGACCAGAGAATCAAAGCCAAAAACAGCATTCAGCACCCCGGTGGGTCTGTTTCAATTCAAACGCATGCCATTTGGCCTTCATGGGGCAGCTGCCACTTGCCAGAGGCTCATTGACCAGGTCCTCAGACCCCACCATGATTATGCAATGGCCTATATGGACAATGTGATAGTTTATAGTACTACATGGGCCCAACATCTACCCCGACTAGAAGCCGTCCTGCGAGCCCTAAGGAAAGCAGGTTTAACCCTAAATCCTGGAAAGTGCCTCTTTGCCAGTAAAGAGGTGAAATATTTAGGTCACATGGTGGGAGGAGGAGTGGTGAAACCATTGGCTAGTAAGATAGACAGCGTAAAAAACTTTCCCCAACCAAGGAATAAAAAACAGATGAGGGGTTTTTTAGGCCTCGTGGGTTATTATCACAGATTCATTCCAAGATTTGCGGAAGAGAGCACTCTTTTCACAGAAATGCTCCGAAAGAATGCCCCAAACACTATAAAATGGACTCCAGAGGCAGAGGAGGTGTTTGTAGCTTTAAAGGAGAAGTTGTGTAGGGCTCCAGTGCTTAGGGGGGTCAACTTCGAATTGCCCTTTATAGTGCAAACAGACACCTCGGAGACTGGGTTGGGGGCCGTAATGTCCCAAATATTTGAAGGGGTAGAACACCCGGTGACCTACCTTAGCAGAAAATTGTCTAGAGCAGAGCAAAAATACTCCACGGTAGAGTGAGAATGTCTCGCAATTAAATGGGCAGTGGAGACATTAAGATTTTATCTGACAGGTCGGAAATTTTGCCTAGTTACAGACCACGCGCCATTAAAATGGCTTAATCATATGAAAAATACCAATGCCAGACTAACCAGATGGCATATGGCATTGCAAGCCTATGATTTTGTGGTACAGCATAGGGCGGGCAAACTCCATGGTAATGCTGACGCGTTATCCAGGATTACGTGCTGTCCGTTAAAATTCACGGCAGCCCATAATATCTTAAGGGGGGGATATGTAATGGAGAAGGTCCCTCTGACCCCTTAGAGAGATTTAAAATGCAGGATCCAGCTTCAGGCTGGGAAAGAAAACAAATGCAAATGGCTCCTGGTTTCCCAGGCAACCATAAACAGAGCAGGTCAGAAGAAGGGAAAACACGCCCCTGCTGTAGTTCAGTGCAGCAGTCACGAGTTAAGCCAGAACACCTGTTGGTGGGAGGAGCCAGCGTAAACCCAGGAAACCAGAGATTTAAGGGAAGCTCATTAGGAGAAGAGAAGAGGCAGCTGGGAAGAAGGCAGCTGGAAAGAAGGCAACTGGAAAGGAAGCAGCTGGGGAGGACACAGCTCTTAGAACCATCACGAGAAACAGAGGATTGCCTTAGGAATGAAGACTCAGAGGAATCTATGGTAATTGAGGATTCTCTGACCTTTGACTCAGAAGAGGAATTCAGCAGAGGAAACAAGCAGGGAGTTGGTATCAAGGAGCCAGGTACAAGTAACCCGGGTTTGGTGCTGGGAGTAAAAGGCAACCCAAAGGGAAATGTACTAGGAAGGCAGACTTGTATACACAGAGAAACTCCAAGGCTCACGTTTGCAGCTGATCCTAGAGGACAAAAGGAAACTCTCATAAGGAAGCCAAGAGGCAGGATAAGTGACCGGTATAAACAGAAAGCTGTCTTTTATGTGCTCTGATATTAACCCAGAAGGGTGGGGCTCCACATGCTGTGAATACTGTGGCAATTCACAACCGTGTATATCAAAAGGCTATGAGGAAAAGTGCAATGCTGAAAAGATAGATGTGTGTTTGGAAACACCCTATAGCAACTTGCAAACATTTCCAACTGGGGTTCAGGTTGAACCAATGGACACTGAACCACCTTTAGAATGTCAGCCTAGTAAACCAATGGATTGTACGATATCTGTATCTGAGAAGATAAGTCCTGTGAAATAGAATTAAGCTGTGCAGAAAAAGAGAGAGTGCTGCAGATAGCAGTTGACCAGAAAAGGACAAAAGGGTTTTGAAAGCGAAAAGTGTTTTTCATTTGGAATTACAGTGATGCTGAGATAAGAAGCTTGAATTTCTTTCTTATATAATTTAGTGCCAGAAGTGTATGGCCAATGTTCCTTTTGTTCTACATGTGAAACCACTTGGGAAGGGGGATTAAAAATCCTGTTTTGCCTGAAACACTTGAGTCCACAACTCTCTTTATTTGGGATAGTGAAAACTTCAACTCCCAGAAGACAGTGCTTTCTCCAAGCACCAGTAATTTCCTGAATAGAGAATCAGGCCGTCCATCTCCACAAGCTCAGGCTGTGGAGGTAACAGCGACATCACAATATGTCCACGTGCCCTATGGGGCTCTTTTACTAAAGTGCACTGTGCAGTCAGTGTGGGTTTTGGTTTGGTGGGCCAAGGCAACAAGCATGCACCGATTACAGCATCAACAGTGGGGCACGCACTGGGGTGGTGAAGAGATGAGTTGGGGCAGAGGGGGGGCATGATGAGCACAACACAGTGAGATAAACACTGTGCACTGCCTGCACCTTGTGTAGTTTGCGTAGTGCTCCTAGCACCACATCACTAGGTGGTGTTCAGGGCACCTGGGGTAATAGTGCACACTGCTGCATCAGATTAGAATCCCATTCTGTGTGGTTACTGCTGGGAACATCCTGACCACACCAGCAGTTAGCACACAGCAGTTAGCACACAGAGGTTGCGACTACCATGCGTTATTTTATCGCTAAAATGTGCGTTCATTGCTAACCCCTGGTGCTCTTTAGTAAAAGGGTCCTTGTGTGTACCCACATATTTCATAAAATACACATGTACATCGAAACTCCTCACCCTCTCTGTGCAAACTATGGGGTATGTTTACTAAACCTTCTTAACGTGCGTGCTGTGCAATTATCGCGTGCTAAGGTACCTTAGTGCGCGATAATGACGCTTTACGGGACACATTTGTGCCCTAGCGCGCGCTAACGCGCGCAGTGGCGCAAACAAGCGCTGAAGGCGGGGAAAGGCTCCCGGAGGGCGGAGGAAGGCTACCCAGGGGCGGAGAGAAGGGGTCAATGGGTGGAGAGTGGGAGGGGAGAGGCTCCCCGCACACTAACAATGTGAAATTCGAGGCCAAAAGTAACGCAAGTGAAAACCTCGCGTTAGAGCTGATTTAAAGGGAAGAGAAACCATTTCTGTCAGCAATGTACAGCAAAACCAGGGAAACCAACAAAAAAGTGATAAGTGTGATACATGTGCACGGAACAAAAGTACAAATAAACATTGAAAAGGACCCCAACAAAATATACAAAAAACATAACCAAGCTGGGCAATAGTGATAGTAATGGGAAACATCAAAAAACACTCCCAAGAAATCTCCCAAAAAAAGATATGAATTTTGGAAGGGTCTACGCTCCGTCCCCATACAAGGTGAATGATCCCACAGTGAAATAGCACTGATCAGGGTTTCCCTCTCCATTGGACAGGTTTCCTATGGCATGCACATGTTCCACAACAGCAGGGCAGGCATGTCGGAATGGGAAAGTGGACAGATGCTGGGAAAGGGGATACAGAGGGCTGCAGGCGGCACAGTGCGGACTAGGCAGATGCCTATGTGGCACTTAGGAATGCTGAAACTGTACAGCAGCCAGACAGCAACTGATGAGGGCCCAACATGGGCACGAGAGTGTTTATCACAGTGTCACAGGGGATAGTACCCAGCAGGTACCTCCAAGGGCACAGAACATTGGCAGGCGGTGTTGGGGGGAAGCGTGGACATCTATGCAGGCACCCCTACCCCAGAACATGCACCATAGGCAGCCGCCTACCTGCACACTGGATGGCTTGAGACTGCGCACAAACCAGCACCACCAGCAGAAGGGCATGTCAGCATGGTGGCAGAGGGGTACTGGTGGTAGAGGGGGGCAGTGGCAGCTGCCCAGAGCAGACCATGGCCTAGCCCTGTGTAGGTGGGTGCCATGCACTGCAACAAACAGGCCCTGCCGGACAAACAGTCATGGTATCACCAGGGAATGCACTGTCTCTGTGGCAACACGGTGGTGCAGTGCACACAACCAGTGTGTTAGAAAGCAGAAGGTCACAGGTTCAAGTCCCAGCTATGGTGCCTGCCAACCCAGTCCCCATATTTTACCCACTACTACAACATGCTAATACAGACAGAACCTTTATTTCAGATGATGTAAACATGCCCAAAACACCTACATTTTACCCTACAGAGCAAAGACACCATAAACAGGCGCATTACCTAGAGCAGAGTCTCCCAAATGCAGTCCTGGAGGGCCAAACACCATTCAGGTTCCATGCTGCCTCTAATAAAGATGCCTGTGCTGCATATCTATGCACCACCCCCATGGTATGCAGATGTATCTCATGCATATTCATGAGGGACAGCATGAAAACCTGAACAGTGTTTGGCACACCAGGACTGGAGTTGGGAACCTCTGCCGTAAAGCAGCAGCCAACAGGGACAGACACACCCAAACCCACAGGCTCCATTAGCCAATGCCTCCTGGAGAGGCAGGACATTGGGCCCTGCGTGCATCTCCCAATACTAGCACTTGCATACCTTAGCAATGCCACCCTACACCTGGGAATATGGTACACAGCTATCAAACGTTTGCTATGATTACTGACAGATAGCAATTCCTACGTTAAGCACAGTTTGCTGATTGAACTCCATCATAGCAACCTTTCTGATGTCTGTGGAGTGTGCTTCAGGTCTGGTCTCTGACAGTGTTTACCACCCTGGGGAGTGACCCCCAACAGTATTGCATACCATATCCATGCCTGCACTGTGCCCAGGACTGGTGTGGTGGCCAGGGCTGCTAAACACCTCTATAGTAGCACAATGCTGGCATAGGTGTGGGAGTGTGTGTCTGTCTATCCAGTGTGTGGTGGCTGCAAACACCCTCCACAGCCCACACTGCCAGCACTGTTGCCAGTATTGGCCTGCCAATGTGCATAATGAGGAGCAAGGTACCATGGGTATAGCCCGGACAGGGTGGCCTGGCCAGGATGCATCTGCACAGGGCATAGGGCACTGGCTGGGACATTGTAGTGCCCGGCCACCACCTGCACAGACAGGGTTCCCTTTTGGGGCCCAGTCACTGACTTATCTGCTTGGTGTGTATGCTGACATCCCAGTTCTGGGTGCACGCATTTCCACCAGGAACATGCACTATGGACCAGCTAGCAGACTGTCTGCAGCTGGTATGTGTCTTGATGGAACGCCTTGCAGGGTGCAGCGGCTGAAGGCTTGCTGCAGGAGAATATCAGATAGTGGTGGGGTGCAGCTTAGCATATCCAGGCCTAATGTCTGTCTGCTATTGCGTTGTGGATGTGTACAGAGCTGCATTGACTGCCCTGTAGGGTGTCTGTTCCCCAGCAGGACTGGGATTGATGGTCCCCTCTACTGCCACCATTGCAGGGAGGTAGAATGTGGATCTGTTGGTGGGAGACCTGTTTACCCCCCTCAGCCCTGGAGGAGGAGGAGGGTGGTGGTACATAATCCTCCTAGGGGTCCATAGGGGCCAAACCTGACTGAGACATACAGATATATCCAAGATGTGTCTGCAGAAACTACCTATCTCACACATTAGCACTGCTGGGGACCTGCAGCATGGGCGCCCTACCTCACCCTCAGGGTGAGTGCAGTACCTGCACAATGTGACGGTGTGTAGCTACTCTGTGCCAATACCACACACGGTCAGTTCCCCCTACCAGGCCGAGGTGCTGTGGGGGTGCATACCCCATCTTGTGATCATCTGTAGACTGCTGATTTGCATGTGTAGTGCATCATGGGTATGGGTGGGTTAACCCTATCCTGGTGACTACAGCAGACTGTTTGTGTGGTGACGTGCAGTCCTTCTGCAGCCAGCCAGGGGTTTGCTAGCAGCTATGGAGCTGTAGTCCAATGGTTATTTCACTACTTGTGGAGCCAGAGATCATGGGTTCAAACCCACAGTAGGGGTTCTTTGATAGGGCTGTACAAAGCATTGTCTTTTTTTAATGTACATTAGTGCTGCCAGCAAAACACCCTCATGGTACTGTAACCATAAGGTGCCTCAGAAGGCGCCCTATAAGGCGCCTTATAGGGCACCCTATAAAGCGCCTTCTGAGGCACCTTATGGTTACAGTCCGTATAAGGTGCCTTATAAGGTGTCCTATGGAGCGCCTTATAGGGTGCCCTATAGGGGACATTATAGGATGCCGTGGCGGACAGTGCACTTTATAATGTGCCCTATGGGGTGCCTTATAGGGTGCCTTATGCGGCACCTTAGGTTATGGCACGTGAGGGTGTGTTTGCTGGCAGCAATAAATAAAATGCCTCAGGAAACAATACTTACATGTCACAGATAATGCCTCAGCCTGCCTTATGCATTAGGCAAACTGGGGGATCAAACTCATGACCCCTGTATCATCAATCAGTGTATTAACCATTGTGCTACACTTCTGTCTCTATGTTTGGATGTCTGTGCGCCTACTTAAGATTACCGCGCAGTAACGCACTTAGCGGCGCTTTGTCCGATAATGTGTGCAGCAGCGCGCGTTATCGCGCGCTAATCCCGTTTTGCTACTTTAAACTGAAACGCCCACTCCTTATATGGCATCCTGCACACTAACGCTGGGCGCACATTAAGAGGGTTTAGTAAACATACCCCTATGCCTCCAGGAATATCTACGTGTGTTAATATGTGCCATCTTGTCGCCACACATACCTATACATGCTTATACTACTACCCATTTAATATACGGGTTTTTTCTGCATGTAAAATAGGTCGTACATACAGGAAACCTTTATTAAATTACCCCATGTGTGCATGTCCTTTTTTAAAATACAAAATTTTACTATTTGTTAATGTAGGATAAAAGGTAATTGAGCGGGTTCAATAATACATAGAAACATAGAAACATGATGACAGAAAAAGACCACATGGCCTATCTAGTCTGTCCTTCCATAACAACAACTACAACTGTCCACTTTTTACCTTTAGAGATCCTCTGTGTTGAAAAAGGCTCTCTCCCTGAACATTTATGCCACGGAGGTATTTAAACATCTCAATCATATCACCTCTATCCCACCTTTCCTCTAAGGTGTACATATTAAGATCCTTAAGTCTGTCCTCATATGCTTTATAACGAAGACCATTAATCATTTTAGTAGCAATCCTCTGCACCGACTCCATCCTGTTCACATCCTTTTGAAGGTGCGGTCTCCAGAATTGCACACCATACTCCAAATGAGGTCACACCAAAGACTTATACAGAGGCATTATCACCTCCTTTTTTCTGCTAGCCATTCCTCTCCGTATGCACCCAAGCATCCTTCTAGCTTTTGCCATCGCCTTTTCTACCTGTTTAGCTACTTTAAGATCATCAGACACAACCACGCCTAGGTCCCGCTCTTCTTTAGTGGACAAAAGTACTTCACCTCCTATACTGTATTGCTCCCTTGGATTGCTGCAGCCCAAATGCATGACCTTACATTTTTTAACATTAAATCCCAGCTGCCAAATTCTAGACCATTCTTCAAGCTTAGCTAGATCCCTCCTCATGTTATCTACACCTTCCTGGGTGTCTACTCTATTGCAGATTTTGATATCATCTGCAAAGAGGCAAACCTTACCCGACAGCCCTTTCGCTATATCACTAACAAAGATGTTAAAAAGAATCGGACCAAGGACAGATCCCTGGGGCACACCACTGGTAACATCCTTCTCCTCAGAGTGAGCTCCATTTACTTGTACTCTTTGTCGCCTCCCACCCAACCAATTTCCCACCCAACCAAACAAATACAACAGCATTTGTTTTATTTCAGTTATTCTGCTGAAGAGGGCACAATGCAAAGTGTTTACAAGAATTCTATCATAGAGCAAAGCAACAGGAATTGTCACTCCCATGCCTGATATACAGATGTGGTCAACATGAATAACACCCTTGCAGTTCAACCCCTTAACGTCCAATATCTCCTAAAAACGGGACCAGTGAAATGGCTTTGGACTATACATCACACTTATTTAACACATAAAAGAATAAAATGAAACAAGACCAATTAAAAAAAGGAAATAAGAATTCTGTTAGGGAGGGGAGGCGTTCCAATATGGCGGCAGCACTCTTGACCGTGTGAGCATGCTTTTTCCTATGGGGAAGAAGCGAAAGGTTAAGACAGGGCCATTGCCTTTGCAGCCCTCTCTTGCCTCGACACCGGTTGCTCCTGTTTCTGGTCCTTTGGACGCTTACTTGGTGCGTGCCTCGCGGAGTCCAGTCATTGCTGGTGGAGAAAGCAGATTTGCAGTTTTGTCGGAGTTGGAACACTCGGCGGCTGTCTTGGCGTCATTTTCCTCCCCAGCGTTGAGCCCTGCGCCGAAGGTCCCCCGTAGCTGCCCAGTGCCAGGAAGGAGGTCCCCTCTTCTGTGTTAGCAGGAGAGGTTTGTGTCTCGCGAGGGCCGGGAAAAGGTGTGCCGGAGGAGCCAGTGAGTGGGGTTAGCTGTGAGCTTCACTCTACTCCATCGACGGCGCTGGTTGGAGGTGAGCGTGCTGGGAAGATTTCCTCCCCGGTGCGACGAGAGGATCCGTTGGCATCTATGGAGGCGGAAGGTTTAGTGGTTATATTGGAGGGGGCTTTTTTCGTACAGCATCCTACGAACTTTACACTGGAGACTATATGGAATGCTATTGTCGCTCTAGGGGAAGTTTTACTGCCTCAAATTTCATCTTTGTCTTCTAAGGTGAAAACAACGATAGAGACAGTGACTGAATTGGAGAGGAAAGTCTCCGGAATTTCTGTTGAAGTTGAAGCAGAACGGAACAGAGTTACCAACCTTGAAGATCAATCTGATGTGTTTAAAAAGAACTTTTTGTCGCTACAAACTAAATTAGAACAGCTAGATAATCTCTCTCGAGTTCATAATTTGAGAGTTATTAATTTTCCTAGGTTGATTTCTGTCTCTGCTAGAGATATGTTCAAGGAGTATTTAGTAGAGGTACTGGGGGTCTCCCCTGAATTAATGCCACCCTTGGTAAACATTTATTATCTTCCTAAGGCTAAGCGTGTTTCTTCTGCTGGAGTTTTAGGGGGTGGTTTGGAACAAGGGGATGTTTTGAACGTTACAGATTTGTTGGAAAATTCTGGCCTTGAGTCTCAGGAGCCTTCCACTTTGCTGATAACGTTTGCTTTACTGTCAGATAAAGAGTGGATGTTAAAACTTTTTTTCCAGAAAAGGAAGTTTCCTTTCGGTGGTTTAGCTGTCCGTATGTATCCTGATTTGGCGAGAGAAACCCAGAAGCGGCGTAGAGAGGGTTTTTTGCTCCATCCTGGGGTCTTGCAGTTGGGCAGGCTCTTCTTTCTTAAACACCCATGTAAATGTTTGGTTAGATACCAATCTGTTTCCTACATATTTTTTGAGCCCTCTCAACTGTTAGCCTTTATAAATGCTAGGCGATTAGAATCCTCTATTGATTCCTCCTAGGGCTTCGATTAGATTTGGCCTGGACTTGACTTCTGACTTTTTTCTTGTTAGCTATGGATTTACATTTATGTGGATGTTCTCCCCTATGTAGTGGACTAGGGAGGGTAGGCACTTTATTTATTTTTTGTTTCTATTGATTTTGTTTGATTAGGTATTCTGTTAAATGGGTACTTTCTATGTGTCACCCTGTTTCTGCAAGAAGGGTTTGCTTAAACTTTCTTGAATATATTGTAAAATTTCATAAATACAAAATTAAAAAAAAAGGAAATAGTATAAAAACTGGGAAATTGCAAGGACATGATTATTGGCACCCTTATAAACAAAAAATCCCCATATTCTCATTGCAATAAAATTAGACACACCTGTGATCAATGGTCAGTATGCACATGACTTGAATCAACCAATGAACTAATGTTTAAAATGGCAACATTCACTCCCTGTTCCATTTTCACAATGGTGAAGAGAGCTGCCTGAGACTATCAGAAAAGCCGTTATCACCAAACAAACTTCAAAGGGGTACAAGGCCATTTCCAAAGACTTTGCAAACTGTAGACACAGGAATCCCAAAGTTATTAAGAAATTTTCTGCTCATGAAACTGTCAAGAACCTCTCAGGACGTGGTATGAAGAGGAAAATTAATCCAGTAACCACCACATACAACATTCAAAAGCTTAAGGCTGACCTGGAGCAATCAGAAGTGGTGGTTTCAACCCGCACCATATGCCGTGCACTAAACAAAGGAGGACTTCATGGGTGAAGGCCAAGGAGGACCCCATTGCTCAAAAACAAACATAAAAAGGCATGCCTGGTTTTTGCCCAAACCCATCTTGAGAAACCACAATCCTGAAAAATGTTCTGTAGACAGATAAAACCAAACTTGAGCTTTGGCAATGCAGACCAGTGATACATTTGCAGGTGAAGAAATGAAGCTTATAAGGAAAAAAACACCCTTCCTACAGTTAAATACAGTGGAGGTTCCATAATGTTGTGGGGCTGTTTTGCTACCTCAGGAACTGGAGGCCTGGAACGAATTAAAGGAATCATGAAGTCAGAGGACTACCAAGGTATTTTGGAGTGAAATGTGCTACCTTATGTCAGAAAGCTAGGTATGAGGCCTCCAGAAGTACAATGACCCAAAACATACATGCAAAAGTACAAAAGAAAGAATGGTTAAAAAGGAACAAATAGACTGTTTTAAACTGGCCAGCAGTGAGTCCGGATCTCAATCCAATTGAGAACCTTTGGAAAGAGACGAAATGTGCCATTGGTAAAAGGAGCTCGAAAAAAAACTTCAGTTGAAGAGTGGGAGAAACTACTAGCAGACAGATGTATGAAATGTATAGATGACTACTAGAAACCTTTGGAGGCTGTCATTATTGCCAAGGGTTGTGCAACCAAATATTAGTGAAGGGCGCCATTAATCCTGTCCAAGTCATATTTTGTTTTTTTCTCAGAAATTACTATGTCTACGTTGCACGGAAATCTTTTTTTTGTTGTATAGCTTTAAACATACTATTAAAATATTATGATGACATACAGTTGGAATATTTCCAATTATTTCTCAAGATATTGTATACAACATACCTAAAAATGCAAGTATGCCCTTAATGTTGACAACTGTACTAGCTCATTTCCCATATTCACAAAATGGGAAGGAAGTCTTAGTATTTCAAGTCCTGGGGCATACCCTGTAGCATGTTTACAATTTATTAGAATTGTATGTATCACTTATAGCCAAGGCAGCTAGGCAAATTAACAAGACCAATTAAAAATGCTGTAGGGGAATACAAAGAAGGGGACAGACCAAGACAAGCAAAGAGACCCAAAAAAGGTGGGGGGGTGGCGGTCTTGGAAGTATTAAGCTTTAGCCCATGGTGGGGAAGACAGTCAGCAATAAGATCGAGTTTGGAGGAAACCTGGTAGTGATGGAATAAGAATGAGGGGGAAAGCGGAAAAGTTGAATATCATCGGCATAGATGTAAAATGTGTTCTCCGGGAACAAGCAGGACGTCAGTCCTCATATATGGGTGACATTGGCACCAACAGAGCCCTCACAGAAGCATCTCCCCAGCTTTCAAAGAAAGCCTTTGGGAGATGCCACCACGCATGTGTGGTGCTCATCCCCCTGAAGGGTGCCTTCTTGCTCAGTCTCCTTTTTTCAGTGGAGCCCTTCAGACGCCTGTCTAGTTTCCCCTGGAAAAAGTTGTTTGTTTCCCGACCAGAATTTCATACGCTCTCTATTTGTGCATCGGTACTCTTCCTGCCACCCGAGCTTGCTGTTCCGGCATCAAGTTTCAGGTTCATACGTTTTTTTTCCTTTTTGGCACCTTTGTTCCCTTTTTTCCAGCTGGGATATTATTTTCCCCCATAGCTACCAGTGGTTTCCAGAAGTGTGATCCGTATGCTAAAATCATGTCCCTAACCAATACATACGACTGCTGCCTTCACTGCCTAGGGCCGGACCACAACCCCGCAGCATGCAATCTTTGCAAAAAGATGTCCACCAAGAACCTTAAGAGGTGCCAAAAGCAGCACGATAAGTTTTTCCCAGAGTCCCTGGTGCCTCCAGAAGCCAAGGCCTCCTCTGAAGTCAAGGAGTCCAAGGGCACCCTTGTGGACCCCAATCAACATTGTGGCTCCTCAAAAGGGGGTCTCCCTTGAGGGAACATAAGAAGAAAACCTCAACGGTGGCATCCCTGGACGGTTCCAACAGGTCAGGTAAGCCCCAAGTCAGGTTTCACAGTCCTAGATGCTCATCCGAGAGATTGGAGCAGGAGAGGCCTGCAAGGTCCACCGGAAGGGAGTGACCACAGATTGGCCTCAGACGCCAGAACCTATTCTTGTTGAGGGCTCCCCCTCAGGGGTATCTGCACAGGCCCGAGTTCCTCTGTGCCCACACAGATGGCTGTGGAGCCTTCTGGACTTGAAGCCAGAATGACGGCCCTTGAGTGCAGTCTGCCTTCGTGGACTAACAGCAAGCATTGTTGTCCGGTACTACTGGCTCCTCCACCAAGAGCACCGGGCCATCAATGTTGAGGACATCCCTGGAGGCCGAGCTGATCCTCAAGGCCATATGGCCTCGGGTTGACCCTTGGCCGAGGTTGCGATCTGGCTCCCATTCTATGGGACTAAGGTCCTCCCCAGCTAATGCACATGGCAGCAGCTGCAGGGCCTCTGAGGGATGTGGGTGGAGCTCAGGCCTAGAGTATGGGTCACCTTTCCCTTGAGTCATTGACCGACTACTCTGAATGGGAGACTGAGGATGAGGAGTCGCTGGACATCTGTTGCCACTGCGATGTCCCCTCAGATTCTCCTCCTTCTGAGCCCAGGCATTGGTCCCCGCCCAAGGACATGGCATTACTCTGCTTTGTGTGGTACATGTCCAAGGCCCGATGGAGTCAGAAGAGGATCCTCAGATGGAGGAATTCAAGAACCTGGCCAAAGCTGTCCATGAGTGCTCCAAATTTGTCTCTTGAGCAGCCTATGATGGCTTTGAATCAGCAACTTGAGTAGTGGCGGCGGGCATCGGGGCCTGACGCCAGGCTTGGCTACAGTCTTCTGACCTTGATCAAAGGGTTCAGGACAAATTGGTTGATGTCCCATGCCAAGGAGAGAACCTCTTTGGCTAATCCATGACTGAAAAGGCTGCTGAGTTGGAAACAGTTCATGACAAGGACCAGGCTCTCTAAAAAGACCGCTGCCCCTCCCCAACAGAAGGGCCCAGGTAAAAAGCCCTTTTATCCAAGGAAAGGGGCTGCTTACAAAAACTACCCACATTTTCAGGCCTCCCCAGCTCCCCAGCAGGGTCAGCAGGACAAGGGACATAGGCAAGGCCCTCGTAAGCAGAAGGCTCCCAAGCCCCAGGCGTCAGCTCTGGCCCAGCCAGGGGGGAACCTTTGACTCCTTGGACATAGCCTCTCTACTCCAAGGAGGTCAGCAGCCCCCAGGGGGACATCTGATCTGCTATGCCCACAGATTGCCAGCCATTACCACCAATTCTTGGATACTCCAAGTGGTCAGGGAGGGCTACCTCCTTCATCTGACTCAGACACCTCCTCCATTCCTCCCAGGAGAGCCCCCCCCCCCTGGCCTCCCTTTCACCGGGACCTTATATTGAAGGAACACACAGGCCTTCTCAAGGACAAAGTGGTAGAACCAATACCCCAACACCTCAGGGCAAGGGGTTCTATTTCAGGTATTTCTTTGTTCCAAAGAGAACAGGGACCCATCCTGGACCTGCACAAACTGAACAAGTTCCTGGTGAGGGAGAAGGTCAAGATGCTCTCCCTTGGAACATTGCTGCCTTACCTCCAGCAGGGAGACTGGCTATGCTCCTTGGATCTCAAGGATGCCTATACCCAGATCATCATTCACCCCTGCCACAGGCAGTACCTTCTCTTCATAGTGGGGGTGGCCACTACCAGTGCAGGGTACTACCCTTTGGCCTGGCCTCTGCCCCCAGGGTCTTCACCAAATGCCTGGCAGTAATGGCTGCCTTCCTCCATCTCCAGGGTGTATTTGTCTTCCCCTACCTGGAAGGCTGGCTCATAAAAGAAGGCACAGCCAGAGTTGCAGCAGGCCAGAGCACACACCATCCAGGTCCTGTGACATCTAGGGTTCATGATAAACTACCCCAAGTCTCACCTCCTCCCAACATAATGTCTGAAGTTCATAGGAGCAAAGTTGAACACTCTCCAGGCAAAGGCCTTCCTCCCCCTGGACAGAGCTGACCATCTCAGGACACTGGCCATAAACATGCAACACTGTTTCTCAGTGTCAGCTCGGTTTCTGTGTTTACTCGGGCACATAGCCTCGATAGTCCATATCACTCCAGATGCCCGTCTGTACATGAGGACCACTCAGTGGTGCCTTCAGGACCAGTGGACATAGGCCATGGGCTCTCTCTGCACCTGGGGGCCACAATTGTGATCACAGACCCCCCCGAGGGAAGCACCACTCTCTGCACAGCCTGTCAGCAGCCTCTCAACATCAGCAGGAGCAACTACCAGCAGACTGGGAGCCAAAAGGAGGTGAGCCTGCTTAGCTCCAGCTTCTGCCCTGCTCCTTCCTACATCTCTCCACAGCATGCAGCTGATCAGCTCCGCCTACCTCATCACTAACGTGCACAGAACTCTTTAAAAAGCAGCGCGGCTTAGGTGCACCCACACCTGGCGGGCCCACGCCAGAGGGCTCTTTGGTGTGGCCCTTCAGCGTAGATTTGAGGCGTGGATCTAACTCCACCTGAGTTTACAGCAACAACTATGCTACATCCCTTTTCACTTAAAAGATTTATTGGTAGAAGTATTGTTTTTTTACATCAACACATCAGAAATCGAGTAAGCATATTATATGATCTCTGTGGCAATTGCTGTTCACTAATGTTATTCTCTTCTTGGTTGATATTGTTAGACAAACCACCACAACATCTGCCTTATCAGTTCTGAAATCCCCAGTACTCAATAGGAACCTAGTGAACAAATAATGTAACTTTACAGACCTGCTATAAACTCTAAACCATCTTACTGATTACCCCCCAGGCTCACTCCTGTGGCAACAAGCTACTGAAATTCCTCCACAGGTGTTCAGCCCCTGTTCTTTCTCTTGCTTCTCCTTCTATTCTTAGAGACAAAATGAACCTCATCATAAAATTAATATGTTCCTACCTCATCATAACAACCCTTCTATCATGCTCCAACTCACTACAAGCACACCAAGTTCTCATTATAAACCACCCCTTTGCACATGCCCAACCTCTAATATTCAATAATCTAATACTCCCCAGAAACAAACAGGGCTTTAAATATCATTCCCACAATAACAAGCAGCATAGGAGACTAATTCATATTGACAATACTGCCATCACCTCCTCCCCCACACACACTGCCCAATACCATCAGCCATCTCAATGGTATACTGATAAACTCACGTTCCATACGTTACAAAATTCCAGTAATCTGTGACCTTCTCATTGATGAGTCTCCTGACTTTGTGCGTCACAGAAACCTGGCTCACTGACAATATCTCCGTCCTGTTAAACCAATTAAAAATTAATGACTACACATTATTCAAGTGCCATAGAGACATCAAAAGAGGTGGCAGAGTACTTATCATGACTAAAGCTAGCCTCAATATGGCCACAAGTACATGCAAAAACACTGATAGCACAGACTTAATCAAGATTGAAAACAAACCTGTTACAATCTGTCTCCTTTATAGACCGCCCAAGAACAATTACCTCAACCTCACGACCATTCTTGAATCAGCCTGCACTTCCCCAATAAAAAAAACCCACATTATTCTAGGAGACTTTAATCTAGCATCCCTTTCTCCTCAACAATCCACAGACTTCCTCAATTTTATGGACAATCTAGACTTCATACAAATAATGAAACACCCCACATACTCAAAATGAAACACTCTTGACTTAATAATCTACCCCAGGCCTCTAACCACACACCCTCAATTCAACTTCCCATCTGCCAGACTGGTACCATGTTCTGACCATTTCATTATAAGAATGTCCACCATAATTCCCTCACCAACAGACTCAAAAAAACTATATACCCTACAAAATGCTGATATATAAAAAATTAGACAAGGATACTTTCCTTTGAGATATCCTCCCTCCTGCATACTCAAACCCACGATCTTAACAACACATTAGAAAACTGGACTACAACAATAAGTAAGGCGGCCATGCCCACCTCACTCCCTAAGAGATCTCACAGGAAACGTATGGAAAAATGTACAACAAAGATCTCTACACCCTCAAGAAATCTATGTAAACTGGAAAAAGAAATGGAGAGCCAATAAAACTCCCGAAAATAGAGAATACACCACAATATTAGACACCTATAAGAATGCAATCTTTAAAGCAAAGAGAGACCACCACACTACCATACTCAAAGCTATCAGTTGCCCCAGAGAACTTTTTGACATAGTAAAATCTTTAACCAAAACACGTACAAACCTAATAAACTGCCCAGTTATTAGTGCCCAATCCATAGCAGACCACTTGGCACCAAAACTAAGGAGCAAAAACACATCAACAATGCTCACTAGCATTGATCCTCAGCAAGCACCTAACTCTTGGCACACCTTCTACCTCATTAAGGAAAAACAGCTTCTAGAAACCATCACTAAAATCAACACTACTGCCTCGCAACTAGACCCCTGTCCAGTATCCTGGATAAAGGTGGTCAAAGTAGAACTAGCACCGGTGGTATTAACCATAGCAAATCAATCCCTTCTTCACGGCATAATGCCTAAGGCTCTCAATCTATCATTCGCCCATTACTAAAAAACAATACCTTCAATAAAAACGATCCCTCCTCATATAGACCTATAGCCAATATTCCATTCATAGTGAAGATTATTGAAAAGGTAGTCCAATTACAGCTTCAAGACTACATAGACACCAGTGCCCCACTTAATATCTACCAGTATGATTTCTGTCCTTACCATGGAGTGGAAACCCTACTCTTAGCTTTGACACAAACTATGCATTAGATAACCCAAACCAAACCTTTATCATGTTCTTCCTGGACATCTCATCCACATTTGAAAGCGTCGACCATGCTATCCTACTGCACAGATTGGCTCACTTTGGCATTACTGGAATTGCTCTAAAATGGTTCCAATCCTACATTTTAAACCATTCCCAATATGTCAAAATTAACCAAAAATCATCTTCCGCCTTCCCGCAAGAACAAGGTTCTGCCCTCTCTGCCCTCCTGTTTAATTTATATCTTCAACTGATATGTGACATATTCAAACATGGAATCAATTTTCACATATATGCAGATGATATAACAGTTTATTGCGCCAGTTGGCATAAAAAACCCACAATTTAACATCACTGACTGCATATATGAAGCTGAATCATGGCTTAATAAAAACAACTTACAAATCAACTTCAAAAAATGGAAATACTATTCACTACAAGAAATCAAAAACTTACACCACCTGCTACTTTCAAATTACACAATATTAATTTGCCAGTCAAACACGAAGTAAAATATCTAGGTGTCATTATTGATAGAGCTCTCAATATGACAGCTCAGATCAAATCTACTGCTAGAACGAGGCGGAGCCAGCAGGGTCCAAGATGGCTGCTTAGCCCGTGAGCTGCCTTAATCCTGAGAAGAATTTTTCCTCTCCTGCTTTGTCGGTACCCCATATCTGGATCATTTAGGGCATAATTTGTGTAGTTATGTCTGCTGGCAAACCTACGCGGCTTGACTACCCCCCTGTCCCAAGTGGTGGTGTGAAAAGAGCCAAATCCAATCCACCCTCCCCTCAGAAGATGGCGAATGTAAAGGAGAGCCCGGTGGGACTGCAAGAAGTTTTAGTGGAAATACGTGCAGTTCGCGAGATGGTAGCCTCAAATGGTGAGACACTTAGTGAATTGCAAGCGGATATTCTTGAACTAAAAGAACTAAAAGCCCAAGTGGCTAATTTGACTGGAACGGTCACTTGTTTAGAAAACAAAGTTGCTGCACATGAGGAAAGGCTACAGAGGGTGCACGCTGAGTCTAAGAGGATAATTCAATTGGAGCGGAGTTTAGAGGACTTGAATAATGGAACGAGAAGGAACAATGTGCGAATTCTTGGTGTCCCAGAAGGTGCGGAGGGCTCCAGTATTATTCCTTACCTGTCTTCTATGATTCCCAAACTTTTAAAGCTCTCCTTCGATGAGCCGTTTGAGATCGAGAGGGCCCACAGGATTCCAATGCACCCGGGGCCCAATGTTAGGCAACCATGCCCCATCTTTTTGTGCGCTCTTCGACACTTGCAGGCAATGCAGATTCTTATGGCTGCGAGGGCCGCGCCTTCCCTCACGCTGGATGGTCAGAAGGTGGCTTTTTATCCTGATTTTCATAAAGCCACAGTTGAAAGAAGGAAGCGGCTGTTGGCTTTTCGTCCCCGTCCGCAATCGTTAGGGGCCCGTTATGGTCTTCTGTTTCCTACTCGGCTCCGGGTAACGCTACATAACCAAACGCGCACGTTTGAGGACTCTTCGGCTCTGGGAACCTTCATCGAGGAGCATGAAGCTTTGAAGATGAACTGAGATGAGGGGAAGATTTGTCGTGGCTGTGTAAACAGTGGGGCCTGGCATGTGGTGTCCTGGAAGTGGCGTGGACAGGGACAGTTGCCTGCTGGACTTTATATTCTATTTGCAGTGCAGTGGCGTGTGCGACGCAGGTGGTGGGGGATAGTGTTCATTTAAAGTCATGTATATGTAATGGAGTGGGATGGAGAGTAAGTTGAATTGGTGGGGAGGGAAGATGGAGGTAGGGAAGGGGGATGGTTAGGGGAACTATAAAAAAAAAGCATAACATCAAATAATAAAATAATAAACAAGTAATACAATTTGAAGGAAGATGGGACATGGAGGAGAATATTTTGGGGGTACTTAGGCTATGTTATCAGTTCAGGTACGGGAGAGGTTTGATCCTTTTTTTTTGTTTTGGCGCCAGGGGTTAGATAGCAATCAGGTAATGCTGTCTCACCCATTCCAAGCCTGTAGTTGGGGGAATTTGGTGTCTCCTTGTGGTCTGGGGAACTATATATTAGCAGTGACCGGTATTTATGATTTAATCTGTAAAGCTTTCATTCTGTTTTGCTGTGAATATTCTGTTCAGATATGTGTTTTTAAACTGTCCCGTGACTTCACTTAAGTTCTTATCATTGAACGTGAAGGGAATCAATAATCCAATCAAGCGTAAAAAGATTCTGATTTACTGCATGAAGGAGCAGGCCGACGTGGTTCTCCTACAAGAAACACGTCTGCCATCCAAGGAAGCCCATAAATTGGGTCTGGGAAAATACATATTAGTTGCCCATTCTGCTGCGGTCCAGAAAAAGAACGGTGTTGCCATTCTTGTGAGGAAAAAGTTGATGCCAGTTTTAGAGTTGTCTCATGCCGATGTGGATGGTCGATGGGCATCTGTTTTACTTCAAATATGTGGGAGGCACTGTTCCCTCTAAGCTGTGCGCGTGTGCGCGCGCACACACCTCGCCGAGCGAGCGCACATACTTTATAACAGAGCGCACAAAAATTACGGTTCTGATTCTGATAGAAAACAACACAGACATCTTAAAATTTAAAAAGTAGTTGTGTCTTTACGGTTATCACACGTTCTACAATATTATCTAGTGCAATCAATGTGGTGTACATACTGTATTCTGACGTGTAGTCAAATTTTAAAGCATAGAACTCCAAGTGTCGTTATGTGCCGCACAAAAATTTAACCTTCCTTCAAAAGCTGCACAGCTGATATTTTATGCGGACACAGCCTACAGAAAATTAGAGGGAACATTGGTGGGAGGAGGTTGGCCATTTTAAATCTTTATGCTCCTAATTTGGACAACGTATCGTTTTTTCATAAAACAGCGGAAGAGTTATTATTGTTACCTAAGGGTGATGTAGTTGTGGGGGGGGGGGATTTTAATTTGGTTTTAGACCCTTTGTTAGATTGTCAACCTCCCCGTGTTTCCAGAACTCCACAAGCCCCATCGGTGGTATTAGCTATAATGCGGGATATAGGTCTGTCAGATATTTGGCGGTTGCAGCATCCTGAGGAGAAGGATTTTACGTTCTTTTCTCTCCCTCATGGATCCCATTCGCGGATAGATTATTTTTTAATTGCTAAAGCACTGATTCCCGCGGTTATGAAGACTGACATAAATTCCACTCAAATTTCGGACCACGCAGCTATTACCTTTTCTCTAGCACTGGGGGATATAGAAGAATCCCGGTCAAGGTTCTCCTTTAATAGATCTCTTTTGGGCGATAAAGGGTTTTGTGATTACATACGGCAGGCAATTAATGAATATTTCGATGTGAACCTATCTAGTGAAACTTTGGGTTGGGCCTGGTGGGAGGGATTTAAGGCCACCATTCGTGCTAAGATAATTAGTTATACTATCGCTTTGAAGAGGCTAAAGAAACCAAATTATTCGCTGTGGACTCGCAAATCAAAGCTGGCGAGAGGCTGTTGATCTCCAGGGCCGACCCCGCTGTGTTGCTCCTTCTGCAGAGATTGAGGTGTCAATACAATCAAATACTAAGTGCGGAGGCTTCGCAGTCGATCTTTCACCAGAAGTCTAGATATTACTTGGAAGCCAATAAGTCAGGGAGTTTGTTGGCTCAGACCTTGACACCCCGCGCAGCTAAGACTAGAATAGAAGTCCTCAGGGGGGACAAGCAGGAAATTTTAACAAAGAGTGCTGAGATAGTAGAGGTTCTGCAATGCTTTTATGCGAACCTATATTCCTCTGAATGGCAATTGAGGGTGGAGGATTTTTATGCTACTTTTGGTCCTATTGAGCATCCTAGCCTTTCAGAGATACAGGCAAGAGAATTAGATAATGTTATAACAGTAAGTGAGATCAAAGATGCTATTAGAGCTGGGAAGTCGGGAAAGGCCATCGGCCCAGACGGTATCCCTTGTGAGTTCTATCAAGCCTTTGAGAAAGAGCTGACCCCGCACCTGCTGGATTATTTTGGTTATTTGGATATGCAATTGCCCGCAACCGGTTCGTTCAACGATGCGATTATAGTGGTCATTCCTAAGCCGGGCAGAGATCCGCAGAAGGCGGAGAATTATCGACCAATTTTTTTATTAAATGCGGATTATAAGCTTTATGCTTCTATCCTAGCGAAGCGGTTGTCTAAAGTTATGCCGGATCTCATTCATCCTGATCAATGCGGTTTTATGGCGGGAAGGGCCACCTCAGATAATGCACGGCTTCTCCTTAACTTACTACTTCTTGTGGGTAATCAGGACAATCCTGTGTTGGGCCTTTCTCTGGATGCGGAGAAGGCCTTCGATCATTTGGAATGGGCCTTCCTGAATCAGTCGTTGAGATGGTTTGGCTTTGGAGATAAATTCTTGCGTTTAATACAGATTTTGTATACCAATCCGACTGCCTGTATCTGTGCCAACGGGATTCTTTCTTCCCCTTTATCTTTATATCGGGGAACTAGGCAATGTATCCCCCAATTGACCGCTTTGACCCGGTGAAAAGCGGGATATAAATACAGCTAAATAAATAAAGGTTGCCCTCTCTCACCCTTGTTATTCAATCTAGCGCTGGAGCCTCTGCTGCTTTTAATTCGTTCTCAAAAGGAAATCTTGGGAGTAAGGATTAGTGATTTGGAAGTTAAAATTTCGGCATATGCGGATGACTTGTTGCTTTTCATACATCCCTCTTCTACTGGTAATCTGTTAAACTGTATTGAAACCTTTTCTAGTTTATCCGGCTATAAAATCAATTGGTCGAAATCTGTAGCTTTCCCTTTAAACAGGTGGACTTTTAAATCTATGTTAGGCTCTCAACCTTTTGTCTGGGCTCCGGCGGAGGTTAAATATTTAGGCGTGCGCTTCTTGGGAGACTTGGAGGATGTAATTGAGATTAACGCCAAAACTTTAGTTGAATTGGTCCAAGCTTTCACTAAACAGTGGTCTCCGTTACATTTAAATTGGTGGGGCAGATTAGAGTCAATTAAAATGGTTTTGACTCCAAAGATTAATTATGTCTTAGAAATGTTGCCGGTGAGGTTTCCTGATAAGATCTATCACTCCATCGAGCGGCAGTTAATCAATTTTTTATGGCAAGATAAGCCTCCAAAAATTGTGACTAGTAAGTTAAAGGCGAAAAAGACCTTAGGGGGGGTTCAATTTCCGGATTTTAAAAACTATCATCATGCTTTTAGGCTCAAGCAAGGTTCTCTGTGGTCCTTTGTTGAAAATCAGTCTGGAAGCCCCATGTGGCTGGAAGTGGAGAAGAGTATAGTTGCTCCGATTCCAACTTTGCTGCTGATGGGTATGAAATAGCCAGATCTCCTCCCACTCGGTAGAGTAATAGCTTCTACGCAAGAAGCTTTTCTCACATTGGCCCTGCTTTTAAGGCAGGAACACACCTTCTCACGACAAATGCCCATCTGGTATAATTCCTGTCTTAAGATTGGAAAGCAAGTAGTCTCTTGGAAAATTTGGCAAAGGAAAGGAATTTGGACATTGGGGCATCTGGCGAATACATCGCGATGGAAATCCTTTGCGGAGTTGCAACGGGAGTTTGGTCTCCCGAATACTTGTTATTATCAATGGGTGCAATTGCTACACTGTTTTTCCAGGGCGAGGGTACTTGTGCCCCTTCTTTCTTCGGGATGGGAATTATCTAAAGTAGTGACTGAGTGCGGCTCTGAAAAAGGGGCTGCCTCACGGTTTTATGCCGTTATAAGGGATGGTTCCCCTTGTCGGTTAGTTGGGCTTGAAAAGGTCTGGGATAATGATTTAGAATCTCATGTTTCGGCAGACGCATGGGTACGGATATGGAGGCAGGTGAATAGAGTTTCGAGAGGGGCGGGGTTTACTCAGTCTTTATATTTTTTAATCCATAGAGCTCATATTACGCCAGTAAAGCTATCCAAGTGGAATAGTGAGAGCAAGAACGCTTGTTGGACTTGTCATCAAAGCCCAGCCACGCTGAGGCACATGCTATTTGATTGCCCGCACGTTCAATTTTTTTTGGTCTAAAGTTTGGGACAGGATGCAGCAGATCCTCTGTTTTCGTGATCAATTAAGATGGCAAATAGATACACTGCGTTCAGCTGCTGAGAATTTGCTCATAACTAAGGACAAGAGATTTATGTTTGATTTTATGATGGCTATCGCTATAAAAATGATTCTCAGCTGCTGGAAAAATTTCTCACAACTGGATGTATTTCTTTGGTGGAATATATTTTGCTTGTATGCCAGTTATGAGAAAGACTACAACAGACTTTGTTTAGCGATAGCCAATAAACATTCTGCTGTAGGGTCCCTGCAGGAGTCCGGAATCAGCACCTTACGGATAAACAAATGGCAATATTTGGATGATTTTGTTGTAAAGGCTAAGTGATGGTCATTGTACTAGGTAAAGGGGCAGGATGGGTCACAAGGAGATACTTGGGGGGGTGGTAGTCCCGGGGGTTGGGGAGGGTAGGTGATTGATGTTGGGGGGGCTAGTTGTTATGGAGTGTCACTCATGTAACTGAACGTATATTATTTTTGTTTGTTAATTGGAAATTGGAAATAAATGGTTTAAAAAAAAATCTACTGCTAGAACAGTACTTTACAAATTAAAAGCTATTCAACACCTCAGACCAATTCTAGACCCCTATGACTTTTGAACGGCAGTTCAGGCACTAGTAAATCCACATCTGAACTACTGCAATGTATTCTAAAAGGCCTCCCAAAAAAGTCTGTTCACATGTTCCAACTTGCCCAAAATGTCTCTACCATGTTACTAACCAAGGCTAAGCAAACTGACCACATTACTCCTATCCTACACAACCTCCACTGGCTTCCAATAGCCTCCAGAATAAAGTATAAGCAAATAATCACTGCTTTCAAATTGCACAATGACATCTCCCCCTCCTACCTATCCACCCTAATACAATCACAAATGGACAACAGACACAGGAGGAAAAACGCACAAAACATTCTGGAAATACCATCCTCTATATGCAAAACTAAACAGTTTTCAAGCATTGAAGAGTTCAGATTTACAGCCACCACACTCTGGAATGCTCTACCCGACCAACTCAGAGCAATCAAAGACCTACTAATTGTCCGAAAGGAATTAAAAACCCTTCTATTCTCAGAATATTAGAATACACCCTCCGCCAACAACACATCCAATACATCTAACCTCCCTACTGCTACCCAAATATCTTAAAACTACCCTATTCCCCAATTGTATCTTATTGTAAATAGCTAAGCGATCCAGCTATCACTATGCCCATGCATAAGTGTACACTGGTAAGTATATGGTTCTTGTTTCAACTAAGTTCCTAGTTCCAATTATGTAATTAAAGATGTTCCATGTATCTTCAAGTTATTATTCCATGTAAACTGCCCCCGATCGCTGGAAAGGGCAGTATAAAAAAAACTACTGTTCAAATAAATAAAAATAAATAAATCTCCAATGACCCACCAGTTGGAGGAATCTCTATCTTGGTGGCAAAATCCCCAATATCTTCAGGCAGGGATGTTCTTCCAAATCCCAAGACCTCTAAGGAACCTCACTAAGGATGCCTTTCTGCTGGGATGGGGAGCCCACTGCAAAGAACTCTGCACCCAGGGCAGCTGGTCGCAAGCAGAGAGCAACCAGCAGATCAATCTCCTGGAGCTTTGGGAAATTTATCTAGACTTCCAAGTGTTCTATCACTGTCTGAGGCACCAGCCAGTGCTGATCCAAACAGACAATCAGGTGGCAATGTTCTATGTGAACAAGTAGAGGGACACAGGGAATACTGCTATGGGTGGCGTATCTACCAGGCCAGGACAACATCCTGGCAGACAACTGAGCAGGGTCCCCTAGCCGAATGAGTGGCAGCTGGATCCCAGAGTAGCCACCCAGTTCTTCCGGCTCTGGGGAACCCCATGGGTGGAACTCTTTACCAGCCTGGACAACTACCAGTTGCCCCGCTTCTGTTCCCAGCAGCCCCACCCATCCCAGGTGATGGCAGATGCTTTTCTCATTATGTGGTCAGAAGGTCTCAAAGTAGGCCTTCCCACCCATGCCGCTGATTGCTAAAAAACTCTTCAAGGTTCTTTGTGACAAAGCCTCACTAATCCTGGTTGCTCCACAGTGGCCCAGGCAGCCGTGGTTCCTGCTGCTCCTCCAAATTTCAGTGGAGACTCTGATCCCACTGGGGAGCCCCCCGAGGCTCTTGTCTCAGGAGGCGGGTTTTCTCCTGCACCCTAACCTAGGGTCCCTATTACTGATGCTGTGGAAGCTGAAAGGGTGACCTTTGCCCCTTTCAACCTCTCGGGAGAAGTGGAAGAGATCCTACTGGCCTCCTGTAAGACCTCCACCAGGAGAGCTTATGCCTTCAAATGGCGTAGGTTCTCAGTCTGGTGCGCGGAGCAACAGGTGAATCCATTCTCCTGCCCGATGCAGTTGGTGCTGCAGTGCCTCCTTCATCTCTCACAATCCAGGCTCAAATCAAACTCCGTTAGCATGCACCTCAGTGCCCTGGTGGCGCATCACCATCTTGTTGAAGGCAATCCCCTCTCAGTCCAGCCTCTGGTGACCTGCTTCTTGAGAGGACTTCTGCTGTCCAAACCCCCTGTCCACCCACCAGCAACAGAATGGGACCTCAATGTAGTTTGGTGCAGCTCACTCGCCCGCCATTTGAGCCTCTGACTACTTGCCACCTGAGATACCTCTTGTGGAAGGTCATGTTCCTGGTGGCGCTCACCTCCGCTTGCAGGGTCAGTGAGCTCCAAGCCCTGGTGGCAGAAGCACCATATACCAGGTTCTACAAGAATAGGGTCGTGCTTCACATGCACTCCAAATTCCTTCCAAAGGTGGTATCTTCCTTCCATCACAACTATGAGGTGGTGCTGCCCACCTTCTTTCCAAGGCCTCACTCCAGTAGGACAGACACTGTCCTTCACATCTTAGACTGTAAGAAGACCCTGTCTTTCTACATTCAGTGTACCCAGGGCACCGGAAAGCTTCTTAGCTTTTTGTTTCATATGACCCCAGTCGACTGGGGGAAGCGGTGACCAAACAGACACTGTCCACCTGGGTGGCAGACTGTATCACCCTTGCCTATGAGCAAGCTGGGCTCATGTTGGATGGCTGGGTCATGGCACATTGTGTCAGAGCCATAGTGGTTTCTGTGGCAAACCTGCGCTCTATCCCAATGTTGGACATCTGCCAAGCTGCCACCTGGTCTTCAATCCACATCTTTGTAGCTCATTACTGAATGGAAAAGGAGTCCCAACAGGATAGCGCCTTCGGCCAGGCCATGCTCTGTAATCTTTTCATGGTCTAGACAACTCCTACCCTCCAATCCTTCTGTGTTCAGGCTACCAGAGAGTTGGTTCCCATCGGGCACACGGGTTCTACTGTAGTCTGTATTTGCGGACACAATTGCTGCTGCTCATGGCTCCCCTTGAGGGTGACTGTATTCCCTATGGGCTTGCGATAGCCTGTAGCTAGGGAGTCCCATATGTGAGGACAAACTTCCTGCTTATTCCTGGAGAAAGCATAGTTACTCACCTGTAACAGGTGTTCTCCGGGGACAGCAGGAATCAGTCCTCACAACCCTCCCTCCTCCCCTTGGAATTGCTTCTTTACCATCTTCTTTTTTTTGGCCGTCTTTTAGCTCTGTCATCTGACTGAGCAAGATGGCACTCTTGGGTGGAAAGGGCATCACACGTGTGGTGGCATCTCCCAAAGGCTTTCTTTGAAAGCTGAGGAGATGCTTCATCGGCACCGTCACCCATATGTGAGGACTGATTCCTGCTGTCCCCGGAGAATACCTGTTCCAGGTGAGTAACTATGCTATATCAAGAGATGAGATCAAGAAAGACAGAGGAGCCAAATAGACATTAAAAAGAACAGAACCTTGGGGAACACCACAGGAAAGAGATTGAAGAGATGAAAATTTAAAAAACCAAGAAACCTAGAAGGAGCAATCAAACAGATAAGAGCAAAACCACACAAGCGCTATTCTCATGACACCGATGGACGAAAGTTGTGAGAGGAGGAGGGAGTGATCGGCCAAGTTAAAGGCTGCCGTGAGGTCAAGAGTGACAAGGAGGATTTGGTGACAAGAATCAAAAGAGGTGTGAAGGTAGTCGGTAATGGCCAAGAGAGAATGTTCAGTAGACAAGTGAGGACGAAAACCAGTTGGGCAAAGTGAAGGACACCAGAAAGGGAGAGGAAATCCTGCAGCTGCTGGGTGACCAAATATACAACAACTTTGGGAAGAAAAGGTACAAGAGAAATTGGATGGTAATTCAGAGGGGCAAGAGGATCGGTGGCAACGGGCTTAAGAATAAGGAGAACAGTGGCCATCTTCCAGCAAGAGGGAAAAGCACCAGAGAAGAAAGAGGAAGAAATAATGAATGACAGTGGAGAGAAGGAGGAATCACTAACTAAGTTGAACGGCCAGGAGGACATCGAGTCGGAGGGGGTGGCAGTGGCACGAGAAGAGGAGATGACACAAAAGAGCTAGTTATAAGTGGGCTGAGAGAGGACAGACAGTGCAACAGCTGAGGTAGGAGGGCTAGTGGCAGAGGTGAGGGGGGCTGAAGAACGAAAGAGAGAAGGCTGAATTGTCAATTTTCTAGTGGAAAGCAGACACAAAATCCTGAAAAGAGAGAGGAAGCAGCAGAGGATGAATGAGGAGGATCTGTGAAATGATGCAGAAGCTGGAACAGGTGAGAAGAGGTGTCCCTGTGGACAAGGGCAGAGTAGCAAGACTTTTTTGCTTGAAGAGCAGCAGAATGGTAATGAGAGGCAGACTGGAAGGAAGAGAGCAGGGCAGGTAATCAATGTTTGTGCCATCGCTCCAAATGGCGAACCTTGCATTTCAGGAAGTGGAGCCCTGGATGATACCAGGGACAAGATGGGAGAGAAGCAGAGGTGATAGACCAGAGAGGAGCAACTGAATCAAAAGTAGATGAGATGGTTGTATTGAAATGAAGGATCTGATTGTCAGACAGCTGGGAGAAGTCAGAAGGAAAAGAGGGGCAATGAGCTAGAAAGGAGTCTGGTGAGAAGTGACAGAGATCATGACATTGAGGAAATGATGGAGAAGGGGAGGGCTTCAAGGAGAGGAGCAGTTGAGAGAAAAGGAGACAAGGGAGTGATCTGACCAGGGAAGGGGGATGACCACAGGAGAGGAGACAGAGAGAGAAGTGAAAGCAACCATGAGATCTAGAATCTGGTCAGCAATGTGAATAGGAGTTGTGATGTGCTGACGAAGCTGGAAGGAGGAGAAAATGTATAAAATGTTCCTGAGCCAGTGGGTCAGATGCAGAAGCAATATGAACATTAAGATCTCCCAAAAGCAATATGGGTCATTCGTAAAGAAGAAAAGGAGAAACAAGATCATACAACACTTGCAAAGTGGCCAGGGAAACAGGAGGAGGCAGATAAACCAGGAAAATGGTAAGGAAGGGGGCCTTCAGCCTACCCAACTTGGAGATGATAATCTCGAGCGTCAAGGATAGATAAGAGTCTATGCGAGTGAGAGTATGCTGAAGAGAAAAGGAGGGCAAAGCCGCCGCCATGGCACCAAGGGCAATGTAAGGACAGGATGTTTTAGCCAGGGGGACAGGACTGATGGACATATGCACATTCGGAATCAGATAACCATGTCTCAGTGAAACAGAAGACAATGGTTAAAAAGATAGAAAGCAGAGGTAGGGCTAAATGGCCAATTTTCCCAATGGAGAAAGATGAATAGTGGAGTACCCCAGGGATCTGTGCTGGGTTTGCTGCTTTTTAACATATTTATTTTATTTATTTTATTTAACATATATTTATAACCCGCAACTTCCAGAGTTCAGTTGCGGTTCACAATAAAACAACAATCCACAAAGCAGAAGCTTAGTTTTACATCGAACATTTTGTAACAGTAAACGTAATGGTTAACAGCATGAACTAATGCAAAATAGCAAAACTGGCTTGTAAACTATGTACAAAAAAACTATATACAAATACATGTTGTGGGTACTTTTGAATTGGATCATAGCGTTTTTATAATAGTGTATTGTCTGTTAAATTGTTGGGATTAGTATTACTCTGTCATAATTTTTAACCTTTATCTGAGTGTATCCAGGGGTTATCTATGTTGCCGTAGTGCATGGAGAATAAATAGGTTTTTAGTTTTTTACGGAGTTCCATAATTTCAGTTATAGTTCGTAGGTCCTCCGGAAGGGAGTTCCAAATAGATGGGGCAGCATGAGAAAAAGCTCTTTTGTTAGTTAATTTATTTGCTTTTATGAAATCATTAGGAGTATTTAGTTTATTTGAGTATCCTTTTCTGTGCGTGGTTTTTTGAGATTCCATGCTAATTAGTTTGCTTAATGGGATTGGGGCCATGTTGTTTAAAGCTTTATATGTAGTTATTATGGTTTTATATATTATCCTACTTTGAATTGGCAACCAGTGTAGGGAAGCTAGTATTGGTGTTATGTGCTGGATTGAGTGTGCTTTCATTATAATTCTTGCTGCTGCGTTTTGTGCTAATTGGATTCTTTTTATGTTTTGTTTCGTTATACCTAAAAGAATTAGGTTGGCAAAATCAAAGTGCGGTGTTATTGTAGCCTGGATTATATTAATGAAGTCTAGTTGGTGTACTAACGGGCGTAATTGTTTAAGAATTTTAAGTTTAAAGTATATTTTCTTTATGGTGTTTCTGATGTGAGTGTTCATCGTCAGATGAGTATCTAGAACAGGGGTGTCAAACTCAAATACACAGTGGGCCAAAATGTAAAACTTGAACAAAGTCGCGGGCCAGCATTGAACAAATGAACCTTTTAATATGGACCCAAACAAGATTTGCTTTAACATTGAATATGAAGCAACACTTATTACTATACAATTTATAACTTAATAGTTCAGATATGCAAAAACCAATTTCAAATAAAAAAAACATCAATGACATTCATTTATTAAATAAGATTTAAATAATAATAAATAATAATTTTTAAAATAAAATAACAATAATAAAATTAATCAACCATTCAAGCCCATGTCTTGGAGTAGCAAGAAAAAGTGCATAAAGAAAACGTTAATTATTGCTCAGTTTGCTGCACACTGATCTAATCTGATGTGCCCAAGCCAGATACCTGGCATCTCTTCTTGGATGATAGTTCATCAATGTCTGGTCTCAGGCTTTGAGCTGAGGAAATCCTCAGTATCGAGCGAAGGTGTTCATCAGTCAGACGTCTCCTGTGAGATGTTTTGGTCATCTTCATCGAGGAGAAAAGTTGCTCACATAGATAAGTGCTGCCGAACATGGAGAGCATCTGAGCAGCTTGGGTGCAGAGCTGAGGCATTGTGTCAGGGATGAACTGTGGAAACTGGGCGGCGCCCACAGCATCATACTTTGACTTCAGCGTGTCATTACACTGGAGTTCAATTAGCTCCATTTGGAGGTTGGTTGGTGCGTTTTCCACATTAACTGCAAAGGGATTACTGAGCAGTTCAAACCTACATTTCTGGACATCAAAGTCGGCAAATCGCCGGCTAAACTCAGCGCCGAGTACACTGAGTTTTTCAGCAAACTGTGCGCATGGGAACAAGTTGGTAAAGAACTGCGTTTTCATGGTTTGGCAGCAGGGAAAATGGCCAAGGTTTCCTTGCAGCATCTGATTCTCCCACAGGCACAGTTTAGTTTTAAAAGCCCTCACTGCAGCGTACATGTCTGTGATGATGCGCCCCCGCCCCTGAAGCTGCAGGTTCAGCGCATCGAGATGGCTCGAGATGTCACACAGAAAGGCCAGCTCACACAGAAACGTTTTCTCCCAAAGCTCTGCTGTGTCCTTCCCTTTGCTTTCCAGAAACTGACATATTTCCTCATGCAGCTCAAAACATCTATTCAGTACTTTTCCTCGGCTTAACCATCTCACCTCTGTGTGATACGGCACGTCTGCGTATTCCGAACCACACTCCTCCAGAAAAGACTTAAACTGGCGGTGATTCAGACCTTTGGCTCTTATAAAGTTAACTACTTGTGTTACTGTGGTCATAACATGTTCCATCTTTAGGGCTTTGCCACACAATGATTCCTGATGTATGATGCAGTGATAAACAGTTAGTTCACCTGCACAGTTCTCTTCCTGCATCTTCTCCCGGACCCTACCCACCAGTCCACTTGTTTTACCGCACATCGCCGGCGTACCATCTGTCGTTAATCCCACGAGTTTATCCCACGGCAGCTTTATTTCAGTTACGCATTTGGAAACCTCCTCAAAAATTTCCTTTCCTGTGGTTGTGCCATGCATTGATTTGAATCCCAATAGCTCCTCCGTAACACACATATTTGAGTCCACTCCACGGATGAAGACTGACAGCTGAGCAGTATCAGATGCGTCGCTGCTCTCATCCACAGCAAGGGAGAATGCAACGAAATCTTTTCCCTTTTCCAAAAGCTGGTCATACAGATTGGTGGCAAGATCACATGTGCGATCAGCTACTGTGTTTCTGCTCAGGCTCACGTTTGAAAAGGCTTGCTTTTTCTCTGGGCACACGATGTCACAAACTTTCAACATGCACTTTTTCACAAACTCTCCCTCATTAAAGGGCCGGGCTGATTTTGCGATCTCTGCTGCCACAATATAACTAGCCTTTACAGCAGCCTCACTTTGTGATGTGGCTTTTTTGAACATATTCTGTTGTGAAACCAAACTTCTTTTCATCTCCTCCACTTTCTGGCTCCTTTGAGTCATGTCCAGGTCCTTGTACTTGTCATGGTGTTTTGTTTCATAGTGTCGTCGAATGTTATACTCCTTAGTTATAGCCACGTTGACTCCACAAATCAGACAAACAGGTCTGTCTTTTACATATGTAAACAAATATTCTGTCTCCCACCTGTCCAGAAAGTTCCTGTTCTCTGCCTTTCTTTTTGCCATTTTTGGGAAGGGGTTCCACAGTGACAGTTGTAGCTTGAGATCGCTATGACTTCTGTCACACAGGAGAGGGCGTTTCTGGGACCTGTCCTGATTGACGCGCCAAAACAACAGCAAGGCATTATGGGATTTGTAGTATTAGCGATGAATGAATGCGCTGTATAATACCGGCGGGCTAGCTCTAGTAGTCATTTGGTATAGCCTCGCGGGCCAAATATAATTACACTACAGGCCAAATTTGGCCCGCGGGCCAGAGTTTGACACCTATGATCTAGAATAACACCTAGGTATCTTATTTCATTTTTTATTTTAATGTCATGGTTTTGTAATGTTATATGGGTTGGGGGGGTATATGATTGATTTTTTGTTACAATTAGTACTTCTGTTTTTGAATGATTAATGTGAAGGTTTTGAGCTTTTAGCCATGTAGTAATTTCATTGAAGCAGTCTGATAGTAGTTTTATTGGTAAATTAGGAATCGTGAATGGGATGTACATCATAATATCATCTGCGTATAGATGATAGTATACTCCGAATTTTTTAAAGATATCACTGACAGGTTTTATGTAAATGTTAAACGGGAGGGCTGATAGTGCGGAGCCTTGTGGGAGACCAATTTCTTGTTTATATATGGTTGATGTTTGGTTACCAATTCTTACGTTTTGTGTTCTATTATTAAGTAAGAGGTAAACCATTTATGTACAGTGTCTTTTATTCCTATTTGTTTCAGGTTATTAAGCATTATAGTGTGGTGAACACTATCAAATGCTGCCGAAATATCAATAAATAAGAGTATAAATGCTTGCTTATGATTATCAATTCCTTTGAGTAGTACATCAGTTAAGACTGTTAAAAGTGTTTCGACTCCATGTTGAGGCCTAAATCCATATTGGTGGTCATCAAGTGGGTAGGATGAATCTAGGTATTCTTGTGTCTGAATTTGTACCACTTTTTCTATTATTTTAGCTAAAAAAGGGATACTTGATATGGGTCTGTATGATTTTGGTGATGTTTTATCAAGCGTGTTGTTTTTGAGAATTGGACGGATTTGTGCATGTTTGAGCGTAGAAGGGAGGTGTCCTTGAAGCAATGAGAGGTTGACTATAGGGAGGATGTATGATAGTAGTATTGGGAGTGTACTTTTTATCCATGATACTGGGCATGGATCAAGAAAGGAGGTTGTGGTGTTGAGATTAGAAATGATGTTCTTTAGTGCGTCTTTTGATATGGGGTGAAATTTTGACCATTCATCTGAGCAGTGATGAACTGTATTTATATTGTTTAGTGTCATTATAGGTTCCATAGATTTGTTTTGATAATGGATGGATAAAGTTTGTACTGATATTTCAGTGATTTCAGTGTTCAATGTTTGAGGATTATTAGTAAGATTTCTAACAATTGAGAATAGTTCTCGTGGTCTGTTGTAAGATTTTGATAAGATTGCTGCGAAATAAGATTTTTTTGTATTATCTAATGTATCTTTGTATTTTGTGAGATGGTTGTTATATATTTCTTTGTTGATGGTTGATTTGGTTTTGCACCATTTATGTTCTAATTTTCTTAGTTCTTTTTTCATTTGTCTTAGCGTGTTGTTAAACCATGGAGTTCTGTTTATTTTTAAATTAGGGGGCTTTTTGATTCGTTGATCAAGTTTAGCTGCATTATTGATTGTTACATGCTAGGATATTACAGTTTCGTCTAGATTCATTGGGGATGATGAGAGGTGAGGTATTGTTGTATCTAAGAATTCAGTTTCATTAAATTTTTTGAATTTTGTAGTGGGATCACTTCGTGTGTTATTTATAGTGTTGTTGGTGTGGAATGTGAATTTTGTTTTGATAATGTAATGATCAGACCAGGGTATTTGTGTGTATTCTATGGAGTCTGTTTTGAATAACTTGTAGAGTGTGCTTGGTAGGAGAATAAGGTCAAGGATGCCTCCTTTTATATGTGTTTTTGTATTAATTATTTGGTGATAGTCCATGTCTGATATGGATTCTAGGAACAAGTTGGCTTCTGATGCTGGAAGTGATGGGAGATTAAAGTCTCCTAGCATGATTATGGGATTATGTTCTGAAGATTATCCTAGGAATTCAATTAGAGAATCTAGGCTATCTGCTTTTTGGTCAGGGGGTCTATATATTAAGCAAATTCTACAAATGTTGGTTTTTATAATTAAGGTGTCAATATTGTTGGTTATAGTAGATGGTATTGTTCTTGCATTTAATCCCTTTTTTGTCATTAAAAGTACTCCTCCTCCTTTTTTGTTAGTTCTATGTGTATAGTTTATATCGTATTCGTCGCTATTAAGTTGATTTAAGTAGACTGTATCCGTTTCAGTTAGCCATGTTTCCGTTACGCATAACATATCAGGTTTTGAGTCAGTTATTAAATCATTGAATATGGGGAGTTTGTTTTTCATAGAGCGGGCATTTATGAGGATGCAAGTTAGAGAAGTGGTATTATTAATGTTAATTTCTTTCGTTGTTTGTGGGGAATTAGTTTGTTTTATTTGTATAAGTCTGTGGTAGTTTATTTTTGCATGGTGGATTGAGTTGGGTTGTCCAATGTGGTTGTGATTTCTAATTGTAGATTGTATTATAGGGATTGACATGTGATTTTTAGATGTTAAGCTTAGTGTTAGGTCAATTAAGATTGTTAATAAAATACAGCTGTATGTTATTTTTAGTATCATGTTGTTTGAGCGTGACATGTTCCAAAATTGGGAGGTGTTTGTTGTGGATTATGTTGCTATTAGTAGGTTTGTGTCTAATAGTAGCAATAAGAGTTGCAGTTAGTTACCTACTCCCGGAGAACTGGAGTTCGGACTGTGTGATGATATGAGGTCTATATCATCAGTTTAGGTCATATATGAAATGACCTGGAAATGGAAACAAGTGTGGTAATCAAATTTGCAGATGACGCAAAATTATTCAAAGTTGTTAAAACCCAAGAGGATTGTGAAAAATTACAAGAGGACCTTAATAAATTGGAAGACTTGACGTTCAAATGGCAGATGAAATTTAATGTGGACAAGTGCAAAGTTATGCACCTAGGAAAGAAAAATCCAAACTATGGTTACATGATGCAAGGTTCCACATTAGGGATCACCATCCAAGAAAAAGATTTAGGTGTCATCATGGATAACACTTTGAAACCCTCCACCAGTTTGCAGCAGTGGCCAAGAAGGCAAATAGAATGCTAAGAATCATAAGGAAAAGAATGGAGAATAAAACAAAGGATATTATAATGCCTCTGTATCGTTCCATGGTGCAACCGCACCTTGAATATTGTGCACAATTCTGTTCACCGTATCTTACAAAGGATATAGCAGAATTTTAAAACGTACAGAGAAGAGCCACCAAAATGATAAAGGGGGTGAAGGATATCCCTATGAGGAGAGGCTTAAAAGGTTAAGGCTCTTCAACCTGGAAAAGAGACGACTGAGGGGAGATATGATGGAGGTCTATAAAATTCATGAATAGAGCGGAACGGGTAATCGTAGATCAATTGTTTAGCACTGACTTGATGGCACTAAAAAAAAATCATGATTTGGACTTATGAAAATAGGCATTCAGATGGCAGATCACAAAGATGTTCCCAGAGCCATTTTAGAAAGGCAGGTATATAGTCATCCTGATGCGATCATATCCATGCGGCCTGGGTAGTCTGACGGAGATGCATGATGCGATGTGTCCATGCCTATACCTACTTCTGACTATGACTAAGGGGTATGTTTACTAAAACGCAATAAAGTTACCGGCGTTAAGTGCAGCGTTAACGTGAGCAATGCAATATAAGGAAGTGGGTATACTGGCGTTAAGATAGCAATGGCTGTTTAACGCGCGTTAAAGGGCACCTTGGCCAGTTAGCGCACGTTAACGGGACATTGCATGTTAAAGCAGACAAAGCACATTACAAGGCTGACAAGACGCTTTATAAGGTGCCTTATAGGGTACCTTATAAAGCGCCTTAACCTAAGGCGCCCTAAAAGGCTCCTTATAAGGTGCCTTAAACTAAGGTGCCCTAAGGATGTTAAGGTGACTCAAGATATGGTGCCCAAGGGCAGTAAGGTGCCCCAAGTTGACAAGCATGAAATGTAAGGCCAAAAACTGATGTAACTCTAACACTGCACAGAGCACCAAGGAAAGGCAATGGACAAGTGATGGAAGGAAGTAGAGGTGGGAGCTGATGGACCTGCCAAATCTGGATGCAGCCGATGTGGCAGCCGGTAAAATGGACAAACATATTGGAGGCAGCTGTACCGATACACAGGGTGTTGGCAATGTAAAGTACTACAAAGACAATGGGTGGAAGAGGATGGGAATACGTGTCTGCCAGTGGAGGTAGAGGTGGCAAGATATTTGCAATGATAGGAGGACAGAGGAGTAGTAGTGCCATGCAGAGCAGACACAGGAGAGGCAAGCATGAAGAGCCGCAGTGCAGAAAAGGGTACCAGTGCAGAACATGGGGTAGCAGCCTGCACATGAAGACAGGACGCTACACAGCTGATAAACGCAGATAGACGGACAGAAGGATGGCTGGCAACTGTGATGAGGGTACTATGTGCTGGCAGCACAGATCTGCAGAGATATGACTGTCACAGGAATGAAAATAACTCGCCTTGGACAGGCCTAATAAAATGAGGCCATGGAATGATTGAACCCATGATTTTTGCCTAAGCTATCATTGTATTAACCAGTGGGCTATATCGCTATGGCTTCTGTCTCAGCAATGGCTGGCTACAGAAAGACTGCAGGTCACCGCACAAACTGTCTGCTGTGTCTACCAGGATAGGGTAAACCCACCAGTACCCATGATGCAATACACATGCAGAACAGTAGTCTACATCTGATCACCAGATGGGGTATGCAGCTCTCCAGCACCTCAGCTTGGTAGGAGGAACTGACCGTGTGTGATACTGGCACAGAGTAGCTACACACCATGCCATTGTGCCGGTTCTGTGTTCAACCTGAGGGTGAGGTGGGGCAGCCAGCACCAGGTCAGCAGTACCCAGGTTGCTTGAGATAGACTTTATTGCAGGGCCCTATCATTGCCAGTGTGTGACAGGTATTCCTTGCAGCCACACCAAAGATAATCCTGTGTCCATCTGTATTCCCCAGTCACATCTAGCCCTTGGGGACCAGGAGCCACCCAAGTTAAGCATATCCAGTGTGGTTGCCACAGTCAGTTGTTATAAGAGCAGGGGGGGTGTCTGGACCCACATGTGGATTATGTAGCAACACCTACCAACCCACCCTGTCTGGATGAAGGTGGTGGACATGATCTGCCCACAACAGACCCACACTCTACATCTTTGCAATGGAGGCAATAGAGGGGCATGATGAAGGGCTGTAGGACCATCAACTCCAGTCCTGCTGGTGAAAGGGTGCCATCCAGGGCAGTTGATGCAGATCTGCAATTATCACATCTGCTGCACCCTGCAAGATGTGTCAGCCATACACATGCTGACTGCAGACAGTCCACTAACCAGTCCATAGTGCATGTCCCCAGAGGAACTATGTACACCCATAAGTGGGATGTAAGCACAGACACCAAGCAGATATCTCAGTGATTAGGCCACAGAAAAGGGAACACACACATATCACAGGGAGGGGAACCACTGTATAGCACTCTGTCGGAACCTAGACATGCCATGGTCACTGCTCAGTCAGGGTGAGAGTGACCTCCCAGCATTACATGCTGTGGCCACCCTGTCCGTGCAGGTGGTGGTCGGGCACTACAATGTCCCAGCCATTGCCCTATACAGATGCATCCTGCCCAGTCCGCTCTGTCCAGACCATACCCACAATACCTTGCTCCTTATTATGCACATTGGCAGGCTAATGCTGGAAACAGTGTAAGCCTTGTGGGCCCAGTGAGGAGTAGGCAACCACAAATCAATGGATAGATATACACACACTCCCACTCCTATTTCAGCATTGTGCAAAGATAGGGGTGGTTTGCAGCCCTGCCTGCCACACTAGTGCTGAGCACAGTGCAGGCATTGCTAAAGTATGCAGGTGCTAGTGGTAGTGCTTTGGTGGTAAGTGCTGCTCCGTGTCGAGCCCAACAGCCTGACTCTCCATGAGACTTTGGATAGTGGAGCCTGTGGGTATGGGTGTTTGTGCCCCTGTTGGCCGATGTTCTAGGGAGTGCACATGTTTATGTTGTATGTGCAATGTGGGGTAAAATGTAAGGACATGGTCTGCAGGAGCCACAGCTGGGACTTGAACCTGTGATTTTCTACCCCAGGACACACTGGCTGTGTATACTGCACCATACTATTACCACAGAGGCAAGTCAGTCCCTGGGGATACCATGACTGTTCATCAGACAGACCTTGTTTGTTGCACTGCATGCCACCCACCTGAACAGGGCTTGGCCTTGGTCTGCTGTGGAAAAATTATGTCAAAAATATTAAACAATTATTAAAAAATTGTTATGTTCAAATCTTAAAAGGTATGCGCGTTTTTCTTTGTTCTATATGCACTCATAACAAAATACATAAAGGAGGTCTCAGACTTATTCGGCATTTAACTTCAGACAAACATATGTCTATGTATTGGTGCCTTCTTGCATGAATGACCTTCCTTTATATCAAAAACAGCTTATTAAATGCAACAAACTCAGAAAAACTCAAACTTATCTGTCTGTTCTTTTCCCAACGCCTCACCACGGCGCCCTTCCTGCGTTTCACTTAATAAGCTTTGTTAGGGGTACAGAAAAAGCTGTCAAGCAAAAACACATACAAAACTATTTTAAAAAATTCACCTACAATCCTTCCATAACAATATTACACTAATTTATATTTTCTTAAAACCATACTGCCTAATATTCCTTCCCTTAATTCAAAAATTAATACTAACATATTAATATCGACCACAATATCAACTACTGTTGTCGCTTACTTTAACCTTATCATTTCTTTATACTTATTCTTTATATGTTTATATATATCCTCTGCCGGTGCTGCAAACGTTCAACACAATCACATCTTCCTTCAATATGGCCGAACGGCTCCCTAAAAAACGCCACGCATGCGAACTCTCTCCTGGAGGCTTCAGATAAACTCTACATTATGATGACGTCACACCTACTTGTCTTCCATTCATATGGCCAAAAAGGAGAATACCTGAATAAACTATATTTCAGCAACTATCTTCTAGACATTTCCAGATAACATTCTCGTTCATGAACCCACTGCAACACATTCAATCTACTTCCCTAAACTTACCCCAAAATAACTTACTGCTAGGTGACAACTTCAAGATCACTATTATTTGAACCCTTCATATCTTCCTTTTACTGCCAGTATAGATATATAAACCCCAAACCTGTCAATCATCTTGGTCTGCTGTGGGCAGATGCCACTGCCCCCTTCACCACCAGCACCTCTCCCCCACCATGCTGGCATGCCCATATGCTGGTGGTGCTGGTGGTACGCAGTCCCAGGCCATCCAGTGTGCAGGTAGGCGGCTGCCTAGGGTGTGGTGTCTGGGGTAGGGGTGCCTACATAGACATCCACGCTTCCCCCTGGCACTGCCTGCCAATGTTATGTGCCCTTTGGGGTACCTGCTGGGTAATGTCCCCTGGATGGGACACTGTGGAACACAGACTCGTGGGCATGTTTGACCTTGGTCAGTTGCTGTCTTGCTGATTTCCAGATTTTGCGTTCCTATGTGCCACCTAGGCATCTGCCTAGCCACCATGTGCCCCAGATGCCCCACTGCATGTCCTGCCTGCAGCGCCCTATGCCCCATTTGCAGCATCGCCATAGTGCCCTTTCATACCTGGGCACTATGCTGTTGCTGCACATGTAGCACTACTATCACTTTTTTTGGGCTCCCTGCCTATGCTGTACATTGCTGACACTTAAATGGTTTCTCTCTCCTGCAAATGTGCATCAAACGACAGGTTTTCACTCGCGGTAATGTTCAACCCTTCAGTTCCCCGTGTTAGTGTAGCAGGAGCCTCTCCCCGCCCACTCCCCGCCCATTGACCCCCTTCTCTCCACCCTCTCTCCACCCTCTGTGGGACAACGCTGCCAGGGACATTAATGCGCGCTAACATTGCATCTGGTAATGTTAGCGCGTGTTAATGTAGCCACTGCTACGTTACTGTGGTTTAGTAAACATACCCCTAAGTTGCAGAAAAGTGCTAATTTTAAGTTGCAGAGGAAAGAGTAAAATATGATCTCACCGCCAAACTAATTTTTGCAGGTCAACCAAATCTGCATGTTTAATTAATAGTCCTTTCATTTTTACTGCCCCAGATCTAACATGACTGGCTGAGACAGGCATGTATCATAGCATAAATGCTCCTGTTCTGAAATACCTCAGCTGACACATCAATGTCCCCATGTCTGAGGCCGTGCATTTCGTGGATATTGATATTTCTAAAATGGCCTGCAAACGTGCATGTGTCCAGCCTTGCCATATGCATGGGTCCATCTCCAGAACCAGTTGCAGGACATGCATTTTTCAGGGCCGAGGTAGAGTGATCTCAGAAAGCACTTACACATGCCTTCCTTCACTGCTGCCATTCCCTCAGTATTTTGGACATTGTGACCTGGACGTCCCAGATTCTTCCTAGATGTCCCTTCTAAAATGACACTTATAATGTTTAAAATATATATAATATCTATAATACACACCAAGGAGTAAACAAACATAGAAAAAAAACCCCAAAAAATAACAAAAGGGAAGAGAAAAAAACCAATCAATCGATAATTCTGGCATCTTCAAGACACCCACAAGTCAAAAAGTGAGATGTTATCTCCATGCACTTCAGAGCACTATAGTACAGAAACTAAAAAAGGGGAGAGAAAAAAAAAGTGTACATCAGAACTAAAAATATATTTTAAAAAAAAACTCCACAACAAAAAAATACTTACCTACAGAACCCTTATGATAAACCTAGGAGATCTGTGCAAGTTAAAATAGCCTAAAGAGAAAAGCATAACAGTGGGGTATGTTTACTAAACCGTCTTAACGTGCGCCCGGCGATAGTGTGCAGGCTGCCATAAAAGGAGTGGTCATTTCAGTCTTAAAGTAGCAAAATGTGATTATCGCGCGATAACGCGCGATGCTGCGCAAATTATCGGGCAAAGCAACGCTAAGCGCGTTAACACGCGGTAATCTTAAGTAGGTGCCCAGACATGCAAACATAGAAACAGAGGTGTAACACAATGGTTAATACACTGACTGATAGTACAGGGGTAATGAGTTTGATTCCTGAGTGTGCCTAATGCATAAGGCTGGCTGAGGCATCACCCTTTACTTTTAGGTAGTGATTTTTGAGGCATTTTACTTTTATTTTAATTAGTGCTGCCAGCAAACACACCCTCACACCCAAACACAGCAAACACACCCGCATAAGGCTCCCCATAACGCACTCCACAGGGCACATTATAAAGTGCACTGTCCGCCAAGGCACCCTATAATGTCCCCTATAGGGCACCTTATAAGGCGCTTGATAGGGCGCCTTATAAAGCACCCTATAAGGCGCCTTAAGGTTACAGTACTCTGAGGGTGTTTTTGCTGGCAGCACTAATATACATTGAAAATAGACAATGCCTCAGACAGCCCTGTCAAACAACCCCACCATGGGTTTGAACCCATGACCTCTGGCTTCACAGGCAGTGAAGAAACCAGTGGGCTACAGCTCTATAGCTGCTAACAAACCCCTGGCTGGCTGCAGAAGGACTGCACGTCACCACACAAACTGTCTGCTGTTGTTACCAGGATAGGGGTAACCCACCCGTACCCATGATGCACTCCACATGCAAATCAGCAGTCGACAGATGGGCACAAGATGGGGTATGCACCCCCACAGCACCTTGGCCTGGTAGGGGGAACTGACCGTGTGTGGTACTGGCACAAAGTACCCACAGACCATCACATTGTGCGGGTACTGTGCTCACCCTGAGGGTGAGGTGGGGCGCCCAGCACCAGGTCCACAGCACTTTTCATGGCTAAAATATGCCATGCTGCAGGTCCCCATCAGTGCTACTGTGTGTGATAGGTAGTTCCTGCAGACACACCAAGGATACATCTGTGTCCTTTTGTATTTCTCAGTCATGTCTAGCCCTTATCGGGCTATGATGCACCCAGAATAGTGCATATCCTGTGTTGGTGCCATGGTTACATGATGGAGGAGGAGGAGGAGGAAGAGGAAGAGGAGGATGGGGAAGGGGAAGGGGAAGGGGAAGGGGAAGAGGGGGGAGGAGGGGAAGAGGGAGGGAGGGAGGGGAGGAGGAGGAGGAGGGGGAGGGGGGGGAGGGGAGGGGAGGAGGGGGGGAGGGGGGAGGGGAGGGGGGAGGGGAGGAGGAGGGGAAGGGGGAGGGGGGAGGGGAGGGGGAGGGGAGGAGGAGGGAGGAGGGGGGAGGGAGGAGGAGGGAGGAGGGGGGAGGGGGGAGGGGGAGGAGGGGGAGGAGGAGGGAGAGGGGGGAGGAAGAGGGAGGGGGGAGGAAGAGGGGGGGAGGGAGGGGGAGGAGGGGGAGGGGGAGGAGGAGGAGGGAGGGGGAGGGGGAGGCGGAGGGAGAGGGGGGAGGAAGAGGGAGGGAAGGGGAGGGGGGAGGAAGAGGGAGGGAAGGGGAGGGAGGACAGGAGGGGGGAGGGAGGGGGGTGTGGACCCATAGGCGGATTATGTACCACCACACAACCCACCCTCTGGGGCTCAGGGTGGGAAACAGGATCACCCACCAATAGGTGCACATTCTACCTCCCTGCAATGGTAGCAGTAGAGGGGACCATCAACCCCAGGCCTGCTGGGGAACAGACACCCTACAGGGCAGGCAATGCAGAGCTGTACACATCCAAAAAGCAATAGCAGACAGACAGTAGGCCTGGAAATGCTCAGCTGCCCCCCCACCACTATCTGACATTCTCTAGCAGCAAGCCTCCAGCCGCTGCACCCTGCAAGGTGTTCCAGCAAGACACATACTAGCTGCAGACAGTCTGCTAGCTAGTCCATAGTGCAGGGGTGGGGAACCCTGGTCCTGGAGAGCCGCAAACCAGTCAGGTTTTCAGGATATCCCTAATGAATATGCATGAGATATATATGCATTAGAGATATCCTGCCAACCTGACTGGTTTGTGGCCCTCCAGGGCTGGATTTGGAGACCCCTGACTTACACCTCTGTCATTTAAGATTGTGAGTGGGCAAGGTGCAGATGTCCTAGACATCAAAAGGGTAGATAGAATGTGTCACATGCCTCCTCAATTCTCACCACCACCAAAATGTTGTCTAATAGACAATATTTTGGTGGTGGTGAGAAGCAAAGAGGCATGTGACACATTCTATATACCCTTTCGATGTCTAGGACATCTGCATCTTGCCCACTCACAATCTTAAATGACAGAGGTGTAAGGCAGGGGTCTCCAAATCCAGCCCTGGAGGGCCACAAACCAGTCAGGTTGGCAGGATATCTCTAATGCATATATATCTCATGCTTATTCATTAGGGATATCCCGAAAACCTGACTGGTCTGCGGCTCTCCAGGACCAGGGTTCCCCACCCCTGCCATAGTGCATGGTCCTGGAGAAGATGCATGTACCCAGAACTAGAATGTCAACATACACACCAAGCAGATAAGTCAGTGATTGGGTCCAAAAGGGATCCACAAATATCACATAAAAGAAATACTAAATAGCACTATGGGGGAACCTAGCCATGCCGTGGTCACTGCTCAGTCAGGGTGAGATTGACCTCCCAGCAGGACATGCTGTGGCCACGCTGTCCGTGCAGGTGGTGGCCGGGCACTACAATGTTCGAGCCATTGCCCTATGTCCTGTGCAGATGCGGCCAGGCCAGGCCACACTATCCAGGCTATTCCCACAGTACCTTGCTCCTCATTATGCACATTGGCAGGCCAATACTGGCAACAGTGCTAGCAGTGTGGGCTGTGGAGGGTGTTGGCAGCCACCACACACTGGATAGACAGACACACACTCCACACACCTATGCCAGCATTGTGCAACTATAGAGGTGTTTGGCAGCCCTGGCCACCACACCAGTCCTGGGCACAGTGCAGGCATGGCTATGGTACGCAATACTGTTGGGGTCACTCTGTCAGACACCAGACCTGATGCACACTCCACAGACATCAGAAAGGTTGCTATGATGCAGCTCAAGCAGCCAATTGTGTTTAACGTAGGAATTGCTATCTGCCAGTTATCATAGCAACCTTTTGATAGCTGTGTACAGTTTTCCCATGTTTAGGGTGGCATTGCTAAGGTATGCAAGTGCTAGAATGGGGAGATGCACGCAGGGCCCAACATCCGGCCTCTCCAGGAGGCTTGGGATAATGGAGCCTGTGGGTGCGGGTGTGTCTGCCCCTGTTGGCCGCTACTCTAGGGCAGAGGTTCCCAACTCCAGTCCTGGAGGGCCAAACACTGTTCGGGTTTTCATGCTGTCCCTCATGAATATGCATGAGATACATCTGCATACCTTGGGGGTGGTACATAGATATGCAGCACAGGCATCTTTATTAGAGGCAACATGGAACCTGAATGGTGTTTGGCCCTCCAGGACTGCATTTGGGAGACTCTGCTCTAGGTAATGCGCCTGTTTATGGTGTCTGTGCTCTGTAGGGTAAAATGTAGGTGTTTTGGGCATGTTTACGTCATCTGCAATAAAGGTTCTGTCTATATTAGCACGTTTTAGTAGTGAGTAAAATATGGGGGCTGGGTTGGCAGGAACCACAGCTGGGACTTGAACCTGTGACCTTCTACCTCTGAATACACTGGTTGTGTGCACTGCACCACTGTGTTGCCACAGAGACAGTGCATTCCCTGGTGATACCATGACTGTTCGTCCGGCAGGGCTTGTCTGTTGCAGTGCATGACACCCACCTACACAGGGCTAGGTCATTGTCTGCTCTGGGCAGCTGCCACTGCCCCCCTCCACCACCAGTACCCCTGTCTGGCTGCTGTACAGTTTCAGCATTCCTAAGTGCCACCTAGGCATCTGCCTAGTCCGCACTGTGCCCCAGTTGCACCACAGCATGTGCCGCCTGCAGCCCTCTGTATCCCATTTTCAAGCATCTGTCCAGTTGGCCGTTCCGACATGCCCGCCCTGCTGTTGCTGCACATGTGCACGCCATAGGAAACCTGTCCGATGGAGAGGAAAACCCTGCACAGCGCAATTTCACTGTGGGCTCATTCACCTTGTATGGGGACGGAGCATGGACCCTTCCAGAATTCATATCCTTTTTTTGGTGCTTTCTTGGGAGTGTTTTTTTATGTTTCCCTTTGAGATCACTATTGCCCAGCTTGGTTATTTTATTTTTCCATTTTCTTCTGTTCATTTTCACTGTTTATTTGCCCTTTTGTTCCATGCACATGTATCACACTTATCACTTTTTTGTAGGTTTCCCTGGTTTTGCTGTAGATTGCTGACAGAAATGGTTTCTCTTCCCTTTAAATCAGCTCTAACGCCAGGGTTTCACTGGCATTCGTTTTCAGACTCGGATTTCACAGCGTTAGTGTGCGGGGAGCCACTCCCCTCCCACTCTCCACCCATTGACCCCTTCTCTCCGCCCCTGGGGAGCCTTCCTCCGCCCTCCGGGAGCCTTTCTCCGCCTTCAGCGCTCGTTTGCACCGCTGCGCGCGTTATCACGCGCTAAGGTACCTCTGCGCCCGATAAAGCGCCAATATCGCGCAATAATGTCACAGAGCGCTCATTAAGACGATTTAGTAAACATACCCCAGTGAGTACTAAAAACAGCAAGAAAAGCCAAAATGGCAGCACTACTTTGGAGAATATACAAACAATCTTAAAAAATATTTATATGAAAAAAATATATATAAAAACCCCACAAAGAAGATTAGCATCGGTTAACAATTGCTATATATAACTGAAAGCACTAAAAAAGCCTCAATTAATAGAACAGATAGTGATGACTCCTTAAACACCAACTTCAATAATTACATGCATTCCACAACCACAATAGCTGTAGGATTTGCACCCTGGTTTCCCCTGATTCTAAGTGCACCATGCTAACCATTAGGCTATTTGTAGGCATCCAGATTTGAGAATACTAACCTGGGAATGTCTATGTAGATGCCCCCACATATATCCATACTGGGCACATCCGCGTTTGTGAAATTCTGTCTGCACCTGGACATACCTGCTTTCAACCCCCCCCCCCCCCTCCATGTTCTGGCTTTGACATTCCGGATTTCTGAATGTCCTTTCTAAAATGCTCCTCTACGTTTATCAACTGGTGGAGGATGGAGAATTTAGGGTATTTGGGGATCCAGTGGAAGACTTCGACATTTTTAGGAGTGGATTACTGCACCTTCTGGATGTTTTGCTCCGGAAGGGACAAGATGGAGGCCTCTTTCATGCCTCTACCAAGTCGGAGGAGCTGCTCTCTGAAGGTGAGAATTCTTCATGTCTCAGTAAGGTGTTCTGTGGGGCCTTGTTATCTAGAGATGAGGCAGGTACCACATCTAGGGCCCTTATTTAAATGGAGCAAGGATATACACTTGAGCTTAGGGAATAAAGATTGGAAGATGATTTGAAAGCCAGCACATAAAGTCTCCATTTACTGTGGGTATGTTGTAGTGTTTATCAAATTGCTTTATCATTTATACCAGTATCCAAAGTACTTTAGCAAAAAGCCCTACTAAAAGTGCCCTTTGCTGGAGGAACTGTAGTATGCGAGGCACATACCTTAATATGTGGTGGCAATGCCTTGTGATCACCCAGTTTTGGAGTAGCATGGAGCAGCAACTGGAAGGAATTCTGGGTGGCCCAGTGTTGCTGTTATCACAATCATGCCTGTTCCGAATATGTGATTCTAGCTACTTCCCTAAAAGTAGGTCTAAGTTAGATACTCAGTTGATCTATGCTACCAGGACTGGAAAACTAAGCCTGTGTAGGTTGCATGGCCACAGCAGATGTCTGCTCTGGCCAAAATGGAATGTTTAATGTTTGCTCAGAAAGATCTTTATAATAAGAAATGGTCACCTTATTGGTCTTCCATGAAGTGCTCAGATGTTTAATTGTCTTGTAGTAGATGCTTGTATGTGCAGGACTTAAGGCTTCTGGGAGCTATTTTTATATATTTAAAAATGTTGTGAAAATTTATAAAAAATGAATTGAAGGATTTAGTGATTGTGCTCATGAAAGGGTGAGTTTTTTAGGTCTGTAGTGGTAAATAGCAACGAGTTCCCCTTCAGGCAAGCAATTGCTGTATAGAGAGACACTGGGGTATGTTTACTAAAGGGCGCTAACGTCGCAGCAGCGGAATTAGCGTGCGATAAGGTACGTTATCGGGCAATGAAGGCACATTATCGCGCGATAACGTACCTTATCGCGTGATAACGCGCCTGCGGCGTTAAGGCACATTAATGCCGTGAAATCCAGCCCTAAAGGGCAGAGGAAGGCTTCCCAGGGGGCAGAGAGAGGGGGTCAGTGGGTGGAGAGTGGGAGGGGAGAGGCTCCAGGCACACTAACGCTGTGGAATCCGGGTCTGAAAATTAACGCCAGTGAAACCCTCGCGTTAAGGCACATTTGCAGGAAAGAGAAACCATTTCCATCAGCAATGTACAGCAAAGCCAGGGAAATCCAAAAAAAGTGATAGTTGTGATACATGTGCACAGAACAAAAAGGCAAATAAACATGGAAAATGACCTGAACAAAATTTAAAAATACCATAACCAAGCTGGCCAATAGTGATATTAATGGGAAAAATAAAAAAACACTTCCGAGACAGCTAAAAAAAAAAGATATTAATTTTGGAAGGGTCTATGCTCTGTCCCCATACAAGGTGAATGATCCCACATTGAAATTGCGCTGATCAGGGTTTTCCCTTTTTATTGGACAGGTTTCTTATGGTGTGCACATGTGCGGCAACAGCAGGGTGGGCATGTCGGAAAGGGCAACTGTACAGATGCTGGAAAATGGGATACAGAGGGCTGCAGGCAGCACATGCTGTGGTGCAGCTGGGGCACAGTGCGGACTAGGGAGATGCCTAGGTGGCACATAGGAATGCTGAAACTGTACAGCAGCCAGACAGCAACTGATGAGGGCCCAACATGGGCACGAGTGTGTTTCTCACAGTGTCACAGGGGATAGTACCCAGCAGGTACCCCCCAAGGGCACAGAACATTGGCAGGCAGTGGTGGGGGGGAAACGTGGACATTTATGCAGGCACCCCTACCCCAGATCCCGCACCATAGGCAGCTGCCTACCGGCACACTGAATGGCCTGAGACTGCGCACCACCAGCATAAGGGCATGTCAGCATGGTAGCGGAGGGGTACTGGTGGTGGAGGGGACAGTGGCATCTGCCCACAGCAGACCATGGCCTAGCCCTGTTTAGGTGGGTGCCATGCACTGCAACAGACAGGCTCTGTCTGATGAAAAGTCATGGTATCCCCAGGGAATGAACTGTCCTTGTGGCAACAGTGTGGTGCAGTATACACAGCCAGTGTGTTCAGAAGCAGAAGGTCATAGGTTCAAGTCCCAGCTGTGGCTCCTGCTAACCCAGTCCCCATATTTTACCCAGTACTAAACCGTGGTAATAAAGATGGAACCTTTATTGCAGATAACATAAACATGCCTGAAACGCCTATATTTTACCCTACAGAGCACAGACACCATAAACATATGCAATACCTAGAGCAGAGTTTCCCAAATGCAGTCCTGGAGGGCCAAAAACCATTCAGGTTTCATGTTGTCTCTAATAAAGATGCTTGTGCTGCATTTCTATGTGCCGCCCCCATGGTATGCAAATGTATCTCATGCATATTCATTAGGGACAGCATGAAAACCTGAACAGTGTTTGGCCCACCAGGAACGGAGTTGGGAATCTCTGCCCTAGAGCAGCGGCCAACAGGGGCAGAAACACCCGCACCCACAGGCTCCATCATCCAAAGCCTCATGGAGAGGCAGGATGTTGAGCCCTACGTGCAGCAGCATCTCCCAATACTAGCACTTGCATACCTTAGCAATGCCGCCTTAAACCTGGGAATACATTACACATATAGCAAAAGGTTGCTATGATTAATGGCAGATAGCAATTCCTAAGTTCAGCACAATTTGCTGATTGAGCTGCATCATAGCAACCTTTCTGATGTTTGTGGAGTATGTTTCAGTTCTGGTTTCTGACAGTGTTTACCACCCCGGGGAGTGACCCCAACAGTATTGTATACCATACCATGCCTGCACTGTGCCCAGGACTGGTGCGGTGGCCAGGGCGGCCAAAAGCCTCTATATTTGCACAATGCTGGCATAGGTGTGGGAGTGTGTGTCTGTCTATCCAGTGTGTGGTGGCTGCCAACACCTTACTCAGCTTGCACTGTTTTCAGTGTTAGCCTGCCAATGTGTATAATGAGGAGCAAGGTACTGTGGGTATGGCCCGGACAGGATGCATCTGCACAGTGCATAGGGCAATGGCTGGGACATTGTAGTGCCCGACCACCACCTGCCTGGACAGGGTGGCCACAGCATGTCCTGCTGGGTGGTCACTCTCACCCTGACTGAGCAGTGACCACGGCATGGCTAGGTTCCCCCATAGTGCTATATGGTATTTCTCTCAAGTGATATTTATGGGTTCTCTTTTTTGGGGCTCAATCACAGACTTATCTGCTTGGTGTGTATGTCGACATCCCAGTTTTGGGTACATGCATCTCCTCCAGAAACATGCACTATGGACTAGCTAGCAGACTGCTAGCAGCTAGTATGTGTAAGGCTGGAACACCTTGCAGGGTGCAGCTGCTGGAGAATGACAGATAGTGGTGGGGGGCAGCTGAGCATTTCCAGGCCTACTGTCTGTCTGCCTTATGGATGTGTACAGATCTGCATTGACTGCCCTGGAAGGTGCTTGTTCCCCAGCAGGACTGGGGTTGATGATCCCCTCTACTGCCACCATTGCAGGGAGGTAGAATGTGGATCTTTTGGTGGGAGATCCTGTTTCCCACCCTGAGCCACAGAGGGTAGGGTGGTGGTACACAATCTGCCTATAGGTCCAAACACTCCCTTCACCTACATCATATGACCATGGCACCAACACAGGATATGCAGTCGGGGGATCGAGCCTCCAGAAGCGGGAGGAGCACAGGAATCCATCTCTGCCCAATCGGGGCAGCTCCACGAACTTTAAAAGTTTGCGCCGGCAGGCGCACATTCTTTCACCACCCGCCTCCTTCATTAGCTCTCCCCAGTCGGGGGATCGAGCCTCCAGAAGCGGGAGGAGCACAGGAATCCATCTCTGCCCAATCGGGGCAGCTCCACGAACTTTAAAAGTTTGCGCCGGCAGGCGCACATTCTTTCACCACCCGCCTCCTTCATTAGCTCTCCCCAGTCGGGGGATCGAGCCTCCAGAAGCGGGAGGAGCACAGGAATCCATTTCTGCCCAATCGGGGCAGCTCCACGAACTTTAAAAGTTCGCGCCGGCAGGCGCACGTTCTTTCACCACCCGCCTCCTTCATTAGCTCTCCCCAGTCGGGGGATCGAGCCTCCAGAAGCGGGAGGAGCACAGGAATCCATCTCTGCCCTATCGGGGCAGCTCCACAAACTTTAAAAGTTTGCGCCGGCAGGCGTGCCCGCGCCTGGTGGGCCCGCGCCAGAGGGCCCTTTGGCGTGGCCCTTAGGCAGTGGCACTCCAACAATCCACGAACGAAAGCAGAAGTCACACCTGGAACTGAGCCAGCCACCACTATCAGGAGAAGGCAAGTCCTTATCCGTTAGATAATCACATGCCCTAGTCACAAATCTTATACTATTCTATACTGTCCAACTAAAGTAAGCAGTAGGCAAGCCCTTTTTCCTGCAGTATTAGATAAACCAGCTTTTATCTTTGCTATTAACCTGCAGTCATCTATACTGGTAGCTGTATTCTGTAGTTGATCGCTTAATCGCTAGTGACTAGAATCCTCCTGTACCCTGTTACTGCTGCTAATAACCTGCATTCACTGTACTGTTGCCTTGCAGTTAATTTAGTGTCTATTTATTGTCTACCAGCAACTAGGATTGTACTGTACTGTTGTCACTATTGCCACTAATTTGCATTCACTGCACTGTTGTACTCTATTTATCCCAATTGCTAGTATCCAATTGCTAGTATCTAATATTTTCTTGCACTGTTGTCAGTATTTTCCACCGTTAACCTTGCTAATTCTAGCAACCTGTATCTACTCATACTGTTATCTCCAATTGACTTGACTGTACTGTACTGCTATTAATCTAGAATGTACAAAGTCCTGTTTTCACTCATTACCCTCCTTACCCTTGGTCTCCCCTGCATCTCAAACACTTTCAACCATGACACCAACTACATACCAATACTACACACATTTGGAAGGAGATGGTCTGAATTCCCCCACCACACCACGGCAAAAAACAACCATAAATCCCACTCCCATCTACTTAACATTCCTCTACAAATCATCAACAAGACACAAGCCGAGAAGCAACATCGCCAACGTCTACTGAAATGTGCGTTGATAAATGCCAGATCAGTACGATCAAAATGGCCTGCAGCCATTGACCTGATTCCACTATACAATCTCGAAATCCTGATGATCACGGAGACATGGCTATCCGATTGTGACAACGTCCTCCTGAATCAGATGCTGCCACCAGGATTTGATCTATACACATGCCACAGGTCCATTCAGAAAGGGGGCGGGACGCTCATCCTTGCCAAAGCGGATCTACATTTCAAGCTATGCAACTCCTCCAGCTCAACCCACCTTGACTCCCTCACCATATCTAATGAGTTCTGCACAATCAACCTTCTCTATCGAGCACCCACTCCTTTACCAGATGACCTTCCAACAATAATTGAACTTGCATGCACAACATCCACTTCACGCTCTCCAATTTGGTTAGTTGGTGATTTCAACCTCCAATCTCTTCATGACAGCCTCTCAGCAGCATTCCTAGACGCACTAGAGGACCTAGGCTACAAACAATATGTTGACTCACCCACTCACACTAAGGGAGGTAAACTAGACCTCATTTTCGCACCTCATTTCAACGCCTCAACAAACCAAGCCCTTGCACTGTCTGTAACACCAGTACCATGGTCAGATCACAATCTTCTCTGATTCAATATACCCACTAATACTTCCCACAAGAGCCAAATGCCATCTAACACACCTGGAACCCCCACAGCCCGCTTCCAACCACTCAACCGGGACGTTGTCCTAGAAAACCTTCGACCACTTATGACCAACTCTTCCCTCAACTTAGACGACCTTATATCCAAATGGGACGAGAACCTCAGAGCCGCCTCATGTCCATTACACACTGAAAAGAAAATAAGAAAACGGGAACACGCGCCATGGTTCTCTACAGACCTTCGTACATCTCTCCACCACCTACGTAAACTTGAGAGACGGTGGCGACGAACCCGCTCACCAGAGGCCCTTGCTGCGTACAACTCACACTTAATTACCCACCGTGGGAAGATAACACAGAGTAGGAAACTCTACCACACAGACTTATTGAAACGCTCCATCAATAAACCACATGCACTGTTCAGGTTAGTAAAATCCATAACAGGAGAGCCGGTTTCAGCCCAACCTGCAATGCCTCAGCCACAGGACTACACAAACTACTTGCAGTCAAAAATGATTAAGACCAACTCAAACATAAATATCAGTAACTCCTCCGTATCACCTAAGGCATCCCAAGCAATACCATTATGCAATTTCAATATGGTATCAACTAGTGAGATTGAGAACATTATTGTTTCTATCAATCCTAGCACAGCACCTAACGACCCATGCCCAGCCAGCTGGATCAAAGATCTGCGACATGATCTAAGCCAAATCTTGTGCAAGATACTGAACCAGTCCTTTCTAACAGGCTCGTTCCCACAGAGTCTGAAACACACCTCTATCAGGCCCCTACTGAAAAACAGTAGACTTGACCCATCCAAAGTTGATTCATTTAGGCCAATCTCAAACATCCCCCAGCTCGCAAAAATCATCGAAAAAGCAGCTCAACAACAAATCCAGCATCATATCGACATGGAAGCACCACTAGACCCATCACAACATGGCTTCAGGGAAGCACATGGAGTCGACACAATCCTTACAACCCTATTCAATGAACTGGTCACTGGAATAGACAGCATCCAACAAGGATTTGTCCTCATCTTCCTGGACATCTCCGCCGCCTTCGACTCTGTGAATCATGATATACTTCTGCAACGCCTGAAAGAAAAGGGGATTCGAAGCACAGCACTAGAATGGTGTAAATCCTACCTATCCAATAGGTGGCAACAAGTCAAAACAGGCCAGGCATCCTCAGAACCTTTCCTGCAGTCCCAAGGGGTACCTCAAGGATCATCCTTATCGGCACTGATGTTTAATATCTATATGCAGCCGATATGTGATTTGATCCGATCTTTCAACGTACATTGCCTGGCGTACGCAGATGACATCCTCCTCTATATGCCATTCAGAATTGACCAACCAGTGTTCTCCCCAATAATCAATTGTTTTGGAGCAGTAGCGGAATGGCTGCTGACACAAAACCTACAGATCAATTATAGCAAAACTGATGTTCTTTTTGTTACGAGGAACCGTAAGTTCATACCTCCTCCATCGCTACTGGTCAACAATGTAGAATTGAAGTCCAAATCTACAATCCGATATCTCGGCATCACATTGGACCAGCACCTGGATATGACAACACATGTGAGGAATGTGACAAAGACTATATATCATAAGATCAGAACACTACGCCACCTCCGCCCCCTACTGGATTCTACTGACTACCGAACAACCTTCCAGGCATTAGTCCTCCCACACCTGGATTTTGCGAACATCATCCTCCACGGTATCTCTCAATCAACTTTAAATCCACTTCGTCTGGCTATGAATGCAGCTGCAAGAGTCCTCTCTGGGTCATCAAGATACGACCACATAACGCCTATCATGAAAGATCTGCATTGGCTACCTTTACATGCCAGACTCCATTATAAGTCATTAGTCCTTACTTTCAAAGCCTTGAATAACTACCCACCTACACCAATCAGCAAACTAATTCACAGCACTCTTGAAAATAGAAACAGGAGGTCTACTGCAATGAACACCTTAATAGTTCCTAGGATGATGACGTTGTGCACTAAGGCTACCTCAAACAGAGCTTTCTCAATATTCGCTCCTTTAAACTGGAATGCACTTCCCCATGAAATCCGTGGTATCAAAAGCCTAATCCTATTCTGAAAAGCTTTGAAACACCATCTGTTCACAAAATGTTACCCAGAAGTCATCCCAGACACTCACACATCTGGCAAGCTTCCCACATACCCCAGACGCCTTAGCACCTTCCTACAACCAGAAAATGGTTAGCCTATACATTAGCCCACCTGATAACCATTTACCTACACCATCCACACGAAATCTCTTTCAATATCCAAACGAGTTTAGAGTATTGTATATAGTATCAAGTTAACTTGTACATAGTTCCCCCGGTTTTCCCATGTGTTATTTTCCCTGTTCATTGTAAACTCAATGTTGCCTGAATGCATTGCAGTATGTTTTGTTTGATGTACACTGTGCTGATTATAATAGCGTGGTATAGAAAAAATGACAAATAAATAAATAAAATGCACTATTCTGGGTGCATCACAGCCCATAAGGGCTAAACATGACTGAGAAATGCAGATGGACACAGATGTATCCTAGATGTGCCTGCAGGAACTAACTATCACACACACTAGCACTGATGGGGACCTGCAGCATGGCCTATTCCAGCCATGAAAGGTGCTGTGGACCTGGTGCTGGGCGCCCCACCTCACTCTCAGGGTGAGCACAGTACCTCACAATGTGACAGTCTGTAGCTACTCTGTGCCAGTAACACACACGGTCAGTACCCCCTACCAGGTCGAGGTGCTGTGGGGGTGCCTACCCCATCTTGTGATCATCTGTAGACTGCTGATTTGCATGTGCAGTGCATCATGGGTACGGGTGGGTTAACCCTATCCTGGTAACCACAGCAGACAGTTTGTGTGGTGACCTGAAGTCTTCTATAGCCAGCTAGGGGTTTGTTAGTAGCTGTAGCCCACTGGTTACTTCACTTCCAAAGAAACCAGAGGTCATGGGTTTGATCCCACAGTGGGGTTATTTGATAGGGCTGTCTAAGGCATTTTCTTTTTTTTTATTTAAATTAGTGCTGCCGGCAAAAACACACTCACAGTGCTGCAACCTTAAGTTGCCTCATAAGGCGCCCTATAAAGCGCCTTATAAGACGCCCTATAGGGAACATTATAAGGTGCCTTGGCGGACAGTGCACTTTATAATGTGCCCTCTGGAGTGCCTTATAGGGTGCCTTATGCGGCACCTTAGGTTACGGTACTGTGAGGGTGTGTTTGCTGGCAGCACTAATTTAAATTAAAAAAGAAAATGCCTCAGACAGCACTGATTTAAAGCAAAGGGTAATGCCTCAGACAGCCTTACTCATTAAGCCCACTGGGGGTTTGAACTCATGACCCCTGTTTTATCAGTCAATGTATTAACCATTGTGCTACACTTCTGTTGCTGTGTTTGTAGGTCAGAGCGCCTAATTAAGGCTAATGCACGTTAACGTGCCACAGCTCTCTCTATCACACGAAAACGGACTTTATAGCACGATAAACCTTAAGACCGGAACGCCCACTACCTTATATGGCATTTGTCACAGTAAGACTGCAACTAACGCCGGTAACATTAAGACTGTTTAGTAAACATACCCCACCATTGTAAGTTACTGAGGCCTTTTTCTCCCATTTAAAAATTTGGTTTAAGTATATCTGGTGAGAGGTTTTGCTTGGGAGATGGAATTCTGTATTTTGTAGTGAAGGATTGAGTAGGGTTTCCCCCTTGAAAAGTAGAAAGTTGGTAGTTTATGACTTGATAGTTTTGTGGACTAGGGTTTTTTAGGTCTGGTATTGTATTTCCCTAGTGTGAGTGTTTTGTGTGTTGGCATATGCACAAAACTCACCCATTTAGAGAAACTGCCCCTCAAAATGTCTTTGTCAGAGCCACTCTCTGTATCTTGGTGTAGTCTCGAGCCATTCAACACAGTTTGCTGAAAACTGGAGTTCCTCTTTTGTGTCAAAAATCTTTCATCTGGAAAAAATTCCCAAGGGACACTTTTTTTTCATTTATCTACCACTACAAATAAAGATAAAGAAGGGAAGAGCCAAAGAAAATGGTCAGAGGCAGCCATTAACTTCACACATTAAGGTAAAGGCAGGTGATGATGAATGTCTCATATAATTGCAAGCACTAGATCGCTTGTGATCCTTCAGAATAGTAAAATTGTGGTAGGCCTGTAAACTAGGCCTAGATCCTAACCCCCACCTGAGAGTAGTGCTGAGAAGAACCAGAGTCAGAGAAACTGCCTTAAACTGCTTTAAACTGCTTTTGAAAAGTTTGTATAATTCTTTTATGTTGATGATAGAACTGGTCTTGCATTCTCTGAGCTAGAAATGTCCTTGAAGTAGAAATGTATCAATATCTAAGACTATGCCTTTGTAGGGTTGCCAACTTTTTCACCGAGAAAAACCCGAAACCTGTGGCTCGCCATGCTCCACCCATTCTCCGCCCCTAGTCCCACCCCTGCCCCGCCCCCAGCCCCACCCACAAAAATTACCAAGGATTCAGTCACACCCCCCCTCAGTGCTGGTTCACTCACCCCCCCTCCCCTCAGTGCTGGTTCACTCACTCACCCCCCCCTGCTGACTCACTCACCCCCTCCCCTGCTGGTTCACTCACTCACCCCCCCTCCCCTGCTGGTTCACTCACACCACCCCTCCCCTCCCCTCCCTGCTGGTTCACTCACCCACCCCCCTGTCACTCACTCACCCCTCCACTGCTGGTTCACTCACACCAACCCCCCTCCCCTGCTGGTTCACTCACATCACCCCCCCCCCTTCCACTGCTGGTTCACTCACCCACCCCCCTGTCACTTACTCACCCCTCCTGCTGGGTCACTCACTCACCCCCCCCTCCCCTGCTGGATCACTCACACCAACCCCCCCCCTCCACTGCTGGTTCACTCACACCACCACCACCCCCCCCCCCCCTTGCTGGTTCACTCACACCATCACCCCCTCCCCTGCTGGTTCACTCACACCACCACCCCCCCCCCTTGCAGGTTCACTCACACCACCACCCCCCCCCCCTTGCTGGTTCACTCACACCACCACCCCCCCCCCCTTGCTGGTTCACTCACACCATCACCCCCCCCCCCCCCTCTGCCCAAGCCACTGCTTCTGCTTTGTACAGAGTAGCGGCTGCAATACACTTACTTTGAAAAGTAAAGACAAACTGTGTAAGGAGCCCTCCGGTCATCGCAGAGCCCAAGGAAGTGATGTCATGGGGGCGGGCTCCTCACAGGTTGTCTTTCCTTTTCAAATTAACTTTATTGCAACTGTTGGATAGTAAGGTAGGCCTGGGAATTTGGGAAAATGTTGCTAGCATGTTTGGTTGTGTGTGTGAGTGAGAGGTCTTGAAACACAGACCAAGCGAGTGCAGACTCCTGAGTAGCGCAGGGGAAACCTCAGGTGCCACCGGTCCTCTTGTATCGGAGAGGGTTCCGCCTTGCCTCAGCAGGCTACTGGATCCGGCCGGCCAACACCTCCGAACCCGAGGGGAGTCCAGGATTCAATCCAAGAACTGGTTCTGTAGCGGGTACCGGATCCGGTGAGTAGAACTTTTGTTGCTATCTAGTCAGCTAGCTTGGGAAACATCTTGCATGAGTGCGCAAGACTAAATTGGTACGGTACCGAGAGCCTGATCACCTCTCAGGGCAAGTCCGAGTACACTTTGCATGAGTGCGCGAGGCCAAAACTACTGCCCTTGGTTCAGCAGTCCGAGTACATCTTGCATGAGTGCGCGAGACACCTTGCATGAGTGCGCGAGGCCGGCTGCTGTTGGTTAGTAAGGTAGGCCTGGGAATTTGGGAAAATGTTGCTAGCATGTTTTATTGTGTGTATGAATGAGAGGTCTTGAAACACAGACCAAGTGAGGGCAGACTCCTGAGTAGCGCAGTTCCTGGCCGGGCGACCGCGCCCAGGTCGTGAAAAGGAGGAAGCGTTCAGTGTTTGTCTACCTATTTGTTTCTACGACTGTACAGACCCCTTACCTGCAGCCCGACTACCCGCCCCTACTGTCTGCTGTTGTGTACGTCATGATGGGAGGGTCGGAGTCCACGCAAACTCCGCTGAAATGTATGATCAAGAATTTCAAGAAGGGATTTGACGGAGACTATGGAGTAAAAATGTCTCTGTCCCGATTAGGAATACTCTGTGACAGGGAGTGGCGGTGCTGGTCACCGCGTGGCCCCCTGGTGGTACTTTTGATGTTAGAATTGTATCCCTAGTTCATCAGATTGTGCGTAAGAAACACCCTGACCAGTTCCCCTATATAGATTCCTGGTTAAGTATTTGCGAGAAGGAGCCCTCCTGGATAAAGTGCTGCCATGAGGAACAGTGTAGGATATTGGTAGCGACCACTAGGGGGGCCCAGAGGTCTAGAGAAGAGAAGCTGCCTGTTTATTCTGCCCTGGAATCGCCAGATATTCTGACCCATCCGCCCCAGTTCCTCTATAGGCCAGTCCCCTCAGCTCCGCCACGACCCCAGGCCGAGCCTGGCACAGGGGAACCCCCTCCCGCCGATTTACTCCTAGCCCACCAACCACCTCCGCAACAGGAGGAGGCACACCCCTTCCCGAGCGGGAGTCCCAGCTCCATCCAGAGTGCCTCGGAAGGGCCGCAGTCCACCGATGATACTGCAAGCAGGGATTCATTTGCCAGTTCGGGGTCACCTACTGCCAAAGATCAAAGCAGGGGAGTTGAATTCCAGCAGGCCAGACTGCATTACGCCCTCAGAAGTACGACAGCAAGCCAGAGGGATGGTCACGTGATGCCATTGCGCCAGGTCCCAGGACTACCTATCCTTAATGAACAGGACCTGGTTGTGGTGGGGCCAGCCAGTCTGGTTTATGTGCCCTTCTCCACCACAGATTTATTGAACTGGAAAACGCATTATGCATCCTATACTGAAAAGCACCAAGAATTAGCTGAATTAATGTCAAGTATTATGCAGACCCATCAGCCTACCTGGTCTGATTGCCGCCAGCTCCTATCTACCCTCTTCACTACTGAAGAACGAGCACAGATTGTGCAAGCGTCCACCTGATGGTTAGAAGAAAACCCTGTAGAAGAAGGAGGTCTAGATCCCTGGCAAGCAGCCGCCGCGGATTTTCCAAATGACGATCCTAAATGGGATCCGAACAGTGTGAGTGGGGCTGCAGCCCTTACTCGGTTCCGCCAGGCCCTACTGCAAGGCCTGAAGAAAGGAAGCCAGAAGGCCATGAATATCGGAAAGGTATCAGAAGTCATCCAGCATCCAGACGAGAGCCCAGCGGCCTTTTATGAACGCTTATCTGAAGCTTACAGACTATATACCCCATATGATCCAGCGGCCCAGGAAAATTTACGCATGGTAAATGCAGCCTTTGTGAGTCAGTCCCAGGGAGATATAAAACGGAAACTGCAGAAGTTGGAAGGGTTTGCGGGCATGAATGCGTCCCAGTTAATGGAAGTTGCTCAGAAAGTGTTTGTGAATCGTGATCAAGAACGTCAGAAGGAAAGTGAACGTAAAATGAAGAAGAACGCTGATTTCCTTGCTGCAGCTTTAGTTGAACGACGTGGAGGAAGTTTCTCTAACCAAAGGACCTGGGGACGTGGAAGGGGCCGAGGAAGGAGATCCTGGATTCTCTAAAGGGAGAACTATTCAGGCAATTGGTAACAGACCCCACACGTGAAGGGGCCATACTGGACTTGGTGCTTACCAATGGTGAAAGTGTTTCTGATGTTGTAGTAGGAGATCATTTTGCATCCAGTGATCACCAGATGGTGTGGTTCAGTATTAGGACTAGGGCTGTTAGAATCCATTCCAAGGTGAGGATCTTAGACTTTAGGAAGACTAACTTTGCGAAGATGGGCCAATACCTCAGGGAGTCGTTAGTGGGATGGGAACAGCTGGGGGATGTAGAAAAACAGTGGGCAAAACTGAAAGGGGGTATTTTAAGGGCAACCAACCTTTTTGTTAAAATGGTAAATAAAGGCAAAAGGAAAAGAAGACCGCTATGGTTTTCGAAAGGAAGTAGCTGAAAAAGTGAAGAAAAAGAGGGAGGCCTTCATGAAATACAAGAGATCACAGAGAGAGGAAGACAGGCATCTGTATTTGGAAAAACTTAGAGAAGATAGCAAAGTAGTCAAGAAGGCAAAGATTCAAAAGGAGGAGGAAATAGCCAATGCAATAAAATGGGGGGATAAGACATTTTTCAGATATATTAGTGAGAAGAGGAAGGGCAAAATTGGTATTGTCAGACTCAAGGGTGCAGGGGGGGAATATGTAGAAGCTGATAAGGATAAAGCAGAATTGCTTAACAAATATTTTTGTTCTGTGTTCACAGATGAAGAACCAGGAGCAGGACCTCAGAAAACACCCCCAAATAAGAACAGAAGCGAGAGACATCTTGAACAATTTTCAGAAGACTGTGTTCGTGAGAAACTAGCTCAACTTAAAGTAGACAAAGCGATGGGACCGGATGGGATACACTCTAGAATACTGAGGGAACTTGGGGACGTTCTAGCAACTCCACTGACTGACCTTTTCAATGCCTCGTTGGAGTCGGGAGTGGTGCCAAAGGACTGGAGAGAGGCTCATGTGGTGCCTTTACACAAAAGCGGAAGTAAGGATGTGGTTGAAAACTACAGGCCGGTTAGTTTAACTTCGGTGGTGAGTAAATTATTGGAAACGCTGCTGAAAGAGAAAATAGTCAGGTTTCTGGAGCCCAGCGGATTACAGGATCCGAGGCAGCATGGATTCACCAGAGGCAGGTCTTGTCAGACAAATTTGATTGATTTCTTTGACTGGGTGACCAGGGAGTTGGACCGAGGGAGAGCTCTAGATGTGGTGTATTTAGATTTCAGTAAAGCCTTTGACACTGTTCCTCACAGGCGACTTATAAACAAACTGAGCACCCTAGGGATGGACCCTAAAGTTACTGCTTGGGTTAGAAATTGGTTGGGTGGGAGGCAACAAAGAGTACAAGTAAATGGAGCTCACTCTGAGGAGAAGGATGTTACCAGTGGTGTGCCCCAGGGATCTGTCCTTGGTCCGATTCTTTTTAACATCTTTGTTAGTGATATAGCGGAAGGGCTGTCGGGTAAGGTTTGCCTCTTTGCAGATGATACCAAAATCTGCAATATAGTAGACACCCAGGAAGGTGTAGATAACATGAGGAGGGATCTAGCTAAGCTTGAAGAATGGTCTAGAATTTGGCAGCTGGGATTTAATGTTAAAAAATGTAAGGTCATGCATTTGGGCTGCAGCAATCCAAGGGAGCAATACAGTATAGGAGGTGAAGTACTTTTGTCCACTAAAGAAGAGCGGGACCTAGGCGTGGTTGTGTCTGATGATCTTAAAGTAGCTAAACAGGTAGAAAAGGCGACGGCAAAAGCTAGAAGGATGCTTGGGTGCATACGGAGAGGAATGGCTAGCAGAAAAAAGGAGGTGATAATGCCTCTGTATAAGTCTTTGGTGCGACCTCATTTGGAGTATGGTGTGCAATTCTGGAGACCGCACCTTCAAAAGGATGTGAACAGGATGGAGTCGGTGCAGAGGGTGGCTACTAAAATGATTAGTGGGCTTCATTATAAAGCATATGAGGACAGACTTAAGGATCTTAATATGTACACCTTAGAGGAAAGGCGGGATAGAGGTGATATGATTGAGATGTTTAAATACCTCCGTGGCATAAATGTTCAGGGAGAGAGCCTCTTTCAATTGAAAGCAAGTTCTGCTACGAGGGGACATGGGATGAGGGTGAAGGGAGATAGATTCAGGAGTGATATGCGGAAATATTTATTTACAGAAAGAGTAGTGGATTCATGGAATAGTCTCCCAGTGGAGGTGGTAGAGATGAGGACAGTAACTGAATTCAAAAAAGCATGGGACCAACACAGAGGATCTCTAAAGGTAAAAAGTGGACTGTTGTAGTTGTTGTTATGGAAGGACAGACTAGATAGGCCATGTGGTCTGTTTCTGTCATCATGTTTCTATGTTTCTATGAAAAGGTCGGCCCCCATTGGGCGCAAATCAGTGCGCCCACTGTAAGGAAGAAGGACATTGGAATAATGAATGCCCATACTTCAACTCCGCCTCCTGGAGGGGAGGAGGGAGCACACGGAGAGCAGGGGGACGATTCCTGAGTCGGGGAGGAATGCATCGCACACAGTTCCAGCAAGAAGAAGAAGAAGCTATAGAGGGAATGGCAGCCGAAGAGGGCTACAATATGGATGAAGACTTGGCCAGACCGGTCTCCAAGTTTCCTCTGGGTCCCCAGGAGCCTATGGTCAGTTTGAAGATTGGGGACCAATATATGGACTTTATGGTGGATACGGGGGCCGAACATTCGGTAGTAGCCAAACCAGTGGCCCCTTTGTCTTCTCGATCCGTCACTATCGTCGGCGCTACCGGAACCAGAACCACCAAACCCTTTTTGCAGAACCGCACCTGTGAATTAGGGGGACAGAAAATAACACACCAGTTCCTGTACATGCCTGAATGCCCAATCCCCCTCTTGGGCCGGGACATGCTTGCTAAGCTCCAGGCGCAGATATCCTTTGTTGAAGGGGGAGGAATAGAAATGACTGTGAACTCGAAATCTGCTGGCCTGATGGTGCTGACTGTCCCCCAGGAAGAAGAATGGCGGTTCTACAGTGCATCTCCGATCAAGGCAGCCAGTCCCCGTATCCACACCAGAATCTCAGCTCTGCCCGAGTTATGGGCGGAGGATAATCCTCCTGGCCTAGCGAAGAATATAGCCCCTGTCATTGTCACTCTCAAGCCAGGAGTGGAACCAGTGAACGTGAGACAATACCCTCTCCCGCGACCGGCGATTGAAAGAATTCACTGTCATTTAATGAAATTATTGAAGTATGGACTTCTCAGGGAGTGCCAATCGCCCTGGAATACCCCCCTCCTCCCAGTCAAGAAGCCTGGGACAGGTGACTACCACCCAGTGCAAGACCTGAGACGAGTAAATAATGCAGTTGTAACCATACATCCAGTAGTACCAAACCCTTATACTCTCCTGGGACTGATCCCCACTGAGGCTACTCACTTCATTGTCTTGGATTTAAAGGATGCTTTCTTCTGCATACGATTAGCACCAACCAGTCAACTCTTGTTCGCGTTTGAATGGGAAGACCCCATCACAGGGAGGCGAGGCCAACTCACCTGGACTCGATTACCCCAAGGATTCAAAAACTCACCTACCCTCTTCAGTGCTGCCCTAAATCAGGATCTTTCAAGTTATTCTGTCACTCCAGGGAAGAGAGTCCTTCTTCAGTATGTGGATGACCTGCTAGTAGCCACCAACTCCAAAAACGAATGCGTGCATGCCACCAGTGATCTCTTGCACCTCCTGAATGAAGCCGGATACAAGGTCTCAAGAGCCAAGGCACAGCTATGCCAAACTGAGGTTAAATACCTGGTATTCCATCTGTCCAAAGGAATTCGGAAACTGGGGCTGGAGCGCAAAGAAGCAGTGTGTCGCATCCCTACCCCAACCACCAGAAAGCAGTTGAGGGCTTTCTTGGGAGCTGCAGGCTACTGTCGAATATGGATACCCAACTTTGCGCTGTTGGCAAAGCCATTGTATCAAGCTACCAAAGGAATGGAACGATCTCCCCTGGAGTGGGGCCCAGAACAGGATGCGGCATTCCGATCGTTGAAGGCAGCCTTGATGTCATCACCAGCTTTGGGCCTGCCAGATGTACAGAGACCGTTTTGTCTCTATGTCCATGAGTCAAGTGGGAATGCTTTAGGAGTATTGACTCAATCTCTCGGATCTTGGCAATGACCTGTAGCCTATCTATCAAAACAACTGGATGCCGTCGCAAAAGGATGGCCGCCATGCCTGAGGGCCGTCGCAGCTACAGCCTTCCTGGTGGGTGAGGCTGACAAGCTCACCCTGGGTCAGAATCTCCAAATTACCATACCACACTCTGTTCTGACCCTTATGGAACACAAAGGAAATTATTGGTTCACAAATTCCCGCATGCTGAAGTACCAGAGCATGTTGTGCGAGAATCCCCGATTACAGTTGATCGTCAGTCAAGTTTTGAACCCAGCCACGCTGCTGCCAATCGGACCAGGTCCTCCGGATCATGATTGTCTGGAAATAATGGACACTGTATTCTCAAGTCGCCCTGACCTAACTGATGTTCCATTGAACGACCCTGAACGAACTTTCTTCGTGGATGGAAGCAGTCTTGTCATCAATGGACAACGTCGTGCTGGCTATGCAGTGGTGACCCTGGACATGGTAGTTGAATCTTCAGCTCTGGCCCCGGGAACTTCAGCGCAGAAGGCTGAATTGATAGCCCTCACTAGGGCACTGATAATAGGAACAGGACTCTGCTTAAATGTGTACACAGATTCCAAGTACGCCTTTACGACATTACATGCTCATGGGGCCCTGTTCAAGGAACGAGGGTAGATAACCTCAGGAGGCAAGTCCATTAAGTATGGTCCTGAGATATTGACATTATTAGAAGCTGTGTGGGCCCCCAAACAAGTCACAGTAATGCACTGCCAAGGTCATCAGGCAGGGGAAGGGGAAGTTTCACGAGGAAATAGATTTGCAGATGTTTCTGCCCAAAAAGCGGCTACCACAGGGTCCGTACCTACCTCTAATACAGTCCAGGCAGCCATGTTCCCAGTGCCCCTCAGTACATGGACCCCCCGGTACACATCCAAAGAGTTAGACTATTATTGTCAAAAGGAAGGGGGAGTGTTATCAGAGACCGGATGGGTAGTGCTACCACCGCCAGCCGGTGGCTCGCCTCCCGGTCCAACTGTAATCCCTGAAGCTTTGGGTCCTGCCTTTGTCCATGCTTTTAATCAAGCCACACACTATGGAAAAACTGCAATGGAAAAAGCTCTCCGACCCCATTTCTGTATTTCATTGCTAGGACCCATATCAGCCACAGTAGCCCGTAAATGTGTAATCTGTGCAAAGAACAATACCCGGCAGGGTCCCAACCTGCTCCCACAAGCTCAATCAGTAGGAGTTACCCCCATGGGAAATATCCAGGTGGACTTCACAGAAATGCCACGAGCAAACGGATATCGTTACCTGTTGGTCCTGGTTTGTACATTCTCTGGGTGGGTAGAAGCTTTTCCCACCAGAACTGAAAAAGCCAGGGAAGTTACCAAAGTTCTGCTTCATGAAATCGTCCCCCGGTTTGGAATACCATTAGCTATAGGATCAGATAATGGGCCCTCATTTGTATCTCAAGTTACCCAGCAGTTAGCCCGAGCTCTGCAAGTACAATGGAAATTACATACAGCATACAGACCCCAGAGCTCGGGGAAGGTAGAGCGCATGAATCGCACCCTGAAATCCCAGCTGTCCAAACTCTGTCAGGAAGCTCACCTGAAGTGGCCACAGGTTCTCCCTATAGCCCTTCTTAGGATACGCTCAGCCCCCACCAAGTCATTAGGAGTTTCCCCTTTTGAGATCCTGTATGGGCGCCCTCCGCCCATAATCCAAGGGATTAAAGGAGATCTGTCAGATTGGATCTGAAATCACTAGACAAGGACTATTGGCTCTAGGTTCTGTTTTGCAGAGTCTCCATGCATGGGTACAAGACCAGTTGCCCATCAATCTGACAGAGCCGCTGCATCCCTTCAAGCCTGGAGCCTCGGTGTGGGTCAAAGAGTGGAGGAAGACACCGTTAGCACCTCATTGGAAGGGACCTTATGTCGTCATACTATCTACCCCTACAGCAGTTAAGGTTGCAGAATTGGAACCTTGGATTCACCACAGTCGAGTAAAGCCAGCGGCATCTACTGAACTTTGTCACTGGACATCAACAAACAACCCAGACTCGCCATTGCGACTTACGTTGCGGCGACAACCACTGCTGTGAGAGTCTGCAGCCCTACTCCTGCCACCCACCCGGAAGCTGGCAGGTCTACGTACGGCCGAAGCTTGAGGAATCTGCAACCCTACTCCTGTCACCAACCGGAAGCTGACAGGTCTACGAACGGTGGAAGCTGTGGAGAAAGAGAACTTCAGTAAAGACTTAGTAATTTCTAGATAAACTCATTGAAATATTGTAATCATGTTACCTTTATGTGTTTATATTGTACTTGCGGTAACCCTAGGGCCCTTTGGAATGACTTTTGCCGTACCTCCCTGTGCAGCCTGTATAACTGCTACCCGAATCGGGACAAAGATTACCTAAACTTTACTTTATCACTCTTACTACACCTGTACTGGTGTGATTAGCCGATGTGTATATAATGGTACGGAATTAAGTATCTGTACTAGAGGGAAGGTGAGAACTTGTTTTAACCCCCGACAAAATCCCTCATATCATGTTCTAGAGCTACAATGGAACAACGAGGATGGGGCCCTCCTCAATGCCACATGTCAGCTCGCAGATCCCACGAAATCAGCCCCTCTTTATTTTGATGCTTGTGATGCCATCAACAGAAATGGCTACTATACCTGTGGGTCTGTTGACCAGGAGCGCCGTTATTACTATGATGAAAAATACATGTGCCCCGAAGGAGCATATAAGTGGGGAAAATGCAACCGGGACACATACCTCGACTAGTTATGTCAAAGCATCAGAAGATGCCTACTTTTGCCCCAAGTGGGAGTGTGTATATTATGCCACCTGGTCAGACGGACCACAGGGGCAAGATGGGGATCATCGCAGAGCTAATTTAGAGAGACTACCATTGCTGGAGCCCCTTAAGTGTCCCAAAGGTACTTGTAACCCCTTAAAGCTCCTTGTGCTTGACCCTAGCCAGTGGAGGCAAGGATATAGATTTGGCTTACGAATAGCGGGTAGGGGGGTAGACCCTGGATCCTATGTGTACATACAGATTAACACCAAGACCCGCATTGCCTCACCTTATCAAATACACCATACCTTCTATGAAGCCATGCAGTCAGAGATAGAGCTTCCCCACACTACGCAGAATCTATTCATTGAACTAGCTGTAGCTGTAGCTTCTAGTCTCCACATTTCTAATTGTTTCTTCTGTGGAGGCACCAAGATGGGAGACCAATGGCCCTGGGAAGCCAGAGAATTGAACTACTCCATCCCATATAACCAGACTGCTCTGAATAAAACCACAAGTGAATGGGTATTGGCCAACACCATTGTTGGCCGTCTCTGTTTTGTCCGCACGGGACCACAGTTTACCACACCGGTGGGACAACTGGTCTGTCTAAGCCAACGGATTTATAATGCCACAATGAAGAGAACATCCTGGTGGTCCGGTGTTAATGCCACTGAACCCCCCAACCCTTTAATCGCTTTCCCTCATCTTGCTAGGCTATGGACTGACCTCACCTCCTCCAATACTTGGGAAGCCCCTCCTGGGCTTTATTGGATCTGTGGCACCCGGGCATATGCTCGACTCCCTAATAACTGGGGAGGGGCATGTGTTATGGGAACAATATGACCTTCTTTCTTCCTCATTCCCATCTCTCAAGGGGAGCAGCTCGGCTTCCCCATCTACAATATTCGACAGAAGCGCAGCACTTTGAAGATAGGTCAATGGGACAAGTGGTAAGGTGATGAGTGGCCACCTGAAAGAATTATTGCCTATTATGGGCCAGCTACTTGGGCGCAAGATGGGACCTGGGTGTAGCAGCAGAGCGCAGACAAACCAATACCAGGAGTCTGTTCAGAAGGTCCAAATCATTTATTTGTGCACAAGACTCAAGCAAAGTCAAATTCAAAATGGCTGAGCGATGTTCTCTGGCAATACAACTTTTATAGATTTTTACTCCATTCTAGGTATAGAAAAACATTTCATTGGTCCCGGTAATCTCCCGTACCTCCCGTACCTTCTCTATTGGTCCCGGTACTGATATGATTATCCAATTGTGTTCTTGGAGTGGGCTCAGCACCTGCTTACCCCCCTTCTAGTCCCAATTACAATGGTCAGTTCACCAACTTGTTACTTTCCTACTTCAAGGCCAAGGCCATTGGGCTAGTTAATACGTGCAGGGAAGCAGGGCTCTGTAACCTTTCTGTCAGCAGTTTTAATTAAATCCCTTACAGCTGTACTTTTCTTATCAGTGACTTTTAAACATATTTTTCTGTATTTTTCCAGGTTTCAATTCTACTTGTCTAAGCTAATTCAATACTTTACTGAGTTCTAATTCTACAATAGCAGCATGTTGGGGGATGTGCAATTCCTATGGGCCTCTTCACAGGCTTCATTTACAGGTCAAGCTAGCTAGGCCTGTCTGATTAGTTCAATTAGCATGGAGCATAGGCCTTCGCCTACCACATTCCCCCCTTTGATTATTCTCACCCGCAAGTGAGAAAGGGTGAGAAGCAAATCACATAATACTAAATAAAGATATCACTCTGTGGTATAGGGTAGTAGTTTCACATAGCTGGTAGCTTTGTAGCTGCCTTACGCTCTACAGTGTCATTAATAACTGAAGTTATCATTTGCAAGCAAAATGGCAAGAAACAAGGGAGCAACAAGCAGATAGTCAGAGTCCATAGTTTGGCAAGAGTGGGAAAAAGAACTAAAAGAATTAGAAGGTTCAGGAGCATTTATGCCGGACCACCAAGATGTCTTCTTTGTTGTGCTGTTGTAAAACCTCTGATTTAGACAGTCCAGCTGTCCGATCTTCATAGCAAATTGTGGTCCGGTGCGAACAAAACACAAACTGTCAACAATGGGGTGGGCCAATACCCACTCACTAGTAGTATTATGTAAATCAGTCTGATCATAGGGGATGGAATAATTCAGTTCTTGAGAACAAACAGTCATAAATGTGGAGACTAGATGCTACTGCTTCGGCAAGTTCAAGAAACAAGTTCTGGGAGGCATGAAGAACCTTTAGCCCAGTTCGCGTGGTACTTATACAGGCTGCACAGAGTGGTAAAGCAAAAGTCATTTCAAAGCACTCCAAGGCTGCTGCCAAAATAAAGCAATAATAAGAATTCATAATGGGCATAGTCTCTGGAAAATTGGTGGAACTGTTGGCATCCACAATAGATAACAAATGTAGAGTTGATTGTAGATCCTCAAGCTTCTGCCGTACGTAGACCTACCAGCTTTGTGGCAGGAGTAGGGCTGTAGATCCCAAAGTATCACTGTCCTCTGGGATGTCTCAGGTTCTTGAAATATCATAATACAGTCTCTCAGGCTATTATTGCCTTGAGGAGATCAGAGTATTTGAACACAGTTTCTTAGAAGACTCAATTTCGTAACACAACACAGTCTATTTCTGATGATTGCAGCTTACTGCAGTTGGAGTTGACAGGATGACAACATAGGGTCTCTTCCAATGCAGGGCTAACGGTATTCTTCTCCACTCTTTGATCCACACCGAGACTCCAGGCTTGAAAGGATGCAGGGGTTCAGGCAAATTGATGGGTGATCGATTTTGTACCCAGGTATGAAGACTCTGCAAAATAGAACTTGAAACCAATAGTTCATGTCTAATAATTTCAGATCTTATCTGTCTCACATCTCCTTTTATTCCCTATAAATAGGCTACAAATTCTCAACCTGGAGCCACTTCAGGTAAACCTCTTGGCAAAGTTTAGACAACTGCGATTTCAAGGTTCTATTCATACATTCTACTCTTCCTAAAGTTTTGAAATCTGTAGGCAGTATGTATCTGATAATATCATAATCTCGGGGCCATACTTAATGGACTTGCTTCCTAAGGTTATCCACCCTCATTATTTGTACGGGGTCCCATGTGTATGCAAGGTTGTAAGGGCATACTTGGAATCTGGGTACACATTTAGACAGAGCCCTTTTCCTATTGTTAGTGCTCTAGTGAGGGCTATCGGTTCAGCTTTCTGTGGTCAAGTTTCTGGGGCCAGGGCTGAGGACTCAACTACCAAATCAGGGGTCTCCACTGCATATCTAGCACAACAATGTCCATTGATGATGAAACTGCCTTCAGCCACAAAGAAAGTCTGTTCAGGGTTCTCCAAAGGAACATCAGTCAAATCCAGGCGGCTTGAGAATACAGTGTCCATAATTTCTAAACAGTCATGATCAGGGGATCAAGACCAACTGATAACAACATAGCAGGATTGAAAGCTTGACTGACCCTTCAGTTGTATCTGGGGTTTTCACGCAACATCCTCTGATACTTCAACATTCGTAGATTTGTTAGCTAATAGTTTCCTTTCTGTTTCATATTGGTTAGAACAGAGTATGGTACAGTAACTTGAAGATTCTGTCTCAAAGTGATCTTGTTAGTTTTGTTCACTAGGAAGGCTGTAGCTGTAACAGCTTCTCAAATAAGGTCCAAGAGATTGAGTCAACACTCCTAGAACATTTCCTTGTGACTCATGAACATAGAGACTGAAAGGTTTTCTGGACATCTGGTAGACCCAGAATTGGTGACAACATCAGAGTGTTTTTTTCAAAGATCAAAAGGCTGCATCCTGTTCAAGTCCCCATTCCAATGGAGACTTTTCCATTCCTTTGATAGCTTGATACAATGGTTTTGCTAGCAGCACAAAATTGGGGATCCATATACCACATACTTTGTGGCACCCAAGAAGGCTCTCACTTGCCTCCTGGTGGTTGGAGTAGGAATACTGCATACAGCTGCTTTGCATTCTGGTAAGGGTCCCAGGCGTCGAATTCCGCTGGACAATTGGAATCCTAGGTATTTAACTTGTTTGGCATAATTGCACCTTAGCTCTTGAGACTTTGTATCCAGCCTCATTAAAAAGGTGCAAGAGTTCACTGGTGGCTTGTAGACATTCACTTTCTGAGTTGGTGGCAATGAGCAAGTTGTCCACATACTAGAGAAGAACCCTTTCTCCTGGGTTCACATAGTAGCTGGAAAGATCTTGATTCAGGGTAGCACTGAAGAGAGTAGGTGAATTCTTGAATCTTGAGGTAATCTTGTCCAGGTGAGTTGGCGCCGCCTTCCTGTAGTGGGGTCTTGGGCTAAGCGTATGCAGAAAAAGGCATCTTTTAAGTTCAGAATGGTGAAATGTCTGTAGCGTCAGCAGGGATCAGTCCCAAGAGAATATAAGGATTTTGGTACCACTGGGTGTATAGTTTCTGCTGCATCATTCATTCTTCTTAGATCCTGCACTGGGCGGTAATCACCTGTCCCAGGCTTCTTAACAGGAAGAAGGGGAGTGTTCCAAGGTGACTAACATTCCTTTGAAAAGTCCATACTTCAGCAGTTTCATTAAATGGCAGTGGATTCCTGCAATGGCTGGTCAGGGAAGAGGATACTGCTTCACATGCACTGGTTCCGCTTCTGGCTTGAGGGTGACAATGACAGGGGCTATGTTCTTTGCTAGGCCAGGTGCATTATCTTTTGCCCATACTCCAGGTGGGGCTATAAGGCTGGTAGGTATACAGGAACTAGCTGGCTTGATTGGAGATGCACTATAGAACTGCTACTCTTCTTCTCGGGGAACAGTCAGCACCATCAATCCAGCAGGCTCTGGGTTCACAGTCATTTGCATTTCTCTCTCTTCAGCAAAGGATATCTGTGCCTGAAGCTTTGCAAGCAGATCTCGGCTCCAAAAAGTGGAATAGGGCACTCAGGCATATGCAGGAACTGGTGCATTATTTTCTGTCCCCCTTGTTCACTCATGCCGTTCTGCAAAAAAGGCTTTGTGGCCTTAGCCCCAGTAGCTCTGATAATGGTGATGCATCGAGAAAAACACAGGGGCTACTGGCTTTAGTATTCTGCTCCTGTATCCCCCATAAAAGTCCATATATTGGTCCCCTATTCTTCAGACTGACTCCTGGGGACCCAGGGAAACTGGAGAGTCCGGTCTGGCCTAGTCTTCATCCATGCTGTAGCCCTCTCAGGCTGCCACTTACTCTATAGCTGCTTCACTCTCGTGCTGAAACACTGTGCTTGGTTTTATTCTGTCTATGACTCTGCAATCAAGTACTCCCTCCTCCCCTCCTGGGGTGGAGTCAAGATACAGGCATTCACTTCTCTAATGTCCTTCTTCTCTGCAACAGTTTTTTTCCTTCCTCTGCGCCTTCGATCAGGATAACCTCCTCCACATCATTCAACTAAAGCATCAGCAAGAAGATCTGTTTTCTTCTCCATCTTTACTTTCTCTATCACATTCAACAATTCACATATTTTCTGATCAACTTTCATTAACTATCATGCCCGCAAATCCATCCAGTTTTCTGTAATTTCTGTCTTATCTCTCTGGGACTGACTGACAAAAAAAAATGCAAATTCTCCTGGGCTGCTGGGTATAGTGAGGGCTGCCTGCACTATTTTGATTCTGAATAATACTGTTTATTAATTCAATTAAATCCTAAAGCTTTCAGTTCAGTAAATCAGTGGCAAGGAAAAAAAAACACCTAAACAAGTCTGGTCAGCTGACTGGCTGGCAAACTACTTGGGAATCTGCAGGGAGGAGTCCCCCCCCCCCTCTCCCTAGGCCCACACTGTTTCTCCTAGCAACGCTCTATCCGGGAAAGGTTTGTTTTTTTTTTATTTTATGTTCTACTTCTCTGCTGTGGGCACATTAACACGCCTACCGGGGGGTGACATCATCGGTGGACTGGGCTCCATCCCCCCCTTAAGCACTCTGAACGGAGCTACTTACAGAGAGAGAAACTGATGGGACAGGATATCTAGAGATTCTGGGGCAAAATATGGTGAACTAAGGAAATATGGAGCAACTAGCAGAAACCACTCCCTTTCACATAGCATTCCTAATTGGGACAGAGACATTTGATTACCATAGTCTTCAGTAAATCCCTTACTGAAATTCTTGATCATACTTGAAAAGACACTTATTAAAAAACCTTATTACCGTAAACATAGATTAAGCACAGACATGCAATTTAGATACAGTTCTTAAAATATCTTATAGAGAGAACTATAGCTATCTGTTACGTATATTCAAGAGACATGAAACAGATACTTTTCCATAGCTGTGGTGGATATCTAAAATGCATATACACCCTCTTTTTGTTTTATTTTGTTTTGTTTTGTTTTTTAACAATAAATATGTCTTCTATCAGGTGCTTGCCACAGTAAATCAGGAAATAACGTCTTGGAATTGTTTAAAAAAAACAAAGTACCCCTTTTCCTCTAGACACGGACACACAAAATTCAAATACAGAAAAACAAATGAATTTATCTTGAATTGTAAAGGTCGTCATTAGTCACTAATACAGACTTCAAAGATAAAATCCTAACACAATTTTCTTATTCACTCAGAATTTAAACCATTCATTCTCAGGTTGCAATCTGGTACACTTCCAACCCAGAAGGCTGCACCGCCCCCCAAGGTTCTTAACCTCTATTTTTGAGGGTCAAAGGAAAAACACTTTATTTTCTCTCTCTTGTCTGTGTCCGTTAGTTTTTGAAACAACAGATATACTTCCTTTATTTTAAACAAGCAAGAGACTGCTCAATCGGGAACGGCTGTCTCATTTTTCCTGTCTCATTCTTCCTGCTTGCTGGGAAACAACTTAACTGTTCACACACACACACACACACAGAGACATGCCAGCAGAAAAAAAAAATAAACACTTTCCTAAACAATTAACATAGAAATACACCCTTATACATAATACTTTATAAGGTATTTGCTATAATATATAAGATCCCCTCTTATTCAACAAGCATATTCAATCAAAACCAGATATAGCAGAAACAAAATTTCAATCATTTTTTTAAGTTGCAAGCTGGCTTAAGATGCTTCATTGTCCTGTAGATCAAAGGAAAAAACAAAAGCAGTTTCCTGAATTTTTCTATCAGTTCCTATTTAAACCATTACTAAAGATTTGTTCTCACTTGGTCGCCCAAGTACAGGAATTCGAATAAGAACTTAACCCTTTCCAGGCTAAGCCCCAAAACTATCGGGACGCACAATCCTGACTAAACATTCTTATTAAATGATATATAATACATGACCATAGCAGAAGGAACATCACTATTAAAACAAAGTGAATAAGAACAGGTATAATTGTCCTAAAATAAGCTCTAATTCGTCCAGCACCAGAACGTTGAAAACATGCCATCATAGGGTTAAAAAGGCATCTCTGCACAGACACGCCCCTTGTCAGTCTCACACTTACTGTAGGAAAAGCTCTGACTGAGTGAGACATGGTCTTGATTTTTCAGTGAGTCAAGCGGTAAATTGTCATAAATTACCCAACTGAATATAATCTTACATTATACTAGAAGGGAAACTCATGGTTTCAACAAAAAACAAAAACACACAGAACGACAAACATGCTAGCAACGTATCTCAGAATGCATTCATTTCTATCTATTCTGACTTGTCTCATGCAAGTTCCAAATGCTAGAAGACGGGGGTTTCACCCTACTTTACTTACGCAGGGGTAGTCGGCCCGCCTTTGACAGGTGATCAAGCTCTCTTACCAAGTTCCAAGTTCCAAGTTCCAAGTTCAAGCAAGATTCAAATGGCTATGCAAGATTCAAGTGGCAGTACTGCTCTTTCTTATCTGTCTAGACACATGCTAAAATCAAAACTCTACTCACCGGATCCGGTCCTCAAACTTCCCAAGCAGGCGCATGAGTTGGACCTTGGACTCCCCTCACTCGGGTTCGAGGTGTTGGCTCCAGCCGGGTCCGGCACCCTCCGAGGCCTGGCCAGCTCCCTCCGATGCAAGGGACCGGCGGCGCCAAGGAGCGAGCCCACGTCGGAAGGGCGCGATCCCGGCAGGACCCAAACCTGTAGAGGCGGAAAGTCGTGGTATATTGCCCTGTATACCTTCTATTACCACACCTTCCCGGTCCAACGCACCAAGAATATGTAGCAGCAGAGCGCAGACAAACCAATAATACCAGGAGTCTGTTCAGAAGGTCCAAATCATTTATTTGTGCACAAGACTCAAGCAAAGTCAAATTCAAAATGGCTGAGCGATGTTCTCTGGCAATACAACAACTTTTATAGATTTTTACTCCATTCTAGGTATAGAAAAACATTTCATTGGTCCCGGTAACCTCCCGTACCTCCCGTACCTTCTCTATTGGTCCCGGTACTGATATGATTATCCAATTGTGTTCTTGGAGTGGGCTCAGCACCTGCTTACCCCCCTTCTAGTCCCAATTACAATGGTCAGTTCACCAACTTGTTACTTTCCTACTTCAAGGCCATTGGGCTAGTTAATACGTGCAGGGAAGCAGGGCTCTGTAACCTTTCTGTCAGCAGTTTTAATTAAATCCCTTACAGCTGTACTTTTCTTATCAGTGACTTTTAAACATATTTTTCTGTATTTTTCCAGGTTTCAATTCTACTTGTCTAAGCTAATTCAATACTTTACTGAGTTCTAATTCTACAATAGCAGCATGTTGGGGGATGTGCAATTCCTATGGGCCTCTTCACAGGCTTCATTTACAGGTCAAGCTAGCTAGGCCTGTCTGATTAGTTCAATTAGCATGGAGCATAGGCCTTCGCCTACCACATTGGGGATACCGCACTCCTGTGTATATGCTGAATCGTATTATACGCTTGCAAGCTGTTGTAGAAATTATAACTAATGAAACAAGTAAGGCACTAACTCTTTTAGCCAAGCAAAGTACCCAAATGCGTACAGCCATTTACCAGAACCGCTTAGCACTTGATTATTTACTTGCATCTGAGGGTGGAGTGTGTGGAAAATTTAATCTAACTAATTGCTGTTTGCAGATTGATGATCAAGGTCAGCACATGTCCCAGTTCAGACTTGGAATGGATTGGACCTCAATGGATGGTCTGGAACCCTATTTTCAGGGCTAGGAGTGTGGCAGGTGAGGGCCTGTGATCCACGGTGTCTGACATAAGCAGGCAGGCCTAACTAGCTTGACCTGTAAATGAAGCATGTGGAGAGGCATATAGGATTGCACATCCCCCAATATGCTGCTATTGTAAGATAGAACTCAGTAGAAGTATTGAATTAGCTTAGGTAAGCAGAACCGAGAGATGGAAAAATACAGAAAGACATGTTTAAAAGTTACTGATAAGAAAAAGTACATCTGCAAAGAAATAATTGGGAGTGCTGACAGATGAGTTGCAGAGCCCTGCTCCTCTGCATGCACAAATTGGCTATATGGCCTTGAGAGTGTGAAAGTAACAAGTTGATGAACTGACCATTGTAATTGGGACTAGAAGGGGGGCATGCAGGTGTCATGCCCACTGAAGGGACATAATTGGATAAACTTATCAGTACCGGGACCAATGGAAGGGGTACGGGAGGTACGGGAGGTTACCGGGACCAATGAAATGTTTTTCTATACCTAGAATGGAACAGAAGTCTATAAAAGTTGTTGTAATGCTTGAAAACTTGGCTCAGCCATTTTGAAATTGACTGGTTCGAGACTTGTGCACAAATAAATGATTTGGACCTTCTGAACAGACTCCTGGTATCATTGGTTTGTCTGCGCTTTGCTGCTACATATTCTTGGTGCGTTGGCCGGGAAGTTGTGGAATCAAAGTGTATATAGGGCAATATACCACGACTTTCCGCCTCTATAGGCTTGGTCCTGCCGGGATCGCGCCCTTCCGACGAGGGCTGCTCCCTGGCGCCACCGGTCCCTTGTATCGGAGGGAGCTGGTCGGACCTCGGCGGGTGCCGGGCCCGGTTGGAGCCAACGCCTCGAACCCGAGTGAGGGGAGTCCGAGGTCCAACTCATGCGCCTGCTTGGGAAGGTTGAGGACCGGATCCGGTGAGTATAGTTTTGATTTGGTGTCTAGACAGAAATAGAAAGAGCAGTACTGCCATTGGAACTTGGAATTTGGAATTTGTAATCTCGAGATATTGGGAATTGGTAAGAGAGCTTGATCACCTCTCAAGGAAGGGCCGAGTAACCCCACATGGGAATTCGCCGGGTGAAACCCCCATCCTTATTGTAATTGGGAAAAAGACTAGTCAGAATAGATAGAAACGAATGCATTCTGGGATACGTTGCTAGCATGATTGTGTGAACGAAGTGTGAATGAGAGGTCTGGCAGCACGGACCAAGCGAAGGCGGACCCCTGAGTAGCGCATTTCCTGACCGGGCGACCGCGTTCAGGTCGCAAAAAGGGGGAAGCGATTGTCGTCTTGTCTTGTTATTTGTACTCCCTATACGTTTCCAGGACCGTGAGGACCCCTTACCCACGGTCCGCCCTCCTTTTCCCTTCTGTCTGTTGTTGCGCGCACACATCGAAATGGGAGGGGCGGGGTCTACTAGAAACACTCCATTAGAATGTATGATCGCACATTTTAAAGAGGGATATTCAGGAGATTATGGTATTAAAATGACAGCAGCCCATTTGCAGATTTTGTGTACTAGGGAGTGGCCCGATCTAGACCCCATCTGGCCCCGAGAGGGAACGTTCAATGTAGAGATTATTCAGTCAATACACCGTAGAGTGCGGATAGCGCACCCCGATCAGTACCCCTATATAGATTCCTGGTTAAGTATTTGTGAAGATCCGCCCCCCTGGGCGCAGCGCTGTTATGAGGAACAGTGCAGAATAATGTTAGCGAAAACAGATTCTAGACAGAAAACGGAACAGCCCAAAATGAAAGAGCAGGATAAGAAAGCCAGAAAGAAGCCCATCCTGGTAGATCCAGATTCCCCAGAAATAATTCTCAGGCAGCCCCGAACCCCAGGTCCAATAAGAGTAGCCCGGCGTCCTGCCCCAGAACCCCAGCGACGGCCGGAGTGGGACCCAACCCCTGATCCACCTCCCGGAGGGGAGGAAGAGGAAGAATTAGCTGAAAGAGAAGAGGAGGACATAAAAAGTGAGCCAGAAGTGGAGCTAGAAGAAGAAGGAGAGGATCCCCCAGATGAGGAAGAGGACAGTGTACAAGTAATTGAGGAAGCTAGGCTAGCACTAGCAAAAGACAAACCCAAAGCAAAACCTGTTGAGAAAAAGAAAGTGACCCCTTCAAAGGCAATTACAACAATAACCCTTAGATCCCAGACCCAAAGACACCTACGGCGGCCAAAATGTTTCCCTTACGGCAAGTTCCGGGGGTGCCCGTAAAGAATGATAATGATGAAGTGGTAGCGGGACCCCTAACTTATGTGTATATCCCTTTTTCTACAACTGATTTATTAAATTGGAGGTCGCATTATGCCTCCTATACTAGTAAGCCCCAGGAGCTGACAGAATTAGTAACTACTATTATGGAAACTCACCAACCCACTTGGCCAGATTGCCGCCAGCTCCTGACCACCCTATTCACGACAGAAGAACGAGCAAGAATTAGAAAAGCAGCTATTGAGTGGATGGCAGATAACCCTGTAGCTCCGAGACAGGGGCAGAATATAATAGACCGTCGGGAAGCAGCTCAGAGAGAATTCCCGAATGAAGACCCCCAATGGGATCCAAATACAGATGAAGGATCCACAGCCCTAGCCCGTTTTCGCCAAGGCCTGAAAAGGGGGGGCCAAAAAGCTATGAACCTTTCCAAAGTTGCAGGAGTTATCCAAGGTATAGATGATAGCCCAGCAGATTTTTATGAAAGATTAACTGAAGCATACAGAATGTATACTCCCTATGATCCCGAGGCACCAGGAAGTTTATGTATGGTGAATTCTGCTTTTGTAAACCAGTCTCAACCAGACATTAGACGTAAATTACAGAAATTAGAAGGGTTTGCGGGCATGAATGCAACACAGTTATTGGAAGTCGCTCATAAAGTGTATGTGAATCGTGATAATGAAAGACAGAGAGAATGTGATAGAAAGATGAAGAAGAAAGCTGATTTTTTGGCTGCGGCCATAGTGGAACAGAAAAGGGGAGGTGTCCCTAGTCGAAGGAGCAGAGGAAGAGGGCGGGGTCAAGGCGGAGGCCGGACCCAGAGGCTAGGCGTGAACCAATGCGCCTATTGCAGAGAGGAAGGACATTGGAGAGATACGTGCCCGCAACTCGAAGACGCCCAGCAAGATGACGACAGCAGTCATCAGTGGCGAGAAGAAAGACGAGGCTATCCCCGAAGCCGAGGAGGAGCCAATCGAGAACAATTCCAGCGAGAAAGAGGAGGAGCCATTCAAGCATTGGCCACACCAGCCCATGATGAGAATGACGTGGATTAGGACAGACCGGGCTCCCAGTTTGCTTTAGGTCTCCAGGAGCCTATGGTCGGAATACAAATAGGAGACCAAATTATGGACTTTATGGTTGATACTGGAGCACAACATTCAGTAATAGACAAAAAGATAGCCCCATTTTCTACAAAAGCAGTCACCATTATAGGAGCAACCGGTGCCAAAGCCACAAAGTCTTTTCTTCAGAATCGAATATGCAGTCTAGGAGGACAGCAAATAACTCATCAATTCCTTTACATACCCGAATGTCCAGTGCCATTACTGGGACGAGATATGCTAGCCAAGCTTCAAGCACAGATATCTTTCTCTGAACAAGGAGAAATGCAAATGACAGTGAATTCCCAAGCCAAACCAGCAGGAGTAATGCTGCTGACAGTGCCCCGAGAAGAAGAATGGAGGTATTACGTTGATGACTCCATCCAAGACACCTATTTTGAACAAACTTTAAAGAACATCGATGCACCACCTGGAGTATGGGCAGAAGGCAGTCCCCCAGGCCTAGCCAAGCATATAGCTCCAGTGATTGTAACCCTCAAGCCTAGTGCTACACCAGTGCACGTCAAACAGTACCCACTCCCAAGAGCTGCAATTGAAGGCATTCATCGCCACCTACAAAGATTGCTCGAGTATGGCCTACTAAAAGTATGTCAATCCCCATGGAACACTCCACTTTTGCCAGTAAAGAAACCTGGGACGGAGGACTACCGCCCAGTACAAGACTTAAGAAGAGTAAATGATGCAGTTGAAACTATACATCCAGTTGTACCCAATCCTTACACTCTTCTAGGACTGATACCTGCTGAAGCTACCCATTTCACTGTACTGGATTTGAAAGATGCATTCTTTTGCATAAGATTAGCCCCTATAAGTCAAATATTGTTTGCATTCGAATGGCAGGACCCCGTCTCTGGAAGAGGGGGCCAACTCACCTGGACAAGATTACCCCAAGGATTCAAGAATTCGCCTACCATCTTTAGTGCTGCACTGAATCAAGACCTTTCAAGCTATCCAGTAGCCCCGGGGAAGAGAGTGCTTCTCCAATACGTGGATGATCTGTTGATAGCTGCCATATCAGAAAGTGAATGCATACTAGCCACCAAAGATCTCTTGCAGCTACTAGATGAAGCTGGATACAAAGTTTCCAGAGCCAAAGCACAGCTATGCCAAAAAGAAGTGAAATACTTGGGTTTTCGTATTACCCAAGGAAGCAGGAGATTAGGCAGAGAAAGGAAAGAAGCAGTATGTAGAATCCCAACTCCAACAACCAGAAAGCAAGTCAGAGCCTTTCTGGGAGCGGCAGGATATTGCCGAATCTGGATACCCAACTTCGCCCAAATTGCCAAACCACTGTATGAAGCCACAAAAGGAGAAGAAAAGTCGCCACTGGAGTGGGGACTTGAGCAGGATACAGCCTTCAAGACGTTAAAGGAAGAATTGATGTCATCACCAGCACTTGGACTACCAGATGTCCACAAACCTTTCCACTTGTTTGTACATGAAGCACAGGGAAATGCTTTAGGCATGTTGACTCAGAAATTGGGAAATTGGGAGCGACCTGTAGCATACCTATCGAAACAATTGGACCCTGTGGCCAAAGGATGGCCACCATGCCTGAGAGCAGTTGCAGCTACAGCGCTACTAGTGAGTGAAGCAGACAAACTCACACTAGGACAGAACATACGAGTCACTGTGCCACATGCAGTCCTTGCTCTCATGGAACAGAAAGCAAATTATTGGCTCACCAATTCCCGAATGTTGAAGTACCAGAGCATGCTATGTGAAAACCCACAGATACAACTTGAAGTGAGTCATACCTTGAATCCAGCCACCTTGATACCCATCAGTGAAGAACTCCCAGAACATGACTATCGAAGTCATGGAAACTGTGTTCTCCAGTCGACCTGACCTGACAGATGTGCCCATAGACAATCCTGACCAAATCTATTATGTTGATGGGAGCAGTCTCATCCTTGATGGACGACGCTGTGCCGGATATGCAGTCGTCACTCAACATGAAGTAGTTGAATCATCAGCTCTAGCCTCAGGAACATCAGCCCAGAAAGCCGAATTGATAGCACTCACTAGAGCATTGCTGTTAGGAGTGAAACTTGTGCTAAATGTATATACAGATTCCAAATATGCCTTCACTACCTTGCATGCCCATGGAGCTCTCTATAAAGAAAGAGGACTCATCACATCCGGAGGAAAATCAGTCAAATATGGTCCCGAGATATTGATGTTACTTGATGCAGTTTGGGCCCCAACACGTGTAGCTGTCATGCATTGCAGAGGACATCAAGCAGGAAAAGGAGAAGTTGCCCGAGGAAATAGATTTGCAGATGCCTCAGCACGACAAGCAGCTATGACAGGACAGATTGCCCCACAAGCTATGCCAATGCAAGCAGCATTGTTTCCAGTACCTTTGAATCTATGGACACCACGATATACCACCAAAGAATTGAATTACTACTGTAACAGAGAAGATGGAGTATTGAAAGATGGATGGATTGAGCTGCCACCAGAAGAGGGCAGTCAACCTCCTGGACGAATAGTAATTCCTGAACTGTTAGGACCATCTTTTGTCAAAGCTTTCCACGAAGCCACCCACTATGGGAAGAGTGCTATGGAGAAAGCACTCAGACCACATTTCTACATCCCTCTGATGACAACCATATCAGCCTCAGTAGCACGTCAATGTCTAACCTGTGCCAAAAATAATGCCAAGCAAGGCCTTATAACGGCACCCCGAGTTCAGTCAGGAGGTGTGACCCCCATGCACAACCTCCAAGTTGATTTTACCGAAATGCCAAGAGCCAATGGATACCATTACCTATTAGTATTAGTTTGTACTTTCTCTGGGTGGGTAGAAGCCTTCCCAACCAGAACTGAGAAAGCCCGAGAAGTTACCAAAGTCTTAATGAGAGAGATTGTCCCTAGGTTCGGAATTCCAGCAGTAATAGGGTCAGACAATGGACCCTCATTTGTCTCCCAAGTTACTCAGCAGTTAGCAAAAGCTTTGCAGATACAATGGAAACTCCACACTGCATACAGACCCCAGAGTTCAGGGAAAGTTGAGCGAATGAATCGTACCTTGAAAGCCCAAATGTCCAAGCTTTGTCAGGAGACACACTTGAAATGGCCCCAAGTGCTCCCCATAGCTTTACTCAGAATACGCTCAGCTCCTGTAAAGTCAACAGGATTTTCCCCTTTTGAAGTTTTGTATGGTAAACCCCCACCAATAGTGCAGGGAGTCAAAGGAAATCTAGCCCAGATTGGTTCAGAAGTAACCAGACAAGAACTCCTAGCTCTTAGTTTTGTTCTGCAGACTCTCCATACGTGGATCCAAGACCAGTTGCCTATCAACTTGACGGAACCCTTGCATCCCTACCAGCCTGGAACTTCGGTGTGGATCAAAGATTGGAAGAAGACACCGTTGGAACCCCATTGGAAGGGACCGTACACCGTCATCCTGTCTACCCCAACTGCAGTAAAGGTAGCCGAGATCGACGCCTGGATCCACCACAGCAGAGTCAAGCCCGCCGCCGATCCTGAACCAGAGCAGTGGACAGCAGAGCAGCATCTTGATGTACCCTTGCGAGTTACTCTGAGACGGCAACCAGCAGCTTAGACACTTCATCACAAGTGCTTTGCAGTAGCCAAGTCTTTCGAAGAGGATTGCTGTTTTCCATGCAGCAACAGCTTTGTTTCAACGAACCCAATTGTGTGTGTGATTTGACACACTACTTTGAGACTACATTGACTAAGCCAGACTTCACAAGCCAACTGAAATTGCTAAGTTGGTTAATGTGTGCTGGACAACCTGAGGATCTTCAATCAACACTCAGCACCCGTTAAATTGCTTCATTAGCAAACGGGACGAAGAATAAAAGACCGTCGTGATCAAGATCAGCAAGCTGAGGATTCAGAAGAACTCCAAGCAACATCAACATGCATCTTTGCTTCTGCTTTGCCTTGGTTGCCTTCTTTGGAGGTTTTGAACAGACTTATGCTCTACCTCCATGCACTGCTTGTATTACTTCTACTAGGACTGGACTGAAAGTAACTCAGACTTTGCTTTATCATTCTTATTATACCTGCAAGGGAACAATAACTCGGTGTATCTATAACACCACTGAACTAAATGTTTGCACTCATGGCAAAATTAAAGCATGCTATAATCCGCATCAGAATCCATCCTATTACACGTTGGAAATAAGATGGAAGGATGCAGATGGACCTATATTAGCTGCTACACCACCACTTAAGGACATTACTAAACCTGCTGTTCTGAATTTTGATGCATGTAATGCCATTAATAGAGATAGTCAGTCCACCTGTGGTACATGGGAGAAAGCGTATCGAAATGACCATAAGTATATGTGTCCGGAAGGTGCCACAAATTGGTGGAAGTGTACAGGTAAAACAGGATCAGGGTATAGTACTGCACCAGCGGCAGACTACTATTGCCCGTATTGGGGATGTGTTTTTTATGCTACCTGGAACACTGGTATAACTGATGAGAAAATAGATAAACGGATGGCTACTCTAACCAAGCCAACCACAAATGATAAATGTCAGAAAGATGCTTGTAACCCCTTACATTTGCGTGTACACAACCCTCATGCATGGAAACAAGGATATAAGTTTGGTTTACGTATTGCAGGAGGGGCAACAGATCCAGGGACCATTGTGTATATTAGATTGAATACTCAAGCCCATAAGTCATCTAAATATCATATTCATAATACCTTTTATGAAGCTATGCATGTAAATAAGTTTGAGATCCCTCACCCCTCACAGAATTTGTTTCTAGAATTAGCCGGAGCAGTAGTATCTAGTCTTAAGATCACAGATTGCTATTTTTGTGGCGGAACCCAAATGGGAGACCAATGGCCCTGGGAAGCCCAAGAATTGAATTATTCTATGATTTATAATCAGACTGAATTACACAAGACAACCAGTGAATGGGTGTTAGCGCACTCAATCGTTGGACGTCTTTGCTTTGCCAGAACTGGACCCCAGTTCACTCAGAAGGTAGGACAGCTGGTCTGTCTTAGTCAGAAGTACTATAATGCCACGACCAAAAAGGTAGCATGGTGGTCAGGAATCAGACATCCTGAACCTCCTAACCCATTAGCCAGATTTCCTGAACTTGCAGGTCTATGGACTAACCTTGCCAAAGTCCAAGCCTGGCAAGCCCCACCTGGCCTATATTGGATCTGTGGAAACCGAGCATATGCGCAACTCCCGCCACAATGGGGAGGAGCATGTGTCTTAGGAACCATCAGACCTTCTTTCTTTCTTTTAAACACTGAACATGGAGAACAATTAGGATACCCTGTATACACTACCCACAGACACAAAAGAGCATCAAGACAGAAAAGAGAAGCCTTACAAATAGGCAAGTGGGAAAAGTGGCAAGGTGATGATTGGCCACCAGAAAGAATCATTGAGTATTATGGGCCTGCCACTTGGAATGATGATGGTATGTATGGTTATCGTACCCCAATCTATATGATCAATCGTATTATTCGCTTACAGGCAGTAGTTGAAATAATAACCAATGAAACTAGTCATGCTCTTACGCTCTTAGCTAGACAAAGTACTCAGATGCGCACTGCCATATACCAGAATCGCTTAGCACTTGATTATTTATTAGCAGCTGAAGGAGGAGTATGTGGTAAACTGAATTTAACTAATTGCTGTTTGAAAATAGATGATAAAGGGTCAAGTAGTTGAAGAAATTGCTAAAGATATGCAAAGACATGCTTATGTGCCAGTACAGACTTGGCACGCCTTGAAATTTCCTAATTGGTTTGCTAACCTCTTTTCATGGGTGGGAGGATTTAAGACTTTCATTGTTTTAGTACTAATCCTTGTTGCTGTTGTCCTCTGCTTACCATGTTTAATCCCATGTTGTATGCGTTCCATTCATAACACTATTGATAGTACAGTAGAGCGGAAGACCGCAACTAGAATCATGGCTTTATACAAAGTCAGCCCTAGTGGAACTAGTAAGAATCCTTCAATCATGATTTGAATCCTCTGGATAGTGATTTAATTCTCACACCTTATTAAGTAATAGGGTGAGATTAATCAAAGGGGGGAATGTGGCTGGTGCAGGACTGTGATACACGGTGTCTGACATAGGCAGGACAGCATGGCTAGCTTGACCTGTAAATGTGGCATGTGGAGAGGCATATAGGATTGAAAATACCCAAATATGCTTCTATTGTAAGAAAGAACTAATTAGATATATTGAATTATCTTAGATAAGCTGAATTGAAGAATTAAGAAATGGAAAAATACAGAAAAGACATGTTTAAAAGTTACTGATAAGAAAAAGTACATCTGCAAAGAAATAATTGAGGAGTGCTGACAGATGAGTTGCAGAGCCCTGCTCCTCTGCATGCACAAATTGGCTATATGGCCTTGAGAGTGTGAAAGTAACAAGTTGATGAACTGACCATTGTAATTGGGACTAGAAGGGGGGCATGCAGGTGTCATGCCTACAGAAGCCCACAGAAGGGACATAATTGGATAAACTTATCAGTACCGGGACCAATGGAAGGGGTACGGGAGGTACGGGAGGTTACCGGGACCAATGAAATGTTTTTCTATACCTAGAATGGAACAGAAGTCTATAAAAGTTGTTGTAATGCTTGAAAACTTGGCTCAGCCATTTTGAAATTGACTGGTTCGAGACTTGTGCACAAATAAATGATTTGGACCTTCTGAACAGACTCCTGGTATCATTGGTTTGTCTGCGCTTTGCTGCTACAGGAGGATTGAAGACAATTATGTTCACAGTATTAATCATAGTAGCTATGTGTTTACTCCTTCCATGTTTTCTGCCTCTTTGCTTACGTATGTTAACCTCCATTATTGATAGTACAGTTGAATGTAAAACAGCCACCCGGGTAATGGCCATGTGGCAGTATCAGGCTATACCCCAAGCAGACGCCTCGGTTTGAAAAATGTTCGATATGTGATTATATTCTCACCCTCTTTTATTCAGGCTGCGAATATTCAAAGGGAGGAATGTGATAGGCTATGGCCTGTAAACTAGGCCTAGATCCTAACCCCCACCTGAGAGTAGTGCTGAGAATAACCAGAGTCTGAGAAACTGGCTGAAACTGCTTTAAACTGCTTTTGAAAAGTTTGTATAATTCCTTCATGCTGATGATAGAACTAGTCTTGCATTCTCTGAGCTAGAAATGTCCTTGAAGTAGAAATGTATCAATATCTAAGACTATGCCTTTGTTAGAATAGCCTGAGAAGGGGGAACAGGGAGCTAGGCCCAGAGAGGGTCCCCGATTGGACAGGTGCAAGGGGTGTTGGGACCAATAGAAAGTTTGCCTGTATCAAACTGGTAAAAATTGTATATAAGGAATTTGCTCCTGTTCTCCATTGCTCAGTCCTTTTTGGATACTCTCCTGTCTGAGCCTGTGCACAATAAATTGGCTTGGACCCTGAACTGACTCCTGGTTTTATTCATTGCATGCACTTCGCTGCTACAGTACCTCTGACAGTATTTTGATAGTATCAGGTGCTTTCCCCGATGCCTGGATCATCTTCCTCTCAGATGATCCAGGCATTTAGCAAAGTCCCCAGTGCCATCAAAATACAGAAAGCAAATCCCTGATGGCCCAGCGGCCCCAATCCCCTCACCTGACAATATTTTAATGGCATCGGGGGCAATCACGGCATCAGAAAAAGCCCCCGATGCCATCAAAATACAGTACTGTCGAGGGACGGTGCCCTGACACAAAGTGACTCCCTGGTGGTCTAGCAGCCCCTGAACCCCTACCCAACATTAAAAAAAAGTTAACCTGGTGGTCTAGCGGCCCTGAACTTCCCACCTGATTTAAAAAAAAAAAAGTTAACCTGGTATTCTAGTGGCATCTGAAGCCCCCACCCCCCACCTCCCACCTTACTAATAAAAAAAGTTAATGTGTTGGTCTATTGGCCCCTGAACCACCCATACCTTTCAAAGTGAGAGCGCTGCCTATGCACTCCCGCTCTCAGTCCACCACTGAAAAATGGCAGTTGCCTGGCCCCACGCAGTGCATCCTGGGATGCACTGAACAGGGTCAAACTGTCATATATGGCATATTCTACCTTTATATGGCAGTCTGACCTCATCCAGTGCATCCCAGAATGCACCACACAGGGCCAGGTGCCGCCATTTTTCAAGATGGCAGAGTAGGAGTGTGTAGGCAGCACTCCCTCTTTGAAAGGTACGGAATGGAGGGTAGGAGGTTTAGGGGCTGCTAGACCACCAGGGAGTCACTTTCTGTCAGAGCACCAGCCCCCGGCTATTTTGAAGACATCGAGGGCTTTTCCCGATGCCGCAATTGCCCTTGACGCCATCAAAATACTCTCGGTTGGGGGGATCAGGCCACTAAGCCACCAGGGAGTCACTTTCTGTTGGGTACTGCAAGTAGGTGTAAAAAGCTGGTAGAACGTGACTTCAAAAGCCAGTTTTCTGCATCTGTCTGTTTGTTTTTAATAGGGCAGCACAACAGACTTGACTATTCTTTACCGAGAGTTTCTGCCTTTGATTTTCCAACAACTATTCCCGGGTTCAGACCTTGGACTCAAGTAAACTTGTCTCCTCAGTTTATCAAATTTGCCAGAAAAAGACGTTTACTTGGTTATGAGAGTATCCTAGAAACTATCAAGAGTCATGACTATAGGTTTAGAAAGCCCAACAGATTTACCTTCTGGTCCCAGCATTCTCCTTGAGCCTGCTCAAGGCTTTGAACACAAGAAACAACCAGAAATCTACCTCTGGCTGCTCCTTCCATAGTGCCTGAACCACACTACAAGGGACAGATTCCACTTACATCATTAAGGGACAACGATGAATGAAACTGTCCCTCCAACATGGGCAAACATGGAATCCTCCTCAGCCACCTCCTCTGCACTATAAGCCTCAACCATCTGCATACTTCTGGAAACCAGATGATCTGGGCTAAGCAAAGTTTCAGCATCACTTGGAGCCCTCCCCTGCCAATTCCCAGGACCAGATTCAAACCTTCACCAGCAGCCGTAGCCCTTAGGCATCATAAAACCAGAGAGAGTGGATGGAGCCAGCATGGAGTGATAAGCTGGGATCCTTCCTTTCTGTTTGACTATGATGATCTCCTAGTCAAACTGTCTGAACTTGGCCTCAGACACCCATCCTCCAGAACTCAGTACAGCACATCTGTTCGAACATCCTTCTTATTCTTTTCATTTCTCCTGCTTTCCATTTTTAAAGAATAGTTTCCTTTTTCAAGGCACAGTTTAGCCATGCTGGCAGATGCTTGTTCTTCTTTTGGCCCTTTTAATTAATTTATTTACTTAAAGACATTTTTATACACCAAATGCATTCAAGGTGATGTACAATCCATACAAAAAACGGTCCTCCAAGACCCTAGAAAACATATAACCAGTATAAATGGGAACTCTGTACCTCATCCCCCTACCACCACCCAGCAGAATGGGCTCTACTTTTCAACTGGGCTGCCAAAGTGGTAATTTTAAGCCAGGCCTTTCTTGGAATCTAGGAGATAGCTTGGAATCTATCTAGGAGCCGGCCACCGAGACTTTGGTCACAGTGCCCTCCCCAATCCCCAAAAGGTATATCGCAGCTCCTTTTTTAAGGGCCTAATTTACTGTTTTTTCCATTTTCTATAGAAAAGAAAGCTCAATAAATCAGGCCCTTAACATGTTATTACACAGTGCCAACAGAAGACAGTGATCCTCTTCCTTCCTCTCCCACCAACCCCAATGAGTACTTTGTCAGCAGCATATTAGTGACCTCCTCTTTTGTTTCACATATCATCATGACCTGGAAATGCATGAAGCAAAAAGAAAAATCTCTTATAGCCTCCGCACCCTGCCTTTACCCAGTCTCTCTCTCTCTCTCTCTCATAACTCTCCCCAAGCCATCACCCAGTGTCTTTCTTATAATGTCTCCCCAGCTATCACTCAGTATCTCTGTCTCTCATACTGCCTGCCATCATCCAGTGTTACACTCTCTCTCTCTCTCTCTCTCTCTCTCTCATAGCCCCCCAAGCCATCACCTACTGTCTCTTTCTATCATAGCCCCCCAGCCATCACCCACTGTCTGTCTCTCACAGCCCTCAGCCATCATCCAGTGTGTGTGTGTCTTTCTCATAGAATCCCCAGCGATCACCTAGCGTTTCTCTGATAGTCCTCCTAGCCATCACCCAGTGTTTCCCTCTCTTACCTTTGCCAAGTTATCATCCCATATCACTCTCTCTCTTTCTCTCTCCTAGTCCCTCCTCCCCTCCCCCCTCCCCGCCAACCTTCATCCCTGTCTCTCATCTTTCTGCCTGTGGTGCTCCTTTTTTCCTGCACTGAAAAGGCCATGCTGCTTTCTCACCATTATCACCTCTCTGTAAGAAGCTTGAGCTTCACAGTGAAGGAAATTTGGGATGATCTCATTTAGTATCATAAACTATAATTCTCAATCTTACCTTTGAGACTGACATCGGCCAACAGACACTTAAATACATTTTTTTTAATTCTTTTCTCCAACCCATTTACTAGCAGTTGATTCAGGTCATTTGGAATTAGCTTTTCCTATATCCAGTCTGTAAACAATGAGCCGCCTGACTGAAGACTGAACACAATTTAGGACAACTATCCAGAGGGTCGCCATGAGTTGACACTGACTCGACGGCACTTAACAACAACAACAACATATACTCACTATCCGGATATTCTAATTTCCCTTTTTAATAGTTTCCCTTGTAGATACCCTACTCCAAACCATGTGCTACTGAGTGGTGTCAGCTTTCCTCCATCATCCATTTCAAAAACTGCTATATCTCCTTTTTAATTGTTGACACCGGAATCCGGAAACCAGATTCCACTCTGGTTAAGGTGGAGCCCATCCTGCTAGAATATGTTTTCTTCTTTCCAAAATGTTCTAAAGTCCTCCTCCCTGCACCATTGTCTCTCAGCCAGTGGCATTCCCAATCCCCTGTCACCTGGGGTGGGCTCCCCCCCACCTGGGGTGGGCTCCCCCCCCCCATGCTGCTTGGGTGCCCCCCATGTGGTACAGCACTGCACTATGCACCCCCAGCCAGCCCTACGGAGGCAGCTCGGCAAACTTACCATACAGTTGTCTTGCCACGGTGCCTCGCACTCCAGGCCCCGGTCACTCTTATCTCCCAGTCCAAGTCTTGTGGTTCACGAGACTTCGGCCAGGAGAGAAGAGCAGCTGGCCCCTGGAACGAGAAGCACTGCGGTAAGTCACCTTAATCGTAAATTTGCTAAGCTGTCTCCATGGGCTTGGTGGGAGTGCACGCCCCTCCTGGCCGGCACCCGGGACAGGCCACATCCACCGCCCCACCCTAGGTACACCACTGGTCTCAGCCAGGCATTGAGACTGTGGAACTCAGCCTGTCTCTGGGGATCTTATGTGTTCAAGTCCCAATGAACTTTTGAAAAAATATTTTTACGACAATAGTGCAAAATAAAACCAAATATATCCAAAAGCAGATCCAAAACTTAAATCACCTGGTATGATCCCATGGTGAGCAGGAAACCACTTTGATACTAATCCATGTGTAAGGCAATATATTAAGCTTTAATAAACATAAACATGAAAACACCACTGAGAACCTGATCCATAATAGTCCACTTTTCTCTGATAGATTCTTACAAGATGGCTGAATAGACTCCAAAATAGGACTACTATGATACATTTTTGATTCATTAAAAGCTGTTTAGTTGTTCTAAGTTTAGCTTTAATAACCTATTTCCTTTCAGAAGTGTAAGAAATTGCATTTATTTCCATAGTGAGTTTGAAATTTTCCACATGAGAATAGGATCCACAATATAGTATGTATTTTTTCTCACAAAGTGGTTCTACCAATCCCTGAGTAAACACTTAAAATTGTCATCTCAGCAATGCAAAGAATTAACATCTCCAGACTGCAGTTCGTAATTCCCACAGGACTAGATCTAACTACAGAACTATAGTATTTGCAAAGTCAGAAAGTAAAGGAGCAACAGTATTGGCACAGGATGTTCTGTCAGTGTGGAACCTGCTATCCTGAACATGAAAGAAAAAGCTCAGTACTGTTCTGGCAGGTGAAAAACTTTCCAGAAGTCAAACATAGTTTCCTGCACTGAAAATTCACTCTGGTATTCTCCCAGCATTTTTCAATAGCTAGTTTGTCCAAATGCAGATTGCATATTACTTTGAGATCATCACCTAAAATTACTCTGTGTTCAGCAAATAGCAAGTCACCTAATAATAGCAGAGAAAAGGTCTAAGAATAGATGTTAGGTATGTATGCATGGCAAAGTATCACTTTTTCCTTGTAAAATGAGACTGCTGTTATCATTCTTTTCATCTTTAATAAAACATACCTGTCAGAATTCTCATGTCCCCGTTTTTTATGAATTTTATGTTTTGAAATTGTTATTCTTAAATTATGTTTGTAATTTGTTTGGGGTGTTTGGAAGGGCAGAATAGAAAAACTGTTAAATAAATTAAAAATATTGATATGAATAGGATATCAAGGAGTTCATTCTGTCCCGTGAATAGCCCCCTCACAGCCCCGGCAAAAGCCTCCCCATACGAACAACACATTTGTACGGGGAGGCTTAGACAGCGGCGGGAGGGGGCGTTCTGGAGGCAGAGCAAAGGCAGGCCATGGGAGGACAGATAGAGGGTCCCGCTGCGAGTAAAGAAGTGAATCGGCGGCGGCTGGCATTCGCAGCTCCTGAATGGAGCCACTGTGCCATGGTGAAGGGATGGCATGGCACTGCAGCTCCATTCAGAGACCTGACTGAGGTAGCCGGGCAAGTGGCTGTGCATGCAGGCCGATCAGAATCAGGGCCTGGCCTGCACGTTCAGCCTTTCGACCCGATTCTGATCTCGCAGGCATATCTAGCCCCCGCAGGATCAGAATCGGGTCTTCCTCTGGGCATTCCGATTCCGATCGGATGCACAAGGCCTGGTCGGACACATTGGAATGTGCCTCCATATGTGTAAGATATTAAGGGGACAAAGCAACACCCACACCCATCCATGGAAAAACTCATAAGCCTTGTTTCTGCCCTTCAGAAAGTGAAATATAAATGTTACTTGAGCTTTCTCTATTTGCGGCCTTTTTTTGTTTGATTGGAAGGTGGATACCATCTGTTTCTGAGGAAATGTAAATATAAAACAAAGCTAGAAAGCTACATTTAACAGTAGCACAATTCATGCATTTATAGATACTGCAATACCTACTTGAAGTATTCACTGTCAGGTTGCTCTCCAAGTTTCTAATAGAGAGAGAGCTTTTCATGTGATAGCTTTTCAGTTCTGGAATACTCTTGCCAAAGCATATTCATCCTGCTGATGGCTACCAGTTACTGTATATCCCTTGTAGAAAATGTCTGAAGACATGGTCATATCAAGGATATCTCAAACAACTCTAACTTGTCCACATGCCTAGAGTAGGTTTGAAACTGATGAAATCCCATTGTGTCTCTTAAGTGAATACTAGACCCCTGAAACTTCTCTTGGGGGTATGTCTACTAAGTCAGCATGGAACCTGCTCGCAGATAACCTGGGTTAACCATTAGCCCGGCTTAGTAGACATACCCCTTAATGTGTTAGGACCAGAGCTTTTAAGGTTTTTTCCCAGGGCTTTATCCAGGGGTTTTTTCCAGGGCTTTGTCATATGTACAACAACTGTTGATAAAGAGACCATGGGGAGGAGCGAGGAGGGGTGGGGTGGCCTAGTGGCTAGGACACATACCTCAGGCCAGAGGGCCAGGGGCCCAAGTCGCATCTGGGGACAGCAATCTCAGGCTAGAGGGACTGGGGTTTCTAGTCCCATAGGCACTCCTTGTGGCCTTGGGCAATCCACTTAACCCTCTGTTGCCTCAGGTACACATAGATTGTGAGTCCTTCAGGGACAAGGGAATATATCCAGTACCTGTTTGTAGTAATTACATAATGTAAACCACTTTGATTGAAGGATAAGGCAGTATAGAAAACTGGTAAAATAAACAAACATTATGACTTGGGATCTGATTTTTGGGGACTTTAAATTGTATACCATGGTTTGTTTTATTATATGGTTTGGGATTCTGATATTTATGTTTGTTGTGGGTTTTTTGTTGGGGTCATATTTATATTTTTTGAATAATTTAAAATTTTTTGGTTCTCTGGTGTTTTGTTTATTGTTGTCTGTTTATGTTCATTTCACTGTGCCATATGGCCTTTATGTTGTTATTGTTTTTATGATTGTAAATTGCTTTGTGCAGCCTTTGGTTGAAAAGGCAATCAATAAATATGAAATTAAATTAAGCATGAACTTGATCTCCAAAAACGTGCTTTTTATAGTCTCATTAGCCTCACCTTCCTAGAACAATTTCCCATGTCTTGATATACTCTTGTGCAGGACAGTATATGTAAGATGGCCATTACCTTCGAAGACAATAAAGAATATCTTTTCACGTCATCCCTTCTATGATGTGAGGCACCACCCTGATATGTAACAATCTAAGGGAATGGGGATAAAAGATGTCCATCCTGACAAACATGTGAAAGACCACACATGATTGAAGGAAAAGATATATCACCACCTGCCATACTGTCCTACTTTGTGTACCTCCTGAGGACAGGTACACTCATTGACCTCTGGGCAGATACAGAAATATATAGGGGATTTCATGGAGGATACTTCTTTCCATCCCAGTATCATCTTTTTCTTCTTCTTACTTCAGCATTATATTTTGTGTTCAGCATTATATTAGGTGTTTGTGGATAATTTAGTTGCTTTCTCTGATATTGTGTAGTAAAAAAAAATGATGCATAAATACAGTATGTACACATATCATTAGTGTTGCACTCTTTGCTGTATGTCTCTTTCCAGGTTTATAGACAAGAGACATCAATATCCTGGGGCAGTTTACATAAGAGCATAAGAAATGCCATACTAGGTCAGACCAAGATCCATCAAGCCCAGTATCCTGTTTCCAACAGTGGTCAATCCAAGTCACAGGTACCTGGCAGGTTCCCAAAAAGGCATACAGGCTTCACAATGCTCATCCCAGGGTAAGCAGTGGATTTCCCTGGTACTCTTTAATAATGGTTTATGGACCTTTCCTCCAAGAACTTGTCAAAACCTTTTTTAGCTATACTAGCAGCTTTTACTACATCCTCCGGTAACGAATTCCAGAGTTTGATTACGCATTGAGTGAAAAAACATCTCTTTTTAGTCTTAAATGGGTTACATTGTAGCTTCATTGCATGTCCTCTAGTCTTTCTACTTTTTGATAGTATAAACAACCGATCTGTTTACCTCTTCCACTCCATTCATTAATTTATAGACCTCTATCATATCTCTCTTCAGACATCTCTTTTCCAATTTGGAGCCCTAACCTAATGTTAGTAAATGCAAGCTTCGTCATCACTCATGAAAACAATGATTGCCCTTCACTGTATCAGGTGCACTTTCACTTTTCCCATCATTCTATTCTATGTCTTAATTCTCTTTGAGATGCACCCTTACATTCACAAGCAAATGACATCTGTTTTATAGAATGGGGAGCATTTCTTCAACTTTAACTTAGGGGCTGCTATTACAAATTACAAAGTTCAAAGTCAGCATGTAGGCATGTTTTTAGAGTTCCTGCAGGGACTATGTAAGTGCATGCCTTGTCCTGCCCTATGCACCAACATTGCCTGACGGCATAATGACTTTACCGTCAGCCCACTTTTTTAACATACGTAATGTATAAGATAGTGATTAAGCAAGGGTGAAATGCTGCCACTACTTTGTACCTTAGTTTTTCAGTCACTGAATCACTTCTAGCTTCTGAGCAATGAAGAAGGAGAAGAGGCAAAGGAGCAAAGAGGCCTTCACTCCTCCAGGGAGCAGCAGCAGAGGCTTGCAAGAGGTGCCTCCCCTTTGTCATCTCTTAGCAGCACAAGGTACACTAATTAACAAAATTATGTTTTAAACCATGATTTCCCATGTCTGATCTTTTAAGTTGCCAAATTTGGGCTGAGAGGTACTATATTGAATTGGATACTGATCCTCCACAATACACCCAAGGCCTCAGTTTGGGTAAATGATGTCAGAGAGATAAGAGTTGCAGAGAGGTACACAGCAGGGATGTCCTTTTCCCCTCTGTTATTCATTCTAACTTTGGGATCAATATTTGCTCAGATTAAATGGAATCCTAATATTAGAGGATTACGCATAAGATCCGACGTGATCAAGCTGATGACTTACGTCTTTGCTTTACCCTCCAAGCAACCACTTTCAGCCTTGAGGAATTTGGAATACTTTCAGCCTTGAGGAATTTGGAATACTTTAGCAAGTCCTCTAGGTTAAAAATAAGCATGAGTAAGTACCTGGCTTTAGATGGGAGAGAAGGGTACAATCCAGGATCTGTAGCAGGCATCTTTCTACTGCAATGAGCCTCAAAAGAGTTTTGTAATTTTGGAATACAAATACATAGGATCCCTTGCAAGATATATGAAAGCAACATTAAGCATCTCCTATTACAGATGTGAGACCATTTGAGAATGTTGGAGGGCTTGCCCCTTTCACCAAGTGAGGATACAACTGCTAAAAACGATTGCATTTCCTCGATGGCTTTATGTAATGTAGCAACTCCCCATTCTCCTTCACAGAACAGGGATATCCATACATTTTTCCAGCTTGTGACACAAATTATTTGGAACTGAGAGAAACCTAGGATCCTCTTGAGATTCTTGATGAAATACTATAGGGCTTATTCCGTTCCAGATGTAGATCCCCTCTGTACAACCGGTCTGAGCCGGATGTACAGAGGTGATCGCGATTCTGATCCCACGGAGCACGTCTAGCCCCACAGGATCAGAGTCACACAGTCCTGTACATGCAGGCTGGGACTGCGATTCAGTCTGGCCTGCACATACAGGACCTTCCCAGCTAACAAAGTCAAGGCTCTTCAATGGAGCCGCAGCGCCATGGTGTCATGTTGCCATGGCACCGTGGCTCCATTGAAGAGCTGTGATGCCGGCCGCCGGCTTCCCAGCTTCATTCCCCACAGCCCGACTCCTGATCCGGCCTCCTAAGGCTGTGGAGAATGTCTTCGGGCCCATCTGCCCCATCCGCACCCCGGACCTGCAGTAAACAAAGGTGCAGGAAAGTTATTCCACCTCGGAGGTGGAATAACTTCCCTGCACAAGTCGCTGGCCCTGGACGTACAAGGCCAAAATTAGAATCAGCCCTGTATGTCCAGGGCCAGCGACCACCCAGACTCCACCCTCGAGCCACTCTTTTCCTGTCCCTGTCTAACTTTCCTGCACAATCGGCAGGGACATCCATCCCCACTATTCGTGACACAGAATCGGGGTCTATGAGGTTTGAGCCTCCTGGACGTATAATCTAACTTCTGTGCTTCAATATATGAAGTATGTACAGGGCCGGCCCGTCCATTGAGCAAGAATGTTTTTTGCACAATGCCCCGCGTTTCAGGGGGCCCCGCGCAAAGAACATTCTGCTTTTTTTAAAATTACATTAAAAAAAAAAAAGCTGGCTCTGGCTGCTGCCGCTGCCAGCGCAGCAGCGGCAGAATGAAGTGTCCCACGGAGCCTCCTCTGCTCGCTGAGCCCCTCTGCAAGGGCTTTCAGATTCGCGAAGGGAGAGTGTCTCCCTTGCGACTCTGTTAAGCCCGCAGGGGCTAATGGGAAATTTCCCATCAGCCCCTCGCGTCTAAATTCCATCAGCCCCCTTCGCGAATCTGAAAGCCCTTGCAGAGGGGCTCAGCGAGCAGAGGAGGCCCCGCGGGACACTTCATTCTGCCGCTGCCACGATGGCGGCAGCAGCAGCAGCCAGAGCCAGCTTTTTTTTTTTTTTTTTAATTTTTCCATAAGCCGATGGGGGGGGTTAGGACTGGTAATGGGCGGGGGGGGGGGGTTAAGACTGGCAATCGGCTGTGGGCACAAGGGGGCTATCTGGAAATGGGGCGATGGGGAGTTAGGACTGGTAATGGGCTATGGGGGGGGGTTAGGACTGATAATGGGCTATGGGGGGGGGCTAGGACAGGAAATAGGCTGATGGGGAGGGGTTAGGACTGGTAATGGGCTGTGGGCTGTTGGGGGGGTTAGGACTGGTAATGGGCTATAGGGGGGGGTGTTAAGACTGGTAATGGTAACGCAACCCACTCACTAGACATAAAAAAATCAATTCGAAAAACAAAAAAAACCACAAGCTCAAGAGCATTCTCATATGCAGCCCCCACCCTATGGAATAAACTCCCACTAAGCCTCCGCAAAATAAAGGATCTCAAGACATTCCGGAAAGAACTAAAAACATATCTGTTTAAAGAACACTTTATAAATCCTAATGAACCCCCCTCATCCCCCTCACCACACCTCCATAAAAATCCTCCCTAACCACAGATCAAAAAAGCCTCAAACCTCAACACACTTAGGAAAAAAACAACCCTTAAAACCACAATTAATAATTGACTAATGTAAATATTTGACTGATGTAAATAGTTAAAGCAGTTGTATAATTACATGTTCCATGTTATTGTTCATGAAAAGTTAATTGTACATAGTTTGAAGAAAATACGATGTTCCATGTAAAACCATGTTCATTATGTTAATTGTAAACCGTTCATTATGTTAATTGTAAACCGCCTTTGATCTTGGGAAAAAGCGGTATAGAAGAAAAGCATAAATAAAATAAATAAATAAAATAAAATGGGCTGTGGGCTGATGGGGGCTGTCTGGAAATGGGGTGATGGGGGGTTAGGACTGGTAATGGGCTATGGGGGGGGTTAGGACTGGTAATGGGCTAGGGGGGGGCTAGGACAGGAACTGGGCGGATGGGGAGGGGTTAGGACTGGTAATGGGCTGTGGACTGTTGGGGGGGTTAGGACTGGTAAGGGGCGATGGGGAGTTAAGACTGGTAATGGGCTGTGGGCGGATGGGGGCTGTCTGGAAATGGGGTGATGGGGGTTAGGACTGGTAATGGGCTATGGGGGGGTTAGGACTGGTAATGGGCTATGGGGGGGGGCTAGGACAGGAAATGGGCTGATGGGGAGGGGTTAGGACTGGTAATGGGCTGTGGGATGTTGGGGGGGGTTAGGACTGGTAATGGGCTATGGGGGGTTAAGACTGGTAATGGGCTGTGGGCTGATGGGGGCTGTCTGGAAATGAGGTGATGGGGGGTTAGGACTGATAATGGGCTATGGGGGGGTTATGACTGATAATGGGCTATGGGGGGCTAGGAAGGAAATGGGCTGATGGGGAGGGGTTAGGACTTGAGGAGGGCTGATGTGGTTAGGACTGGTAATGGGCTGTGGGCTGATGGGGGGGTTAGGACTAGCAATGAGCTATGGGGGGCTGACTGGAAATGGGCTGATGGGGTTAAGACTGGAAGTGGGCTGATGGGGGGTTAGGACTGGTAATGGGTTATAGGGGGGCTTAAACTGAAAATGGGGTGATGGGTGGTTAGGACTTGAAGTGGGTTGATGGGGGGCTAGGACTGGTAAGGGGTTGGGGGGTTGCTATGACTGGAAATGGACTGCGTGGAAGGGGAGGCTTGAACTGCAAATAGCTGATGAGGAGGGAGCTTGGAATGGAAATGGGCTGTGAGGGAAGGGAGCTAGGACTGAAAATGGGCTGATGGAGCAGCTAGGATAGGACTGGAAATGGGCTGTTGGGGGGAGCTAAGATTGGAAATGGGCTGTGGTGGAGGCTTGAATTGAAATGGACTCATGGAGGGGCTAGAACTGGAAGTAGGCTCATGGGGGGCTTGGACTGGAATTGGGCTGAGTGGAGGGGAGCTAGGATTTGACATGGGCTGATGGTGGGGCTAGGAAATGACTAGAAATGGGCTGATGGGGGCTAGGATTGGAAATGAGCTGATGAAGAGACTCAGACTGAAAATGGATGGGGGAGCTAGGACTGGAAATGGGTTGATGGGGGGCTAGGACTGGAAATGGGCTGATGCAGGGACTAGAAGGGAATGGATGCTGGGTGAGACTGGAACTAGAAGGGAGCTGATGTTGGGGGAGTATTAGAATGGGATGGGGCTGGGAGCAATGTTCCCTCTAATTTTCTGTAGGCTGTGTGCGCATAAAATATCAGCTGTGTGCAGCTTTTGAAGGAAGGTTAAATTTTTGTGCGCCACATAACGACACTCGGAGTTATATACTTTAAAATTTGACTGCACGTCAGAATACAGTATGTACACTACATTGATTTTAATCAAATTAAATGAAAATAGACGATTACTAAATGAAGCGGAAAATTTCTAGTAATTACAATCACAACTTTTAAATTTTAAGACGTCTGTGTTGTTTTCTATCAGAATCAGAACCATAATTTTTGTGCGCTCTGTTGTAAAGTATGTGCGCTCACTCGGCAAGGTGTGTGCGCGCGCACACGCGCACAGCTTAGAGGGAACAGTGGCTGGGAGAGTAAAATGGAGAGGGGAAAAATATTTTGTGTGGGAGGGATGAAAAATCTACAATTGGCCGGGTATTGGGAGAGTAAGTGGGGATTGAGGATGGAGGGGTAAAATTTGTGTGGATGAAATAGGAATGAGGAAAGAGCAAATGGAGAAAGATTAGTATGTGAAAGCAGATGTAGAGAGAGAGAATGGAAAAAAAACTAGAAGAGAGAAGAAAGAACAAATGGACAGCAGACGATGGACAGTTAGCAGAAAACATGAAGAAACCAGAAGAAAGTGGCTGGAGCAATTGCAACTGAAAAAATGCACAAAAGGTAGAAAGATATCTCTTTATTTTGAATTTATTAGCTGGAATATGAAAGCTCTGGGAAATGTGCATCATTAACGTCTGCGCTTTGTTTGGTACAAGAGGAAATTAATTTATAGTTTTATTTCTACAGTGTTGTTGTACATTCCAAGTTTGGCTTTTGGGGTTCCCAGTTTAATTATTGCCTTCCTGTTTCTAAATTGTGATTCCTTGTTTGGTGATGGTCTATGTTCTGCATGTGTAACTGAGCTGAGGTATTCTATTTATGTAATTCCTATTTGACATTGCCACTTGTTCTCTTTCCCCAGTATTCTCTGAAATGTATTGGTTTAATATTTGCAGTGTTGCCTTTTGATAGGTAGGGTATGGTGCTTTGTGAGTCCTGGTAATGCTGTCAGGATACGGCAGGTTTGCTATGGGTTCTAAATGGGCAGCGTTTGTAGTAGTTCCTAATGTGCCTGGCGGTTGGCACTGGATTATAGTAATGTAGAAATCTTTTAGTCTTTCTTTATCCATACACTCATTAAGAGACATGTTTACTAAAAGTTAGTGTATGGTAACATTATGCAAATATTTATGCAAATAAGGCCACTTATGCAAATGAGGCCCCACACTGAGTCTCCGCACATGGCCCCGCACCCCCCTTGGGCCGCCCCTGAGTATGTATTGTATGATTCCTCTTAGTATGACCTGGGAAAGCTTCTAAATTGGAGGTTCCCAATCTGGGGCCCATGAAACCATTATGGGCGAGTCAGCAGGACACAGCTAATAGAGAAAGAGGTTGGTAAGGACTGGATGAAGGAAAGAGAGAGAGACTGAAGGAAGATGGATGGGAGGAGGAAGAGAGAAAGAGACAGATTGGTGGGGACTGACTAGAGGGAGAGAGGAAAGGGAAGGGAGATAAAAAGAGCTAGTGGGGACAGGCTTGGTGCTGAGGTGAGAGGGTCCAGGGAGAGTGGTGGGGATGAACTGAAGGTCCCTGAACCTTTTAGAGGTTTATGGGTCCACTCAACCAAAAAGGTTGGGAACTTCTGTTCTAAGTCATTGGTTGGTTCCTTTAAATCCCTCAGAGCAGGTTTAACTTTGTGCAGGAGCTTTCCAGGAGGCAATGTTATAAAGGCACAGAGGCACATAGGTTGCCTTTATAAAATAAGTTCAACATATGCACCTATGTGCCTTTCCTGCCTAGCTACCCTGTAATAAAATTACCCTTCATGCGCATATGTTACACCAATTTTCAAAGGGATAGGGGCGTAGCTACAGGTGGGACTGGAAGCGCCCAGGCTCGTCCATTTTTGGCTCTGGCCTCCTCAAAAATGTCCATGTTAACTTCCTGAGCACAGTTTTGCCTGGCCACTCAGGTGTCTTCAGCTTACTTTGTTTCACTCGCCCCCACCACTCACAGCAAGCATTCTCAGCTATGTTCTCTCCCACACTCAAAACTCCTCAGCATGCTCTCTCTCCCACCCGCATCCGCACCTGAAAAAACTCTTCACCATGTTCCCTCAACTCTCGCAGCAACTGCTCCCAGTCTGTTTCTGTACGGAACCAGGGGGGTGATCGATTCTGTTGGCCAAGCAGATATCGCCACCTCCTCTTCTGTGCAAGAGGGGAACAAAACCTTTCAAACTAGCACATATACAGGGAGGGCCTACCACCTCCTCCCAATAAACCACACCTCATGCAGATTATACTCGCACCTGGCACAAAATTCTCACAGATTTTTCTTACAAAAAAAAAATCCTTTATTTCCTTCTTATATCACAGAAGCAAGCATATAGGAAGCGTAACCAAACTAGCTAAACACAACGTAACTTGGAGAATTTCCCTCGCTCTCTTCTGACAAGTTTACAGATATAAAGTAATTAAGAGATATCCTGTCCATCGACAGATCCTAGCACAGTGAAAGAGAAGACTATATGGTTCCTAGCTACACTCAAAGATAAACTAAGGAAAAATGTTCACACAGCACAAAGAATCAGAACCATACTCACTCACTCATTAGCAGACATGCAGTGGAAATTTACAAACCACTTTCTTCAGAAAATGGGGTATAAATTCCCAATCTTTAAAAGTTCTGTCCTGTCATATAGTTTTCTTTTCCAATTAGTCCCTTTAATTAGTCCCTTTGCTTTCGATTCCAGGCATCTGGATTCTCTCTTTCATTTCTTCCGTTGTCCTGTTATATCTTTATTTATTTATTTATTTAGACGGATTTAGTATACCGCTTTATCATTAAATCAAGGCGGTTTTGGCACTTCAAACAATCATAATAATGTGTCTGTAGCATGCAGTGGGAGAATTGAGTAGAGTAGTGTGTGGTGCAGTGAGTTAGATTTTTCGGTGAGCTATTTACATAATGAACCATATACATATATACAATAATGAGGCTGTTTGCACTCCCATTCCTGCTGACCTGTTGACCCTTATGGCCTTGTGTATAACCATTTGCTCAGCCCTTTGTCAGATTTATTCCCTGTTATCTGACCCTTTTCCCACTTATTCAACCTTCCATCTAGTTTGTCTTTCCATCCCTTATTTTCAAGAAATATAGAAAATATATCTTATTAGTTCTCTGATCTTCTGACAGTTTCCACACTAGGCCTCAATAGGCCCCATGCCAAACTGGCATAACCATGCTAATGATGCCTTCTCTCTCCTGTGCTCTGTAGATAAGTGTGTTTTTTCTCACATTTCTTCCATCTGATGTCACCTAATACCTCTAGCACCCCACGAAGCACATGCAGTGCAAATGCCAGCAATTTGCCCTGTTAACCCCTTCCCTTCTGGATCTCACATTCCACACACCAGCTAGTTGTGTTTGGTGATGCATGGCAAGGAGGAGGAAAGTGGCTGCTCATCGGGCCACATCCTCCTTCTCTGTAGCCTGAACCTAACTGCTAACATGAGTCACACAGAACATCGCAGAGCCACATAGGTCAAACAGTCTGGCACTGAGCAGCAGAGGAGCTGGATGTGGCTTGATAAGCAGCCACCTTCCTCCTCTTTGTTGTGCATTGCCAACAGAGCAAGCTGGTATGTGGAGCAGAACAGGAGCCCTTGCTGCAGGGATCAAGGGATGACAATAAGGAGTTTTTTTGATGCATAGGAGGGGAACAGAGAGAAACTATGCCAGCTGCCGCTGCCTATGCTGCATCCCTTTTCCTTTGCAGGATGCTGTATGGCAAGTGCAGAATTCCCCCAGGAGTAGGGAACAGAACAGGTGCAGGTGGGGAACGGTTGACATGTTAAAGCTCCACATGAAGAGGAGTAGGGGCTGTCCCTGCATCCAACTAGATTCCGGTTCCTCCACTGCTGCTCCATCCTGACCTGCCATGCAGCTGTGCTTGGAATTGAGTAGAGATTTGTCAGAGTGAAAAGGCAGAAATCGTGGGGTAGAGTGGAAACTTAGGATGAAGAAACAATTGTGATGTTGGGACAGCAGGGGCTCAGTGACTGGATGGAGTAACATAGTAACACAGTATATGACGGCACATAAAGAGCAGCAGGGTCCATATCTGCCCAGCAATGTGGCAAGAGTAGGTGCACCTGCCAATCCATTCAGGTCACCCCTCTCCATTCCTTTGTTTAGGGGTGTACCCACCGCTCCGTGTAGGTCACCCCTATTTGTTCAGATATAACAGATAGTTATGCTTATTTTGATTTTATCCTGTGGCTATAAAGGGATCCACTGTGTCTGTCCCATGCCATTTTGAATTCTGTCACTGTATTTGCCTCCACCACTTCCATCGGGAGGGCATTCCAAGCATCCACCACCCGTTCAGTGAAAAAGTATTTCCTGTGATTGCCTTTCAGTTTACCCCCTTGCAGCTTCATGTTATGCCCTCTAGTTTTAGAGTAGACACAGACTGGGAAGACAGAGGGTCAGAAGGGGCTGGTCAAGGAGTAAGGGCAGAAGAAGGGAATGGAAGGGCTTGGGAGGGGGTGAATAGAAGCAAGGCTGTTGAGAAGGGGTATGCAAGACAATAAGGAGAGAGACTGTAATGACATTGCATATGAGAGTTTGACTGTAGAGGATGGGAGAGTTTAGAAGAGGTGTGAGGGAAAGGAATGATGCGGAGAAATGAGGGATAATTGTAAAGAGTCAGAGTGGGGAAGTTTAAGAGAATCAGAAAGGAGGCTGCTGTTTAGGGGTAAGGACAAGGGAGACTGATGAGGGGGCATGGAGGGGAGAGTTGGAGAAAGGAAGAATAGAGGGGAAGGAGAGATGAGATTTAGTTTTGAGTAAATAGGCAGAGAAAGGAAAAGTGAATGAAAGGGAAAGCAATATTAAAGATAAAGGAAGTGAAGAAAGCAGGTGAAGAGAAAAGAAACAGAAAACAGAAAGGAGACACTAGAATAGGAGTTTGAAGTCCAACAAGAAGAAAGTGGAAAAAAGAGACCAGGACAAACACGATTAGAAGAAAAAACATCCAGAGAAAGGTTAAAAATAATGCAATATATTTTCATTTCAGTCAGCACCTCTAGTTTTCTATTTTGCATAGTACAAGAGAAAATGGATTTCTATGATGAAGATTTTCAAAAAGTAGGTTTAGTCTGCACATATCTATTTATAATTTGAGGTCTCTTATTCTGTATTTGGTGAGGGTCTTTGCTCTGATTGTGACCAAGGTTTGATGTTAGCAAAAAGGTTCTGTGTAGGGATCTATAGCAGTCTAGCTGGCTCTGTTTCCCGGAGAGGAGGAATATTGGTGTTCTAAGGCCTGATGTAATATTTGAAGTGCTGCATTTTCATAGGGATGCTGTTTTTTGAGTTCTGGAAATTAGTGTGGTTTTCTTTTCATATGTAGCAAACTTACCAGAGGTTCTAGGTCGTTTTTGCAGGGTTTTCAGTAACTCTTTTAGTTGGTCTCACAGCACTATATGTAAGCAGTGGTGTACCAAGGATGGGCAATGAGTATGGCCCACCCCGGCTACTGGCTGAGAGGGGGATGCACCCCAATCAGACCCATGCTTCTGAGGCAGTGCTGCAAGTTTACCATAAAGACAGCTGGCTTGCCTCCAATCCAGGCCCAGTGGTTCTTCTCTCCCAGTTGAAGTCTCACGAGAGCACACATACACACCTTATGTGGTCACATATATGCATAAAAGATCTCTTATAAAAAAGCACTCAGCATAAAAGTACAGGTGTTGATTTGATGGTGCATACTTTGCAGATAGGCATGTACATGGGCAAGTTTCGGTGGAGCATAAGCACAGCACACAAGTATATGCAGAATTATAAACATGCAAGTGAAGTTTGGTTCTGAATCCGCCAAATTGCGCATTTTGAGAGCATACTTTAAGTTTAGAGATGCTCTCTTCTGTGGATACAAGCTCCAGGTTTTTCCTGATGTCTGTCGCATTACTCAAATCCAGCGAAAGCAGTTTATGATGCTGAAATCTCAGGTTGTGGCTCTGGGGGCAATGTTTTTCCTAAAGTTTCCCTGCCGTTGTATTGTTACTCATGGGGGACAAACTTATGCTTATACGGATGTAAAGTCTGTGCAGCAGTTTCTTGCTGGGAAAGAGGTGGGGTGAGACTTAGTTGGAGGAATTGATATTGTTTTTCAGCTCCCTATCATGGAGTTTTGATACTCCCTATTTCCTTTCCTTTTCTTAATGCATGATGTATATTTCATGGTTCTCTCTCCCTTAATGTGGTCTGTTTAATGTGTTATGGCTTCTACTTTTGGAAAGAAATTGGTTTTGTATCTTGTTTATTTCTTACTCTGTATATTGTATTCAGAAAACTCTTAAATAAAATATTTAAAAAATAAACCACATGCAAGCAATATTTAAAAAGGTTCAACTGGTTCAAGTGCCCTGCTGAATATCGCAGGAAAGATGTCCAATAAAATCTGTGGGTGGAGGGGGCAGTCACTGCAGCTATCTGGTCAGCGGTGAAACTGAGCCGCTAATCGGATTGCTTAACCTCAAAATGACCATCCTAACTCTATGTGGTTTAGCTGTCCAGTTAACAGTACCATATCGCCACTGACCAGATGTCTGCTGCAATTGCCGGCAAAACCGGATATTCAGCCAGATGCTGGATAGACTCTGGTGCTGAATATCCACTTTTATTTTCAGCGGCGGCAGCCAGACACTTTAAAAGAGCTGTCCACCGCTGCTGAACATCAAAACCTAGAATTTGTATGCAAACTTGAAAAAGATAGGCACGGACATTTACACCAGCTCAAAGGCACTTTCACTAATGGGTTATAAAGAAAAGTATGGCACCTCCTTATAAAATTACCTCAGGCTATTTTATAATGAGCCATCTTCACACATAAACTTCAGGTTTTTTTTATGCCTACATGACTTTAAATGTTCTCCTGATGAACCTATGAGCCTGCTCATGGGCTGAATTAGCGAAGTTATACATGGTTGTATATAACATTCAATGTACCGTCATATGCACAGTGTATTATGGATCTTGCAGCGCTCAGACTATAAGGTGGGGTTAACATTTCTATGACTCTGTTTCTGTTCACTCTAACCATATACAGCTCAGACACAACATAAATTAGCAGTTTAAATATTATAAAGTGTGATTATGAGGGATTTGGTGCAATAGTTTTGTAGAAGTAGCAGCTTCCAAGAATGTGCTGGCCACCTTCGACTTTTCTAAGAGGTCAGAGTTTTTCTGCTGGGAAACTTAAATTTTTGTCTGATGTAAGAACACAAAAGATGTCACAGTAAAACTTGGGTCTATGCCTGGAAAAGCTAATTACACAGACTTATGATGGAGCTGTAGTCATGCCATGAGTCTGACTTAATGGCATTCAAGGAAATCTAAGAGAGAATTCCTAGCACGCTTTACACATTGCAGTTTTTATAAACTGAACTTTCTATTATCTCAAGCAATTTTTTCGTCAGATCTTTTTATTGGCTTATATGTTATAAGGTGGCAGGAATTTATTAGCCTCTATATAAATCTTGGGTATCGGTGTTTCTTCTCTGCTGTCACAGATTCCCATGAAACACTTAGGTCAACTATTGCAAGAATGCGCCCTTTGTTTTTCTTCTTACATTATGACAATAAACATAAATTCAACCTGCCATCCATCTCAGACATACAGTCTTCCATTTGGTATTTTCCATTAGTATTTCACCTCGAACAATTTCATACGGCAAAGACTGAAAGGGGAATTTTATTTGGTTTGGGATGTTTTCTGCTACAGTGTTAGCTACTGTAAACTTGCCTTATTCTTCATTACAAGCCCCATTCACCCCCAAGAGGTCTGGGCCTCTAGTAGGCAAATAGTGGACAAATTATGGCCCCAATTCTATAAAACAGATAGAGAGGCTGCATGTTACACTGGGACGTGCAGCTCCGCCATCCACCTTTACAGTATGCTGCCTCCCATCCCCCCTACACGCATAGAGCCACTGTGCGTACTGTGGGCGACAGGGGCAGAGTGAGGGTGGAGCATGGGCGAGACCAACCCCTGGACATACAGGACCAATTCCAGTGTGGCCCTGTAGGTCCGGAGATCACCGGGGGGGGAGGGGGTGCCCTGCTTATTCCACCTCCGAGGTGAAATAAGAGCATGGTGCCACTCTGAACCTGGCCAACAGACACACACCCGGAGCACAGAAGCCCCCGACTGGAGAAAAGGGTCACCAACGGTGAGTCCTCGCCACCCGATCTGGGCCCTAGCAGGCAGCGAGCACGTAGTGCCATGGGGAGGACATCCCCACGATGATGCAGGGGCATACCAGACTGTCCCAGGGCTTGATCCTGCACCCATGGGGTTGTCCTGCTCCCGCAGTGCAGAATCGGGTCCTAATGGGCCAGTCCTGCCCTGTGGGCACCCAGACAGCCTGGACATGCCCCTTAGGGAATCAGGCTCAATGTGCTTTCCCAAATGGAAGCTTATAAGAGGTCATCTTCGGAAGATACTCAGCATGGCATCATGCAGGCAAGTGTGTGTGGTGGTCACAGGTGCTCTTTAAAAGAAACCCCTATGCGTTTCGGAAAATGCCTTCTTCAGGGGACACAAAACCTCGAATAAAAACAAAGATATTTAAAACAATAAAGCATATTTCATGCATTCAATAAATAAGTCAGAACATAAATACATAAAATAACCATAAACAATATAAAACCATATAAGACAGGTATGACAAAAACATAAGGCGGAGTTTTGGCAATAAAAAACACCCTAATTGTTTCAAAAAAATAAATGAAATAAGAGCATATGGTGCCCAACCCCAGGTTGAGGAGGAGCCAAGTGCATGTACAATCCTACGTGAACCATAATATGTACTTACAAAGCCACACTGTGTAATATCTTAACAGATAAAGATATGAAGACACACTAGTAGTGTATTGATTAAACTAGCATGTATCTGTAAAGGCATAACAAAGCATTAAATCAGCATGGATTTGATTCAGCCCAGGTAAAAACCCTATTGATAACAACCATTCAGTACAAAAGAGAGTACTTTTCATATTATTCTAACAATCCTTTACACTAACAAGCCCACTCTTTACACTAGAGCATAGTATCCATCATTTTCCCAAGGAACCTTTAAAGCGAACAACGGGTATCATAAAAAGGGGGAGAGGAGGGGGGAAAGAAGAGCAGAGGCAAGCCTGAGGGCAGACGCATCTCATCAGCTACAACTAATACCATCGCCACCCTTACTCCTCACCTGATCCTGCCCTTAGAGTCCTACACCATGAGAAAATCAGATAGCCGAGGCAGGCGGACCCGGCGCTTCGGGCCCTACCCTTTCCCCCGCCCCCACACCCCACCCTCCTATCATATATAAGACATCACACCAAATTCATGGAACACAACTGGTCGCAGCTTTATTAACCATCAACAATTACAACAAACCAACATCAAACTTCCAAACCCCCCATTAGCGGAACCCGGCTGCACCAGCCATACCTTAGCAAAGTGCCCGCCACCGCTAATGCCATAACTTGCCTCCCGGCAAGTTGCCATGCCCCTCTCCCCGACTTCGCCATGATATTAGCAAAAGTCGGCCGGGGTTTGACCGGGTCAGGGGCACCCCACCCCCGCCCAAGTGTAGCCTGCTGCTCTGGACCCCGAAAACCTCCGGGATCCCGCCACCGGCACAGAACCCTGTTCATGTGCCGCCCCCCCCCAGCCCCAAGCTGCGACCAGCGCACATCTTGGACCGACATATATTCCAAGGCCTCTTGCCAGTCGTTAAGGAGGAGGTCCATACCGACTGGAGAAAAATGAACCGCGTCAGCCCGATAAAGCCCCGAACACCCGACGTCCACCCAGTCATGCAAGATCTGATAACCTCCCCTCTCACAGACCCATCGACCAATCTGTCGATTAATCTTCGTCAGGCCCCGAGACCACCGACGCTGGTCCCAGCAAGCCGGCCTTGGAATGATGTCCGACCAGAACAAAATAACACCCGGAAACATCCGAAGCACCACCCCCAAATCGTCCTGCGCTGCCCGAATCAGCTGCCTGCAGGACCAGGACACCAGGTCATTGCCCCCCAGATGCACAATCAGGGCTGCCGGCCGCGGTGACGTCCTCCCGTGGCGCTGTAGCAAAGGCAGCAATTGTGACCAATGAAGTCCTCGCACGCCCAGCCATGTCACAGCCACCACCGATGAGTCCAGACCCAGATTAACTCCGATAGGCCGAGCAGCCGCATGCCGTCCCACCCAGTGGACAAAAGAGTGGCCAGCAACCCAACAGCCACCAGGCTCGACACCCCCATCTGCAAAAGAAATAAACTATTAAAGTCTCCCCCCACAACCCGAGCCCCTACAGCCGCACATAGCCTTTGAACGCCTGAGAACGCCACCTACCAATGCCCTGAATCACCTGCTCAGGCAACCCAGCCGCTGCCGCGCTAGTGGCAGCCCCGATCCAAAAGGAGTGCAGTGCAAACCGTTTAGGGTCCTCCCCCACCGCACGCAACGCCAGGCGCAGTACCGCCGTCACCTGAAAACGGGTTAAAACCCGAGCATCCGCGTGCACGAAAAAACTACCCTGGGAACCCGGACGCACCGCCATATACTGGCTCATCGCCCCAACCGGGCAAATCACCGGGTCCCGGATCGCACCCAACAATACCCACAAACCTTTCCCCAACGGATCCGTCTTGGATCTTGCCAAAAGGATCCGCAACCGCCCCCCTTCCACCCGAACATGATGCACCTGCAGCCCGCCAACACCCCCCCTCCCCCCCGCCCGGAGACCGCAACCAACTCGCTGATACGAAAAGCCCCAAAAAAGGCAAGGCAAAATACCGCCCGAAACAAAGTGGCTTCGTAAGCAGACGCCGCAACTCGCGATAAGGCCCCGCAAACCTTCACCAACAGGTCAGGCGTAATGGGCAACCTAGGATCCTGCGATGCAGGTTGAACGCGCTCCCAACCCTGCAGCAACCACCGCGGTAAAAAAACCCCAGCAGGCGAGCCCCAACCCACCGCACTCGCAAAAAAGTTAAACCCCGCTAAATGCGCATGCACTGCCGATCGAGAGAATCCGGCGCCCTTGGCCTCCACGATACATTGACCAATCAAGCCCACCGGAACCCCCCCAGTCTGCCACCCATGAGCCACCAGAAATGCAACCACCCAGTCACAGCCCCGTTGATACGCAGACCAAGTCCCCGCTGACACCGAACTCTTCAGCAGATTTAGCATTTCACGTGGCCAATGCTCCACAAGCTCTCTGGGACCACAGAGCCATCCTTGTCCACTTCTGGGACCAGAGCCCGGAACCGCTCCCACTGAAAATGAGAAAGAGCATCAGCGATCTCGTTAGTACACCCCGGTAGATGCCGAGCCCTCACCGACACATTCAACCGCAAGCAGGCCAATACTACTTCCCTCATCAAGCCCGCTACCCTCAAGCACCTAGGGGAGAATCGATTGACCACACTAACCACCGCCTCATTATCACACCACCACAGAACCCGACGATTCCGAAGCCGATCAGGCCACAGTTCCAAAACCACACGAATCGGAAAGAGCTCCAAAAAGGTGATGTTCTTGGTCAACCCCGCAATGTGCCATGACTCTGGCCATCTATCCGCACACCAGGCCCCACCAAAATAGACCCCCAACCCCGCTCCCCCTGCTGCATCCGTGTACAACTGCAAGGCATCGCTGGACACCTCGGACTCCATCAAGACCGAAGTCCCATTGAATTCCTCCAAGAAATGACTCCACACCCTCAAATTTGCCCTCATCACCCCCGTGACTCGAATCTGGTGATGAGGCTTCCGCACCCCTGCCGTGGCACACGCCAGCCGCCGCGAAAACACCCTCCCCATCAGAATCACTCTACAGGCGAAATTCAAGGATCCCAACAGCGCCTGCAGCTCTCTCAAGGAAATCTTGGGGGATGCAAGAACGTTAGCCACCAAAATCCACAGTCGGGCAATCTTGTCCGTCGGCAAACGCGCCACCATTTCCACAGAATCCAACTCAACACCCAAAAAAGTCAGCCGCATCGTCGGACCCTCCGTCTTACCTTCCGCCAATGGTACACCGAACTCCCGCGCCAGCCGCTCAAACTCAGATAGCAGCCCGTGACATTCCACCAACTGAGCGGCACCCACAAACAAAAAGTCGTCCAGGTAATGCACCCACCACATTCGGCGAGCCGAACCGCTGCACCAGCACCCACTGCAGGAAGGTACTAAACATCTCGAAATAAGCGCAAGAGATCGAACAGCCCATCGGCATGCACTTGTCAAAATAATACCCCCCTTGAAAGCAAAAACCCAACAAAGGAAAAGCAGACGGATGTACGGGTAACAATCGAAATGCCGATTCGATGTCAACCTTCGCCAACAGGGCAGACCGACCAGCCACACGCACCATCCGCGCTGCCCTATCAAAGGACGCGTACCGGACCGTACAAAACTCACGGGGTATGTGATCATTAACGGAAGCCCCGATCGGACAGGACAAATTATGAAGCAGCCAGCCACTCTCCCCAAGCGCAATTCCCCTAACAACTTATCCTGAACAACCGCAGCCCAACGTCACACTGACGGAGAGTTCTTTGCCCTCGGCACCGACACCGCACTCCGCACCAGAATAACAGAACTGAAACAAAAACCAAACGACAGAATCATCGCCTCCTGCCTCCTAGGATAGCAACTGAGCCACCCCCATAAGGCCTCCACCTGAATCGGTGACGGCGCGCGCCCATACCCCTCACTGCCACTTAGACACAGGACCGGTAATGCCGGCAGCACCTTTTTTAAGGCACTTGGTGGCCAGGTGCAGACCTCCACACAAGGAACAGGTGTGCTGAAATTTACAGTCGGGAAACGGGCAGGAGGACCGGTTGAACCGCCAGCACACATCACTGCCTCCTGCCGTGCCAGCCTTCTGCTGCACAGCGCCTGCCCCCGCGCGAAAGGAACGCACAGCCCCCCTGCCACCCCGACGCTACTTTTTCCACCGCCCCCCCCCCCCACCGGAACCAGATCTAGCCGACATTTGAGTCAGCGAAAGGTTAATGTCCTGCGTGCCCCAGGACAACGACTTATTCTCCTCCATCTTGTCCCTGAACTTTTCGTCATAGTTCAGCCAAGCCCACCCATCATGTGTCTGAGACGCCTCCAGGATGGAATCGGCGTATGCCAATAACATACCATATTGCTCCGGCGCGTAGTGACCCCACACGCTGGCCAACCGCAGAAAGGATCGCGTCCAGTTTACTACATTACGCGCCACCTTCCTAACCCTACCGGCCTTCTCGTCCTCCTTCCTCTTCTTCCGACTCTCACCGGAACGCTTCCTCCCCTCCAGCAAATGGAAAATATCAATGTAGCGCCGCTTCCTAATCTTGCGCCGCAGCTTCCGCGGCACCCCCTCCCACAATTCTGGAAAAACAACCACCGACGCGGCTCCACTGCCCGTACCGGAGCCCCCCCCCACCCCCACTAACCCCTCCCTGCCGACCCGGCTCCCCCCCAGACCCTGCCGACGAAACACTCGAAGAGGAAGAAGATGAGGACGACTTGGAGCTACGATGCCTCCGACACGACCGCCTGCGCTTCTTCCGCGAACCGCCCCCCACCTTCTCCCCCTGCAACTGCACGTCCCCCTCGCCCACCCCCCCATCAACTCACCAGGCTCACCACCAGCAGCCGCAGAAGCTGCGGCCGTACCATCCGCCACGTGACTGTCCTCGCCGCCGGCTCGCGCGATATCCAAGGGCTGTCCGCACGAAGACTCCTCCGCCGCTTCATACTGCGTAGCCGTGCCCGACACGGGATTCAGCCAGCTCTCGCGACCAGCAGCGCCCGCCGTCCATGCTGGCTGCGCCATGACCTGCCCCTGCGGAGACATAAAAGGAAAAACAGGGGGGGGGAACTGCTGGCGACCAAGCTTGAGGCCAAAGGCCACCCCACTCCACCCGAGATGTACCCTGCCCCCCACCCAACCAGTTTTCCCATGGCGAAGGCCCCCCCGGCGGACCATAGTCACTGGGACCATGAAGCCAACCTGCAGGCACGCCATACCCACTACCCCACCTGGCCCCATCCTGCCGCAATCCTCCCCAGGCCCCTGCACCCCTACAACACCCCCCGCCGCACCCGAACCTCCGAGCGTGCCCCCCACACCCCCACTCTCCCCCACATTCTCAGCTCCTGAAGCCCCAACCACCCCCGACATCCTACCCCTGACCCCTGGGTCCCACCAGGGGAAGGGTTACCCCGCACACCCCCATCCCCCCCCCCGACCGCCGAACCCCTCGTGCCCCTTTTCGCCCCCGCACAGAACCCCTCCTAGAGGCCCCACGACCCCGCCGACCTCCATCCGCCCCCCCTAGGGCTGGGCAACCCCCTGCCCCTGCCCACCCTGGCCTCCCCACCAAACCTAGAACCCCTCCGTCCCCTCACCCCAGCAGAACCCTCCGGGGCCTTTTTCGCCCGACCACATGGCGCAGGCATCCCACCAGGCCCAGCACCCTTATGAACAGGACCTCTTTAAAAACGGAGACTGCAGAATGTATGTTTTATTATTATTATTTTTTTTTTTTGTGAGGGTAGGCCACCCGAATAGGAGCCCACCAGACAACCCCACACTCACCAACCGCCAAGAACCCCACACACAGCAACCCAACAGGGGGCCAGTACCACCCCCAGACTTGCCTGCGGCTCCTCTGCGCTGCCCAACCACCGGGACCCCGGAGGGCGCTGAGAAGCGCTCCGCTGCTGCCGCCGCTGACCTTCCGCCGCAGGAAACTCAATCCAGCCGCGCAGCCCAGCGAAGAGGACACGGTCAGTCACACCAAAGCGCTCCGCTACCGCTGCCGCTCCTTTTCGCTGCGAAAACAAAAACGCCGGCACCCCTGAAGCAGCCTCCACCCCGTCTGTGCACGTGGAGGCTGCCAGCCGGGAACTTGACCCCCCCACCACAGCAACAACCCCATTGATTGGCTCCCGCAAGGCTGCGACCGACGGGAACCAATCAATTTAAACCCCGCACTCGCGCGTCCACACCCAGGCCGCGCGCAAGGTCCCCGCGCCAGGCCGCACGCCCGGCTAAAGCCGGCCGCCGGGACCCTGCCCGTGGCCTCGCGATATTGCAGAAAATGTCCAGCAATATCTGATTTTTTTCATGGGATAGCTAACACTGCGGGGCACTAAATCTGCGTTATCCCCACAGTAGTAGCTATCGCCCTTTAATAGACATACCCCTTAGTGTCAATCCGCGAGGCTCACGACTTTCATTTCAATTATTAAGTTTCTTAAATGATTTTTATAAAACCTCAAAGCAATGTACATAAAAATACAATAGCATAAAATTTTTTAAAGCAAACACATGACATATACCAAGAAAGACACAAAATGATACATTTAGGGTATCTTTACTAAAGTGTGTGAAGTTTTTGCAATTAACGTGCTTTTAGCACAAAAAATAATGTTCATTGAGTGCAAAGCCTACATGGTAACTGTTGGGGGCGTGACCAGCATGTTCCCAAAAGTTAAAATACAGATGCGCACTCTAACGCACAACGCTGTTACCATACACTCATCTCCACTTACCTACTCACGCTAACTGCAATTTGCTCACTACGCCTACTCTCCACCCTTAACCTGCCCTTTCAGTACCCTAATATGCGATTTGCAGTTAGCATGAAAATCGGTGTGTGTTAACTGTCATGCCCCTAGACTAACTGTTACTGCAGGCTCAAGCGCATACTTAACACATGCCAAATCACACGTTAATTGCATAGCACACTTTAGTAAAAGAACTCCTTAAACCCACCCTTCCCAATTTCTCTCAGCCTACTACAGCACAGCTAAACAAAAACAGCAAAATAGGAAAGCTACCTACCAACATTTGCTTTAGAGAAAAGCCATGTGTTTAAACCACTGTAAAAAGATCATGAATCAGTAATTAATTTAGTGCTGCTTCCTCGTTTAGAGACTGAGAGTGATTATATGATGGCCGTATTGGTGAAAGGTACCCACGTGCTTTTCATTCCATGGACTTACCAAAGTAAAAGTATCCATACACTTTCGCTTTCAAAATTATTCAGGGAAAAGTACCCACATACATTTATACCAGTTAACTGGTGCAGATACTTTTCCTGGATTAAAACAGGTGCACACAGTTGCAAATTCAAATATATGTGTGTGTTTCCAAACCCTGCCCCAGGAACACCCCCCCCCCCCCTTACAGTGGGTAAACGTTCACATGAAATGACATTACATACATACTTTAACCTGCCTAGGAACCTATTTCCTTTGCACTGTTTTACCCGTGCAAATAATAATTTGAAAATTACCCCTCCCCCATGCATTTTGGATGCATTTCTTGAAATTGTCCATCTTACTATATCTTTGATATTTAACCATCAAAAGGCACTGATAATAAGCTTTCCTGTTTGAAAATAAAAGAAAAAGATAGTAGGAAGACGGAAAGTAGTTTTAAAAAATATTGTAGATGAATGGTTGAGAAATTTAAGATTCTAAAGGAAGAAAGACAGCAATGGCAAGTGAACCCAAGAATGACTGCCGCTTTCTGCATTACAAAGTTGATGCAACATGGAAATTCATTTTCAGTCAATGAAAGATAGTCTATCAAGCTAGTTGATTCCAGGTGCCTCCGTATATTTGCAAACATATTTCCCTAGACATCCTTTGCATGCTCATGTTGAAGATACTTTGATTTTCCACATCTGTGCTCTGAGTTAATCACTTGTCTTTTTCTAAAAAGCATTACTAAGTTACTGCTACATCTACCTACAAATGGACTACATGAGGCAAAGTCTTAATATATTACTGAATCTCAACATAACAGTCCAAGAAACTATACTATGTTGAGAATGATCCTTCTGCACTATAATACATGTGCAAACATGGCTTTCTGGTCTCTCTGTGATGTCTATTGGGAAAACATTATTGTGCAAAGTTATGCATAGTACAGACTTGTTTTACAAATGTATTGAGGTAAGTTGCCTGTAAAGCTGTTGAATGGTGTTTCAGTTCAACAAAATAATAAGAAAGATGTTTCTGATTAAATTATATTTTTAGTTTTGTGGATTCTAAGGGGTATGTTTACTAAAACCCCGGTAAAGTGCGGGCCCCAGTAGTGTGCGGGTGCCATATATGGAGTGGGCGTTCCGTCCTGAAAAAGAAAAGCCGGAATTTACATATGCGCTAAGGTGCGTGGCGCCCATGTGCGCCCCGCACCTTAGCGCATGAGATAGCTGTGCGGGAGGCATAAGTGGCGCGCTGAAGTGCAAGAAAACAAGCAGAGCCACAGCACAATGGTTAAGGCACTTACCAATGGTGCAGGGAGCAAGGGTTCAATCCCCCACAGTGCCCAATGGAGACAGCTGGCTGAGGCATTTAAATGATGGGTGGCATAAGGCAGTGTGCTAATGTTTTAGGAGGCTTTTTAATATTGGGCGGCATAAGGTGGCGCGCTGATGTGCAATCACAGGAACAGAACCACAGCACAATGGTTAAGACACTGACCAATGGTGCAGGGATCAGGGGTTCAATCCTCCAAATTGCCCAATGAACAAGGCTGGCTGAGGCATAATATATTATGGGGAAGATTGCTTTAGGAGGCATTTTATTCATATTTTAATTATCACTACTAGCAAACGCACTCTCAAAGCGTGTTAACATAAGGCACCCTATAAGGCACATTTTAAAGTGCACTGTCAGCCAAGGCACCCTAGAATGTTGCTTATAGGGCGCTTTAGAGGGTGCCGTATGAGGTACCGCAAGGTCAGTGTACTGTTATTTATGGCAGCACTGCAGTTTAAGGAATGAAAAGCATAAGTAGGTGCGCTGACAGGCAAGGAGGAGCAGCAGTGGAGCACAATGGTTAAGGCACTGACTGCTGAGTTTGCTCCCCAGTGTGCCTAATACGTAAGGCTGGCTGTGGCATCAGCTGTGCATTGTACATATTTTGTCCTGCAGCACTTTATTTTTATGTTATTAATTGCTGCCAGCAAACACGCCCTCACATGCCATAATTGAAGGTGCCGTATAAGGCACCCTATAAGGCACTCCGTAGGGCACATCATAAATTGCACTGTCCGCCACAGCACCCTAAAATGTCCCCTATAGGGCACCCTATAGGTTGCGTCACAGGATATTGTATAGTGCACCTTATATGGACGGGAACCATAAGCTGCCCTATAGGGCGCCCTATAAAGCACCCTCAGAGGCACCTTATGGGTACAGTACGCTGAGGGTGTTTTTGCTGGCATCAAAATATGTACATTAAAAAAAAAATGCATTGGACAACCCTATCAAATAACCCCACTGTGGGTTTGAACCCATGACCTCTGGCTTCAGAGGCAGTGAAGTAACCATTGGGCTACAGCTCTATACCTGCTTGCAAGCCCCTGGCTGGCTGCAGAGAGCATGCACATCACCACACAGACAGTCTGCTGTGGTCACCAGGATAGGGTTAGCCCACCCATACCCATGATGCACTGCACATGCAAATCAGCTGTCCACAGATTAACATAAGATGGGCAATGCACCCCCACAGCACCTCGGCCTGGTAGAGGGAAGTGACCATGTGCACCCACACACCACCTCGGCCTGGTAGGGGGGTACTGACCGTGTGTTTTACTGGCACAGAGTAGCTACACACCGTCACATTGTGCGGGTACTGTGCTCACCCTGAGGGTGCAATGAGGCGCCCAGGACCAGGTCCACAACACCTTCCAAGCCTGAAAGAGGCTATGCCGGAGGTCCAAAGCAGTGTTAATTTGTGAGTTAAGTAGTTCCTGCACAAACACCTTGGATATCTCTGTCTGACTCAGTCAGGTGTAGCTCCTATGGACCCCTAGGTGGGCTATATACCACCACCCCCACCCCAGGGCTGAGGTTGGCAAACAGGGTCTCCCATCAATAGATCCACATTCTACCCCCCCTGCAAAGGTGGCAGTAGAGTCCTGTTGAGGAACAGACACCCCACAGGGCAGTCAATGCAGCTCTATCCACATCCATAACACAATAGCAGACAGACATTAGGCCTGGATATGGTGTGCTGCACACCACCACTATCTGATATTCTCCTGCAGCAAGTCATCAGCCACTGCACCCAGCAAGCTGCTCCATCACAACACATACCAGCTGCAAACAATGTGCTAGTTAGTCCACAGTGCATGTTCCCAGTGCAGATGCATGCACCCAGAACTGGGATGTCAGCATACACAGCAAGCAGATAAATCAGTGACTGGGCCCCAAAAGGAAACCCATATCTATCACATAAGGGAAATACTATATAGCACTATGGGGGTGCCTAGCCATGCTGTGGTCACTGCACAGTCAGGGTGAGAGTGATCTCTCAGCAGGACATACTGAGGTCACCCTGTCTGTGTAGGTGGTGGCCGGACACTAAAATGTCCCAGTCAGTGCCCTATGCCCTGTGCAGATGCACCCTGGCAAGGCCACCCTGTCCGGCCTATACCCATGGTACCTTGCTCCTCATTATGCACATTGGCAGCCCAATACTGGCAACATTGCTGGCAGTGTGGGCTGTGGAAGGTGTTTGCAGCCACCACACACTGGATAGACAGACAGACACCCCCACACCTATGTCAGCATTGTGCTACTATAGAGGAGTTCAGCAGCCATACCCACCACACCAGTCCTGGGCACAGTACAGGCATGGATATGGTAAGCAATACTGTTGGGGGTCACTCCCCAGGGTGGTAAACACTGTCAGAGACCAGACCTGCAGCACACACCGCAGACATCAGAATGATTGTTATGGTGGAGCCCAAGGAGCAAAATGTGCTTAACGTAGGCATTGATATCTGCCAGTTATCATGGGAAACATTTGATAGCTGTGTACCATATACCCAGGTGTAGGGTGGCATTGGTAAGGTATGCAACTGCTAGTATTGGGAGATACAGGCAGGGCCCAAAGTCCTGCCTCTCCAGGCATTGGCCAATGGGGCCTGTGGGTGTGTCTGGCCCTGTTGGCTGCTGCTTTACGGCAGAGTTTCCCAACTCCAGTCCTGGTGTTCCAAACACTGTTCGGGTTTTCATGCTGTCCCTCATAAATATGCATGAGCTACATCTGCATACCATGGGGGTGGTGCATAGATATGCAGCACAGGCATCTTTATTAGAGGCAGCATGGAACCTGAATGGTGTGGGGCCCTCCAGGACTGCATTTGGGAGACTCTGCTCTAGGTAATGCAGCTGTTTATGGTGTCTGTGTTTGGTGTGGTAAAATATAGGTGTATTAACCATGCGTATGTTCTCAGCAATAAAGGTTTGTCCTTACTATCACTGTTTAGTTCTGGGAAAAATATGTGGACAGGATTGGCAGTAGCCCCAGCTGGCCTTTGAACCTGTGACCTTCTGTTCTTGCATACACTGTCTGCGTGCACTGCACCACCATGTTGCTACAGATATGCTGCCTTCCCTGGGGAGTCCATGACTGTACATACAACAGAGCCTGTCTGTTGCGGTGGACGGTGCCAGCCTGCACACGCCTAGGCCACTGTCTGCTGTGGCTTGCAGCCACTGCCCCCTCCACTCCCTGTACCTTCCGCCAACATGCAGACATGTCCTTATCTGGGAAAAAGCATATGACCTGATTGAGTTGTGGCACTCCAGGACTGAATTTGGGGGACTCGGCTGTAGGTAATGCCCATTGTTATGGTTTGTGTGCGGTGTAGGGTAAAATATGGGTGTTTGAACCATGCTTATGTTCTCTGCAATAAAGGAGTGTCTTTACTATCACTGTTTAGTGGTGGGTAAAACTATGGAGACTGGGTTGGTAGGAGCCCCAGCTGGGATTTGAACCTGTGACCCTCTGGTTTTATAGGCACTGGCTGTGTCCGTTGCACCACACTGTGGCCACATAGACAGTGTGGTCCCTGGAGATAGGAAACCTGGCCTGACGAGTCAGAAACCCTGCTCTGCACAATTTTACTGTGGGCTCATTTACCTTGTACGGAGACAAAAGTGCAAATAAGCCTAAAGAATGACCTCGGAAAAAGGGCCAAAAAACCATGACCAAGCTGGGCAACAGTGATATTAATGGGCAACCATAAAAAACACTCCCAGGAAAGCTCCAATACACTGCTATGAATTTTGAAAGGGTCTACGGAGCGTAGACCCTTCCAAAAATAATTTCCTTTTTTTGGAGCTTTCCTGGGAGTGTTTTTTATGGTTGCCCATTAATATCACTGTTGCCCAGCTGGATCATAATTTATTTGGAATTTGTTGTGGTCATTTTCAATTTATATTTGCTATTTTGTTCTGTGCACATGTATCACACTGCTCACGTTTTGCAGGTTTCCCCGGTTTTGCTGTACATTGCTGACGGAAATGGTTTCTCTTCCCTTTAAATCGGCTCTAACGCGAGGGTTTCACTCGCGGTATTTTTTTGCCGAAATTCAGCCCCGCTCCTGTGCGGGGAGCCTCTCCCCTCCCACTCTCCACCCATTGACCCCGTCCCCCCGCCCCTCGGGAGCCTTCCTCCGCCCTCGAAATGCCTTTCCACGCCTCTATCGCACATCAGCGTGCCCCGCTCTTGTGCGGGCGGAGCGCACTTGTGCGGGGGGCACGCACGCGTGCGGGGCACCAAAAATGCACTATTAGCATGCGCTAAGGTACCTTAGCGCACGCTCAAGTGCGCCCCGCACATTTGCGCGGTTTAGTAAACATACCCCTAAGGATGTGCATTCTTTTGAGACAAAATGGGAAATATCAGCATTTTCTATTTTGCTTCATATCATTTTAATCCAAAACATAGCACTGAAAAATCAGGTTTTTCTCCCCTGTTCTATCGCAGGCCAGGCTGACCGCAAACCAGTAACCTTTAGGTAAGAAGACAGGCATTTTGCAGAAGAGCCACCAGGACTCCATGGGGAAATAGATCTAGCAAGTCTTGCTACATTGCCGGTGATTTTCTTTCCTGTTCCATGATTGGCCCCAAGTTTGTCTGGTCTGCAGCTCTAACTGGATTTTGACTCCTAGGGGTCTGTTTACTAAGCCGCGCTTGCGGCTTCCCTGTGAAATCAGAGTTGTGGCCTCAATGAATAAAATGGGCCACGCCTCTGATTTCGTACCAGAAGCCGATAGTGCTGCTTAGTAAAGAGACCCTCTGGTGTAGAGATTTACTCCAAAAAATTTTCTTCGGCCATGTTCTTGTCCCAAAAACAGACATGGTTTCACAGAATTTCTGGCAGAAGAACATGGCCCAAAAAAGATCTTTAGAGTAAATCTCTACAGCAGGACTTCATGCCTATGTATTTTTAATCATTTCGCTAAGAATTCTTTACTTCCCTGTTGTTCTGTTTGTCTGTCTAAGCAGATTATATAAAGCAGGGACTTGTTTTTTATCTATATTTGTACAGCACTGCCTATGCCTAGTAGTGCTATATAAATCATTAATAGTAGTAGTAGTCAATAGATTCACAAGGCAAAAGAAATCCAGTTATCATCTTACATAGAACTGCAGACCAGACAAATGTTGGACCAATCAAGAAATAGGAAGGAAAATCAGTAGTAATACAGAAATGCTTACTAGAAACAGCACCCACAGAAACATAATAACTCATTTGCAAGTTACTTGACTTGTAACCCAAAAGTCTGAAACAATTTCAGCTGTTTTACATTTGGATAGCAGCCACATAGTAACATAGTATATGTTGGCAGATAAAGACCAGCATGATCCATCTAGTCTGCCCAGAAAGTTGGCAAGAGTAGGTGTGCCCACCACTCCGTGCAGGTCACCCCTCCCCATGCCTTTGTTTAGGGGTGTACTCACAGCTACCTCTTTAATTAACAAAATTGACCTGAAATGAAAATGAATAAATATGAAATGAAACAAAATGAAAATGTATTAAAACAAAACAAAATAAAATGAAAAACTCTGCAAACAAAACAGAAAACTAAACAAAACAAAATTGTTTTCCCTGTGCACTCCTAGTGCATTCATGCTCTCAATTTGCTATCACATCTCGAATAATATAAGCCAGTTTATGCCATTGCTTAAATTCCTCATTTATTAGACTCTCCAAGGAGTATAAACCCCATTGCTGGTCTTACTGTGAATTGAAAATACAGTAAATCGGCCTTCACTTCTAGCTCATTTACAATATCACTTAGAAAGACATTGACTAGACCCAGCCCAGAATTAAATCTATGGCAATTGGACAGCCGGTGAGGGTATAATTCCTTATCAATCAATTTTTAGTCACTATACAGATAGTGTTGGGCTGAATTTACCTCTAATCAGCTCGACCCTATCCACATAGTGAAGAGGCAGAGGGAGGACTAGCGAGAGCAATGCTGAGAAATTTTCTAAATAATGGCAATATTCAGCTGCTGTCTGGATAAGCTATACATTTTTTTTACTCTATCCTATCCACCTATACATTTTTTTTACGCCTGCCAACACCAGACCAAAACAAAATGGATTGCAGCAGTGACAGTCACCATAGCATATATATATATATATATATATATAAATATATATATATATTCAGCGCTATTGGCTCTTCATGTAGCGGTGCTGAATCTATGTATTAATTTAAACACCAGTACTGGCGTCAGCTATCAACCCTATAATATCAACCCTATAGTTTTATTGTGCCATCTCCTATTGGAAAGTTTGTTTTTCTTTTCACCTTTCTCTTGGTGACGTCTGAGACACTGGCTCAGAAAATAATATTTCTCTGTAAAGGAGACCACAACTTCCGTGATTCTCCAAAATTTGACAGAAACCTAATTTGAAAAATAAATGAACAGGACCATTGAAATGCAGCTGCCTCTCACCTGACTACTGCCTGGGAGCATGGGGTTATTAGCAGGATGCCTCAAGGCCATCCATTATAATTATTATTTATCATATATCTTCCCATCAGTTTGAACAGCGCCATAAAAATAAGAGAGAAAAGTTACATTAAATACAGAGCATACACAAAATTCTAGAAAGAATAGTAAAATCGTACCAATGCAGAGGATGGCTGCTCCCTATCTTGAGTGAGTACCCTTTCATGGCTGTTGTTGCCATATGGCAACCTTCAAATTTTCCCCCCAATTTTTCACCGGATTCTATATTTCCAAAAATTCCACACACTGTGTGCGAAATGTGATGTGTATCTGTGCTTGACATCTGAAAAAAACTTATTTAAACTATCACACCCAGCAGTAAATGAAACTGATGCCAAGACTGTTTTTAATTTTCAGCCATTCAGGACCGTAGTTGCCATATGGCAACAGTAAATATTGTTTCTTAGAAATAAAAGTTTTTAAAAAAAACTTTATATTCTGCATCATTTAGCTCAAATCTTAATAAAAAAAACAGAAATTTTTTTTTCAGTTACAAAACAATTATGTGGACACAAAAGGGTTCATCTATGTGAAATGTAATAGCAATGGACAAGACAAACGGGGCAGGAGATTGAAGAGATAGAACAACTTCAGAGGGTTGTAAAACTGAGAATCAAAGGGAGCCATGGACTTAAATGTTAGTAGGAAATGTCGGGGCAGCATAATATTAAAACGTGTTGTTCTGCCACAAGCAAGGAAACACCGTTAACGGTTCCATTTCAAGTAACAATGTTTCCATAGGTTCCAATGGCTGTAAATGTTTCCATAGGTTCCAATGGCATGTAAAGTACACTGTGACTCTGCCTTTGCTCTGCCCAGACTCCTCTGCTGAACACGCCTACACCTGTGTCATATAAAAGTAAATATGCTCTTTCCGTAGTACATTTTTTTATGCCTGGGATAATTTTATAAGTAGCATTTTATGTGCATATACTTGCATATACATGCAAAAAAATCTTTATAAAATTACTCCCATAGCAACTGGAGAGACAAGGAGGTTGTCAATGAACACCTAATTCTCCAAAAGAGTACTTCCTTGACTCCTAGAGAGGTCTTTGCACAAAACCTGCATCTCTCTATGATCTCTGAGATGAGTAGATCTGTCGGTGTAGGTGTGAAGTTCTAGTAGGCAAAGTCGAGTGGCTGTGTGTGAAAGACCAAGCTGGTAATAACATCTAATCTGGGCCAGCACAACCATTAGGTAAACTAGGCAGTTGTCTAGAGTACCAATGTTCAGGGGAGGGGGGGCAAACTCAGACAGAGTTTGGAAACCCTGCTACTAACAGCCACTATAGATATGATATGTGATATGGCATGCGTGTGTCATCAAGTCAATGCTGACTCCTGGTGCCCCAGCTCCTGGGTTTTCTTCGCAAGTTGTAGCTGGAAGTAGATTGCCAGCCCTTTCTTCTGCACAGTAAGTCTATAAAACCTAGTATTCTAAGGTGGTCACCCATCCAAGTACTAGCCAGACCCAAAGCTGCTTAGCTTCTGAGTCCAGACAAGATCAGGCTCATTTAGGGTGGCTGATTATTTATCAGTGTTGGTCATTTTATATTCTCCAGTGAGAGCTCTTCACTCTTTGAAGGGGCTAAGTCCGGACATTGCATACAGCCATAAGACGGAAAAGGCCGGGACGATTACGCGAAGGAGTTAAACTTCTGCATGATGGCGCAAGATCCCACATGTCAAAACAAACCAATCTGTGGTTGACACAGCAGAAGTGGGAGGTCCTGCTACATCCTCCGTATAGTCCGGATTTAGCCCCTTCGGATTTTCATTTATTCGGACCTTTGAAGAAATTCTTGGCGGGGAAACACTTTGCGGATCAGGAGAAATTGCAAGACACCGTTATGGACTACTTCAAGCATCTTGACACGCAACTGTACCGTGAAGGGATGTTCAAACTAGTGTCACGATGGGATAAATGGCTCAATGTTTACGGTGATTATGTGGAGAAGTAAACAAAAGTATGCAGTTTTTGGTGGAATATATTGAATAATTTCTTTAAATACAAATGTTAGTGTAATTTTGGCCTATACCTTTAATATCGGACACGAGGTCCATGTCTATGAAAGTCGTGTTCTACTGTGCCTAAAGCATCACTTGACCCCTTATGGTGTACGTCACAGAAAGAGTTGCAGAGAATCTACAGTGACCGAAGATAGGTAATATAGAGACCAGCACAGCTTGAAGAAAAAAATAGCCAGAGAAGCTGTAACTTCAGGATTGTTTTCTTTTCTCCATGCTGAGTTTTCTTGAGACTTTTTTATTTTCCCTCTTTCTCGTCTAACATATTAGAAACCATCATAAAGGCTGTTAAATATTTTTTCAATGAGACAAAAAATGAGATGCTTGTCAAAGACTAAAGAGTAAAGTAATCTAGAAACCTAATATCCTTTTAGAGTTATTTTTCCTCTACAGCCTGTGCAGCATTTATCCACCTTCAGTGACATTTTAGTGTAGCCGTATCTACAGGCTACAGCATGTTATGTCAGATCTGTGCAATATTTACCCATAGAAATGCTACTGCCTGGCATGTATAAGCCTCAGAAATATATCTTTTCCATAGCTAGAGCCTTTGTTTCAGCAATTCATAAACGTGACTGTTTTCCCCACAAAGAACAGTAACAAAGCATACGTACAAATGACAATTTCTGTGCATTGCTAGAGAAAGCTAAGCATTCCTTTGGCTGCAGGAAGAATGTTAATGTCAAGCACAATTATGAAGCTGATAAGAAAAGTATGGTTTGAGACAGCAGCTATCCATCTTTCACTGGAGTCATTAGCTGCAAAAATGTTTTGTCTGTGATTCTTCTGTGTCGGGTTTCATCCCACTTATAGCATATTTATGTAGGCTAGTGATGGGAGATATTTCATTTTCCATCTGTAAATTTGCAGTAAGCCGTGTTTTTAAAGGATTCCTCTCATGCTATGTCTTTGGAAGCCCCTTTTGAAACTAAGCCCTTGCTGAACTAAAGCACCTTAAAAGCCTCATTTTTCCTGACAAGTCAGTGGCACTGTTGTAGTTTCCCTCAGAGTCAAATAAGTTTTTTAAATTACTTATTAACTTTGATTTCAGCAATACAACACATCTGTGGTGAATGCTCATCAGCGATTACAAAAGAACAATTCCAATTTGGTAAAAATAAGGCCTTTTTTTCACATGAATTAGGAAACTGGACCTATTGAACCCTACTAGCAGGGCCGGCAGTACCACTAGGCAAACTAGGTGGTCACCTAGAGCACCAATGGTCTCAGGGCACCCATTGCTGCTGTATTGCCACCCCTCTCCGGGACGTGCAGTGGTAGCAATACACACTGCAGCACTGACCTTCATCTCTGGTGCTGTTTGTCCTTCCGCCCCATGCAAACAGGAATTGGAGTCAGAAGGGGGCAGAAGTACAAACAGCACCATAGCGCCGGAGATGAAGGTCAGGGCTGCAGTGACATTGCCGCTGTACGTCCCGGAGAGGGGCATCAGCAGCGGCAGTAGGGGCAGGGCTGGAGCAGGGGGGTGCTAGGATGAGGCTCACCTAGGGGGCCTCGTATCCTTGCAATGGCCCAGTCTACAAGGCTGTAATATAGTCTTCAAGGGCTTGGTCCCTGGCGAGACTGCTGCAAGGAAAAAGAGCTCAGTCAGAAGAGATGTGCAATTTCTGTCCAGACCAAAGTCGGGCTCAGTAAACATGCTGGAGCATTTCTTTATGTGCAAGAGAATTAACTGATAACTAATACTAAAACTAATCACATAGGGACTGCAAGAATGGGAAGATGGCCATAAAGTAAGGGCTTCGGTAGTGGCAGGAGGATTGACAGTTTCCAGCATGACAATATATTGTTTTCATTCAAAATGTCTCATCCAATATGAGTTGACACCTGACAAATATGAGACGCAGCACCGTGAGAGGAAAATGTAAATTCATATCACAGCCGACTTACATATTTACTGATTAGAGCAAGTTTGCTTTTCCATCCTGGAAGATTAATTTTTCCTTGTCATAGTTAATTAGTTCTGACATTCTTGAGAATGATGCTTTGGAAATCTATCTGCATAGTTTGTACAAGGGAAGATGTAGCTATTTTTAAATAAGGCTGACAGGGGAGAGAGTACAGCAGTTGACACAAAGATAACCAGGCTAAAGTATGGTCTCTTTTTATCGTTCGTGTGGGAAATGTAAATTTAAATGCTACAGGCAACTGAGAACTGGACATTGGCTCTTTCCTTCCCAACACTGGTCTTTCTGAAGTTAATCTTGTATCACAGTTTACTCCTGCAGGGATTCTGTGCAGAACTTTTGAAAATACTCTGTGCACACAATATTTTAGAATTCTACAAAAAGTTCTATATACTTTATTTATAATTTATTTGTGCAGAATTCCCCTGGCATGAGGCAGGACTATACTCCCTCCCACCCAAAGCCTCAGGCCCAGTCTTCCCCAGCAATATCACTCTTCAGGTTTTATCCTCCCCAGTTCTCTCCCTAAGCTCAATCCCTCTCCCACCCCATCAGAATCAACCCCAAGCTTTGTCAGTCCCTTCTCCAGGATGGACACCTCCCAGCTTTCTCTCTCTGCCCCCTAGTTCTTTCTCCCCTGCCTACCACTATACTCTCCTGATCTCTCTCTCTCTCTCCTACTCCCTGTCCTCCATAGCACTCAGTCTGTAACTCTGAGCATTCTCTGCCCCCAGTTCCCTCTCCCCCAGTTCCCTGTCCCCGAGGTCTCTTGCCTTCCCTGTGTTTCCTCCTGAGTCTACTCTCCCCAAGCACATACCTGAGCATTTGCCCCCATGCAAATAGGAAGTTGGGACTGTGCATCAGAGAGCACAGACGCACAAAGAGCCCTGCAGCACTGGACATGTAGGTAAGCACCACAGGGCTATCTGAAATAACTGCTGCCACTGCAGATTCCAGAGAGAGGCAGTGGTGGGAATGAGCCACCCTTGGACCATTACTCTAGGCAACTTTCTAGTTCACCAGCACTGCACCTAGGCCCAGCTTGCACTCTTATTTATTTATTTATATTCTCTTATATACCATGCTATTCTGCATCAGTGCGGTTTACATTGAACAAACTGAAATTACATTGAACAGGGCATTATAACTTGGAGATAACTATTTTACAGGGAACATAGGCTATGCAGGGTTAAGTGGCTTGCCCAAGACCACAAGGAGCACCTGTGGGACTAGAAACCCCAGTCCTTCCAGCCCAAGGTTGCTGTCCTCTAGTGGGATTTGAACCCCCAACCTTCCGGCCTGAAGTACCTTGCCCCAACCACTAGGCCACTCCTCTTCCTCCCTCTGCAGCACCCTCTCCCCACAGCGTCTTCTGCTCCCTCCTAACGACACACCCCTCTCCCCTGCTTCCTATATCTTCCACTCCGATCCCATGACAAGAGGAAAAGGTGAACAGCTGCACATCAAACTGCGTGCTCCTCCCACAATGGCGGAGGAGGAAGAGGAGGAGGACACATTCCAACCTGCAGCCCTTGTCCTGCTCTTGCTGTGATGAGAGCCGCCTGGTCTGCTGCTCCTGACTCCTGCTCCCTGCACAGAATTCTGCACAAGTGAGGAATTTTGTACAAATACTGCACAGTAGCGCAGAAATGCCCCCTGGAGTAAGAGTTTGGCTCACTCACAGTAAGTGCCTCAAAACAGGTTTGGTCTGCATTTTGACCTTACTGAAAGCCAGGAATGAAGACTTGTTTATTAGTACTATTAGCATAACTTTGCTATGATCTCTGATCGCCTTCTCCATCAAGAATTAGCTTATTGTAAAACAATTAAAGTGATCCTATAGCTAAGATCTGTCCGCCAGGAGGTGTAAAACCCTCTCTCACTAAGTAGGTTTCTCCATGGCCATGTGCCCATGAGGGAAGGGTTAGGACAGCCGTTACAGTTGGTGATTCAATCATTAGGCATGTAGATAGCTGGGTGGCTGGTGGACATGAGGATCACCTGGTAACATGCCTGCCTGGTGCAAAGGTAGCAGACCTCACGCGCCACCTAGAAAACGTTTTAGATAGTGCTGGGGAGGAGTCTGCTGTCGTGGTACATGTTGGCAACAATGACATAGGAAAGTGTGGGAGGGAGGTCCTAGAGGGTAAATTTAGGCTTTTAGGTAGGAAGTTGAAATCCAGAACTTCCAGGGTAGCATTCTCTGAAATGCTTTCTGTTCCACTCGCAGGCCGCAAGAGGCAGGCAGAGCTCCGGAGTCCGAATGCATGGATGAGACAATGATGCAAGGAAGAGGGTTTGGATTCATTAGGAATTGGGCCTCATTCTGGGGAAGGGAGGAGCTTTTCTGAAGTGATGGGCTCCACCTTAACCGGGATGGAATCAGGCTGATGTCATTAACCTTTAAAAAGGAGATAGAGCAGCTTTTATACTAGATAATAGGGGAAAGCCGATAGTCATCCAGGAGCGCATGGTTCGTAAGGATGTATCTTTAAAGGATACTAGCAAAATGGGGAAGTTGGGCATCCTCACAGAGAGGTTCCAACAAAGATAAAAGGAGCCCAGATGTCCTTCAGTACAGAGCAGACAGAGCTAAAAGATTCCCAATTACTCCTATCAACCAATAACCAGATGAATATGAATAAAATACAACCTCTAAAATGCCTGTATGCAAATGCTAGAAGTCTAAAAAATAAGATGGGAGAGTTAGAATATATAGCATTAAATGAAAGGTTAGATATGATTGGCATTTCAGAGACCTGGTGGAAGGAGGACAACCGGTGAGACACTGTGATACCTGGGTACAAACTATATCCTAATAATAGAGTAGATCAAATTGGTGGAGGGGTTGCACTCCCTGTTAAAGAGGGCATTGAGTCACACAGGAATAAAGTTTTGCATGAAACAAAACACAGTGTAGAATCTCTAAGGATAAAAATTACATGTAAAAAGGGGAAGGCGATGGCAGTGGGGGAGTACTACCGACCGCCTGGCCAGAATGAACAGATGGATGATGAAATGCTAAAAGAAATCAGGGAAGCTAACAAAAGTTATAATATAGTAATAATGGGTGATTTCAATTACACCAGTATTGACTGGGTCAATGTCACAGCAGGACATGCTAGAGAAAGAAAGTTTCTAGATGAAATAAATGACTGCTTCTTGGAGCAGCTGGTTCATGAACCAACAAGAGGGAAAGCTATTTTGGACCTAGTCCTTAGTGGAACACAGGATCTGGTGCAAGGGTTTTGGGGACACTTGGCAATAGTGATCATAGCATGTTCACATTTGATTTAATTAAATGAAAGAAAGAAGGCAAGGAAATCCACAGCAGTGCCTTTTAACTTTCAAGAGGGAGATTATTACATAATGAGAAAAATAGTTAAGAAAAAACTAAAAGAAGCTGCTCTAAAGGTTAAAGATTTACATCAAGCATGGGCATTGTTTAAAAGTATTATCTTGGAAGCCCAGACCAGATGTATTCCATGCATTAAGAAAAGTGGAAGGCAGGCCAAAATACTGCCAGCATAATTTAAAGGTGAGGTCAGAGAGGTTGTTGCCAAAAAAGCATGCTTTGGGAAATTGAAAAAGGAGCCTAATGATGAACACCGGAAACAATATAAACATTGGCAATGAGATGCAAGGCATAAACCATTATTAAGAAGGGACCCAGGATATCAATGCTTGACCCAGTACAAGCATTGTGGAACCTGTGTCTTTTGGAGAAACTGCTAGGTATGTATGACATAGATTGGCCACTGTTGGAAACAGGATACTGGGCTTAATGGACCTTGGTCTGACCCAGTATGGCATATCTTATGTTCTTATAAGGCAGGCAAAGAGAGAATTTGAAAAGAAGCTTCCCGCGGAAGCAAGAACACATAATAAAACCTTTTTCAAGTACAGTCGTAGCAAACATCCTGTGAGAAAGTCAGTTGGACCATTGGATTAAAGAGAGGTAAAAGGAGCGCTAAGGGAGGACAAAGCTATATTGGTCAGACTGAATGAATTCTTTGCTTCAGTCTTTACTGAAGATGATGTAGGGAAGTTTCTCACGCCTGAAATGGAATATAAAGGTGATGTAGCAGAAGAATTAAAAGAAATATTGATAAATCAGGAGGATGTATTACAACTGTTTGAGAAACTGAAGAGTAACAAATCACTTGGACCGGATGATATACATCCATGGGTGTTGAAAGAACTGAAATATGAGATTGCACGCCTGCTATTAGTAATCTGAGAACTGTTATTAAAAGCATTTGTAGTACCTGAGGATTAGAGAGTGGCCAATGTAACTTGAATTTTTAAAAAGGTTTCCAGGGGTAATCCGGGAAACTACAGACCAGTGAGCCTGACATCAGCACTGTGCAAAATGGTAGAAACCAATTTAAAGAATAAAATTATTGAACAAGTTGATAGCCATGGTTTAATGGGAAAAAGCCAACATGGATTTAGCCAAGGAAAGTTTTGTCTTACTAATCTGTTATATTTTTTTAAAGGTGTGAATAAACAGGTAGACAAACTTGATCCAGTTGATGTGGAAGCCAGTTCTGTGCTGGGCGTCCCTGGGCCATCCAAGCGTCCACAATTGGGACAGCTAGGAGTTGCACCTGATTCTGATCCCGTGGGGCTAGACATCCCTTGCGGATCAGAATCGGGTGCAACCGGCCTGGACGGGACAGCCATGCCTGATTCTGGGCCCCCGCATGTGCAGGCATCTACTCAGCTAGCCCAGCCAGGCTCCTGCATGGAGCAGAGGTGCTGTGGCATCCCATTGCCATGGCACTGGTGCTCCATGCAGAAGCCCCGATTCCTGGCACACCCCACAAATGTACTCCTCCCACCGCCTGACCCTGGATAGGGCCTGCCATGGCCAGGCTCAGGCTGCGGGGTACCTCCTCCACCCCCTTACCTCATTTTCCAGCCCTGGAGCATTCATGTCCCATCGTCTAGGAAGACGTCTTCCAACTCCAAGATAAAATAAGTTCCCCGTCTAGATTGCTGACCCTGGATGTACAGGAAACCAACAAAAAGAACAGCAACAACCACTCACGGCAGAACAAAAGCCAAAAACAAAAGAGTGGCAGGTTCACACACAACACCTTTATTAAACAATCATAAGGTGGCCTAAACCCAACACAGGACCGTGTTTCGTGTTGTACTTCATCAGGGGTTATCAGGGCACACTGATTGGTGTGTGGTGGTCACAGATTTCACAATACACATAAATATGTGATTGAGGGTACACGCTTTTGCAGCTGTACCTTTGGCGGTTTTTTAAAAAAAAACAGAAGAGTTTTCAATTTTGATATTAGTACCCTCAATCACATATTTATGTGTATTGTGAAATCTGTGACCACCACACACCAATCAGTGTGCCCTGATAACCCCTGATGAAGTACAACACGAAACACGGTCCTGTGTTGGGTTTAGGCCACCTTATGATTGTTTAATAAAGGTGTTGTGTGTGAACCTGCCACTCTTTTGTTTTTGGCTCCTGGATGTACAGGGCCAACACCAGAATCAGCCAGGTGCATCCAGGGTCAGTGTCCTGCCCACTCCCTGCCCTCTCTCCTCCTACTGCACACCCCCTCATGCCCCCATCCAGAACTCCTCGCATATCTCCCCTGTAGGTGCAGGGAGCTTTGGGCAGGGAATACCGTCCCGCGCATTTAGCAGGAATGGACATCCAAACCAGATGCTCATTCCCACTAAATGCGGTTCAGAATGACCCCCTTAATGTATCTGGATTTTCAGAAAGCTTTTGACAAATTCCCTCATGAGAGACTCTTGGCAAAATTAAAAAGCCATGGGATTGGAGGCAGTGTACTACTGTGGATCAGGATCTGGTTAAAAGATAGAAAGCAGAGAGTAGCGCTAAATGGCCAATTTTCTCAGTTGAGAAAGGTGAATAGTGGAGTACTCCAGGGATCTGTGCTGCTCCCACTGCTTTTTTAACATATTCATAAATGACCTGAAAATAGGAATATCGAGTGAGATGACCAAATTTGCAGATGACACAAAATTATTCAAAGTTGTTAAAACACAAGAGGATTGTGAAAAATTGCAAGAGGACCTTGAAAAACTGGAAGATTGGACATTCAAATGGCAGATTAAATTTAATGTGGACAAGTGCAAATGTATATACCTAGGAAAGAACAACCCAAACTATAGTTACATGATGCAAGGTACCACCTTAAAAATCACCACCCTGGAAAGAGATTTGGGTGTCATCATGGATAATACATTGAAACTCTCCGCCCAGTGTGCAGCAGTGGCCACGAAAGCAAATAGAATTCTAGGAATCATAAGGAAAGGAATGGAGAATAAAACAAAGAATATTATAATGCCTCTGTATCGTTCTATAATGTGACTGCACCTTGAATGTTGTGTGCAATTTTGGTCACCATATCTTAAAAAGGATATAGCTGAATTAGAAAAGGTAGAAAGAAGAGTGACAAAAATGGTAACGGGAATAGGAGGATACCCCTATGAGGAAAGGCTTAAAAGGTTGCGGCACTTCAATTTGGAAAATAGACGGCTAAAGTGGATATGATACAGGGTATAAATTAATGAATGTAGTGTAACGGGTAAACGTAGATTGGTTGTTTACCCCATCAAAAAGTAGAAAGACTAGGGGACATGCAATGAAGCTACAATGTAACCCATTTAAAACTAAAAAGAGAATGTTTTTTCACTCAACGCGTAATCAAACTCTGGAATTTGTTACTGGAGGATGTAGTAAAAGGTGTTAGAGTAGCTGTGTTTAAAAAAAATGTTTGGACAAGTTCCTGGAGGAAAGGTCCATAAACTATTTTAAAAGAGGAGCTAGGAAATAGAAACATAGAAAAATGACAACAGAAAAAGATCACATGGCCTATCTAGTCTGTCCTTCCATATCAACAACTACAACAGTCCTCTTTTTACCTTTAGAGATCCTCTGTGTTGGTCCCATGCTTTTTTGAATTCAGATACTGTCCTCATCTCTACCACCTCCACTGGGAGACTATTCCATGGATCCACCACTCTTTCCGTAAAGAAATATTTCCGCATATCACTCCCAAATCTATCCCCTTTCACCTTCATCCCATGTCTCCTCATAGCAGAACTTATGTTTATGTTTATGTATATTAAACTTGATAAAAACCGCCTTTCAAATATAATCAAGGCGGTGTACAATAAAAATAAATCACATAAAATCCAGACGAAGCTGGAGGGTAAAAAGGAAATATACAATAATAATAAATATAAAATTTACATTAAAAAAAAGGTAAATAAAATTATACTGAAAGATCAGATATAGGCTATAAAATTATAAAGGACAGAGAGAGAGAGAGAGAAGACAACTGAGAGTCAACAGAACCGAAGAAAGGTATTAAATACAGACAGAGGACATCAAACAAAGGGAGATGGAACATCAAACGCTAGGGAGAACAAGTGAGTTTTTAGATTGTGCTTGAAAGTGTTGTGGAGTGGTTCAACACGGAGGGTGGAAAGGGAGGGAATTCCAGAGAGCGGGACCAGCAAAATAAAAGGCAGAGAGGCGGGTGGATTGTAGGTGAGCGCGAGAGGGAGGGGGAAGAGAGAGACGATTGAGATGAAAAGAACGTGGGGTGTACCTGGGAGTGGGAAAAGAGAGTAGGTCAGCTAGGTATGAGGGAATGCCAGTATGGAAAACCTTGTGTAGCAGAATCAACATTTTATATTGTGGACGAAAAGAAACAGGCAACCAGTGAAGATGAAAAAGTAAAGGAGTGACGTGATCGCAAGTAGTGGAAGAGGTGATTAGGCGAGCAGCGGTATTTTGTATCCTTTGGAGTCTGGCTAACTGATTTTTTGGGAGACCGAGAAATAAAGAATTAGAAAAAATCGACCCGAGACATTACTAAAGATAGAACCAGTGTAGTTAAGGCAGAAGAAGATAGAAAGGGGCGTACAGAGCGGATCTGGCGAAGAAAGAAAAAAGAGGTTTTGGCGATGTGAGAGATATGAGTGCGAAAAGATAGGTCAGAATCAAAGTGAACACCAAGATAACGAAACGAGGCAACTAGGGGAACCGGAGTGCCAGAGAAAGAAGGAGCGAGTGAAGGGGAGGGACCCCCACCAGAAAACCAGATAGCAAGAGTCTTAGTCAGATTCAGGTGGAGACAGTTAAGAGTAAGCAGTGAGCAACAGAAGAAAGACAAGAGTTCAAAGGAGCCAGATCAGGACAAGAAGAAGAGGTATGGTGAAGCAAAAGAATATCATCGGCGTAGAAGAAAGCTGATATACCGGACTGCTGGATTAAAAGAGCAAGGGGTGCCAGAAAGAGGTTAAAAAGAAGAGGAGCGAGGACAGAACTCTGAGGGACCCCACAGGAAAGACTTTGTGAATCAGACGGGGGAATTACAGGTGAAGAGGAAAGAACTGCACATGAGCGGGAATAAAGGAAGGAGTGAAACCAGTGATGAACAGTGCCACAGAGACCAGCTTCCCGGAGACGGTGAAGAAGAAGAGAGTGGTCGACAAGATCGAACGCAGCCAAAAGATCCAGAGCAACCGCCACCGAAACCTCACCACGATCATGTGCCACATGTAGTGCATTAGTGAAAGCTAGAAGAACAGTGTCAACGCTGTGCCCAGGACGAAAACCGGACTGACGGGGGTGAAGATGGTTAGTAGAGTCAAGATGGTGAGAGAGCTGAGCGAAAACAAATTTTTCTAGAAGTTTAGAAAGGAAAGGAAGATTAGACACCGGCCGATAATTAGAAGGAAGTGAAGGATCAGAGGAGGGATTCTTTAAGATAGGGCGGACCAAAGCGTTGCTTCCAGGGTTTAGGAAAAAATTCCTGTAGAAAGGCTTAGAATTGAACATAGTAAGAATGTGTGAAAAGCAGCCAAGAGAAGGAGTGTGTGAAGCCAAGATGAGGGGGATAGGATCAAGTGAGCAGAAGGTCTTCTTGGAGGAGGAAATGAGATGATGGAGTTCAGGCGCTGTAATGAGGGGGAGAAGGTAGCCCAGAAGTGTGAAAGGTGAGAAAAACTGGTGGGGGAGAGGGAAGGGAGGGAGGAGAGATGATAGGGGCAGGGCAAGAGAAGGAAGGGAGTCACGCAAGGAATCAACTTTAGAGATAAAAAAGGAAGCCAGACGGGAGGGGGGGGGCGGCCCAAACTGGGATTGCGGGGGCTGAGGATGGGGTGTGTAATGAAAGAAGCGACTGAAAGATGGAATATAAATGGCGGGTTTGATTAGGGGCAAGAGATATAGCAGTGGAAAAATAATCTCGTTTTGCGGAATGAAGCCTGGAGCGGTAATAGGAGTGATGAGACTTAAAGATAGATAAATTAATAGGAGAAGGATCCCAATCGAAAGGGGCTCTCCTCCTGTGAATTTATGCCACGGAGGAATTTAAACTTCTCAATCATATCATCTCTATTCCGCCTTTTCTCTAAGGTATACATATTAAGATCCTTAAGTCTGTCCTCATATGCTTTATAATGAAGACCACTAACCATTTTAGTAGCCACCCTCTGTATTGACTCCATCCTGTTTATATCATTTTGAAAGTGCGGTCTCCAGAATTGCACACAATACTCCAAATGAGGTCGCACCAAAGACTTATACAGAGGCATTATCACCTCCTTTTTTCTGCTGACCATTCCTCTCCCTATGCACCCAATCATCCTTCTAGCTTTTGCCATCACCTTTTCTACCTGTTTAGCTACTTTAAAATTATCAGACACAACCACACCGAGGTCCCGCTCTCCTTTAGTGGACAAAAATACTTCACCCCCTATACTATATTGCTCCCTTGGATTGCTGCAGCCCAAATGCATGACCTTGCATTTTTTAACATTAAATCCCAGCTGCCAAATTCTAGACCATTCTTCAAGTTTAGCTCAATCCCTCCTCATGTTATCTACACTTTCCTGGGTGTCTACCGTATTGCAGATTTTGGTATCATCCTCAAAGAGGCAAACCTTACCCGACAGCCCTTCCACTATATCACTAACAAAGATGTTAAAAAGAATCGGACCAAGGACAGATCCCTGGGGCATACCACTGGTAACTTCCTTCTCCTCAGAGTGAGCTCCATTTACCTGTACCCTTTGTCACCTCCCACTCAACCAATTTCTAACCCAGGCAGTAAATTAAGGTCCATCCCTAGGGTGCTCAGTTTGTTTATAAGTCACCTGTGAGGAACAGTGTTAAAGGCTTTGCTGAAATCTAAGTACACCACATCTAGGGCTCTCCCTCGGTCCAACTCCCTGGCCACCCAGTCAAAGAAATCAATCAGATTTGTCTGACAAGACCTACCTCTGGTGAATCCATGCTGCCTCGGATCCTGTAATCTGCTGGACTCCAGAAACCTCACTGTTTTCTCTTTCAGCATCGTTTCCAATCATTTACTCACCACCGAAATTCAACTAGCCTGTAGTTTTCAACCACATCCTTACTTCAGCTGTTGTGTAAAGGGACCACATGAGCCTCTCTCCAGTCCTTTGGCACCACTCCCGACTCCAACAAGTTGTTGAAAAGCTCAGTCAGTGGAGCTGCTAGAACGTCCCCATGTTCCCTCAGTATTCTAGGATGTATCCCATCCAGTCCCATCGCTTTGTCTACGTTAAGTTTAGCTAGATTCTCACAAACACAGTCTTCTGCTTACCCCAGGACGAGCATTATGGAACCTATGTGCCTTTTCGGAAACTTGCCAGCTACTTGTGACCTGGATTGGTCATTGTTGGAAACAGGATACTGGGCTTGATGGACCTCGGTCTGCTCCAGTAAGGCATTTCTTATGTTCTTATGTTCTTGTAAATGTGTTTTGTTGTGTCAGTGGTATCCACTGTGATATTTGGTAACCTATCTCTGAAACACCAGTGATCATGTAAATGGTAATTTCAATAAATCAGCTGTTCAAAGCAAGTGGAGGAGTACCCTAGTGGTTAGAACAATAGTGTGGTATCCGAGAGATCCATGTTTGATTCCCCCTGGTGTTCCTTCTGCTCTTCTGCTAGCTTCCATTGCTTCAGAAGAAGTAGCCTGGCAATCTTCTTCTGATAATACCTTGCCAAGAAAACCCAGGGGCAGCTAGGTTACCAGGAATCAGCATTGACTTGACAGCACTTTAAAAAAAAGTTATTAAAAGGATGAAACCACTGAGCCATAAAATATAACTCCATGTATGGATGAGAGAAGCTTGTTTAATCTTCCCAAATTACGTCCTGACACAAAGCTACAGATCTCTGGTTTTTCTCATCCCTCTTTTTGGAAGTTTCTATTATATATTGGTATTGGGTTAATATGGCATCAGTTTTTCATTTAGCTATAAAGTCTATAGATTCATTATAACCCATAGGCCTTGTGCCTTATTTTCAAATGGAAACATGCATGTACTTCCCCTTTAAAAATGGCCATGGCTGTGAAGTACATGTGGACTTTTGTACCTGTTTCTGCAGGTACAATTTCTTTGAAAAAGAACACACAAAGCACGGAAGATAGAATTCTAACCCCTGCTTTATCCATTAGTCAGGAGGCAGGACACTTCATGCAGCTCTGGGGCACACAGACACTCAATGCTGATGCCTGGGCTCTTTCTTGATGGGGAAGTGGGAAGTAAAATCTTTCGAGGTCCTAGACTTTTAATGGAACATCCTTTGATAACTCCCAGTAGAAATAAACACACTGTTACACAGTAACATATTGTTCCAAACTAAATCCTTTTACAGGAGAATGTGTCTATCCAGCTCAATAATGTGACATATAATACAGTGTGTTTAATGTGGGAATAATCCAACCAGCAAATCACAATACAAAACAGTCCAAATATTTCACAAAATTTCACCAACCACTATATAACCAAGGCACTCTTTGAAAATAAGACCATCCCTGGCTTTCCTCTTCTTGCTCTGAAGGTCCCAAAGATGAATTTGGCAATTCTTGACAATTACAGGCGAACCTCTACTAACTCTTCTGAGAAGCAGCAACTCAACAACAGACTTTAAAGCCTGGCAGCCACTATCCTCCTCCCCTTGCTGTGATCACAGTGGGGTGGGGAGGAAAAGATGCAAGAGAGTCACCTGGTCTACTGCTCCTGACTCCAGTAACTTCAGTCTGTTTCTTCCCTGTCTCCAAATCCCCTTTGGATCTGATCTTTCTGGGTGCCCTAAAGCTTATCTCTTGAGCATCAGAACAATCCTAGAACAGGATGGAAAGAACGAACATGAGTCCAAGAATATGAATGGCACTCCTCCCACTGAGGAGTGCAAAGCTAGTAGTCATCCTACACTCTGACCAGTGTCCGTAAGGACTCTGAAATCTCTGATATGGGACATATTGAAAACCCTCCTACATAATCTACACGAGTTGTTTTCCTTTCCTGCCCAAAACGCACACCTGGGAATGACTCCCCTCAATCCAACTAAGGAGTATGTTTACTATTTGGTGGTAGTGGCTTCCGTGTGATATCGGAGCTGCGGCTCCGATATCACACAAAAGCCGCTACCACTGAAAAATAAACATGCCCCTAAGTATATGTACACTATGGATGCCCATGCATACTGTTTGCCCAGTTTTCAGACAACCAGCTTGGTTAGTGGCACTGAAAATTAGTTTCCCCATGTTAAATATCCCTAAGAAATCCATTAGCTATGAAAGCAGTTATCTGTAATTTTTTTAAAATGAGCACAAATAAGTACATATTAATGCAGTATTAGACATTACTATCAGGATTCACATGTTAATTTACACCTGGACCTAAAAGAGATGGGCAGGGCCTTTGTCTCTTTACCAATTTGGACTTTAAAAAAAATAACCTCTTATTTCCTCTATCTGAAAGACAATCTGGGAGGTCTCTTCTAGGAGCTCCATATGTTAGGCTGCTGTTCAGGTTTTCCCCTTAGTGATACCAAAATTATAGAATGCCCCTCCTCTGGAAATGAATGCAGCTTTTTCAGATGCCTGGGATACTTTGCTCAGGATAGGTTTTTGGCCCAAAACAATTTTCTCAATTTCAGTTTGTAATATGAATATTGGGTGTTTCCAAGCTGAGTTTGCTACCTGGTTTAAGGAAATCTGACTCAAATTATAGAATATCAAATAAGTCAAAATCTATTTTTTATCATCCCCCTCATAATATGTTTCTTTTTCATTTTAAAAAATCCTTTGAAACTGTTCTTATCTTAGTGCCTCATTCATACATAGCTTTCAGACTTTTTTATTCAAACACATGAGGCAATGACAAATGATATCATGGCTTACATAATGGTCACCTTAGCAATAACAGAACAGAACTGCCACCTATCCTCTCTCCAAGTATGATGAACAAAGGTCTCACTGGTATATTCTCAATTTGCTACCACAATGTGATTTTACCTATCTCACAACAACATTAAATCCTAAACCAGGGGTCTTCAGTCCTTGAGTGCCACAAACAGGTGGATTTTTGGGATACCGTAATCTGCATGAGAGAGATTTGCATGCATGCTACCTTCATTGAGTGCAAACCTCTCTCATGCACAATCATTATAGATAGCCTGAAAACCCAACTTAAGTGTGGCCTCAAGGACCACAAGTGAATACCACTGCCCTAAACCACTCCAGAATACAAATACTCTCCTCACAAGTAAACATTTCCTGCTGTTGCCTTTGAAGGTTGCCTGCAGCCATTAACTATTGATGTCAGCTATTACACTGTCTGGAATATGCAGAGAGAGATTAGAATGAATTTTCAATATCTGATTTTATTTTATTAACACTAGTGTCTGCTGATGCACATTTTGTCATTTGCTAATTTTTTTTTTCAAAAGCAATCTTGCCTTAGCTGATACTGAAACATTCCCAAACAGATCTGAACAGCAAAAAATAAGAAAAGGGAAACAGCTAGAAAGGTAGTCCATCCACAGCTAGGCTTGACATTTCTCGACTGATAAGCTCAAGATACATATTTCCTTTGTTGAGTTCACATTGGCTTCTGTGTTCCTTGAACTATTCTAAATGTTCCCTACTGCATGCTGATTCACTTTTGGTTTTATCCATAAACTTTATATCTATTTATTTATTTGTATTTATATTTAGTTTACGCTTCTCCAGTAAGTAGTTCAAGGTGAGTTACATTCAGATACAGTAAGTATTTTTAGATCCCTTAGAGAGCCTCCAATCTGACTTCTCTGGTTGGGAGTAAATATCTAGACTATGGACTATTGTTTTAGAGGATGTAAGAGTGAGTAATCCCTCAGCTATTGCTGGTCCTGTCTCAACAACCTGTTTGCCAGACTCTGCAACCAGTGGACATTTTTGCTGCAGCCTCTGAAGAGGTTCTCTTGAGACTTGTAAGAACTTCCCTGCAAACAGAATTTACACAAAACTGTAGCTTGTAGGTGGATGGAGGAGAGTTGTGATTTTTGGGATATTTTGGACTTTGTGGAGCATCCTTGTGAACAAATTGAGTGCATACAAAGAGTATACAAAGGGTGACCTCAGCATTAGAAAATAGTGAAATTTTGAAGAGAATTGTGGGAGAATTGTTCCAAGCTGATTTGACTGACTTTTTGATGAAACCACAGTAGTTTTTTATTTTTTGGGCTGTTCTGGGATTTTTCAAAATGGCTATCATTCCTACCTATGGGTTGTGCTTAGAAGAGGCAGCACAAGGAAGTGTATTCTCTCAGGGGCAGTTTTTCCAAACGGATTAGTTTTGCGCATACCATGACAGTCCTAAGCCCCTAAGCCAGGGTATTTGGAGTATGATTTCAGTCTCTCAGATTTACTGCTAATGCTCACCAATGTACTTGCATTGTGCCAAAGAGAGCTCTCTTCTGAAGTTCATAAGATATTACATGAATGGGTAATTTGTCAGGATGTGACTGGAAGTTCTTCTTTATCAAGCCTGTGGCTCCCAATACGATGGGAAATATTTATGTATGTTTCTGCCACATGTGTTTGGGCTCTGACTGCATTTCTTGGTACTTTAGGATCCTCTCCACACAATTTACAGAATAATCACTTGGAACCGACACCTCTATATTCAATGTCATTCTGGTATTTTTCTCCTTTACCATTAAGTCAGGTTTCCATACATCCAGTTTCTTATCCATCACGAATGGGAATGTCCCAAATTATCATTACTTCTTCATTCTCCATAATTCTCTTAGGGGCATGTTTACTAAAAACCGCTAATTTGCAAGCCGCAAAATAGCGCACTAAAAGCGGTACTTAAGAGCGCTTAAACGCCCAGCAAACATGCGATGAAGCCCCGCACACTTGCGCGGCACAGTAACGGGTGCCGCACAAGTACGGGCCCGCAAATGTCCGATAGAGGCGTGGAAAGGCTAACGGAGGGCGGAGGAAGGCCCCGGAGGGGCGGAGAGAAGGGGTTAATGGGCGGGGAAGGGGAGGGGAGAGGCGCCCTGCACATTATCGGTGCTGAATTTCCAAAAAAAAATAGCGCGAGTGAATCACTCGCGGTAGAATGCATTTATAGGGAAGAGAAACCATTTCCGTCAGCAATGTACAGCAAAACCGGGGAAACCTGAAAAACGTGAGCAGTGTGATAAATGTGCACAGCCCAAAAGTGGAAATAAAAATAGAAAAGGACCACAACAAAAATTGTAAAAATAGTAATTCAGCTGGGGAACAGTTATAGTAATGGGCAAAACCAACAAACACACCCAGGAAAGCTCCAGCAAAAAGAAATGTTTTTGGAAAGGTGTACGGAGCGGAGACTCTTCCAAAAACATTTCCTTTTTGTTGGAGCTTTCCTGGGAGTGTCTTCTATGGCTGCCCATTAATATCACTGTTGCCCAGCGTGGTGATATTGTGTCCCCCATTTGCCGTGGTCATTTCAGGGGTTTATGTGCACGTTTGTCACCAGACAGGGTGCATGTGCCCACAGTAAAAATGCGTAGAGCAGGGTTTGTGACTCCATCCTGCCAGGTTTACTACCTCCAGGGGCTGCACTGCCTCTGTGGCCATAGTGTGGTGCAGCGGACAGAGCCATTACTCTAGGACTAGAAAACCAGAGATTCAAATCCCAGCTGGAGCACTTCCCAGCCCAGTCCCTATATTTTACCCACCACTAAACAAAGATAGCGCAGACACCCCTGTATTGCAGGGAACATAAGCATGGGGGAAACACCCATATTTTACCCAACACCGCGCACACACCACAACAATGGGCATTACCTACAGCCAAGTCCCCCAAATGCAGTCCCGTACTGCCACATTGCAATCAGGTCATCTGCTTTGTCTGAGAGAAGCTCATGCCAGCATGTTGGCGGACCAGTACATGTGGTGCAGGGGGCAGTGGCTGCTAGCCACAGAAGACAGAGGCCTAGCCATGTGCAGGCTGGCACAGTCCACTGCAACAGACAGGCCCTGCCGGATCCACAGGCATGGACATTCCAGGGAATGCAGCCAATCTGTGGCTACACAGTGGTGCACTGCACACAGACAGTGCATGCAAGAACAGAAGGTCACAGGTTCAAAGCCCAGCTAGTGCTACCACCAGTCCTGCCCACATATTTTTCCCACAACTACACAGTGATAGTAAGGACAAACCTTTCATGGCGAGGACATATGCAATGGTACTACGTCTATCTTTTACCCCACTGAGCACAGACACCATGTACAGGGGCAGTACCTAGAGCAGAATCTCCCAAATGCAGTCCTGGTGGGCCACACACCAGTCAGGTTCCATGCTGCCACTCATACAAATGCCTGTGCTGTATATCTATGCACCACCCCCATGGCATGTAGATGTAACTCATGCATATTCATGAGGAACAGCAGGAAAACCCGAACAGTGTGATGGAAACCTGGACTGGAGTTGGGAATCTCTGCAGTAAATCAGCAGCCAACAGGGCCAGACACACCCACACACACACCCACAGGCCCCATTGGCCAATGTCCCCTGGAGAGGCAGAACATTAGACCCTGCGTGCATCTCCCAATACTAGCACCTGCATACCTTAGCAATGTCACCCTACACCTGAGGTATACGGTACACAGCTCTGAGACGCTTGCTAGGAGTACTGGCAGATAGATATCCATACGTTACGCACATACTGCTAGTTGACCCCATCCAAACAATCTGTTGGGTGTTTGCGGTGCGTGCTCCAGCCCTTGCCTCTGACGGTGTTTACCACCCTGGGGAGTGACCCCCAGCAGTACTGCGTAGCATATCCATGCCTTGCCGTGCCCAGCACCGGTTTGGTGGCAAAGGCTAATTACCTCCTCAATAGTAGCACCATGATGGCATAGGTGTGGAATTGTGTGTCTGTCTAACTCTATACAGTGGGTGTTTGCTGCAAGCCCCTTCCACAGCCCACACTGCCAACACTGTTGCCAGTATTGGCCTGCCAATGTGCATAATGAGTAGCAAGGGACCATAGGTATATCTCAGACAGAGTGGACTGACCAGGATGCAGCTGCACAGGGCATAGGGCACCGGCAGGGGCATGGTAGTGCCTGGCCACCACCTACACAGACAGGGTGACCTCTGTATGTGCTGCTGGGGGATCACTCTCACCCTGAGTGTGCAGTGACGGCAGCATGGCTAGGCACCCCCATAGTGCTATATTGTGATTCTCCCATGTGATATGTATGGGTGTTCTGTGGGGGCCTCTTCATGGACTTATCTGCCTGTGTGTACTGCCACCCCAGTTGTGGGTGCATGCATGTCCATCAGGACCAGCCAGCAGACTGTTCACAGCTGGTATGTGTTGTGATGGAGTGCCTTGCAGGGTGCAGTGGCTGATGGCTTGCTGCAGCTGAATATCAGATAGTGGTGGGGTGCATCTGTGAATATCCAGGCCTAATGTCTGTCTGATATTGTGTTATGGATGTGTGTGGAGCTGCTTGGACTGCCCTGTAGGGTGTCTGTTCCCTAGCAGGACTGGGGTTGATGGTCCACTCTACTGCCATCAGTGCAGGGGAGGGTGGGGTGGGGATCTGTTGAGGGGAAGCCCTGTTTTATCCACCTGGGGGTCCATGGGGGGACCCACTAACTGAGCCAGACAGAGATCTCCAAAATGTTTATGCAGCACCTACCTATTCCACAGGTTATTGGTGCTTTGTAGCTCTGACATGGCCGCATTCAGCCATGGCTGGTGTTGTGGACCTGGTCCTGGGCGCAACATCTCACACTCAGGGTGAGCACAGTAACCGCACAATGTGATGGTGTTTAGCTACTCTTTGCCGTTTGTCCACCCACTCAGGACACCCTACCAGGCCGAGGTGCTGTGTGGGTGCACACGGACACTTCCCCCTACCAGGCCGGGGAGCTTTAGGGGTGCATTTCCCATCCTGTGTTACATAAGAACATAAGAACATAAGATATGCCATACTGGGTCAGACCAAGGTCCATCAAGCCCAGTATTCTGTTTCCAACAGTGGCCAATCTAGGTCATACGTACCTAGCAGTTTCCCCAAGGGACACAGGTTCCACAATGCTTGTATTGGTTCAAGCATTGATATCCTGGGTCCCTTCTTAATAATGGTTTATGGACCTTTTCTCCAGGAACTTGTCCAAACCTTTTTAAACCCAGCTACACTAACAGCCTTTACTACATCCTCCGGTAACAAATTCCAGAGTTTGATTACACGTTGAGTGAAAAAATATTTTCTTTTATTAGTCTTAAATAGTTTACCCTGTAGCTTCATTGCATGTCCCCTAGTCTTTCTATATTCTGATAAGGTAAACAATCGATCTACGTTTACCCGTTCCACTCCGTTCATTAATTTATAGACTTCTATCATATCTCCCCTCAGCCGTCTCTTTTCCAGGTTAAAGAGCCCCAACCTTTTTAGCCTTTCTTCATAGGAGTAGCCTTCCATCCCCTTTACCATTTTGGTGGCTCTTCTCTGAACCTTTTCTAAAATCGCTATATCCTTTTTAAGATACGGCGACCAGAATTGCACACAATATTCAAGGTGCGGTCTCACCATGGAACGATATAGAGGCATTATAATATCTTTTGTTTTATTTTCCATTCCTTTCCTTATCATACCTAGCATTCTATTTGCTCTCTTGGCCGCCGCTGCACACTGGGCCGAGGGTTTTAACATGGTATCCACAATGACGCCTAAATCTTTTTCCTGGGTGGTGGTTCCTAATGTGGAACCTTGCATCATGTAACCATAGTTTGGGTTGTTCTTCCCTAGGTGCATAACCTTGCACTTCTCCACATTAAATTTCATCTGCCATTTTGATGCCCAGTCTTCCAATTTATCAAGATCCTCTTGCAATTTTCCACAATCCTCCTGGGTTTTAACAACTTTAAATAGTTTTGTGTCATCTGCAAATTTGATAACCTCACTCGTTATTCCACTTTCCAGGTCATTTATGAATATGTCAAAAAGCAGCGGACCCAGCACAGATCCCTGGGGTACACCACTATTCACCTTTCTCCATTGGGAAAATTGGCCATTTAGCCCTACCCTCTGCTTTCTATCTTTTAACCAGTTCCTGATCCACAATAGTACACTGCCTTCTATCCCATGACTCTTTAGTTTTGCCAAAAGTCTCTCATGAGGGACCTTGTCAAAGGCTTTCTGAAAGTCCAGATACACAATATCAATCGACTCACCTTTGTCCACCTGTTTATTCACTCCTTCAAAAAAACATAACAGATTAGTAAGACAAGATCTTCCTTGTCTAAAGCCATGTTGGCTGTCTCCATTAGGTCGTGACTATCTACATGCTGAGTAATTTTATTCTTTATGATGGTTTCTACCATTTTTCCCGGTACTGATGTCAGGCTCACCGGTCTGTAGTTTCCCGGATCACCCCTCGAACCCTTTTTAAAAATTAGTGTTACATTGGCGATCCTCCAATCCTCAGGTATTAGAGATGATTTTAATGATAGTTCACAGATTACTGATAGCAGGTCTGCAATCTCAAATTTCAGTTCTTTCAACACCCTTGGATGTATACCATCCGGCCCAGGTGATTTGCTACTCTTCAGTTTATCTAATAGTTGTAAGACATCTTCCCGATGTATCGATATTTCCTTCAATTCTTCCACACCTTTAAATACCACTTCAGTCATGGGTAACATCCCTACATCTTCCTCAGTAAAGACCGAAGCAAAGAATTCATTCAGTCTCTCCGCTATCGCCTTGTCGCCTCTTAGTGCTCCTTTAACCCCTTTATAATCTAATGGACCAACTGACTCTCTCACAGGTTTTTTGCTACGAATGTACTTGAAAAGGTCTTTATTTCGCGTTTTTGCTTCCGCAGCAAGCTTCTTCTCAAATTCTCTCTTTGCCTGCCTTATCAATGCCTTGCATTTGACTTGCCAGTGCTTGTGCTGTTTCCAGGTTTCATCGTTTGGCTCTTTTTTCCATTTCCTGAAAGATGCTTTTTTGGCAACAACAGCCTCTCTGACCTCACCTTTAAACCATGCTGGCAGTTTTTTGGACTTCCTTCCACTTTTCTCAAAGCGTGGAATACAGCTGGTCTGGGCTTCCAAGATAGTATTTTTCAACAACACCCAAGCTTGATGTACGTCTTTAACCTTTGCAACTGCTCCTTTTAGTTTTTTCTTAACTGTTTTCCTCATTTTATCATAGTCTCCCTTTCGAAAGTTAAAGGGTAGTACTGTGGATTTCCTTACTATTCCTCCTCCACTAATTAAATCAAAGGTGATCATGCTATGATCACTATTGCCAAGTGGCCCCAACACCCTTATCTCTTGCACTATATCTGGTGTTCCACTAAGGACTAGGTCTAATATTGCTTCCCCTCTGGTCAGTTCATGAACCAGCTGCTCCAAGAAGCAGTCATTTATTTCATCTAGGAACTTTATCTCCCTAGCATGTCCTGTTGTGACACTGACCCAGTCGATGCCGGGATAATTGAAATCACCCATTATTATTACTGCACTGTAACTTTTGCTAGCTTCCTTGATTTCTTTGAGCATTTCATCATCCATTTGTTCATTCTGGCCAGGCTGACGATAGTACACCCCCACTGCCATCGCCTTCCCCTTTTTACATGGAATTTCAATCCATAGAGATTCTACAGCAAATTTTGTTTCTTGCTAAACTTTAATCCTTTCTGACTCAATGCCCTCTCTAACATAGAGCGCAACCCCTCCACCAATTTGATCAGCTCTATCATTACGATATAGTTTGTACCCAGGTATCACAGTGTCCCACTGGTTGTCCTCCTTCCACCATGTCTCTGATATTCCAATCATATCTAACCTCTCGTTTAGTGCTATATATTCTAACTCTCCCATCTTGTGTTCAATCGTGGACAGCTGATTTGCATGTGCAGTGCATCATGGGTACGGGTGGTTCACAACAGCAGACTGTCAGTGAGGTGACGTACAGGCTATCTGCAGCCAGCCAGGGGCTACTTACAGTTATAGAGTTGTAGCCCAATGGTTATGTCACTGCCTATGCAGCCAGATGTCATAGGTTCAAACCCACAGTGGGGTTCTGTGATTGGGGTGTCCAAAGATTTATTTTAATTTACTGTACATATGTTGCTGCCAGCAATAACACCCTCAGCGTACTGTACCCATAAGGTGCCTCTGAGGGTGCTTTATGGGGCGCCCTATAGGGCACGTTACGGTTGCCAGCCATATAGGGTGCACTATACATTATCCTGTGTCGCAACATACATGCTGCCCTATAGGGGACATTCTAGGGTGCCTTGGCGGACGGTGCACTGTAACATGTGCCTTATGGGCCGCCTTATATTAATATGCTGTGAGAGTGCGTTTGCTAGTAGTTATCACAAAATACAATTAAAAAGCCTCCTACAGCACTCCACAACATATAACATACTGCCTCAGCTAGCCTTTTTCACTGGCCATTGTGTGGGATTGAACCGCTGGTCCCTATATGAGTGGTCAGTGTCTTAACCATCGTGCTATGGCTCCATTCCTGTTATTTGCACATCAGCGCGCCACTTATCCCACCCACTATTGGGCTGCCCCCTCACACATCAGCGCGCCGCCTTCTGCCCACCGGCTCGCCGCCTTCTGTTGCCCAATTTTATCAGCGCGCCGCCCTCTGCCGCCCAACCTTAACAGCACGCCGCCATCTGCCGCCCACAATGAACAGTGCGCCGCCTCATGCCGTATAAAAAAAGAGTGCGCCGCCTTCTGCCGCCCATAATCAATATGCCTCCTACACCACTTTTGCCCATAAAAGTTGATGCCTCAGCTGGTCTTTTTTGTTGAGTACAATGGGGGTTTGAACCCATGGCCCCTGCACCATAGGTGAGTGTCTTCACCGTTGTACTACAGCTCTGCTGTTTGGTAATGCAGCATCGCCCCACTTAGCCTTCCCACGCGCTAATGTGGGCCCCGCACATTAGCGCGACGCACACACGAACGTCTGGTTTTTTTCTTTTTTCTGCCTGAACCGCCCACTCCTTATATGGCACACGCACACTAACGGGGACCCGCACAGCAACGGAGTTTAGTAAACATACCCCTTAGGGTCACAATCCCAGGGCTTTTCTGACACAGTAATGTTTAGTGCTTACAAAGTTTCCAGTGGATGAGACGTGCCACCTTGTGTCTTTCTGTATAGAAATTTTTCGCCATCAGAACTTCACAGCCAGCTCTTTCGTACAGACTCTGCATGTGTCTGTTTAACCTGTTTTCCTTATGTTTGCTGTGAACCATCTCAGCCGTTATCCACTGTGTTGGACTGCAACTATCAAACTTTCATCCTTAGGTTTCATTTCACCTCGCCTTACCCACTCATGTGTCCTTGTTTGATCAATAAATGGCTCCCTGGAGTAATGTTTTGTATTTCCCACTGTATTTATGAATTTGCCACTTCTTGTTCCTTGTTTGCTGACCTAATTTTGCAAATTCTATTGCTTTCTTCCCTGTATATACTGGTGGATTCTCATCCATTCCTTCTGTTCGTCAGGATGCCTGTCCTAGGTTAATAATAGAGGCAGACACTAGCCATTTACTTTCATACTGCAACACTTTTCATTCATTCAGATCTGTTGATGTTGTTAAGTAGGCCTGGAGGCCTATGATGGTCGCTCCAGATGTATAATCAATTTCTCTGAGGCCCAGTCCTCCTTTGGCTCTAGAGATGTACAGTCTCGGCATATGCTGATTCTTATAAACCACCTCGTAGGCACGGAGGAGGGTTTTTTTTTCATATATCTAGTTACTCAAGATATTTCAGAAGCCAATCTACAATTCCAAAACTATACGAGAGTATGGGGATTGCAAGCTTGCATGTTACTCTGTGATGTTAGTGCATGTTTCAGAATCATCTTCAGTATCCTGTAATATTCTTTGCTGGTCTTTTCTCTCAGTACTTTATACTGAGCTGTTGTTCCTTCCTCTGCTAGGTATTTATATGTTGAAGTTCCTTTATATTATAGTCATCAGTCAGAAAGATGTTTTCAGTTATCCTCAATTTTCCTTCAAGGAAGATAGTTTTAGAACACTTGTACAGACCAAAGGTCCTCCTGATGTCATCAGAGAAGCTTTTCACTACATGTAGTTGTTCAGCTAGATGTTTATCACTAGAACTATAGTGCTTTGCCACATTTTCATGACGAATTTGATGTGCTCACTCACTTTAGAATTTATTTTATACATTTCAAGGCAATTTACTATCCAGAAGTGTGGGACATTGTCAAAGGCTTTCTTGTAGTCAATCCACACTACGCTAAGATTTCTGCTTGTCTTAGCACTTGTCATGATGGCTTTGTTTAGCAGTAGCTGGTCATTGGTTCCATATACTCCCCTTTTGTTACCTTTCTGTTCTACTGCCAAGATATTATTGGAATCAATATGGTCATAAATTCTGTAAGCATCTATTGCAGTAAATAACTTGTAAATTGTAGGCACACAAGTTATTGGTCTATATTTTTTGGGTGTGTTAGTTGGGTCTCCCTTTGGAAGGAGAAGTGTTTTTCCTGTTATTAGCCATTGTGCTGTTAAATCTGGCTGCCTGATTAATTGATTTTTTCTGTTTACCAGGTTATGGTGAAGGAATGTTAACAATTTCAGCCAAAAATTAGTTAATCCATCTGGGCCAGGGCTTATCCAGGTTGGGGCTCTTTTTAATCTATTTTTCATTTCTTGTGTTACCTCAGGCAGGAGCAGCAGAACATCTTTTTGGTTTGAGGGACCAAATAAACCAATCTATGGCCCTGCCCTGAAGTGCTCTCTTCCTGATGCAGTGTTGGGCGAAATATTGGTGGGGCCATGACCTCTGTGGCCCACCCCTTTCCGCTGCCTTTGATCTCAAACCAGTCCCCAATTTTGATATTCAGCTTTTCCAAATGCTCTCTTATGATAGGTAGCCATTCTGCTTTTTGGTTGTGCTCTACAGGGGTTTCATATAAATTTCTTCAGAATTTTTCTGTCAGTCTTAGTAGTACTTTCACCTCACTGATGCTCTTTCCCAGTTCTCAGTAAAACTGCTTTCGGTTCTCTCTAAATAATTTGTTTTGATATCATTCCATCCTTTTTTCTTCATATCTCCACAATTTTTGTGCTTCTGCTATTACTTGTAGTTAATTGTTGGAGCACATGACTTTTAGGTCTTCTGCTGTTAATGTAGCATTTTTCATTTTGATGTTTTCAATCTTTCGCATTATCTTTGGTGATCCTGATCCTTTGAGATACCCATCTATCAGGGACACCTCGGCACACAGTGATTTTATTTTTTCTTCAATACGTTTTTTTCCAAGGAGGAGTTGCTATCTTTCTCCTTTTCTTCTGGCCCTGTGTCCTTTTTGGTAATATTTTTTGATGGTTTCTTAATGTAAATTATGGCCTTATTAATTTTACATCTCATGCTTTTTGCCTTAGATGTTAGGTGTAACATTGGCAGTCCATCTCTCTCTTGAGTCCCAGCATACCTATCAACTTCCATGCAGGCCAGGTGGTCCATGGCCAGCTCTTCAATCTCCTGATCTCTCTCCCATTTCTCCTATTCCTTCTGCTTCCTGGCCTGTTTCACATTATTCAAATTCTCTCCAATTCCTCCTTCACTCACTGGGCCAACCCACATTTCCCCCTCTTGCTGCCTCATGAAATTCTGCCCCTCCGGGTCGATGTTCTCATCGTCCTTAGATATGTCCTTTGTTGCTTCATCTAAGTGTGATTGTTGCTGTGGCATCTCTCTTTTTTTAACTCCTTCCTGAACCCTTTATCTCTTTCTCTATTTCAATGTGGCACTGCTCAGCTGTTTTAATACTTCCTGACTTAGATATTTCTCTTTAATTTATCCAATCAAAGATCATATATTTTCATTGGTAGCCTTTTCCAGTTTTTCTTTTGGGATTTTATCTCTTTCTTTCATTTTATGCCAAGCTCTCTGTGTATCCTATGTAACCAAATACAGGGTTTATGGCATTATAGTAGCAATACATTATCTCTTTTTTTTTCTTCAGGCATCCACTTAACAGTTTTCTGTCCTCTTCGTTTTTCATTAGTTTCTGTGGTTTATCTCCTGCTGCAGTGTGTCCATGAATGAGTTCACCGTGGCCTATGATTGCATCAGGGATGTTATCTTGTCCTGAAGGTTTTGTACTATCACTACCACCATTATTAATCAGGGAGGCATATTTCACAATGGGGCGTTCAAGTGCAATCTGGGATGTCAAAGCCAGAATGTCTGAAAAAAAGCAAGCCATGAACACTGCAGCCAGAGTTCTGAACGGGGCCTCGAGGCGAGACCATATAACACCCATCCTCAAAAGTCTCCACTGGCTCCCTATACACTGTAGGATCGTCTTCAACACATTACTACTAACATTCAAGGCCATAAATGGGCTCTCCCCCACGTCCCTCGCTGGTCTCGCACAACCCCCCCCCCCCAATAGAGCCAGAAGAACCACTGCAATAAACATCTTGGCAATTCTCAAAACACTGACCCAGTGCACTCAGGCTACAGCATGTAGGGCCTTTAGCATCAGTGCTCCCAGACTTTGGAATGCCCTACTTCCCAATATACGAGCAATCCCAGAACTAACTAATTTCAAAAGGGCATTGAAACACCACCTTTTCTGCGAATGTTACCCAAATGAAGATGCACCATCCCGTCCTTCCCGCAAATAAGCTCCATGTCCAATATAATTTTCTCTCACAGGATGTATATTTGTAAATACTAACATGTTTAAATATGTGTAAATAGTTAATTTTTGACTATCCAAGTTGAGCTACCTGTTATCTGTATTTTTACAGTTAATCCCACCGTAAATCATAAATGTTCCATGTAAACCGCACAGATGTTGAAGAGCGCAATATATAAGAGAAATAAATAAATAAATAAGCACGTGCAAGTTTAGACACGATTTCGGAAACGTGGACATGCCTGATATGCATGTGTATGAAATGTTTATATAGACATCCTCAGGAAAGCATTTCTGAACCAAGATGTCTAGTAGCATAATGGCTTGAGTAAGAGCTTAAGAACAGAATGGTGAGGGTCCAAATCCCAGCATGGGCTTTGTGATCCAAGGCTAGTCACTTAATTGTACACTCTCTGGATGTTTTGAGGTGAGAACAAGCCCTTTCCTGATGCCTATTTGTGGCTTGAGCAGATATAAACACTAGCATCCTGCAATCGTCTCTGTTGTTCCTATGTAACATAGGATGAGGGTAAAAGGGGATAGATTCAGTAATAATATGCAAAAATATTTCTTTACGGAAAGAGTGGTAGATGTGTGGAATAGTCTAGTCTCCCAGTGAAGGTAGTAGAAGCAAGGACAGTATCTGACTTCAAGAAAGTATGGGATAAAAACAGAAGATCTCTAAGGGAAAAAATGGGAGTATTGTAGTTGAATGGAAGGGCAGACTACATAGGCCATATGGTCTTTTTCTGCCATCATGTTTCTATGAAATCAAATGGGGGCATGTAAGTACATTGCCACTCCTCAAACATGCCTCCGCCACACCCCCATGCTTACTTGAACATTCCTACACCAGAGATGTCTGTGAACGTCATTTGTGGAATGGCTAAGGAGACGTGTTGGTGATTTGTGACGTCCATGTGCACATCTTCAGATGTCCAAATCATGACTAAACCTTTTAAAATGAACCTTTTATTGCATAAGCTATGGGCGGGTACCTTTTTATCCTGGGCAATGTGAGACCAGTATGTATCTTCCTTTTTTCTTCCTATCATACTTTTATCATAGTATTGCCTTCTTGAGATTTGGTATAGATTTTATACCACAGGGTCACCGCATGAAGGTACTCAGCAAGACTTGGGGAGGAAAATATTCCATCCCCCCTCTTCCTGTGGAGAGGGGCTCATGTCTTCAGTGAGTGATGTCAGTGACTGTATGGCCCAGGAGATGGTCATCAAGGAAACCGATTGCAAGATGCTATAGACTACTCTAAGAATCCACTCTGGATCCGCAATCCAACTGCATGAAGACAAAGGGGAGTGCAATTGAAAGAAGCACCAAGAGTGGTACTTAGAGGGAGAGTAGACCATAAGCCTGACCACCCACCATCAATGTCCTCATTAGAGTCTGTTCTGAACTGGGGATAAGGACAAAACAATGCCCCATGTAGTTGTCCCTGTTTGGACATTCCTGAATGATGACCTCACTGATAAGAACTCCTAATGAGAACCTGTATGGAGTATGATGCCAGAACAGCTAGGCCTCAGCTTTGCCGAGTAGATATTACAATACATAAACAGGAAATTTCACCCTCTTAGTTTACTGTAAAAAGCTCTTAGTTAACATCATGGTATGGGGGGATTTATTTATTTATTTATTTATTTAACAGTATTTCTAAACCGCCTTATCTTAATAATCAAGGTGGTATCACAGCAAACAATCAAGTAAAGTGAGTGTGTTATACATGCAGTGAGGGTGAAGTTGAGTGTGTGTTGTATTGTGTGCTGGATTGGTATGAGCTATGTACAGAGTGGGCTATATACAGTGGTGCAAAAACATATTCCATACATACATTGTTTAGGCGGTATCATGTGCTGTTATACATTTTCTGAGGTTATGTGATGTGTCCATAGTGTTCTATGAACAGCATGGTTTTCAGCTGTTTTCTAAAGTCCTTGAGGTCTGTAGTAGCCCTCAGATCGTCCGGTAGTTTGTTCCATATTGTTTGGAGCGGCCATGGAGAGTGCTCTGTCTGTTGTGTCCTTGAGTGAGTGTTTGTAATCACTTGGGGTGCTGACTCGGTGGTGTGTATGTTTTCTTCTGGGACGTGTGCTGGTGTCTGGTTGTATGAGGGTGTGCAGGCTGTTGGCTGATGTGTGCTGTTTTATCTTAAATAGGTTTATGATTGTTTTGTATCTGATGCGTGCACGGATTGGAAGCCAGTGTAAGTCCTTTAAGGTGGGTGTGATGTGCTCCTGTCGTGCGGTTCCTGATATGATTCGTGCTGCAGTGTTTTGTGCCAGTTGGAGTGGTTTGAGGGCTTGTTTCGGTAGTCCAAGGTATATCGGATTGCAGAAGTCCAGTAGTGGGGTTATCAGTGCTTGACAGACGGTACGGAAGTGTTCTGGGGCGAGGAGCGGTTTCAGTCTCCTGATGATTCGCATCTTGTAGTAGGCTTTCTGGATTGTTTTGTTTATGTGTGGCTTGAGATTGAGTTTATTGTCCAGAGTAACTCCGAGGTATCTCACTTCTGATCTTATTGGTATAGTAGTGCTTTGTATCTTTATATTTGGTGGGTGTATGAAGCTTTGGTTCCGAGTGATGATTAAAGCTTCGGTCTTGTTGTAGTTTATTGTGAGGTTGTTGTTTTGACACCAACTCGCCATTTGGGTGAGGCAGTCTGTTATCTTGGAGAAGTCCGGGTTGTCGATTGATATCGGGGTGTATATCATGATGTCGTCTGCATATATTGTGTATTGAATGTTGTTCTCTTTCATGATGTTGCATATTGGTTGGATGTAGATGTTAAATAGGAGTGCTGAGAGTGCGGATCCTTGAGGTACTCTTTGTTGGACGTTTATGGGTCGGGAGGTGTTGTGTCCCAACTTGACCTGTAGTTGTCTTTCGGTTAGGTATGAGTGGAACCATTTCAATGTGATACCGTGTATACCAGTGTTCTTTAGTCTTTCCAGGAGCGTGTTGTGGTCTACTGTGTCGAAGGCTGAGGAGATGTCAATGAAGATCATTATGATTCCATTCCTGGTGTTGTCAATTATTCTTAGGATGCTGTCGAAGAGGTAGATCAGTAGCGTTTCGACTCCATGGTTGGGCCAAAATCCATGTTGGTTGTCATCGAGTGTTTTGTGTTTGTCGATGTGTTCCTGAAGTTGTAGTTGAACCGTTTTTCGATGATTTTTGCGAGGAAGGGTATGCTGGAGATTGGTCGGTATGCTGCTGGATCTTTTTTGTCGAGAGTTGTTTTCTTTGCGATTGGTCTTACTGAGGCAAGCTTTAGTTGCTTTGGCATGATTCCTTGAGTGAGTGAGTTGTGTACCATTTTATGTATGGTGGGGATGAGGCTGGATTTGGTGGCTTTGACCCATGACACTGGGCACGGGTCTGTAGGAGCAGTGCTTGTATTGATTGTAGAAATGATGTGGGATATCTGTTCTGTTGAGGGTGAGTAGAATGTGCCCCAGGTTCTGGGGTGTACGTCCGTCCTGGTGGTCCCACTAGGTGTTGTTCGCTTTGTGGAGTGAAATTTGTTTTTGATGTGATCAGCGAATTCCTGTGGATCAACTTGTACTTCCCCTTCTGTTGTTTGCTCTTTTGTGAGGATCTTTACTATTTCGAAAAGCTCTCTGGGTTTGTTGATGGAAGTATTTATCATGTTTGTGTGGAATTCCCTCTTTGATTGGTTGATGTGTTCGTTGTATTGTTTTTGCTTTGTTAGGTAAAGATGTTGGTCGGCAGTTGCTTTGTTTTTTTCTCCATCTCCGTTCAATCTTCCTGAGCTCCCTCTTTTCCTGTCGTATTTTTGTTGAGTACCATGGTTTGTTTTGTCTCTTGTTGTGGTGTTGTTTCTCGGTTCCGCCGCCAGATGGTTTGGCGGCGTTAGCTAAAATGCTGTTCCAGCTGGAAACTTGTTCCTCCAGGTCGTCTGTAGTAATGTTCAAGTGTTGTGTCTGATGATCTTAAAGTAGCTAAACAGGTAGAAAAGGCGACGGCAAAAGCTAGAAGGATGCTTGGGTGCATACGGAGAGGAATGGCTAGCAGAAAAAAGGAGGTGATAATACCTCTGTATAAGTCTTTGGTGCGACCTCATTTGGAGTATGGTGTGCAATTCTGGAGACCGCACCTTCAAAAGGATGTGAACAGGATGGAGTCGGTGCAGAGGGTTGCTACTAAAATGATTAATGGGCTTCATTATAAAGCATATGAGGACAGACTTAAGGATCTTAATATGTACACCTTAGAGGAAAGGCGGGATAGAGGTGATATGATTGAGATGTTTAAATACCTCCGTGGCATAAATGTTCAGGGAGAGAGCCTCTTTCAATTGAAAGCAAGTTCTGCTACGAGGGGACATGGGATGAGGGTGAAGGGAGATAGATTCAGGAGTGATATGCGGAAATATTTCTTTACAGAAAGAGTAGTGGATCCGTGGAATAGTCTCCCAGTGGAGGTGGTAGAGATGAGGACAGTAACTGAATTCAAAAAAAGCATGGGACCAACACAGAGGATCTCTAAAGGTAGAAAGTGGACTGTTGTAGTTGTTGTTATGGAAGGACAGACTAGATGGGCCTTGTGGTCTTTTTCTGTCATCATTTTTCTATGTTTCTATGTTGTATTGTGTCTTGTATGAATTTGTCCCTGTCGAAATGCTTGAATCGTCTTTGTGTGTGTGAGATGCTAGCTCTTTCGTTTGTCTGGTCCTCTTGAGATTGCAGCTTTGTCTCGATTAAGTAATGGTCAGACCATGGCACTGGGGTAATGGTGGGTGGCGAAATTAGGTCTCTTGATGTTAGGTAATTGGATGCGAAGATGAGGTCTGGGGATGATCCATGTCTGTGCGTTGGAGCATTGACTATCTGTGTGAATTGAAGTGAGTTCATTGCTTGCAGGAAGGCCTCTGCGTCTTTGGCATTGGTGGACTTGAGGTTGAAGTCTCCAATCAGTAGCGCTGGTTTGTTGTTTGTTGTTATGGCACAGGCTTCTTCGAGTGTGAGGGCTAGTTCGTCAGGTGGAGCTCTGGGTGCTCTGTAGGTTTAGGCAGATTGCAATGTTCTTGTTCTTGATGCTAATTGTGTTACATTGCTGTGTATCGGTGAAGCTCAGTGTCTTGAACTTTAGTTTTGTTTTCGCTATTATCAGGACTCCTCCTCCACGCTTGTGGGTGCGTGGGCAGTTGTATGCTGAGTAGTTTGTCCGGCACTAGTTGGTTGAGTAGTACGTTGTCGGTAGGGTTGAGCCATGTCTCTGTGATGCATATTATGTCGGGCTGGCGCTCTTCTATGTGGTCTACAATAGTGTGTATCTTGTTGCAGACGGATCTGGCGTTTATGAGCTCAATCGTTGTTGTCCTTGTTGATGAGGTTGCTGTTACATGTGCTTCCTTTGTGCAGGTGTGGGGGTTTGGCTTGTGTCTGTTTAGTCGCTTTGCCTGGTGAGTTCTGAGTGTCTCTTTGTGTGTGTGCTGTGGTTCTAGATATGGCAATGCAGTTGGAGGGTGCCATGTTGTGTTTGCTTGTGGGTAGTGGAGGTGTGTGGTTGGTGGGAAGAGTTGTGTGATGAGTAGGTAGAGTGGTAGGAAGTATATGGCGTGCATGTTGTTTTTTTGTGATGTTCTGTTAGGGTGATGTCTGTTTTCTTGAGTCTTCGGCTGTTGTCCGCCTGGGGAGAGCTGAACTTGGTGCGTGAGTCTGTCCCGTGGAGGGAGCCTGTCCCTTGGAGGGAGAGCCGGATCTGCGTAGGGTGTCTTGGTGCGGGAGCCTGTCCCGTGGAGGGAGCCTGTCCCGTGGAGGGAGAGCCGGATCTGCGTAGGGTGTCTTGGTGCGGGAGCCTGTCCCGTGGAGGGAGCCTGTCCCGTGGAGGGAGAGCCGGATCTGCGTAGGGTGTCTTGGTGCGGGAGCCTGTCCCGTGGAGGGAGCCTGTCCCGTGGAGGGAGAGCCGGATCTGCGTAGGGTGTCTTGGTGCGGGAGCCTGTCCCGTGGAGGGAGCCTGTCCCGTGTCCCATTTATGTAGTGAAACTCACATAATTAAAAATAAGGATTATGCCCATATGCATTTAAGAGGATTTTCCACATCTGAAAACTACATTTATGAATAAATTTAATCACATGTGTTCCAAGGGCATATTGTATTTAAGTTCACAACATGCCCCTGGAACACATGTGGTTAAATGTATTCATATATGTAGTTTTAAGATGTGGAAAATCCTCTTAAATGCATATGGGCATAATCCTTATTTTTAATTATGCAAGTTCCACTACATAAATCCCCCTCTCTCCCCCCTCAATTATGTTAACTAAGAGTTACAGGGTGCTGCTTTGCTTTACTCAGAGGTCAAAGTAAGAGCACAAGAATGAGTGCAAAGCTTTTAACATCTGTAATATTTCAAAATCCTTATTACAGCAAACTAAAAGGATAACATTTCCTGTTTATGCATTGTAACATCATTACAAAATCAGAATATGTGTAATAGAAAGTATAACTTAAAGAGTTTGTAACCCCTGCCAATCTGGAAGCTCCTTTGGGACACAACAACCAAAATCAAATGCTGTCCTTTCCATCCCAATTATCGGGGATAAGAACATAAGATATGCCATACTGGGTCAGACCAAGGTCCATCAAGCTCAGTATCCTGTTTCCAACAGTGGCCAATCCAGATCACAACTATCTGTCAGGTTCCCAAAAGCTATAAAGATTCCATGCTGCTTGTCCCAGGGATAAGCAGTGGATTTCCCTGGTCCACTTTATTAATGGTTTATGGACTTTACCTCCAGGAACTTGTCCAAACCTAACAGCTTTTACTCGATCCTCTGGTAACAAATATCAGAGGTGATTATGCATTGAATGAAAAATAATTTTCTCCAATTTGTCTTAAATGGGCTAGGTGGCAGCTTCATTGCATGTCCCCTAGTCTTTCTACTTTTTGAAGGAGTAAACAACCGATCAACGTTTACCCATTCCACTCCATTCATTATTTTGTAGACCTCCCCTCAGCTGACTCTTTTCCAAGTTGAAGAGCACTAACCTTTTAAGCCTTTCCTCATAGGGATATCCTTCCAACCTCTTTACCATTTTGGTTGCCTTGTACCTTTTCCAGTTCTACTATATCCTTTTTAAGACACACAATATTCAATGTGCGGTAGTACCATGGAGCAATACAGAGGCATTATATTTTAAGATTTATTCTCCATTCCTTTTCTTATGATTCCTAGCATTCTATTTGCTTTCTTGGCACCACTGCACACTGGGCAGAAGGTTTCAACATATTAACCACAATGACGCCTAAATCTTTTTCCTGGGTGGTGATTTCTAATGTGGAACTTTACATTGAGTAGCCATACTTTGGGTTGTTCTACACTAAGAGGCCAATTCTGTACTGGCCATCCAGCCTCTTGTGTGGCTGATCAGAATTGGAGGGTACAGAGGTAGACCCGATTCTGATCCCATGGGGGCTAGACATGCCTGCGAGATCATAAACAGGTCTACGACCTGGACATGCAGGCCGAGCCCCTTTTCTGAGCGGCAGCCACATACCTGGCTAACTCAGCCAGGCCCCTGAATGGAGCCACAGTGCCATGGCGTCCTGTCGTCACAGCACCGTGGCTCCGTTCAGGGGCCATGCAAACTGGTCGCAATCGAGAACCCCATTTCCCTGCAGCCCGACCCCAAATCCAGCCTCCCATGGCCAGGGTCGAGCTGAGGGGAACTCCCTGTGCCCCTTACCTCTTTGTCACCCCCAGCTCCTGCATCCCCCATCTAAGCAGATAACCCCTGAAGTACAGGGTTGACCTCAGCATCGGCCCTGTACATCCAGGGTCAGTCGCTGCCCACCGCCCGCCCTTGCTCCTCCCACAGCCCTCTCCCTCCCACCCACAAACAGAGCTCACTGTACAAACGATACTGCATGCGGCGAGCTCTGCTGCAGGTAATGTGATCCGGGCGTTTAGTGGGTCTGGACATCCGGATCGGACATCCAGACCTGCTAAACACAGCTCAGAATGACCCCCTAAGTGCATAACTTTGCACTTGTGCACGTTAAATTTTATCTGCCATTTGGACACCCAGTATTGCAATTTTTCAAGGTCCTTTTGTAAATTTTCACAATCCTCTTGTGTTTTAACAAGTTTGAATAATTTTGTGTCATCTGCAAATTTGATCACCTCACTGGTTATTCCCATTTCCAGGTCATTTGTAAATATGTTAAGAAGCAGCGGGCCTAGCACAAATCCCTGGGGTACTGCACTATTCACCTTTCTCCACTGAAAAAATTGGCCATTTAGCCCTACTCTCTGTTTTCTATCTTTTAGCCAGTTCCTAATACGCTGCCTCCTATCCCATTATTTTTTAATTCTGTAGTACCTGAAGACTGGAGAATGGCCAGTGCAATGCCAGTTTTTAAAAAGGATTCCAGAGGTGATCAGTGAAACTACAGACCAGTGAACCTGATGTCAGTACTGGGCAAAATGGTAGAAACCACTATAAAGAATAAAATCACCAAACATGTAGATAGTCGAAGTTTAAAGAGAGAAAGACAACATGGATTTAGCCTTGGAAAGTCTTGTCTTACAAACCTATTTTATTTTTTTGAAGGTGTGAGTCAACAGGTAGATAAAGGTGAGACGGTTGATATAGTGTATCTGGATTTTCAGAAAGCCTTTGAAAATCCCTCATGAGAGAATCTTGGCAAAATTAAAAAGTAATGGGAGAGGAGGCAGTGTACTATGTGGATCAGGAACTGGTTAAAAGATAGAAAGCAGAGGGTAGGGCTAAATAGCAAACTTTCTCAATGGAGAAAGGTGAGTAGTGGAGTACCCCAGGGATCTGTGCTGGGCCAGCTGATTTTTAAAATATTCATATTTGCCTTTAAATGGGAATAACGAGTGAGGTGATCATATCTGTAGATGACACAAAATTATTCAAAGTTGTTAAAACACGAGAGAATTGTGAAAAATTGCAAGAGGACTTTAAAAAATTGGAAGACTAGGAACCAAATGGCAGATGAAATTTAATGTGGACAAGTGCAAAGATATGCACTTAGGGAAGAACAACCCAAACTACAGTTACACAATGAAAACCTTAGAAACCACCACCCATGAAAATGATTTAGATGTAATTGTGGATAATACATTGAAACCCTCTGCTCAGTGTGTAGCAGTGGCCAAGAAAGAAAAAAGAATGCTAGGAATAATAAGGAAAGGAATGGAAAATAAAACCAAGAATATTATAATTCCTCTGTAACCTTCCATGGTGTGACCACACCTTGAATACTGTGTGCAATACTGGTCGCTATATCTTAAAAAAGGAGGAAAAGTCCATAAACCATTACTAAAGAGGACCAGGGAAATCCACTGCTCACCCGAGGATAAACATTGTGGAATCTGTGTATCTCATGTTATCTACACTTTCCTGGGTGTCTACTCTATTGCAGATTTTGGTATCATCCGCAAAGAGGCAAACCTTACCCGGCAGCCCTTACGCTATATCACTAACAAAAATGTTAAAAAGAATCGGACCAAGGACACTACTGGTAACCTCCTTCTCCTCAGAGTGAGCTCCATTTACCTGTACCCTTTGTCACCTCCCATTCAACCAATTTCTAACCCAGCCAGTAACTTTAGGGTCCATCCCTAGGGTGCTCCGTTTTTATAAGTCGCCTGTGAGGAATGGTGTCAGAGGCTTTACTGAAATCTAAATACACCATATCTAGAGCTCTCCCTAGGTCCAACTCCCTGGTCACCCAGTCAAAGAAATCAATCAGATTTGTCTGACAAGACCTGCCTCTGGTGAATCCATGCTGCCTCAGATCCTCCAGAAACCTCAATATTTTCTCTTTCAGCAGTGCTTCCAATAATTTACTCACCACCGAAGTTAAACTAACCAGCCTGTAGTTTTCAACCACATCCTTACTTCCGCTTTTGTGTAAAGGGACCACATGAGCCTCTCTCCAGTCCTTTGGCACCACTCCCATCTCCAATGAGGCATTGAAAAGGTCAGTCAGTGGAGTTGCTTGAACGTCCCCAAGTTCCCTCAGTATTCTAAGGTGTATCCCATCCAGTCCCATCTCTTTGTCTACTTTACGTTTAGCTAGTTTCTCATGAACACAGTCTTAGAAACATAGAAACATTGAAATATGATGACAGAAAAAGACCACATGGCCTATCTAGTCTGTCCTTCCATATCAACAACTACAACAGTCCCCTTTTTTTCCTTTAGAGATCCTCTGTGTTTGTCCCGTGCTTTTTTGAATTCAGATACTGTCCTCATCATCTCTACCACTTCCACTGGGAGACTATTCCACGGATCCAGCACTCTTTCCGGGATGCCCCTCGCTTCTGTTCCTGTTTGTGGGTGTTTTTATGAGGTCCTGCTCCTGGTTCTTCATCTGTGAACATAGAACAGAAATATTTGTTAAGCAGTTCTGCTTTATCCTCATCAGCTTCAACATATTCCTCCCCTTCACCCTTGAGTATTTTTGCCCTTCCTCTTCTCACTAACATATTGCATTGTCTATTTCCTCCTCTTTTTGAATCTTTGCTTTCTGACTACTTTGCTGGCTTCTCTAAGTTTTTCCAAATATAGATGCCTGTCTTCCTCTCTCTGTGATCTCTTGTATTTCATGAAGGCCTCCCTCTTTTTCTTCACCTTTTCAGCTACTTCTTTCAAAAACCATAGCAATCTCCTTTTCCTTTTACCTTTAGTTATCATTTTGACAAAAAGGTTGGTTGCCCTTAAAATATCCCCTTTCAGTTTTGCCGACTGTTTTTTCACATCCCCCAGCTGTTCCCATCCTGCAGATGACTCCCTGAGGTATTGGCCCATCTTGGCAAAGTTAGTTTTCCTAAAGTCTAAGACCCTCACTTTTGAATAGATTCTAACAGTCCCAGTTGCTTGACTAGTTCTCCCTGTAGAGAATCCAGGATCTCCTTACTTCTAGATGATACTGCAGCAGAAATGTGGCAGTCAACATCTGACATATTGAAATCCCCTATCAGTAGCACTTCCCCTTTCCTAGCAATGCTGCGTATGTCTTCAATTAACTCTCTGTCCACCTCTTCCTCCTGTGAGGGAGGTCTGTATTTCACACTAATGCAAATATATTTCTTTCCCTCTTTCTAGTTTAATGGTTTATGAACTTTTCATCCAGGAACTTGTCCAAACCTTTTTTAAACCCAGCTACATTAACATCTTTTACTACATCCTCCGGTAACAAATTCCAGAGTTTGATTACGAGTTGAGTGAAAAATACTTTCTCTTATTAGTCTTAAACGGGTTACACTGTAGCTTCATTGCATGTTCCCTAGTCTTTCTAAATTTTGATAGCTTAAACAATCAATCTACGTTTACCCGTTCCACTCCATTCATTAATGTATAGACCTCTATCATATCTCCCCTCAGCTGTCTCTTTTCCAGGTTGAAGAGCCCTAAACATTTTAGCCTCTCCTCATAGGGCTATCCTTCCATCCCCTTTACCATTTTGGTGGCTTTTTTCTGTACCTTTTCTAATGCCACTATATTCTTTTTAAGATAAGGTGACCAGAACTGCACACAACATTCACGGTGCGGTCCCACCAAGGAATGATACAGAGGCATTATAATATCCTTTGTTTTATTCTCCATTCCTTTCCTTATGATTCCTAGCATTCTATTTGCTTTATTGGCCACTGCTACATATTGAGCGGAGGGTTTCAACATGTTATTCACCATGACACCTAAATTTTTTTCCTGGGTGGTGATTCCTAATGTGGAACCTTGCATCATGTAACTATAGTTAGGGTTGTTCTTTTCTAGGTGCATAACTTTGCACTTGTCCACATTAAATTTCATCTGCCATTTGACCATCCATTCTTCCAATTTATCAAGGTCCTCTTGCAATTTTTCACAATCCTTTTGGGTTTTAACAACTTTGCATAAATAAGTGTCATCTGCAAATATGATTATCTCACTCGTTGTTCCCATTTCCAGGTCATTCATCTTTCTCCATTGGGAAAATTGGCCATTTACCCCTACCCTCTGCTTTCTGTCTTTTAACCAGTTCCTGATTCACAGTAGTACACTGCCTCCTACTCCATAACTTTTTAATTTTGCCAAAAGTCTCTGATGAGGGACCTTATCAAAGGCTTTCTGAAAATCCAGATACACTATGGGGTATGTTTACTAAACTGCGTTAGTGCATTTCGCGTTAGGAGCCGCGGTAGTGACAGAAACCCCAAATAAGGACATGGGCGGTACATCGTCACCACTAACGCGCGTTCAAAAAATTAACGAGCGTTACCGGGCACCGTGGCGCGTTACTGCGCGTTAATCGTAAGAAGACGTACAGACACAAAGCACTGAAACACAGCTGTAGCACAATGGTTACGGTACTGACCACTGTTACAGGCAGCATGGGTTCGAGTCCCCAGTGTGCCTAACGCAGAAGGCTGTCCCAGGCATCACCCTGACGTGAGGGTAGTGGAAGACAATTTTATTTACTCACAAACCTAGGCAACCCGACACAGGCCGTGTTTCGTAACCTTCGTCAGGGGTTGTAAGGTAAATTACTAAAACATAGAGACATAATATATTAAATGAAGGAACAAACAAATTCATCTAACAAAACATAGAAACACAGTAAAAACATAATATAAAAAAATATATATAATGATGATAATAATAATAGATAAAATAAATAAAATAAATCATATAATATAATATAAATTATAATAGTGTTGGAACGCTATAAATATAAAATATTATAAAAAATATAGTAAATATTGATAAAGTTAAAATAAAAATGAATACATATAAACACATTAAATAAGTGTAACAAGCATAAAATAAACCTCTATACGTATTAGTTGTGGTATAATAATAACTTATAAGCACAATAAATAAGTAAGACAAACTAGGAGATAAAGAGTGGACCTCTATATAAACTAGTTATAATATAATAATGACATTAAAAACATATAGATATACATTAAAAAAGATAATTTAAATAATAAATAATAATAATCGCAATAAAATAATATAGTAATAATTAAAACTTATACTATCAAAATTATCTATTCATGTATATACAACCACAAAAAAATGATAATGATTAAAAAATGATTAAAAAATAAGAGCGTGCAGCAGGAGCGAACAAATCTAGTTAATCTGATACATATATCTTATGAGGAGGAGAGTATATCTAAAAACAATTACAAATCATCCCAAATTTAAAATTTCTATAATAAAAATGATGATAATGGATCAATTAAAAGAAAATTATAAATAGAAAATATAAATGTTACTAAAAACCATAAATTTATATTCAAAATAATCTGATGATAATTAAGTTAATAAAATTAAACTCAAATTAAAATTAATAAATAGAAACCACACATTAGAACCATACATTCGTGAAAAATATTTTATAAACAAATGAAATAGAGTTAAATTAAATAAATTAGACAATTGTGCATAGACAGAATCTGCTCCTATTGTAAACCTGTCTAGTATTCTATTGAGTAACCAATTAAAAGTAGTTTCATAAAAAATATAAAATATATATATATACATTGTAAAATTATTCAAAATTATATATTACAGACTCTGTAGGGTGTCTTGCACCTATGCATTATGCTAGCAGATGTACGTGTGATGGCCTATGGTTTATCAGAGCCTGTGAGCAGGTGCTGGAGTTTCACAGGGTTGGATTGTGCCAGTCACACCCATGATGCACTGCACATGCAAATCAGCTGTCCACAGATACACACCATGGGGAATGCACCCCCACAGCACCTCGGCCTGGTAGGGGGAACTGACCATGTGCACCCCCACAGCACCTCGGCCTGATAGGGGGTACTGACCATGTGTTGTACTGGCACAGAGTAGCTACACACCGTCACATTGTGCGGGTACTGTGCTCACCCTGAGGGTGCAGTGAGGCGCCCAGCACTAGGTCCACAGCACCGTCCATGGCTGAAAGAAGCCATGGCGCAGGTCCAAAGCAGTGTTACTGTGTGAGATAGGTAGTTTCTGCAGGACCACCTTGGACATCTCTGTCTGTTTCAGTCAGGTGTAGCCCCCATGCAACACCACCAGGGCTGAGGGTGGCAAACAGGGTCTCCTATCAAAAGATCCACAGTCTACCTCCCTGCAAAGGCACACAGGGCAGTCAATGCAGCTCTGTCCACAGCCATAACACAATAGCAAACAGACATTAGGCCTGGATATGGTATGCTGCACCTCACCACTATCTGATATTCCCCTGGTGCAAGCCATCAGCCACTGCACCCTGCAAGCCACTCCATCATAACACCTACCAGCTTCAAACACTCTGCTAGTGCCCAGTGGAGATGCCTGCACCCAGAACTGGGATGTCAGCATACACAGCAAGCAGATACATCAGTGACTGGGCCCCAAAAGAAAACCCATATTTATCACATGAGAGAAATACTATAGCACCATGGGAGTGCCTAGCCATGCTGTGGTCACTGCACAGTCAGGGTGAGAGTGATCTCTCAGCAGGATATACTGAGGTCACCCTGTCTGTGTAGGTGGTGGCCGGGCACTACAATGTGCCTGTCACTGCCCTATGCCCTGTGCAGATGCACCCTGGCCAGGCCACACTGTCCGGCCTATACCTATGGTACCTTGCTCCTCATTATGCACATTGGCAGCCCAATACTGGCAACATTGCTGGCAGTGTGGACTGTGGAAGGTGTTTGCAGCCACCACACACTGGATAGACAGACAGCCACCCCCACACCTACGCCAGCATTGTGCTACTATAGAGGTGGTCAGCAGCCATACCCACCACACCAGTCATGGGCATAGTACAGGCATGGATATGGTACACAAGGCTGTTGGGGGGTCACTCCCCAGGGTGGTGAATACTGTCAGAGACCAGACCTGCAGCAAACACCGCAGACATCAGAATGATTGTTATGGTGGAGCTCAATGAGCAAAATGTGCTTAACGTAGGAATTGATATCTGCCAGTTATCATAGGGAACGTTTGATAGCTCTGTACCATATACCCAGGTGTAGGGTGGCATTGCTAAGGTATGCAACTGCTAGTATTGGGAGATACAGGCAGGGCCCAATGTCTTGCCTCTCCAGGAGGCATTGGCCAATGGGGCCTGTGGGTGGGTGTGTGGCCCTGTTGGCTGCTGCTTTACGGCAGAGTTCCCCAACTCCAGTCCTGGTGTTCCAAACACTGTTCGGGTTTTCATGCTGTCCCTCATAAATATGCATGAGCTACATCTGCATACCATGGGGGTGGTGCATAGCTATGCAGCACAGGCATCTTTATTAGAGGCAGCATGAAGCCGGAATGGTGTGGGGCCCTCCAGGACTGCATTTGCGGGACTCTGCTTTAGGTAATGTGCCTGTTTCTGGTGTCTGTGTTTGGTGTGGTAAAATATAGGCCATGCGTATGTTCTCTGCAATAAAGGAGTGTCTTTACTATCACTGTTTAGTGGTGGGTAAAACTATGGGGACTGGGTTGGCAGGAATCCCAGCTGGAATTTGAACCTGTGACCCTCTGGTCTTACAGGCACTGGCTGTGTCTGTTGCACCACACTGTGGCCACAGAGACAGTGCAGTCCCTGGAGTTAGTTAAACCGGCCTGACGAGTCAGAAACCCTGCTCTGCAACAGGTTTACTGTGGCCTCATTTACCTTGTATGCAGACAAAGGTGCACATAAACCTCAGAAAAAACCTCAGAAAAGGGGCACACACCCATAACCAAGCTGGGCAACAATGATATCATTGGGCAACATTACACAACACTCCCAGGACAGCTCCATTACAATGAAATGATCTTTGAAAGGGTCTGCGGAGCGTAGACCCTTCCACACATCATTTCTTTTTTATTTGGTGCTTTCCAGGGAGTGTTGTTCCTTGTTGCCCAGCTGAATTATGCTTTTTAAAATGTTTCTTGTGGTCATTTTTAACGTTTTATGTGAAATTTTGTTCTGTGCACCTGTATCACACTGATCACGTTTTGTGGGTTTCCCCGGTTTTTCTGTACATTGCTGACGGAAATGGTTTCTCTTCCCTTTAAATGCCTTTAACGACAGGTTTTCATTCGCGTTGGAATTGAGCTCAGAAATTCAGCGCGTTAGTATGAGGGGAGCCTCTCCCCGCCCACTCTCCACCCATTGACCCCTTCTCTCCGCCCACTCTCCACCTTCTGCGCTGTTTTAACGCGCCGCGGAGGTTTACGATCATTAACTGCGGTTAACGCGCGTAAAGTACGTTTAACGATCGTTAGCATGTCAGAACGCGCGTTCGGACGTGCTAACGATCGTTAAACGTACTTTACGCGCGTTAATCACGATTACCGCACTTTAGTAAACATCCCCCTATATCAACCGAATCACCTTTATCTACCTTTTTATTCATACTTTCAACAAAACATAACAGATTAGTAAGACAAGACCATCTTTGGCTAAAGCCATGTTGGCTATCTCCCATTAAGCAATGACTATCCACATGTTCAGTAATTTTGCTCTTTATAATGGTTTCTACTATTTTTCCCGGTACTGACGTCAGACTCACCGGTCTGTAGTTTTCTGGATCACACCTGGAACCCTTTTTACAGAGTGGCATTACATTGGCCATCCTCCAGTCTTCAGGTATTACAAATGATTTTAATAATAGTTCATAGATAAGTCTACAATCTCATATTTCAGTTCTTTCAACACCCTCGGATGTATACCATCTGGTCCAGGTGATTTGCTACTCTTCAGTTTATGAAATAGTTTTAACACATCTTCCTGGCTTATTGATATTTCTTTCAATTCTTCTTCAGCATCACTTTTAAATACCACTTCAGTCATAAGTAACATCCTTACATCTTCCTCAGTAAAGACCAAAACAAAGAATTCATTCAATCTCTCCACTATGGCCTTGTACCCTTTTACCCCTCTATCATCCAATGGTCCAACTGACTCTCTCACAGGTTTTTTGCTACGAATGTACTTGAGAAAGGTTTTCTATATGTTTTTGCTTCCACGGCAAGCTTTTTTTCAAATTATCTCTTTGCCTGCCTTGACAATGCCTTGTATCTAACTTGCCAGTGCTTATGTTGTTTCCAGTTTTTATCATTTGGCTCCTTTATCCATTTCCTGAAAGATGCTTTTTTTTGGCAACAACAGCCTCTCTGACCTCACCTTTAAACCATGCGGGCAGTTTTTTGGACTTCCTTCCACTTTTCTTAAAGCATGGATTACAGCTTGTCTGGATTTCCAAGATAGTATTTTTAAACACACCCAAGCTTGATGTAAATCTTTGACCTTTGCAACTGCTCCTTTTAGTTGTTTCTTAACTATTTTCCTCATTTTATCATAGTCTCCCTTTTGAAAGTTAAAAGGTAGTACTATGGATTTCCTTGCCGTCCTTCTTGCATTTATTAAATCAAACGCTATCATGCTATGATCCCTATTGCCAAGTGGCCCCACACCTTATCTCTTGCACCAGATCTTGTGTGCCACTAAGGAGTAGGTCCAAGATAGCTTCCCCTCTTGTCAGTTCATGAACCAGCTGCTCCAGAAGCAGTCATTTATTCCATCTAGAAAACTTTATCTCCCTAGCATGTCCTACCGTCACACGACCCAGTCAATATCAAGATAATTGAAATCATCCTTTATTATTACTGTGTGGTAACTTTTGTTAGCTTCCCTGATTTCTTTAAAAATTTCATCATTCATTTGTTCATTCTGACCAGGCGATTGATAGTAAACCCCCACTGCCATTGTCTTCCGCTTTTTACATGGAATTTCAATCCACAGAAATTCTAATGTGTATTTTCTTTACTGCAAAACTTTAATCTTGTGTGTTGCAATGCCCCCTCTAACATAGAGTACAACCCCTTCATCAATTTGATCTACTCTATCATTGCGATATACTTTGTACCCAGGTATCACAGTGTCCTACTGGTTCTCCTCCTTCCGCTATGTCTCTGAGATACCAATCATATCTAACCTCTCATTTAGTGCTATGTATTCTAACTCTCTCATCTTATTTTTTAGAATTCTAGCATTGCATACAAGCATCTTAGAGGCTGTATTTATTCATATTAATCTGGTTATCAGTAGGCAGGGGTAATTTTGAATCTTTAAGTTCTGTCTGCTCTGTACTTAAGGGCATTTGAGTTACTTTTGTCTTTATTCGAACCTCTCTGTCGATATGTCCTAACTTTAATCTTTTGCTAGTACCTTTCAAGGATACATTGTTCCGAACCATGCACTCTTGGGCAACTGTCGACTTTCCCCTATTATCTTGTTTAAAAGCTGTTCTGTCTCCTTTTAAAGGTTAATGCCAGCATCCTGGTTCCATCCTGTTTTAAGGTAGAGCCCATCCCTTTGGAAAAGCCCTCCTTTCTCCAGTTCAATAGCGGGCACTATAAATACTCCAATGACTCCATCCCACTGCAAGTCCTAACAACAAATCACAAAATACTTTGTTGAAAACTTTTAGAAGCCCTCAAATTCTACTTTATAAACAAATCTAATACATAATGAGGACTGGGTGGAGACTGGGTTGGGGATGAAGATTTATATGTGCAACTAATCAGTTTTTAGGAGTTAGTCCATCTGTCTATTATCTGTGATTGTCTGTCTATATATGCATCTGTTTGTGTATGCACAAAAAAAAAGGCACATGCAGAACAGAAAAAAGAACAAGGAGTAGAGGAGCCATTCTGTGACAAAAGAAGAGCGGTATGGTGGCAGGAAGGCTGGGTGCACCAGAGGAGATGCAGAGGACCCAGCCTGGGCTTAAAGAAGAGTAGCTTCGTGACAGGTAGCCCGAGCCCTGACATGTGAAGATGGAGCAGAGTTGGTCCTGGCTGAGGGAAGAGTATCATAGGGCAGAGAGGCTGGGCCCACCATTGGAAGATGCCAGCCCGAGCCTGAACAGTGAGTGCAAGGGGGACGGAGAGAAAAGAGAGAATGCAAGGGAGGAAGGAAGAGAATGCAAGGAGGAATATAATGTTATGTTGTTGAAGAAGCATGCAAACAGGAGAAGAGGAGAGCAAGGGGAGAGAATGCAAGAGGAGGGTAGAAAGTGAAAGGGAAGGAGGAAATGGACGAGGAAGCCAGAAAGAAGAACCCTCTCCCATGAATGTGCACACAAATACGCACATACCCTCCCCAACACAGATATATCTTCCACTTACCACATATACCATAACTACCAAACAACTCCACAATCTATGCTCCCAGACACCCTTCCATACCATACATTCCCACAGACACACAACTACACTCTTCCCATCACACCACTTACACACACACACACACAAACACACATAGTACCTCCTCGTATGCTCCCCTTCCCTAACCACACAGCTGCTAACAGCCACAACTTTACTATGCATCTACCCATCTTATCTTATGTGTCTGTGAATAAAGGAAGGGGAAAGGCATCACTATGAATAAAGGAAGGGGAAATGCATCACTATATCACGCTGTAAGTATACACTTTCAAACTTGCTTGTTCATGTTTGTTCATTAATACTCTCCTCCAAAGTGTACATATTTAGATCTTTAAGTCTCTTCTCATAAGGTTTCTGACGCAGGCTCCAAATCATTTTGGTCGCCTTCCTCTGAACCGTTTTAGTCTTTTTATATCCTTTGCGAGATATGGTCTCCAAAACTGAACACAATATTCCAAATGAGGCCTCAACAAGAGCTCAAAGGTCAACCTTGCCAAACAAATCTGATTTAGCTGGGAAACCAGATAACTAGATCAAGGGCATGCGATGGATGTCATCTACCTGGATTTCAGCAAAGCCTTTGATATTTTCCTCTTAGGAGGCTTATCATAAACTCAACAGTTTGGGGGATGGGTCCCAAGGTGGTGAACTGGATCCAGAAATTGGTTGACTGACAGACGACAGACAGTTGATGGTACACATAACTCATTCGGATGAAAGGAAGGTGAATAGCGGTGTGCCCAGGTGTTTTCGGTCCTGGGACCAATACTGTTCAATGTATTTGTGAGTAATATTGCTGAAGGACTGAATGGAAAAGTCTATCTTTTTGCATTCCACGCTTTAAGAAAAGTGGAAGGAAGTCCAAAAAACTGCCAGCATAGTTTAAAGGTTAGGTCAGAGAGGCTGTAGTTGCCAAAAAAAGCATCTTTCAGGGAATGGAAAAAAGAGCCGCCAAACGACGAAACCTGGAAACAGCACAAGCACTGGCAATTCAAATGCCAGGCATTGATAAGGCAGGCAAAGAGAGAATTTGAGAAGAAGCTTGCTGCGGAAGCAAAAACGCGAAATAAAGACCTTTTCAAGTACATTCGTAGCAAAAAAACCTGTGAGAGAGTCAGTTGGTCCATTAGATGATAAAGGGGTTAAAGGAGCACTAAGAGGCGATCAGGCGATAGCGGAGAGCCTGAATGAATTCTTTGCTTCGGTCTTTACTGAGGAAGATGTAGGGATGTGACCCATGACTGAAGTGGGTATTTAAAGGTGCGGAAGAATTGAAGGAAATATCGATACATCGGGAAGATGTCTTACAACTATTAGATAAACTGAAGAGTAGCAAATCACCTGAGCCGGATGGTATACATCCAAGGGTGTTGAAAGAACTGAAATATGAGATTGCAGACCTGCTATCAGTAATCTGTGAACTATCATTAAAATCATCTCTAATACCTGAAGATTGGAGGATCGCCAATGTAACACCAATTTTTAAAAAGGGTTCCAGGGGTGATCCGGGAAACTACAGACCGGTGAGTCTGACATCAGTACTGGGAAAAATGGTAGAAACCATCATAAAGAATAAAATTACTCAGCATGTAGATAGTCACAGCCTAATGGGAGACAGCCAAAATGGCTTTAGACAAGGAAGATCTTGTCTTACTAATCGTTATGTTTTTTTGAAGGAGTGAATAAACAGGGTGGACAAAGGTGAGTCGGTTGATATTGTGTATCTGGACTTTCAGAAAGCCTTTGACAAGGTCCCTCATCAGAGACTTTTGGCAAAACTAAAGAGTCATGGGATAGGAGGGCAGGTGTACTATTGTTGGATCAGGAACTGGTTAAAAGATAGGAAAGCAGAGGGTAGGGCTAAATGGCCAATTTTTCCCAATGGAGAAAGGTGAATAGTGGTGAACCCCAGGGATCTGTGCTGGGTCCGCTGCTTTTTGACATATTCATAAATGACTGGAAAGTGGAATAACGAGTGAGGTTTATCAAAATTTGCAGATGAACACAAAACTATTTAAAGTTGTTAAAACCCAAGAGAATTGTGAAAAATTGCAAGAGGATCTTGATAAATTGGAAGACTGGGCATCAAAATGGCAGATGAAAATTAATGTGGACAAGTGCAAGGTTATGCACCTAGGGAAGAACAACGCAAAAACTATGGTTAACGATGCAAGGTTCCACATTAGGAACCACCACCCAGGAAAAAGATTTAGGCGTCATTGTGGATACAATGTTAAAACTCTCGGCCCAGTGTGCAGCGTCGGCAAAGAGAGAAAATAGAATGCTAGGTATGATAAGGAAAGGAATGGAATATAAAACAAAAGTTATTATAATGCCTCTATAATCGTTCCATGGTTGAGACGCACCTTGAATATTGTGTGCAATTCTGGTCGCCGTATCTTAAAAAGGATATAGCGATTTTAGAAAAGGTTCAGAGAAGAGCCACCAAAATGGTAAAGGGGATGGAGGGATACTCCTATGAAGAAAGGCTAAAAAGGTTAGGGCTCTTTAACCTGGAAAAGAGACGGCTGAGGGGAGATATGATAGAAGTCTATAAATTAATGAATGGAGTGGAACGGGTAAAACGTAGATCGATTGTTTACCTTATCAGAATATCGCAAGACTAGGTGACAAGCAATGAAGCTACAGGGTAAACTATTTAAGACTAATAAAAGACAATATAATTTCACTCAACGTGTAATCAAACTCTGGAATTTGTTACCGGAGGATGTAGTAAAGGCTGTTAGTGTAGCTGGGTTTAAAAAAGGTTTGGACAAGTTTCCTGGAGGAAAGGTCCATAAACCATTATTAAGAAGTGACCGAAAGATATCAGTGCTTGACCCAGTACAAGCATTGTGGAACTTGTGTCTCTTGGGGAAACTGCTAGGTGAACATGTGACCTAGATTGGCCACGTTGGAAGCAGAATACTGGGCTTGATGGACCCTTGGTCTGAGCCAGTATGGCATATCTTATGTTCTTATGTTCTTATGCAGATGACACGAAAATTTGCAACAGAGTGAACTCCCCTGAGAGAGCGGAGAACATGAGGAAAGGTCTACAAAAGCTGGAAGAATGGTCTAATGCTTGGCAGTTAAGATTCAGTGTGAAGAAGTGCAGTGTCATGCACTTGGGAAGCAGAAATCCAAGGGAATTGTATGCGATAGGAGGCAAGACGGTATGCATGGACCAGGAGAAGAATCTCGGAGTGATTGTTTCTGAGAATCTCAAAGTGTCAGAACAGTGCGAGCAAGGTGGTGGCAAAAGCCAGAAAGATGCTGGGTTGCATACAGAGAGGAATTACGAGCAGAAAAGGAAGAGGTACTAATGCCACTGTACAAGTCGCTGTGAGGCCTCACTTGGAATACTGTCTTCAGTTTTTGAGACTATGGGGTTGGGTTTACTAAACCGCGGTAATCGTGAATACCGCGCGTAATGTACGACTAATGACCGTTCGCACGTCCCAACGCGCGTTCCAACGTGCGAACGACCGTTAACCGTACACTACGCGCGTAACCCGCATTTAACGATCGTAAACCCCCGCGGCGCGTTAAAACAGTGCGGAAGGTGGAGAGTGGGCGGAGAGAAGGGGTCAATGGGGCGGAGAGGGGGCGGGGAGAGGCTCCCCAACACCAACGCGCTGATTATGTGAGCCAGAAATCCCAACGCGAATGAAAACCTGCCGTTAAAGGCATACTAAAGGGAAGAGAAACCATTTCCGTCAGCAATGTACAGCATACCGGGGAAACCTACAAAACCGTGAGCCATTGTGATACATGTGCACAGAACAAAATAGCAAACAGAAATGTAAAAAAGAACATAACAAAAGCCAAAAGAAAGTATAAACCAGCTGTGCAGCAGAGAGAATATCAGTAGGCAACCGTAAAAACAAAGTCCTGGGAAGCTAAAAACAAAAAACCAAATATGAATTATTTGCAAGGGTCTATGGAGCGTACAGCCGTCCACAAATCATTCCTCGAGTCAGCCCTGCCCTGAGTCCCCCTGGGACTGTCCTGCTATGGGGTTGCCCCCTACTATCACCATTGGCCAGTTTGGTGAGGGTCCATCCCCGTATCCCGAGGTCAAGTGTGGGGTCTATGTGCACATGTATCGCAATACAAGGTGAATGAGACGACAGTAAAACATGTGCAGAGCAGGGTGTCCCGACTCACTCTGCCAGGTCTCCCATCTCCAGGGACCCTCACTGTTCCTGTGGCTACAGTGTGGTGAAGCGGACACAGCCAGTACCTGCAAGACCAGAGGGTCCAAGTTTCAAACCCCAGTTCTGGAGCAACCACCAAACCCTGTTCCCACATTTTAACCCACCACGCAACAGAGATAGTACAGACACCCCTTTATCGCCGAGAACCTGGAACAACCACCGATATTTTACCTGGCCACCCCCCTAACCATGGGCAGTTCCCACAGCCGATGTCCCCACAAATGCAGTCCCGGAGTGCGACACCTTAGCAGCTCATAGGCATTTGCCAAGAGAACAACATGTCAGCATGTTGGTGGAAGGGTACAGGTGGTGGAGGGACCAGTGACTGTTTAGCCACAGCAGCCAGTTGCCCAGCCATGTGCAGGCTGTCACGCCCACCGCAACACACAGGCCCTGTCGAATGTACAGTCATGGACTCCCTAGGGAATGCAGCCTATCTGTGGCAACACAGTGGTGCAGTGCACACATACAGTGTGTGTGCAAGAACAGAAGGTCACAGGTTCAAAGCCCAGCTGGGGCTACTGCCAATCCAGTACCCATATTTTGCCACAAATAAACCGTGATAGTAAGGACTAATCATTAATGCTGATAATATACGCATGGTTAATACGCCAATATTTAACCGCACTGAGCACAGACACCATAAACTGGTGCATAACCCAGAGCATAGTCCCCAAAATGCAGTCCTGGAGGGCCACACAACGGGCAGGTTCACAGATGCCCTAACTTATGCATAATGAGGAGCAAGGTACCATGGGTATAGCCCAGACAGTGTGGCCTGGCCAGGCTGCATCTGCACAGCGCATAGGGCAGTGACTGACATAGCAGTGCCTGGCCACCATCTACACAGACAGGGCAGCCGCTGTATGTCCTGCCAGGGAGATCAATCTCACCCTGACTGCTGCAGTGACCCACGAGCATGGCTAGGTATCCCCATAGTACCTCTGTTATGTGATATGTATGTGTCCCTGTGTGGGGGCCAGTCAGTGATTGAACTGTGTCATGTGTCTGCTGCCATCCCAGGTCTGGGTGCACGCATGTCCAACTGGATGATGCAGTAATGGACCAACTAGCAGACTGTCTGCAGCTGGTATGTGTCTTGATGGAATGCATAGTAGGGTGCAGTGGCTGAAGGGCTACTGTATTAAAATATCAGATAGTGTCTGGGTGCAGCCTAGCATAGACAGGTCTCCCAGTTGTCTGCCCCTGTGCCATGGATATGTAGAGCGCTGCAGGGACTGCACTGTAGGGTGTGTGATATCCACAGCATAACTGAGTTTGAATGGTCACCCCTACTGCCCCTCATTGCAGGGAGGCAGAATGTGGATCTGCTGATGGGAGACACGGTCCACCACCATAATCCCCCTAGGGGTCCATAGGGACTACACCTGATTGAGACAGGCAAATATATCCAAGGTGTTTGGGTAGAATCCACCTATCTCACACATTAATGACTGTTGTGGATCCCCAGCATGGCCTATGTTTGCCATGGATGGGTTGGTGGACCTGGTGCTGGCGCCTCACTGCACCCTCAGGGTGAGCACAGTAACCGCAAAATGTGACGTTTGTGTAGCTACGGTGTGTCTGTAAAATACACGGTCAGTACCCCCTACCAGGCCGAGTTGCTGTGGGGGTGCACATTGTCAGTTCCCCCCACTAGGCAGAGGCGCTGTAGGTTTGCAATTCACATCTCCTGTCAATCATTGGACAGCTGATTTGCATGTGTAGTGCATCATGGTTGTGAGTGCTCCCAATAGAACTCTGTGAACCACAGCAGATGGACTGTGCGTTGAACTGACGTCGCTCTGTAGCCAGCTAGGCATCTAGAAGGGCTATGGAGGCATACCCCACTGGCAAATGCACGGACTGTGCAGGCAGAACCTATGGGTATGAGGCCACTGTGGTGAGATATGGAATGACTGCCAGGTGCATCTGCATGTGGGGTAGTGGTGTCTGTAAACCAAATAATAGCAGAGATAAAATAACAGACTGCAAGCCGTCGTTTGTCAGCAAAGAGCAGGAGAGGACAGACAGAACGGGTGCAAGAGCATGCATGAGAAGGCTACAACTATGATAAACATATCAAAATAGAACATAGTAAACAGAAGCTCTACATTAGTGCGGATGCCACCCCTCCACAGTATGCCAATCAGGGACATCACAGTGCCCCTGGTCCCCAACCCCCCCCCCCCCCTCAAGCCATCTACGAACAAAAGGTGGACACTACAAATGTCAGAGACATCTCTTCAGCAAGGTCAGCCCTGACAAAGCAATGTGAAATATCCACAATGTGAGATTTCAGAGGCAGAAGGTACCAGAACACATGCTGCTGACCCTGCAATAAATAGGAGTAGGCCAAAGATGTTGGGGATGTAAAACCCAGCTCATGACCCACAGGCTAGGAGAAGCCGTAGGCCATCACATGTATAGATGGTACTGTTAATGTGAGTTGCAGTACACCATGAGGATCTGCAATCAAACCATGCCAATGCACATTTCAATGCAGGATACAACACTGCCCCTCGGCCGACAGCACGCACATAGGTACGCGCCATGTCGTCAAGGCCCAAAAACGATTTTCCAACGCACGTGGACACGCCCCGATGAACGCACGTGGTTACGCCTCCTTGAACGCACGTGGTTACGCCTACATGAACGCACGTGGTTACTCACCTTATAAACCGCACGTGGCTACGCAGCTGAAAAACACTCAGAGCAGATGGCAGCCATGTCACGGAGGCCTGCATTCTCTCAAGCAGACCTGTACCTGCTGACAGAGCTTTTCTGTCTCCACCAGCCACGCCTCTTCCCTGGCTCCTCCAGGAGGCAGAATCTCACAAGGGTGAGGAGGGCCTGGGCCCGCCTCACCAACAGATACAACAGGAGCTCTGACTACCCACGTGAGGTAAGTGTCTGGGGACAGGCACCCCAAATGAGGATGTGATGAAGAACAGCCTGTAACCAAAGCACCATTAGAATCTTGCACCGCTGGAGAATGTCTGGTATTACCGTGGGCTGCCTGTAGCTATTTAAGAACACACCCAATAGCAGAACCCACAAGCACACAGGGGGTATGGTGCACCATGGCAGAGATGAGCAAATGACGCCATCGGTATGCATATGGGGCGCAGTTGCATCCTCAGTGATGTGGTCAATCACCAGAAAACCACTGTGCCAAAACGAGGGCAAAGATACACACAGGGGTCTGTCAGATGCCCCTTTCAGCTAGCACAAAGCACAAAGAAACATCCCAGGATGCTGCAGGCTCCTAAAGGGTGTCCATCCCCTGTCCCTGTGCTATGGATAACAGGCCTTGTAAGTGCTCACAAGACCCAGGCCAGAGCCCAAAGATGCTGGGGATCCCATATGAGGAGCCCATACCCCCTGTCCCTGTGCTATGGATACAGGCCTTGTTAGTGCTCACAAGGACCAGGCCAGAGCCCAAGGATTGCTGAGGATCCCATTATGAGGAGCCCTACCCTGTCCCTGTGCTATGGATACAGGCCTTGTTAGTGCTCACAAGGAACCAGGCCAGAGCCCAAGGATGCTGGGGATCCCATATTAGGAGCCCATCCCCTGTCCCTGTGCTCTGGATACAGGCCTTGTTAGTGCTCACAAGGACCAGGCCAGCCGCCCAGGATGCTGAGGATCCCATATGAGGAGCCCATCCCCTGTCCCTGTGCTATGAGATACAGGCCTTGTTAGTGCTCACAAGGACCAGGCCAGAGCCCAAGGACTCTGAGGATCCCATATGAGGAGCCCATCCCCTGTCCCGTGTGCTACGTTAGCTTGGCCTGGTTGTGACTACGGTAGCAACACACATCCCCAGGATGCAGTAGGCCTCACCTCAGAGCCCTACCCCTCATCCTGGTGGTGTGGGGGATGCCCCAGACAGTCAATACAGGAGGCAAACCGGATCCCCAGGATGCAGTAGGCCTCACCTCAGAGCCCTACCCCTCATCCTGGTGGTGTGGGGGATGCCCCAGACAGTCACAGCGCGAGGCAAACCAGATCCCCAGGATGCAGTAGGCCTCACCTCAGAGCCCTACCCTCATCCTGGTGGTTGTGGGGGATGCCCCAGACAGTCATACAGGAGGCAAACCAGATCCCCAGGATGCAGTAGTCCTCACCTCAGAGCACTACCCCTCATCGTGGTGGTGTGGGGGATGCCGCTGTCTGTCAATACAGGGGGCAAACCAGATCCCCAGGATGCAGTAGGCCTCACCTCAGAGCCCTACCCCTCATTCTGGTGGTGTGGGGGATGCCCCAGACAGTCAATACAGGAGGCAAACCAGATCCCCAGGTTGCAGTAGGCCTCACCGCAGAGCCTACCCCTCATCCTGGTGGGCCTAGACGAGCCCAGTGTTGTGACTCATTGGGTCATACCTTAGTGTACACAGATAAATGTATATGTGTATCGGCAGAGGCCACCAAAGGGTGACAGACCACTAATGTCAAAATGTGTTTCCACCCTAATAGGTTGAGGATCTCTGCAAGAAGGCACGGGAGCTAAGGGCAGACGTTATCCAAGTTTTTGTTGACGGGCGAGTGCCGAAGGCGAGCGGCTGGCCCAACAGGGACGGATGCAGTGCATGGCAAACATGGCCCTGTGGGGCCAGTGGCTGACATGAAGGACTGGTTGTAAATGTCACTGCTGTTAACACATGTTGTGAACATGGGATTGACACGTGTCCCCCTCTCCGCATCAGTGGATGCACACGTGTGCGGAGGAGGAAACAGGTTGCTCAGGACGACGGCGACGGTGATCTGCAAGAAGCAGAAGAGATGGATGCGATGCCTGGCCCTGAGGATGCTGGTGTTGGAGCACACCACACACCATCTCAGGGGGAGACTGACGACTCCCCCCCGGAAGCAGAGGCGGGGGTGGGGGAGAGGATGTGGGGCAGGGTGGGGGGCCCGGCTGAGTTGGACCTGGAGCTTCCCGTGCGGATACAGTGTGGGGGAGGCAGTTGGGGGGATGGGGGAGGGCAGAGGTTGCTCTGGGGGGGCCAGGGGGAAGGATGGCGTTGGGTGCAGGTGGCTCGGAAAACATGAAGGGCCAGGAGGGCGCCTGCAGAGGGTGCCCAGCACCACGTGGCGCAGGTTGGGGATGGCTTGGGGGGGTGGGCGGGCATGTGTGGCTGGGTGGCACAGCCACATGGGCTGTCAACAGGGCTTACAGGGGGAGCCAGTGACCTGCACCATGGGTTGATGGCGGCAACCACACACCGGCTGGAACGTGGGACCATGAGCACATCATAGCTGATGGACATGCGCACTGGGGGATGGCAGCCACACAGACACGGGGAGACCTGTGTCTGTGTGCGCTTGCATGATGGGCTGCGCGTGCCCGGCCTCCCGGACGCGGTCTGTGCGTCGACCATGGCACAACACTCAGAGGCAAAGAACGGCCTTCTTATCATTTCCGGTCTAGGGCCCTACGGCGCACCCGGACCATGAGATGGTCTGACCGGCTACGCTTGCGGGAGGAGCGAGGAGCTGGCCCAGGGCGCGCCCAGAACAGCCCACCCATGTGCCAGGGGCCCTCCGGGGGTATGCTACTGGCCCGCGAGCTGGGATTACGCAGTGCACAACCCGCTCCTGTGACAGCCCATGCCATGGGTCCTTTTGCCCACAGTACGGGAACTGGGCGGTAGGTCCGCCTGATTGGGATTGGTGCATGTTGGCCAATGCAAGCCACATCTCCAATTTTGTAATCGTAACTAAAAGTTTGACCAGTATTACCTGCATTAAACCGGTGCTGTCCAGAATTCACTCCGGTGCGATGGGTGGAGGTGGTTGTGTGAGAGGACACCACGAGAGCACAACACCACCATGGGTGTAAGATGTAATGATGTACAAAGGGTGGGTGCAGGGTACTCCACCACTGGGCGTCCTGCGTCTTAGCCAATACTACGCCAATTAACATGGGATGGTGCCACCACATGTAGCACTGCACTGACATTGTAAACTGTGCACTTGGGGTCTAGCCAGTGGTGGCAATCCTGCAAGGCTATGTGCAGCATCTGTTGGATTGGGTTGCAGACCATGGTGGGGGATAGGGACATGGACACAGCAGGTGGGTACTGGATACTGCCCACGGTAAAACCATTTTGCTAAACCGCTGTATCGTAACAGGGAGATCCTCAGGCCTCCACTAAGCACCATACTCCAAAATTCCAAAAAGTTAACCAATAGAGGTATAATTACAACCAAACACCATTGCACAGGAACCCAACAAGCCTGAAACACTGGGGACGGAGGAGGAGACAAGACAGTGGGCAAGTGCCAACAGGGGAATTCATTCCCAAGAGAACACCTACGCGTTCAGCTTCCACGTGGCAGAACATAGAGCAGCAGCAAGCAGGGTAAGCAAGCACTGGTTCTAATAACAGGTAGTAGGAACAAACATTAAAGGTGCGGGACTCAACAACAGCCTGACATGGGCATGTACAACACGGTACAAAGGGAACTGATACCAAGTAATGTGCACCTTGTAGAAGAAAACATAAGCGCTGACGGTTTAGTGATGCACATTTCCCAGAAGCTTACCCTAGTCCTGATAGGACACATGCAGAGTACAAAGGGAATAGTGTCTAACTTTGCTGCACTTTCCTCAGCTGCAAGTGATCCCGCCCATGTCTCGCTGGTCCCTCGTTGTCCCCAGGAAACCTCCATAGGCTGCTCGATCCATCTGTCCTCCCTTCCCTTATGGTATGTTTTCTTTTACGCTCGTATTCCTTACCATCGGCTTTAAAGTAGCCTTAATCCAACTCTTAGTCTCTTTCCGCAACACTAGGTAATAAATGCAATCTCTTACCCCCCCCCATCCCCAACTCCCAGGTACTCACCCAATTACCTGGCCAATTGGGGAGGTTTCCCCCCACAACAAAACATCTGTTTAGAAATCTACCACCTGATCCCTTACATCCCCAGACCATTCTGAGCATACCCACAAACATCAGCTTCCCTCCCAGTTCCATGCCTCACAAAGCATTCATTGCATTATAGTCCCTGCAGCAGCAAATATCCATTTCCTGGACAACAATAAGGACAGGTCCAGTCCTAAACACCATCAAACCATCCCCAGTCAGCCCCCCAATTAACCCCATTGCCAAAGTCCTAACACCCACCCACAAGCCCGGAGCCCAATTTATCCAGCTCCAACCAAATCCGCCACCAGCACCTACAGCCACATATAAATGACAACTGACGCCCCCCCCCCCCTCAGCCTCTGCCCAGATGTTCCCCGCACAATTGCACACAGGGGACTAGGATGCTGCAAAAAGATGTTGGCTGACAAATGCTGGGTAGGTGTGTGCCTGTCAGGCGTGTGCACCCTTAAGAGCAAGTGGGGAACCCATGCTGGGAAACGCCATCTGGCATTTAAGAGCTTACATTGGGCGTAATGGGCCACCAAGGGTCATGCAAGTGTTGGCTTTGCGTAATACTGTCCCCCCAAACAACAAACACAGGAGACCCACATGACATGTGAGTCATCAGATTCTTAGAGCGTTTATTTCAAACAGGACAGATAGCCACGGCCAAGCGTGCGCGGCCCCTCCCACCCTGTTGCTGATGTGGGGGCTGTGCTGCCGCCATTGCTGAGCGCCCGTCCCACTGTAGTTGGTGGAGTGAGGTGGTGGTGGTGGTGGGTGGTGGTGGTGGCCGGTGGTGGCGTCACCACAATGGTGCTGCCCCGATGCGCTGCCGGCTCTAGGCACAAGGCTCTCCACAGCTACAACCCCTAGGGACCCCCATCATGGCCCTGGACACCATACAAATTGTGTCTGCGTTGCCGCATGCTTATGCCGCCGCTGTTTCCCGCAGACACACAAGCAGTAGATGCCGTATACATGTGGAGACAGCAGGCAGTGCATTGAGTGTCGTGCAACCTCTCTCCAACCTTTGCGGCCA